>CM060401.1:120139760-121512574 GCA_030545235.1 Helianthus tuberosus
CAGCCCCGTATAAGGCAATGAGGGTTGTATAGGGGTTGAGTGCATTAATTATGTCAGAAAAAGTAAAGTTATACGACCCTCATTGCCCTATGAGCGCTGTATTAGAAAGGTGGTAGTTGGAGCATTAAACCCTATACGCCTCTCATTGCTTTATACACTGCTCATTGGTACTATAATATCTGAATTTAAGGTATATTGCTGACATGACAGCGGAGTTCAGACTGAAAAAGGCTGAAAAGGTGATCCGCATATACGCGCTCATGGCCCTATACGCTGCGTATTGTTTCGAATTTTTTCCTTTTACCCCAAGCTTACGGGATTTATGTAATACAAATGTTCAAAAATCCCAAAAAAGTGATGAAAATGATAAAAATTTTCAAATAAACGGCCTGGTTAAATTAGATTCGAATCACGATGTCAAATTGGGACTTTGGATATTTTTTTTGTGAAATTTCGAATGAGTCATATGTCTCCGAAAGCGTTTGGTTACCCGGCGTTGATCGAGGTGAGGAGGAGGTGGTTTCCGTGCGTCCGCAACACGCCGGAACTTACCATTCGCATCAGGAAGGGAGTGTGCGGTCCGTGGTGCCTGATTTGAACCAGGTAAAAAAATCATATTGTCGTTTTGGTTATTTTAGTATAACCATTAAGTTGTTTCAGGTCGTAGAGGAGGCGGGACCATCTTACGTGGCTCAAAGCTATCCGCAACTGGAAAAACATGCATACGGGACTTACCATTCCCATCAGGAAAAACAACGCAAGAAAAAGTCCGAGGAAGGTGCTTTTGACATCGAGGAAGACGAGAACGAAATCGAGAAAGGTGTTACACACTTCGAGGAAAGTGATCAAGACGAGGAAGATGGTGGTGGCTGGGACGATGGTGGTGGCTGGGACGATGGTGGTGGCGGGGACGATGGTGCTAATGACCCGAAAAAACAAGGAAAGGTATAACATTACCGTCACTTACGTGTTATTCGTTATGTATAATGTTTATTAAATTTTAGACAATTTTGATTTTGTATACGTGTTATTCGTTATGTATAGGTTTATTAGAAGGGTGCCTATTAGAATTTAGAAAAAGTTGATTTTGTTTACGTGTTATTCGTTATGTATAAGGTTTATTAGATTTTAAACAAATATAGTTTTAAACATAGTTTTAAATTACCGTTGTTTCAGGTATTTGCGACACTTCACGAGTTAAAGAATTGGGCTTACAAAACAGAAATTGTGAAAGGTTACGTCATTGTGACCCAACGAACGGTAACAAAAGGTGAAGATTCGTCAGCAAGGACAGTGAAGATATGGTTGCAATGCGACCGTGGAGGCACATGCAAAAGTAAAGCAACAGTTCGGCGTTCTGGTAGCAAGAAGATTGGGTGTCCTTTTAAAATGATAGGGAAACTAGACGCAAGTAGTGGCAATTGGAGCTTAGTGGTGAAGCAAAAGGATCATAACCATGAGCCTGCGGTATTTCTCGAGGGTCACGCGTTTGCAAGAAGGTTGACCCCAGACGAAGAATTATTGGTAGAGAGACTTTATATTCAAAACATGGAGCCTACGAACATACATTTAACCATAAGAAAACAAAACCCACAGAGCGTGTGCATTCTACGAGACATACAAAACGTGATAAAAAAGATTAAAGTCAAAATGTACGGTGATCGGACTCCAATGCAGATATTGGAGCAAATGTTGCATGAAGGAAGGTATGTTTACCACACCCGGGTGAATCCCGAAACAAATGCGGTCGAGGAGGTTTTTTTTGTTCATCGGTACTCGTACGATATGTGGCGTGCTTTCCCACATGTGTTGATGATTGATACCACTTACAAAACGAATGAGTATAGACTTCCGTTTGTTCAAATTGTGGGTGTGACATCGACACACAAGTCGTTTTGTGTCGCTCATGCTTTTATCTCTAAAGAAAAACAGGATAACTTCTTGTGGGTCCTACAGAACCTCAAAGGATTGTTGGAAGAGGGTATGGAACCGCGCGTGATAGTAACAGATTGCGATAAAGCTTTGATGAATGCTTGCGATAAACTATTCCCAAAAGCATCCAAATTGCTATGTCGGTGGCACATCTCACAAAATATTCTAAAACACACCAAGGGAAAATTTGCAATGGCTGAAGAATGGAAAATATTCAAGCTTTCTTGGTCTCGATTGTGTAATTCTCCCACTGAGACGCTATACAATTATAACTTTGAGCGGCTATTTACGCGACTGACTGACGACCATAGATCAGGTACGTATTATATTACAAACTATAGGGGCCTATTTTGACATTTTATGAAACTATAAGCTGAGGGACTTGTTTGTCATTGTTTGAAACTTGCTTAAAAAATGGTTAAAACCAAGTCCAGGGACTAAACTGTCATTTATTGAAAGTTATAGTCTAGGGGTTATTTTGACATTATTTAAAAGTACAAAGTATTGGGCATAAAATGTAATTATTGAAATCTAAAGTAAAAGGGTTGAAATAGCCTTGTTTGAAACATATTTTAACTCTAAAATCTTAACCAAGTTAAATGTTGAATAAGAAATCCTTAAAAAAATTAACTTAGTTAACTATGTTAATTAGAATAACAAAAATGGTTAAAACCAAGTCCAGGGACTAAACTGTCATTTATTGAAAGTTATAGTCTAGGGGTTATTTTGACATTATTTAAAACTACAAAGTATTTGGGCATAAAATGTAATTATTGAAATCTATAGTATAAGGGTTGAAATAGCCTTGTTTGAAACTTATTTTAACTCTAAAATATTAACCAAGTTAAATGTTGAATAAGAAATCCTTTAAAAAAAATTAACTTAGTTAACTATGTTAGTTAGAATAACAAAAAAGGGGGGTTTCTTGTATAACCCGCCCCTTAGCAAGGATCGAACCCGGACCACTCGTGTAAAAGCACCCCTTCTTTACCAGTTTATCCTCCTGTCCAGGAGCTGGTATATACCCTAACATTAGTTCTTTTATACTTTAAAAAAGAAGTTAACTTAGTTAACTACGTTAATTAGAATAACAAAAAAGGGGGGGTTTCTTGTATAACCCGCCCCTTAGCAAGGATCGAACCCGGACCACTCGTGTAAAAGCATCCCTTCTTTACCAGTTTATCCTCCTGTCGAGCTGATATATATCCTAACATTAATTATTTTATACACTTCTTAAAATCCAACCGGGCACACACCTTTTATTTTATTTTGTACGTTTTTATCACTTTTATAAAAACTAACATTTTTATAAACTCATATACATCAAACCTGTTTTACTAAAAATATAAACTATAATTATTTCCGGTTTTATCTAATTATTATGAATTAAGTTAGTTTTAATCTTATTAAATTCAATAAAAATAGTAAACTAATTTTATAAAACCTGAAAATTTTTATATAATTATTTTAACATCAGAATGATGTTCGAAAATATAAAATTGATATTTTTCCCAAAATTCGATTTTTAACCAATTTAATCCAATAATTACATAGTTGTATTTGTTTAATTAATTATTTAAAAATAGTTAATTTATCAGAAAAATTTTGTTTCAGCCTTTGGTCGGGGTGTTACAATACAAACATTACAAATCGTTATATTCTGTTTTTTTTTTCAGGAGTTTTGGACTATTTGTATACTGTCTGGCTACTACCCTATAAAGAAAAGTTTGTTTCAGCCTGGACTAACACAAGCCCTAACTTTGGTCAACATACAACCAACAGAGTTGAAAGCCAACATGCTAAGTTTAAGAGATACCTTAAGGGGCCAAACAGCTCGCTCCATAGACTTGTGTGGCTTGTTGACAAAGTTGTAGAGTTACAACGCATACAAATAAACCTCACTTTTCAGGATAGCCGGTCCTTGAAAATGGGGGACCACATGATATCATTCTTTGATAACCTACGTGGTAATGTTTCCCTGAAAGCACTAGATTTGTTGCTTGTGGAGAAGAAAAAGATACGTACGTTGCTCGCAGCAGGGGGGACTTGTGGTCATGTGCTTTTTACGAGTTGTGGGTTGCCATGTGCTTGTCGGCTGGAGTGGTGGGAAAATACAAGTAATAAAAACAGGCTTCAACCGCTTATTCTACTTCATATGAATACCCACCCCCCCGCCCTCATTTCTAACTATTGTTTTTAAAATACAGATTGCAAAATTCCTCTTGCCGCCGTAGACAAATTCTGGACAAAACTAGATTTCAATGCTGAAGAACTTAAGGAAGACGATAATAATCTTCGGGAGGAAATGGACAGAGTCATGCAACAACTGAAGGCGCAACCACCGATAGTGTTAAAAAGTATGTTGTCGAAGATAAAGGAGGTGGTGAATCCAAGTATGACTGACCATCAACCGCCTGAGGTACAACAAGATACTCGGGGGCGCCCAACCTCTAAAGCACAACAAAAAAAGAAGGAGGAGGTTGCGAGACGTAAAGATACCCGGTCCGAAGCTAAAGGCAAAAGCCAAAAGAAGGACGAGGACGCTCAAAAGCCAGCAGTGCAACGCAGTCGTTCAAAGAAAAATAAGGCTAAAAAGACAGTTGAAATTATAGATGAAGATTTTCCACTGTTGGTGGGGGATAGGTACGTCAATAATCATTGACCTATATAATATCCTACGTACTTCCATACATACATTTTCCCTGATAAAGATTTTCCACAATATATTTTACAATTACAGGTACAAAAACATGATCGATCGTTTTAAGGACTGGCTTCCATCTATGTATCGAAGATACATAACACATATGGAAGATGCCCTGCCTGACGGTAACTGTGGGTTTCGATCGGTGGCTATGGGTTTGGGGTTGGACCAGAATGCTTGGATGTGGGTCCGCCAAGAGCTACTGGATGAGATGTTCATTAACAAAGCCCGGTGGTTGCCTCTTCTTGACTCTTTTGATCCGGGATTTTACACTACAGTATATCGATCAATAAACTGGTTGCACGTGGAACCTGCACCAATGGCATGCTGGATGTTCTTGCCATACGCCGGATTGTTGGTGGCTCAAAAATTTGGTGTGGTTGTTCAACATTTAAGCAATGGTGTTTGTCAAACATACTTTCCCATGTTTGATGGTCCGGCGGAGGGCCATTCTGTTCTTTCGATTGCCTATGTGGAAGATGGCCATTTCATCATGGTTAAGTTAACGGATGATGGTCCGATGCCTCCACCGAATGGACTATGGAATATGTATCGAAGTACTGAAGCTATGGAGTGGGAGACAATGTACATGTCTCGTCTTTCAGAGGGTAAGAAGTTACTTCGTAGTAATAGAAGTGTACGAAGAGACTTTATTAACTTGTTGTAGGTTCTCGTTGTAACACGTATGGAGTGGGAGACAATGTACGTGTCTCGTCTTTCAGAGGGTAAGAAGTTACTTCGTAGTAATAGAAGTGTACGAAGAGACTTTATTAACTTGTTGTAGGTTCTCGTTGTAACACGTAAAACTGTTTAATCGTATTATTATGTTTTATTTTTTTTATTTTACATTCTATTATCTTTTGAATATAGTGTAAGCAACATTTATTTTATAAAAAAATGTTAATTACATTGTTTTATAATGTAAAAACACTTATTTACATCACTATTTTTATTAAAAGAAAGGCATCATATGGGGCAATGAGAGGTGTATACCAGCCTCTATATGCCGCTCATAGCACAATAAGCGGCTGCTGGTAAGCAATCTATAAGCCACGTATTGGCCAATGAGGAGTGTATACCAACACAAACAACATTTCAGCTCACTAAAGAGGGAAAACTAGATCAAAATCAATTCAAACACACACACACCAAAAACACACACAACTCTCTCCCGTATACCATTTCTATCCCGTATCGAACCATACGGTGCGAATTTCCACAAGAGGTTAGTAACATCTTCATCTTTCCTTTTGTTATTGTTTTTTACGGTTTTTTTTTTTGTTTATTCTGAAATATTTTGGTTGTGGTGTTTGGCGGTAGAGGTGTTTGACGGTGGTGGTTGTTAGAGTGGTTTAGGTTAGGACGGTGGTGGTTGTTAGAGTGGTTGAGGTTAGGACGGTGGTGGTTGTATCTATGGGTTAGGGTTTGACGGTGGTTGTGGGTTAGGGTTTGACGGTGGTTGTGGGTGGGCTGTGGTGGTTGTGGGTTGGCTGTGGTGTTTGTGGGTTGTCGTAATTTTATTAATATTCTGACAAAATATTAACTTTTAATTGTTGCAGATATGTCGTCAGATGAGGAACAACAGGCACCAAATGGTGGTCCGGTATTCAATCCGATGGCCGGGGGTAATTGTGAGCAGTACGATTTTTTAGACTTCCCCCAGCGCAGTATGGAATACAGACGTTTTGCCAAGTTCCGGGGTATGAGAGTGAGGCAGCAGAGGGCGTTGTGTTGGGACGCGTTATGGGAGTGTGACGAGGAGCAGAGGGCCCGGGGTATAATCGGGGAAAATAACCCGTGGGATCGTATGTTTTTATATGCGGCTGGGCCTTCTTATAGGCCTATGGTGGTGGAGTTCCTCTCCACGTTTATCTATCGACCACGACCTGCTGAGCAGCCTAACTCAGATATGGACGATCCGATGGTGGAACCACCCCCTGCCGAGGTAACTTTCTGTTTATTCGGGGAGCGACAGAATATGTCGCTGCGTCAGTTTGCTTTGGCCACCGGATTCTACACTGATGAGGAGTTGGTTCAGGATATTTATACCACCGCGATCACATTTATGCCTGATGATCAGTTGCTTGCTTGGTGGCCCACCCTCTGTGATGTACCCTTCGGTCATAAGGCCCGTGTCTCGTTGATTACTGACCCACTCGTTCGCTACATACACCGTTGCATTGCCACGTCGATATCTGGGCGTGGCAAAAGCAACGAGTGGGTCACGAAAAACGACATGTTCTATCTTTACTGTTTATTCACGGGGACGCCGTGCGCCCTCCATCGCTGCCTGGCGGAGTATTTCGCCTCATTTTCCCGACGTCAGAAGCGTGGCGGATTGCACGGAGGGGCGTTCATCACGCGTATTGCCCAGCATTGCGGTCGGTATTTTCCATTCATCGGTGAGTTGCCACCGCCTGCCCCTTTCGAGTATTTGGGTATTAGGACGATGAGAGGGATGAACTTGGCGGTGAACTTTCCGGGCATTGGTTATCGGTTTGTCGGTGAGAACGATCAGATTTTCGTAGCCCAGCCGTTAGTACATCAACATCTGCTGGACGCTGCGGAGGTGGATATGCCTCATGTTGTTGATGAGCCTATTGGAGAGGGTGACGTCGAGCCTGAGGTTGAGCAGGGGCATCCGCAGGAGCCGCCACAGCATCCTCGGCGCGTCTATCATGCGGTGAGGTTGCCTCAGTCCACTCAGCGTCTCCTCGAGAGGCTTGTGGCGGGTCAGACGGCTGTGATGGGGAGGTTGGCGCTGCAGGATCGGCGGATGGACCGGATGGAGGATATGATGGAGTGGATGATGGCTAGCGAGGCTGATAGGCGTAGCGAGGCGGGGTTGCCGGTTCGAGACCCGCCACAACCACGAGTGTATCCGGGGTCCGGCTCGGAAGCCGGCCCCGGCACGCAGGCAGGCCCTTCCGGCACGCAGGCAAGCCCGTCCGGCACGCAGGCAGGCCCGTCTGACACGCAGATGCAGTTGATACGTTATGAGGATAGTGGTTCTGATGACGGTGACGAGGAAATGGCTTAGGAGTAGTATTTATCTGTTTCGTTTGGTTGTATTTTGGGTTTAATGTGGTTGTACGAACAAATATTTATTCGTCTTTTGTTATTTATGTTTAGTTGTATGCCCGGTTGTTTTTGTATAAACCTTTAATCTTTTATCGCATGTATGGATGGTAACATGTTTAATATTTTATCAGAATATAACGATTTGTAATGTTTGTATTGTAACACCCCGACCAAAGGCTGAAACAAAATTTTTCTGATAAATTAACTATTTTTAAATAATTAATTAAACAAATACAACTATGTAATTATTGGATTAAATTGGTTAAAAATCGAATTTTGGGAAAAATATCAATTTTATATTTTCGAACATCATTCTGATGTTAAAATAATTATATAAAAATTTTCAGGTTTTATAAAATTAGTTTACTATTTTTATTGAATTTAATAAGATTAAAACTAACTTAATTCATAATAATTAGATAAAACCGGAAATAATTATAGTTTATATTTTTAGTAAAACAGGTTTGATGTATATGAGTTTATAAAAATGTTAGTTTTTATAAAAGTGATAAAAAACGTACAAAATAAAATAAAAGATGTGTGCCCGGTTGGATTTTAAGAAGTGTATAAAATAATTAATGTTAGGATATATATCAGCTCGTCAGGAGGATAAACTGGTAAAGAAGGGGTGCTTTTACACGAGTGGTCCGGGTTCGATCCTTGCTAAGGGGCGGGTTATACAAGAAACCCCCCCTTTTTTGTTTTTGTATCAGCATCTATGTTTTTGTATACACTTCATACACTTTAAGATGCTCATTGAACCATACGGCTCTCATTGAACACAAACACTTTCCCACCTTCAATAAAGGGGTAAACTAGATCTAAAATTTGAAAACTCACACTAAAACACCAAGAACACACACACAAACGCTCTAGACCACACGATTTTCACAAGACAAACTCTGGACCACACGATGAAGGTTAGTTTGTATTTCAAATTTTATTGCTTAATCTTCAAACTTTTTTTATTTTTTGGTTTTATTTCCGCCGTTTGTGGTGGTGTTGGGTTTAACGGTGGTGGGGGATTGTTGGTGGTGGTGGTTGTGGTGGTTGACGGCTGTGGTGGTGGTGGTGGTGGTGATTGACGGACGTGGTGGTGGTTGTGGTGATTGACGGCTGTGGTGGTGGTGGTGGTGGTGGTAGTGGTTATGGTTGTGGTGGTGGTGGTAGTGGTTATGGTTGTGGTGGTGGTGGTTGACGGCTGTGGTAGTGGTGATTGACGGCTATGGTGGTGGTGGTGGTTGTGGTGATTGACGGCTGTGGTGGTGGTGGTGGTGATTGACGGCTGTGGTGGTGGTGGTGGTTGTGGTGGTGGTGGTGATGGACGGCTGTGGTGGTGGTGGTGGTGGTGGTTGTGGTGATTGACGGCTGTGGTGGTGGTGGTGGTGATTGACGGCTGTGGTGGTGGTGGTTGTGGTGGTGGTGGTGATGGACGGCTATGGTGACACGTTTGTCGAGTCTAGACTTATATCATCGTTATTTTTTTAAATGTGCATATGTTATTTTTATTATTATATTTATTATTTTTAACAATATATTTTCGGATGTCGGGTCTAATGGTATAATTGTATGTTTTATTAACAGGATATCGAAAGTCGGTGTTTTGACGGTGGTGGTAGCATAATTCTTATGGAGAAGTACACTGCGTTCATATTTCAGATTCAAACGCTTAATTGCGTTCGTATTCCAGATTCATGCACCGGAACGTCCACCAACGACAATGCTTCTGCACCCACAGTCTGTGACGGTGGAAGTAGATATTTACCGGTGACTGTGGGAGTGAACTGGAATGTTCTTCCACCTCCACCAACGACAATGCTTCTGCGTCAGCAACCTCGAGGGAGAACTCCTTCTGTATGCATTGGTTCTTCATGCTGTGGAACCGGTTACTGAGAATTCTTCTGCGACAACGAGGGAGCGCCAGATCAGGTCGGTGGTTTACCGTGGAACGCATCCTTAAACTTGATAGCAACAATATGGTGACCGAATAGAGATCTGAATAACCGATACAGTTTGTAAGGATTAGGGTTTAGTCGTTACATTTTGTATTAAAATGACATGTTTTGTGTATTAATATAAAACGATGTTTCGTGTATTTATTGCGTTATGGTTAATAAATGACAAGTGAAAAATAAGTAAAGACATAATAATAATTGATAAATAAAAAATTTGACATTTTATAATACACAAAATTCATTTCATAAAATATCGTCATGGGTCAAAAACCCTACCCGACCCCCGGCCCGACCCGTTTGCCGGGACTAGATATAACATCGATTTTTTTAATGTGCATATGTTTTATTATTATAAGTTGCATAAACTCTCAAGACATAACATTCCGCTAAATAACCAAAATATGAGAGTCATTACATTCGTTTACATAAGGTGCATAAACTTAAATACGGCTAACGAAAAATACAAATACGGACAAAAAAAACAAAATCCAACAGATTATCAAACAGGTGTCCCTATTAAGAACCACCCTTGAATTTTTATTTTCCATTTCTGCTACTTGCTCTTTATACATTCGAACCTCCTCTTTCAAATACTTGACTTCGTTTTCAAGTAATGCTTTCGTATCCATCAAACCTCGGATGACTTGAACTGACCGAGGACACATTGGAGGGTCGATCCACGCAAAGAATTTGCACCGAGAACGCTGAAACCGAAGGCGAATTAATATAGGGTAGCCTTAATATATATCATTACCACTATACAAACCATAATGCATAAGTTACAACAACCATTGCATCAAGATGTTTTTAAAATACATACCAATTGCACGCAGGTGTAAAATTGACGCCCGGGATTGATATCCGTCCAAGATGTTTTTACCCCAGCTTGCCTTCCACATCTACACATAACCATTGTGAATGTGAAGATGGATATGGATTACACTTTCTCGTACGTAATAGTATTTGTTTAGAAAAAAAAAGGACACAATACGCCGCTCATAGCACAATGAGATGCGTATAAAGTACAAATTCTGACCACTTTTCCAGAAATAGTAAATACATATGCCTCACATAGTGCTATGAGGTCCATATAACAAAAAGTTAGGTGGTGTATATGTCTCTCATTGTGCTATACGGTCGTATAGGCTGACACCTTTTCAGAAAAATTAAATTCGTAAGCCCCTTATAGGTCAATGAGGGCGGTATACTCTGATATACTTTTTCAAAAAGTAAATAATACGCCCCTTATAGGTCAATGAGGGCCGTATATGTTGTTTTTGTTTGACTTATTTACCAAGGACCTGCTCTTTGACGTATACACACCCAACTATATACCCAAAAAGGTATTGGACCACACGAGACAACGTTGGACCACACAATGAAGATCCGGAAGTACACACACACGCACGGATTCTTTGTCTCTCGTATTGTTATCGCTCTCGTATCTCTTCATACGCTCGGAGTATTTAAGGTTAGTTCGTATTTCCGTATTTTTATGTTTAATTTTCAATTTTTATCTCTGATTTTTATGGGTGGTGGGCTGTGGTGTTTGTGGGTGGTTAGGTGGTGTTGTGTAGTCGGTGATAGGCTGTGGTGTTTGTGGGTGGTGGGCTGTGGGCTGTGGTGTTGAGGCGGTAGGTTGTGGTGGTTGACGGTGGTGAGGTGGTGGGTTGTGGTAGGTTGTTGAGGTGGTAGGTTGTGGTGGTTGTTGAGGTGGTTGAGGGTGGTAGGTTGTGGTGGTGGTGTGTTGTGGTAGTTGGGATGGTGGTTTTGGTGGTGGTTAGGTTGGTTGCGGTGGTGAGGTGGTGGGTTGTGGTAGGTTGTTGAGGTGGTTGAGGGTGGTAGGTTGTGGTGGTTGTTGAGGTGGTTGAGGGTGGTTTTGGTGGTGGTTAGGTTGTGGGTGGAAGGTGGTGGGCGGTGGGCGGCCGACTGGTGGTGGTGGTCGGCTGTGGTGGTAGTGGGTTGTCGGCTATGGTGGTGGTGGGTGGTCGGCTGTGGTGGTGGTGGTGGTGTTGGTGGTGGTGGTGTTGGTGGTGGTGTTGTTTGTTTATTATATTTTACAATATAATTTCTAATATCGAGTCTAACACTATAATTGTATTATTTTTAACAGGATATCGAAAGTCGGTGTTTTGACGGTGGTGGAAACGTAATTCTTATGGAGAAGTGCACTGCGTTCATATTTCAGATTCAAACGAGTACCTGAGCTCATATTTCAGATTCATGCGCCGGGACGTCGGTCTATGGTGAGGTGCTTGGCGGTGGGGGATGCATCATCCAACATTAATTGCCAAGTCATCCGGAACTCCGACATTGTCAGATGTTACCGTGCAAATAGCACGGAACTCTCATATTGTCGATTCCTGGTGTAGTCTTGATAGCATATACCGAAGCGCGGCAGTTCCGTCACCGGCATCTACCGACGCCCGGTAGTTCCGTGACCACCATATACCATCACACGTCTGAACCTGCTTTTAAACCGGACGGAATCTACGAAGAAACTGTTCGATTTTACGGTTTGTTTGAGAGCCTGATTCAGATACACAACGGTCTCTTTGCTTCGTCCACTAGAACTATTTGTGTATGCATTCTTTTGGTAGTTAACAACCAAAAGAATGCATACACAAATAGTTCTAGTGGACGAAGCAAAGAGACCGTTGTGTATCTGAATCAGGTTCTCAAACAAACCGTGAAATCGAACAGTTTCTTCGTAGATTCCGTCAGGTTTAAAAGTCGGTTCAGACGCGCGATGAAATAACCGATTCTATTCCCAACTCACGACATTGCCTTGTATTTAAAATCTCAATTGATGAAGGGTTTGTCATAAGAACAGGTTCATCAAATCGAGAATCAACTTCTTCATCATATTTTTCATGCATTTCCATTAGCCACAGTTGTACGAAGAAACTGTTCGATTTCACGGTTTGTTTGAGAACCTGATTCAGATACACAACTGGTTCGTGTGAATCTAAGTAATAATATGTAATAGTTAGCGATTTAGTGTGTAGGGTTTAGGGTTTCGGCTATGTATTGTATTACATTTTGTATGAAAGTGTTGTGTTTTGTGTTATTTTATCAAACAATGTTCACTTACATTTGCGTTTTGTATTATAGAGAATTTTACGTTTTATAATAACACTTGATAAAAAAATGTAGAAGTTTTATAATACTAATTAAAAAAAATGGTGACGTTTTATAATAACACTTGATAAAAAAAATGTAGAAGTTTTATAATACTAATTAAAAAAAATGGTGACGTTTTATAATAACACTTGATAAAAAAAAATGTAGAAGTTTTATAATACTAATTAAAAAAAAATGGTGACGTTTTATACTAAGAGTTGATAAAAAATGTAGAAGTTTTATAATACTAATTTAAAAAAAGTTGACGTTTTATATTAACACTTGATAAAAAATGTAGAAGTTTTATAATATTAATTATAAAAAATATTGACGTTTTATAATAATAATTAACTAATAAAAATGTTGCCATTTTTCTAAATATATTAAATAAAAAATGACATTTATATACCTTCCTTTTATAACAATAAATAATAATAAATATAAATGTTTATATTTTTTTTATTTTAACAACAATTTAAAAAATATATATATAAAGTTTTTTTTAAATAATATTTCATCCCAACGAAAACCCACACATCCCCCCAATTTTATTCCACACAAAAGAGCCAATGATTGGGCAATCATTGGCTGACACCCAATCATTAACAATTAATAGGATGTGTGAAAAAGTAACCAAAAAGTAAACGTATAGGGCAATGAGAGGCTTATCAGGTGGGTCCATTTTTCAGGCGTATAGGGCAATGAGGGGTGTATAGGGTTAGGGGATGTGTGGATAAATTTAGGGGATGTGTGGATAACCAGACCCTAAAAAAAAGTCTAGGATGAGCAATAATGTTTCATCTTTATCTACATCAAGTTTCGACTGAACAACCAAATGTCACAGTCATCAAAATCGACTAATAAAGCATCCCTATCGGTGTAAAACAAACTTGACATGAACCAAACTAACCATAAAAAAAGGTCAAAAATGTTTCATCAGAAAACCATGGGTTATTGATAACCCCTAACCCTACACTAAAAAAAACATGCAAGGACGTTAATCTAACATATAATAAAAGATTCCAATAAATGCCATGTGGCATTCTCTCTTTCAACCTAAAAATCTTATTATATTTTATTTTAATAGTTTTTCTATAATTAAATATACATGATTATCAACAAATTTAACTATATATCTCTTTCGATGTGTATATATCATTAATGTATACGTATCCACTAAAATAGGAAGTGATGATAAATGGGATTTAAAGATTTTATTTGAAATAATAATAAAAATAATAATAATAATAACACCAATTTTAAAGGATATATATGATTTGTTAATTAGTTTGTAAAAAAAATATATATAAAAAAAGATGTGTGGAATACATATGTGGCCGATAAGAAAAAAAAAGCTAGAAATAGTTATCCAAATTAAAAAGAAAAAAAAATGTATTAGATTTAGATCTATGTTCGGGGTAGCTATTAGTGGTGTTCTTCTGGATTTTTTCGGGTTTCAGTTGCTCGGTTCAAATTGTTTGGGTTTTGACTTGAAAAGTTGGCATGATAACTGATCTATTTAAAGTTCGGATTGGTCGGGTCTGGGTTATCTAGGTCCGAGTTAGTTTGGGTCGGGTTCTTCGGTTTTCGGGTCTGGATTATTCAGGTCCAGGTCATTTCACCGATAATGATTATATACGCGCTTATGATTTACATTTTTTGTGATATTTAACTCGTGTAATACGCGGGTTTGTAAGCTAGTTACCAAAATAAAAGCAACATAGGAAAAAAAACCAAAACCAACACATATAACTAACCTTCAAAAGAACTAATAAAAAGATAAATCATCGAAGAAAGAAATCCCCAAAGAAACAATAACACAGGGCGTTCAAAGAGTCTCACCAAAAAGGTATGAACTGTCCAACCAAAAACATATGAACCAAGGGCAGTGGTGGACCCAGGAAATTTTCCAGGGGGTGCGGTGTGAGATTAAATATATAATTATCATAATATTTAATCTTGTAGCCATCATAATCATTTATATTACATAGATCAAAATATATTAATAACCTATTAATAATTAGTTGGTAATTGTTGATGGACCATATTACCCTTATTAACTAATTAGGTTTCCTCTTGGGTTTATATATAAGGAGATTATTAGAGAGTTTAAGGGTTAGACAATTACACAATTCACACAACCCTCATAACATCATTCACGGCTCCCTCTCCTAACCGATTCTCTCCCTAGTTTCGGTTCATCACCATCATAACCTTACACCTTAAGGAGGAACCAAATCATCCTGACAAGTATGTCGAACTCAATGGCTGCATCTCTGACTGGATTCTCTGCTGGCCTGTCTGCTGTAACAGGTATGTAATTCATGTTTTCCATCATGTTTAAACAGAACTGATCAACATGTGGTATCAGAGCATATGTTGATAAATCAGTTCTGTTTTCGTATCCATTATTCTGGGATTGAAATCTGGAAAACAGAAATTTTAAAGCCTTAAAAAAGATCATGGTTGTTTTCGGTTTTCTCTGAGCCGAAATCAGTGTTTTAAGAAAAAAAAGGGTGGTTATTCATGTCACCTGAAACCATAATGGGCAAACTAATATCCGAAATCTGTCAATAAAAGTCTCAAAATTCAGGTTTCGGATCCCAGAACTATGTTTATTTTTTTAGGGTGCATCACTTGTTCTAAGGAAAACTCGAAAATTCCTTAAATTTTGGAAATATAATTTGGATTAGTGGATGTTTTTTACAGTTTTGATCTTAATTTTATCTATTAAAATCTTCAAAAACTGTTAATAGATAATCAGTTATAATTTTTGAAATATTTGATAAATTTAGATCAGCAATAAAACAGGAAACACTATCCCACAATCCCTAAAATTTCGAGTTTTCAGTTATCATCACAAAACAGCTGTTAACAGTGACTCGAGACCATCAGATCTCGACTCGAGACCACAAGGTCTCGACTCGAAATCACAAGGGTCATCAATTGTTTACAACTCGAGACAAAGGTCTCGACTCGAGACCATAAAGTCACAACTCGAGACCACTGAGTTTTCGACTAAAGGCTTCAATCTTCACCGCTCGAGACCGTGGTTGCGACTCGAGATCTCATTGTGGAGTCGAGATCTCATAAAACACAGTAGTCGAGACCATGATTACGACTCGAGACACTGAGGTTGCGACTCGAGACCTCATAACTGACTCGAGATCTCATAACTCAGTCGAGACCTGACTCGATCCGCGCTAACTGGTGGTTTGCTATTAAATACTTGGTTTGGTAAACACTTAATTACCTAATCAGAATCAGATAAAATTTTCACAAAACCAAAATAGCTTAACTTGAATGAGCTTCTGATGTATAATTTCTGGCCAAAGCTGATTTAATACATCTATAAAAGCTATATTGATTATGCATTACAAACGTGAAATGTCTTAATTTATGGCCAAAGCTGATTTTAATTCATTTATGTCTAGCATACTTCGCAAGTGCATAACTAAAGTGATTGTCTCATTTCTGGCCAAAGCTGATTTGTCACGATTACTTTGCACACATACTTAAATGATTACACTTCTGGCCAAAGCTGATTTGACTTCGTTTAAGTAGAATTTTTTAACTAAGTCTATTATTTTGATGTTAGTAATAGACAATATCACAGCTTCATAATTAAAATGGTCATTATTTATGCCTGCCTTGGTATACCATGCCCTTAGATCACATTAGGACTTCTTTTCTTAGTATCATAACTTGCTCATCTTATTTACACTATCAGCACCCGATTGTGGGATTCCACCTTTGACTGGTGATAACTTTGCTGAATGGAAGGATGCCCGCATGCTTACACTTGGATTACTAGACTTCGATTATGCTCTTAGAGAGAATAAGCCAACGGACCTTACCATTCAAAGTACTGCTGCTGAGCAGATAGTTCATGAAAAATGGACTAGGTGTAACCGCATGTCTCTCATGTTCATGAAGCAGTCCATACACAATGCGATTAGAGGAGCCATTCCTGATTCTGAAGACGCTAAAACCTACCTGGCTTCTGTGGAGGCTCAATTCAAAGGAACATCAAAAGCACACGCTAGCACTCTTATTCTCAAGCTGGTGACAACTAAGTATGATGGGAGGAGCGGCATTCGCGAACACATCATGATGATGCATGACATGGCCAATAAGCTGAAAGGGCTAGAGATGGAAATCAGTGATGGTTTTCTTGTTCACTTCATCATTACTTCACTTCCTTCGTCCTATGAAGCATTCAAGATCAATTACAACACTCAGAAGGACAAATGGATGATGAGTGAGCTGGTCGCTATGTGCGTACAGGAGGAAGAGTGTATGAAGATGGATCGCACTACTGTTGTTGCTAACTTCACCACCTCCAACTCTAAGAAGAGGAAGAACAATCATCACATAAAGGATGCTTCTAAAGTTCAAAAGCCAAATCCTAATACAAGTGCACCTTCCAGCTCTAAGAGCTCCTTAGGCAAACCCTGTTGCAAGTTTTGTAAGAAAACAGGACATAAGCAAAAGGAATGCCCTGACTTCAAGGAGTGGCTGGCTAAGAAAGGTAACGATTTTTTCATGATACTTGAGTCCTTTAATTTAAATGTTCCTGCTAATTCTTGGTGGTTTGATTCTGGTTCTATGCTTCATGTAACCAATTCTACTCAGAGATTCCTTTCAATCCGGAAGCTGGGAAGAAACCAAAGAACACTTAAAGTTAGGGATGATTAGGAATTAGATTTGAAGGCCATAGGAACATTACAATTATTTTTTAAAACTGGTTTATGTATTAAACTTTATGATACCTTATATGTTCCTGAGGTAACTCGGAACCTTGTATCAGGACCAAAGTTAGACATGGACAGTTTTGTCGTTTCTCATGGTCATCACAAACTCTCTATTCTCTATGATTCCGTTGTTTATGGTACTGGCATTCTGGATGGTGGTCTCTATAGATTAGAACTAGATGATAATTTTTCCAAATCTTTGTTGTCATATAACATTAATGAATCACTCACAAAGATGGAAAAGAAACGAGACTTAGAGACTTCATCTATGTTGTGGCATCAACGTCTAGGCCACATCTTAAGAGAACAATTAAATCGTCTCGTAAAGGATGAAGTATTACCTCCTCTCGATTTCACTGATTTTGGAACATGTGTCAAATGTCTCAAAGGCGAAATGACATCAGCGAATAAGAAAGGTGCCACTAGGAGCTCTAATTTATTAGAACTCATTCACACTGACATTAGTGGTCCCTACCAAATCGCTGGCATAACAGGACATACTTCATTTATCACTTTCATTGATGATTATTCTCGTTACATGTACTTGTATCTTATTAAGGAAAAGTCTGAATCTCTAACAACTTTTAAAGATTATAAAGCTGAAGTTGAAAAGCAATTAGATCGTCAGATTAAAGTTGTAGGATCGTTTTACCGACCAAACGAGTCGTTTAGAAGAGTTTTTATCAATACGAAAGGCGGAAACAAACGTATCGAGTTCAATTCAGCAAGACATACACTTTAAACTGTCTTTTGATTGATATCAGATCGATTACAATGCTGTAGACACTTCGGTAGAGCTTCGCTACCGGAAGTAATTTCGTTACAAATGACAAGACACATTAGGTATTTATAGGTGAGGTGATTTCTCTTGAAACGGCCAAGCGGAATCTAATTTCGCACGGAATTAACTCAAACGAAATCAACACTTGATTTCGAGCGAAATTACTCACTTGATTTCGCATGAAATGACCCCTGTGTCATTTCAAGCGAAATACCTATAAACACACAATTCTTGTTTTCTGTGCCTTGATCTATCTATTACAATACAAGACGAAGTCGACAGACGGATGCACCAACAGACTCCCCCTCGGATGTTGACGAAGTCTTCGGTGTCTAGTCTTCGGTTGTCAAATCTTCAGCCTTTATCATTCTTCTCGAACTCTCCAAAAATTCTCCATTGAAAGCATCCTCAATCAATCTCTTTCTCTTTCTTCCATAATCTCAACCTGGCTCTATACTCCTCTTGATCAGCTCTCTTGATTCCTTAAGATCATCAGCATCAGTAGCTTACTTCTTCAGACTGCCTCTTGATATCATCAGACGCCCCCTTTCGATAAGCTGGGATCGCAGTCTGGAATTCACCTTTTCACAGGTTTTAAGATCGTAACCTGGCTTTTCTCAAACTCAGGTATCGAAACCTGGCTAACCTGCACATTCTCTACCACAAACATAAGTTTCACAAATTTAAAATATTGCAAATTTAGAAACCACTTTTCAGGAATAGAATGATTTAACATTTAAAAAATTTATGATGATCACTTGTAGGCAAACATTCAAAATTTTTCATTTTAAACAAAGTCTCCTAAACCTGTTCATCATGTTTAGCACTCAGAATTTTGAAAATCAGCTCTCCAACACCAGTTGTCAAAAATCTTTTTGAATTTTTCAAAATTTATGCTAAAACACACTAAAAATCTTTTTGGAATTTTGATTTTAACGAAATGCTGTAAAGAAATATTTACATACAATATTTTTGTGAGTTTGTGTAAGAGGATCATATCAGTTTTTGAGACAAATCACCAACACTATTAAGCTTTAAACATTTTAAGTTTTAAACGATTCACTTAGATTGTCAGTATACTGATCCACTTAAATTTTCACACAAAGTTCAACTGTTTCGAGATATGAGATTAGTGTTTTAGAAACTTAAACTTATTCGCGTGTCCCACCTCAGAATATACCCCCGTATCCAGATCCCAATATTCAGTCTTACAAGTGAGTATACCTAGATGATATCTGTAAAGAATTAAATGCGAGCGCCGTGAGAGCTCAGGCTATTGTTTCCGCAAAATCAGAGAGATGACGGCTTCGACTTTTGGTGTGTTCCCTTTAGAGAATCTTTCCTTCAAGAGCACATGATTAGCATTTTGCAATGTTTCATCATTTTTTGTATTGAGGGCAATGCTATATTTCAAGCAAGCAGAAAGTATTATACGGGGACTAGGCCATTGCTTCCGCACAATCAGAAGTCCTGGGATAATACCCCAGATATCACTGAGTATAAAGACCTAGTATCTCAGAAAGAGGGACCTTTCAAACAAGATTTCGGGGGTTACCCATATATCCAAGAGATGTTCCCCACGATATAAGTAAGTTTGAAATTTGGGTTTATATCTCGAAACAATCTACTAAATGTGCAAAAACCTACTGGCACATCATCAGTGAGACCGTTTATCACATTTTGACTTTCCAATTCTTTAGCATGCCGTGATAGTTCACTGATGTACTATCATTTCCTCTTTTCTCAACAAAACTCATTTTTGATTTTATCATGTTTTTGGCTTTTTCAAATTTTCAAATGTTTTTGGATTTTCTGAAATATTCTTACTCCCCCTAAAATTCAAAATCATTTAAAGGAAATTTGAAAAAAAACTATACAAGGTAAATTGACAACTAATATCGAATCGCTTCAAATCGCCATCCACTTTGCATAAACAATCAGAACTCCCCCTTACAACAAACTATTTTCCCATTATGATTTCAAAACACTTAAGTTTGTTTTAATCAAATGGTTTTTTCGGAAATCTAGTTTTGTTGATTTCATAAATCATTAGCAGGCTAGGGGATAAATTCATCATCTTGTTTTTCAAAATACCACTATAGGAAAGATAAATCAAGTACAACTTAATGTCCTTGATTAATCTTTAAGATAAAACCTCTCTTTCAACCACTTGTTGGTTTGATTACCAACAATTACCACTTGTAGGTTGAAATCTCAAAATGCCGATTCCTACTCCACACTTACCAACCTGGGAGTTCCGGCAAGTCATACTAGTGAAAAAAAATTCAATTTTCAAAAACAAATTTTCAAGAATGATGCCGATTCATGCTCCGCGAATACCAACTTGGGAGCTCCGGCAAGTCAGGTTTTTCAGTTAGAAAGATTCTCCCAAGCCTGACAGTCCTTGGGAGATTCCGAGTTACCAACACTCAGTTGCTTACCTGCCATCTTTTTCTCATAGAATTCTTTTACCCCTTTGACCCTTCGATCAATCATTTTTCCAAAAATATTTTGCACTGTGGGGTTAAAAGCCTTTTCAATGTCAAATTCTTTCTTTTCAGAAAAAAATTGATTTGATATTTCAACTTTTCCAACTTTTGTTTTAAAATTCTCAGCCTGCAATGGTGGAAAATTTACATCATCCATTGGTGGAACTGATGTTTCAATTTTTAGCTCAACTTGTGGCTTCTCTGACTTTGTGGAATCAGATTCATCACCAGAACTTTCATTTGAATTCTTAACAACCCATTTTTGGTTGTTAAGTTTCTTTTTTCTTTTGTAAATATCTTTCGAACATTCACCAATCTCAAAAGTTGAATTTTCAAAAACTTTAAATTTGTTTTTTGGTGGTTCGGTTTTCTCAACAATCTTTTCTTTCAATTTACCAGAGACTCCCTGTTTTGTTTGTATTGCCATAGGACAATTTCTGACAATGTGGCCAACTGTTTTACATTGAAAACAGGTTCTCGTCTCTATCTTCTTCTAAGCACCACTTTTCTTCATTTCTTCTTGCTTCTTGGCAAGAAATTCTTTGTTGGATTGCTTTCTGAACACTTGCTCTTTTTCTTCTTCAGATGTTTTTCCTGTAACAAAAACATTTTTTGATTTATAAATTTTCTCATTTTTATAATCTTTTGGTGGAATAAACCCAGACCCTTCTTTTTGTAATTACCATTATGGTTTGGTCTCTTTTGAAAACCAGAACCAGAATTGTAACCCTTTTTCTTGTTTAACCTTTGTTGAACTCTTAAGGTGTAAGGTCTTGGTTTTTCTGAAAGATTTACATCTTTTATTTCAGAAATATTAATTTCTGTTAGTTTGAAAACCTTTTTTATCATTTCTGGTTTAACACCTCTTATTGGAAAAACCTCATCAGAATATAATTTGTCAGAATCTTTCAAAGTATATGCTACTTTGATCGGTTCGTCATTCAAATTAGATTTTGATAACAAAAATTCTTTATTATAAACCTGTTTGTCCTTTTTGACTATTGACTTTGATATGTTGGACTCAGAATTTGACTCTGATTTAAACTCCTCCGTTTCATCCTTATCTAACACCTGATCAACCACTTTCTTTATTAACTCAGACTCATGATCAGTGTCAGACGATGTGAATGTGACATCAATATTTTCTGGCAAGTTATCTGAAGACCCAAACTCCCACTGTAAGTTTGTTGCCTTTTTTACTCTTTCTGAATTCAGATTTTGAGGAGAATATCCATTTTCGACTGTGGGTGGACATTTGTTATAGACAACACTTGGCTTCTTACCAGAAATCTTCACTTCATTATCTTCTTTTGTTTCAGAATTCTTCTCTTCAGAATTTTCTTCTTCAAAAGTCTTCATTTCTTCTACTATGGGGTAAATCCTGTCAACCACAAAAGTAGAACATGAGTAACTTTTTAACAATCTATTAACTCTCTAAGTTTCTATTCTCTGAGTTTCCAACTTCAATTCAAGCTCAGCACACTGTTCAGTGTAATAGTTAACATTATCCAGTTATCTCATATATGCTCCTTTGAGTGTATTCATTGCTATGGCTTGTTCACTACATGTCTCGTTGTATTGATTCATGGCTTTGTTCAAGACATCATATGATTCTTTCAGCCTTTTTATGTTGTGTAGCAATTCGTTGTTTTGTTTTATCAGAGAATCACAATTCAGACACTTCTCAGAGACCTTGACTGCATCAGCATCTGTTTTAATTTCAAATTCTGGAATTTCTTTGACTACACTCACTTGAACTTCTTCTTCAACTTCCTTCTTTTTCTCAGTTTCAGCATTTAAACGTTTTCTGACTTTTTCTGCCCAATAGTCATCAGTATAATCATTGATAACCGAGCAACAACAGCTTTAGCTTTTAAAATCTCTTAGTCTGGACAAAACTTGTCCCAGCTAAAGTTTTCCCAGCTAAAACCTTCTGGTAGTCTCTCATCATCTTGATTTATCAAACAAGCTTTATTATCAGCTGGAATATATTTATCCCAACTGAAATCCTTTAATGAACTTCCATCATTTTTATTGACCAGACACGCTCTCTTTGAATCTTCAATCTCTTTTCTAGCATGTGCAGTTTGTGGCTGTTGTTGTTGATATGGCTGTTGAGCAACTTGATGATAAATCGCCTTTCGATAGTAGTCGTTGTTTCCGAAAGGATTTTGAGCTCCACTTGCTTCGCGATTTGTGCACTCCCTCTTGAAATGCCCCTTTTCCCTGCAACGAAAACAAGTGACTTTAGATTTATCAAATCCTAAGGTTGAAACATTTGCATCACGAAAATCATCTCTGCCTGTTATTTGTTTAAACTTTTCAGCTCGTCTCAACACACTCGCCAAGCACCACTTTATATCCATCAACTCCATCTCTTCAGCATCTACTTGATCGTAATCCTCTTTTGTAAGCATTGGATTCCCGATTCTCCCTGCAACTAGACTACCATAAGATTCAAGTACAGTCACCAACAAAGACATATGGCTCTTAGCTACCTCCTCTGAATAGTTCTGATCATTTTCCAGATTTAATGCAATGTTGCATTGAAGAACTTTGCCACTCTTTATTGTTGTAAAATGTGGATCAAACAATGGAAATGAAGTAAATCCTGTTTTGCTGCTTGATCCTTGAGATAAACTTTCACTGTAAAATGTGGATCAAATAATGGAAATGAAGTAAATCCTGTTTTGCTGCTTGATCCTTGAGATAAACTTTCAGAAGAACTTTTTTGCATTGAAGGCCGTTTCAATTTTTGGTGAAATGTTGGTCTTCTCACTAACTCCACCTTTGTAATATAACCCAATGTCTTGTTCTCCATCATAGTTTTTCATTCTAGCAATTTTTATTTGTTCCATCTCTTGAGCTTCAAGATGTTTAATAAACTCGCTTAGCGTGATGTTGTTAAAATCTGGTTTATTTTTCAACATCATCAGATATGTCCCCCAAAAAATCATGTGGCAACGCATCAGCCAACTTTTCAATCAACTCGTCTTTATCTTTGTTGATCCCCAATCTGTTCATGTTTTTCACCAAGTTGCAATATCTTTCAATAATCTGCTTGGTGTTCTCCGTTCTCAAACCACGAAATAAATCAAACTCCTTTTTCAAAAGTGACTTTTTGTTTTTGAGTATATCAGTACTTCCCATGAACTTTGATTCTAATTCTTTCCAAATCGAAAATGCACTTCCATTATGTTGAAGTAAGATCAAAATGTCTTCTTTAATCGCTTGCTGTAACAAACTAACCATCAATTTCTCATCTTTGTATTTCTTTTTTTCTTCAGCACTCAATTCTCTAATTGGTATTCTCACATTATTGTTTCCGACTGGTCTAGTATATTGAACTTCAGTATCTTCCCATGCATCTAAGTGATAAGCTTCAACCCAGTTACCAAAACGTTCAACCCATCCGCTAAAATCATTAATGTCCATAAGCTTAGGCGGTTTTTGTGTTGTTCCCGTCTCATTTTCAAGCATCGTACTCCGAGTAATTGTCATCGGACTAGCAAAGGCATTATAAAACTCGTTATCCATGATTAATTTTCAAAAGTTCACAAACTGTCAGTTTCAAACAAAATACACTTCTCACACGGAATCAACCTTTCACACGGAATCAAGTTTCAAACGAAATCAATCCACTTTCAAGCGTAATCAACTTTTCCAGCGAAATCAGTATGTTTTTTCACATGGAATCAACTTTCAAACGAAATAACCTTTTGGTGCGGAATCACCTTCAAACGAAATAGCTGATTTCGTGTGAAATCAACTGCTATTTCGTGCGGAATTACACACTGATGCTCACACTCAAGCGGAATCACCTTTGAAGCGGAATTACGATCTGATTTCGTGTGAAATACGGCAATGTTCAAGCGAAATTATATCAATTTCGAGCGGAATTAAAACTTTCGGACAGTTTTTTCAAAAATTGATCATGTTTTACTTCGAATTAGAGTCTGATTCTTTCTAGGGTTTGTTAACACACTGTTTCACATATAATGTGAGAAAATCAAGCCATTTTAACCGTGAAAAGTTGTTAATTTTGAAAAAGAAGGTGTAGAAATCAGAAATTGCAGCTGAAATGGTAAGAACTCTTCCTCCTGAGCTCTGATACCACTTGTAGGATCGTTTTACCGACCAAACGAGTCGTTCAGAAGAGTTTTTCTCAATATGAAAGGCGGAAACAAACGTATCGAGTTCAATTCAGCAAGATATACACTTTAAACTGTCTTTTGATTGATATCAGATCGATTACAATGCTGTAGACACTTCGGCAGAGCTTCGCTACCGGAAGTAATTTCGTTACAAATGACAAGACACATTAGGTATTTATAGGTGAAGTGATTTCGCTTGAAACGGCCAAGTGGAATCTAATTTCGCACGGAATTAACTCAAACGAAATCAACACTTGATTTCGAGCGAAATTACTCACTTGATTTCGCATGAAATGACCCCTGTGTCATTTCAAGCGAAATACCTATAAACAGACAATTCTTGTTTTTTGTGCCTTGATCTATCTATTACAATACAAGACTCGATACAAGACGAAGTTGACAGACGGATGCACCAACAAAAGTTGTGAGATCAGATAGAGGCGGTGAATATTATGGAAGACATACTGATGTGGGTCAAGCTCCTGGTCCATTTTATGAGTTTTGTAAGGGCCAGGGGATTGTGAACCAATACACCATGCCTGGTACACCTCAGCAGAATAGTGTCGCCGAACGAAGAAATCGTACCCTTATGAACATGGTGCGCAATATGTTAGCCAACACTAATTTACCATTATTCCTCTAGACGGAAGCGTTAAAAGCAGCTGTTCATATACTCAATAGAGTTCCTTCTAAGTCTGTCCCTAAAACTCCTTATGAACTTTGGACAGGAAGGAAACCGAGTCTTAAATATATGAAAGTATGGGGCTGCATTGCTGAAGCAAAACTCTATAATCCTTTCATAAGGAAACTTGACCCTAAAATAGTTACCTGTTTCTTTATCAGGTATCCTGATCATTCGAAGGGTTATCGTTTCTATTGTCCTTCCCATGTCACCCGTATTGTTGAAACCAAGCGTGCTGCATTCCTGGAGGATTTCAAGGTCAGTGAGAGTAGTACCAACCCTTACGAAGAATTGCAAGAAGTACAAGACGCCGGGGGGAGAGACTCGTCGCTTACCATTACTCCGTTTACTCCTCTTGTCCCCAATGCAACAACTGCACCTGAAGCCACTGCACAAATTCAATCTCCACAATCAGAACCCATTATACCTCATAACGAAGGCACATCAAACGCTAAAAACCAAGACAACGCTGAACCCAATAATCAACTCAGGAGGTCATCCAGGCAAAGAAGGCCTACTAATTGGGATGATTATGTTACCTACCTGACTGAAATGGATGCTGGAAAGCTCAATGATCCTACCTCTTATAATGAAGCCATTAGCAGTAATCAGTCTTCTGAATAGAACAAAGCAATGATTGATGAGCTTGAGTCCATGAAGAAAAATGAAGTTTGGGATTTGGTCGAATTACCCAATGGTGCCAAACCTGTATGTTGTAAATGGGTGTTCAAAACAAAACTGGATCCGAATGGGAACGTTGAACGCTACAAAGCGAGATTGGTTGCAAAGGGCTACACTCAGAAAGAGGGAATTTGTCACACCCCGACCGCGTTAAAACAACAAAACCGCGGCGGAAACGTCGGGGAGTGTCGTGGCAGAATTATCGTTTCATAACCATGGATAAAAAAAGTGTTTCGTTTTATTGATAATATTAAACATTAACATTGTCTTAACACAAAACAAACAAGTTACATATCGAATAATATTGTTATTATGTCACTAAGGCCTCGTCCAGATCCTATGTGACTCATGCATCCTAGTAATCATCATCAAGCATCAATACCTGAAACATATGTAAAAACAAAGTCAGCAAAGAAATGCTGGCGAGTACATAGGTTTCATAGGAGTGTCGGATTCATGGCTAGTTTAAATGTTGCAATGCTTTATTAAAACCTTGTTTTGAAAAGAGTATAATATTGCAACTTAATTAACCAACTCAAATCAAGCTGGCTATAGTTTATAAAACCTCGTAGCCATGATTCCTAACCCAAAAACATTTGTTTTAGTAAAGCAATTTGTAAAACATCTCGTATGAAATCGTTAATAAAACTCGTTAATAAATCTCGTTAATAAAACTAGTATGGTTAATATCATTTCGAAAACTTCGTTTGTGTGACATCGTTTCAAAATCGTTTACCCAAGTGAACTAAATAACGCCACGGTATGTAATACGATGAAAACACTTATATATAAGAAGTACCAGCGGCGTATCTACCATGTTTTCATCATATTACACCCGTCCCGTTATCTAAACACTTAACCAAAAACCAATCGTTTATCCAACTCGTTTAATCTCGTATGAATCGTTCCCAAATCGTTAATTCGTTTAAATCGTTTAAATCATCCTCGTTTTAAGTGTGAAAACTATTTGTGGTCGCCTCGCTAATAACATTCAAACCTTCGTGACTCGACTATCTCGCTCTCGCATTAATAAACCACCAAATGGTAAATTAACATTCAGATTCAGTCATTACCTACCTAACCCACACATAACCATGGGTGCAGTACGATAATGGGATTTGTCAGATCCTATGGTACCATAACGTAATACTGGTCGGCTTGATCAATGCTAATGAATGCCATTCATTATGTAATTACAACCAACTAGTTTATTTACTTTATTGAAATCGTTATTAGTTTAATATAAACCATCTTAATCATTTTTGAAATCATCGTTATAATATCGAAAATCATTTTGAAAACCATCGTTAAAACCCTGAAAACATTTAGCACATATGAATCACCCCAAAACAATTGAAAACAGTAAAATAGGGGAACTATGTACTCACTTGGAGTGCAAAGTATCCTCAATCAATAGAACTTCAACAAACTCGAGCAAACCAGAGAAATCAAAGAGCACCTAGTAATCGAATAACTAGTCAAACAATAGACACCTAAATCGGAAGATCGGACAGAATGAGGTCTTGTAAACCAAATGAGTGTTGGAACTCATGTGATATGGTTTAACAAAGCCTACATCCTAAATCGGAACCTAACCTAAGTGCTTTCGACCCGTTGCGACCCATTAAGGTAGCTTACGCTACTTTAACGCGTCGTGCGCGCAAAAGCGCGTTCGACACGTCTAACTAGCCCTATGACAAGTGTTATATGCCTAAACATGTTTAAATATGTTGCATAATCAGTTATGTGACAAAAGTTTATGTTACATATGCTTAATTACCAATTATGCATGAAAAGGGCATTTTGGTCATTTACCTAAGGCATATAAACTACTTATCATACAACTAATTAAACCTAAGTGACCATAAGGTATAACCTCGGAAGGTTATTCCCTATGCAACTATGGTTACTAAACATCTTTGGTCGGATCCTAGTGATCGACCAAACGGGTCGTGTTCGAAAGTCTAAGCGGGTGTTTAGTCCGCTTGACTTACGACTCTACACAAGCACCAAACTAAAAGTGACGAGCTAAACATGCTAGAACATGTTTAGTTAGGTTAGAAAACATGTTTTGATATCAAAACAAACGGTTTTGATACCCAAGAGTAGTTTGGTTACAAAATACGCATAAATACGCATTTTGGCCGAAACTATGACTCGTCACTACGCCTAGTCAACGTCGTAATCAGTAGGTATAGTCACAAGGGACTATAACCATCGTGATTACGCTCACGTTGCAAAGTTCAACGGAACTTTGTGTTGACCATTGACTGGTCAAAGCTGAAAGTCAAACTTGTTTGACTTTCATGCTTGAAATATAAGAACAAGCAAGAAGATGACTTACAAATGGTCCAAGAAGGATGTTTGATCTAAAATAGCTTAGGTATGAAGTGCAAACACCCCAACTTAGAGCTGATTTCAGATCAAGTGTGAGAATGAAGTGAAGTGGGGGTTGCTATTTATAGTAAGTTAGGATCAATAGGATGATTCCAAGTGGTTTGAGGGAGTGATCTTGGCCATACATTTGGGTTAATGGTATTAGAATACAATGGGGGCCGAAAACCAGCTCCAGGTATTGCAAATATTACATTAAAACCCCAGAATTTAGCCCAGATTTCTGTTTCTGAACATTCTGTCTGACAAGGCCACGCAGCCCACGTAACATATACATGAAACCTTACGCGGCCCGTGTAAGTATGTTTCACAGATTGTCAAAACAGGTCCCTGCACTTCAGAATCTTGCATTTCGGCTCATTTTTGACACGTTTAAGCCCCGTTAACCTCATTTCAAGGCTCTAAAATGAAGGTAAAGTATAGGGAACTTAAAACATGCTCAAAAATATCTTGGATGTCGGCTCGTTTGGTCGTACGGTTGCGTTGTTCGGTTAATTACGACGGAAATCGTAACGAACGCAAAAACGATCCAAATTAAGCGACGAATGAAATTTTATCATGCCAATCACTAAAATAAAGTATTTTAATGATTACATAAATTTTTGGATGTCCGGATATATTCAGAACGTAAGATATGCGCGAAAATGCAAACTAGTGCACTTTTTGACGCTTTTAGTCCCTGAATGACCAATAAAGTTTGTTTTAGCATACCGAACCCCTCAAAGCCTATTTCTAAGCTATGTAAAGGATATTTAGGGTATGTTTAACTTATGATCAAGTTCCGGAGTGTTCGTTATTATACAATCGGTATAGTTTCACAGTTTGACACAAATAGTCCCTGCGATCGAACAAAGTTGATTTCAACACACCAAACCATTCAAAACTTATTTCTAAGTTATGTGGAGGTTATTTAAGGTATGTTAAGCCTATGTCACTATTTCGGAGTGTTTGTCGCGTTATACTGACTGCGTTTACGCACCAGTTTGCGTATAACCTTCTAGAAAGCGATTTGAAGCTTGAAATTGGAGTCGAATCTAATTGAAAATTCACCAAACACAAATACACACATAATAACATCAAAAAACATATAGTAACACCAAATCACATTGTTTTATTAATAATCATCATTGTTTTACATCGTACATCGATTACAGAGTACAGTTGTCACAGAATTGATTATCAAGAGACGTTTTCACCTGTCTCTCGTAAAGATTCATTAAGGATCGTTATGGCCCTAGTAGCTCATTTTGATTTAGAGCTGCATCAGATGGACGTCAAAAATGCTTTCCTTAACAGAGACTTAGACGAAGATGTTTACATGAAACAACCTGAAGGCTTTAAACCTGAAGGTCAGGAGCATCTAGTCTGTAAGTTGAAGAAATCCATTTATGGGTTAAAACAAGCATCACGTCAATGGTACCTCAAGTTTGACGAAGTCATGAAGAGACAAGGTTTTATGAAGAATCAAGTGGATCAATGCACCTACCTCAAAATGAGTGGGAGTAATTTTACTATACTTGTCCTTTATGTAGACAATATTCTACTGGCAAGTAATAGTTTAGACATGTTGCATGAGTCGAAGCAGTTACTCTCGCATAACTTCGACATGAAGGATCTCGGAGATGATTCTTACGTTATCGGCATCGAAATTCACCGAGATAGACACAAAGGGATCTTAGGATTGTCTCAAAAGACTTACATAGATCGTGTCCTTACACGTTATAACATGCAATAGTGCAAACCCTCAGTCGCTCCAGTAGTTAAGGTAGATGTTTTCGGTTCAATCAAGTGTCTGACAACAGAGGTTGAAAAGGAGCAAATGAGCCAGATAACTTACGCGTCAGTAGTCGGGAGCCTGATGTATGCTCAAGTCCGTACTCGCCCAGATATCGCTTATATTGCTGGAATGCTAGGCCGTTATCAGACTAATCCTGGCCTAGATCATTGGAAAGAAGCTAAGAAGGTCCTTAGATATTTGCAAGGGATAAAAGACTATAAACTGACTTATAGAAGAAGTGATCACTTAGAAGTGGTAGGTTATTCTGATTCTGACTTTGCCAAGTGCAAAGATGCCAAGAAATCCACTTCAGGCTACATCTTTATGTTAGCAGGCGGACCAATCTCATGGAAGAGTCATAAACAACAATTAACTACAACTTCCACAATGATGGCAGAATACATTGCTGTTTACAACGCAACCTGACATGGAATGTTGCTTAGAAATCTGATCACTGGACTCAAAATCATTAATTCCATTTTTAGACCATTGAAGCTTTACTGTGATAACTCAGCTGCCGTTAGTTTCTTGAACAGTAACAGTTCGACTGGAGCTGGTTTATATCTCGATACAAAATATATGTTCGTACGTGAACGCGTTGAGGAAAATTATCTTTGTATTGAGTATATTAGTACTAAATATATGCTTGCGGATCCGATGACTAAAGGTCTCCCACCTAAAGTTTTCGAAGAACATGTATCAAATATGGGACTTGCTAAAGACCTTATTTAATGGCATATTGTACTACCTTATGTTTTAATTAATAAAATTTCCTCAGTTTGATTTTGTATGTCTCTAACATATGTTTTGCCGGTGTAATGACATATAGACAAATATAAATACAAACCAGACACTAAAGGGCTTATGCGTATTTTGATCATAACTATTAGGTTTTAAATTGAGGCTATAGTATGACTAATGGGAGTCCTGAGTCGAATGATGATTCAACGGCTGTATTTCTCTGCTATAGTTCTTGGTTTAAGGCTAAAATGAGTGTTAACTCCTGGCCAAGCTCATCTAATACTCATGATAAATGATTACTCGGCTAAGTGGGAGAATGCGAGATTAAATATATAATTATCATAATATTTAATCTTGTAGCCATCATAATCATTTATATTATATAGATCAAAATATATTAATAACCTATTAATAATTAGTTGCTAATTGTTGATGGACCATATTACCCTTATTAACTAATTAGGTTTCCTCTTGGGTGTATATATAAGGAGATTATTAGAGAGTTTAAGGATTAGACAATTACACAATTCACACAACCCTCATAACATCATTCATGGCTCTCTCTCCTAACCGATTCTCTCCCTAGTTTTGGTTCATCACCATCATAACCTTACACCCTAAGGAGGAACCAGATCATCCTGACAAGTATGTCGAACTCACGGCTCTCTGGGCCACGTTTGGACTCCCAACGAACTTTAACCAAATGAATCCGTTTGTTCTTCAACTGTCTGAAAGTACGGTCCACGACCTCCACTGGTTTCTCGACAAAGTGCATCGTTTCATCGATTCAGATCTTGTCGAGAGGAATGTGAAGATCAGCGTCAGCTAAACACTTTCGCAAATTGGACACGTGAAAAGTCGGGTGAATATTTCCAAGCTCTGGAGGTAGCTCTAGTCGATAGGTAACCTTCCCAATTCTTTCTACAATCTTAAATGGTCCCACATATCGAGGTGCAAGTTTTCCTTTCCTTCCAAATCTCACCACTCCCTTCCAAGGTGAAACCTTGAGTAGGACACGGTCTCCGACTTGAAATTCTAAGGGCTTGCGTCGTAAATCCGCATAACTCTTTTGACGGCATCTAGCTGTCACAAGATTATCGCAAATTTTCTTGATTTTGTCTGTTGTTTCCAGAACGGGCTCAGGTCCAGTAAGCTGAGCTTCACCGGTCTCGTTCCAACAGACAGGTGAACGACATTTTCGACCGTAGAGAGCTTCGAATGGTGCCATTTTAATGCTAACATGATAACTATTGTTGTAAGAGAACTCGATCAATGGCATATGAGAATCCCCATTACCACCAAAGTCTATTACGCATGCTCTAAGCATATCCTCCAAAGTTTGAATTGTCCTTTCAGATTGACCATCTGTTTAAGGATGATAAGCAGTGCTTAGATTCAGTTGGGTTCCCAAAGCAGATTGCATGGTCTTCCAGAAATGAGATGAAAATCGAGCATCACGATCAGAAATGATATCCAAAGGAACACCATGTCGAGATAATATCTCATCAACATAAATCTTTGCAAGTTTATCAGCAGATAGATCCTCGTGAATCAGAATAAAATGAGCTGATTTCGTTAATCGATCGATAACAACCCAAATAGCATCATGACCTTTAGACGTACGCCGTAACTTAGTGATGAGATCCATCGCAATGTTCTCCCACTTCCAAACCGGTATCTCTGGTTGTATAAGCAAACCAGAAGGTCGTTGATGTTCAGCCTTGACATTGAGACAAGTTAGGCATTTTGATACATACAAGGTAACATCCTTCTTCATACCAGGCCACCAGTACTGAGTACGAAGATCCTTGTACATTTTATCAGCACCAGGATGGATAGAATACCGAGACTTGTGAGATTCGTCCATCACTAGGGTGCGAAGATCGTATTGTTTCGGAATCCACAAACGATCCTTGAAGTAGAGTAAACCATCGTCTTTCCTTTCGAGCTCAAGCTCAAGTTGAAGCGGTAGCTCATCTTTCAATAAACCTTTGATCACACATGATCATTGAGTTTGAAGGACACCAGATTGGATGTCGGATAGAGGTTGGACAGAGTGAAGCTTGACTCAGTCTTTTCGACTAAGCGCATCGGCTATGACATTCGCCTTACCAGGATGGTAGCGAATCTCGCAATCGTAATCGTTCAAGAGTTCAACCCAACGTCGTTGCCTCATGCTCAGCTCCTTTTGATTAAGAATATGCTGGAGACTTTTATGGTCTGTGAAAACCACACACTTCGTTCCATAGAGGTAGCGTCTCCAGATTTTAAGCGCGAAAACCACAGCTCCTAACTCAAGATCATGAGTCGTATAGTCTCGTGAACTTTCAATTGTCTAGATGCATATGCTATAACCTTACCTCGTTGCATGAGGACGCAACTGTCACACCCCCAAAATCCACACGTGGAGTATCACCGCTTGGAGGCGTGACTGACCAGGATCAAGCCACCAATCATATAGAACAATGTATAAAGTAAATGTAATTGCAATTTAATTCCAAACAATCCATTTGAGAGGTGTTCCAAAACATAAGTATGTTATCAATGTATAGCGGAAGCGTATAATTAAACCCATCATAATAAAGTATGAAATGTCATAAAGTCTAAACAAGTATTCAAGATCCTTGCCCACAACGACTACGCCTCCCGTGCAAGCTCCATAAGTACCTAAGGTCCTGCAAGGCATGTAACAGAGGATCAACAACTAGTTGAGCGAGTTCACAGAAAGTAAATGCGTAATAGTAAGTTCGTATGTAACATGTGGCTCTACTGGGCCGATAGTACGTTCTATTGGTGGGGGCTTCCCATGTTATATATCCCCTAGACTATTCGTAATCATAAGTATCCTTCCCAATCCGAGGATAGTAGTAAGTATAGGTTTACGCGGGTTTTATGTAAGTGCCCTTCCCAACTGAGGACAGTACGTAGCGAGTACGTAGGTTTAGCGCTGGCGTCCTTCCCAATCCGAGGACGGTAGTACGTAGGTTTAGCACTGGCGTCCTTCCCAATCCGAGGACGGTAGTACGTAGGTTTTACGTAGGTTTAGTGCTGGTGTCCTTCCCAATCCGAGGACAGTACGTAGGCTTTGCGTAGAATTTGGCACAGGCATCCTTCCCAATCCGAGGACCGTGGTAAATAGTCTAGTGTAACGTAAGTACAGGTAATCATTCAATCCCATTCCCAACCCAACTGGGGAATCCCATGCCTTGGTAAGAGTGTGAACTCACCTTGGTTTGCTCGGTATGCTAAGTATGTGCTCAAAGTAAATCAATCACGTCCTAGAGTATGCACGTATATATAATCAGTTTGTAGTCACAAGGTACACGTATAAGCATGTAGTACGTATTCGCAAACACACAAGTCATGTATATCATTTAACAACAGTCAGATATTCCAGTTAACACTTAACAGGATTAACTCAAATGACAGCACAGTTCGGCGAAACACATATATTGACGAAACACAATATTGGCGAAACACATATGTTTCGTCGAGGTGTCCCTTGACGAACAGAACTCCTGATTCGTCGACTACCCTTGGCGAAACACATTCTGTTTCGCCGAGAGTTCGGTTTCGTCGGACAGTTCAGTTACGTCAGTACAGTTACATAAAAACCCTAATTCTGCCGTCATATGGTACGAGATAGATCATACAGGAATCATTAAGCACAGAATATCATCATCATAATCATCTCAATTGATATCATTGGACCACCATACTATAACTATCATCTCATGCAAGAAGACAACCATTATCGTTTGATCTGAACACACATGTGCCGCCACTTTCCTCAAAGTTATCATTCACAAAATCAAACAACATATTCTGACATCAATTATTAACCCACATGCAAACATGAACTAATAGCCGACCATGAAATCTTTATTTATTTGCTACACATGCTTAACATTAAAAATAGTCAACAAGGGTTTTACATAAAGTGGCCGACAACTCTTGAAGTAAGACTTTATCTACTGGCTGCATTTTCGATACAAAACCCATGCATAAACAGCCATAACCTAATCGCATACATAGATTCGAGCATAACAGTTTACAAGTTTCCGGTTCGGTTTCATATGTAATTCGTATATATATATTCTTAACGATCGAATTAACAAGTTATATTACAATATTAATCCTATTCATCAACATGACAAGAACCCTAATTTTTATACATACAGTGCTGGTTACAATACATTCATCACGGAATCATACGACATGTAACATTTATATATATGAACAAACAATCCTTCAAGAACACGTAAATTACTGACCGAACAATAGTTGGGTTGATGATAGGTCTCTGGTTGATCTTAGTCTGCCGACACAGTGCTTCTAGGGTTTCCGATTTGCAAAAGTGTGGCGAATGGAACCGTTCTACGTAATGTATACATGTCTAACAGTACTGGGCTCTTACTGGGCCTCGGCGAATCTGGGCTCGGCGAAACACATTTGTTTCGTCGAGTGGTTTATGGCGAAACAGAATATGGCGAAACAAGTTCTGTTTCGTCGCTATGGTTGTGATTCGTCATTCCGGTTCTTGTTTCGTCTAAGTATTATCACGTGTTAAGTATCAATCATGCAATCGTGTCCCATACATCCAACATACAAACAATCACTGTTTTACGGTTAAGCAAATAGTCAAACAATCAACGTGCAATAAATGCGAAAGTGAAACGTCGGAAATTCGAGTTGTCACATTATCCCCAACTTGAAAGAAATTTCGTCCCGAAATTTAGCATGCAGTTACTGAGGAAGCTAGTAGTGTGACGTTGTTTACCTGTATCGTATCGCGGCTCCCCGAGCAGGTTTGCGAAGATTACTGGTTTTCTTGGGGTGTCACATTATCCCCCCGTTGATTTGGAATTTCGTCCCGAAATTCTGCATTGGTAGCTTCAGCCTCAGTAGTAGTTGCTTGGTTTTCGAATAACTGGGGATATTTGAGTTCCATTTGATCTTCACGCTCCCAGGTGAACTCTGGGCCGCGGCGGGAGTTCCAACGAACTCGTACAAGAGGGATTCTCGTGTTCTTGAGGACCTTAACATCCCGGTCCGTGATTTCAACTGGTTCCTCGACGAATCGTAACTGTTCGCCGATAGTGAGTTCCTTCAAAGGAACTATGTGGGTCTCATCTGACTGACACTTCTTCAGATTCGACACGTGGAAGACGTTGTGAACTGCACTGAGTTCAGCTGGTAGGTTCAATCTGTAGGCCACCCTGCCTATCTTTCAATAACTTCGAATGGTCCAATATATCGTGGATTTAGTTTGCCGCGTTTGCCAAAACGAACCACACCCTTCCAGGGTGAAACTTTGAGTAGCACTCGATCCCCAACTTGGAACTCGAGCGGTTTCCTGTCTAAATCGGCGTATGCTTTCTGACGGTCGCGTGCTGCCGCCATGCGTTGTCGTATTTGTGCAGTCTTTTCTGTAGTATCAACTACCATTTCTGGATCCGTGATTTGACTATTACCCACCTCTGCCCAACAGAGAGGTGACCGGCATTTATGCCCGTACAATGCCTCGAATGGTGCAGCTTTAATGCTGGTGTGGTAGCTGTTATTGTATGAAAATTCCACAAGTGGCAGATGTTTCTCCCAACCATTGCCAAGGTCAATTACGCATGCCCGAAGCATGTCTTCTAGAGTTTGAATGGTGCGCTCAGACTGCCCATCCGTCTGAGGATAATAAGCTGTGCTCATGTCTAAACTAGAGCCAAAAGATTTATGCATTGCTTGCCATAGTTCTGTCAAGTAGATGTCTGCTAGCGTAGAGAACTTGTCTGTTTCTTTAATGGCCAAAAAGTGAGCAGACTTTGTGAGTCGATCCACGATCACCCAAATAGTATCGTTTCCGCGCTGGGATCTAAGTAAGCCAATAACAAAAACCATGGAAGTTGTCCTGACGGTTTCTGATATTCTGCCTTGACTCTCGCACAAGTCAAGCATTCGCTAACGTAGGTGACTATGTGGGCCTTCATGCTAGGCCACCAATATGTAGTTTTGATGTCGTGGTACATTTTATCCGAACCTGGATGTACCGAGTAGCGAGACTTATGAGCTTCATCCATTACGAGCTCGCGTAAGTTACCATAAAGTGGAACCCAAATGCGTCCTGTGACGTAGTAAGCACCATCTTCCCTTCGTTCTAAACGTTGTCTTGAGCCACATAGGGCTTCAGCCCTGACATTTTCTGTTTTCAATGCTTCTACCTGAGCATCTCGTATCTGAGAAGGAAGACTAGACTGTATAGTGAGTTGTAAAGCTTGCACGCGCTTAGGCGCGGTGTCCTTTCGACTGAGGGCATCAGCCACAACATTGGCTTTGCCGGGGTGGTACCTGATTGAGCATTCATAGTCATTTAGCAGTTCGACCCATCGTCGTTGTCGCATATTCAGTTCCTTCCGTTGAATATATGTTCGAGGCTTCTGTGGTCAGTGTAGATAGCACATTTGGTACCGTACAAGTAGTGTCGCCATATCTTAAGTGCAAAACAACCGCTCCCAGCTCTAGATCGTGCGTAGTGTAATTTCGTTCGTGAATCTTAAGTTGACGCGAAGCATAAGCAATAACTTTATCCCGCTGCATCAACACACATCCAAGACCCTGTATAGATGTGTCGCAGTAGACTACAAAATCGTCCGTGCCTTCAGGCAATGAGAGGATAGGTGCGCTACAGAGTCTATCCTTTAAGTGTTGGAACGCTGTTTCCTGTGCATTACCCCAACGGTAAACAACACCCTTCTGTGTCAGTAGTGTAAGCGGCTGAGCAATCTTTGAAAAGTCCTTGATGAAACGTCTGTAATAACCCGCCAAACCTAAGAATTGACGTATTTCCGTTGGTGTACGAGGCGCAGGCCAATTCTTGATCGAATCTACCTTGGATGGATCGACATGGATCCCATCTTTGTTTACCACATGGCCTAAGAAGTGGACTTCACGAAGCCAGAAGTCACATTTAGAAAACTTATCGTATAGCTGTTCCGTTCGTAGAAGTTCCAGTATAAGTCGTAAGTGATGCTCGTGCTCCTCCTGACTCTTCGAATAAACCAGGATGTCATCGATGAAGACAATGACGAACTTGTCAAGATAAGGTTTGCACACCCTGTTCATAAGATCCATGAAAACCGCAGGCGCGTTCGTTAGCTCGAATGTCATGACCAAAAACTCGTGGTGGCCGTAGCGTGTTCTGAACGCTGTTTTGGAGACGTCCTCATCCCGGACTCTCAGCTGATGATATCCTGACCTTAAGTCTATCTTGGAGTAGTAGCTCGACCCTTGCAGCTGGTCGAATAAATCATCTATGCGCGGAAGAGGATAACGATTCTTGATCGTCACCTTGTTGAGTTCACGGTAGTCTATACATATCCTGAACGTACCGTCTTTCTTCTTTACGAATAACACTGGAGCTCCCCAGGGCGAAGAGCTAGGACGTATAAAACCCTTTTCCAAGAGTTCTTGTAGCTGCTTTGACAGTTCTTCCAATTCAGTTGGAGCTAAACGATAGGGTGCTCGAGCTATAGGTGCTGCTCCTGGAGCGAGCTCGATCTGAAATTCGACTTGACGATGAGGCGGCAACCCAGGTAATTCCTCAGGAAACACTTGAGGGAAATCGCGTACTACAGGAATCTCCTCAATCCTTTTTTTTTCTTTCTTCTGGGTATCTGTAACGAGTGCTAACACAGCTGTGTGGCCCTTTCGTAAACACTTCTGAGCCTTCAGGAAGGAAATGATGCCACTCACGACACCACTTTTGTCGCCTTGCACTTCGAGAGGTTCTTTGTCAGAACGAGGAATACGAATGGTCTTCTCCTTGCATAGGATCTCGGCTTGTTGTTGGGATAACCAGTCCATACTAATGACGATGTCGAAACCATCACAACTTTGGGGTCATTCCTAGTATCACCCTGACCAATCACGAACACTCGACCCCTGGCACCATTGCCGTCGTTATTACCCCCATTGTTGCCTCCATTATTGTTCCTGTTTCCTTGGTTGTAGTTCTAATTCTGGTTCTGGTTCAACTGTGGGCAGTGTACTTGAAGTGACCTTCAGCATCATCTGATAACATCCCTCGTTACCCTGCTGTTGCTGCTGATTCTATAGATCTTGTGGCTGTTGTTGTTGGTTCTGGTTTGCAGGACGTGAGTTTCTACCATCTTTGGCTCCACGACCAAGCTTGTTGCATCATTGACAATGATTTCGGTTGCCCTGCCCGCTGTGGTGCAAGTTACATCGTTTGCACTTAGGGTGGTTTCCCCTGTATTCACCCTGCCCTTGATTACTAAAAGGTTGCTGTCCAGGACTTTGGTTGTCATTGATCTTTCACTGCTGTGCCTGGGACGGAGTCGTAGTCGAACCCTTGCTAGAGGTTCCATCCCACTTTCATCCGTTGTTACTGAGGGTAGCAGAAGTAGTTGAAGTAGTAGTGGTAGTAGTATCGCTGATACGTTGAGGCAGCTTGTTCTGTCCCACTGCCTGGTCTGTGAGACGATGAGCAAGATGAGTAACATCTTGAATAGTAGCAAGTTTAGCCATCTTCGCATGGTTTTGAATTCCTGGTACTAAGCCTTTGAGGTACAGCTCAAAGCTCTTTATGGGAGGATCCACCATAGTTGGACACAAAATTGTCAGTTTGTTGGCTCGTTACCGTGCACGCTTCTATCTCTGACCCCGTCATCTTCATGTTAAAGGACTCCACTTCCAACTTGTGGATGGCATCATAACTATTGTATTCACGTTTGATAGGTTCCTTAAAATCATTCCATGGGGTGGCATTAGCAGCCGCCAGCCCCCGTATCGTAACTTGCGCGTTCCACCAAGTTTGCGCAGTGCCTTCGAGAATATCAGTGGCATATTTCACCTTGCGAGCCTCAGGTCATTCGTGCATTCGAAGGCCGATTCGAGTTCCTCGAACTAATGGAGGAGTCCAACAGCTCCTTCAGTGTCGCTGAAAGTAGTAGGACGACAGTCCATAAAAGTCTTGTATGTGCATACAGGTGGCTGAGCGTGTTGACTTGTCGTGTGCGTAAGAGTAAACATACTTGAGCACGAGTGTTGGTTTACGAGAGTAGGATCTAAAAATCCTAGAGTAAGTGGTGATGGCAGGTTACACCTCCTGCCTGGGCAGCTGCGAGTGCTGCAGTAACTTGTTCAGTGATCGAAGCCGCCAACTGGGCTTGAGTTAGGTTAACGCGTCCACTCATGATCTTGACATCAATGAGAACATGTGGGTGAGAGGTTCGCGAATAGTGCGAAGAGAGTGAGCACACAAGTATTCTCAAGCAATAACATATAGTAGGTTCTGTAATCTGAGCATACCACGAGCAAAGTTCTATGTAATTCTAGCAAGTAGGTAAAGTAACATGAATAGTAGTACCTATGCTGTTGAGCCTTGCACGTGGAGCGAAGCGTCGTTGTGGGTCGTTGAGAGCACTGTTCTGGTTATAGTCTGGTTTTAATAAAAACGTTTTCCCCATATTAAAACCAAGTCCTCTATAACCAATGGCTCTGATACCAATCTGTCACACCCCCAAAATCCACACGCGGAGTATCACCGCTTGGAGGCGTGACTGACCAGGATCAAGCCACCAATCATATAGAACAATGTATAAAGTAAATGTAATTGCAATTTAATTCCAAACAATCCATATGAGAGGTGTTCCAAAACATAAGTATGTTATCAATGTATAGCGGAAGCGTATAATTAAACCCATCATAATAAAGTATGAAATGTCATAAAGTCTAAACAAGTATTCAAGATCCTTGCCCACAACGACTACGCCTCCCGTGCAAGCTCCATAAGTACCTAAGGTCCTGCAAGGCATGTAACAGAGGATCAACAACTAGTTAAGCGAGTTCACAGAAAGTAAATGCGTAATAGTAAGTTCGTATGTAACATGTGGCTCTACTGGGCCGATAGTACGTTCTATTGGTGGGGGCTTCCCATGTTATATATCCCCTAGACTATTCGTAATCATAAGTATCCTTCCCAATCCGAGGATAGTAGTAAGTATAGGTTTACGCGGGTTTTATGTAAGTGCCCTTCCCAACTGAGGACAGTACGTAGCGAGTACGTAGGTTTAGCGCTGGCGTCCTTCCCAATCCGAGGACGGTAGTACGTAGGTTTAGCACTGGCGTCCTTCCCAATCCGAGGACGGTAGTACGTAGGTTTTACGTAGGTTTAGTGCTGGTGTCCTTCCCAATCCGAGGACAGTACGTAGGCTTTGCGTAGAATTTGGCACAGGCATCCTTCCCAATCCGAGGACCGTGGTAAATAGTCTAGTGTAACGTAAGTACAGGTAATCATTCAATCCCATTCCCAACCCAACTGGGGAATCCCATGCCTTGGTAAGAGTGTGAACTCACCTTGGTTTGCTCGGTATGCTAAGTATGTGCTCAAAGTAAATCAATCACGTCCTAGAGTATGCACGTATATATAATCAGTTTGTAGTCACAAGGTACACGTATAAGCATGTAGTACGTATTCGCAAACACACAAGTCATGTATATCATTTAACAACAGTCAGATATTCCAGTTAACACTTAACAGGATTAACTCAAATGACAGCACAGTTCGGCGAAACACATATATTGACGAAACACAATATTGGCGAAACACATATGTTTCGTCGAGGTGTCCCTTGACGAACAGAACTCCTGATTCGTCGACTACCCTTGGCGAAACACATTCTGTTTCGCCGAGAGTTCGGTTTCGTCGGACAGTTCAGTTACGTCAGTACAGTTACATAAAAACCCTAATTCTGCCGTCATATGGTACGAGATAGATCATACAGGAATCATTAAGCACAGAATATCATCATCATAATCATCTCAATTGATATCATTGGACCACCATACTATAACTATCATCTCATGCAAGAAGACAACCATTATCGTTTGATCTGAACACACATGTGCCGCCACTTTCCTCAAAGTTATCATTCACAAAATCAAACAACATATTCTGACATCAATTATTAACCCACATGCAAACATGAACTAATAGCCGACCATGAAATCTTTATTTATTTGCTACACATGCTTAACATTAAAAATAGTCAACAAGGGTTTTACATAAAGTGGCCGACAACTCTTGAAGTAAGACTTTATCTACTGGCTGCATTTTCGATACAAAACCCATGCATAAACAGCCATAACCTAATCGCATACATAGATTCGAGCATAACAGTTTACAAGTTTCCGGTTCGGTTTCATATGTAATTCGTATATATATATTCTTAACGATCGAATTAACAAGTTATATTACAATATTAATCCTATTCATCAACATGACAAGAACCCTAATTTTTATACATACAGTGCTGGTTACAATACATTCATCACGGAATCATACGACATGTAACATTTATATATATGAACAAACAATCCTTCAAGAACACGTAAATTACTGACCGAACAATAGTTGGGTTGATGATAGGTCTCTGGTTGATCTTAGTCTGCCGACACAGTGCTTCTAGGGTTTCCGATTTGCAAAAGTGTGGCGAATGGAACCGTTCTACGTAATGTATACATGTCTAACAGTACTGGGCTCTTACTGGGCCTCGGCGAATCTGGGCTCGGCGAAACACATTTGTTTCGTCGAGTGGTTTATGGCGAAACAGAATATGGCGAAACAAGTTCTGTTTCGTCGCTATGGTTGTGATTCGTCATTCCGGTTCTTGTTTCGTCTAAGTATTATCACGTGTTAAGTATCAATCATGCAATCGTGTCCCATACATCCAACATACAAACAATCACTGTTTTACGGTTAAGCAAATAGTCAAACAATCAACGTGCAATAAATGCGAAAGTGAAACGTCGGAAATTCGAGTTCAACCCAACGTCGTTGCCTCATGCTCAGCTCCTTTTGATTAAGAATATGCTGGAGACTTTTATGGTCTGTGAAAACCACACACTTCGTTCCATAGAGGTAGCGTCTCCAGATTTTAAGCGCGAAAACCACAGCTCCTAACTCAAGATCATGAGTCGTATAGTCTCGTGAACTTTCAATTGTCTAGATGCATATGCTATAACCTTACCTCGTTGCATGAGGACGCAACCAAGGCCTAAGTTGGACGCATCGCAATAGACAACGAAATCATCGCTTCCCTCGGGCAGAGATAGAACAGGAGCATTACATAACTTCTGCTTCAGCGTTTGGAATGCTTCTTCTTGCTTGGGTCCCCACTCAAAAGGCTTATTCTTTTGAGTCAAAGTAGTGAGTGGAACCGCAATCTTCAAGAAATTAGAAATGAATCGACGATAATAACCAGCAAGACCAAGAAAAGATCGAATCTATGTAGGTTTCGTCGGCGTACTCCAATCCTTAATAGCAACAATCTTGGATGGATCCACATGAATACCCTGCTCGTTGACTATATGACCCAGAAACTGAACTTCTTTAAGCCAGAATTCACACTTGGAGAATTTAGCAAAAAGTTGTTCCTTCTTAAGGAGTTCCAACGTTAAGCGAAGGTGTTGCTCGTGATTGGCTCGAGTCTTCGAATAAATGAGAATATCGTCGATGAACACAATAATGAACTTGTCTAAATAAGGTTTACAGACCCTATTCATTAAGTTCATAAAGATAGCTGGGGCATTCGTCAAACCAAAAGGCATGACAGTGAACTCGTAATGCCCATATCTTGTGCAGAAATCAGTTTTGGGAATATCTTCTTCGAGAACACGAAGTTGATGATACCCAGAACGCATATCGATCTTAGAAAAACATGAAGCACCTTGCAGCTGCTCAAAGAGATCATTAATTCGAGGTAGGGGATATCGATTCTTGATGGTAAGCTTATTAAGCTCACGATAATCGATACACATTCGAAAAGACCCATCTTTCTTTTTCACGAAGAGGACAGGAGCTCCCCAAGGTGAATAACTCGGATGGATGAATCCTTTATCAGATAACTCTTGAAGCTGTTTCGATAACTCTTGCATCTCTAACGGTGCAAGATGATAAGGTGCTTTCGCGATCGGGTTGGCATTGGATACAAGGTCAATATGAAATTCGACTTGCCGAACTGGAGGCAAACCAGGCAGTTCATCAGGAAACACCTCTGGATAATCCCGAACAATCGGAATTTCCTGAATACTCTTGCTCTTGCCTTTCTGCTCGGTGACATGTGTGACAACCCTCACCAAACCAGGTATCCGTACGAACAAATTAATATATAATTACTGTGCTTGCTTGCAACTGTGATTAAACTGTTTACTGATTTCTGATACATACATACACATGCATCACATTTTATACTGTCACTCTATTATTTTTACACAAACATCAGTGACAACCTAGATGCACAAAAAGCACAGTGAACACACTATACGGATAACCCAGTAAACATGCTGACATAGCCAGCATCAGACAGTTACTGTCTCTGAGGCCATCATGAGCCGGGAATAGTTTACTACACTAGTAGGGAGTGTAGGGAGATGAGGATTGTAGAACGGCGTCACTAGGTCATATTTATAGTGACCGGATGTGCCTAAAACGTACTTTAAGTACAAAATTCTGCACTTTAAATAAAGTCTCAGCATTTAAAACTAACTAGTAAAGTGCAAAAACATGGGAAAATAATACTAGACACTTTCCAAAGTGTCGGGAATTTATTGTGTCACTAAAAATAATATTAACGACACTTTAAATACTTATTTAGCACTTTAACGGAGTAATATCCAACCGTACAACCGGACTTAACCCGGGACATAAAAATATTGTCAATGACAATGTCTTTTTCTGAGCCAGTTAGGGTCCCCGAATACCCTAACACCCGCTATAATTTAAAACACAATATTACACTAAATTTAAATAACCTAATTAGATAAACTATCACTTAACTAGACCATTGAAATTGAACCATAATACCCACCCCCCACCCGAACGGTTTTCCCCCCCATGTGGGACAAACACTTACACTCTTGGTTATTTTATTAGTCCATGCTCAATATCTTGTAGACATAATATCCTATGGGTTTTAGTAAATTATGGATTATAAATATATCTTAAAGATCATCATAATCCCACTTTAACCCAACATAAAAAATTGCACTTCTTCTCCTCTTGGCTACCTACGGCCGAACTCAACCTCCTGCATCCAATCACTTTTCCATTTGGATATTATAACTCCACTCACATACATAGAAGCAAGGGATCACATAAGGAAGCTCGGTGCTCACGGAATCACAAGGACCTTACTACGACGCTATTAACCACCTATTTTTCGTCTAGTTTCTTCCCTAGCCACGAGCTACTAGTAAGTGACTCTAAACACCCTATTGTTCATATCTAAAGTGGTTAATAAGAAATTTGTCGGATAAAAATCATGAACACTAGAGATCAAAACTAAAAGTCTACTAAAAATAATAAACATGGTGGTTAATGAATGAATGTTAGTGTAAAACTTTTGAAACTAGTTTTGTGACGATTATTTATTGTTGTTGATTGCTAGTGTTGGAATGGATCGTCATCAAACCACGCTAGATCATGTTCATGGAACATGAACTAGCCTTATGATAAGTCGTAAAGTTATTAGATGACGAACCCCTTCAAACATAAATATGAACTTGTGTAAAAAGAATTTTTCTTATGAAATAGAGTCCAAAATTAGTAGATCTAAAGATCTACAAGTGGCATCTTCAAAGAACCAACTGTAAGACGAAACCATGTTTTAAAACCGGATCTTTCCTAAACTAAAGGTGTTTTTGTGAACAAACCAGTGTGTAGACACTTGTGGAACGAAAGGTTTTAACAAAGAATTATTTTTGAGATTTTTGACAAGAAGTTGTAAACTTACACTTTCTTTAAAAAAAATATTTTTAAGAAACCGATTTCATTTATAGAAATAGAAAGATCTACTAAAAACACCGGAAGGTTACTACACACTTTTACATAACCCACAAGTTCATGTGTTTGCGACTTACGTATATTTTTGACTAGTTTAGTGTTGAAATATTGTTTGTTGATGTTGGGAACATTGTTGGTTGAATATATAAAAGAAAATGATACGCTTGAAAGCGTGGCCACCTCCAGTTACAGAGGAAACTCTGGCGAAATTTTTACAGAAATATAAACACTTGGAAATATTTTTGGTAACAAGTGTTATGAACATATTTTTAACTTATTTTCCAAATAAAGTTCGCCATGATTTTTATTACAAAACTTCCAAGTGTCGGAGGTGGGATTTTTAGAAATAAGACTTGTTAAATATATATTTAGAATATATATTTTTCATAGTAACACTTGTGTATTTTTTTATGATTATTTTGTGAACTATATAAATATTATTTTTAGGGTAAAAATAATATTACTAGAATACACTGAATATTCACGACTCCAAAATAATATGAACGCCTTCATAATAAATATTTAAGTTACACCGGTATTACTTATACCACCCGAACCTTACAATGTAACTTACGTATTTTCAGAAAATACTCATAAGTGAGTATTTTGACAAGGATATTATTTTGGAAAATTATATGGAATAAAATATAATATTTTTGGGAAAAATATTTATATTTTGGAAGTAAAGTATTTTGGTCAAATGAAATAAAATATATTACATTAAGTGAGACTTAATAATATATTTCGAAGTTATATGAACGCACATGTATTAAAACCCCCATCCTTGGGAGGGAATATATTTACAAAATGATTACGAAGTGTAATTACGAAATAGTTGCCTAACTATTTCCCAAAAACGATAAACTTTAAGCCAAGGTGTCACACCCTGGCTTTGCGGAAGCGTGGTTATTTTGGTGTGACTTCTTAATACCATAGCTTAACCATAACAAAGCTATATGAAATGAAACCATGCAAGATCATCCATTTAAATTAAGTTTTAAAACCGAAGTAACATAACATTGTCTTAGGGACTTACAACATCATAACATAAAATATTGTTTGAAAGACATAAACATCAACATGAAATAAACGCAGTTTAAGATTTGTGACTCGTCCAGGAAAAAGTCACATTTCCTAAACCCGGATGACCTCGGAACCCATATGCAGCGGGAAAAACATAACATACCGCGCCAGATCTTTAATTTCCTGAAATACATGTAAGTTGAAAAATCAACAATAATGTTGAGCGAGTTCATGTGTAAGTGAGTAAATAAACCTTGTATGTATAAAAACCCTGGTATGTAGCAAATAAGGAAAAAGAGATCACCAACGGTTTGCAAGGCCATTGATATGTGTGAAGTGCAAGTAGGAAGACTCAAACCTTGCGATTTTGCGTCGGGGCACAAAGTCACCCCGAGGTCCGTACTGTTGGACATGGGGTTGGGCTCGCTACACCCAGATAGATCTACCGCTTACGTCCCTCGGTCCTATAATGAGGATTAATGGCCTCCAGTTTCTGCCTACCCACTCACATGATCTAAGTAGTAAACCTCCTTACGCTAACCATACCATGTATAAAGTACTTGTAATCAAAGTAACATGTATTTCACCCCCGCAGTTTAGAAAACTGAAAACAGTTAAGAGAAAAGGGGGACATGAACTCACAGTGGTGCGTCTCTACCAAGTATGCCTCCAAATCGATCAGCTGTATGACGACCTACACGTGCTAACTCTATTAGACGGATGGCCGTGCCTTAGCTTTATGGTTTAAGTTTTTGGGAAATAGTTAGGCAACTATTTCGTGTTTACATTCTGTATACTTGGTAGTTATTCTCCTTCCCAAGGATGGGGGATTTAATACATGTGTGTTCGTAACATTCGGATTTCACTATTAAGTCTCCCTTAATATATTTTATTTCCAACTTCAAAATATAAGTATTCTTCCCAAAAATATTATATTTTAATACATGTGATTTTCCCAAAATAATACTTAGTAATATTATTTTTACCCTAAAAATAATATTTGTGTAGTTCACAAAATAATCATAAACACTTATACAAGTGATGTTGTGAAAAATATATACTAAATATATTTATGTATCACGTTTTATTTTGTGAAATCCCACCTCCGATATTTTATAAATAAAGTCGTGGCGAAATTCATAGTTTGAAAACAAGTCGACAAGTATCTCTAACACTTATAGTGAAAATATTTCTAAGTGTTAGGTTTTTGGAAAAATTTCGCCAGAGTTTCCTCTGTAACTGGAGGTGGCCACGCTTTCAAGCGTATCATTTTCTTTTATAAATCAAACCAACCATTTTTATTATTCAATCAAAACAATGTTCAAACCACAAACTAGTCAAAATATATATGTAAATCGCATAAATTACATGAACTTGCGGTTTATCCAAAATATGAAGTAAATCCCATTACTTTTAGTGGATCTTTTGTATAAATCAATCCGGTTTCGTAAAAGTCTTGTTTTTAAAGAAATTCCATCTTTACAACTTCTTGTCAACTTTTACAAAAATAGTTATTTTGTCGAAACTTTGTGTTACACAAGTGTTTACACACTTGTGTGTTCTAAAAATCATTCGTGTTAGTGTAAGATCCGTCTTTAGAAAACATGATTTCTTTGATACTTGGTTCTTTGAAAATACCGCTTGTAGATACGTAGATCTACTAGTTTTAAACACTATTTCACAAGCTAAAACACTTTTACACAAGTTCATGATTCGAGTGTGGTAGAGTTTCATCTTCTAACCCTTGTTACACTTAAACAAGCTTTATGTCATAATCCAAGATCATGACTAAACCGGGTTTAATGATGATCCGAGCTACCACAACATAGATCGGGTCCAAATAATTACACAAATCAAATACTACATGATTTACACAACATATGTGCTATTTACCAACATTTTAGTGTTTTAAGTAGACTTTAAAGCATCATCTTGTAAGATTTCGAGTTTTAACCGTTACACATCGTATTAACCACTTCAAAATAGTTCGAGTAGGTGATTTAAGTAACATACCACTAGCTCGAGGCTAGGGAAGAATCTATGCGAAAAATGCGTGGATAAAAGCAAGAGAGTGAGGTCCTTCGCCTTCCGTTTGCACCAAGACTCCTTATATGTGACCCGTAACACTTGTATGGACTTGGGATTGCTTGATCAAAATTGAACAATGATGGATGGGGGGTGGATGCTCTCGGCCGAGACCTCCAAGAGAGGGAGAGAAAGGTGTGAGGTGGTGAGGAGTTAAGTGAATGATCTTGTGTGTTTAGGTTATTACTTATAGACAATTAGGATGTGTATTATCCAAGAGATCATATGTCTTCTTGATATTAGGCACTAGGGATTATAATAATCAAGGTTGTACAAAGTGTGTCCCCTCTAGTTGGGGACGGTTAGAGAGGGGGGGGGGGGTACTAGTCCGATTCTAACTAGTTAGTTAGGATAATAGTTAGGTTAAGTAAGTTAGTTAAGTGCTTAACCCGGTTAGTTGTGTGTCACGCGTTACAATGGGTGTTAGGGTATTCAGGGACCCTAACTGGCTCAGAAAAAGGTAAATAATGTTATTAACAATATTTTCATGTTCCGGGTATAATCCGGTTGTTCGGTTGGATAGTAATCCGTTAAAGTGCTTAACAAAGCTTTAAAGTGTCGTTACTACCCTTTTTAGTGACACAACTCATTTATGACACTTTGGAAAGTGTCTAGTAATATTGTTCTCATGTTTTGGCACTTTATTAGGTAGCTAAAAGCTGAATTATTATGTAAAGTGCTGAATTTTTGTACTTAGAGTACGTTTTAGGCACATCCAGTCATTGAAACTTATTCCTAGAGACGCAGTTCTACAACCCTTATATCCCTACACTCACCACTAGTGTAGCAAAATATTTCTGGCTCATACAGGCCTTAGAGGCAGTGTCTGCCTGATGCTGGCTTTATCAGCATGTTCTATAGGTTATCCGTTTATAGTGCTACTGTGCTTTTTGTGCATCATGTTTGTCACTAAGGTTCAGCATGTAAGTAATGTAGTGACAGCAAGTAAAGTATGATGCAAATAAGTACATGTATCAGTAATCAAGTAGCAGTTTATTCACAAGTTCAAGCAAGCACAGTAATTAAGTCGTACGGATACCTGGTTTAGTGAGGGTTGTCACATTCTCCCCCCGTTAGAAAAATTTCGTCCCGAAATTTTAAGTTCTGCTTGTAGGTGCAGGGTTCTTAGGAAATAAGTGGGGGTACTTCTCTTTCATCCGGTCCTCACGCTCCCAGGTGTATTCAGGACCGTGTCTGGCATTCCAACGAACTTTGACGAGCTTGACACTGCTCCGGCGGGTCTTGTTTTCCTTCCAATCCGTAACCTCAACCGGTTCTTCAACGAAATGGAGCGCGTCGTCAACATGAATCTCGTCGATGGGAATGGCAATGTCATCTTGAGTTGGACTTTTCTTCAGGTTGGATACATGAAATGTATCGTGAACAGAATGGAGTTCAGCAGGTAGGTCCAACTTGTATGCTACTAGTCCTATTCTTTCCAAAACTCTGAAAGGACCAATGTAGCGCGGATTTAACTTTCCACGCTTTCCGAAGCGTGCCACACCCTTCCAGGGTGAAACTTTCAATAACACCATTTCTCCAACTTGGAATTCCACGTGTTTCCGGTTTGGATCCGCATAGGCCTTCTGTCTGTGGCGAGCTGCTTCGATGCGTTTAAGAATCTGCGCAATCTTGTCTGTCGTCTCTTGGACGATTTCGGGACCAGCAAGCTGCCTATCACCTGCGTCAGCCCAGCATAAGGGTGATCGGCACTTGCATCCATAAAGGGCTTCGAATGGCGCGAAACCAATACTGGTGTGTAGCTGTTGTTGTATGAAAATTCGACCAAAGGCAAATGCTTATCCCAGCTACCGCCCAAATCCATAACACACGCTCTCAGCATGTCTTCCAAAGTCTGTATCGTTCGCTCGCTTTGACCGTCAGTTTGCGGATGAAACATAGTGCTCAGATTCAATTGCGATCCAAAAGCTTCTTGGAAGGATTGCCATATCCTTGACACAAACCTTCCGTCTCTATCAGAGATGATTGAGAGAGGTACTCCATGGCGCGTAACGATCTCTCTCATGTAAATTTCGGCCAACTTGCTCGTATTATCCTTCTCTCTGATAGGTAAGAAGTGTGCTGATTTTGTTAATCGATCCACTATTACCCAAATAGTGTCATGACCTCTTGGCGTTCTTGGCAACTTTGTAATGAAATCCATTGAGATTTGTTCCCATTTCCATTTGGGAATCTCAGGTTGTTGCAGAAGTCCCGAAGGCTTCTGGTATTCCGCTTTCACCTTAGCGCACGTTAGACATTTGCTCACATAAACAGCAACATCGCCTTTCATCCTAGGCCACCAATAGTAATCTTTGAGATCCTGGTACATCTTATCCGCTCCAGGGTGGATAGAGTACCGCGACTTGTGAGCTTCATCGAAAATAACCTTCCTTAAACCTCCAAACAAAGGAACCCAAATCCTTTTCTCAAAACATAACGTTCCTTCCTCGTTTGGTACCAGTAGCTTCTCCATCCCACGGAGATATTCTTCTTCAAGGTTTCCTTCCTTGAGAGCTTCTTTCTGCGCGGCACGAATGCGCAAGGAAAGATCGGTTCGGATAATCATTTCTAAAGCCCTAACCCTTATGGGCTTGATCCTCTCCTTTCGACTTAGGGCATCGGCGACCACATTCGCCTTCCCTGGATGATACTTTATCTCGCAGTCGTAATCGTTCAGCAACTCAACCCAATGTCTTTGCCTCATATTCAGCTCCTTCTGGTTGAATATGTGTTGTAGGCTCTTGTGATCTGTAAAAATTGTACACCTTGTACCATAAAGGTAGTGTCTCCAGATCTTTAATGCAAATACCACTGCGCCTAGTTCCAAATCATATGTGGTATAGTTCTTCTCGTGCATTTTCAATTGACGCGATGCGTAAGCAATAACCTTTTGGCGTTGCATCAACACGCAACCCAATCCTTGACGCGAAGCGTCGCAGTATACCACAAAATCATCTGTACTTTCCGGTAGTGCTAAGATTGGCGCATTGCAGAGCTTATCCTTCAATATCTGGAACGCTTCTTCCTGTTTGATTCCCCAATAAAACTTCTTATCTTTCTGCGTGAGGAGCGTCAATGGTTGAGCGAGTTTTGAGAAATCATCAATAAACCTTCGATAGTAGCCAGCCAATCCCAAGAATTGTCGAATCTCGGTTGGCGTCTTTGGCGTTTCCTAATTCTTGATCGCTTCGATCTTTGTTGGATCCACGTGGATTCCATCTCCATTTACCACGTGTCCAAGAAATTGGACTTCACGTAGCCAAAACTCGCACTTAGAGAATTTGGCGTACAGCTGTTCCTTCTTTAGCAGCTCCAAAATAGCTCTTAGATGTTGTTCGTGTTCAGCCTTTGTTCTTGAATAAATCAAGATGTCGTCGATAAACACAATCACGAACTTGTCCAAGTACGGCTTGCAAACTCTATTCATCAAGTCCATAAAGACTGCAGGTGCGTTTGTCAAACCAAACGGCATAACAAGGAACTCGTAGTGTCCATAACGAGTTCTGAAGGCTGTCTTTGAGATACTCTCCTCTTGTATCCTTAACTGATGGTATCCAGATTGAAGGTCGATCTTTGAATAAAAGCTTGAGCCTTGCAGTTGATCGAATAGATCATCGATTCTTGGCAGAGGATATCTATTCTTGATCATCAGCTTGTTCAGCTCCCGGTAGTCGATGCACATACGAAAACTACCGTCCTTCTTCTTGACAAACAGGACCGGAGCTCCCCAAGGTGAGAAGCTTGGTCGGATAAAACCCTTGTCTAACAACTCTTGAAGTTGTGTCGACAGTTCCTGCATCTCAGACGGAGCAAGTCTATAAGGTGCCTTAGCCACAGGCGCGGTGCCTGGAACTAAGTCAATGTGAAACTCTACTTGCCTCTGAGGTGGTAGTCCAGGTAAGTCCTCTGGGAAGACTTCTGGATACTCCCTCACGACAGGGATGTCTTCGATTCTCGGCTCAGCAGCCTTTTTATCCACAATGTGTGCCAAGAAGGCAACACATCCCTTCTGTAAACACTTTCGTGCTTTCAGGCAGCTGATAATTCTTAACGGCGTATCACGCTTCTCCCCGTGAACCACAATTGTTTCTCCATCTTCGGTCGGGATACGAACGACCTTTTCGTGACAAACTATCTCAGCCTTGTTGCCTGATAACCAATCCATTCCTACCACCACGTCGAAGCTTCCCAACTGGACTGGTAGTAGATCCAAAGCAAACTCACGCTCTCCCAATTCGATCACACAACCTCTGATAACTTCATTGGCTTCTACTAACTTCCCATTAGCCAATTCGATTGAGTAGGGAATATCTAACTTATTAGCAGCTAAACCAAGCATATTCTTAAACTCTAACGACACGAAGCTATAATCGGCACCAGTATCAAATAAAACGGATGCATAGCGTTGGTTTACAGGGAACGTACCAGTAACAACATTGGGATCCTGGCGCGCCTCCCTTGCTTCGATTTGGAACACTCTTCCACGGGCTTGGTTCAACTCTGGGCAATTCCTTTTAAAATGCCCAATATCACCACAGTTAAAGCATCCAAGTCTTTGCCCGTTTCCACCTCCATTTCCAGCTTGGTTGTTGTTTTGGTTTGCATTACCAGCCTGATTCACAATGTTGCCTCGATTTCCATTACCTCCATTGTTTCCTTGTGGGCGATTCCCATTACCACCACGATTATTATTTCTATTCCCAAATCCTCCTTGGCCTCCCCGGCCAGCACTAGCCCAACAGGAATCCTTCAAGTGACCAGTCTTTCCACAAGCTTCACATACTTTTGGCCCGCATCGGCCAGAGTGATGGCGTTGGCAAGAGTTACACTTGGGATGTGCACCCATATATCCCTTACCTTTCCTCCTACCATCAGCTGTATCCTGAGCTGGCACGTTTTGCTCTCTTTTCTTAACAACCACACTGGCGCCTTGCTTGAAGTTCGAGAACTTCCGTTTGTTACCTCCTGATGACTCGACGTGAGTCTCTTTCTTCTTTTGCTCAACATCACCAAACTTGTTCAGGCGAATAGCCTCCTCAGTGAGAGCTACGCTCAAATCAATCGCCTTAGTAATGGTCGCAGGCTTGGATGAGGTCACCATGCTTATGATTTGAGGAGCTAATCCCCAAATGAAACGTTCAATCCGCTTGAACTCCGGAGTGACCATGTAGGGTACCACATGCGATAAGTCATGGAACCTTTGAACGTATTCTGCGATCTTTGGACCGTCCATTTTCAAATGCCAGAACTCGGTTTCCAATCTTTGGATTTCCGCGCGAGAGCAGTACTTCCTGCGCATAAGTTCCTTCAGTTTGGTCCAGGGTAGCGCGTAGGCGGCAGCTTCACCAAGTGTCTGTACTTGCAGATTCCACCAAGAGAGGGCTCCATCCAAGAATAGCCCTGAGATATAGGTGACTTGCTGGTCTGGTGCGCATTTGCTCATGCGAAGAACAGATTCGGTTTTCTCGGCCCAACGAACAAAGGCGACAGCACCTCCTGTGCCATCAAAGTTGATCGGTTTGCAGTCTAGAAACTGCTTGTAGGTGCACCCTGCACATGCATTATAACATACGATCGGCATTAGCATCATTGCTAAAGATATCCAATTAGGTCGTGGTATGTCTAAATGTCTTAGTATTACCATGAGGTGGATTATTGTTGTTGCCAGTGTTGCCAGAGTTGCTTCCACTAGTCCCTCCTTGAGAGGCGGCGTATTGTGCGATGGCAGCAGCGATAATTTGCTGGAGTTCCGCCTCATTGGTAGGCATGCGTGTCTCACGTCTCGGCGGCATCTTCTAAAAGATGGGTTTACGTCGGTCAGGCCATAGTTATAATACATAAGTCAGGTCATAATATAGCGTATGTATATAATGATAGTAATAGTACATAACATCTCATGTTATAATCATATCAATCACACAACATCCCATGTCACATACATCAATCACACAACATCCCATGTCCTAGAATACAAATAACCAAATCAAGCATCAAATATGATGAGAATACTGCGATTGCCATATATTGAGACCACATAGTAAGCGTACAAGTACATCACAGTGTCATACAACATCAGTCGACTAAGGGCTACATCACCCCAGTCCAAAAACTATATCAAATCAGTGTCAGTACATCAAATACATGTCAACAAAAGTCAAAATCATAATGTAGTCTCCAAAAATGCTGTGCAGTCAAAAGCATTCGCCGTCTTCTCACCAATGTCTACCTATACGGTACTGAAGAGCTCTACACGGATGGCGGTGGAGGAGGGGGAAAGTGAGTGTAAAACAAGCGGCGCAAGTGGAGCCAGTCCTCCTCCATGGCTCTCTGGGTACGCAAGAATGAAGTAACCTGCTGCTCCAGGGCAAAAAGGCGTGCAGCATAGTCTGGTGGTACAGGTCGAGAGGGCTGCAAAGGAGAGTGGGTCTGACCCTGGCACTGACATGGCGGCGTCTGAGCTCTCTCAAGCTCCTGAATGCGCTGTGTGTGTGCCTCGTGCTGGGCGACAAAAGACATCAAAACGTCCTCAATAGTATACCCCATATGGAAAGAATGGTAGGGGTCAGTCGGTGGCATAGCAGAAGGTGACGTCCAAAGGAACGGCTCACTGGTGGGATCAAAAGGTGCCACATGAAATGGAAAACAGGGGGAAAAGTAGCAGACGGTGGTATAGCAGGGATAGATACCGGTATGTGTCCAAAAGGGTGAGCCGAAGAACCCTCTCCAGGTCGCGCTGGAGGTGTAAACCGAGGAAATGAAAAGGAGGTATCAATGTGACGGGTATCAGCGATATGAGGAGGAATAGGTGGAACCTCGTCATCAGCAGGAATCCACCCACACTGGGCGTGCTCGTCTCGTGGGTCCACCTGTGCCTCGAAAAGTGCACGGTCAAACTGAACTGGCATAGGATCATGGTGAGGTGCAACAAGAGGGTCAACTGGTGCATCAGCAATAAGTGGGGGATCAACATGATCAGCAACAATAACATGATCGCCCTCCAACAACGGAGCATCTATAGGATGATCATCAATAGGTGGGTCAGCAACGACAGGCTCAATAATAGGTGCGTCAGCATGAACTGGGTCATGCTCAAGTACTGGGTCAGGAGCAGGGTCTAGTGGCTGCTCGGGCTCATCAAAGGCCATCTCAAAATCAAACTCAGGGTCGATGGGATCTACTGGGTCGACTGGATCCTCCATAGGCTGATCCATGGGTATAAACTCTATATCCTCATCTGGGTCGAATCCTGGGGGAAGACAAGATCGGAATCCTCCACATCATCGTGGTCGAAAGTAAAACTAGGAATAGGGGCAACAGAGGTTGCCTGGTCGGGATCTGATCCATGTGAGAAGTGCTGCGCACTCTGAGTGTGTGAAGGTGCGGAAGCCACAGACTCGAAAGAGTCTGGGATCGGAGAGTGAGCAGGTGACTCCTCGGCGGGAGCATCTGCGATCATCAAAAGATCTCCAGCAGCAAGAAGGGCCTCGCCCTGAACCTCGTCCTCTAAGGGCTCGTCATCAAAAAGATCGACGTCGCCACCATCATCGGCGTCGAGAAGCAAATCGTAAGCAGGATATGAAGCAAGCGGTATGGGAGCAGGGATCTCCACTAACGGTAGGTCCCCGGCCAAAGGGCCATCAGCGAGCTCATCAGCACCATCAGGTAAAGCAAAGGGCTGAAAATCATCCTCGTCCGTGCTCGTAACGTCGGATGTGTGAACCTCGCGCTCAGAAGACTCTAGGTCGTCCGATACTATAGGTCTAGGTCCTGTGGTGTCTGAATCACCAGTGCCAGAGGTGTCCATGGTGTCTGTAACATAAATACAAACATGCACAAACAGTCAATCATACAATCAGATAATCACATAAGTTACCAAGTAAGCATTTCAAATAGTTCTCCTAGTCCCACTAGCCTCCCAGCCTCTCAGACTGCTCTTCCTAGTTCCACTAGCCAAATTCTCCCAGCCTCTCAGACTGCTCTTCCTAGTCCCACTAGCCAAATTCTCCTAGTCCCACTAGCTAATTCTCCCAGCCTCTCAGACTGCTCTTCCTAGTCCTACTAGCCAATTCTCCTAGTCCCACTAGCCAATTCTCCTAGTCCCACTAGCCAACTACCTCGATCTCTCAGACCGAGCCTCGGCCTCCCAGACCGAGCCTCAGCCTTTCTAGACTGAGCCTATAAATAATAAAATGTGCTCAACATTTGTTTGTAAAAAGTTTTGGATCTGGACTTAAGTGGTATGTAGTAAAAATGTTTTCGTGAGAGCCCTAGTGATCATAGTCTAGACTCAAGAAAGAATCCTAGTTCGCTATGATCAGAGCTCTGATACCAAGCTGTCACACCCTGGCTTTGCGGAAGCGTGGTTATTTTGGTGTGACTTCTTAATACCATAGCTTAACCATAACAAAGCTATATGAAATGAAACCATGCAAGATCATCCATTTAAATTAAGTTTTAAAACCGAAGTAACATAACATTGTCTTAGGGACTTACAACATCATAACATAAAATATTGTTTGAAAGACATAAACATCAACATGAAATAAACGCAGTTTAAGATTTGTGACTCGTCCAGGAAAAAGTCACATTTCCTAAACCCGGATGACCTCGGAACCCATATGCAGCGGGAAAAACATAACATACCGCGCCAGATCTTTAATTTCCTGAAATACATGTAAGTTGAAAAATCAACAATAATGTTGAGCGAGTTCATGTGTAAGTGAGTAAATAAACCTTGTATGTATAAAAACCCTGGTATGTAGCAAATAAGGAAAAAGAGATCACCAACGGTTTGCAAGGCCATTGATATGTGTGAAGTGCAAGTAGGAAGACTCAAACCTTGCGATTTTGCGTCGGGGCACAAAGTCACCCCGAGGTCCGTACTGTTGGACCTGGGGTTGGGCTCGCTACAACCAGATAGATCTACCGCTTACGTCCCTCGGTCCTATAATGAGGATTAATGGCCTCCAGTTTCTGCCTACCCACTCACATGATCTAAGTAGTAAACCTCCTTACGCTAACCATACCATGTATAAAGTACTTGTAATCAAAGTAACATGTATTTCACCCCCGCAGTTTAGAAAACTGAAAACAGTTAAGAGAAAAGGGGGACATGAACTCACAGTGGTGCGTCTCTACCAAGTATGCCTCCAAATCGATCAGCTGTATGACGACCTACACGTGCTAACTCTATTAGACGGATGGCCGTGCCTTAGCTTTATGGTTTAAGTTTTTGGGAAATAGTTAGGCAACTATTTCGTGTTTACATTCTGTATACTTGGTAGTTATTCTCCTTCCCAAGGATGGAGGATTTAATACATGTGTGTTCGTAACATTCGGATTTCACTATTAAGTCTCCCTTAATATATTTTATTTCCAACTTCAAAATATAAGTATTCTTCCCAAAAATATTATATTTTAATACATGTGATTTTCCCAAAATAATACTTAGTAATATTATTTTTACCCTAAAAATAATATTTGTGTAGTTCACAAAATAATCATAAACACTTATACAAGTGATGTTGTGAAAAATATATACTAAATATATTTATGTATCACGTTTTATTTTGTGAAATCCCACCTCCGATATTTTATAAATAAAGTCGTGGCGAAATTCATAGTTTGAAAACAAGTCGACAAGTATCTCTAACACTTATAGTGAAAATATTTCTAAGTGTTAGGTTTTTGGAAAAATTTCGCCAGAGTTTCCTCTGTAACTGGAGGTGGCCACGCTTTCAAGCGTATCATTTTCTTTTATAAATCAAACCAACCATTTTTATTATTCAATCAAAACAATGTTCAAACCACAAACTAGTCAAAATATATATGTAAATCGCATAAATTACATGAACTTGCGGTTTATCCAAAATATGAAGTAAATCCCATTACTTTTAGTGGATCTTTTGTATAAATCAATCCGGTTTCGTAAAAGTCTGGTTTTTAAAGAAATTCCATCTTTACAACTTCTTGTCAACTTTTACAAAAATAGTTATTTTGTCGAAACTTTGTGTTACACAAGTGTTTACACACTTGTGTGTTCTAAAAATCATTCGTGTTAGTGTAAGATCCGTCTTTAGAAAACATGATTTCTTTGATACTTGGTTCTTTGAAAATACCGCTTGTAGATACGTAGATCTACTAGTTTTAAACACTATTTCACAAGCTAAAACACTTTTACACAAGTTCATGATTCGAGTGTGGTAGAGTTTCATCTTCTAACCCTTGTTACACTTAAACAAGCTTTATGTCATAATCCAAGATCATGACTAAACCGGGTTAAATGATGATCCGAGCTACCACAACATAGATCGGGTCCAAATAATTACACAAATCAAATACTACATGATTTACACAACATATGTGCTATTAACCAACATTTTAGTGTTTTAAGTAGACTTTAAAGCATCATCTTGTAAGATTTCGAGTTTTAACCGTTACACATCGTATTAACCACTTCAAAATAGTTCGAGTAGGTGATTTAAGTAACATACCACTAGCTCGAGGCTAGGGAAGAATCTATGCGAAAAATGTGTGGATAAAAGCAAGAGAGTGAGGTCCTTCGCCTTTCGTTTGCACCAAGACTCCTTATATGTGACCCGTAACACTTGTATGGACTTGGGATTGCTTGATCAAAATCGAACAATGATGGATGGGGGGTGGGTGCTCTCGGCCGAGACCTCCAAGAGAGGGAGAGAAAGGTGTGAGGTGGTGAGGAGTTAAGTGAATGATCTTGTGTGTTTAGGTTATTACTTATAGACAATTAGGATGTGTATTATCCAAGAGATCATATGTCTTCTTGATATTAGGCACTAGGGATTATAATAATCAAGGTTGTACAAAGTGTGTCCCCTCTAGTTGGGGACGGTTAGAGAGGGGGGGGGGGGTACTAGTCCGATTCTAACTAGTTAGTTAGGATAATAGTTAGGTTAAGTAAGTTAGTTAAGTGCTTAACCCGGTTAGTTGTGTGTCACGCGTTACAATGGGTGTTAGGGTATTCAGGGACCCTAACTGGCTCAGAAAAAGGTAAATAATGTTATTAACAATATTTTCATGTTCCGGGTATAATCCGGTTGTTCGGTTGGATAGTAATCCGTTAAAGTGCTTAACAAAGCTTTAAAGTGTCGTTACTACCCTTTTTAGTGACACAACTCATTTCTGACACTTTGGAAAGTGTCTAGTAATATTGTTCTCATGTTTTGGCACTTTATTAGGTAGCTAAAAGCTGAATTATTATGTAAAGTGCTGAATTTTTGTACTTAGAGTACGTTTTAGGCACATCCAGTCATTGAAACTTATTCCTAGAGACGCAGTTCTACAACCCTTATATCCCTACACTCACCACTAGTGTAGCAAAATATTTCTGGCTCATACAGGCCTTAGAGGCAGTGTCTGCCTGATGCTGGCTTTATCAGCATGTTCTATAGGTTATCCGTTTATAGTGCTACTGTGCTTTTTGTGCATCATGTTTGTCACTAAGGTTCAGCATGTAAGTAATGTAGTGACAGCAAGTAAAGTATGATGCAAATAAGTACATGTATCAGTAATCAAGTAGCAGTTTATTCACAAGTTCAAGCAAGCACAGTAATTAAGCAGTAATTAATTATTAATTAAGTCGTACGGATACCTGGTTTAGTGAGGGTTGTCACACAAGGCACGACCGTCTGTCTAATAGAAGTTAGTACGTGTAGGTCGTCACGCAGCAGGTTACTTTGGGACGGACTATTTCGAGACGCACTTCAGTGAGTTCATGTCCCCCTTTTCTCTTAACTGTTTTCAGTTTTTATACTTCGGGGATGAAATACATGTTACAATTATTAAGGACATTTTTATACATGGTATGGTTAGCTTAAGGAGGGTTAGGACGTACAGATCATGTGAGTGGGTAGGTGGAACTAAAGGCCATTAATCCTTGTTATAGGACCGAGGGACATTAGTGATAGATCTATTTGGGTGTAGCGAGCCCCACTCCTGAGCCCACTTAATGGACCAGGTGGTGACTTGGTACCTGACGCAAAATCCACCAGGTTTGAGTCTTCCTGCATCACTTCACACATATCATTGGCTTTGCAACCCAATGGTGATCTCTTTTTCCTTATTGCTACATACCAGGGACATTGTACATCGGGACGTACTTAAACATTTGTACATCGGGACGTACTTAAACATTTTTACATCGGGACGTACTTAAACCTTTTTATATTGGGACGTACTTTAAAGGTTTTACATACTCACTTTCACATGAACTCGCTCAACTTTATGTTGATTTTTCAAACTACATGTATTTCAGGAAACTAATGGATCTGGCACGGTATGCACGTATTTTCAAGCTGCGTTTGAATAAGGAAGTCATCCAGGGTTTAGAAGGTGTAATCTCTTCCTGGACGGGTTACATATCTCTAAACCTAGTATTGTTTAAAGTCTTTATAAACTCAATTAAATCCAGTTAAGGTTTGTAACTTATTTTGTGATTGTTGAAAATGGGATTTTTCTAAACTTTATTAATGGATGAATATCTTATGTTTTTATCATATAGAATTGTTATGATTGTTGCTATGGTATTAAGAAGTCACACCAAATAAACCCACGCTTCCGCAAAGCCAGGGTGTGACAACATGTGCTAGAAAAGCAACATATCCTTTTCACAAATACCTCTGAGCTTCCATACACGACATAAGCTTCAGTCCACCTGAAGGTTTCTCGCCACGAACTTCTAGAATTTTGCCAGAAGACAAAGGGATACGAACAATCTTATCGAAGCAAACCACCTCAGCGTGGTGTTTTGTTAACCAATCCATCCCCACGATAACGACGAAGCTCCCAAGTTGCATCAGTGTTAGGTCAATAGGAAAAAGATGGTTATCAAGGTTTAACTGACAACCACGAATAACAGAATCGAGAACAAGAGGTTTACCAGTAGCAACTTCGACAGATAAGGGTTTCCTCAACTTAGTTCTAGGTATCGCAAGCAAAGGTTCAAAAGATAATGAAACAAAACTTCTATCGGCACCAGAATCAAAGAGAATAGATGCAGGTCGATTATTAACAAGAAACGTACCATTCACCACCTCGTTGTCAGCCCTCGCTTCGTTTGCATTCAAATTGTATGCTCGCCCTCTAGCAGGATTCACATTGGCGTTGACGTTCGCATTCGGGTTCGCATTAGCATTCGCGTTTGCATTCACCAGCCTCGGACATTTGTTGCGGAAGTGACCAAACTCTCCACAATTGAAACATGAACCTGGTGAGAATCTAGCAGCATTCCCTTGTACCGGAGCTTGAACCTGGGCAACCTGATTTTGTCCTAAACGACAAACATTGGCCAAATGCCCAAGTTTACCACACGTCGTGCACTGCTTACAAGCTTGCTGTGCAACATGATGACCGTTGCAGCGAGCACAATGAGGTGCGGTACCAGCATACGCCTTCTTCGTAGGAGGTTGAGCCGGTGGGTTCTGATCAGTCTGTGCCGTAACAGCAAAATTCTGGGCACCCTTTTGCTTCCTCGATTTCTTCGACGACTCACCTTCTTTACCCTTACCATTTTTCTTGTCCTTCCCAGAATCAGTCGCCTTCTTTTTATCACCCTTGCGGGTGAGTTTACCTTTCCTGACTTGAGTCTCAGTCAGGGTAGCAGACAACTTGATCGCTTGACGAAGGGTAGTAGGATTAACACCGGTCACAATATCCAGCATAGAATCGGGTAGACCATCGATATATCTCTCGATTGCTTTCTCTGGTAGGGTAACCATGGTGGGACACAATAGACTGAGTTCCTCAAAACGACCCGTGTACGCACGGTGCTCAGCCCCATCTTGCTTTAAATCGTCAAACTCTCGTTCCAAAGCTCGAATTTCGTGACGGGGACAAAACTCCTTCATCATGAGAGCCCGAAGCTCTTCCCATGTTTGTGACAACGCCACTTCGGCACCCCTATCGCGCATAATACCATACCACCAGGTAAGTGCTCGCTTCTCAAACACGCTTGATGCAAATTCAACCTTACGCGCATTTGGACACTACACATGCCTGAATGTGCTCTCGATACTCTCAAACCACTGCAGGAGTGCAGTTGCTCCTTGCGACCCAGAAAAATTTAGAGGCTTAGCAGAATTGAAATTCTTGAAATTACACTGTGCATTATTGTTGTTATTATTGTTGTTGTTGTATATCTCGTGGACTTGGGTCACAACACCGGGAAGCACAGCAACCACTTGCTGAGAGACCAGGGCTGCGATTTCTTCAATAGTAAAAGATTGTGCTTCACGTCGAGGAGGCATGGTCTAACAAGGAGATATGAGAAACGAGTGAGGTTGATAATTAGGAAAAGCAAAAGAGGTATTGACAAAACACAAGGAATGCGATCATTTGTTCGTTACCTCGAACAAACAAACGACACGCAATGACTAATCAAAGTAAATGGGTCAATATAATGTATCGCCGAACACATGCTCGCCTATAAGTGAACACTCACCCCAAGAGTTCCCAGGTAAGAGTGACTGGTCCGATTATGTGGATTTGTACGAACACTCTAGCCTTAGACAGAAAACTCAGGGTACAGGCATTCACTCTTCCAGTTTGCACGTGTTCACATTATTTAGACCCAAACTTTGACGAGATTTTGAAAACTTAAAGGTTTCAAAACCTTACAACAAAGTGTTCAAAACCTAGTAATCAATCATCCTAGAACATATGATTAGTTTTCAAAGCAGATTCGAAAATTGTGTTCTCGTTGTGGTTATCACCTAAGGGTAGGTGACATTTTTGTTTTAAAAATCTAAACGCAAAGAAATTTGCATTAGGGTCCTAAAAGTTATAGTCTAGCTCAAAGCATTACTAATAACCTTATTCCCTATAACCATTGGCTCTGATACCAACTCTTCTGTCACACCCCGACCGCGTTAAAACAACAAAACCGCGGCGGAAACATCGGGGAGTGTCGTGGCAAAATTATCGTTTCATAACCATGGATAAAAAAAGTGTTTTGTTTTATTGATAATATTAAACATTAACATTGTCTTAACACAAAACAAACAAGTTACATATCGACTAATATTGTTGTTATGTCACTAAGGCCTCGTCCAGATCCTATGTGACTCATGCATCCTAGTAATCATCATCAAGCAGCAATACCTGAAACATATGTAAAAACAAAGTCAGCAAAGAAATGCTGGCGAGTACATAGGTTTCATAGGAGTGTCGGATTCATGGCTAGTTTAAATGTTGCAATGCTTTATTAAAAACCTTGTTTTGAAAAGAGTATAATATTGCAACTTAATTAACCAACTCAAATCAAGCGGGCTATAGTTTATAAAACCTCGTAGCCATGATTCCTAACCCAAAAACATTTGTTTTAGTAAAGCAATTTGTAAAACATCTCGTATTAAATCGTTAATAAAACTCGTTAATAAATCTCGTTAATAAAACTCGTATGGTTTATATCATTTCGAAAACCTCGTTTGTGTGACATCGTTTACCCAAATGAACTAAATAACACCACGGTATGTAATACGATGAAAACACTTATATATAAGAAGTACCAGCGACGTATCTACCATGTTTTCATCATATTACACCCGTCCCGTTATCTAAACACTTAACCAAAAACCAATCGTTTATCCAACTCGTTTAATCTCGTATGAATCGTTCCCAAATCGTTAATTCGTTTAAATCGTTTAAATCATCCTCGTTTTAAGTGTGAAAACTATTTGTGGTCGCCTCGCTAATAACATTCAAACCTTCGTGACTCGACTATCTCGCTCTCGCATTAATAAACCACCAAAAGGTAAATTAACATTCAGATTCAGTCATTACCTACCTAACCCACACATAACCATGGGTGCAGTACTATAATGGGATTTGTCAGATCCTATGGTACCATAACCTAATACTGGTCGGCTTGATCAATGCTAATGAATGCCATTCGTTATGTAATTACAACCAACTAGTTTATTCACTTTATTGAAATCGTTATTAGTTTAATATAAACCATCTTAATCGTTTTTGAAATCATCGTTATAATATCGAAAATCGTTTTGAAAACCATCGTTAAAACCCTGAAAACATTTAGCACATATGAATCACCCCAAAACAATTGAAAACAGTAAAATAGGGGAACTATGTACTCACTTGGAGTGCAAAGTATCCTCAATCAATAGAACTTCAACAAACTCAAGTAAACCAGAGAAATCAAAGAGCACCTAGTAATCGAATCACTAGTCAAACAATAGACACCTAAATTGGAAGATCGGACAGAATGAGGTCTTGTAAACCAAATGAGTGTTGGAACTCATGTGATATGGTTTAACAAAGCCTACATCCTAAATCGGAACCTAACCTAAGTGCTTTCGACCCGTTGCGACCCAATAAGGTAGCTTACGCTACTTTAACGCGTCGTGCGCGCAAAAGCGCATTCGAGACGTCTAACTAGCCCTATGACAAGTGTTATATGCCTAAACATGTTTAAATATGTTGCCTATTCAGTTACGTGACAAAAGTTTATGTTACATATGCTTAATTACCAATTATGCATGAAAAGGGCATTTTGGTCATTTACCTAAGGCATATAAACTACTTATCATACAACTAATTAAACCTAAGTGACCATAAGGTATAACCTCGAAAGGTTATTCCCTATGCAACTATGGTCACTAAACATGTTTGGTCGGATCCTAGTGATCGACCAAACGGGTCGTGTTCGAAATTCTAAGCGGGTGTTTAGTCCGCTTGACTTACGACTCTACACAAGCACCAAACTAAAAGTGACGAGCTAAACATGCTAGAACATGTTTAGTTAAGTTAGAAAACAGGTTTTGATATCAAAACAAACGGTTTTGATACCCAAGAGTAGTTTGGTTACAAAATACGCATAAATACGCATTTTGGCCGAAACTACGACTCGTCACTACGCCTAGTCAACGTGGTAATCAGTAGGTATAGTCACAAGGGACTATAACCATCGTGATTACGCTCACGTTGCAAAGTGCAACGGAACTTTGTGTTGACCATTAACTGGTCAAAGCTGAAAGTCAAACTTGTTTGACTTTCATGCTTGAAATATAAGAACAAGCAAGAAGAGGAATTATAAATGGCCCAAGAAGGATGTTTGATCTAAAATAGCTTAGGTATGAAGTGCAAACACCCCAACTTAGAGCTGATTTCAGATCAAGTGTGAGAATGAAGTGAAGTGGGGGTTGCTATTTATAGTAAGTTAGGATCAATTGGATGATTCCAAGCGGTTTGAGGGAGTGATCTTGGCCATACATTTGGGTTAATGGTATTAGAATACAATGGGGGCCGAAAACCAGCTCCAGGTATTGCAAACATTACATTAAAACCCCAGAATTTAGCCCAGATTGCTGTTTCTGAACATTCTGTCTGACAAGGCCACGCAACCTACGTAACATATACATGAAACCTTACGCGGCCCGTGTAAGTATGTTTCACAGATTGTCAAAACAGGTCCCTGCACTTTAGAATCTTGCATTTCGGCTCATTTTTGACACGTTTAAGCCCTGTTAACCTCATTTCAAGGCTCTAAAATGAAGTTAAAGTATAGGAAACTTAAAACATGCTCAAAAAATATCTCGGATGTCGGCTCGTTTGGTCGTACGGTTGCGTTGTTTAGTTAATTACGACGGAAATCGTAACGAACGCAAAACGATCTAAATTAAGCGACGAATGGAATTTTATCATGCCAATCACTAAAATAAAATATTTTAATGATTACATAAATTTTTGGATGTCCGGATATATTCAGAACGTAAGATATGCGCGAAAATGCAAACTAGTGCACTTTTTGACGCTTTTAGTCCCTGAATGACCAATAAAGTTTGTTTTAGCATTCCGAACCCCTCAAAGCCTATTTCTAAGCTATGTAAAGGATATTTAGGGTATGTTTAACTTATGATCAAGTTCCGGAGTGTTTGTTATTATACAATCGGTATAGTTTCACAGTTTGACACAAATAGTCCCTGCGATCGAACAAAGTTGATTTCAACACACCAAACCATTCAAAACTTATTTCTAAGTTATGTGGAGGTTATTTAAGGTATGTTAAGCCTATGTCACTATTACGGAGTGTTTGTCGCGTTATACTGACCGCGTTTAGGCACCAGTTTGCGTATAACCTTCCAGAAAGCGATTTGAAGCTTGAAATTGGAGTCGAATCTAATTGAAAATTGACCAAACACAAATACACATAATAACATCAAAACACATATAGTAACACCAAATCACATTGTTTTATTAATAATCATCATTGTTTTACATCGTACATCGATTACAGAGTACAGTTGTCACAGAATTGATTATCAAGAGACGTTTTCACCTGTCTCTCGTAAAGATTCATTAAGGATCGTTATGGCCCTAGTTGCTCATTTTGATTTAGAGCTGCATCAGATGGACGTCAAAAATTCTTTCCTTAACGGAGACTTAGACGAAGATGTTTACATGAAACAACCTGAAGGCTTTAAACCTGAAGGTCAGGAGCATCTAGTCTGTAAGTTGAAGAAATCCATTTATGGGTTAAAACAAGCATCACGTCAATGGTACCTCAAGTTTGATGAAGTCATGAAGAGACAAGGTTTTATGAAGAATCAAGTGGATCAATGCACCTACCTCAAAATGAGTGGGAGTAATTTTACTATACTTGTCCTTTATGTAGACGATATTCTACTGGCAAGTAATAGTTTAGACATGTTGCATGAGTCGAAGCAGTTACTCTCGCATAAATTCGACATGAAGGATCTCGGAGATGCTTCTTACGTTATTGGCATCGAAATTCACCGAGATAGACACAAAGGGATCTTAGGATTGTCTCAAAAGACTTACATAGATCGTGTCCTTACACGTTATAACATGCAACAGTGCAAACCTTCAGTCGCTCCAGTAGTTAAGGTAGATGTTTTCGGTTCATTCAAGTGTCCGACAACAGAGGTTGAAAAGGAGCAAATAAGACAAATACCTTACGCGTCAGTAGTTGGGAGCCTGATGTAGGCTCAAGTCTGTACTCGCCCAGATATCGCTTATATTGCTGGAATGCTAGGCCGTTATCAGACTAATCCTGGCCTAGATCACTGGAAAGCAGCTAAGAAGGTCCTTAGATATCTGCAAGGGACAAAAGACTATAAACTGACTTATAGAAGAAGTGATCACTTAGAAGTGGTAGGTTATTCTGATTCTGACTTTGCCAAGTGCAAAGATGACAAGAAATCAACTTCAGGCTACATATTTATGTTAGCAGGCAGACCAATCTCATGGAAGAGTCATAAATAACAATTAACTATAACTTCCACAATGATGGCAGAATACATTGTTGTTTACAACGCAACCTGACATGGAATGTTGCTTAGAAATCTGATCACTGGACTCAAAATCATTAATTCCATTTCAGGACCATTGAAGCTTTACTGTGATAACTCAGCTGCCGTTAGTTTCTTGAACAGTAACAGTTCGACTGGAGCTGGTTTATATCTCGATACAAAATATCTGTTCGTACGTGAACGAGTTGAGGAAAATAATCTTTGTATTGAGTATATTAGTACTAAAGATATGCTTGCGGATCCGATGACTAAAGGTCTCCCACCTAAAGTTTTCGAAGAACATGTATCGAATATGGGAGTTACTAAAGACCTTATTTAATGGCATATTGTACTAGCTTATGTTTTAATTAATAAAATTTCCTCAGTTTGATTTTGTATGTCTCTAACATATGTTCTGCCGGTGTAATGACATATAGACAAATATAAATACAAATCAGACACTAAAGGGCTTATGCGTATTTTGATCATAACTATTAGGTTTTAAATTGAGGCTATAGTATGACTAATGGGGGTCCTGAGTCGAATGATGATTCAACGGCTGTATTTCTCTACTATAGTTCTTGGTTTAAGGCTAAAATGAGTGTTAACTCCTGGCCAAGCTCATCTAATACTCATGATAAATGATTACTCGGCTAAGTGGGAGAATGCGAGATTAAATATATAATTATCATAATATTTAATCTTGTAGCCATCATAATCATTTATATTATATAGATCAAAATATATTAATAACCTATTAATAATTAGTTGGTAATTGTTGATGGACCATATTACCCTTATTAACTAATTAGGTTTCCTCTTGGGCGTATATATAAGGAGATTATTAGAGAGTTTAAGGGTTAGACAATTACACAATTCACACAACCCTCATAACATCATTCACGGCTCTCTCTCCTAACCGATTCTCTCCCTAGTTTTGGTTCATCACCATCATAACCTTACACCCTAAGGAGGAACCAGATCATCCTGACAAGTATGTCGAACTCAATGGCTACATCTCTGACTGGATTCTCTACTGGCCTGTCTGCTATAACAGGTATGTAATTCATGTTTTCCATCATATTTAAATAGAACTGATCAACATGCGGAACATTTTTAAAAATTTTAGGCCCCAAGGTATATAAATAAAAAATCAGTTCGTATCGGGTTTGTTCGGGTCGAGTTGGGTCATGTAAAACTAAAGAACTAAATTTATTTAATCATCAAAAACACGTCAAACCTTGTTACAAACATAATTAAAACGTCGTCCTACGAGTTTTCATTTTTTGAAATCTATCCAAAACATCATCTAAACCTACTTTTTTAAGCAACTCTTTCTCTATATAACATATACAACCTTCACTTAAATTCTCATCGCCAATCTGATTACACAAGTATCCACATCAACGAATCCGGAAGACATATTAACTTTCCTCTTGAGAAATCGCGCCATAACGTCCCTGCTCATTGTTCCTATCGGCTATCACAAACAAACTGATCTATAAGTTCATGGCTCCATAACATATTACATAATGTATCAACTATTCAAGCCCTAAATATCATAATGTAAATCACCCTAAAAATCATCTAAACAATATATACACCATAAAAAAAAGCCAAACGTTCTTCACTAAAAAAAGCCAAACATACTGTGGTATGCGGCTATAAAGCAAAGGCAAAATATCATCACTAACAAAATATAACCCACCATAACATAATGAAAACAAAACGAAACACATGTCTACTATGGTTAGTATGCGGCTATAATAGGATGCTGGAGGAGGATAATATCAACAAAAAATCATCAACAATGACAATGAAACTTACCCGTGTTTGATCGGTGGTGGTATGGTGGCTGATTACGGTGGTATGATGCTGCTGACTGTTCACTGTTGTCGCTGTTGATGTTCTGATCGCTGGCGTGCAAGGACGATAAAGAGAGCAGGATAGAATATGTAAGGGTTTTGGGCTTGTTTATTTTCTTTTAGTTTGAAATATTGTTGATTTCTTGGGTTTGTTTATTGGGCTAAGACTTAATAGTGGGCTAGTTAAATGTATTGGGTATTTGGGTTTAGTTATTTAGGTATTAAAAGTAATATAATTTAGGTAGTATTTTTTATAAAATAAGAGTTTACTAAAGAATATTCTTAAAATATAAATTGATAACACCTTTTACCTAAGGAATACGGACGAAAAATTCCAAGGGGTGCGGACAGAAAATTCCATGGGGTGCGGACGAAAAATTCCAAGGGGTACGGATGGGATTTTCGACGGAACTTAGCACTAATTTTTTTTCTCGGGGGTGCGCCCGCCCACCTTGGGCTGGGCTTAGGTCCGCCCCTGACCAAGGGTAGATAACCCATAAACGCATATTACCAAAAAAGGCACTAACGTAGGTACGGTGGTGGTGTCGCATCGGTGATGCGGCAGAGAGAGGAGTGAGGCAGTGGATGAGGTGAGAGAGTGGCGAGCTTCAAAATGAAGCAACCCCAACCACAAAAACCTTTTAAATACCCAAGGTAAGTACAATAAACCAAACCAAAGTTACAACACCAAAATACACAAACAAGCAAAAGGTATAAGCACCAAATTTAACATGTAGCTAATTGATAGTATGTAAATTATTTAACCACATTTATGAATTGACTATGAAATCTTAATATCAATCCCTTGTCAGCCGCTACATGGATCTTTTTTTTATACCCAAACCCTCCGTTTACCTGTCACAAAACCGTCCATGTGCACTACCAAATTTATGCTGCCAACCAGTAGGCGACCCCAAACCGCCATCACTACACCACCGTTCTATACTGCTACCGCAACTATCTTAAGGTTGCTGTTGTTTCCTTCTTCTTGTCCCTGTGTGGTCAGCCCCATATACAACTGTGAATCACTATTGGCATTCACTTTATTTGCATCGGTTTGATTATCTAAGGTACCTATCTCGTTTTGCGATTAAGGTACCTAAATCAAACCCTCATTCACTATTAATTTACGAATCTTTGTTTCAACTCGATTGTTTTCGACGACTGAAGTATCAAGATAAACATAATAATTAATAAAATGAATACATGGAGTCATGGGCAAAGGCAAGAGGGCAAAACCCTACCACGTAGATGCCACATAGACCTTGGGCACTTTGCCCTCCACATCACAAAAACCATGAGGTGGTTAAGGATAAAGGAAAGGCTCCATATTTTTAATTAAATTATTTATTTATTTATATTCTTTAAATAAAAAAAAAAAAAACAAAACAATTAAGTAAAAAAAGGCATTTATATTAATTAAAACAATAACATTAATTTAAGAAATAATACATTATAAATTCTAGAAAAAAAACATTATTAAAAAAACCAAATTAAAAAAAAAAACTTTACAAAACCTTACTAACTAAAGACTATAATTTTCCCTAATTTGTTTTCTATATCCTTGTACATTTGTCTTTCAGGTCCGGTATCGATGTTAATAGCGATGAACTTCAAATCTACTCGTTTTTCTTTCGCCATTTCTTTATCATTTTCAACTTTTTCTCCAAATAGCGCACATATACTTCTTTTTTCCTCGAGTTTTTCTTTTTGAGTATTGTTAAATGTTCCAATACGTTTCGTAAGCTTGACTAAACTTTCAGTGTAGTCCACATTAACACTTGTTGATTTGGTTGGCCTCTTATTGGATTTATCTTTACTGGGTGGACGACTCGGTTCAACTTCGAAACTATCAGCGCTTAAGTTGAGATACATTTTGTTACGAGAATCAGAACGAGTGGACAAGCTTGTCTACTTTTTTTGATGTCTGGATCGTAACCAGTACTTTCACCCCCCCCCCCCCCTCCATTTGCTGATGAATTAATATATTGGAATGTGTGGCCTTCATTTTCTTTCTTTTTTTTGAACGACCGACAAAAATTTTATTCATTATAGCAAGGTGCTATACACCATAATTACAAAGTACACCAAGTTATACAAGATTACACAAACAATTTAGCTAAATAAATTAAACCTACTCCAATTTTCCCATGTGAGCTCTGCCTCCCTTGATCGATTTTTAATCCACAGATACGCCATAGATCTCACTTCATCCAGCACTTTAGTCGTATTTGGAATAGCTTGCCCAAATATACTATCATTCCTTATTTTCCAAATGCACCAAATGACTACTAGAATGATAGCATGTATTACTTTTTTCTTTTTCCTCGAACCCGTACTAAAACCATGTAGAGCCAAAAGATCTTTAATGTCAAAAGCAATAATTGAGGGAATTTTGCACCAATCCGCTATGTATTGCCATATAACTTGCGCAAAGTGACAAGCAACGAATATATGTTCACTGTTTCTTCATAATTCCCGCACAACAAACAAAGCCGGTTCTGAATAATGATATTACGGTTTGAGAGTGCACACTTAGTTGGCAACCTCTCCATTTCCGCCCTCCATGCCACCATTGCCACCTTTTTGGGTACCCAATTGTTCCACTTGAAGACACGACTAGGCCGAATTCTATTGTGCATACTAATAATTTTTTTAAGAGAGGATACTTTAAACTCACATGAATCATCATATTTCCAGCTCTGTTTATCACATCCCGACGTCAAGTTAGTCGCCCCTAGATCATTTTCCAACTGTTGCAGTTTCGTTTGCTCCAAGATATTAAGATTCGGCCTCGACCACCTCCAATTAAATGTTATACCAGTGCTGCCTATAACCAGCCGGTCCGCCACCGAACAATCCTTCGCTATTTCCAGTTTAAACAGATTCGGAAATAGTTTATACAATGGGCCAGAGCAGGCCCAATTGTCTAACCAAAACTCAGTTGTGAATCCATTGGCAATCTCTGTTGATACTGCACAATTTAGGTCCACATCCACGTTATCCATATTTAGCCGAATCTTAACAATATTTTTCCACTGTCCGGGGACCGAAATCTTCGCAGGGATATCACTCCATGATCTTGAGTTATGATGTATAGCCCACACAATCCTCCTCCATAATCCTTTTTTTCCGTCTTGAACCTCCACCACCACTTTGCTAGCATTGCCAAGTTTGCGTCTCTGAGTGAACCAAATCCGAGTCCCCCATACTTGATAGGAGCAATGGTTTTATCCCAAGCAACCCAATTCATCTTTGCCTTCTCTTCCGATCCTCCCCAAAAGAATACCCTCCTAATCTTGTCCACAGAATCCAGCACTTGAATTGGAGCCTTATATAGTGAATAATAATAAGTAGGGAGAGAATTAAGAACCAATTTTATAAGTGTTATTCTTTCCACCATACGATAATGTATTTGCCTTCCAAATCGAGAGTCGATTTCTGAAAACCTCCACCACCGATTTCCAGTTCTGAATGAGATTCATGTTTGCACCTACCAGCAGTCCAAGGTGTTTGAATGGAAAAGATCCCTGTTTACAACTTAGGATATTAGCCATATTTTGCACTTCTTGATTACTAACTCCAATGCCGTAAATACTACACTTCCGGATAATCACTTTCAACCCAGATGCTAAATAAAAGCATCTAAGAAGCCGTCTAAGATTGTTGATATTTGAAGAATTCCATCCTCCCATAAACATTACATCATCCACATAAATCAAGTGTGATATAGCTGGCCCATCATAAGGAAGTTTTATACCCTCGAACAAACCGATAGAAACAGCTTTCGCCATTATACCGATCAAAGCTTCCATGACAATCACAAAAAGGAATGGAGACAAAGGATCCCCTTGACGAAGACCCCGAGAACAATAGAATTACCTAGTAGGAGACCCGTTCACAAGGACCAAAGCTCTTGCCGAATGTAATGTTGCCATAACCCAAGCCCTCCATCGAAGCGGAAAATTCATTTGTGCCAATACGGAATCCAAGAACCCCCAATTGACCGAATCATAAGTGTTATGGATATCTACCTTAAAAACATACCTTTCTTTTTGGATTTCTTCAACCAACTCCAAATTTTATTTAACATGAGTGGTCCATCCATGATGCTTCTACCTGTCAGGAAAGCCGACTGTTGTTCTGATATCAGTTTATCCATCACACCTTTTAGCCGATTCACAAGAACTTTTGAGATAACTTTATTAATAACTCCAATCAAACTGATTGGACGAAAGTCTGAAGGTCCAAAGGGATCTTTTAGTTTCGGAATTAAAGCAATAAACGATGATGTGCAGCCTTTGTTAAGCGAGCCCTCCATGTGGAACTGGTTAAATAGCTTAATAAAGTCTTCTTGGAAATTCGACCAACATCTTTTTTAGAACTTAAAATTAAAGCCATCCATCCATCCCTGGGGCCCGATCACCTTCACACCCCGAAACAGCCTCCTTAATATCATCCAAAGAAAATGGTGCAATTAGGGAATTTGCCTCAGAGTCAGTTATGGTAGCCAGGTTTGGACATACCACTTCCGGCCTCGAGACCATTGGCTCCGTGAACTGATGCTGAAAAAAATCAAATAGTGCTTTCTTTACCAATATAGGATTCGTGACCCACACTCCATCAATCATCAGCCCATTAAGATGATTAGAACTTATATTCGAGTTGATAATATTATGGAAGAAGGCAGAGTTTTCATCCCCATCCAGAGCCCACCTTATCCTGGATTTTTGACGGATATCCATATGTTTGATTCTATCACATTCCGCTATAAAGTTTTTGCATTCTGTTCGTTCTTCTAATTCCTCCATCAATAAAATTCTCTCTTCTGCAAGTCTTTCTAGTAATGCCAGCCGTTTCTTTTTTCCTCCATAAGCACCATCCCTTCGATCTTTTTCAGTTTTTAACCAATCTTTAATATTATTCTTAATCCATTTAAGCTTAATTGCGATAGCCAAATCAGCAGGGCTAGAGAAAGAGAATTCCTTGCACCGCTCCAGAACAAAATTCAAGAATCCAGGCAGCTCGAACCAAGAATTGAAGAATCGGAAGGGAATATGTCCGAAATCTGATTGGACTGTGGACAGAATTATTGGTCGATGATCAAACGTATCTCTATCCAGTGCCAGTACCGTTGCATTTGGCCAATTTTCCTTAAAACCCAGACACACCAGAAAGCGATCGAGCTTGCTTAATTTTTTTCCATTGTCTGAGATATATGTAAATCTGCCACCTCCCATATTGAATTCTTCTATTCCAGCCGCTAAAATAAATTGATTGAATGCTTCGGCATTCGCTTCAACAAACTCCGAGTTCATTCGCTCCGTAACATTCCTCACTTCGTTGAAGTCACCCATCAACATCCACAGCCCTTGTACCGACTTTTTAATACCCAAGATCTATGTCCATAGATCACGCCTCCTAGCTGCTTCATTCGGAGCATATATGTTTACGAAATTCATCCTGCAGTTTGAGTGAACCAGAAGACCCGAAGCAACAATATAATACCTATTCCGAATCACATTATCACATTTGAAAATTGACGGACACCATAAACAGGCTAATCCACCAGATCTACCTTGTGAGTTTACAACCGCAGAACCGAACTCTGCCCTACCCCAGAAGTTACTAAACATAAACTTTTCCGAATCCTGTAGTTTAGTCTCTTGTATGGATAAAAAGTGAACCCCATAGGTAGTTTTTAGCCCTCGAATCCACTCCATTTTACGTGGTTTACGCACCCCCCTTAAATTTATTGATAAACAATTCATTGAAAACAATTGTTGACACCTTCTTCAATGATCAATTTTTCAGTGACATCTTCAAATCCATGAATATTAAAGCCCAGTAAGGAACCTACCTGAACTGTGGCATCCAGCTCCTTCCTCAATTCAGAGCAATTTCTTGAGATCCGCGGGTCAGCGGCGTCTCCAAATTGCATACTCTTTTCCAGATTCTGATATGGTCAAAAGCAGCGTTCTATATCCGGGGGATCATCTCCATCAACAGCCAAATATGGAATTTCACCTACCGTGTTAAATTCAGTAGGGATATTTAGATCTAAATCCACATGCTCCTCTTCCTGGGTATGAACGAAAAGCCTTTGTGATGGACCTTGTTGTCGCAACCCCTGCCTCTTATCTGTCCCGGGAACTGGCGGCCGCGAACTCAGTGGTGGGGGTATCGATGTTTATTAATTTGGCAGTGGAAATTTCATCAGGACCGTAGTTAGGAAATATTTTATCAGAGTAAAACACCACATTTTATATAAATCATCACAGTGGGATGAAACCCAAGTTTTTATTACAAAATGATTTGTAGCGATAAATCCCATTTTATTGAAATAAAACACCTTCTTTATTTAGGTAACTTTTATAGCCACTTTTCCAAGCCTTCAGTGCTGTCCAGCTGGCTTCTAATTGGCTTTCACATTGTGTTACCTGATACGCGTTTTAAAAACATTTGTCAGTGGGAAATACTGGTGAGTGAATCCTAGTTTAATCACGAAATGTTTATTTAATTTAAACTGTATTGAGAGCGATTACAATGTTTATATCTATCCATTTATTCATTCAGTACTGTCAATCCTGACTGGTGGGTCATATTACACATTGGCTAACTCTTCGTCCAATGGTAACGTGTTCCACATTTTGTATACAAAACCCCAACATACCGGCAGTAATCGTAGAATTACAAAGACTCAATCACTGCTAAATTGCATTGTAAAATAGTTAAGGTTTTGTAAAAACTGTTTACAAAAAGGAGATTACTCACATTGCTGTCTTAGATTATCCTTTAGGGTTTTCTGGTGACGATCTATAATTTACACAAATGCACACGTGTTAGCATAATAACCCATTTTAACATTAGTAATACCCTCCCCGAGACGGCATTCCACCGACTACGTCGGGCAGAACCACGACAGCCATTACGGAACCCTAGATCAATCGGGCAGAGTATCTAATACGTATCCAGGGGTTATGATACTTACAACGGAGCAGAACTTCGTTATTTAGGGGGTATTATACCCGAGATTATGCCTATACTTTAGAGAATTTCGAGATTGAGAAAAGAAAATGGACGAACAGACTGAAGATCCGAGGCCCTCTATATATAGTGCTGATTTCTGGTCCTCTCGCGGCCCGCGTAAAGTATAGCCAATAGGCTACGCGGCCCGCGTCAGTGCTGGTCAACAGCGTAGCTGATCCGGGTCATCTAGTAGGGTCGACATGTGTTGGGCCACGTGGCGGCCCAGGGTTCAGCCAAGTTTTACCTCGTCGCGGCCCGCGTAAGGGTTGAGGTGTAACTTACGTGGCCCGCCTCAAACCCAAAAATCCGATTTTTGATTATTTTTAAGAATATTTAAGGTATTCGGGGTCCGTTTTCACGTATGGGGTGTATTTTTGGACATATTGGGATATTTTTAAATATATTATGGTGTCGGAAAAATATTCAGGAGAGTATCGGTTTAATTTAGGGTTGTTATACTTGTAAAGACCCCAAAGATGGTGGGCTTCTTAAATCCCTAGACCTTTTCCCAAGAGGGAATCCAGGAGTTGGCCCGTAATCCCCATGAACCAAATTGGGCCCATCCATAGGATTATCCATATTAAGAGACTGTGGCCCAGAACTCTCCACATTTTTATTATTATTGGTGGGGTCAACCTTATCTCCATTATTCCTCATTACTTGTGCCGCCCCCTCCGCTAATCCATGCAGATCATCTTTCCCCAATCAACTATTACTCGGCTGTGACCTTTGACCTTCTAGAGTCCCTTGTACTTCCGAATTCCCTTGAGCTTCCCTCATACTACCGGAACCATCACCGGAATCACCAACATCCCGACGAGAATCATCCAGCAACCCATTTACCGGAGCCAGATGTGGATTATTCTTAACGGCACTCGACCCGTTATCACCTTGTACGTCGTAGTTCTGATCATCCTTAGGGTCCGGAGTGATCTCACCTTCTTCAGTGTCATCCTCCATTTCATCAGTATCATAGCCTGAACCCGAGTCCGACGATTCTGACGATTTATCATTATCGAAGTTCGGAGACCACCTATCTTGTAGTTCCGAAACCCATGCCACATAGTTCCTACTATTCCACTCGATTACCACCGCCTCATCAATTCTAGATTTCTGGGTCGTCACAACCTTAATCGAACTCATGTAGTTGTCCTCTACTTGCCAAGAAAAATCTGTTGATTGAACCACCATCCCAAATAATCCCCCAATACGATCAAACAGGTTACTATCTCAGACTTGAAATGGCACACCCGAAACATTAATCGTTACTATCCGACTGAAGGGGATATCTTCACCATTCCATAAGCTAAATTTTGAAAACATCAAGGAGAGTAATTCTGAGTACTTTTCCATGACCGACCTGGCAGTTTCCTTACTACTCATTGTGATTATGACACTCAGACCTCCAACATATGATAAACCAAAGTCTTTCAAGCCTTCGTATTCCAGCTTATTCCTAATATTGCACAGTGAATTTAGATCCTTCGCGTGGCCAATAACAGATCTTCCGATACAATGTAATGGATACACGGCACCATTACCATCTACTTTGACTCTCTTCGTCCCTTGGTCATTGATTTCCTTCTTACCTTTTAACATGTCCGCATAGCTCTCACCTTGTCTGAAAAACGATGGACCCCCATTCCGGAGCCATACCCTTGGGTTTTCTCTGAATCCCAGCCGTGGTTCTCATTGTGCTTTGGGATGCTGCTAACTTTTACACTATCCGTATTTGGTCTCCATTCATTCCGGCCAGCAACATTTGGTGAATAATTAAAGTTTTTGTGGTTTTTATCATATTTAGCCAAAGACACCAGTAGCTTTACATCACGAATCCTAACATTATTCATGGCAGCCAGCATTTCCTTCATATTTACCACTCCAACAAAGCGGACGAATCCGAAACATTAGCCCCTAGCATCTCTCTTCCGAGCCACATAAGCGTCTGACACAAAACCATATGACTGAAAAACTTGCCACAGTATATTCCTTGTTAATCGGTCAGGAAGATTCTGCACTAGAAATGTCCATTCTATTCCGTCACCCCTACTCTTGCGGTTTTTCCGATACCTCACTTCAGACCACCTCCTCTTCCATACCACCCACACCTTCTCTGTTGTACATCATAACTCACGTGTATCACCACACCAGCCAAATCAGATTCTAGGGAGTCGAAGTATCACAACCAAGCCCTAGAGGCGAATGGAGTCAGCAATGGATTTGAATAGGGAGAAAGGTAATCGTAGACACCTCACTCACTATTCCGATGAGAGCCTCCTCGTTGAGCACTCCAGCGACCGTTGGATACAGGGAAATGAAGAATGGTAACAAGCCCCAGAGGCGAATGGAGTCGGACTCGGAACAGAATAGGGAGAAAGGTGGACTCAGGCGAGTAGCCGAGAATACCCCGCACGCTATTCCGATGCGATCTTCCCCGTCGAGCCCATCGGCGACTGTTGAGTGAGAGAGAGAGAATAATCTTCTAAAAGCTTAGACCCCTTCTTTTTCTTTCTATTCACTAAAGTCTCTCACCAAGAAAATGAATTAAATATTATCTCTTTTTGCGTTGTTTTTGTCATTATGAAAGTAGCCGTTGAAGGCCATATCCTTTCATTTAATTTGTGCCACTTTAACGAGAAGCTATTACTGAACCAATATGTATCTCAATTCAAGGTTTTGTGAAATATTTGACGAATTTGTTCCCAAATTTGTCCCCCACTTTAGCATTCCCTTTAAGAAAGCAACATATTAATACTATTTTATTTAAAATCAAAATCATCCATAAAAAATATTTTTTTTCTTTAAAAAACGAAAAAGAATGTACCGATCACCGGGTCCTCTGATACAACATTCCAAGATTTGGTTAAAACCACTTCTTCCTCCGTTTTTCATCTTATAGCAACTCAACTTCCGATTGGGAGCTTCTCCGATTGGGCCTTCTTCTTGTGGCTTCTCTTTTGACCATCGAACCCGACGGTTCACCCAGATTTTGCGATTGGGTTTCCAAAACGATATCGGGTGTGGGGTCTTTTGGGGATATGGGGATATAGGAAGTTGTTGTTGGTGAGGGATGTTTGGTAATGGAACCTGCAATGGGGAATGTTGTTGTAAGGAAATCTCGGATACAATAGGTCGGTCAACAAATATGCGTACGCAGCAAAGTCGGGTGTGGGAACCAGAACTTGTATATACCGGTTTTGTGGTGGGCTAGGATTTTGGGGGGTAGTCGGGGTTTCGGTCGACAATTCAGGTTGTTTGAATCGAAAGAACGGTTATGTGGGTTATTCTGTTTTTTTATAAAAGTTGAAGTATTTTAACAAAAGATTGAGAGAGAAGTAATGTAACAACCCAGCGTAACCGCACCATGATATTGTCCGCTTTGGCAGCCAGCACGGTGCGGTTATATGAGAAGTAATGTGAGGGGCGGACGCTGAGGGCGTGCTGGCTGCCAAAGCGGACAATATCATGGTGCGGTTACGCTGGGCTGTTACAGATGGTATCAGAGCCAGGGCCGAACCGGTGGTGCCAGGTCCCGCGAGGACACTGGACCTTTAAGGGGGGAGGATTGTGATATCCCACATCGGTTGTGAAGGGGAACAAAGGCTTCCTTATAAGGGGCTTGATACCTTCACCATCATGACGCATTTTGAAAACCGTGAGGGGCGGACGCTGAGGGCGTGCTGGCTACCAAAGCGGACAATATCATGGTGCGGTTACGCTGGGCTGTTACAAGTAAAGTAACGTGAAGACAAGTGTGATGTTTTGTGTAAACTTATCGAGTAGATGTAGTAAATATTTTAAATTAATAAAACTTTCCTTTTTTGAAAAATAGTTGTTACTCAACGGCTTTGTTATTTAATTTGAAAAAAAAATATTCTAAGGGCCAACGCCAATGGAGGGCTTCCACTTTGCAAGGGGCACTATAACACCTCGAAAATTTATGACGAATAATATGGCACCACATGTCCAATCAACTCTCAAATATGTCAAATTATTTGTACGAGAGGGACCATATATGTAAATTTGTGGTAGATTGGACGTGGAGGGACCATTTGTGACAAAAAGCCAAAATTGTGGCTACCGAAGGATCCTTACGAACCGCAAGGCATATGCCTTACGGATCGCAAGAAAATGATTTATAATATTCCTGATAGTCCCTTACGGACCGTAAGGCTTAGGCCTTCTGGACAGTAAGGAATTTGAAACCATGGGCGCGCTAAGGTCCTTACGGACCGTAAGCAATGGCTTACGGTCCGTAAGGGGTGCGCTGGCAGTTTGTGCAGAATGCCATGGCAGCCTGCTGCATTTGCCACCTTGCTCGTGAAATTACCACTTCTCCTCTACTTTTTCCACCTGCTATGACACTCCTAAGCATCTCAAAGCTTCAAGGACAAGTGGCATGATCTTATGAACATTTTGCAAGTATAAATAGAGGTGCAAATGCACCATTTTAACTTGCACCTTCACTTCTTTCTTTTTAATTCACTCTTGGAGTTGCTTCTGATCATATAGAGGCCTCCTACTGAAGTTATAAGCTTCCTAGAACACTGGTAAGTGTTCTTCCCTAGTTCTTTTTCATTCTAGGCTAAGTTATTAGCCGAAAGTCAAACAAATTGACTTTTTCTTTGACTTTTGGTTATGACCATTTCGGTCAAGACAATGTTCGAATCGAAAATGGCTACGTGATCATAATAAGGTAGGTGATAATCCCCTATGAACATTTGACATTAGTTTAAACAAGACATTTTTGGTGGTTTATTGGTAAGTGAATTAAATAATGAGGCGTGTGTAGTATGATAAAAGAATATTGGATACGCCGCTGGTACTTCCTATATATAAGTGCTTTTATGATATTACATATCGTAGTGTTATCTAAATCATTTTCGAAAATGACATGATACAGTTTACACAAACGACACATTTTCACAAGTCATTGATTTACAATCGACATATTTTATACAAACTTAATTTTTACTTGGTTATTTACTTAACCATACACCTTTCTTTTATCTCTTTTGATTTTCATACCGATTTTCGTATGATTTATAAAAGAAAACATTTTTACAAGATTCATGACCAACGTTTTGTTAAACATTTCTTTTAACTTACAAGTCATGAATCCTGCTTCAACAAAACCTATGTAACTCACAGGCATTTTTATGCTGACGTGCCTATTTTCACATGTGTTTCAGGAGCTAATGCATAAGGTTGATCAGGATACACTTAGGCGGACTCAGGCCATAGTGACATAAAAGAAGCAAGAATAGTTTAACTTACGTTGTGTTTTCTTTAAATTTCCAAAACAATGTAATCAAGTTAACAAATAAAACTAAACTTTAAATACCATGGCTGTGAAACAATAATTATGTCGCTCCACTCCCCGACGTTTCCGCCGCGGTTTGTTGTTTTACGCGGTCGGGGTGTGACAGAAGAGTTGGTATCAGAGCTCATGGTTATAGGGAATTAGGTTATTAGTAATGCTTTAACCTAGACTATAACCTTCCTAGGACCCTAACACGAGATTCTTGTGTTTAAATCTTAAAACAATACCGTCACCTATCTTAGGGTGACAACCACAACAAGAACACAAATTACAAATCCGTTTTGAAAACCAATCATCTATTCTTTAATGAATTATTATAAGGTTTTGAACCTTCAAAGTTTTCAAAATCTCATCAAAGTTGGGTCTTATAATGTGAACACGTGCAATTTGGAAGGGTGTGTGCCTGTATCCCGAGTTTTCTGTGTAAGGCTAGAGCGTTCGTACAAATCCACATAATTGGACCAGTCACTCTTACCTAGGAACTCTTGAGGTGAGTGTCCACTTATAGGCTAAAGCATGTCTTCATACATGAATATGACCCACTTACTTTGATTAGTCACCGTGTCATTTGTTTGCCTTAGGTAACAAACAAATGATCATAATCCTTATGCTTTGTCGGGATATTTAAACATTCTGTTTTAATTATCTGATAACATCTCACTTGTTTCCTCCCATGTCTTCCACTATCTTTAGAATGCCTCTTCATCGCAGCGATACTCAAAGGTCCGAACGGGATGCTACAATTGCCCAACAGATAGGCATAGTACTCCAGAGGACTATTGAATTAGCTATTGCCATGTCTCGTCTCAAGGATGAAACTACTCCCGAGGCACCTAAGAAGACAAAAGGCAAGCCTTCAAGAAAATCTAAGAAGCGTAAAGCTTCAAAGAATCTTACTGCGATTGCTCCAAATCAAGTGGGACCTAGCCAGGTGGCAATACCACCAGCTAAGAAGCCATACAGAGGAAAAGTTCCTCTATGCAATCAATGCAACCATCACCATCTGAATCAAACACCATGTCTCAAATGTACCCACTATGGGCGATGGGGACATTTGGTCAATACATGTTATTTTGCTATCCAAAACGAAACTGTTGCAAATTCTGCTACTGCTCAAGCACCATACCTACCTGGATCGTGCTACAACTGTGGTGAGATGGATCATTTTAGGAACAATTTCCCAAAGCTTGTCAATGCAAATCCGACCCGTGAATGAGCATTTAGCTGACCGGAAGATGATACTGCTTTGAAACAACTATGATTATATGTTTTGTTTCTTTTTCTTTCCAAGAATCTTGAAACACTTTGGTAGTCCCATAAATAAATTTGATCGTTTGCATTTTATTTACAAAATCAATGTGAACACATGTATATATGTCAATCCCCTACGATACCAACACCAAGGAACTATGTTTTTTTGCAAGACAAACTACTCTTGTAGTTTCCCATTCATGTGATCGCTCGTGAACTCCACGAAAATCCTAAGTACTCGTTTTCTTCTAAAGAAACAAGGTACAAGGTACAAGTTACAAACTCTGGACGAATACTCATAGTACCACTTTAAATCCTTGCTTGGATACCTAAGGGTGCTTCCCATGAGTTCTCAAATGGTCTTATGCGATATGTCTGTGTACATATCATTACACTCTAGTTTTCATAACAACATACATAGTGTATGTTTTCAAAACATCCTTCATGATTTCAAAGACATTTCATATGGTTTAAAAACTTTTTTAACATAGTATATTTACTTAATATACCAAGTGGATAATTTCAAAAAAAACATTATCCATGTTTTCAAAAACTTTATACATGATTTCAAAACCATCTCACATGGTTTTAAAACATTTTATAAACATATTTACCTAATACACCTACCACACGATTTCAAAAGCATTACATAAGGTTTCAAAAACATTAAACACATTTCCAAAGAACCCCATGCATAGTTTTCAAGAACACTTTGCTTGTATGTTGACTTAACGTATGTAGTACATAACCTCCAAATTCTGCTTCATATATCGCCTTGGCATATCTGGCACCTTGACTTCATGAACATTTTACCTCATGTATTAACTTAAGCATATCTAGTGCAAGGTTTCAAAACATCTCTTGCTACACGAATTCCAAATCCTTATAGGATCTTCCTATCTTCATAATTAGATCCTTGTGGATGTTTAAAGCACAAAATCAAAGTCCTTAATTGGATTCCTTGTGTGCCTCGATACGTACGTTACAATTCAATAAGGACAAAACCGAATCCTTATAAGATCTTCCCATCTTTATTGATAGATTCTTGAGGATGTTTAAAGTACTAATTGAAGTCCATTGATTGGATTCCGGGTACACTTTAAATGCATATGAACAAATCAGCGACAAATTAATAACAAATGATAACAAGATCAATAACAAATTGATAACAAACAGATAACAAGTTGATAACCAAGTTGATAATTATTATGTGATTATGTGTTTACGCGTTTATGTGTCTTGGTATGATCCAAAAGCTCGCTATCCAAATCCTTATAAAATCCTCCATATCTTCATATGATGAGTTTTTAGAAGGATATCCAAAAAGTACTATCTTAAATCCTTAATGGGCTTCTATGCAATAGTTAAGACCCTTGGATTGTAAAGTACCATTCCAAAGTTAAAGAGATCATGTGTTGATCAAGTTAAAGACATCATTCATTGATGTAGTTAAAGAGACCCCTTGGGTGGTCTAGTTAAAGAGATTGATACGTCAATCTAGTTAAAGATATCATTTGTTGATATAGTTTAAGAGACCCCTTGGGTGTTCTAGTTAAAGAGATTGATTCGTCAATCTAGTTTAAGATATCATTCGTTGATATAGGTCTTGTTCAAGAGGTCGTTCGCCGACCTAGTTAAAGAAATCATGTGTTGATCTATTTAAAAGAGGTCGTTCGTTGATCTAGTTAAAAAGATCCTTTGGTGATCTAGTTGAAGAGACTCTTTGGTGGTCTGTTTAAAGATATCATTCGTTGATCTAGTTAAAGAAACTATATGGTAGTCTAGTCAAGTCATCACATGATTATTCGATTTATTTTTTCCCCTACACATTATAAAATGAACTGTGCAGACTGTGCAAGGAATTACATAATTATGGATGTCTACATAATTATGGAATTCAGTGCACAGAAACCACAGCAAGTTTTATCATGTGTAAGAACCTATAGTGATAAGAATAATGAAATGTGAACAATGTAATAAGGGCATAATGGATACACCAATGGTACTTCCTATATATAAGTATTCCTTATTACATTGCAAGCATAACGTTATTTAAGTTACTAAAAGCTCAGAACCTTGACCAATGTTGTTTTATCTCTCTGACTTCAAGTTTTGAGCACACACAAGTTTCCTATAATAGTCTTCATAAGAAACAATCTCTTTATCCGTTGTTCGAAACTCCAACTTCTTGTCGAATTTACACGTTCACTACATTTTACTACAACAAGGACATCATTTTGACAATTTCATGACACTCTTGAGGTTCGGTACAACCATACATAAACTCATTAGAATGGAGCTTAAATCTTCGAATCTAAACCCTTCCCTATAAACAACAGACTGGTACAAATAACAAAAGTTTGCTGGAAATCCAAACGTGGCCCAAATATTTTACTTAGGGAATGGAGGATTTATTTGAAAGCAAAACATCCACATATATTCTCACAAGTTTCCTCTAAATAAATTTCGGGACAAAATTTCCTAAAGTAGGGGAGATTGTGATATCTGTGATTGTGTAATCATTATACAAACTCTGAACAATCCAATTATCAATGGAACAATGTATTTTGATCCCTATATTTAATTATTTATGTTTAACAATTTCTCATTTTGTTGGATCGTTGTTTGACCCGATTGAGTCGACCAGAAGAGTTTTAACTCCAGTTCAAAGGCGGAATCAGAGAACTAGACACAGAAACAGCTTGATAATCTAATATCTGTCACTTATATTGCATTTAACAACTATTACAACCTTGACAGAAATCCGGCAGCACTTCGTTACAGTTCTGAAGTCGTGTACCAAATGAACAACATGTGCACCTATATATAGTGTGATGATTCCACTTATACGGACATGCCATATAAGTGAAATCACTTGTTTCTGATTTCACTTATATGTCATGTTCACATAAGCGAAATCACTCCCTTAACCTCTAACAATCGTTTCTCAAACCTTGTGCACTGGATATCCTATCTAATCTTATCCTATTACATGATACAAGACGACGTCAATAGACGTAATGCACTAACAGACTCCCCCTCGGATATTGACGAAGTCTTCAGTGACTAATCTTCAATATGACACATCTTCAGTCTTGATCATTCTGTCTTTTCTTTTCAAGTTGTAACATTTTAAGCATCCAACAATCTTTCTCTTCATCTATCAGCTTCAGGCTCCCCCTTTCGTCAAGCTTCCGTGCTTTGGGATCGACACCTAGCTTTCCATCTACAAGCTTCTCTTTACTTCAAACTTATCTTCAGACTCCCCCTTAGACTCTGCTCTCGGGATCGTAGTCTGGACTATCATCTGCAATTTCTCAAACATTTATAAGTACAATGTTTTCATATTATCAATAAAATTTTCTAATCCACTTCCCCTATCAACAAACTATACTGATTTGGCAATGTTTAAAGAATCTAACTCCCTCATAGTTAATCATCCAAGTTCAAGTTAATGACCTTGGAGATATCACAAACTGTTTTTGAAATTTTTGATTTTAATTCAAGTTTCAAATTAATGAACTTGTTTTATTTTCAGAAACACGATCAGCTTACTTAGATTTTGAAACTCAGCATTTCAGATATCGATTGTCGAAAATAAAGTGAAAACAAACTCTTTTTGTATTTTCTGAAAATATAAACCAGTAAAGAAATATGTACAAACATATTTACAGACAATATTTTTGTTTGAGTATACATCAGAGGATCATATCAGTTTTTGACAAGTCACAAGTACCGTTGAGCTTAGTTACACAGTAAGAATTAAACAATTCACTTAGATTGTCGATATACTGATCCACTTAAATTTTCACACAAAGTTCAACTGATTCAGGATACGAATTAGGTATTTTAGGAACTTAAACTCATTCATGTGTCCCACCTCTTGAATATACTCCCGTATCCAGATCCCAATATTTAGTCTTACAGGTAATTATAACACAAATGATATCTGTAAGGGGTTAATAAATTATGAAGAATCATGAGAGCTCAGGTCAGAACTACCGTTCAGCAGAGAGATCATGACTCAACTTGTGAGTGTGTCCCCTTTAGAGGATCTTTTTTACAACAGCATTGCTAAGCAATTTTATTGTCTTATCATATATGCTGAGGGTTATGCTATGTTTCAAGCATTTGCGGAAAGTATTATTCGAGGACTAGGTCAGAACTTCCATTCAGCAGAAGTCCCAGAATAATACCCCAGATATCACTGAGTATAAAGACCTAGTATATCAGAAAAAGGAATCTTTCAAACAAGATTTCAGGGGTTACCTATATATCCAAGTAGTGTTCCCCACGAAATAAGTAAAGATTTAGATTTATATCCCGAACAAACCTACTAAATGTGCAAAAACCTATCGGCACATCATCAGTGAGACTGTTTAACGCTATATAATCATTACAATTCTTTAGCATACTGTAACTGTCTACTGATGTACTATCATTTCCTCTTTTTACGCAAAAACTCAAATTTTTGAATTTTATCATGTTTTTTGTTAGTGCATGGAATGTCTGTTGACTTCGTCTGCATTAAGTCTTGTGTCTAGATTGATTGAAAGATCACACAATAGAGTTAAATTAGGGTTTGTATGGTTTAAACTTGAAGGTTTCGCTTGAAACAACTTCAAGCGAAATCAACATGTGAGATTTCGCTTGAAGCAATCTCAAGCGAAATCTTCAGCCTATATATAGGTTGTGTGTTCATTTGTTAGGTGAACTTGGTTAGTGTGTGAAACACGAAGTGCTGACGGATTTGTATCAGAAAACCTTGTACAAGCACTCAAATCAATCAGAAAAGAAAGATTAAAAGGATTAGAGCTGTTATGACTTTATGTGCATTGATTCCGCCTTTACACATGAAGATGAACGTCCTTGACTGACATTTTAGGGTCATAGAACGGTCCAACAAGTGGTATCAGAGCTCAGGACGAGGAGTTCATACCATAGCAGCGGATTTTCTTCTTTCTACTCACTTCTTTTTACATTTTTCAGATCTGAACAAGTTTCAACGGTCGAAATGGTCTAATTTTCGTATATAACGTGTAAAACTGAGTTTTAACAAAGCCTACAAAGTTTCGGACTAAAATTCAGACTAAAACATGTTAAAATTGACCTAAAACTGGATTTCGCTTGAAAGTATTCGAAGGTTATAGGTTGATTTCGCTTCAAAATCAGTTTTTTAGACTGGATTTCGCTTGAAACTTGAAGCAAAATTGGGATTGTTGGATTTCGCTTGAGACTTCCTAAAGCGAAATAGTGGTTTTCGCTTGAACAGTTGAAGCGAAACTGTTATTTCAGATTTCGCTTGAAGGTCTGTTTAGTTGAAGCGAAATAGTAGATTTCGCTTGAATCAGTTTTGTTAACAGATTTCGCTTGAATCAGAAATGTTGTTGGGTTTCGCTTGAAGTTGAAGCGAAATAGTTCATATCAGTTTTCGCTTGAACAAGTTTAAAAGGAGATTTCGTTTGAACAGTTTTATCAAGCTGATTTCGCTTGAAGTTGCTGAATTTTCAAAACTTAAAATTTTACTAATTGTTTGCTTATTTGTTTGTTTGCAGGAACATTCGTGATGGCAAATTCTGAACCTAAACCTTGGAAAGATGATCGTACTGAGGAACAGAAGTATCAATACCGGAAGATGATTGCTGAAAACAAGATTATTAGACTTTCTGGTATCTATCTGGAAGCAAGGAGAGCAAATAGATGGGATCCAAAAAGAGAGTGTTATCTTGACCAATATGGAAATATTGCAATCGATGACAAAACGCTTGATATCGAAGCTATAATCCAGCAGTACAAAGAAGAGGATGAGTATTGGCAGAAGAAATGGTGGGGAGATAAAGAAGAGAAAAAGAAAAAGAAAGAGTTACTAGATGAAATTGAAAGAAACTCAGAAAATATGAGTTTGGATGAGTTCTGTGAATTAATCAATAAGATTAGAGAAGGAATGACAACGAATGAAGAATCAAAGAAGGATGAAACTTTGAAAAGTGATGTTGTGTGCTCACAATGCGAAAAATCCGAAGCTGAAAATTTCAATCTCTTGAAAGATGTGGAGAATTTGACAGGGGAAATCAAAAGCTTGAAGGATGAGAAAGAATCTGATAATAAACAGATTCTTGAAATGAGAGAAAATTGTGAGAAATTGATGACAGAAAATGTCAAAATGTTGAGTAGTTTGGACAGTTTAACATTGGATATTAACAATTTGAAAGAAAAAGAAAAAGATTTTCAAAATCAAATCAAGATTTTAGAAGATGAGAGAGATATTTTTGGTAAAGATAATTTTCAAAAACAAATTGAAATCAATTCTCATCTTGCTAAAATCATTCAGCTTGAAAAAGAAGCTGAAAAAGCTCGGATGAAAATCAAAGAGCTTGAAGTGAAATTGAAAGGTTTTGTGACTTCGGCACCATATGAGTGTCCAAAACTGATCAATTCAGTTCCAATAAGTGAAAATGTCAAAAATTTTGACAAAGTCAAAGTTGAGGATTGTGATGAAATATCTGATGATGAAAAAGAAAAGAAAAGAAAAATATTTTTAGAGTTACAAGAAAATTTTCAAAATACTGTTTTACAATCTACTGAAACAGGTGAATGTTCTAAACAAAAATCTGTTAAGAAGAGTGTAGAACAGAAACAAAAAGTTAAAAATTTGAAAAATGTTAAAAATGAAAATAAAAGCTCATCAGATAAGTCATCCAATCATTTTGAAAAATCACAAAAATCTAAAAACAAAAACTCAAAAATAGTTGGTAATGAGTGGTGCAGGTCGGACCACAGTTCTCAAAAGCCAAATCCAGCTCATAGGAAAAGATGGGATGAAGATTCTTCAAGGACAAATCATTACAATGATAGAAAACAAAGAAATGGTGATTACCACAAGGCAAATCAATGCTTTGATCTAAGTGTGTGGTATAAAGACGGTATGTGCTATGAAAGTAGTGAGAGGTATGATAACAGAGTGTGTTACACTTGTGGCTATCAAGGACACATTGCTGTTAACTGCCAGAGTTGGAGTTATGAGACGAGAAGATGCTATAATTGCCAAATCAGAGGTCACATTGCTAGAGATTGCCCAAGGAGATCGATGGGAAGATCGAGGGTTGAATCTCAAAGAACGGCAAAGAAGACAGTCAATGTCAAGCCCGATGAACAGAAGGTTCTAAAACCTAAAGTTCAGGATCAGACAATTCAAGTAAAGAAAGTTAAACTTTCACAGGGGCAGAAAGACAGACTGCGAAAGAAAAGGAAGAAGGCTAGAGAGTATCTCGAGAAAATTTTTTCCTCGGATAAAACTGGTAATCCGAGAAAAAGTTCTGATGAATTGCTTTCCTCAACTGCAGAAGCAAGCAAAACAAATTCATCAGATACACATCTGAGGACAAATGGAAAAGCAAAAAGGGAGTTAAAGAAAGAAAAATTAACTAATCAAAATGATAACCAATCAAAGAAAGTTAATTTTTCTGACAAAATTTTGATCAAGGTTTTTGAATATAAAAGAGATTGTGAAAGTTTATTCATTTCACAGCCTAATAAAAAGGGAAAACCTAGATCTAGTAAGAATTGGATACCAATGAAAGTTGGTGGTGATGAATTTGTTTCTTCAGAAACAAAGGAGCCACATGTCGGCGATGAATCTGGCTCATCAAAGTCAGACAAGCCACATTCAGGCAATGATTCTGGTTCGTCAAAACCAGAAGAGCCATCTGTTGAGGTAAAAGTTGTAAAACCCAAGGCTGGTCAGGCTTGGGTAGATCTTTTCAAATGAAAAACCTGACTTGCTGGAGTTCCCAGGTTGGTAAGCGTGGAACATGAATCGGCACATTTCTTGAGAAATTCACAGGATGGTAACTATGATATTTCGATTTACAAGTGGTAAATCAGGGACATTAAGTTGTTCTTGATTTTCTACTAATGTTTGTTATTGACAAGGGTCTTAATTGTTAATTCTTTAAAATCGTTGAAAAAGAACAAGGTGATGAAACCCCAAGTTTGTAAAAAGACAAACAAAACTAATTTTCCGGAAAAACCATTTGATTAAAACAAACTTAAGTGTTTTGAAATCTAAATGGGAAAATAGTTTGTTGTCAGGGGGAGTTCTGATTGTTTATGCCGAGTGAATGGCGAATTGAAGCGATTTGATATTAGTTTGTCACGTTTCTTGTATAGTTTGTTTTCAAATTTTCTCAGAAAATCAAAATTGAAACATATTTTGATTTTAGGGGGAGAAAAATTTTAAAAAAATTATTAGAAAATTTGAAAATTTCAAAAACATTGAAAAAGCAAAAATGAGTTTTGTTGAGACAAGAGGAAATGATAGTAAATCAGTGGACTATCACAGCATGCTAAAGAAATGAAATGTCAAATGTGATAAACGATTTCACTAAAGATGTGACGGTAGGCTCAGCTAGACTAGTAGATTTGCGATAACGATACAAACATAAATGAAAAAGTCTAGTTCTAGTGGGAAACATGGTCAAAAGCATAGTACTTGGTTTTGTCCTTCTTGACTGTGTACCTACTCAGTAATCGCTGATTGTCGAAAGACATAAAACTGGTTAAGTTTGTGAACTTTCACAACTTTGCTGAAAAGTCGCTGTGATTGTGCATTTTATTTTGCAAAGATTTAAACTTGTTTTATTTCTTTATTTTGTTTAAGCATCGGACATCCTTTGCGTATACGTGAGTATCGACCTGGATGTTGTTGCCTAAACGTTCTGCTTTATTTTCTTTGGTGTTTCGTTTAAGCTTTGGATCACCTCTGCGTATACGGGAGTATCGACCTGGTGGTTAAAGCCTAAACAACTTCAACTTGTTTTTATTTTCTTATTTTGTTTAAACATTGGACTTTCTCTGCGTATCGAAAGATCGACCTGATTGTTAATGTTTAAACATTCTGTGTTGTTTTCGCACATATCACAGTTGATGAAAGTTTAAAGGCATTATTTGAGTTAGTGTATTGCATGATGAGGGGATATGCTGAGATCGTGGGGTCCATAAGAATTTAGTGCAAAATTAATATACCTTAATGTATCGGTAAGCATGTCGAAAGTTTTTAGATTGAGCTTAAGAGGACAAACATATCGTCAATCAACGTGAATCGTTTAGAACTTAAAATGATTAAAGCTTAACGGTGCTTGTGATTTGTCTCATAATCTGATATGATCCTCTTACACAAACTCACAAAAATATTGTTTGTATATATTTCTTTACTGAATTTCTTTAAACTCAAAATCCAAAAAGATTTTTGGAGTGTTTTAGCATAAAATTTTGAAAATTTCAAAAAGATTTTCGACAACTGATGTTGAAGAGCTGATTTTCAAAATTCCAAGTGCTAAACTTGATGAACAGGGTTGGGAGAGTTTGTTGAAAACTTTGAATGTCATATTAAATGTTTTGAAAAATTGAGTGGTTAGTTAATCAAGGTCATTCATTTGAACTTGATGTAACTAGTTTGTTTGTTTGTTGGATTATATGATTTCTACCAGTAAGTTTTTTTTTAAATCTAAGTATTATAAATTTGTGAAACTTATATTGTGGTAGAGGATATGCAGGTTTAAGGAATTCCCACGGAAGCTAAATGATAAAGATTGAACCAGACATCTCAGATTCTAGTATATTGAGAGGGGGAGTCAATGAAAGGGGGAGTATGGATCAACAGTCAAAGGGAAGATGGAAATTAGATTCAGGTTGTGATTCTAAACATGTGAAGAATGTTTATGATGTGAAGAACAGAGAGTTGGAGAAAAGACCAAGACTGAAGACTCAGGAGCTGAAGACTTCGTCAACATCCAAGGGGGAGTCTGTTAGTGCATGGAATGTCTGTTGACTTCGTCTGCATTAAGTCTTGTGTCTAGATTGATTGAAAGATCACACAATAGAGTTAAATTAGGGTTTGTATGGTTTAAACTTGAAGGTTTCGCTTGAAACAACTTCAAGCGAAATCAACATGTGAGATTTCGCTTGAAGCAATCTCAAGCGAAATCTTCAGCCTATATATAGGTTGTGTGTTCATTTGTTAGGTGAACTTGGTTAGTGTGTGAAACACGAAGTGCTGACGGATTTGTATCAGAAAACCTTGTACAAGCACTCAAATCAATCAGAAAAGAAAGATTAAAAGGATTAGAGCTGTTATGACTTTATGTGCATTGATTCCGCCTTTACACATGAAGATGAACGTCCTTGACTGACATTTTAGGGTCATAGAACGGTCCAACATTTTTGACTTTTTCAAATTTTCAAATGTTTTTGTATTTTCTAACAACATTACTCCCCCTAAAATGCAAAACCATTTAAAGAAAATTTGACAACAAACACTCATAGCTTTGTCTCGCCATCCATTTTCTGCTTATCGTGTTCTGATTTGCAGAAAATAGACATACCCCCATGATTTACAACACATTAATATTTTACAGTTTGAAAACCGTTTTTCAATCTGATGAAAGTAATCATGTTTGTTCAGCCGTGAGGGTTTCGGCATATTCAATCAACACATATTTTTGTATTTTTGAATATTTGACAAAAATTAAAAACAAACATATTTTTGGTTTTTCAAATTTTTCAATTTTTAGGATTTTTGAAAATATTGTTTATTTATGTACAGAAAACATATAAATTCCCTGTTCAACCAAACCAGGGTCCAGCAGCAGCCTCCTCCTCTTGTTGTGCCAGGCTGCTCCAACCTCCATTCTCACAATCTTTGAATTCCATGAGCACCTGCACAAACAAACTACTCAATTACTTGAACAATTTAGCCCAGGTCTGTTGAACCTTAGGCATTTCAACACAATAATTTTCATTCAATGCTGGAAACTCTTTGTCATTTTTCACAAAAACTTTCTCAATTTTAACTTCAACTTTCTCATCTTTTTCAAGAATCACCTGTTTCTTTGCACTCCATGTTTGACCTTTTGGTGTACCTCGTTTGTAAAAATGTTAATCTTTTTAAACATTTTGATTTTGAACAACAACTTTTGGTTTCCAAAACTCTTGGGGTTTTGTCATATCAACTGATTTTTGCCAACTTTGTGTTGTTCTAAATCTGGGTGTGTGAGAATTCCAGGTCTGTTTTGAATCAAACCTGTTCTGGTTTAATTTCGAATTTTGATTCGAATCAAACTTATTTGTGTTGTGTCTCCAAGTTTGTTTTGAATCAAATCTGGTTGACCTTTGTCTCACATTCTCAGATTTTTGTTTCTCAACATCAATCTTCTTTTTGTCAACATCCACAGGTTTTAGATTAGGACACTTGCATGCAAGATGTCCTTTTTGATCACATTTGAAACATGTTCTCATGGACACATCTTTGACCTGTGGTTGTTGCTTTTTCTTTTTAGCAAAGAATTCATCATTAGACTGTCTCATTTTGAGTTCTTTTTCTTTTTCTAAACTGCCTCCTTGAACAAAAGTCATTTTTGTCTGAAAATTCGGCGTCTCATTTTTGTTTCGATTTTGTTTCTTCTTATAACCCAAACCAGCCTTCATGTTCTTCTTTTTGAAACCAGGTTTGTTATACGAACCTTTACGACTCTTACCAACAAACTTTGAAATCTCAGACTTCTCAATCTCAACCATTTTGAACACTTTATCAACCTTTTCTGAAATCACATTCTGAATCGGGAATACAACATCTAAGAACAATTTGTCCGATCCAATCATGGTATAAACCAATCCTTTTGAATCATCATTCAAACTTTTCCCGGATTTTGTGTTTTTCAGATAACCATCATGAAGATTTCCTTCATCTTCATCCTGTGATTCAGATTTATCTGTATCAACTGACTCTTCTTTTAACACACTTTCAACGACTTTACCTACCACCTCTGAATCATGAAAATCATCAGATTTGGAATAGGTTATGTCAATGTTGTCTGGCAATTGGTCTACCATGTTGAAAGCTTTTTCGACCTTTTCCTCATCATAAAATGCAAATTTTCCCGGTGGTGGAACTTGATGAAACTCTGAGCCAATGCCTTTCTTGTTCTGCTCAGACCCACCATCACCCGGTTTTATATTGAAAATTCGTTCAAGCACATATGACGACACGTGGTAACTTTTTAACTTGTTGTTATCCTGTTCTAAATCAGCAATATGTCGCTTCAACTTAGCAACATCCTCAATATAAGAATTAACAACATCTTGTTTTATAGCATACATTCGTTTAAGCTCTTTGGTTGTTTCAGATAGATAATTCATTCTTGATTGAGCATATTTCATTTCGTCTTTCACTTTATCATATGACTCTTTTGTAATGTGATATGATAATTTCATTGAGTCATATTCCTTTTTCATTTCTTGACAAGCAATTTCTTTTTGTTCACATTCATTTGTCATTTTCAAAACATTTTCTTTCAAAACTTCATTTTCTTTCTCTAATTTGTTACATTTTTCTGAAAGTTTTTCATCATTTTCTTTAAAAACTTTTTCTTTTTCTAACATCTCTTTGCATTTTTCTTTGAAAATGTTTTCTATTTTTGTGAATTCAAGATCTCTTGTTCTGAATTGCTTATCTTTTTCAGTACAAGCTCTGCACGGTTCCATGCATTTCTTGCACTGATCAATCAGTTTCAAGTTTTTAGAATCAGAATTTACCTCAGTGATTGGCACTTCAGTGTTTTCAGCAACCTCTGTCTGCTCAGCAACATTCTGCTTTTCTTCAACACCGATTTCATCACCAACATTATCAGCTTCCTCATTCTCATTCTTTTCTTCTTTTTCTTCTTTCTTCACCTCTTCTTCAATCTGCTGTTCTTCAGTAACAGCTTTCTCAACCTCTTCATTCACAACAACTTCTTCACTTTTGATTTCCTTCACAGCTTCAACTTCAACAGTTTCTGCTTTAACCTCTTCAGCATCTTTCTTCAGATTGTTCACCATTTCTTCAACATTCTTCTTCATTCTCTCCTCATCCCTTTTTCTTAGACATGATAACATAGCATATCTGATCTCCTTTTCAAATCTCTTAATGTATGTGTCATCTTTCAATACATTTCTATAATATTCAGCTCACAACGGGACTTTGAGAAGAACATCATCGAAGATTATGTCTTTCTTGGGAACAACCGGTTCTCCTTCTCTGTTATAATAGCATTCTCTCTTTTTATCCTATCTTTTGCTACCGACAGCCATCTCATACTCCTCCTGCATGTCATCCATTCTATTATAGACCACGTTTCTTTCTCTGTAGGTCTTCTCACTCAAGATCTCTTCTCGAGTTTTCTCTTTGATCTCAACTTTTTCTTCACGGATTTCAGCAGTGTCTTTGTCTTTGTTTTCATCTTGAATCTCAGCAACAAAAGCAAACTTTCTTTCTTCTGTCACTGCTCTCCCATGAGCTGTTTTACGAACATTCTCTAAACGATCTTCTTCTGGACAAACTGTGCTCCAGTCAAATCCTTCATCGGGATAGATTACTGCATACGCTCTTGACTTTTCTTTTGGTTTATCTTCAATCAACTTTGGCTCTTCTCTGCTTCGATGGTAGATTGCCTTTCGATAATAGTCATCGTTGAATGGATGTTCATTTCCACCAACTGCAGAATTAGTGCATTCTTTCTTGAAATGACCTTTTTGCTTGCATTTGAAGCAGGTCACTTTGGATTTGTCGAATCCAAGCTTTGTTGACGCACCTCCAAGAGATTGTTTCTCGGTAATCTCCATATACCTCTGAGCTCTTCGAATACAACTAGCTAAACACCAACGAATGTCAATGAGCTCCATCTCTTCCGGATCAATCTGGTCGTAGTCTTCTTTGGTCAATTCAGAGTTTCCAATTTTGCCAGCTACAAGACCTTCATATGACTCCAGAACAGATGCAAGGAAACTCATTTGTTGCTTAGCTGTATTTATGCTCATTGCAGGAGAATTCTTCAGTTTAAGAGCAATGTTGCACAGAATTTCTTCAGATTCATCAGAATTTGTCTTTGAAGATGAATGATATCCAGAATGATGACTTGTTGACGTTGTTGGTGGTTCTTTCATCTTTTCACCACTAAATGCTGTTTTTGGTGAACCAACTCCTTTATCAGAAGACACACTGCCTTTGTAGTACAAGCCAACGTTCTGTTGATGTGAAGAATCAGTCATCTTGTTTTGCTTTTGTAGCTCCAGGTCATGACTTTCAATCTTTTCACAAGTTCAAAGATCCTCTAAAGGGGACACACTCACAAGTTGAGACATGATCTCTCTGCTGAACGGTAGTTTTAACTCCAGTTCAAAGGCGGAATCAGAGAACTAGACACAGAAACAGCTTGATAATCTAATATCTGTCACTTATATTGCATTTAACAACTATTACAACCTTGACAGAAATCCGGCAGCACTTCGTTACAGTTCTGAAGTCGTGTACCAAATGAACAACATGTGCACCTATATATAGTGTGATGATTCCACTTATACGGACATGCCATATAAGCGAAATCACTTGTTTCTGATTTCACTTATATGTCATGTTCACATAAGCGAAATCACTTGTTTCTGATTTCACTTATATGTCATGTTCACATAAGCGAAATCACTCCCTTAACCTCTAACAATCGTTTCTCAAACCTTGTGCACTGGATATCCTATCTAATCTTATCCTATTACATGATACAAGACGACGTCAATAGACGTAATGCACTAACAGACTCCCCCTCGGATATTGACGAAGTCTTCAGTGACTAATCTTTTCAAACAAAGCATCAAGAGTAATTGTATCATACAAAGCATCATTTTTCAAAATAAAACAACGTTTGCCACTGATCAGCTCGTGGTAACGCTTCAATTACTTTGTCTATCAGTTCCTCTCTTGTTTTATTTATCTCTAATCTCTCCAATTCAATTTTAAGATGACAGAATCTCTCAATCATTTGTCTCACTGTCTCTCCTTTAATATTATCAAACAAATCAAATTCTTTCTTTAATAAAGCGATTTTGTTCTTTTTAATCTGTTTACCCCCCTCAGCTTTAATTCGTAAAGCTTCCCAAACAGATTTAGATGACCCGTCATGAGTTAGTAAAGCAAAAATATCATTTCTGATTGCTGACTGGATCAATGCTATCATTCTCTGTTCAGCTCCGTATTCAGCTTTATCTTCTCTGGAAAACTTCTTGAATACAAGATCTTCGCCTTTCTCATCTTTTGGTTTTTCATATCCATACTCCAAGCAGAACCAGCTTTCATGAGCATACGCTTTTGCCCAGTTGATGAAACGTTCTTTCCACCAGGTATAATCTTCAATGCTTTCCAGAGTTGGTGGCTTTGAGTGAGTTCCGTAAAAGTTATCGTGCTTGATGTTCTCATTGAGCACCTTAGTGATGGTTTTTGGTGTAACATTTGCAACCTCGGACGATTCGGATGTGAATGCGTTGAAAAACGTGTTGTAGAATTCCTCAGCCATGATGTAAACCTTGACAAATACAAACAAACAATCAGTACAATCAATAACAAATAAATTGTAACAGACTGACACTCGATCGACGTGAAATGATCTCGACACGAAAAAGTTCACTTTTGGAGCGAAATAAGAAACTTGAGCAAATTCTTATTGACGTTGAGCGAAATCACATGTATCTTGGAGCAAAATCTCAAATGTTCACAAGAGTGGAACCCTGATGTTCACAAGAGTGGAATCACTGGTTGTCCGAATAAGCTGAATCACAGTGTACGAATAAGCTGAATCACTTTGTACAAATAAGCGGAATCAATTTGTACGAATAAGCGGAATCACTTTGTACGAATAAGCGGAATCACTTTGTATGAATAAGCGGAATTAGAATTCTGAGTGACCTTTGGAGCGAAATCACACTTATCTAGTCCACAAAAGCGAAATCAGGTTGACTAATGAGCGAAATTACACCATGTATGTCCCTAAGAGCGAAATCACCATGATCATACGAGCGAAATCACTGATTATGTGACACAAGAACGAAATCAGATGGTCATATGAGCGAAATCAGAGTGACAAATAAGCGAAATTAACATGACATATAAGCGGAATCACAAGATGTTCGTATGAGCGAAATCAAGTCCGAAGTCAATTTGGTCCATTTTTAGTCTGAATTTTGATGTGAAACTTTCAAGGGTTTATCTTTGTCCAATATTACACACACTGTGAAATTTTGATCTGGTTTTGACCGATAAAACTTCCTGAAATGATGAAAGAAGGTGTAGAAGTCAGAATATGAGTGAAATCAAGCTAAACTCTTCTTCCTGAGCTCTGATACCACTTGTTGGATCGTTGTTTGACCCGATTGAGTCGATCAGAAGAGTTTTAACTCCAGTTCAAACGCAGAATCAGAGAACTAGACACAGAAACAGCTTGATAATCTAATATCTGTCACTTATATTGCATTTAACAACTATTACAACCTTGACAGAAATCCGGCAGCACTTCGTTACAGTTCTGAAGTCGTGTACCAAATGAACAACATGTGCACCTATATATAGTGTGATGATTCCACTTATACGGACATGCCATATAAGCGAAATCACTTGTTTCTGATTTCACTTATATGTCATGTTCACATAAGCGAAATCACTTGTTTCTGATTTCACTTATATGTCATGTTCACATAAGTGAAATCACTCCCTTAACCTCTAACAATTGTTTCTCAAACCTTGTGCACTGGATATCCTATCTAATCTTATCCTATTACATGATACAAGACGACGTCAATAGACGTAATGCACTAACACATTTCAATTCTTGTTCGATTTCAAACTCTAAATCGTTTTCTGGAAAGTTATACGCAAACTGATGCGTAAACCTAATCAGTTTAATGCAACGAACACACCGGAACATCAATATATGCTTAACATTCCTTAAATGACCTTTACGTAACTTAGAATAAGTTTTGAAGGGTTTGGTATGGCAAAAACAAGTTTATTCGCTCATAGGGACTATTTGCGTCAAACTGTGAAAGTCTGCCGATTCATATAGTAACGTACATTCCGGAACATGATCATAAGCTAAATATCCTTTACATATCTTATAAATAAGCTTTGAGAGGTTCGATATGCAAAAATACGCTTATTTGATCAACATGGACTAAAAGCGTCAAAAAGTGCATAAGTTTGCATTTACACGCATATCTTACGTTCCGAACATATCCGGACATCCAAAAAAAATTTAATCATTAAAATACTTTATTTTAGTGATTGGAATGCTAAAATATCATTTGTCGCGCAACTTGGGTCGTACACGCGTTCGTTACGATTTCCGTCGTAATTAACCGAACAACGCGACCGTACAGCCAAACGAACCGACATCCGTAACATTTTTGAGCATATTTCAAGTTCCCTATACTTTAACATCCTTATGAAGCTTAAAAATGGGCTTGAAGGGTGTTAGAATTGCAAAAATGCGATGAAACAAGCTCAGGGACCAAAACTGTCAACTTCTGAAAGTCACTACCAACAACACAGGTCCTTACAGACCGTATGGACATGCTTACGGTCCGTAAGCCATGCCCAGATCAGCATAACCCAGTTTTCTTCATTTTAGCTCCTGTCCTAGTTTTGATCCATGGTTTCTTCATCTTGTGGGCTGGTTTTAATCTGGTTCTAGCAAGTGTAAGGTCAAGATTGTGCCTTAATCCACTCAATGACACTTGGAATGATCCTAGAACTTCAAGATTCCTAAAAATAGCAAGCATTTCATTCATTCCAACTTGCTCATGTGATCTAAATTTGCTCTAAGTGGAGGCATTCACTAGTTGAAAGCCACCTACCTAAGTATTTTTAGATCAATTCTTTCAAGCTTGGACCTTTTGTAAGTTTCCTTCATGCTTGGTCATGTATTTCAAGCATAAAAGTCAAACAGTGTTTGACTTTCTGCTTTGACCATGAATTGGTCAACACAAAGTTCGTTTGAACTTTGCAACGTGAGCGTAATCACGATGGTTATCGTTCCTTGTGACTATACCTACGGATTACCACGTTTATTAGGCGTAGTGACGAGTCATAGTTTCGGTCAAAATGCCGATTATGCGCATTTTGCAACGAAACTATTTTCGGGTATCAAAACACTTTGTTTTGATATCAAAATTTGTTTTCTAACTTAGTTAAACATGTTTTAACATGTTTAACTCGTCACTTTTAGTTTAGTGCTTATCTAGGGTCGTAAGTCAAGCGGTCTAAACAACCGCTTAGACTTACGAACCCGACCCGTTTGGTCGATCGTTAGGATCCGACCAAACATATTTTGTGACCATAGTTGTATAGGGAATAACCTTCCGAGGTTATACCCTATGGTCACTTAGTTTAATTAGTTGTATGATAGGTAGTTTATATGCCTTAGATAAATGACCAAAATACCCTTTTTGCGCATAATTTCATTTTAAGCATATGTAACCTGAATTTTGTCACTTAAACTGATTATGCAACATATTTAAGCATGTTAGGGCATATAATACTTGTCATATGACTAGTTAGGCTACTCGTTTGCGCTTTTGCGCAAATGACGCGTTAAAGTAGCATAAGCTACCTAAACGGGTCATAATGGGTCATAAGCACTTTGGATAGATTCCGACTTAGAATGTAGGCTTTGTTAAACCATATCATATGAGTTCCAATACTCATTTGGTTTACGAGACCTCATTCTATCCGATCTCCCGATTTAGGCCCGGTTAATTAACATAGTTACCAATATTAGGTGCCGTTTGATTCCGTGATACTTCGAGCGTTACTTGGTTGTTATTTCAATACTATTTAGCAATATCAAGTGAGTACATAGTTCCCCTCTTTTACCGCTTTCAAATATTTTGGGGTGAAACACATGTGCCTACTTGTTATTTCCATGTTTTCATGCTTTCATGACATATACTTGCTATGTTCATTAGTACGCATATAGTACATGATTTCATTTATGCCTTGCTATGTATGTTGACTGAGCATGCTAGCACATTAATTTCATAAACATTTCTGCTTCGTATGTTTACCTAGCATACTTAGTACATGATTTTTACATAACATGCTTACATTCAGTATGACATTTGGTATGTTTAATGGGACTAAAATACATTCATTAACATTGATCACCCCGCTCGGTAGTAAGTAGTGGTACCATAGGACTTGACAAATCCTGTTTCCGGCTTCGTAGGTTTGTTTGGAAGTAGGGAATGACATAATCCAAAAGCATTTTGATAAACCTTTAACTTGTTGAAGGTTTATCCGACAGTCTCAAGGCTTGGATGTATACGATAAACACTACCATATAAATGTTCTTGTCAATAAAAGCAATGGTTTTTCAAAAACATAACTTTTGATTTAAACATTTGTTTATTCAAAAGCATTGTTTTAAACATGACATTTGGTTTCACATGACATTTGATTATACATTTACATTATACCTATGGGATTGAGTAAATACTTTTTATTCACCTTACAAGACATTGTTGTTACTTGACATTTGTTTTACAAGGCATGATTTACACATAACATTGAAACATTAAACATTGTTATACATCAACATTTGACATTAGTTTAAACAAGACATTTTTTGTGGTTTATTGGTAAGTGATTTAAATGACGAGGCGTGTGTAGTATGATAAAAGCATGGTGGATACGCCGCTTGTACTTCCTATATATAAGTGCTTTTATGATATTACATATCATAGCGTTATCTAAATCATTTCGAAAATGACATGATACAGTTTACACAAATGACACATTTTCACAAGACATTGATTTACAATCGACATATTTTATACAAACTCAATTTTTACTTGGTTATTTACTTAACCTTACACCTTTCTTTTATATCATTTGATTTTCATAACGATTTTCGTATGATTTATAAAAGAAAACATTTTTATAAGATTCATGACCAACGTTTTGTTAAACATTTCTTTTAACTTACAAGTCATGAATCCTGCTTCAACAAAACCTATGTAACTCACAGGCATTTTTATGATGACGTACCTATTTTCACATGTGTTTCAGGAGCTAATGCATAAGGTTGATCAGGATACACTTAGGCGGACTCGGGCCATAGTGGCATAAAAGAAGCAAGAATAGTTTAACTTATGTTGTGTTTTCTTTAAATTTCCAAAACAATGTAATCAAGTTAACAAATAAAACTAAACTTTAAATACCATGGTTGTGAAACAATAATTCTGTCACTCCACTCCCTGACGTTTCCGCCGCGGTCTGTTGTTTTACGCGGTCGGGGTGTGACACCTTCCTCATGGGCGGCCAATAGTATCCTGTTCTCAACAGCTTCGAGAAAAAAGATCTGCCCCCAGCATGGTTGCCACAGTCTCCTTCATGTACATCCTGAAGTACCTCCTTGGTCTTAGGATCCTTCAAGCATCTTAGGTGTGGACATGCAAGAGATTTCTTTTTCAAAATATTATTTATATTAGTAAAACGAGATACCTTCATCCTAAAGCCCTAGGATTTGCATCCTTTGGGATATCTCCTTCTTGAAGATACTTCACAATTGGGGTCATGTAGGATTCAGGATACTTCTCAGGACATCCATCACCAGGATCCTGCATACTTGCTACTTCTTTATCCTGGGATTTGAAATATTCTATCGCAGGATATAAGATGTGCACTATTGGTATCTGGGTTCCCTCTGGTATCCTGACCGTAGATCCTAAGTTTGCTAGAGCGTCAGCTTTAGCATTCTTACATGTTCAAGTGTAAAAATTTCGAAATATCCTGCTAATTTTTTTAACAATTTCAAGATATTCAGCTAACTTTTCACCTTTTACTGCATAAGATCCATTGAAATGGTTAGTAATCAACAGGGAATCAACATATACTTGTAAACATCTAATATTCATATTTCTGGCCAACTCTAATCCTGCAATCAAAGCTTCATATTCTGCTTCATTATTATGGCAGTAAATTCACACCTAATAGCCTGGGGTAATATGTCCCCCTGTGGCGATTTTAGTAGTATACCTAATCCTACACCTATCACATTAGATGCAACATCAGTATATAATGTCCAGGATTCTAAGGTTTCTCCTAGTTGTTGTACTTCTAGGTCTACTTCATTTTGAATATCATTACTGAAATCAGCCACAAAATCTGCTAGAGCCTGAGACTTTATAGCATTTCTAGATTCATATACTAGATCATATGCACTTAACTTTCTGACCATTTAGCCATTCTACCCGAGATCTCAGGCTTCCTAAGCACATTTTTAAAAGGATAATTCATTTTAACATGAATCCTATGTGTCTCAAAATAATGCCTAAGCCTGGTTGATGCCATAACTAGGGCTAATATCAATTTCTATAAGTGTGAATATCTAGTTTTAGCATCTAATAAACTTTTACTAACATAATAGACAGGATACTGCTGACCTTCATGATCCTTTACCAAAACAACACTTACTGCATTCCCTGATACGGCAAGATACAGGGATAATGGTTCACCATCCTCGGGCTTCATCAACAAAGGTGCAGTTGAAAGATATCGCTTTAATTCTTGTAGGGCTGCCTCATGCTTTTCTCCCCATTCGAATTTCCTATTCTTCTTCAGGATGTCGTAGAATTCCTTGCATTTCTCTGAGGATCTTCATATAATCCTGTTCAATGCCGCTATTCGTCCTGTTAATCTTTGTACATCTTTCATGTTGGATGGTGACTTGATATCCAGGATAGCTTTGATCTGTTCCGGGCTTGCTTCTATCCCCCTCTTAGTCACCATATATCCTAAAAACTTTCCTGCCCCCACTCCGAAATGGCACTTGGCAGGATTCAGTTTCATGTTGTACTGGTCCAGGATATCAAATGCACCTTCAATATCCCGAAGATGATCCTCAGCCTTCTTGGACTTTACCACCTTGTCATCAATGTATACTTCCATGGTGTCCCCCAGTTTGTCTTTAAACATCATATTTACCAACCTTTGGTATGTTGCACCTGCATTTTTCAAACCAAAAGGCATGGCAGTATAACAATAAATACATGTTGGTGTCATGAAAGCGGTATCCTCCTGATCAGACGGTTCCATTTGGATCTGCTGGAATCCTGTGGATGCATCCATAAAAGTTAACATTTCATAACTGGCAGTTGCATCTACTATCGAATCTATATGAGGCAAAGGTAATGGGTCTTTGGGACATGCTTTGTTTAAGTCTGTGTAATCCACACAAACCCTCCATTTTCCATTCTTCTTTTGAACTACGACCACATTTGGTAGCCACTTAGGAAATTTAACTTCCCTAATCATCTTGGATTTTAGCAATCGTTCAACTTCCTCCTGTATAATTGCATTCCTTTCAAGAGCAAACTACCTTCTCTTTTGCTGAACTCGCTTAAAAGACCTATCAATTTCGAGTTTGTGAGTTATAATATCCTAAGAAATACCTGTCATATCCTCATGCTTCCATGCGAATGTAGACAACCTGTATTTCAAAAAGTTAATTAACTGACTCTCAATATCCTGAGGGATATTGGTTCCTACGAGCACCGAGATATCCGGATTATCCTGATCCAGGATAGTTTTCTTAACATCTTGTTCTGAGGCCTCCACGATATCCTGGGCTCGTATCTTTAATTGCTATCCTGCTTTAGGCTTTGTCGAAGACTTCATTGAGGAAGAATAGCATTCTTTTGCCTCCTGTTGATCACTTTCCACCTTGACAACCCCCACAGTATTCTTGGATCCATGGTCTGTCCAATATAATATTGTAGCAAGATAAGGAGTCCATAACACAAAAACGTTGCATTGAATTCACTCCCTCAATATATACAGGCAGCTTTATTTCTCCCACAGTATTCTTGGCCTCTCCACTGAACCCTACAAGTACAGTGGATTTTGAAGTGATCTCCATATGGGGAATATTCATTCTTTTCAACGTTTCCAATTGAATAATGTTGACGGAACTGCCGTTATTTACCAGTATCCTGCGCATAAAATGATTAGCAATATATAAAGTTATTACCAAACCATCATGATGGGGATCCTGGACACTATCCCTGTCATCACTATCAAATGTTATCACTTTATCGGTTGTGAGGGTTGTCATCTTGGTCGGCTTGTCCCCCCGTTCTGCCTTAGCCTCCTTTGCATGTCTTTTTGCTGCAGAGTAAGAAGTTCCACAAATGTCTGATCCTCCCGAAATAAAGTTAATTATCTTGGCATCCGGAGGAGGTGACGCTGCTCGTTCAGGATCCTTCTCAGTATCCTGACCCTTATTCTTTTTCCTGCCCAGAAGATCCTTCAGGTGTCCCTTGCTTAGCAGATAGCTTATTTCCTTCCTCAAAGCTATGCAATCTTCTGTCACATGTCCAAAATCCTCATGGAAAGCACACCATTTGGATTTATCCTTCCAATCGGCCTTTGGCTGGTTCTTTCTTTGCCACCTCGCTTTATCTCCCAAACCCTGCATAGCGTACATTAGTTCGGGTATATTAACAGAAAAACAATATTCTGACAATTCAGGATACTCTTAAGGATCCTCATCCTCAACAGCATTCACTTTCTTGCTGTCATTCCTGCCATATGGCTTAGAGTGATATGGCTTGTATGAGGATTCTGACTTCCTGTTAGTTGATTCATATGTTGAGGATGAATTCAACCTCTCTTGCATTTTCTTCTCGTCTTCTAGTCTGATATATCTCAAAGCCCTGTTTCGAGCTTCATCCAGGTTCCTGCAAGGATTCATCACAAGATCCTGGTAAAATTGGGAATCCTTTTGCAACCCTATTTTGAATGCTCGTACGGCTGTAGCAACATCAAGGTGTGGGATATCCAAGGATTCCCTGCTAAACTTGTTCACATAATCCCTTAAGGATTCTTGAGGTCCCTGTGTTGTCCTGTAGAGGTCATTAGTTAGTTTCTCAAAAATTCTACTACAAGAAAATTAACTATTAAACAAATTAACTAAATGAGCAAACTATGTAATTGAATGAGGCGGAACGTTTAGGAGCCATTTTAAGGCTGATCCTATCAAAGTAGAGCCAAAACCCTTGTAGAGACATGCTTCCTTGAGATCCGGAGGGATAGGATTAATCTCCATTCTTTCCCTATACTGAGCAATATGCTCTTCAGGATCCGTGGTCCCGTCATAGAGCTTCATGTTGGGGGTTTGAAATCTTTTTTGGAATTTCAGCATCACAAATAGGATGTGCAAACCGGGATATCCTGTTGCTAACCTAGGACACTTCTGGAATCGGCTGGACTACCCCAGGTACACTGGATATCATATCCTTCAACTTTTGAAGCTCTCTAGAGAGTGCCGAGGTTAAACCTGTATCCTACAAAGATCCAAAACCATTAGTAGCAAGAGTATTAAAGTTATTAGACATGTTACCAGCCTGAGGATTCTAGCCATATCCTGGAGCATATCCTGAACTTCTCATAGCTGATACCCTGATCGACGAAGGTATCTCAGTTGTATGACTCTGGGAATGGCTTGGTACAATATTGCCCCGGTTATCCTCAGTATATATCGCCGAGCTAAAGTTCAATGCTCTGGGCTGCTAGGGAGTGACAGTATCCTCAGTAGGCCTGTTTGAGCTAGATTTCAAGAGTTGTATCTCTCTTATCATCATTTGGTTGGTCTCCTGCTGTTGCTTCATCTCAAAGCTAGAATTTCATCATTAGAAGCCATAATAGGGGTTCTCCCTGAAGCAGCAGATCCATGAACATTCTGAGTAGGAATAATATCCCAAGTTGTATAAGTATTGGTCCTCCTTGGAAGGGCTTGAGGTTGTGAAGGAGCTTGCGTTCTTGGAGGTGGTGGAAGCACCGAACTAATTGTTGCAGAGATTGTAGCAGACATGGTAGAAGAGCTCATGTTTGATTTTGAGGCCATTGAAAATAGTTGTGCGAAAAGTTTCGAAAATAGAAAACCAAGTAGTGATTTTAAGAAAACTTTTAGTAGAAATAGCACAACTTGCCCCACGGTGGGCGTCAAATTGTTTTGGTCAAAAATTACCGAAGCAATGAAGTGATCAAATTAGTTTTGTGAGGTAGTGTGCTAGTAATACTTGTGAAAAATATGCTGGCTCATTAGTTTGCAAAAACAGTTTCAGGATATAGCTCAGGATACCAAGCTATACCAACAGTCAAATAATGAGCAGAAATATAAAGGTTGACACGAGATATACGAGGAAAGCCCTTGATCAATCTAGATCTCCGGCATAAAACCTCGGGAGCTGACAATCGTCGGCTGCCTTGTTCTTCTTATTACTTCAAAATTCAGGATACAGTGCAGGATATGGCTCACATCGATGCTAAGTGCTACAATTATTGCAAGTGATGAGTGTTAATGTGTGATTGTTGCTGGAAAGGAGAGTGTGACAGTTAGAGAGCTCGAACTGTGTGTGTTTCCTAGGATCTGGCCATCCTTATTTATAGTTACAAGAATTAACTACCTATGCTAAAAATCCGGGATACTTGGAATATTCCCTTCTGAATGTTAGGGGGTTGTTTCAACTTGTTTTCCACGTGCATATTAACTATAACGTCGGGTCTTCAGCTCACATAGTCGTTACAACATCAATAGCATTGATTAGCATCCGAAATTCTCATAGAATATGCCTTTCTTCAATGTTGACTGTTACAAGACCCATTCTTCTGCCATCAACGTCCTTATCCTAACCAATTTGAGCGAGTCTTCAGGCTGACTTGGTACTCATGAAAGTTAGTCCCTTGTAACCAACGTTTACAAGCAAATTGTTAGTAACTACCAGGATACTGCCTCAGGATGTTACCAATATCCTGGTCTAGTATTCTGATCATAATCAGCTATCATAAAATCAAGATATAGTGTCAGGATATGGGCTCAGAATTTCACCCATAACAAAGACTGTAGGCAAGATCAGACGATGGTAAAAACACTACCTAGGTTTAAAATCCTATTCGTTAATCATGCTTTTCTAACTGTAATGGTAACAAGAGGGAACCAAGATCTATGATACTAAACTAATAGGAAATCCTATAGTATCCTTGACCATTCTCAAGGATGTTAACTAAGAGAACCCTAAAAGATGTTAAAATCACAAATTAGTCGAATATCCTCAAAACAAATCCAACAATACTGAAGTACCCAAAAAACCAATCTACCTTACAACATGACAATCCCACATCAAAAATCATTTAAAAAATAAATTATAAACAAATAATCATCTTAAACCTACGTAGAAACATGAAGTTTAGCCTAGAATCATTTAAAAAAAACATAAACACAAGACAAAATAAGTTCACAAGTCATGACAGAATTCAAAGGAGACAATGATACGAAGAACCTAATGATGAACACTCGATGATGCATAATCCAAACAGATGTTTTACAGAATGGTCGATAAGAGAGAGTGTCATGCACCTTGGGCTCAACTCACCTAGTCCTAGCTTCTCGTAAATTGAGTAGGGCATCAAGTTGATGCTAGCACCTAGACTCGTCAACGTGTGGCTCCGAACATCACTACCAAACAGACACAGGATCATGAAAACTCCCAGATCTGACAGTTTCTCCGGTAGCTTATTCATCACCACCGCAGAACATTCTTCGTTTAGCGAAACATTCGAGAGCTCCCCCAGTTTTTCTTTTCAAAATGTCTTTCAGAAACTTAGCATATTTTGGCATATGCTGGAGGGCCTCGATAATCGGAAGAATGATTTTCAATTGCTTGAATATATCTAGGGTGTTTCCATATTCCTAATATATTTCTGATACTAAAGGCGAGCAGGATATAGGACACGAGAATGATCGGTTTCTGGTCTAGGTCTACTCTCGAATGGCTTCCTACCTACACTCTCTAACCGAAACTCACTATTTGGTGCGGTAATTGCTGAGTCTAGCCTAGATTGCACCCTAACAGGAGTTTCCATCCCTATTACCTCGTCAACCAGTTCCTCGTCCTCTACCTGAACCAGTGACCTATCTCCAAACCTACTATTACGGGTCAAAATTGCTTTCAATTGGGCGGCCGGGTTTGTTTGAGTATTACCTAAAAACTAACTAGAGACCCTTTCATCTAATCTCTTAGCAATATCACCAACTAAATGCTGAAGTTCTAAGAATGCGGATTGTTGATTCTTGAGAATAATGTCGTGTTCTACTAAATTTTTCTGGGTAATAGCATCCTTAGTAACTAATTGTGTCAACAGGTTCTCTATCTTATTCAACTCGTTACCACTACTCCACCTGAATTACTACCTGAACCCTAGTTAGAAAACTGGACCTGCCCTTGGCTATTGTAACACCTGTGCCTCCACGGCCATCAAACAAATACCAAACCAATGAAATATTGTATTTCATACTTGGGATTTGTAAAAATATGTGTATCATTTGCACATATCAATTCTTGTTCGATTTCAAGCTCTAAATCGCTTTCTGGAAGGTTATACGCGCACTGATGTGTAAATATAACCAGTTTAATGCAACGAACACTCCGGAATAGTGAAATAGGCTTAACGTACCTTAAATAACCTTTACATAACTTAATTATAAGTTTTGGAAGGTTTGGTGTGGTGAAATCAAAGTTTAATCGCTTACAGGGACTAAAGTTGACAAACTGCGAAAGTATGCCAATTTGAACTGTAACAGACCTTCCGGAACATGAACATAAGTTAAACATACCATAAATATCCTTTACATAGCTTAGAAATAGGCTTTGAGGTGTTCGGTATGCTAAAATAAACTTTTGTGTCATTCAGGGACTAAAAGCGCCAAAAAGTGCACAAGTTTGCATTTTTACGCATAACTTACGTTCTGAATACATCCGGACATCCAAAAATTTATGTAAGCACTATAATATTTTAATTTAGTGTTCGGCATAAGAAAAATCCATTCGTTTCGTCATTTGGATCGTTTTTCGCGCTTATGCGCATTCCGTCGTAATTAAGCGAACATCGCGTTCGTACGGCTAAACGAACCGACATCCGAGATATTTTTACACATTTTAAGTTCCCTATACTTTAACTTCATTTTAGAGCTTTGAAATGGGGTTAACGGGCCTTAAACGTGTCGAAAATGGGCTGATTGCATTGCAGGGACTGAAAGTGTAAATATGCCAAACTAGTGCCTAGCGCACCGCTACCCATATATTGTAACGGTGCGCTAGCCTGTCTGCAAACCAGATTCAGTGTATTTCACAGCAGGTTCCAGCTGTTTCGTTTATATCCACACATTCTCAATCGTCTAGTCAGCGGATAAGAACCATTTTAAGCCACCATAAGGTTCCGACAAGTGTACGGGTTGGATTCATGGCACGTTTTCCATGGAACGATCCTAACGGTTCGGGTATTCCTATAAATACCCAACCCACACAACCTCATTTTGCACAAGAATTCTGATTTGAGAGCTCTAAGTTGAAACCATTGTTTCATACCTGAGTTCTTGGATCGGGATTAGCATTCGGGGACCCTTCGTAAGTATTCTTTCGTTCTTTTCCTTATTTTATTGCTTTTCGAGTCAGAAAGTCAAACTTTGTTTGACTTTCAGCGTTGACCAGTAATGGTCAATGCGAAGTTCGTTTGAACTTCGCAACGTGAGTGTAATCACGTTGGTTATAGTCCCTTGAGACTATGCCTACTGATTACCACGTTGTCTAGGGTCGTAGGGTAAGCGATCTGATAAATCGCTTATACCTCGAACCCGACCCAGTTTGGTCGATCATTAGGATCCGACCAAATACATTAGGTGACCATAGTAGGTAGGGAATAACCTTCCGAGGTTATACCCTATGGTCACATCGTTTGAGTAGTTGTATGATAGGTAGTTTATATGCCTTAGGTAAATTACCAGAATACCCTTTTCATGTATAATTGGTAATTAAGCATATGTAACCTAAACTTTTGTCACATAACTAATTATGTAACATGTTTAGGCATATAACACTTGTCATAGGACTAGTTAGACGGTCCGAACGCGTTTCACGCGCACGACGCGTTAAAGTAGCATATGTTACCTTAATGGGTCGCGATGGGTCGATAATACTTAGGTTAAGTTTCATGTAGTATGTAGGCCTTGTTAAACCATATCATATGAGTTCCAATACTCATTTGGTTTACCAAGCCTCATTCTATCCTATCTCCCGGTTTAAGTCCGGTTTATTTATATAGTTTTAGATTGCCGACTGATTCCGTGCTCCCTCTAGCTTTGTTTGGTTGTTGTTCAAGACCTCCAAGCATTCTCAGGCGAGTACATTATTCCCCTCTTTTACTGTTTTCCAAACTGTTTTGGGGTGACTCATATGTGCTAAATGCTTTATCAATGATTTCAATAACAATTACTATGTGGTTTCAAGAACAATAACAATTATTTCAAGAACGCTAACAATGATTTCAAGAACGAATACAATGATTTCAAGAACGAATACAATGATTTCAAAAACTAATAACAATTTCAATAAAGTGAACGAACTTGTTGGTTGTAGTTTACATGACCGATGACATTCATTAGCAATGATCAAGCCGACCAGTATTAGGTTATGGTACCATAGGATCTGACAAATCCCGTTATTTACTGCACCCATTGTTATGTGTGGGGGTTGTGGGTAGCGACTGAATCTGTAATTATTAACTTATCCTTTGGTAAGGGTTTGTTAAGAACGAGAGCGAGAGCGAGATGGAGCGAGGAACGCGTCAAGAAGGTTTGAATGTTATTAGAGAATCGACCATTAAGTAGTTTCACAATTAAAACAAGAACGCTTTGAACGATTAAAACAAGAACGATTAGAACGATTAAAACAAGAACGATCTGAACGAATGGGTAACGATTGGGTAAACATCTGGACATGATTTACATTCGATCATGCATTTCCACGAAACATAGTATTGGTTTAAACCAAGTTTTACTTCAATACTTTGTTTTGTGCGTTTCATCTATGGTTTAGTTGATGCATTTCACTAGCCATACATATCATTTTGGTTATACATATTACATGATTTACATTTGGGCATGAACATTACTTTGGTGGTTTGGTTTGGATTAAGTGATTAAGTAACAATGCGTGTGGAATATGATACAAGCATGGTGGATACGCCGCTGGTACTTCCTATATATAAGTGTTTGTATGGTATTACATATTGTAGCGTTATTTGAATCATTTCAGTTTGAGACATAGGACATTTTATACAAGTAACATACTTTTCACAAGACATTTATTTACAAACAACTTATCTTAAACAAACTCATTTTTACATGGTTATTCATTTAATCATGCATTATTCTCTTATTTATACATATCACCTGAACTTATTATTTTTCAAATGATTTACAAAGACAAAGCAAATTACAAGGTTCATGACTAAACATTTTCTTAAAACAGAAGTCATGAATCTTATTTTCACAAAACCTATGTACTCGCCAGCATTTCCTTGCTGACCTCGTTTTCACATATGTTTCAGGTATTGTTGAATGATATCGATTGATAAGATGCATGCTCACATAGGACTGGACAAGGCCTTAGTGACTCAATAACAATGATAGATTATGTTTAAATTGTATATTTAGATTTCCAGACGATGTAATTATTCAATGTTTAATAAAACGAAACACTTTTGGTATCCATGGTTATGAAACATTAATTCTGTTGCAACACGCCCCGATGTTTCCGCCGCGATTTGTTGTTTTACGCGGTCGGGGTGTGACAGAAAAGATGGTATCAGAGCCAATGGTTATAGGGAATTAGGTTATTAGTAATGCTTTGACCTAGTTTATAACTTTCTTAGGACCCTAACGCGAGTTTACTTGCGTTTAGTCATAAAACAATACCGTCACCTATCCTTAGGCGACGACCACAACAAGAACATAAATTTCAAAACCACTTTGAAAACTAATCATCTGTTCTAGGATGATTAATTTCAAGGTTTTGAACCCTCTATTGTAAGGTTTTGAACTCTCTATTTTATGGTTTTGAACCCCTTTGAGTTTTCAAAACTTCGTCAAGGTTTTGGGTTTTAAATAATGTGAACACGTGCAAACTGGAAGGGTGAATGCCTGTATTCTGGGTTTTCTGGCTAGGCAAGCACTTCGTATACATCTCATCAGACGCGAGACCAGTTGTGCTTACCTGGGAATTCTTGGGATGAGTGTTCACTTATAGGCGAGCATGTCTTCAGTGATACATTAATAAGACCCATTTACTTTGATTAGTCACCGTCTCATTTGTTTGCCTTAGGTAACAAACAAATGATCGCAATTTTCATGCGTTATCATCCTGTTTTGATTGTCCAAAAACCTTTCACCTGTTTCTCCCTATGCCTTTCTTTTTCTTCAAGAATGTCTCTTCATCACGATGACGCCCAGATATCTGAGCAAGCAGCCAAATTCGCTCAACGAATAGGCGATGTATCATCTCCAGGATGAAGCCACTCAAGAATCACCAAGACAGGCAGGACCTAGTCAGGCGACAACACCACCGGCCGAGAAACCAATCGAGGAATCAAAGACCATGGATGAACGATTCCCTAAGAAGTCAAAGAAGCGAAAGGCTTCTCAGAACTTCGCCATGGTCGCTCACAATGGTAAAGCCGTCCCCAACCAACCAGCTCAACCCATTGCTAGGTGTGTATGGCTTTTCCTATGATACGTACATCAAGGAACTATGTACCTTACAAACTACTCTTGTGATTTCTCTCTTTCAAATGATTGCTCATGATTCCCTCGAAAATTTTAAGTACTCGTTTCACTCTAAGAAACAAAGTACAGAAAATTAAGTGACATTATGAGTAATCGTGCTTTTCGCACATCTGTGCCTTTAAATCCTTGGTTAGATAACCAAGGGTATTTTCAAATCTCATACCCATTACATTTTGATTTTTCAACATACACAGTACCAGTATTTCAAAACAATCTTCATGATCTCAAAACATTTCATATAGTTTGAAAACAATTTTTCTAGATGCATTGTCTATGTTATTTCAAAAACATTGGCCATGTTATCAAAACCAACCTTTCTAATTTCAAAATATTTCATATAGTCTGAGGACAATATTAACACAATACATTTTCTGATCAAGTGCATGATTTCGAAAAGCATCATTCATGTCTTTCAAAAACCTTATACATAATTTCAAAATTCATCTCGCAAGATTTTAAAACATTTTTGTAAATATATCTACCTAATACACCTACTTTATGATTTCAAAAAGTATTATATATAAGGTTTCAAAAAACGTGAAACACATTTTTCTTAAAAGAACCCCATGCATAGTTTTCAAAAATATTTTCCTCATACATTGACTTAACCTTCAAAATTCTGCTTCATATGTCGCCTTGACATATCAAGCATCTCAACTTCATAAGCATTTTACATCATGTTTTGACCTAAGCACATCCAGTGCAAGGTTTCGAAACATCTTCAACTTCTAAAATTCATATGGGATCTTTTTATCTTTACAATTAGATCCTTGTGGATGATTATCGTTCAAATCAGAGTCCTTAATTGGATTCCTTATGTACCTTAATTCGAACACTTCGGTTCCTAGTAATCGAAATCGAATTTTCTTTTTGAATCTTTCTATCTTTATAGTTGGATTCTCGATAACGTTTAAAGTACCAAATGAAATCCACGGAATGGATTCCAAGTGTGCTTTAAATGCATGTACGCAATTTACAAGACAAATTAACGAACAATTTTGTGGTTATGTGATATGTGTTTATGTGTTCTCCTCTATGATTTTTTTTGTGTGATCCGATTTTCAAATCCTCATAGAATCTTTCATATGAGGGATTCATAGTAGGATATTCAAAAGGTACTACCTTAAATCCTTATGGGCTTCTACCTAGTAGTTAAGACCCTTGGGTTATATAGTACCACTCCATGATTCATGAGAGACCCTTTTGGTGGTCTAGTAAAAAAGATTGATTCGCAATCTGGTTAAAGAATGACATCTAGTGATGTAGCTGAACATACTCCTTGATAGTCTATTTAGATCATTTATTGATTTAATTTAAAGGACTCTATGGCGGTCTAGTCACACTCATCACAGATTCATTCATTTGGTTTTCCCCTACATATTATAAAATAGACTGTGTAAACTGTGCAAGGAATTGTCTGATTATGGACATGTACATAATTATGAAATTTAGTGCACAGAAACCCAGTAAGGTTTATTATGTGTAAGAACCGATAGTGACAACAATAACGAAATGAGAACGATGTAATGGAGGTACGGTGGACGCACCAATGACGCTTCATATACTTGTATATAAGTATCCCTCTTACATTGCAAACATAATGTTATTAAAGTTACTAGAAGTTCAAGAACCCTAACCAATGTTGTTCGATCTTTTCAACTTCATATTTCCAAGCTCTCACAAGTTTCCTCTAAATAAATTTCGGGACGAAATTTCCTAAAGTAGGGGAGACTGTAACACCTGTGCCTCCACGGCCATCAAACAAATACCAAACCAATGAAATATTGTATTTCATACTTGGGATTTGTAAAAATATGTGTATCATTTGCACATATCAATTCTTGTTCGATTTCAAGCTCTAAATCGCTTTCTGGAAGGTTATACGCGCACTGATGTGTAAATATAACCAGTTTAATGCAACGAACACTCTGGAATAGTGAAATAGGCTTAACGTACCTTAAATAACCTTTACATAACTTAATTATAAGTTTTGGAAGGTTTGGTGTGGTGAAATCAAAGTTTAATCGCTTACAGGGACTAAAGTTGACAAACTGCGAAAGTATGCCAATTTGAACTGTAACAGACCTTCCGGAACATGAACATAAGTTAAACATACCATAAATATCCTTTACATAGCTTAGAAATAGGCTTTGAGGTGTTCGGTATGCTAAAATAAACTTTTGTGTCATTCAGGGACTAAAAGCGCCAAAAAGTGCACAAGTTTGCATTTTTACGCATAACTTACGTTCTGAATACATCCGGACATCCAAAAATTTATGTAAGCACTATAATATTTTAATTTAGTGTTCGGCATAAGAAAAATCCATTCGTTTCGTCATTTGGATCGTTTTTCGCGCTTATGCGCATTCCGTCGTAATTAAGCGAACATCGCGTTCGTACGGCTAAACGAACCGACATCCGAGATATTTTTACACATTTTAAGTTCCCTATACTTTAACTTCATTTTAGAGCTTTGAAATGGGGTTAACGGGCCTTAAACGTGTCGAAAATGGGCTGATTGCATTGCAGGGACTGAAAGTGTAAATATGCCAAACTAGTGCCTAGCGCACCGCTACCCATATATTGTAACGGTGCGCTAGCCTGTCTGCAGACCAGATTCAGTGTATTTCACAGCAGGTTCCAGCTGTTTCGTTTATATCCACACATTCTCAATCGTCTAGTCAGCGGATAAGAACCATTTTAAGCCACCATAAGGTTCCGACAAGTGTACGGGTTGGATTCATGGCACGTTTTCCATGGAACGATCCTAACGGTTCGGGTATTCCTATAAATACCCAACCCACACAACCTCATTTTGCACAAGAATTCTGATTTGAGAGCTCTAAGTTGAAACCATTGTTTCATACCTGAGTTCTTGGATCGGGATTAGCATTCGGGGACCCTTCGTAAGTATTCTTTCGTTCTTTTCCTTATTTTATTGCTTTTCGAGTCAGAAAGTCAAACTTTGTTTGACTTTCAGCGTTGACCAGTAATGGTCAATGCGAAGTTCGTTGGAACTTCGCAACGTGAGTGTAATCACGTTGGTTATAGTCCCTTGAGACTATGCCTACTGATTACCACGTTGTCTAGGGTCGTAGGGTAAGCGATCTGATAAATCGCTTATACCTCGAACCCGACCCAGTTTGGTCGATCATTAGGATCCGACCAAATACATTAGGTGACCATAGTAGGTAGGGAATAACCTTCCGAGGTTATACCCTATGGTCACATCGTTTGAGTAGTTGTATGATAGGTAGTTTATATGCCTTAGGTAAATTACCAGAATACCCTTTTCATGTATAATTGGTAATTAAGCATATGTAACCTAAACTTTTGTCACATAACTGATTATGTAACATGTTTAGGCATATAACACTTGTCATAGGACTAGTTAGACGGTCCGAACGCGTTTCACGCGCACGACGCGTTAAAGTAGCATATGTTACCTTAATGGGTCGCGATGGGTCGATAATACTTAGGTTAAGTTTCATGTAGTATGTAGGCCTTGTTAAACCATATCATATGAGTTCCAATACTCATTTGGTTTACTAAGCCTCATTCTATCCTATCTCCCGGTTTAAGTCCAGTTTATTTATATAGTTTTAGATTGCCGACTGATTCCGTGCTCCCTCTAGCTTTGTTTGGTTGTTGTTCAAGACCTCCAAGCATTCTCAGGCGAGTACATTATTCCCCTCTTTTACTGTTTTCCAAACTGTTTTGGGGTGACTCATATGTGCTAAATGCTTTATCAATGATTTCAATAACAATTACTATGTGGTTTCAAGAACAATAACAATTATTTCAAGAACGCTAACAATGATTTCAAGAACGAATACAATGATTTCAAGAACGAATACAATGATTTCAAAAACTAATAACAATTTCAATAAAGTGAACGAACTTGTTGGTTGTAGTTTACATGACCGATGACATTCATTAGCAATGATCAAGCCGACCAGTATTAGGTTATGGTACCATAGGATCTGACAAATCCCGTTATTTACTGCACCCATTGTTATGTGTGGGGGTTGTGGGTAGCGACTGAATCTGTAATTATTAACTTATCCTTTGGTAAGGGTTTGTTAAGAACGAGAGCGAGAGCGAGATGGAGCGAGGAACGCGTCAAGAAGGTTTGAATGTTATTAGAGAATCGACCATTAAGTAGTTTCACAATTAAAACAAGAACGCTTTGAACGATTAAAACAAGAACGATTAGAACGATTAAAACAAGAACGATCTGAACGAATGGGTAACGATTGGGTAAACATCTGGACATGATTTACATTCGATCATGCATTTCCACGAAACATAGTATTGGTTTAAACCAAGTTTTACTTCAATACTTTGTTTTGTGCGTTTCATCTATGGTTTAGTTGATGCATTTCACTAGCCATACATATCATTTTGGTTATACATATTACATGATTTACATTTGGGCATGAACATTACTTTGGTGGTTTGGTTTGGATTAAGTGATTAAGTAACAATGCGTGTGGAATATGATACAAGCATGGTGGATACGCCGCTGGTACTTCCTATATATAAGTGTTTGTATGGTATTACATATTGTAGCGTTATTTGAATCATTTCAGTTTGAGACATAGGACATTTTATACAAGTAACATACTTTTCACAAGACATTTATTTACAAACAACTTATCTTAAACAAACTCATTTTTACATGGTTATTCATTTAATCATGCATTATTCTCTTATTTATACATATCACCTGAACTTATTATTTTTCAAATGATTTACAAAGACAAAGCAAATTACAAGGTTCATGACTAAACATTTTCTTAAAACAGAAGTCATGAATCTTATTTTCACAAAACCTATGTACTCGCCAGCATTTCCTTGCTGACCTCGTTTTCACATATGTTTCAGGTATTGTTGAATAATATCGATTGATAAGATGCATGCTCACATAGGACTGGACAAGGCCTTAGTGACTCAATAACAATGATAGATTATGTTTAAATTGTATATTTAGATTTCCAGACGATGTAATTATTCAATGTTTAATAAAACGAAACACTTTTGGTATCCATGGTTATGAAACATTAATTCTGTTGCAACACGCCCCGATGTTTCCGCCGCGATTTGTTGTTTTACGCGGTCGGGGTGTGACAGCTATGATTTTGATACAAATGGAAACCAGAGGGATTACCAACAGATTGCTAGTTATTATTATTATTAGAAAACTGGACCTGCCCTTGGCTATGATTTTGGTGGACCTTGGTTCTGACCTCCTACAAACTCTACCTGCTCCTAACTCATTAACGGGCATTCTAACATACCTTGACCCCCCAGACACACCTCACATTTATTAACCTTAGCCTTAAGATCCTTAACCTCTGTAGGTAAATTCTCGAGAGCATCTGCCACCTGAGTGTCCAAGATGAATTGGTGAACACCCCGCGTATATGTGGGTGCACTAGGTGTTGGAATAGAATTCCTACTCAGAATGCGCAAAACTCTCAAAGAGATCATTGCATTCAGCCACACTTTTCTTTCCCATGGGGTGACCTCCTGCAGACGTGTCGAAACGAGCATAGTCTCAAAAGTGAGACCGTTGTAGAATTTCTCTAAAAAGTCCCAATCAGACAAGCCATGTTGAGAACATCTGGCAAGCAGATTTTGGAAATGCTCACAAGCAAGGTAATATGGCTCATCGGGTTCCATCCGGAATGAATGGATTTCTGCAAAACTATCAAAGAGATCATCTCATTCGTCCACACTCTTTTTTCCCATGAGGTAACCTCCTGCAGACGTGTCGAAATGTAACACTCTAAATTCAAAATGATCAAAATTTATATTTTAATTGCGGAAAAAGTAAGTCCCAAAATTTCTTCTGTCTAATGACATTATATAAACTTGTCTTCATCATTTAGATATGAACAACACTACTCTTTTTAGAAAAAAAAAAAAGAACAATATGATTTAATAAGTTTAGATTCGTAACCAATTACTAAACAAAATGACCACTAAAAAATTCATAAGATATAAACTCAACTATGTGATGTTTGTAATTCATCCTGAGTACTTGATCCTCAACTTTAGAATCCATCCATGACTTTTACCTATGACATTACAAAATGACATGTTAGTATTAATTAGATTGAGATCATATGATAATCAAACTTCTAAGTTTGATCTCAAACACCAAAATCTTGAACTTAGAACAATCCCCGATGTAAACTACATCGGAATCGACGAAGCCTTTCCCGACCTAGCCTTCGCCGCACACAAAAAAAAGGGTCGAATCATAATTCCTTAACATGCCATTAAGACTCGACATTTTTTTCTAGGTACTGCCAATCTTCATATTTGCAGGAAGGCATGAGTTCACAACATTGTAGAAATACTTCCCGTTTCATACCTCGTACCTTACATTATACAACAAAGTTGAATCTAAACAATATATAATATAAGTCTCATTAACAACAAGATAGATAGCATACCATTTTGAAATCCCAAAGGCAACATATGTAGCCACCTATCATCACTTGTTACTTTAATCATTCTAAAGGTTAAGTATCATCTAGTGATTCTTTTGCATTACCAATAGTAGAGAAATCAATGTTTAATCCAATATGATCACTACACCATAATCCTACATTTTTACCCAAATACCGGTGATATTACCAACACCGTAACAAGTCAAATACAATATCACAATACATGTGTAAGATAACTTACCTTTGCCCATAGGATTAGCTATACTTCGAATCCCCTTTCTGACCCGTTGACTTCTTGTTATATGCTACTGGGCATAATTCCCTTTTTCTTCAATTGCATTACTGGAATTTCACAACTAATCAAGCCTTTCGTATAAATGGTTTCATATGAGAAAACAAACTCTTCATGTAACATGAACCGAAACTACATTTAGAGTTGTGTTTTCCTCTGGAACAATTCTTTAGCCTCGTAACATCCTTGTAAGGCCGTTTGGACAGCCATGCAACCATTCATGTTTCCGGTTTTTGACCCCTGTTTTCTGTTACAACTGATCGCAACAAAATTACATATTTCTAGACCTCAAATCAGAAATTCCTCTTGTGAGAACACTCATCTATAAGTTAGGAAACCGCAGTTCAGAATTCATTACGATCTGACCGTTGGATCATCGAGAACAACCCAATCTTTTAAACTATGTTTTCTAAACCGGAAATACGAACGGTTGCATCAAATTCTTTGAAACTATGTTTTCCAATCTTTGAAACTATTTTTGAAGATGAGATCGGGTGATGCTTAAAAGCTTAGTAGGGATGCAGACTAGCTTAGAAAGTGTCTAGTTTGTACCGTGTCTTGTTTTTGGCCGTTTTTTGTTTCTTTGGCTGTACTTAGGCTCGGTATGTCGTGCCTTTGAATTGGTGAGCATGTCAGCTCATCCACTTGTATTATTTTTTGGTGATTTGTGAAATGAAATTGACCAGGGTAACCTTTACCCAAAAAAAAAAATACGAACGGTTGCGAAAATGGATTATAAAATTAAACATGCAGACCTCTAAAACACATTCCGACCGCTGATTATGATTATCTATTTGTGAGAATCATACTGTAAAAATTTTAAGATGATCCAACGGCTAGAACTTTCGGATCAACCAGTTCTTTGAGGCTGTGGAGTTAAAAAAACAACCACCCAAATTCGAACACAACCATTTCCAAAAGTTTGATTGTTAAAACTGGGATCTAGATTTTATATTGAACTGAAATGGAGCTTACCATGGAGTTTGGGATGTCGAGAAATGGTTCCAGACAAAAATTAAGGGTAGCAGGACAACCATCACTCGCCACACCCGGACCACCGTCGGTCACCGACCGCCGCACCTCCCTTCTCTCTCTGGCTCTAGCCTTCTCTTTCTCTAAATCTAGAAAATAAACCTTTTTTTTGCAACTAATGAGCCTTGAATGACTTTCATACATTCAAAAATGTGTTAACTACAATACATCCCCCCTTAAGTTTGATGTGTTACAACAATGACCCCTCAAGTTTGGGTGAGTCACAAGATGATGTAACGTTATGCCGGTATATATTACTTTGAACCGAACTCGTCATGTTTCCCAACATTATATTAAAAATATAATGTGCTAAATTTTTTACTCATCAAATTCTTTACTCTTAAAATAAGTCTTTACCGATAGTAAAATATCATATTACAATTTCACCCGAGAATAGGATGTTACAAATCTACCCACCTTATAAAGGTTTTGTCCCCGAAACCTTATTAGCGAAAGATTAAATTAATTTTACTTATCGTTTCCATCCCTTCTCTTTATCCTTTACATTTAAGGGTTTAACCACATATATGAATCCATATCCTAAATAAAGACTTATAACCACAACATATAACCTGTAACCATACCTTGTGTTTATCTACAAATTAATCCATAGTCATGAACATTTGTCATATACATGTTTAGAGAAAGAAACACATACCTGGATACAGAATGAGAATACACATTTCATGTCTGAACTATGTAACTGCTCCTCTTGTAACCCAATTTTGTTAGTTCGATGCTTTCATGCTAACATCTTAAAACTCAATTTCTAGAGCAATATAATGAAGTCCTTAAACATCAATCATAGTTTAACAAAATCTTTCACGAATTAAGACATTCCTTTATATGCATTAAAGGAGTAACTTCAACTCATATTTGTCATTTCTAGTTCAGTAAATTTCTGATTATATCTATCACATGTTTGTAAATGACTTAAAATCTAACAAACTTATATGTCCATTCATCAGCATCAGCAGTGATGTTTAAAAGTGATAGACTCAATACATCTATCTACGCTTCAAATTTAAGGAATCTTTACACATCATAAATTTGAATTCACTTGTATGACCAAGATAAACACATTATATTATGACCACTCTAATCGGTTACATACAACATCATGACTTCTAAGTTGATTCTCCTAGTGGTTATGTAACATAAACAAGATCGTTTATTAACTTCTTGACTCATGATTCAACATTGGAAGATAACTCTACTACATGATTCTAAAATAGTCATTCAACCCCATTTTTCTACATATCTTATGTATATAATTTAAATCCTTATGACATATCTTTTAAGAATCGTAATACTTTGCTTTATCAAGAAAACAAAAAAAAAGTCATAGAGCATTTACCTCATCAGTGGAAGTGATTTATGAGCATCTACAAGTCTTATACTCATCATTTCTCAAATGCCCCAAATTTCCACCCTTCTCTCCTTGATAGCTTATGAATGACTTCATAAGTCAATCTAAGCATAAATATGTCACACAACATCTTTGTATACATCAACACTTTGAAATGTTAATTTTCATAATAAATTCAATTTGTCATCTTTACAATATTTTAATCCATTTCACTCATTCATAATCTATGGTTTTAATGAAATCCTCATTAACAAACATCTCAAATAGACAATTAGCTTGTTCGTTTTGTTATATTTATTCCTATATATATATACGTTTATCTCATTGTATTAAGATCATTAATTAGATCTTTAACAATTCCCATATTTTTATCAAGATAATAAGATCTTCAAACATTCATTCATTTTTTTATCATTGAGATTATATAATCTCCAAATACCCTCTCCAAGGTCTTTTACAAAACTAAGTTATTAGCATAAGAAAGTAGCCACTATAAATCTTTCTTAGGTGATTGATTGTAAATACAAAAAATTACCTTCTTTTGAAAAGGGAACAGGTAAATATTTAAATCAACGTAATCACTTGCATACTTATGATCTTCCTTATCTTTGTTTATTAACAATTCATCGGGCCCCTTATTTTTTTGTTCAATCATATACTATGATGTCTTATCATAATTTATTAGCATATACTTAAACCAAAAAGCATTTAGAATACAATATAAATAATTCACTATTCAATTTAACTCATTGTGTCTCCACAATTATTGTCGCAACCCCCGTCCCCTAATCACCTGGGAACGGGTGGCCGCGAGCCGGTATCAGTGGTATCAGTGTTTTATCATTTTGGCAACGGAAATTTCATCAGGACCGTAGTTAGTAAATATTTTATCAGAGTAAAATACTACATTTTTATAATAGTAAATACATGGGAAATTCCCAAGTTTCCATTACAATCATGTTTATAGGGATAAACCCTAATTTATTTAATTAGAACATCCTCTTTATTTAGGTAACTTTTATAGCCACTTTTCCATGCCTTCAGTGCTCTCTAGCTGCCTTCTATTTGGCTTTCACATTTTGTTACCTGAAACAAATTTTAAAAACATTTGTCAGTGGAAAATACTGGTGAGTGAATCCTAGTTTAATCAAAAAAGGTTTTATTATTATACAGTATTGAGGGCGATCTCGCAATTACATTTGTTTCCAATTCTTACTTTAATTACCACCCATGGTACTGTCAACCCGACTTGTGGTCATGTTACTACTCACAGTGTAGTAACAAATTTTGTATACAAACCCCCAACACACCGACGATAATTATAGAATTACAAATACTCAATCACTGTGAAATATAATTTAAAACATTTGAGGTTTTGTAAAAACAGTTTACAAAAAGGTTTAACAAAAAGGAGATTATTCTCATTGCTATTGTAGAGTTTTCCTTGTGGTTTCTTGGTTATAATCTAATAATTTAAACAATGCACACGCGTTAGTATAATAACCCAATATTTACATTAGTTATACCCTCCCCGAGACAGAACTCCAACTACTACGTCGGGCAGAACCCTGACAGCCGTTACGGAGCACTAGATCAATCAGGCAGCGTATCTAATACGTAACCGGGGGTTATGATACTTACCACGAGGCAAAACTTCGTTATTTAGGGGGGTATTATTCCCGGGAATTATGTGTACTATAGAGAAATTGAGAGAGTTTATGATTCTGAACGAGTTGGGACTGAAAGCTGATCACCCCTATTTATAGGGTCCGATCTTGAGTTCTTCGCGGCCCACGTAAGAAACAGAAGGGGTCTTCGCGCCCCGTGACATAGGCCGGGTAGGCCCTAGCTTGGCCCGGTCACCGGTATAGCCTCGACACATTGTGACACGTGGCGGCTCCAGGCTTTGCCTGATGGACTATCTGTCGCGACCTGCGTAAGTCGAAGACTATGTCTTCACGGCCCGCGAGCGCCCTGAATTTCTGGTTTTTATTTTATGAAAATAAAGGTATTTAGGACCGGTTTTCATATAAGGGGTGTAGTTTAGGACATATAGGGATGTTCTAAATAATTTAGGGGTATCGAAACTATTTTAGGAGGGTTGTTATATCCTCCCCACTTTGTTTTAGAACTCGTCCTCGAGGTCTACTGGAATAGGTGTGGATATTTCCTCTGTACTTCAGATTCAAGCTCCCATGTGTACTCTGGTCCTCTCTTGAAATCCCATTTTACTTTGACTAGAACTAATCTCTTGTGTTTGAGGTTCTTAACTTTCCTATCTTCAATTTGTAGAGGCTTTTCTACGAACTTAAGCTTTTCATTTACCTTTATATCCTTAAGAGGTACCACTGACGATTCATCGGCTAAACACTTTTTGAGATTACATACATGAAATACATTATCTATTCCTGCCATTTCTTCTGGTAGTTGTAGCTGATAGGCTACTGGTCCTATTCTTTTGATAATTTCAAAGGGTCCAACATATCTGGGGCTTAGCTTTCCTCTTTTGATGAATCTTACTACTCCTTTCCAAGAAGAAACTTTTAGCAATACCTTATCTCCTACCTGAGATTCCAGTGGCTTACGTCTGTTATCAGCATAACTCTTCTGTTTATCGCGTGCTGCTTTTAATCTTTCCTTGACTTGAATAATCTTGTCTGTTGTCTGTTGTACTATTTCTGGTCCAGACAGTTGCTTTTCTCCATTTTCTGCCCAACAGACTGGAGTTCGGCACTTTCATCCAAAAGTGCTTCGAATGGTGCGACATTGATACTGGTATGATAGTTGTTATTGTAGGAAAATTCTATTAATGGTAAATGATCGTCCCAATTACCTCCGAAATCAATTACACAAGCTCTAAGCATATCTTCCATTGTCTAAATTGTCCTTTCGCTTTGTCCGTCCGTTTGAGGATGATAAGCGATGCTTAGATTTAGTTTGGTTCCCATTGCTTTTTGTAAACTAGTCCAAAATGAGAGGTAAAACGGCTATCTCTATCAGAAACAATAGATAAAGGAATTCCATGTAATGAAACTATTTCATTTACATACAATTTGGCTAATTGTTCCATACTGAAAGTTTCCTTGATCGGTACGAATGAGCAGACTTAGTTAACCTATATAGATAGGCCAGATTGTATCATTACCTTTTCTTATATTGGGTAATTTGGTAACAAAATCCATTGTTATCAATTCCCATTTCCATACAGGCATTTTCAATTGCTGCAATAAACCTGAGGGTTTTTTATGTTCAGCTTTAACCTGTGAACAGGTTAGACACTTGGCAACATAAGCTGCTATATCTTTTTTTTCATTCCTATCCACTAGAAATTCTTTCTTAAGTCTTGATATATTTTATCACTTCCAGGATGTATCGTGTATTTAGACTTATGGGCTTCTTCTAATATTAGGTGGTGTAGGTTTTCTAGTTTAGGTATCCAAATCCTTTTCTTATGAAATCTACAAATTTCATCTGTTCCTTGTTCTAATTCCTTAATCATCCCTTTTAATTTTTCAGTATCATCCTTGATTACTGATTTTTATACTTCTCTAATTTGATTATTTAAATCTATCTGCAGATTTAATTTAAGAGAACGTACTTTTCTGGGTTTTTCATGATACTTTCGACTTAAAGCATCAGCTACTACATTCGCTTTTCCTGCATGATACTGGATATTACAATCATAATCACTAAGAAATTCCATCCAGCGTCTCTGTCTCATATTCAGCTCTTTTTGCCCAAAAATGTACCTTAAATCTTATGATCAGTGAAGACAACAAATTTATTTCCATATAAATAGTGTCTCCAAATCTTAAGGGCAAAAATTATGGCTCCTAGTTTTAAATCATGTGTTGTATAATTTTCTTCATGATTCTTAAGTTGTCTAGAAGCATAGGCTATAACCTTTTGACGTTTCATTAACACACATCCATACCTTAACTTAGAAGCCTCACAATAGACTACAAAGTCTTTAGTTCCTTCTAGTAATGCTAGTATGGGTGCGTTGGTTAATCTTTGCTTAAGAATTTTAAAGGCTTCCTCCTGTTTTGGTCCCCCATTTAAACTTAACAGACTTAGAGGTTAGCTTAGTTAAGGGAATGGCTATTCTGGAAAAATCTTGGATAAATCGTCTATAATAACCGGCCAATCCTAGAAAACTTCTAACCTCCATTGGTGACTCAGGGACTTTCCATTTAATAATTGACTCAATCTTTGTGGAATCCACATGAATCCCTTCATGATTAACTAAATGTACAAGAAACTGTACTTCTTCTAACCAAAATTCGCATTTTGAAAATTTAGCGTAAAGCTTTTTTTTCTCAGCAAATTTAAAAGTGTATGCAGATGCACTGCGTGTTCCTCTTTACTCTTAGAGTAAACGAGAATATCATCTATAAAGACAATTATAAATTTATACAAATATGGCTTACATATTCGGTTCATCATGTCCATAAAAATGCGGCTGGGGCATTGGTTAAACCAAATGGCATGACAGTAAATTTATAATGGCCATACCTTGTTCTGAAGGCAGTTTTAGAATGTCCTCTTTCTGTACCTTTAATTGATGATATCGTGACCGTAAATCGATCTTTGAAAAGAATCGAGCTCCTTGCAGTTGATCAAACAGATCATCGATCCTCGGTAATGGGTACCGATTTTTAATCGTGACCTTGTTCAACTCTCGGTAATCAATGCACATACGCATTAATCCGTCTTTCTTTTTGACAAACAAGATCGGTGCTCCCCATGGGGATGAACTTGGCTGTACGAATCCCTTCTCCAAAAGTTCGTCTAGTTGTTTCTTTAGTTCTTGCATTTCTGCTGGTGCCAAACGGTAGGGTGCCTTGGCAATTGGTGCTAGTCCTGGTAGCAGATGGATTCTGAATTTAACTTCTCTGTCTGGTGGTAGCCCTGGTAATTTTTTCTGGAAAGACATCTGAAAATTGAGATACTACGGGGATATCTTTTAATTCTTTTCCTTTAGTGTGAATGGTTATAGAAATCATATACACTAGTGATCCTTTTCTTGCATAGCTTGTTGTTTTCATCACAGAGATGAATTTTGTGGGTCTAGTTGGCTTATCTCCTTTAATTGTGATATTTTCACCTTTTGGTGAATTCACTTGTACTGACTTTTGATCACATAGAATATTGGCTTTATTGGCTACTAACCAATCCATTCCTAATACAATATCAAATCCTGCCAGATTTATTGGATAAAGATTTGCAATAAACTTTTGATTTAAAAATTCTATTCTTACTCCCTGCAAGATTTCAGTAATCTTAATGGATTCTCCATTTGCGGTTTCTACTAAACATTCTTGTTGAAGTTTAGTCAATGGTTGGTTGAGAAGTTTGCAAAATGAAATATTAATAAAACTTTGGTTCGCACCAGAGTCAAATTATACTTTAGCAAGAACATCATTAACTAAAAACGTATCGGCAATCACGTCCGGAATCATCTTTGCTTCTTCGGCTATCAGAACAAATGCCCTAGCATTCTTAGTAGTCTTCTTGTTCATTGTTGGAGCTAGTTTCGGACAATTCAGTTTGATATGCCCTTTTTCTCCACAAATGAAACTTACTCCATTACTGGGTTTCTTTCTACCGTCTTCTTCTTTGTGTCCTGATATCTTGCAGAAATTTCAGTAGGTGGAGCATCTTCCTGAATGCTTTTTCTTACAGGCTTTACAGTAAGTTGTAGAGGTAGAACCTATATCTTTCCCATGGTTGGAATTACCATGGCGAAATTCCTGGGTAAGCCTTTGAGCTAGGTTCTTTCTTTGTTTTTCTTCTTGTATACGTACTAGTTCATTAGTCAAGGTATTTGCTAGTTCTACAGCTTCTTCTATGGTTTGTGGTCTAGCTGCCTTGACTACATGTCTAATTTCACTGATTAATCCCCAGATGTAACCGGAGATTAACACTGGTTCTTGTGATGCTAGGGTTGGCACTATTCTAGCATATTCAAAGAATGTAGTAGTGTAACCCTTGTTGTCTAATCCAGTCATTCTAAAATTTAAGAATTTATTTACTATCTGTTCGTTTTCATTGGGAAGACATAATTTTCTTTTCACCATATTCTTAAACTCATTCCATTCCATACAATAGACCCTGTCACTTCCCCTAGTCTGGAGAATAATGCTCCACCGTTCTAGAGCCGCATTCTTAAATAAATTGGAAGCAAACATGATTTTGTCTTTTTCTGCACACTTGCTTATTTTTAAGACTGCCTCAGTCTTTTCTAACCAGCGTAGAGCTGCAATGGCTCCTTCATTGCCCGAGAATTCTATTGGTTTACAAGACCAGAATTCTTTGTAAGAACAACCATAAGACATGCTTCTTCTTCTTTTTGGAATTGGCAATTGAAGTAATGGTCCATTGTTCACGATGTGACTAGGTTCAGTACATGATCGCTTACTTCCGCTATTATTGTTATTATTTTCTGCTTCCCTAACATTTTGGATGATAGCTGGCATAGCATCTCTAATTCCTTGGGTTACTATGTGTTGAATGGCACTGTTATTTATCTGGTTATGGTTATTCTGGTTTTTCCGATTTGCGTCGTTAGCCATCTGAATTTATAAACAATTTCCAATTATTAATATTTTAGAGCAACACTTAATGCCAATAATCACACATCAACACATTGATCAAAATCGTCATACATTGCGACATTTACTCTATTTTATATATTATACGTCTATTACAAACCACAACTGGAAATTAAAATACAATACTAGTATGCATCAGTAGTTATAAGATTATCTATTTTAGCTGATTATATATATATATATATATATTTCCAAACTTACACACATACCTATATATATTATTATTATTACTACTACTACTACTACTACTACTACTACTACTACTACTACTACTACTACTACTACTACTACTACTACTACTACTACTACTACTACTACTACTGATAAGGGTTTATCCAATATTGCATGTTGCGCTCGTCATATTTCCAGACGAGTCTCTCCCCTATCTGTCTCATTCTTTCACTTCCTTCTAATATCTCATCACCAAAGGTGCGGAGCTCTTGCACATTTTCAGTGCTCATGGGTGGTGCTGGTGCTGGTATCGGGTCAGGAAACTGGGGCATCGGTTCTTCGTATGGGTATGGGTTCTCTAGGATCTCCCTGATATATTGGTCATTATCAAAATATGGGTCTAGAGGGTCCAAGTTGAGATAGGGTGCTACTAGGTTTTGTATGGGTTCCTCTATTGGGTAAAGTTGTTGGTAATCCCTATGGTCGTCAAACCATAGGTCATAGTCTGGAGGATTTAGAGCTGGGACTCTAGGGATTTCAGCTGGGTCAAAAGCAAGTACTAGAGGTTGGTCTACTGGGTTTTGTTCAATTTCCATAGGTTGTGTGGAAAATAGTGGTAATGGCTGGGGTGCAATGAGTTGTTCTAGATTTGGGTCTGCAGTTGTGGTAGCTAATATATGAAAATTAGCTAATCTCCTTGATGTAGTCTAAATTATACATATTTTTATATAAATATTCTTACACTTTTGAGTAGTTTTAGTTTTGTTTTTATTAAATTCTACTTATAGATGGTTCATATATGAAAGAGTCAAAGCTTAAGTATCATTATGAACAATAATTAATGTCATTCATGGAAATTAAAAGAAATTATCATGAAAAGAAAGAATGCATCGTAGGAGTGTAAGTAAGTATTAAATGATAATAATATCTAAAAAAATACACATTAATTTACTAACTCAATTTGCAAGTATATTGTTTGTTTCAATATTCTATTTTACATGTACAGGCAATTAAGGAGCACATGGAAAATTATTTGGTGTCACAAGAAATAAAAGAAAGAAAAGAGGACAGCCCAGTAATTTGCCATATGTGGCCCAATAGGAGGATTATTTGGGTGGACAAAAACCTACGAGGGTTTTGGGGTTCGGAAGTTTGGAAGCAGTTGGCATATATTACAAATTTAGACGGCAATTACATTAGATCTACAGTACGAGAAAAGAACATAGACGGCAGTAGGTTTTGAACAAAGAGACTACGAGGGGGAAGATCAAGAAGGTGATTGGTTCGAGGATTCAAGCCACGATCAAGAATCGGGTCGGGTTTACAAATAGTTAGTGTTCAGTTTTAATTACTTTGTGTTTTTCAACGTATGAACATGAATTATTTGTTATTTCAGACTTGTTTATTATTGTTTTTTACTATGATTCTTGGCTAAACTTATTTTTCTACCCGGGTTTGTGATGAATATTTGTTTTAATCGGTAATCTTTCGGTTTTCGTAATTTATTGATGGATTAATATTAAAGTAAGAGACCTAATAATAATTGGCTAGATGTGTGTGCGTGCTTTATTCTAATTTATTATCGTTCAATCGTTCCTCATGTGTCTTTGTGAATGTCTTTCATGTATAGATGCATGTTAGGTTACCTACTTTGTGTTTGTAACTATTTTATGGTTTATGGTGCACGTATTCCATGGGAACTTTGTTTGATAATTTAAAGGAGTTTAGTGTTCTACCTAATCTTGACACCGGGAGGAGATAGATAGTTAGGATTGTCTTTGGTGCTAGGTATTTAGGTGCAGTGAGACCGCGAGGAGATCTGTCTAAGTGGCCTAGTATTATTTGTTTTCCTAAGTCTTGTCAAGTGTTTTTAGGTTACCCAGTCTTTGGGTACTTTAGTATTATTGGAGAGACCGGGAGGTGATCCAACCCATACCAGTGAGCTTTATTTGACCTCTAGGACCTTAGGAGAAGTTGATGAGGCCGGGAGGAGATTCAACTTATCTTTAGTCTTAGAGTGTCGTATTATTGGAACTTGGTTCCATCATAGTTACCATTGCCGAGAGATAACCGACAGTCATGAATAGGATTCCAAACCTGGGTAGTACTTTCTCATCCTTGATTTCACCTTAGTAGCCTTCAGCCTGCGTCTAGGTAGTCTAGTTTGTCTTAGTTAATTCCTTTAGTTTAATTAGTTAAAACCCCAAATTCCAATCAAATCAAATAAACCAGTTAAGTAATTAGTTGAGTTAGAGTCTAGTGTAGCGTCGCTAGTGTCTCGTGGGTTCGATACTCGGACTTCATTAGGCTTTACTACATACGATAGGTACACTTGCCTGTCAGTGGTCTAGCATTTAGAGAGTCTTAGTTTATAAATTTAAAACTAGGGTGTCTAGATTAGGTTAGTAGTTTTTATAGACCATAATTTGCACATCAAGTTTTTAGCGCCTTTGCCGGGGACACTTTGGCGATTACATTTTTAGCTTTGACTGAGCTTATTTGTTTAATTGATCTTATTTGTAATTTGAGTCTTAGGGTTTGAGTCCTAAAGTTTGTGTCTAGTAGTAGTGTGTCGAGTCTTTATTTTTGTAAATATTTTTTATTAGTTAGTTTGTTTTTTTTCTTTCCTCTCTCTACTTTGTGCTGTTTTTGCTACTCTCTTCATGGCAGGTTATCATAGCGAGTACCCTCCCTATGTTTAGGCGTTCGTGGAATCATGTCAAATATTCGCTCAGATAACGACAACAGCGCAGGACCAAGGAGATCCGAGGTTTCCCGAAATGTTCACCATTCTTGAGCGAATGATTGAGACACTGAGTCAAATGATTAAGGAAAGCATGAATCTACCAGTGAATCCGGAAAAAAATCTAAGTACAATACGCTTTACATGGGATGATTACTATGATGATCATATTGACTTTGAGAGCTATGAGGGAGTGAAAGAAGAAGAAGTTGATGAAGAACAGGTTAAAAAAGAGCTTCCCGTTGATCTAGAGTTGTCTGATGTAGGACTAGAGACGACAACGGACGATTCAGTCCCACCTCTGGTTAAACAGGACGTGACGCCTAATTGGTATTCCACGCCATGGTATTACGGTCCTGAACCCATTGATGATGACTTCTGGAGAGACGATGATGAGAAAGAAGAAGCTAAAGAAGCGCCACTTGCCAAGATCGATGATGAGGAAATTGAAGAGCATATACCATCTTGGGAGGAAGAGTTTGGTGAAGAGTTGGTGGGTTTACAAAGTCTTGAAGTGGGAGAATTTGACCCGGTTAGTGTCCTTGCATATTTAGAGATATTACTTGTAGGGGGGCCAACCATGGAGATCAAACAAATACCAAACGTAGAAGAAGAGAAAGTGGCTGAAGAATTGGATAGCTGGCCCGTAAAGGTTTTAGATGTTGGATTGCCACCCACACCAACAAGAACACAGGAGAAGACACGTAGAAAACGCTTGGATCAACATATCGTGAGGGTGCAAAGATGGTGCAAACAGAAGCATAAGCGGAAACTGAAGTGCAGAGACAACCATCTTCCTCGTTACATGCATTGTATCAGATTTGGTCCAGGTAAATTTAAAGTTTGGTGGTTTGACCCGGTTGAACGCTTAAAAATATTTTATAGTTTCATCATTAATTTCTTAATAACCAATGCTGAACAATTAAAACTGAACGGGTTGGACCGGGGTTGGATAAAGGAGAAGCCTCCTGATTAAATTCAAGTGTGGGGAGGTTTTGTAGAGTTTGTATAGAGTCGTAGCTTTTGTATATTGAGTCTTAGTTAGTAGTTTTTGAGTCAGTGTTTTGTGTCGAGTGGGTACTGCTTGGGGTTTTGCTTGTTTTTTTGTTTATGCAGGTTTGAATATGTACCACCCGTACTCAATCTCCATTCGGGTGATGTTTGGAGCTGCATTTCGAATATCAGGCATTTACCGAACATGTCAGTTAGTGTCAAAGCCGATCGCGACCGAATGCTATACGATCGAGCTGGATTGGACGAGACCTCGGGAGCTTACGCGTTATATAACCAGCTAAGTCCTTTCCAATTTGTCCTTAGTTTTTTTTTTCTTATTTATTTTAGTCTTTTGAGTCGGTTTCCATCCTACATTGAGGGCAATGTAGATTTTAAGTGTGGGGATGGGAAACTATTGTTTAGGGTCTAGTTAGTAGTGTCTTGAGTCATAAAATTTGAAAAATACAAAAAAATAAAGTAAAACTTAAAAAAAATTGAAAAAATAGAAAATGTCTCCTGTTTTAGATGTTTGCAAAATAAAAATGGAAAATGATAGAAAAGATGGGTCTTTGTTCGGGTTCAAATAATGATAATATGAGATTAATTAAGTCGAGCTTGTGTCTAGTTTGGGATATGTGAATAGGTCTGGTTTGGTTTTAGGTCCCTTTGAGTTAATATTAAGTTAATTGTCGGTCTACTAGTGTGTTTTCATCTAGGGAAAATGGAAAATTGAAACCGCCAATAAGAGTATAAAGAATGTCGTTATAAGTTAAAACCGTTAGAATTTGTAATCATGAAAAAATAGAAAAAAAAGAGCTAGAAACTGAATGAAAGTAGCGCATGCCTATGTAATCTTGGTTGGGGATAGTGACTTTACAACCGGAATACCTCTAGGATGTGTGAAATCGAACTTGCAAATGAAAAAGTACCGAAGCCTAAGTAATCTGAGTTGGGGATAGCGACTCTACAGCCGGAATGCCTCTGGGTTAGGGAAAGCAACGTCTACGCTCATTAAAAGAAAAAAAAAGAAGAGAAAAATGTCCGGATAGTCCCTGTGGTTTCGCCTTTTTTCACCTATAGTCCCCAACTTTCTAAAACTACCTGAATAGTCCCCAAGTTTTCATTTTTTGTTCCCGGATAGTCACTGGGTCTAACTTCAGTTACTTTTCTCTGTTAAAATGATGTGAAATGACAAAAATACTCTTTCCTTAAAAGGCCAAACCATAGGGACTATCCGGGCATCTTCTTCATTTTTATTTATAAAACCCCACCACCACACTTCATCTTCAACCTCCACCCACCATCACTCTCCTCCACCCTCCACCATCACTCTCCTCCACCCTCCACCATCACCGCCATGGTGAACAATGCGTTTCAAAGGTTGTGAAGAAAGCGGGGCCTACTTTTGGTCACCGTTTTTATGTTTGTCCTCGTGCAGAGGTATGCTTTTTCCCCTTCTGTAAATGGGTATTTATGACGTCCATTATATGTGTGTTTCGGTTTGGCTGTATGATAAGCTTTACTTTACAGGGGCCTGCATCAAATCCTGAAGCAAATTGTGGCTACTTTAAGTGGGCTGATTCGAGATCTAAGCAGAAACAGGGCTAGTGATCTTGTTACCATTATGTGGTCTATTTATGGAATAGAAGTTAGAACTGCATGAGTTTTATAGTTTAAATCAGATTTATCTAATGAAGGGTCCAGTTTAGAGTTTAGACAGCTGAGTGTAGGCCAAATCTGATAAGCCAAACCTATTGGTTTTGAAATAAAATCCGAAATGGTAAAATTTGGAGGCTTGAGCAGTTGAGCGGAACAGACCAAAACCGCTAGTAGCTCTCGTACACTGTCTTTGTTGATTTGGAGATCATGTTTTATTCTAGCATTGTCATGCCTGTTTTCAGTGCTGGTAGTGGTATAGAAAGCATTTTCTATATTTGCTGGCTCCGATTCGGGACTCGCATCGCCGCCGATTCAGGTTAGAATTAGGTTGGGGTCACGTTTCGAATTTCGGCTTGGGTTCGAGTCTTGTTCAGTTTTGGTTCGAGTTTCGGTTTGTTTCGACTCACGCGGCTCGGTTCAGATTCGGATCGATTGGTTCAGATCCGGGTCAGTTGAGTTCAATCGGTAATCCCTCACTTCTGTTCTTTTAGATTTAAGCAGAGTGATTGTGGCGGTGATGGTGGAGGGTGATGGTGGGTGGAGGTTGAAGATGAAGTGTGGTGGTGGGGTTTTATAAATAAAAATGAAGAAGATGCCCGGATAGTCCCTATGGTTTGACCTTTTAAGGAAAGGGTATTTTTGTTATTTCACATCATTTTAACAGAGAAAAGTAACTGAAGTTAGACCCAGGGACTATCCGGGAACAAAAAATGAAAACTTGGGGACTATTCAGGTAGTTTTAGAAAGTTGGGGACTATAGGTGAAAAAAGGCGAAACCACAGGGACTATCCGGGCATTTTTCTCAAAAAAGAATGAAAAGAAAGAAAAAAATAATGCTGAAAAAAAAAGAAAAAAAATATTTGATTTTAAATTCTCTTGGTTTTGATATAAGACGGATGGGAATTGGTCCAGTGATCGTTCCTTTTGTTCTATAAGCTTGAGGCGGGATTAAGTGGATCGTAGCTTCTAGCGTAAGACCCTAGGTAGATTGACCGCACTTGAACTAAATTTGCATGAAAAGGGGCTTAGAACTGAGTTTGGGTTTAAAGGGACAAGCATATTTGCAATCGCGACTAACACAAGTTTTGATCTTAACAAGTATAAATAAGTTTTTGACCCGAGTATTTATCCATCTCTGATTCTGTAACACCCCAAAAACGGGTTTGGTAATCAAACCACGTTAATATTACTGACGGGTAAAATACCGTTAGTGGTAAAAATTTACCCGGTAAATATTAGGATTTAAATAATTAATCCTAATAATAAATAAAAAGTGAATAAAAGATTTTAAGAAATAAAATGATAGAAGGCCTGAGTTAACGGGACCTAAAATAAACTTAGTCATAAATATTCCTGAACCCGTTAAGCTAATTAGGAATGTTTAACCTAGTTAATAAGTGGGGAATATAGTTAGAAATAAGTAGGTTGTGCCCTACTTAATTAACTAACCAAATAAGAGGGGTCAATGTTGTAAAAAAATGAAACTTATATTATTAGTTTTATTTAAAAACAAAACCAAACATCTCAATTGAGATGTCTGGTCGAACAAGAACACAGGGGGCGACACAGGCTCCCCACCAAACCCTAGTGCATGTCAAACTTGATCAAATTAAGGGTTCAAATCAGCTCCAAATCGAATTTCAAGCACAAATTCATGAACACCTAGTTGAAAGGATCACAAGGTATGTAAAATTGTGATGTTTTGATCCATCTTAAATTCTAGGTTATTTGTAAGAAACTGAAATTGAGCTTGATTATGTCATGCATTGATGAATCTTGAAGTAATATGATGTCTAGGAGTAAACCCTAGTGAATAACATGTTGGATTATTGGATAATCTATGAAATTCATAATGATCCATTGATAAGCTAAGTGGGTTTTATGTTAATATGATGAACACTCGGATTAGAGTGTTAAATTGATGAATATTGATTGTTAAGATATAAGTTCTTGATGTAGTTCATGAACACTAGACATAGAGGTTGATTTTGATGTAAATCTTGGTGAAAATAACTAGTTATGAACTAATTAGTAAATATGTAAAATTATGCACATTAGGTGTTTGTTAAAATGCCTAAATGAAAACTAAAGTGTTGAAATTTAGAGTGAAAACGCGTATTTGAATGATATGGCAATTACGCGTGATATGAAGTGATAAGGGTTCTAAATACTATGTTGATTTAGACTTAATGTAGTAAACATGTGATTGAAAGTAGTTAACTTTAGATAAGTTAAGTTAACTAATCATGAAGCCGAATAGTAGCTTCGGCATAGAAAATAAGTGAGGTGGAATAGTCGTGATTGTTAATGACTAATTTAACCGCCTTGTAAATGATTGACAATAGTTTGACGCGTAACAAGCTAGGTGAAAGCTTGGAGGAGGGAGCGGGTCAAACGGAGCAAGTACGGAAAGAAAAGCGTGGCGTGGATGCGAGGTAAGTGTAATTTACACACTTATGTAGAATACTTGTTTATTCAATACGTTGTAAACGTGATAACGATAATATTGGAAATATGGATTTTCGTTAAGATTACCTTGTAGTGTAATCTAATAATGAGGGAAAAAGGGCAAAAATGGAAATTTGTCAAGTGTCGACTAATGTAAATCAAGGTTAAAAGGATACCCATAGCGTAAGCCGAAATGGGTTGAAATTGTAAGAAAAGAGTGTAAAAGAAAAAGGGTATGGTAATAAAATCTGGGATGGGATGGATGTATGAATTGGAGATCAAAAACGATGTTTTTGATTAAATAGATAATGTTGGGCATATAGTCCAAACGGGTCGAATGGTGGCGATAACACCATTTGACAATATCGACTAATGTGGTTGTCAAGTCTTATGTTAACAGGACCGATTAGCAAATCGGATAATTGCGTCACCATTGATGGTGTGATAATGAAAACGAGGTATAAATCGGGTCTACTTGTTGATCCGGGCCAGGTACGCATAATTATGTTGTAGTTAAAAGTGCTATTTTCGTCGTAAAAGGACCAAAATCGACCAAAACGCCCTTGTAGGCTAAATTGAACAAACAACCCTTAAAGGTTGTTTGGAAACGAGTTTTATGATTAGTAAATACTTAGAATAAGTATAGAATCTGAAAGAGGTATTGTATTAGTCAAATGGCACTATTTGAGTTTTTGCCGTAAAATAATGATTTGAGAGGTAAAATTTGGTTTATATAGATCACTACATTAAACCCACCATAAATACAGTTGTGGTGGAAGATTATAGGATGAGAAATGTGGTGATGGAATGCTAGAAGCAATCGCAAGTGATTTTAGGCTTGAAAGTGCTTAAATACCCTTAACGGGTCAAAATAAGCACTTGAGCGTAAACGGGTTTTTATTATGTAAGAAACCCGTGATTTGAGATTAACATGATAGGAGACATTGAAACTAGGAATTTCATAAGTTTAAAGATCAAATAAACATGTTTGATGATGAAATCATGAACGGGTCAAAATTTGGTAAAAAGGGTAATAAGCCGAAGAGTTAAAAGTCTGAAATTTTATTATGTCGGATGTTAGATTTTAACTCCATATGATGGAGAATTAAAATACGGACGTGTAGGTAAAAGAATCGGGTAAAAGGGATTAAAAACGAGAGAGTTATGCTCGTTTCCGTGAAATTGGATCATGCTGGGAATCTGCAACACCAGCAAACAACATTCTGTCAAAAACAGGTGCTAGCGTAGCGCGAGCATGTGTCAGTTTCGCGAAAATCGTTTATTTTAACCGTTGATGCATTGCGAACCCGTTTAAATACGTTCTAATTTACGTATGACTAATCCAACTCATGTTTTATGAGTTTCAGGTAAAATTTTAGCACCGGAGGACGATCAAGAACAATGAAGAACCGAACACGATCAAGAAATAAGCTTCCGCACGACGTTTCGTTGTTACATTTAAATGACGACTTAATTACATTATGTTCTAAACTTCTAACTTTTGTAAGAGGTTTTTAATAAGCCGTATTTCCATTGTATATGTAATCTTAATTACATGATTGTTTTTCGTAAATTATACGTTAAACCGTTAAATAATAATAAGGGTGTTACAAGTTGGTAATCAGAGCTCAAGGTTGTTGACAAAATGTGTTCGGTTCGAGGCTTGATCGCAAATCCGGTAAGTGCATGTATGTTAATAGTTTAGTATGCTAAAGTGTTGTAAACAACACATAGGGCTATTGTGTGATACACGTTACCCCAATTAAAATGATTGATATAATTGATGAAAATACGTGCGTTGACGCGTATAGTAGAAAAAGCCTTGTATTATAATACGGGCGATTATTGAAGATTCACATTACTAACTCTTGTGAATGTTTTAATTGAAGGACACTCGCGTCTGAAGATGACGAGAGTTGAACGAATTACTGATATAATAGAAGAATGGTCCAAAGTATGAAAAGAGGACCATGCTCACCAAGGACCAAGTTGCGTAACAATCGCGAATAAAAGTAAAGGCAAGGAAAGCCCGTCAGGGCAAGCATTACCAGGTGCACATCTTAAATTTAGTTGCACAAATAGTAATATGCAACGAATAAGTAGAAATTGAAAGTTGCATATGTAGATTAAAAACATGGAAAAACCCGAATAGAAAATGTATTCGGGATATTGTTTCCAAGAGAAATAAATATAGGCATTACTTACATAGTGCGTGATGTGAAAACTATAAAAAGGTCATGCGTGTCATGTGTTAATCGCTTACTCTGGCCAAGTAAGTAGTGGAATATGATACCATGAACTTCTTATAGCGGACACATTTACATCCGATGTAGTAAGGGCGAGGTGAATGGGACTAACTTAAAAAGTACCCAAATGAATCAAATGAGCAAAATATTTGATAATAATGTAAACGCACAGCCGGGTGACGGAAGCGTATTACATTAGGATGATGAGCCCGAGTGAAGGGACAAAGATTAATGTAAAACGATTAAGGTATGCAATTGGGAGGGGTGTGCTTACACTCGAACCCGGAGAATGCAAATATGACTCTTAACGGGCTGATTTTGTGAAACACCAAATTTGAGAACAAAGTAGGAATATAAAAGCAAAACGAAGTCATAATGCATACCGTAAGGGTTGCAATAATAACGAATTCGGTAAAACACCCGGTTGGTGGGTAAGGATTTAAACGCATGCGTGGACCGAGAAACGGGAACTCGGATGGGAAGTTAAAAGACTCGGGTTTTGAGTCATGACTAAAAAACGACAAGAATTTTCGCAAACATGAATTTTGGTAATTACGTTCAACCATTTCAAAGTTGGACGGGTCAAATAAAGAATGAAGTTTGACATTCATAAGTGATGAAAATTCACCCAAAATGAGTCAAACGAGTCAATTGAGGAATAACGCTTAATGTAATAGGAAAAATGCAAACCGGTGAAACCGGAAAGCTAAAAACAATAAGATAGAAAGACCCGGGTAATGGGTTGTAAAGAAGTATAAGTATGAACCGGGTAACGATAAGCGTAGGACAAGCCGACATGTAAATGACGTTAGAAGTCGTAAAGTCGGAAAGATAGTCCGAAAGTAAACAAATGAAACCTTAGACTACGGTCAAGGTCAATTAAAGTTCAAAAGCAAAATTAAATGATTCCAAACATAACAAAGGATGCTTTAAAGCTATATATGTATAAATAGACAATTGAATAAAGACAAGAATAAAAGATGATCTACGGGATCATCATAACCTACGGGATATTAATTAGTGTAAAGATCTACGGGGCCAAAATGACCCACGGGTCATAAATTGAACCAAATTGATAATAAGGGTCTCGCCTTAAAGAGGTGAAAGTTTAAGGAAATAGTCTACGAGGTTAAGTAAAGGAACCTACGGGTCAATAGTGTAAGGTGAGGGAACTTGTTACGATTCCCCGCATAAAACGAGAACGGAAAACAATAAAATAGGAGTTGTCAATTTCCTTAATATGAGTAATTGACATAGTTAAAGAGAAAAACATTAGACTACAATTCAGTTTTAGTAAGAAATAACATTTTTACAAATATAAATTCTGATAGGAATTTGAATTGTAAGCATGAAAGATTCAAGTTTTGACACTAATAGACGCAAGACGATATATTCGAAATGTGATGCTTTCGAAAATGAAAGGTTGATATAAATTTAACATGATGTGACACGATCACGGTTAGGAAATGTAATGTGAAGTAAAATCACATTATAACCAAGCGAGCGGTAAGAAGTAACTGGGCTAATAAGTCTAGTTAGTGAGACCGTTTAAGGTCAGCAATTCAAATCAAGAAAATTTGGTTTGCTTGTAAGCGGTGGATTCGGTATAACTGAACCGAATAAATAAATTTGAAAACAAAAGAAATTGTTGCTAAAAGTGAAAGATTTCACTAAAGACCTTTAAACGGGTCAAAGTAACGGATTCATAAAGAATTTGATGGTATATGAAAGAGATGGATATCGCTAAGTTAACTAAACTAGTGGAAATAACGAGATTACGTTATTTCAAGTTGCACTGTGTAATACGATTAATGTAGATAATTAGTAACCAAAAAGATGTTACCATACTTTTCTGGTAATATTAACTATTGGATAAAAGTATAATCAATGTTTAAAGGATTTCTAGGATCGAATACATTGAGTTAAACTCAATGAGTTATGTAAGAAAAGGCTTCGAGGACGAAACCTCTTTAAGGGGGTAGACTTGTAACACCCCAAAAACGGGTTTGGTAATCAAACCACGTTAATATTACTGACGGGTAAAATACCGTTAGTGGTAAAAATTTACCCGGTAAATATTAGAATTTAAATAATTAATCCTAATAATAAATAAAAAGTGAATAAAAGATTTTAAGAAATAAAATGATAGAAGGCCCGAGTTAACGGGACCTAAAATAAACTTAGTCATAAATATTCCCGAACCCGTTAAGCTAATTAGGAATGTTTAACCTAGTTAATAAGTGGGGAATATAGTTAGAAATAAGTAGGTTGTGCCCTACTTAATTAACTAACCAAATTAGAGGGGTCAATGTTGTAAAAAATGAAACTTATATTATTAGTTTTATTTAAAAACAAAACCAAACATCTCAATTGAGATGTCTGGTCGAACAAGAACACAGGGGGCGACACAGGCTCCCCACCAAACCCTAGTGCATGTCAAACTTGATCAAATTAAGGGTTCAAATCAGCTCCAAATCGAATTTCAAGCACAAATTCATGAACACCTAGTTGAAAGGATCACAAGGTATGTAAAATTGTGATGTTTTATCCATCTTAAATTCTAGGTTATTTGTAAGAAACTGAAATTGAGCTTGATTATGTCATGCATGGATGAATCTTGAAGTAATATGATGTCTAGGAGTAAACCCTAGTGAATAACATGTTGGATTATTGGATAATCTATGAAATTCATAATGATCCATTGATAAGCTAAGTGGGTTTTATGTTAATATGATGAACACTCGGATTAGAGTGTTAAATTGATGAATATTGATTGTTAAGATATAAGTTCTTGATGTAGTTCATGAACACTAGACATAGAGGTTGATTTTGATGTAAATCTTGGTGAAAATAACTAGTTATGAACTAATTAGTAAATATGTAAAATTATGCACATTAGGTGTTTGTTAAAATGCCTAAATGAAAACTAAAGTGTTGAAATTTAGAGTGAAAACGCGTATTTGAATGATATGGCAATTACGCGTGATATGAAGTGATAAGGGTTCTAAATACTATGTTGATTTAGACTTAATGTAGTAAACATGTGATTGAAAGTAGTTAACTTTAGATAAGTTAAGTTAACTAATCATGAAGCCGAATAGTAGCTTCAGCATAGAAAATAAGTGAGGTGGAATAGTCGTGATTGTTAATGACTAATTTAACCGCCTTGTAAATGATTGACAATAGTTTGACGCGTAACAAGCTAGATGAAAGCTTGGAGGTGGGAGCGGGTCAAACGGAGCAAGTACGGAAAGAGAAGCGTGGCGTGGATGCGAGGTAAGTGTAATTTACACACTTATGTAGAGTACTTGTTTATTCAATACGTTGTAAACGTGATCACGATAATATTGGAAATATGGATTTTCGTTAAGATTACCTTGTAGTGTAATCTAATAATGAGGGAAAAAGGGCAAAAATGGAAATTTGTCAAGTGTCGACTAATGTAAATCAAGGTTAAAAGGATACCATAGCGTAAGCCGAAATGGGTTGAAATTGTAAGAAAAGAGTGTAAAAGAAAAAGGGTATGGTAATAAAATCCGGGATGGGATGGATGTATGAATTGGTGATCAAAAACGATGTTTTTGATTAAATAGATAATGTTGGGCATATAGTCCAAACGGGTCGAATGGTGGCGATAACACCATTTGACAATATCGACTAATGTGGTTGTCAAGTCTTATGTTAACAGGACCGATTAGCAAATCGGATAATTGCGTCACCATTGATGGTGTGATAATGAAAACGAGGTATAAATCGGGTCTACTTGTTGATCCCGGCCAGGTACGCATAATTATGTTGTAGTTAAAAGTGTTATTTTGGTCAAATAATTTGAGAGAGAGTCCTTCGTCGTAAAAGGACCAAAATCGACCAAAACGTCCTTGCAGGCTAAATTGAACAAACAACCCTTAAAGGTTGTTTGGAAACGAGTTTTATGATTAGGTAAATACTTAGAATAAGTATAGAATCTGAAAGAGGTATTGTATTAGTCAAATGGCACTATTTGAGTTTTTGCCGTAAAATAATGATTTGAGAGGTAAAATTTGGTTTATATAGATCACTACATTAAACCCACCATAAATACAGTTGTGGTGGAATATTATAGGATGAGAAATGTGGTGATGGAATGCTAGAAGCAATCGCAAGTGATTTTAGGCTTGAAAGTGCTTAAATACCGTTAACGGGTCAAAATAAGCACTTGAGCGTAAACGGGTTTTTATTATGTAAGAAACCCGTGATTTGAGATTAACATGATAGGAGACATTGAAACTAGGAATTTCATAAGTTTAAAGATCAAATAAACATGTTTGATGATGAAATCATGAACGGGTCAAAATTTGGTAAAAAGGGTAATAAGCCGAAGAGTTAAAAGTCTGAAATTTTATTATGTCGGATGTTATATTTTAACTCCGTATGATGTAGAATTAAAATACGGACGCGTAGGAAAAAGAATCGGGTAAAACGGATTAAAAATGAGAGAGTTATGCTCGTTTCCGTGAAATCGGGTCATGCTTGGAATCTGCAGCACCAGCAAACAACATTCTGTCGAAAACAGGTGCTAGCGTAGTGCGAGCATGTGCTAGCGCTACGCGAGCATGTGTCAGTTTCGTGAAAATCATTTATTTTAACCGTTGATGCATTGCGAACCCGTTTAAATACGTTCTAATTTACGTATGACTAATCCAACTCATGTTTTATGAGTTTCAGGTAAAATTTTAGCACCAGAGGACAGCCCAGTAATTTGCCATATGTGGCCCAATAGGAGGATTATTTGGGTGGACAAAACGTACGAGGGTTTTGGGGTTCGGAAGTTTGGAAGCAGTTGGCATATATTACAAATTTAGACGGCAATTACTTTAGATCTACAGTACGAGAAAAGAACATAGACGGCAGTAGGTTTTGAACAAAGAGACTACGAGGGGGAGGATCAAGAAGGTGATTGGTTCGAGGATTTAAGCCACGATCAAGAATCGGGTCGGGATTACAAATAGTTAGTGTTCAGTTTTAATTACTTTGTGTTTTTCAACGTATGAACATGAATTATTTGTTATTTCAGACTTGTTTATTATTGTTCTTGACTATGATTCTTGGCTAAACTTATTTTTGTACACGGGTTTGTGATGAATATTTGTTTTAATCGGTAATCTTTCGGTTTTGGTAATTTATTGATGGATTAATATTAAAGTAAGAGACCTAATAATAATTGGCTAGATGTGTGTGCGTGCTTTATTCTAATTTATTATCGTTCAATCGTTCCTCATGTGTCTTTGTGAATGTCTTTCATATATAGATGCATGTTAGGTTACCTACTTTGTGTTTGTAACTAGTTTATGGTTTATGGTGCACGTATTCCATAGGAACTTTGTTTGATAATTTAAAGGAGTTTAGTGTTCTACCTAATCTTGAGACCGGGAGGAGATAGATAGTTAGGATTGTCTTTGGTGCTAGGTATTTAGGTGTAGTGAGACCGCGAGGAGATCTGTCTAAGTGGCCTAGTATTATTTGTTTTCCTAAGTCTTGTCAAGTGTTTTTAGGTTACCCAGTCTTTGGGTACTTTAGTATTATTGGAGAGACCGGGAGGTGATCCAACCCATACCAGTGAGCTTTATTTGACCTTTAGGACCTTAGGAAAAGTTGATGAGACCGGGAGGAGATTCAACTTATCTTTAGTCTTATAGTGTCGTATTATTAGAACTTGGTTCCATCATAGTTACCATTGCCGAGAGATAACCGACAGTCATGAATAGGATTCCAAACCTGGGTAGTACTTTCTCATCCTTGATTTCACCTTAGTAGCCTTCAGCCTGCGTCTAGGTAGTCTAGTTTGTCTTAGTTAATTCCTTTAGTTTAATTAGTTAAAACCCCAAAATCCAATCAAATCAAATAAACCAGTTAAGTAATTAGTTGAGTCAGAGTCTAGTGTAGCGTCGCTAGTGTCTCGTGGGTTCGATACTCGGACTTCATTAGGCTTTACTACATACGATAGGTACACTTGCCTGTCAGTGGTCTAGCATTTAGAGAGTCTTAGTTTATAAATTTAAAACTAGGGTGTCTAGATTAGGTTAGTAGTTTTTATAGACCATAATTTTCACATCACTCCTATTAAGTATATCCTGGCTTTGAACATTCATTTCTCTATTGGTCGCTTCTAAGGCCCGCTGTTGTTGCAACTTTCTCATTCTTTTTCTACGCTCATGAGCTCCTCTCCTGAACCATCCTCTCTTCTTGGGAGGGAATGGCTCTTCAGATTGTGCTTTGAACACGAAAATCCCTTCTTCGGTGTCAGCCGAATACCCCGAGGGGTAGGCTGGGAAGAAGTTCCTTCGTCCCTATGAGAGCTGGACAATTGACGGTAAGCGTCCGAAGGTCCTTGATCACTCATACTGTAAACTAACAAATTGTCAAATAACACAAAATAATAATCTACACGTATGCACATAGTCTCATTGGTTATTTCCTAACAAAATTGACAAATTTCAATGTTAGCAGAACACTTCTTTGGCTTAAATCAGTGGCTGTGGCTCTGATACCACCTTTTGTCGCAACCCCCGTCCCCTAATCCCCCGGGAACGGGCGGCCGCGAGCCAGTATCAGTGGTATCAGTGTTTTATCATTTTGGCAGCGGAAATTTAATCAGGGGCGTAGTTAGGAAATATTTTATCAGAGTAAAATACCACATTTTTATAATAGTAAATACATGGGAAATTCCCAAGTTTCCATTACAATCATGTTTATAGGGATAAACCCTAATTTATTTAATCAAAACAACTTCTTTATTTAGGTAACTTTTATAGGCACTTTTCCAAGCCTTCAGTGCTCTCCAACTGGCTTCTATTTGGCTTTCACATTTTGTTACCTGATACGTGTTTTAAAAACATTTATCAGTGGGAAATACTGGTGAGTAAATCCTAGTTTAATCAAAACAGGTTTTATCATTTTGCAGTATTGAGGGCGATCTCGCAATTACATTTGTTTCCAATTCTTACTTTAATTACCACCCATGGTACTGTCAACCCGACTTGTGGTCGTGTTACTACTCACAGTGTAGTAACAAATTTTGTATACAAAACCCCAACATATCGACGATATTTGTATAATTACAAATACTCAATCACTGTGAAATATAATTTAACACATTTGAGGTTTTGTAAAAACAGTTTACAAAAATATTTAACAAAAAGGAGATTACTCACATTGCTATTTTAGACTTTTCTTTATGGTTTCCTGGTTATAATCTAATAATTTAAACAATGCACACGTGTTAGTATAATAACCCAATATTTACATTAGTTATACCTTCCCCGAGATAGAACTCCAACGACTACGTCGGGCAGAACCCCGACAGCTGTTACGGAACACTAGATCAATCGGGCAACGTATCTAATACGTAACCAGGGGTTATGATACTTACAACGAGGCAGAACTTCATTATTTAGGGGGTATTATGCCCGGGAATTATGTATACTATAGAGAAATTGAGAGAGTTTATGATTCTGAACGAGTTGGGACTGAAGGCCGATCACCCCTATTTATAGGGTCTGATCTTGAGTTCTTCGCGGCCCGCGTAAGAAACAGAAGGGGTCTTCGCGCCCCGCGACGTAGGCCGGGTAGGCCCTAGCTTGGCCCGATCACCGGTATAGCCTCGACACATGGTGACACGTGGTGGCTCCGGGCTTTGCCTGATGGACTATCTGTCACGGCCCGCGTAAGTCGAAGACTATGTCTTCGCGACCCGCGAGCGCCCTGAATTTCTGGTTTTTATTTTATGAAAATAAAGGTATTTAGGACCGGTTTTCATATACGGGGTGTAGTTTGGGACATATAGGGATGTTCTAAATAATTTAGGGGTATCGAAACTATTTTAGGAGGGTCGTTATAATTATTTACCTTTTTGCTTCCATCCACATAAATTATGGCTTCTACAAGATCACACTAGTACTTATGTTCATAATTTCACTCGAAAATGAACTGCTCAAGATTTCATACCTTACATTTCCATGTAGTTACCATAACTTTTTTTTGAATGGCTAAACTTTCACACCTTTCCACCAGGTTCGAACCTGGCTTCTTTCCCCCCCAAACACCTTTGGTGTTACCACTCGGCTATAGCCCAAGTGGCTGTTACTATAATTTGCTTCAAGATCCGATGAGAAATCTCTCATGCGTAGTTCTCTTGATTTATTAGAACAATTCTTCCTTTATTTTTTTAATAAATCCTATTCATTAAAAAAACATCATATTGCTATTTTTAAGGCAATATTAGCGTTAACTAACAACTTTTGTTATCAAGTCATCAGAATAACACTTAGTTTAGACTCCTTTATTATGGTATTAGCATCAAAATGATAATCACCAGAATCACCTTCATGAGATCATGGGACCTCATACTCTCTTTTACTCCTTAGTGAGATTATAAAATCTCTGTAATTCTTTATATGGGATCGAGAATGTCTAAACTTTTTAATGTAATTCAATAATCCGTTAGTTATTTGCCAACTTATCCAGTTTGACTTTTCAAGGTCAAACTACCACTTATTAGTTATTGTATCTCTTGCTAAAACTTTCCATCCCGTCCATACTTAAGCCATTCGTCCGGGTCTTAGCCAGTCATTCACCCCAACTCTCATGAGTTGATTTTTTAATATGCCGATCGCGTAACTTTATTCGATACTTCTTTCTTTCAATAAAACTTTCGTTTAGGTGCTAATTTCCATCACCCTTTTTGTTATCTTATTGAAATTTGTCTTATACTTACTCATATAATCCGTTTGACTCTAACAAGGTCAAACTGTCAACACATACCTAACTAGGTTTCAACAACTAGAAATAACTCATCCCACACATGATCATATATGTGTGACATGTATATAAATGCACTCCTTTAGGGGAGCAACATACTTAACCTGGCAAGGCTACCGACACCACTTGCTTACAATGTTTATACTTACCGTAGTTGGGGAGAGAAACGCATTCCCTCCTTCATTCTCATCCGATCCTTATTTATTTATGGATCCAACCTTTCATTCTTACTTATTTCATTCATAATTACTTATGGATTCAAGCCCTTTCCATTCTTACTTTTCATTCCTATATGTTTTATCCGTATTCTCCTACGGATTTAACTTTTTCAATCATATATTTTTTTTACCTGCACTTACTTACGGATCCTAATTTTTCATTCATGCTTTTCATTCATACAAGTTTGATCCTTACTCAGTTACGGATTCAAACTTTTCATTCATGCTTTTCATTCTTAGAAGTTTGATCCTTACTCAGTTACGGATTCAAACTTTTCATTCATGCTTTTCATTCTTACAAGTTTGATCAGTACTCAACTACGGATTCAAACTTTTCATTCATGCTTTTCATTCTTACAAGTTTGATCCGTACTCAACTACGGATTCAAACTTTTTCATTCTTATAGAATACCCCCATTTTCTTGAGACTCTTACAACTCCTTTCACCCACACGTCAACCTGCTTCCCGATTCTACCGGGCATACCTGTGATGATTATCATGGTCTCACGAATATCATATGCTTCTTGTGTATTGGCCGGCCACGCAATTCACATACTAGTTTTGTGCCTTCATGTAATCATCACCTTATTCCCGGAGAAGCGGTTTTTCAGTTCGTGCAACATCTTTAAAACTTACCAAGACAATATCATTGTATTTGCTTAACATTTACCCTCCCTCAGGAGATTTTCCCAACTCCGGTACCCATATATATTAATATTGTGTACCTGGGGTCCATCTGTCTAATTACATGCTTTGGTATTCATCCTAGACCGCATCCTCAGATCATCCTCCTCAATCGCTTAACCGTACCTTGCATATACAAAAGAATTAGTTTCTTTATATGAACACATATATACATGCTTACATTCAATTCTACCTTCGGATCTTGATCGAGTCTCGGATTGTACGGGTTTCTAGTCACAAGAGCACACAGGTTTGAGTTCAAGTACTTACCTCTTTTGTACTTGGTTTCACTCAAACCAGAGCTCTGATACCAACTTGTAACACTCTAAATTCAAAATGACCAAAATTTATATTTTAATTGCGGAAAAAGTAGGTCCCAAAATTTCTTCTGTCTAATGACATTATATAAATTTGTCTTCATCATTTAGATATGAACAACACTACTCTTTTTTTTTTAAAAAAAAGAACAATATGATCTAATAAGTTTAGATTCGTAACCCATTACTAAACAAAATGACCACTAAAAAAATTATAAGATATAAACTCAACTATATGATGTTCGTAATTCTTCCTGAGCACTTGATCCTCAACTTTAGAATCCATCCATAAGTTTTACCTACGACATTACAAAACGACATGTTAGTATTAATTAGATTGAGATCATATGATAATCAAACTTGTAAGTTTGATCTCAAACACCAAAATCTTAACTTGGAACAATCCCCGATGTAAACTACATCGGAATCGACGAAGCCTTCGCCGACCTAGCGTAGGCATCCCATTGTAACACCGAACATAGACCAGAAACCCATCATGGTAACAACTAGCATCGGTGTGACCTATGCTGAATATAGTGTAGGCTACACCACCTACAACACTTGTACATGATTTTCGGTTTTTAAAACGAGTAAATCTCGTACTTCTCAAACCTGCTTCTAGTCAACGTGATCATCAACAATGGAGTTAAAACTCATAGTTCTAATAATAATTTTAGCCTTGTTAATATTCCAAACTCTTACCACCAACCACATTACTAACAATCGTTTGCACACAAAAAAGGGTCGAATCATAATTCCTTAACATGCCATTAAGACTCGACATTTTTTTCTAGGTACTGCCAATCTTCATATTTGTAGGAAGGCAAGAGTTCACAACATTGTAGAAATACTTCCCATTTCATACCTCGTACCTTACATTATACAACAAAGTTGAATCTAAACAATATATAATATAAGTCTCATTAACAACAAGATAGATAGCATACCATTTTAAAATCCCAAAGGCAACATATGTAGCCATCTATCATCACTTGTTACTTTAATCATTCTAAAGGTTAAGTATCATCTAGTGATTCTTTTGCATTACCAATAGTAGAGAAATCAGTGTTTAATCCAATATGATCACTACGCCATAATCCTACATTTTTACGTAAATACCGGTGATATTACCAACACCGTAACAAGTCAAATACAATATCACAATACATGTGTAAGATAACTTACCTTTGCCCGTAGGATTAGCTATACTTCGAATCCCCTTTCTGACCCATTGACTTCTTGTTAGATGCCACCGGGCATAATTCCCTTTTTCTTTAATTGCATTACTGGAATTTCACAACGAATCAAGCCTTTCGTATAAACGGTTTCATATTAGAAAACAAACTCTTCATGTACCATGAACCGAAACTACATTTAGAGTTTTGTTTTCCTCTGGAACAATTCTTTAGCCTCGTAACATCCTTGTAAGGCCGTTTGGACAGCCATGCAACCATTCATGTTTCCTGTTTTTTACCCTTGTTTTCTGTTACAACTGATCGCAACAAAATTACATATTTCTAGACCTCAGATCAGAAATTCCTCTGGTGAGAACACACATCTATAAGTTAGGAAACCACAGTTCAAATTTCATTACGATCCAACCGTTGGATCATCGGTAACAACCCAATCTTTGAAACTATGTTTTCCAAACCGGAAATACGAATGGTTGTGAAAATGGATTATAAAATCGAACATGCAGACCTCTAAAACACATTCTCACCATTGACTATGGTCAACTATTTGTGAGGATCATACTGTAAAAATTTTTAGATGATCCAATGGCTAAAACTTTCGGATCAGCCAGTTCTTTGAGGTTGTGCAGTTAAAAAAACAACCACCCAAATTCGAACAGAACCATTTCCAAAATTTTGATGGTTAAAACTGGGATCTAGATTTTATATTGAACTGAAATGGAGCTTACCATGGAGTTTGGGATTTCAAGAAATGGTTCCAGACAAAAATTAAGGGTAGCTGGACCACCATCACTCGCCACACCAATACCACCGTCAGTCACCGACCGCTGCACCTCCCTTCTCTCTCTGGCTCCAGCCTTCACTTTCTCTAAATCCAGAAAATAAACCATTTTTTTTTTTTTTTGCAACTAATGAGCCTTGAATGACTTTTATACATTCAAAAATGTGTTAACTACAATACATCCCCCCTTAAGTTTGATTTGTTACAACAATGACCCCTTAAGTTTGGGTGAGTCACAAGATGATGTAACGTTATGCCGGTATATATTACTTTAAAACCGAACTCGTCATGTTTCCCAACATTATATTAAAAATATAATGTGCTAAATTTTTTACTTATCAAATTCTTTAATCTTAAAATAAGTCTTTACCGATAGTAAAATATCATATTACTATTTCACCCAAGAATAGGATGTTACACGAAACGAGCCTTAGTCTCATAAGTGAGACCATTGCAGAATTTCTCTACAAGGTCTCAATCAGACAAGCCATGTTGAGAGCATCAGGCAAGCAAGTTTTGGAAATGCTCACAAGCAAGGTAATATGGCTCATCGGGTTCCATCCAAAATGAATGGATTTGGTCCCGAAGTCTAGAAGCTTTGGCGGGCGGGAAGTATTTATTGAGGAATCCTTCACGAAGAGCTGCCCAAGCGGTGAATGTTTAAGCAGGCTGTGAATCGAGCCAAGTGGTGGCTTGTCTAACAAGAGAAAATGGGAACAACTACTGGAAAATAACATCATCATTGGCACCTTGTAACTTGAAGGTGCCGCAGATGCAGGTAAGACGGGCTTTGTGGGCGGGTGAATCCTCATTATCTCGACCATGGAATTGGCACGAAGTGGTGATCGCAGTCATGATGTAAGGGGGGATTTGCCATGAGTTGTCATTATTGATTGGCGGGAAACTGATGGGAGAATTAACACTAGTGAAACCCTCGGTTGATTGTTGGTGGATGGTCCTATGGTTGACCATTGTTGTTCGAGTGGGTAGTTGTCACAACCCCCGGCCCCTAATCTACTGGGAACGGGCGGCCGCGAACCAGTATCAGTGGTATCGGTATTTATCCGTTTGGCAGCGGAATTTACATCTGGACCGTAGTTAGGAAATATTTTATCAGAGTAAAATACCACATTTTTATAATAATAAACACATGGGTAAAACCCAAGTTCATATTACAATTGTTTATAGGGATAAACCCTATTTTATTGAAATAAGACATCTCTTTTATTTAGGTAACTTTTATAGCCACATTTTCCAAGCCTTCAGTGCTGTCCAGCTGGCTTCAATTTGGCTTTCACATTTTGTTACCTGAAACGCGTTTTAAAAATATTTGTCAGTGGGAAATACTGGTGAGTGAATCCCAATTTAATCAAAACAGGTTTTACATTTTACAGCATTGAGGGCGATCACGCAATCACATTTGTTTCCAATTCTTACTTTAATTACCACCCACGATACTGTCAACCCGACTTATGGTCATGTTACTACTCACAATGTAGTAACAAATTTTGTTTACAAAATCCCAACATACCGACGATAATTGTAAAATTACAAATACTCAATAACTGTTAGTCATAATATCAAACAATTGAGGTTTTGTAAAAACAGTTTGCAAAAGGTTTACAAAAAGGAGATTACTCACATTGCTATTTTAGGTTTTTCCTTTGTGACTTCATGGGTATAATCTATTATTTTAAACAATGCACACGCGTTAGTATAATAACCCAATTTACATTAGTTATACCCTCCCCGAGACAGAACTCCAACGACTACGTCAGGCAGAGCCTCGACAGCCGCTACGAAGCTCTAGATCAATCGGGCAGCGTATCTAATACGTAACCGGGGGTTAAAATACTTACAACGAGGCAGAGCTTCGCTAATTAGGGGGTATTATGCCTGGTATAATTCTAATATTCAGAGAATAGAGACAGAGTTCGAGATTTGAGCGACGAAAAAATGAAACTGATAGATCTCATTTATAGGCTGGAAATCAAGTTCCTCGCGCCCCGCGAAAGAGACCAGAAAGGGCTTCGCGGCCCGTGAGGCCAACTAGGGTAGGCCCTAGGTTGGCTGATTCGACGACTAGACCCAACACGTTCATGACACGTGGCGGCACCGGGCTGCTCCTCGTGGCCTAGCTGTCGCACCCCGCGTAACCCGAATACAAGGTCTTCGCGGCCCGCGAGTGCCACAAGGATTTTGATTTTAATTAAATTTGATAAATTTAAAGGTATTTAGGGCTAGTTTACGTATACGGGATGTATTTTAGAACGTGTAGGGATGTTCCAAATATTTTTAGGAGTGTTGGAAATATTTTAGGAGGGTTGTTATATCCTCCCCACCTTGTTTTGGAACTCGTCCTTGAGGTCTACTAGAACAGGTGTGGGTATTTCCTCTGCATTTCTGATTCAAGCTCCCATGTATATTCTGGTCCTCTCTTGGAATCCCATTTTACTTTGACCAGAACTAATCTCTTGTGTTTGAGATTCTTGACTTTCCTGTCTTCAATTTGTAGAGGCTTCTTTACAAACTTAAGCTTCTCATTTACCTCTATATCCTTAAGAGGTACCACTAATGATTCATCGGCTAAGCACTTTTTGAGATTACATACATGAAATACATCATGTATTCCTTCCATTTCCTCTAGCAGTTGTAGCTGATAAGCTACAGGTTCTATTCTTCTAATAATCTCAAAAGGTTCGACATACCTGGGGCTTAGCTTTCCCCTCTTGATGAATCTGACTACTCCTTTCCAAGGAGAAACTTTTAATAAAACCTTATCTCCTACTTGAAATTCTAATGGCTTCTGCCTGTTATCAACATAACTCTTTTGTCGATCACGTGCTGCTTTTAGTCTTTCCTTGACTTGAATAATCTTGTCTGTTGTTTCCTGTACTATCTCTGGTCCAGATAGTTGCTTTTCTCCAATTTCTGCCCAACAGACTGGAGTTTGGCACTTTCGTCCATAAAGGGTTTCGAAGGGTGCAGCATTGATACTGGTATGATAGCTGTTATTGTAGGAAAATTCTATTAATGGTAGATGATCGTCCCAATTTCCTCCAAAATCAATTGCACAAGCTCTAAGCATATCTTCCATTGTTTGAATTGTCCTTTCGCTTTGTCCATCCATTTGAGGATGATAAACGGTGCTCAGATTTAACTTGGTTCCCATTGCTTTTTGGAAACTTGTCAAAAAATGAGAAGTAAAACGGCTATCTCTATCAGAAACAATTGATAAAGGAATACCATGCAATGAAACTATTTCATTAACATATAACTTGGCTAACTGTTCCATACCGAATGTTTCCTTCATTGGTAAGAAATGAGCAGACTTAGTTAACCTATCTACAATCACCCAGATTGTATCATTACATTTTCGTGTCTTGGGTAATTTGGTAACAAAGTCCATTGTTATCAATTCCCACTTCCATACAGGCATTTCCAATGCCTGCAATAAACCTGAGGGTTTCTGATGCTTAGCTTTAATCTGTGAACAGGTTAGACATTTAGCAACATAAGCTGCTATATCCTTTTTCATTCATATCCACCAAAAATTCTTTCTTAGATCTTGATACATCTTATCACTTCCAGGATGTATCGTATACTTAGACTTATGAGCTTCTTCTAATATTCGGTAGCGTAGGTTTCCTAGTTTAGGTATCCACATCCTTTTCTTATGGAATCTCAAAATTACGTCAGTTCCTTGTTCTAATTCCTTAATCATTCCTTTCAATTTTTCAGTATCATCCTTGATTACTGATTCTTGTATGGTTCTTATTTGCTCGTTTAAATCTATCTGCAGATTTAATTTAAGAGAACGTACTTTTCTTGGCTTTTCATGATACTTTCTACTTAAAGCATCAGCTACTACATTAGCTTTTCCTGCATGATACTGGATATGGCAATCATAATCACTATGAAATTCTATCCAGCGTCTCTGTCTCATATTCAACTCTTTTTGCCCAAAAATGTACCTTAGACTCTTATGATCAGTGAAGACAACAAATTTATTTCCATATAAATAGTGTCTCCAAATCTTAAGGGCAAAAATTATGGCTCCTAATTCTAAATCATGGGTTGTATAGTTTTCTTCATGATTCTTAAGTTGTCTAGAGGCATAGGCTATAACCTTTTCACGTTGCATCAACACACATCCATAACCTAACTTAGAAGCGTCACAATAGACTTCAAAGTCTTCAGTTCCTTCTGGTAACGCTAGTATGGGTGCGTTGGTTAATCTTTGCTTAAGAATTCTAAAGGCTTCTTCTTGTTTTGGTCCCCATTCAAACTTAACAGACTTACAGGTTAGCTTCGTTAAGGGAATGGCTATTCTAGAAAAACATCGAATAAACCTTCTATAATAACCGGCTAGTCCTAAGAAACTTCTCACCTCTATTGGTGATTTAGGGACTTTCCATTTGGTAATTGCCTCAATCTTTGTGGAATCCACATGAATTCCTTCATGATTAACTAAATGTCCAGGAAATTGCACTTCTTCTAACCAAAATTCGCATTTTGAAAATTTAGCATAAAGCTTTTCTTTTCTCAGCAAACTTAGGAGTGCATGCAGATGCACTGCATGTTCTTCTTTACTCTTAGAGTAAATTAGAATATCATCTATAAAGACAATTTTGAATTTGTCCAAATATGGCTTACATATTCGGTTCATCATGTCCATAAATAAGGCTGGGGCATTGGTTAGACCAAATGGCATGACAATAAATTCATAATGGCCATACCTTGTTCTGAAGGCGGTCTTAGGAATGTCCTCTTCCTGTACCTTTAATTGATGATATCCTGAGCGTAAGTCGATTTTTGAAAAGAATCGAGCTCCTTGCAATTGATCGAACAGATCATCGATTCTCGGTAACGGGTACCGATTTTTAATCATAACCTTATTCAATTCTCGGTAATCAATGCACATACGCATTGATCCGTCTTTCTTTTTGACAAACAAGATCGGTGCTCCCCAAGGTGATGAACTTGGCTGTATGAATCCTTTCTCCAAAAGTTCGTCCAACTGTTTCTTCAGTTCTTGCATTTCTGCTGGCGCCAAACGGTAAGGTGCCTTGGCAATTAGTGCGGTTCCTGGTAGCAGATGAATTCTGAATTCAACTTCCCTATCTGGCGGTAGTCCTGGTAGCTCTTCTAGAAAAACATCTGAGAATTGAGATACTACTGGAATATCTTTCAATTCTTTTCCTTTAGTGTTAATGATTATAGAAACCATATACATTAGGGATCCTTTCCTTGCATAACTTGCAGTTTTCATCACAGAGATGAATTTCGTGGATCTAGATGGCTTATTTCCTTTAATTGTGATCTTGTCTCCCTTTGGTGAACTTATTTCAATTGACTTTTGATCACATAGAATACTGGCTTTATTGGCTACTAACCAATCCATTCCAAATATGATATCAAATCCAGCCACATTCATTGGGTAAAGATTTGCAATAAAAACTTGGTTTAAAATTTCTATTCTTGCTCCCTACAAGATTTTAGAAATCTTAATGGATTCCCCATTTGATGTCTCTACTAGACATTCTTGTTGGAGTTTAGTTAATTGTTGATTGAGAATTTTGAAAAATGAAGTATTAATAAAACTTTGGTTCGCACCAGAGTCAAATAATACTTTAGCAAAAACATCATTAACTAAAAACGTACCAGCAATCACATCCGGAATCATCTTCGCTTCTTTGGCTATCAGAACAAATGCTCTAGCATTCTTAGTAGTCTTGTTGCTCATGGCTAGAGCTAGTTTCAGACAGTTCGGCTTAATATGTCCATTTTCTCCACAATTGAAGCATACTCCGTTACTGGGTTTCTTCCTACAGTCTTCTTCCTTATGTCCTTGTATCTTGTAGAAATTGCAGTACGTGGAGCATCTTCCTGAATGTTTTTTCTTGCAGGCCTTACAATAAGGTGCAGAAGTAGAACCTATATTCTTCCCACGATTGGAATTTCCATAGCGAAATTCTTGGGTAAGTTTCTGAGCTAGGTTCTTTCTTTGATTTTCTTCTTGTGTAAGTACTAGTTCATCAGTCAAGGTATTTGCTAGTTCTACTGCTTCTTCTATGGTTGGTGGTCTAGCTGCCTTGACTACATGTCTAATCTCACTGATTAGTCCCCAGATGTAACGGGAAATTAATATTGGTTCTGGTGAAGCTAGGGTTGGCACTATTCTAGCATATTCGAAGAATACGGTAGTGTAACCCTTACAGTCTACTCCAGTTATTCTAAGGTTTAAGAACTTATTAGCTATCTGTTCCTTTTCATTGGATGGACATAATTTCCTTTCAACCATAGTCTTAAACTCAGTCCATTCCGTATTATAGACTCTATCACTTCCCCTAGACTGGAGAATAGTGTTCCACCATTCTAAAACAACATTCTTAAATAGATTGGAAGCAAACATGATTTTGTCTTCCTCTGCACATTTGCTTATTTTTAAGACTACTTCAGTCTTTTCTAACCAGCGTAGAGTTGCAATGGCTCCTTCATTGCCCGAGAATTCTATTGGTTTACAAGACCATAATACTTTGTAAGAACAACCATAAGACATGGTTCTTCTTATTTTTGGAATGGGCACTTGAAGTAATGGTCCATTGTTTACGCTGTGATTGGGTTCAGTATGTGATCGCATACTTCCATTTTTACTTTTATTATTTTCCGCTTCCCTAACGTTTTGGATAATAGCGGGCATAGCATCTCTAATTCCTTTGGTTACTATGTGTCGAATGGCACTATTATTTATCTGATTATCATTATTCTGGTTTTCCTGATTTGCTGCGTTGTCCATCTGGATTATAAACAATTACCAAGTATTAATATCGTAGAGCAATGTTTAATACGAACAATCACACAACAAGCATATTGATCAAAATCGTCATGCATTACGACATTTACTCTATTTTACAGATATGCATCTAATACAAACCACAACTGAAATTTAAAGTACAATACTAGTATGCATCAGTAGTTATAAGATTATCAAGTTTAGTTGATTTTTTTTCAAGTCACACACACACACACACAGATATATATATATATATATATATATATATATATTATTACTATTATTATTACTATTAATAGGGGTTCATCCAATATTGCATGTTACGCTCGTCGTATTTCCAAACGAGCCTCTCCCCTATTTGTCTTATCTTTTCACTTTCATCTAACAACTCCTCACCAAAGGTGCAAAGTTCTTGCACATTCTCATTGCTCATGGGTGGTGCGGGTGCTGGTATCGGGTCAAGGTACTGTGGCATTGGTTCTTCGTACGGGTACGGGTTTTCTAAGATTTCCCTGATATATTGGTCATTATCCCAGTATGGATCTAGAGGGTCAAGGTTTGGATAGGGTGCTACTGGGTTTGGCATGGGTTCCTCTTGTGGATGGAATTCTGGCTAATTTCTGTGGTCGTCAAACCATGGGTCATAACCTAGAGGATTTGGGGCTGGGACTCTAGGGATTTCGTTTGGGTCAAAAACAGGTAATGGAATTTGGTCTCCTGGGTTTTGTTCTATTTCCATGGGTTGTGTTGGGAATAAGGGCAGTGGTTGTGGTGCTATCATCTGTTCTAAATTCGGGTCTGCAGCAATGGTTGCTAAGATATGAAAGTTGGCTAGTCTCCTATTGATTATATCTTGAGTTTGGGTGTTCATCTCCCTATTCGCAGCTACTAAAGATCGCTGTTGCTGTAACTTTCTCATTCTTTTCCTACGCTCGTGAGCTCCGCGATTGAACCATCCTCTCTTTTTGGTATGGAATGGCTCCTAGGATTGCGCTTTGAATATAAAGATACATTCCTCTATGTCAGCTGAATACCCCGAGGGGGTAGGATGGGAAAAGGTTCATCTATAGGAGAACTAGACAATTGACGATAGGCGTCCGATGGTCTTTGATCACTCATACTGTAAACTAACAGATTGTCAAATAATAAAACAATAATATACACGTATGCACATAATTGCATAGATCATTTCCTAACAGAATTGACAATTTCAATGTCAGCATAACACTTCTGTGGCTCAAATCAGTGGCTATAGCTTTGATACCACTCTCTGTCACAACCCCCGGCCCCTAATCTCCTGGGAACGGGCGGCCGCGAACCAGTATCAGTGGTATTGTTATTTATCAGTTTGGCAGCGGAATTTATATCAGGACCGTAGTTAGAAAATATTTTATCAGAGTAAAATACCACATTTTTATAATAATAAACACATGGGTAAAACCCAAGTTTATATTAAAACATTGTTTATAGGGATAAACCTTATTTTATTGAAAAAAAACATCTCTTTTATTTAGGTAACTTTTATAGCCACATTTTCCAAGCCTTCAGTGCTGTCCAGCTGGGTTCTATTTGGCTTTCACATTTTGTTACCTGAAACGCATTTTAAAAACATTTGTCAGTGGTAAATACTGGTGAGTGAATCCCAGTTTAATCAAAGCAGGTTTTATCATTTTAAAGCATAGAGGGCGATCGCTCAATTACATTTGTTTCCAATTCTTACTTTAATTACCTCCCACGATACTGTCAACCCGACTTGTGGTCATGTTACTACTCACAGTGTAGTAACAAATTTTGTATACAAAACCCCAACATACCGACGATAATTGTAGAATTACAAATACTCAATAACTGTTAGTCATAATATCAAACAATTGAGGTTTTGTAAAAACAGTTTGCAAAAAGGTTTACAAAAAGGAGATTACTCACATTGCTATTTTAGGTTTTTCCTTTCTAACTTCCTGGTTATAATCTATTAATTTAAACAATGCACACGCGTTAGTATAATAACCTAATTTACATTAGTTATACCCTCCCCGAGACAGAACTCCAACGACTACGTCGGGCAGAGCCTCGACAGCCGCTACGGAGCACTAGATCAATCGGGCATCGTATCTAATACGTAACCGGGGGTTAAAATACTTACAACGAGGCAGAGCTTCTCTAATTAGGGGGTATTATGCCCGGTATAATTCTAATATTCAGAGAATAGAGAGAGAGAGTTTGAGATTTGAGCGACGAAAAAATGAAACTAATAGATCTCATTTATAGGCTGGAAATCGAGTTCCTCGCTCCCCGCGAAAGAGACCACAAAGAGCTTCACGACCCGTTAGGCCAACTAGGGTAGGCCCTAGCTTGGCTTATTCGACGACTAGACCCAACACGTTAATGACACGTGGCGGCACCGGGCTGCTCCTGGTGGCCTAGCTGTCACGCCCCGCGTAACCCAAAGACAAGGTCTTGGCGGCCAGCGAGCACCACAAGGATTTTGATTTTATTTAAATTTAATAAAATTAAAGGTATTTGGGGCTAGTTTACGTATATGGGATGTATTTTAGAACATGTAGGGATGTTCCAAATATTTTTAGGAGTGTCGAAATATTTTAGGAGGGTTGTTATAGTAGTAGAATATGTGGTCGAGAGGAATGTGGTGAAGAATGTAGAGTAAAGTCAAAGAAGGATGGTTTAGATTGTAGAGTACAGTCAGAAAGGGTTGAGCTTGAAGAAGAAGCACTAACCTTTGGTTTGAACACAACAAGCGTGAGTGGATCAACTGGTGGCGGTCTCTAAGAACGGAGATGTGGCATAAACTACAAATCAAGAACAAGAATGTGAGAGAATGGACTAGACTAACACAAAACAAAATCAAAGCTAATAAACGCAATCGCTTAAGAGTCCCCGACAATGGTGCCAAAAACTTGATGTGCTTCTAGTAGTTTAACAAATAGTAGCTAAATTAACCCTAAACTAGACACTAAGTAATACTCTAGACTCTTTAAAAAACTAAACTATTGACCGATAAGTGAATCCATCGGAACTAGGATAGCTAAAGTAAGTCTAGATATCGAACCCACGCGACTCTATTGAAAACATATACTAGACTCGATTACTTATCTACAGTGACTCGATTTAATTGTTTTTATTTGTGAAGGGGGATTTCTAACAATCCTAATGAAATTAATTAAAGATTAATACGCACTGACTAAGACGCTAACTAAGACTATAGGCAGGATCAGATGATGGTAAAAACACTACCTACGTTTGGAATCATATTCATTAATCATGGTTTTCAAATGGTAATGGTAACTAGATGGAACCGGGATCTATGATACTAAACTAATAGGAAATCCTAGAGTCTCGACCCTTCTCAAGGATGTTAACTAAGAGAACCCTAAATGCTGCTAAACTCACCGCTTAGTCAAATAGCCTCACACCAAATCCAATAATACGAAGTACCAAAAACACAATCTACCTCACAGCGCGGCAATTTCAATCCACTCTAAAGTGTAAAGGGGTAATCTTTGAATAATTCATTAGACTTAAGTAGGAAACTATTATAAGACAATCAAGGAAGACCCGCTCACAAGCATTCCACACCTACACTGTCTAATGGCGGGGACAAACTTAACTAATCCTCACCTCACAACTATTCGACTAGGTAGAACACTTAAAACCTCTGATTCCTCAATCATAAACTAATTGCAAACACATAATGGCGACCTAACTAACTTTCATCCATGACAAACTATCACAAAACGGAAGTGGAACTTATGAAAGAGTTTAAATCAGTAATAAGCATGCATAGTATCTGAGTTTATGATCAATATAATTTACTAAAGTATAAATCCATCAATTGTCACCAAAAACTGTTCGAAAAACCAATCATAAACAAATAATATTCTTAAACCTAGGTATCAACATGTAGTTTTGCTTAGAATCATTTAAAAAAAAAACAGAAACACAAGATAAAACAAGTTCACAAGTCATGAAGGAATTCAAAGGAGACAATGAAAAAAAGAATCGAATTATGAACACTCGATGATGCACGATCCAAAAGCTTTAAAACTGTCAATCGTTGCTTCTTGAACATTCAAAATCACCCCCCCAGATGTGTTTGTTCGTCTCCACAACAACTTCTTTCTATTATGATTCAACATTAGGTTAAAAAATGTTAATCTGGCCCCAAACCTAGCTTTTCTCGATTTGCAAGCCTGTCACGTCGTGCGACGGGTAATACCTTCAGTTGCCGTGTGATGCGACATTGAGTAAAAACGTGGGGTCCATTGTTGCTCTCGTGCCATGCAAGAATCTTTCCAAAACCTAGTCGTGTGAGCGACAGGGTATATTTCTTCAATTTTCATTTCCTTTCATCACCCAATCAAGTGCGACTTGTCCGAAGGCTTGGTTTTCTTCATATTCACTTGTTTTCACTTCCTTTTTTCCTCCGGAGCGTAACAAAACACACACTACTAAGTATGAAGGTAAAAGCAAAATAAAACGACATTAAACGACTCGAAAATTGTACAAACTATACAACGGAAACAGATGTATCGTGCAATATATATCACTGATTATGTCTTTTCTTCATGCATGATTATGGTGTTTTGTTCATACGTGATTAGGTTTTTGAGCTGTATAACTTGTGTAATTTCATATCATACTATCGCACGTTAAGGAATATTGTATTTTACATATTCACTATATATATATAGGGTAGGGTCATGCGAGAACCACTTTTATTGCGAGAACCCATGTGAACACAACTAAATAAACCCATTACACCACCAAAAACCTAAAAAACCTACCTAACCCCCACCCCCCAAAAAAAAAACCTAAACCCCCTCCCCCCCCCCCCCCCAAAAAAAAAAAAAAAAAAAAAAAACGTAACCCCCCACCCCCCCAAAAACCTAACCCCCCCCCCCCCCCCCACCCAAGCTAAATACTAAAAACTAAACCCTCAAAAAATCTAAAAAACACACAAATTTTTTTAATATTTTTTTATTTAAATCGCTACTTTTAGTAGCCAAAAACAATTTTTTTTAAATTTTTATTTAATAACGAAAAGTAGCGATTTTTTCATAAAAAATATTAAAAAAACTTTTTTGTATGTTTTTAGATTTTTTTAGGTATTTTTAGTTGTGTTTACATTGGTTCTCGCGGTTCTTGCAATAAAGGGTGGTTCCTAAGTGACTTTTCTCCTATATATATATATATATATATATGCGATAACTAAAATGGAATCCCAACATTGAGAAAACCCAACAAACCCATATGTGTGGGGAGGAGATTAAGGCATGTATCCCATATATCCAAACCTATTACTTAAGGTAGAAGGGCATAATAGTAATTACACATGCTACATTACCTATGTTAACCTTTTGATTTATTCTTCTTAATATATCCTCATTATCATTCCATTATTTAAATGTTCATAACATCTTTAGAGGGTTTGCTTTGGCTTCTGTGAGAGTTTTGTTTTGGCTTTCACCATCTTCTCTCTTCATTTATAGATAACACTCTAAGGGGACTAGGGGTGGTCCGTGATGGCCACCCCATCACGCGTTTTTTTTTTTTTTGCACACCGCCGCCGCCTATTGTATCACGCGTGGAATTTTACACGCGTTGAACATATCACGCGTTGATCATTCAAATTTTCAAACGTTGGGCCTTGAATTCTCGACCGTTTTTCAACGGTAAACTTTAAATAAAAAAAATAATAATCTTTAAACCTTTTATATATACTTATCCATTTTTAACATTTCACACACACCAAAACACAAACATATTTCACACAATCTACATCTTTCTCAAATGGAGTTTCCTACGGATTCGACGTTTCCGATGTCTAGCGATAGCGATACCGAGTCGTCTTCCAACAATGAGACGCTAAAATATTTTGTGTCGGTGTATAACGAACTTGATACTAGTTCGTCCCGCCCAAAGAAGAAGATGGTAGACCGTGATCGTATACGTGCCAACGAAGTGTTAATGAACGATTATTTTGTGGAGAATCCGCTCTACAATGCCGAAACGTTTAGAGATCGGTTTCGTTTACCAAAAGAATTATTTTTAAAATTGTTGGAGACATCGAAGCAAGCGAGGAATGGTTTCAAGAAGGTTACGATGCGAGGGGCAAGCCAAGTTTCACGGCGATACAAAAATGCACGTCCGCCATTCGCCAACTAGCGACAGGTAACCCTCCCGATCAATATGATGAATACCTAGCTATGGCGTCCATAACTTCTCGTGAATGTCTTCAATTTTTTTGCAACGCGGTCATTAAGTTGTATGGTAAAGAGTTTTTACGTAAACCGATGAGCCACGACATCTCACGTATTTACACCGCAAATGAGGTTGGATGGCATTTTCCAAGGATGCTCGGTAGCATCGATTGTACACATATCGAGTGGAAAAATTTTCCAAGAGAGTTGCAAGGGGCGTATGTTAGGGGTGACATCAAAAGACCAACCATCATACTAGAAGCGGTGGCGTCAAATGATTTATGGTTTTTGCATTCATATTTCGGTGTTCCAGGTTCAAACAACGACATCAATGTGTTGCACACGTCGCCATTGTTTCAAACCGTAACGGATGGTACCGCACCTTCCTCTCCATTCTATGTTAACGAACGATATTACAGACGAGGCTTTTTTCCTGTTGATGGTATCTACCCGTCATGGTCTGTTTTTGTGAAAGCTCCCTCATTTCCTGTCGAGGCTAAAGAAATTGTGTTCAAAAAATTGCAAGAATCGGCAAGAAAAGATGTTGAGAGGGCTTTTGGTGTTTTAAAGGGTAGATGGGGTATACTACACCGACCAGTTCGTGCGATGAACAAGAAAGCAATACATAGCATAGTATATGCATGTATCATATTGCACAATATGATAATCAAAGAAGACGGACGTGCAATATCTCCGGATTGGGTGCCGGATCCTCCTACACAAGTTCAAGTTCCCCAAAATATCCAACAAGAATTGCGTGATGAAGAAACTCACTTTCAGTTGAGATACGATTTAATCGAACTAGTAGGTTCTTTAGGTTTGGAGTTTCATGAGTCGGACAAGGAGTAGAGCTTTTTTAGTATTTTTTTTTTTAGTTTGTAGCCTAAAATATTTCTAGTATGTTAAATTGAACTAGTATGTTTTAATTTTAATGAAATTTATAATTTTAGTGTTTTATTGTTAATTTCTAATTTTAAAATAAAAAATTAAAAAAATTTGTGAGTGATAAAATTATATCACTAGTGACCACCGCCACTACAAGATGCTTGTGAGTGATAGAATAGTGGCTGATGACATGGCAGGAGTTGATTGGATACTTGTGAGTAATGGAATTCTATTACTAGTGACCACCCCCACTCCCCTAAGAGTTTTCTTTTGGATTTCATCTTTCACCCTCTCATTCTATTTCTCTTTTCACATGATCCATATCCATGGTTTCTTTCTCTCTCTTAACTAGATCCAGATCGATGGTAAACAAAATCAGAGTAATTAGTTATCCAAATCCATGGTTTCTTTCTCTCTCTCTTGAAAAAAATCCAGATTCAGATCCGTCTTGAAGAAAGTTATACGTGAAGATGAAGATGACAATGAATCAGATTTGGATCTTGTTAAACTTTTGATTTGTATGTTCTCTGATATGAAATTACACATTCTAGTTTACGTTTTTGTAGTTTGAATTAGCTTTTTAGCCATAAAATGTGTAATTTATGTCATTTCTGATTATTGGTTTTCTTATTATTATTATTAGAGTTAACTGTCATTTTCGTCCCTGTGGTTTGGTCACTTTGGCCATTTCAGTCCATTTTTCAAAAATGCGCCATTTCAGTCCCCCACGTTCTGGAAAGGTGCCATTTCAGTCCAAAAATCATAACCCAGTTAAGTCAGTTAGTAAATAAGGACTGATTGTGTAAATTTGTAACATAAAGGACTGATTGTGTAAATTTGTAACACCACCACCACTAGCCCTGCCACCACCACCACTCCGCTGCCACCACCACCACCACCGCCACCACCGCCACCACCGCCACCACAGCCACTGCCACCACCACCACCGCAGCCACCACAGCCACTGCCACCTTCCTACTACTCGCTGATTGTTCATAATGTGACAAGATTCCGCGTTTCCGAATTTATCATTCAATCAAGAACCTAGACTATAACTCATCGAACTGTTTTCTTTTTCGGAAATCTTCGACATCCCAAAATACTAGGATTTTGGCATGTTATAAACACCTTAATAACCTTAAACTCGACAGACCCTCACAACACCCTTTTTATTATCATCACACCCTCTGTTCGATAACACCACGCCGGAAAATTCCCAGACGCGACCGGAGAACCCAGACACCACCGGAAGAAGAACGCGAAGCCGCCGGAACCCAACGGATTCTTCGCGACTCGTTACGTATGCGGTATACCTTTCTTTCATTCAAACCATTTACCCTACACTCCCTACGCTCTAATTCTTAACACATGTATTTGTTGAAGCACCCGCAACCTGCCGGAGTTACGTAAAACTCGCCGGAGACGTCGACGGGGTTCACACCTACATCGTTTCGGTATATACACTTCCTCATTTCAATTCCTTTTCATTTTTCTGTTGATATAATTCCTGTCCCATTCAAATATTTAAGCTTGGGTATAAAACATTCAAAACATTTTACGTTCATGTATTATCATACTAAAGAAGATGAACATGCAAACTTAATTAAAAAGTTTAAACAACTAAATCCTAACACAAACAGAAAGGTAGTCTAGTGGTTGAAGGATGTTAATCAATAGCATAGAGATTCAGATGATATTAGTTTCATAAACTAAATATGCTATAAAATCATATATATCATTCATATATTCATCTACGTCCACCAAAGGTGGCTGTGGTGGCGGTGTGGCTGTGGTGGCGGTGGTGGTGGCAGTGGCTGTGGTGGCGGTGGTGGCTGTGGTGGCGGTGGCGGTGGTGGTGGCAGCAGAGTGGTGGTGGTGGCAGGGCTGTGGTGGCGGTGGTGGCGGTGGTGGTGGTGGTGGCAGCGGAGTGGTGGTGGTGGCAGGGCTAGTGGTGGTGGTGTTAACTGCCATTTCAGTCCATTTTTCAAATTTACACAATCAGTCCTTTATGTTACAAATTTACACAATCAGTCCTTATTTACGAACTGACTTAACTGGGTTATGATTTTTGGACTGAAATGGCACCTTTCCAGAACGTGGGGGACGAAAATGGCGCATTTTTTAAAAATGGACTGAAATGGCCAAAGTGACCAAACCACAGGGACGAAAATGGCAGTTAACTCTTATTATTATTATTATTATTATTATTATTATTAATATTATTATTATTATTATTATTATTATTTTACTATGAAGGGGTATGGTCCCAAATCGTGCACCACGCTTGGGCGCGAGTGACCATTACCCTGACTTATTGTCCCAATCGACAAAGAACTTGCCACCGTTCGTGCGGACATGCACGAACCCGGTTTGCTTTCCCACTCGGGGAAAGATGAGAATCTCACCTTGTGTATGAAAATGGCAGTTTTCGGTAACATACACAGAATACGGTGATTACTACCAAAGACGATAGTTGTTACTACATTCACTTTCTTTCAAACACATTTCCATGCCACGGTCCTGTTCGGGCGCGTGCGGAGACGACGAAGGAAGTACAAAGTGTTGTACAAATGTGTTGACCTATATGTGCACATCTTACCGCACGTTGGGAGGCTGCGCAAGCCCGCATTCTATTGTTATACAAGTGGAACTGTCACTTTGACTTCTGTGACCAACCAGCAAGTGGTATGCCTGGGCACTGACTGCAGCGGTCAGCTGACCGTCCAATACGCGGCTGCCTAGCCCACTTGCATAAAGCTGATGGACAGACTGACAACTCCAGCAGGCCATGTGGCGGGTGTTCCTTGGTGCAATTGATACACCGGGACACGTGGCGACACCTCCGTCGTACGCCTGACACCTCCGTGACCTACGCTACTCTCAGGTCTCTGTTGCAAGTTGCCAGTCAGGAACAAGGCCCATCAAGTGGCCCATTGGCCCTTCTCATTCACTCTTCGGCTATAAATACCCACTTCGAAATAGGTTTGCGGTAATGTTAATCTGCTCACTCACAATTACCACTTAACACTTACCTTGCTTCCAAAGCAAATACTTATTCTCATGCCGGAGGGTGGTAACAAGGAGCAACCCCCACCCCATTCTCCTTGTTATGAGTCACGGTGTGTGACAAATACTTATTCTCATGCCGGAGGGTGGTAACAAGGAGCAACCCCCACCCCATTCTCCTTGTTTCGAGTCACGGTGTGATTTCATCGTGCAGGTGACAGATTAGTGATGACCCAGCCATCGATCGAGAAAAGAAGGGATTAACCTTACTTGACGAGACTTGACTCGTAGACTAACCTCCTGGTTAACCACTGTTTCTTCAATGTAAAACGTGTCATTTCTGGGTTACATAAAAATAGAGTGGTTGTGTTTGTTGTTGTTACACATGTGACATAGCATGTTACAAAAAATAAAGTTGTTTTTGTTGTTATATATGTGAGCAGGCATATGTGGCGTATCTTTGATCATGTAAATATGTATGTTACATTTTTATGTTACATGCAAATTCTTTGTTTTAGAGGAGAGAGAACGTGTTTGTCAAATGAGATAATGTGATACAGTTGAGTTGTATTAGAAAGAGAACTTTGTTACATTTCTGAAACTATTTCAACAATGTAACAATACTATTTTATGTAACACTTCGTGGAAAAATGGAAAAAAGGTGAATAAACATACATTATATAACAAGTCATAAGGTAACATTAACAAAGTGATTTACATGGTAGAAAAAATGTAACACTTCATGGGAAATAAAAAAAAAATGAATAAACAAAGTTTATATAAAAAGATATTGTTAAAAAAATCAAAATACGATAACAAAATGTAATAGATGATAAGTTGGATTATTATGTTATAAGTTGAAACAAATAGATCTAAGAGGAAATTCAAGGGGAATAAGTTGAAACAAATAGATCTAAGAGGAAATTCAAGGGGGAATGAATTATTCAAAACTTTAGAGAAATGATTTATTGAAATTGAAAAAAAAGTAAAAGGTGATTTCAACATGTATAAAAAGTAAAAGAAGTGATAAAATAATACTATTACCCTTTAAATAAATAAAAAAGTAGCTTTTGGGATAATAATTAATTAGAAAAGTAGGTGTCCTAAATCTAAACCATTCATGTATTTAGATGAATGGTTGTGGTTGAGTTTACAAGGTTTCTACAACTTAATTAGGATCGCAAAATATCCACAACCTATATATATAGATGAGCTCAATAGAACTTGTCTGAGTGGTGAGAACCATACTTCCTATGTGAGTTTTTTCAACCAAATTTTACACAATGATAGAGTAAAATCTAATTAAGAAACTTTTATAAAAACTGAAAGTATCATTTACGGTTGTGTAAATGAAATCTGACAGAATGGTTCAGTGATTATGTCAGTCGTAAAAGTGGCATACGATATCATTTTTAAAGGTAATTTAAAAGAAATATTTGGTGAAATTTAAAAAAAAATTGTTGAAAAAAGCCTTTGGAAGTCGAGTTCTCACAACTTAGGCTAGTTCTCATTATATATAGAGTAAACTTCGGTTTTGCTTCCTGTGGTTTGGTCACTTTAATGGTTTTACCCCAAACCTTTAAAAATAGTCATTTTACTCCCTGATCTATGAAGCCTTTCATGATTTCACTCCCCACCTCTGACTCCATCTAAATTGTTTATTAACTGAAAGGGTATTTTGGTAACTTCAAATGGTATTTTAGTAAAACTAGAAACAAAAGATTACATTATATATAATAATGTATACATACCGTTGCATATCTTCACCCTCACTTGAACTGCCACCACCACCACAAGAATCTCCATCGCCATCCTCCAACCTGTTACCGCCGCCTCAATCTCCGACCAACGACCACCACCATCATCTCCAACCCTTAGACCTCTTGCAACCACTAAACCACCACCACTCAATTTGCCCTAACTCGTCACTGATTTGCCCTCTTGTTGCTTGGCTTCTCTTGTTCGGTGGCCAGAGAGTTACGGGTGAATCATCCAACGCCGATGACAAGTCATATTTGCGCCGAAAGGGGTGAGCCAGATCTGCTTAGGGTTCAAGTCAGATCTGCATTGACATTGGCTAGGCTGAAGACATATTTGGCAAGGATGCTGACAAGTTATGGTGTGACGGAATGTTCAAAGGTCAGATCTGCAACGAAGGGGTGACCTACAGTGATGGTGGTTGTGGGTGGTTACGATTTTGCAGGTGGCAATGGAAGATGACGAATTTAGTTGGTGGTGGTCGTCGTAGGAGGTGGCCGGGATTTCAAATTTGGGGTTGTGGAATTTAGGGTTGCGAAGGTGTTCTTTTTCAAGCGAAGTGGTCGGATTAGGGTTGTGGTGGCGGTGGTCGGTTTGTGGTGGTGGTGGCAGGCGGTAGTAGGGTTGTGGTGGTGGCGGCTGAGGTGAGAAAGAAAGAGGGGAAGGCAGTGGTTGGGTGGAGTTGGGCAAGGTGGTTGGGGGTTTTGAAGAAGATGATGAATGGGGTGGAATATGATTTATTTCAGGTATCTAAATGGCTGGGTAGGGTTGAGGGAGAAGAGAGAGTGCAGAGATGGTTGAAAGAGGAGAGATGATGGTTTTGTTATTTTTTATTATCATATATAATATAATCTGTTATTTGTAGTTTTACTAAAGTACCCTTTGAAGTTACCAAAATACCCTTTAAGTTAATGAGCAATTTGGATGGAGTTAGAGGTATGGAGTGAAATCATGAAAGGCTTCATAGATCAGGGAGTAAACTGGCTATTTTTAAAGGTTTGAGGCAAAACCATTAAAGTGACCAAACCACAGGGAGCAAAACGGAAGTTTACTCTTATATATATATAGGGTAGAGTTCATACGAGAGCCACCTTTATTTCGAGAGCCGCGAGAACCAATGTAAACACAACAAATTAAACCCATTACACCACCAAAAACCTAAAAAAACCTAACCCCCTTCCCCAAAACCTAACCCCCCCCCCCTAAAAAAAACCTAACCCCCACCCCCACTCCCCCCCCCCCCCCCTAAAAAAAACCCTAAAAATAGAGTGGTTGTGTTTGTTGTTGTTACACATGTGACATAGCATGTTACAAAAAATAAAGTTGTTTTTGTTGTTACATATGTGAGTTGGCATATGTGGCGTATCTTTGATCATGTAAATATGTGGCGTAACTTTGATCATGTAAATATGTATGTTAAATTTTTATGTAACATAAACGATGCACGTTACATTTTTATGTAGCATAAAAATATATGTTACATGCAAATTTTTTGGATTTTGTCTTTTTGATTAATGTAACACTTTGTTTTAGAGGAGAGAACACTTTGTTTTAGAGGAGAGAGAACGTGTTTGTCAAATGAGATAATGTGATACAGTTGAGTTGTATTAGAAAGAGAACTTTGTTACATTTCTGAAACTATTTCAACAATGTAACAATACTATTTTATGTAACACTTCGTGGAAAAATGGAAAAAAGGTGAATAAACATACATAATATAACAAGTCATAAGGTAACATTAACAAAGTGATTTACATGGTAGAAAAAATGTAACACTTCATGGGAAATAAAAAAATGAATAAACAAAGTTTATATAAAAAAGATATTGTTAAAAAAAATCAAAAGTGTATGACAACAAAATGTAATAGATGATAAGTTGGATTATTATGTTATAAGTTGAAACAAATAGATCTAAGAGGAAATTCAGGGGGGGTGGGGGGGAGGGGGGGGGGAATGAATTATTCAAAACTTTAGAGAAATGATTTATTGAAATTGAAAAAAAAAGTAAAAGGTGATTTCAACATGTATAAAAAGTAAAAGAAGTGATAAAATAACACTATTACTCTTTAAATAAAAAAAAAGTAGCTTTTGGGATAAGAATTAATTAGAAATGTAGGTGTCCTAAATCTAAACCATTCGTGTATTTAGATGAATGGTTGTGGTTGAGTTTACAAGGTTTCTACAACTTAATTAGGATCGCAAAATATCCACAACCTATATATATAGATGAGCTCAATAGAACTTATGTCAGTGGTGAGAACCATACTTCCTATGTGAGTTTTTTCAACCAAATTTTACACAATGATAGAGTAAAATCTAATTAAGAAACTTTTATAAAAACTGAATGTATCATTTACGGTTGTGTAAATGAAATCTGACAGAATGGTTCAGTGATTATGTCAGTCGTAAAAGTGGCATACGTTAAAAGAAATTTTTGGTGAAATTAAAAAAAAAATTGTTGAAAAATCCTTTGGAAGTCGAGTTCTCACAACTTAGGCTACTTCTCATTTTTTTTGAACGGCAAACACACTTTATATATAAATATAAAGAGCCAGCAAGAGGCTAGAAACAACAACCAAAAACGAAAAGACAAAACATAAAAGCAAATTACAAAAGGTCTATGATATCAAAAACTTTCCACTTATCCCAAACCGGCTACTTCTCATTATATATATATATATATATATATGGTAGAGTTCATGCGAGAGCCACATTTATTTCGAGAGTCGCGAGAACCAATGTAAACACAACTAAATAAACCCACTACACCACCAAAAACCTAAAAAAACATAACCCCCTTCCCCAAAACCTAACCCCCCCCCCCTCCAAAAAAAAAAAAAAAACCTAAAACACCCCACCCCCTCTAAGCTAAATGCTAAAAACTAAACCATAAAGCTAAACTCTCAAAAAAACCTAAAAAAATCTAAAACATACACAATTTTTTTATAAAAATCGCTACTTTTAGTATCAATTTTTTTAAACTCTTTTTATTAACGAAAAGTTGCGTTTTTTGTAAAAAAAATATTAAATTTTTTTTGTTTGTTTTTTAGATTTTTTTAGGTATTTTTGGTTGTGTTCACACTGGTTCTCGCGGTTCTCGAAATAAATGGTGGTTCCTAACAAATCATTCTCCTATATACATATTTGGAGGTTTATTTAAGAAGAAAATTAAACTGAGAAGAAAATGAATAAAGAGTACAACTATAAAACATTAAATAGTTTTTATCTCATCTCATTTAATATTTTCTTTGACTAATTAACTAGTTATATATAGTATTATCCTCCACACTAAAATTTTTGTCTACGCACTTCAAAATTTGTTCTAAATGTTTTGAAATTTATCCTACACATATTGAAATTTATCATAATCACTTCGTAATTTATTCTACACTTTAAATTAATTTTTTCCTTCTTTGAAAAGAAATATTTTTTAAAATAAGTTATAAATTTAATGTAGTTAGCTATTAGAAAAGAAGAATACCTATTAATGATCTATCTAAATTTACCAATATACCCTCACACTAATATTAAATATAATAAGAAAATGAAGTAAAATAAAGTATTCTTATTAGTTGAAACTTTTTTTTTACAAAAACTTTCTTCTCATGTGAACCCTACCCTATATATAATATATACAAGGTAGGGTTCATGCGAGAACTAGCTTTATCGCGAGAACCATGAGAATCAGTGTGAACACAATCAAAACTACTTAAAAAGCGTACAAAAAACACAATTTTTTAACCTTTTCATTAAAAATCCTAATATTTTTTTTATTTTTTAATCCGAATAACAATTACTGATGTACATATGCAGATGTTAAATTTCCTCACAACACCTATACAATCACTACCATTCGTAGTATATTACCAATATTATACAATTTCACGTCCATATACACTACATTTATAAGATTAAAACCCTTATAAATAATTTTATAAAATTTTAATAAAATCACTAAGATCATTCATAATGAGAGAATTAATGTTAATGCACATATGCATTAAATTTGTATGTTTGGTTATCTTATGAGTTGTCTATTATTGTAGATCAATAAATGGAAAAAAGTGAAGAAGGTAACTTTTGTTCTGAAATTGATGAATGAAGGATACAAAAAATAAAATTTCAGATGCTATGGAGGATGATGACGTAATGATGCTATGGAGGGTGATGACGTAATGGTTAATCAAAGAGTTAAAAAAAAGTTGTTTGTTATTTAATGATGCAGTTGGAAAGATATGAACATTTGCATCACTTTATAAATGATGTTGTCATTTGTATGCACGTATGAATTTTGGTTAATTTTATCAGGTGGTTGATAGTTTGGTTATAATTGCTTGTTTATGATCTAATATATTGTTTGGTATGGTATGTTGGTTGGTAATGCACATGTGCATAGTTTGAAATATTATACATATTGGCAATGTATTACGAATGGTAGTGTAAACGGAAGTAAAATTGTATAATATTGTATTATGGATGGTAGTGTAGATGGAAGGGAAATTGTATAGGTGTTGTCAAGAAATATGAAACATGCACAAGTGTATCAGTAATTGTTATTCAAGCAATATGAAATATGCACATGTGCATCAGTAATTGTTATCTGCATTAAAAAATTCAAAAAATAATAATTTTTTATAAATATAATATTGCAATTTTTAATGGAAAATTAAAAAAAATTGGGTGTTTTTAAGTAGTTTTGGTCGTGTTCACATTGGTTCTCGTGGTTTTTGCAATAAAGAGTGGTTTTTAACGGATCATCATCCTATATATATATAGGGTAAGGTTCATTTGAGAACCACCCTTACTGCGAAAACCGCAAGAAGCAATGTGAACAAAAAAAAAATACCTAAAAAAATCCAAAAAACACCCTAATTTTTTTAATATTTTTCTAATAAAAATCATTATATCTCATTACCAAAAGAAAAAAGAACTTTTTTTTAGTAAAAGTTATGGATGCACATGTACATATGTATCATTTCTTGGACAAATTCCGTAATATATTACTATTAGTAGAAAAATGCACTTTCATTTACATTACAATCCGCAATACACTACTTTTTACATTACCAATATTAAGAATGCACATGTGCATCATTATGTATAACCGTCATATAACGTGTTTTGGTACATAAAGTTTGTGATTTTAAATGATGAAGTAGGCCTATATACATGTGTTTTGGTTAGTTATATCTAGTGGTTGATGGTTTGATTATATTTGCCACTTTATTATGTAATTTGTTGTTTGGATGGTATAAAGGGTGTTCATGTACATGTAATAAAGTGAAATATTGGTAATAGTATTGTATTATGGATGGTAGGAGGCAATGGTATTGTATTACGAATGGTAGGAGGTAATGGTAGTGTATTATGGATGTTATGATAGATGAAAGGGAAAGTGTATTCAAAGTGGTATACCAAAACACTTTATAACATGTTCATATATATAGATGCACATGTGCATTTCTAGTGTTGTTAATGTTATAACAAGTTCATACATATAGATGCACATATGCATTTCTAAAAAAATGGGGAACGGGGTAACAATCTTAAAAATTATACTTAACATGTTAAACAAAATTTTTTTCTAATTTTTTTCGGCGCTTTTTCTTATAAATACAAGTAGAAACGTTTTTGATAAAAAAATAAAAAAGTAAAAATATAAAAAAATGTTTAAAAAACAGTTATATCTTATAGAATTAACTTAATATGTTAAAAATCATTTTTTTTTTAAAAATTCAGCGCTTTTCTTTATAAAAATGAGGACAAACTAGTCGAATAAAAAAATATTTTTTCCTAAAAAAACATTTTTAGCCTTTTTTAATTGTTTTTTTTAATATTTTTAGTTTTTGATTTTTTTATTAAAAATGCTTCTACAAGTATATATAAGGAGAAGCGCCGAAAAAGATGTTTAAAAAAAATAATTTTTAACATGTTAAGTTAAATATTTTAGAGTGTTCCCCGGTTCCCCACTTTTTTAGTGTTCCCCAATGAACCCCACACTATATATATATATATATATATATATATATATATATATATATATATTACAACCTACGACGGAAATTTAAACACACTAATAGTTATGCATCGATAGATATTAGGTTATCTATTTTAGTTAGTTTTTTTTTTTCAAACTACACACATTTATACGTACATACATACATACATACATACATACATACATATATCTATATATATTGGGTGCCATTCATCCAGAACTGCATTTCTCACTCGTCATACTTCCACACGAGCTTTTCTCCTATCTGTCGTATCATCTCTCCTTCTTCCACTAATTCCTCACTATATGTGTGGAGTTCCTGCATATTCTCTTCACTCATGGGTGGTCGTGGTGCCGGTACTGGGTCAGGGTATTGAGGTATAGGTTCTCCATATGGGAACGGGTTGCTTAACACATTCTGAATATACCGATCGTCATTCCAATATGGATCTAAAGGATTAGGGTCGATATACTATGCTATGGGATTTGGTATTGGTTCTTCCTGAGGATAGAGTTCCTGATATTCCCTATGGTCATCTTCCCATGGATCATACACGCTAGAGGATTCGGTACTTGGATTCTAGGTATCTCGTTAGGGTTAAATGCTGGTATGGGAGATTGATTTCCTTGGTTAGCTTCTATCTCCATTGGTTGGGTTGGAAATAATGGCAATGGTTTTGGTGCAACTATCTGATCAAGGTTTGGATCTGCTGTAGTGGTGGCTAGCATATGAAAGTTTGCCAACTGTCTATTAACTGCCTCCTGAATTTGGGCATTCACTTCCCTATTGGCTTTCGCTAACGCTCTCTGTTGTTGCAACTTTTTCATCCTCTTTCTCCTCTCATGTGCTCCCCTACTAAACCATCCTCTCTTTTTTCAGAGGGAACGGTTCCTCGGATTGCGCCTTAAAGATGAAAATTCCTTCTTCAGTATCAGCATAATACCCCGAAGGAGTAGGCTATGACGAAGTTCCTTCACTCTTTGGGGAACTAGCTAGATGACGGTAAGCGTCAGACGTACCTTGCTCACTCATACTGTAAACTAACAGATTGTCAAATAACACAAAACAATAATATACATCTATACACATAATCACATAGATTATTTCCTAATATAACTAATAAAAATCATGGTGTCAGCAGAACACTTATGTGGCTTAAACCAGTGGTAGTAGCTCTGATACCACCTCCTATCGCAACCCCCGACCCCTTGCCCTGAGGGGCGGGCGGCCATGAGATGCACAGAGCCGGTGGTATCGGTGTTTATTAATTTGGCAGCGGAAATTAAACATCAGAACCGTAGTTAGGGAAATAGTTTATCAGAGTTAAAACAATACATTTTTATAAATAATAAATACATGGGAAAAAACCCAAGTTTCCTTTATAACATGTTTATAGGGATAAACCCTAATTTATTGAAATAAAACTTCTTTCTTATTTAGGTAACTTTTATAGCCACTTTTTCAAGCCTTCAGTGCGCTCCCGCTGGCTTCAATTAGCTTCATATTAACTTACCTGAAACGCGTTTTAAAAACATTTTATCAGCAAGAAATGCTGGCGAGTGCATCCCAGTTTAATCAAAACAAGCTTTTATATCTTTACAATATTGAGAGCGATTACAATGTTTATATCTGCCCAATTACCACCCACGGTACTGTCAATCCTGACTTGTGGTGTCACACCCCGATATTTCCACGTATTACCGGTGGGCCAGGTGGGGAATATCGTGACATAGTTGATATCATCATAGACAATTTATCACAGTTTAATACACAGCGGAAGTCGAAAGATAAAAACATTACAACCCGAATGAAAGTAATATCATTTATTACAAAAACGGTTGCAAAGGGATCCACAGGCGGATCAAAAGTTAAAAGGAACATTGTTGAACAGATTTATAAACATCTAAGCTTGCAAGACTCTTTATTGATGCTAGGAGTAGCCAGCCTATTCCGTCTAGTACCTGCACTTAACCTTTTTGGAAAATACGTCAGTTTTCACTGGTAAATACAATTAACCGACTCATTTTGAAAATGTTTAAGAAAATTGATTTGGATGCACAAGGCAAAAAAATATCTTTTATAACTTGGGACAATTATTTAAAAATAATCTTGTATACAGATTTAAATGTTTGTCGTCCGTCAGGGCCGGTTAGAAGAGCCGGACAAGATTAACTGACACACCACAAGTATAATGCCCACAAGGAATACCTTATTGTGGGATACTTTTCTACATACGCAACTGTCAGGTGTATGCCTACACCCCGTGCTTAAGTCGTGGCCATTTCAATGAATAAGCTGAGGATATCCAGGACATGGTCATTAACCCCCCAAAAGCCATATACCAAACAAAACATATTAAAACAGGTTATGCAAGTATATTAATCACAATCCGATTAAAATAATTACACACCCGACCAAGCGGTATTATTATAATACCGTATCCCAAGCCCGTATAACGGAAAATAAATTAAAGGTATTTACCTGAGCAAATTGTACAAATTTATCTCAGACGTACAAATCAGCAAATGTCATTAATATATTTAATTATAACTAAGGGCTAAACTCCCAATAAAACGAGCGATACGTTTTGGTTCCGGTGTCACCAAGTATGGAACCAATCGAGACATGGTATTAAAACTCGTGAGATAGGTCTGACAGTCTAAATTCTTCATAACCAATGTCAGAAAGTCGGTCTCGATCTTCTCAACTTCATGTTGAGGACAGAAGGTATCCTTGATTAAAGCAACAAACTGAGCCCATGTCAAACTGTATAACGGAATCTTTCCAGTAGCTTGGATCAAAGACCTCCACCAAGCTAGGGCTTCCCCCTTAAATGACTGAGACACAAACTTCACAATATCCTTATCAGCGCAACCGCTGATATCAACCACGGTATCCATCTCGTCTATCCACGTCATGCAATCAATGGCTCCTTTTTCCCCAGTGAAATCTCGGGGCTTACAAGAGACGAAATACTTATAGGAACAACCCCTAATACGTGGCTCTTGATCGAATATAATCTTCTTCGACGGAACACTATGCTGATTTGAGGAGTGTTGAGCATCATCCTTCTTTGACTCATAAGGTTTAGAGGGTGGCTTACTATGAGCCACAAAGTGAGTCTTAGGTTGTGATTTGGAATGAGGTACTGATAGGGTCTTGCTTCGAGTACCACTAGATTCATTAAACTTCCTATCCATAGCCTTGGTAACAGCATTATCTGTCACACCCCCAAAATCCACATGCGGAGTATCACCGCTTGGAGGCGTGACTGACCAGGATCAAACCACTAATCATATCGAACAAGTATATAATTAATCGTAAAAGTCCAACCAGCATGATTAGTGTCCAAAAACAAACATAGTTAAGTTATGAGCGGAAGCATAATGTTCAATACCAAATCCAAAGTTTAATTATCCAATGTTTAACATGGCACACAGTTGTCCATGTCCCACAACGACTCTCCCTTGTGCAAGCTCCAGCTAAGTACCTATAGACCTGCAAAGCATGTAGTAACGAGTCAACAACTAGTTGAGTGAGTTCACGTTTGGTTGTCCAGTTTATAGTTATTCCGAAAACACAGTTTGTTCTTTACCAGCTATCCAGCCGTGGGGGTTACCCCATAGTTCGAAAAACGTTCATTAGTTACCCGTTCTTACGTTGGCTATTTCAGCCCGGCTCTATGGCCGTGGGGGCTACCCCATGTTTAATTCACCAGACTCGTTACCATATCGACTACTAACGTTCGTCATGTTTAAGTGCCCTAACGTCTGTGTCTATCATCACTGACGTGCCATAGTCCATTAGTCCACGCCCGTCCTCTGCGGCACGGTGTGAGGTTTGTTAAACCTAATAGCGCTATTTAACTAATGACCCGTTCGCCATTGGCCTCGGCGATTAAGTCGATATAAAATGGAGGGACTTCGTTGATAGAGTTCTAGTCTAGTATAGTTAAATCCGTCTCATACTGGACGAGGAATCTATGTTCCTGATTACGTCTCTACAGGACGAGGAATCCCTATTCCTTAACCCATTCCCAACCCCTGGGAATCCCATGCTTTGTAACGGAGTGTGAACTCACCTTGGTTTGCTCGGCAGATTACACAGAAAGGTCAAGTCTATCAGCTAGTGGTCAACCACGTCCTAACAGGGTTACCATACAAAGTCAGGTTTTGGTTTCGAGTTGTGCACATAAGTATTTCATCATCTAACAGATAAAGAACACATTTATATCATGGCAACTGCATAATACATGTCAACACCTTAACATTTACGATCAAGTACACATCAACAGATAAAGCCCAACACCAATCGACCCAACATGTTGTGCGGTCGGCACAGCCTTGTGCGACCCACATCATGTTGTGTGATTTAATAAAACACCCGGCCCAAAAATCAAAAGTCCAAACATAGGAGACACGTCCCAATTTAACAATATGTAAAAGTCTTGTGCGATCCGAATACTTGTACGATCCGATCACCAGCCCAACCCAACATAAACAACCGGCCCAAACAGTTAAATAATCATATATCTTGTACGGCCCAACAGTAAATCAATATCACCACTTGTGCGATCAGGTCCCCTTGTGCGAAGGGACTTCTTGTGCGAGCCGGATGTCTTGTGCGAGTGGGTTTAGTGATTCGAATAATATGGAAATCTGTTACAACTTATATCTTGCAACTAATTGCAAAGTTTCCTTTTGTGAATAAATGAATTTACATTTCCAATAGTTTTCATATCAAATAATAACCGATCAAACAACATATTTCACCCAAAAATTCTATAATCCATATAACCCATAAATAACTCAAACAATATTCAAGACTTCACATGGCCGACCAGTTCTGCATTAATCCTTATCAACTTTGTTTCATTATTCAAGGCCTCACATGAAACACTCTAATCGAAACAACCTACACAATAACTATTAGATCATGGCATTAGAATCCTTCATCACATCAATTAACACATGCAGACAAGCAATGCCGCCCTAATCTAATTAATATACAAATAAATACCTTATCAAAACACCCAACAATGGCCGACAACAATTTAATCACTTCCATATTTCATATTCATGCCATACATACATACTGACTTGTATTGATCCTCTCAAAATGAATCTTCAAATTTTAAATCATAAAAATCAATCATAGGACCCATCATGTGATCATTAAATAAATTCATGAGTACTAAGGTTTCATGTTTCCAAATCAAGTGTCAGGTTGCAATCATCAAAACTTTCGAATTCATAAACAATGCCCCACCATTAAATATTACTCATGTAATGTTTCTGACACATAATTAAGACTAAACGGATTGCTTGTTTATATTTCACATGGCCGCCAATTTAATTCAATACATTGGGCCGAAATCAAAGTAAGGTCACATGTACATATGAAAGCAATAATCGACAATCACAAAGGATTCTTATCCGATTGACTGCAACTGTTACATATTCAATCAGATCTATACACGCATTCATCATGAAATCCGAATCATCATTAACAGTTTACATCATCAACAATCATGTATTATTTACGAAACAAATCATATAACAACATCAACCAATCCGAAATCAAACAATAGCATAACACTAACCGGTTGACAAATGGAAGGAGAGTTAATCCGAGAGATGAAGCTTCGATAGGGGTGGAAGGTTGTTGCCGTCGAGTTTGAGAAGAGAAGAAGGAAACTAGGGTTTGTGTGTGATAAGAGGTTTGCAACAAATGGGAATTGTTAACCTCTTCATGAGGTTATACATGTGAGAGGTGTGAGAGGTGGGCCGAACCCACCACTATGGCAGCTCATTCGGTTCAAGTGAGGAGTGGGCCAAGAGTTGTAAAAGACCAAAGCCCAAAGGCTTGTGTGATTCGAATAGCGTTGTGCGATCGGTTTAATAACATACAATACACATCATCACATAATCATAACATTCAACAAGTCACTCAAGTTCATATAGTCACGTTACGTTCAAATACGTTACATCAAAGTACAAAGATAAGCTCGGAAATACGAGTTGTCACATTATCCCCAAGTTGAAAGAAATTTCGTCCCGAAATTTAGCACGTACTCACTGAGGAAGCTAGTTAAGTTGCATGGTTTTCCTGGGGTGTCACATCCTCCCCCCGTTGATCTGGAATTTCGTCCCGAAATTCCGTAGCTTCAGCCTCAGTAGTGGTTGTACCGGTTGCGAACAGTTGGGGATACTTTTGTTTCATCTGATCTTCGCGTTCCCAGGTGAACTCTGGGCCGCGACGTGAGTTCCAACGAACTCGAACGAGGTATTCTAGTACTCTTGAGGACCTTAACATCCCGGTCCGTGATTTCAACAGGTTCCTCGAAAAAAAAAAGCAACTGTTAGTCGATAGTAAGCTCCTTCAAAGGAACTACGTGGGTCTCATCTGACAGACATTTCTTCAGATTCGACACGTGGAAAACGTTGTGAACTGCACTGAGTTCCGCTGGTAAGTTCAGTCTGTAGGCCACCTTGCCTATTTTCTCAATAACTTCGAAAGGTCCAACGTATCGTGGGTTAAGTTTGCCCCGTTTACCAAAACGAACCACACCCTTCCAGGGTGAAACTTTGAGTAGTACACGCTCCCCAACCTGGAGCTCTAATGGATTTTCTGCCCTTATCGGCGTAGACTTTCTGACGGTCACGAGCTGCCGCCATTCGTTGTCGTATCTGCGCAATTTTCTCTGTTGTGTCAACCACATGTTCTGGACCAGTAATCTGACTATCCCCCACCTCTGCCCAACAAAGAGGTGACCGGCATTTACGCCCGTATAATGCCTCAAATGGAGCAGCTTTAATGCTGGTGTGGTAGCTATTGTTGTACGAAAATTCCACAAGTGGCAGATGCTTTTCCCAGCCGTTGCCAAAGTCAAATACACATGCCCTAAGCATGTCTTCGAGGGTCTGGATGGTGCGTTCAGATTGCCCATCCGTTTGCGGGTGATAAGCTGTGCTCATATCTAATCGTGAACCAAATGACTTGTGCATTGTTTGCCACAGTTCTGATGTAAAACGTGCATCTCGATTCGAGATAATAGAGATGGGCACCCCGTGCCTCGAGACAACTTCCTTGAGGTACACTTCTGCTAGAGTGGAGAACTTATCCGTTTCTTTGATAGCCAAAAAGTGAGCAGACTTTGTGAGTCGATCCACGATCACCCAAATAGTATCGTTACCACGTTGAGATCTAGGCAGGCCAGTAACAAAATCCATGGAAATTTGCTCCCATTTCCATTGTGGTATCTCTGGTTATCGGAGTCGGCCTGAAGGTTTCTGGTATTCCGTCTTGACTCTCGCACAAGTTAAGCACTTGCTAACGTATGTTGCTACGTGGGCCTTCACGCTAGGCCACCAGTAGGGTAGTTCTGAGGTCGTGGTACATCTTATCCGAACCAGGATGTACTGAGTAGCGAGACTTGTGTGCCTCATCTGTCACAAGCTCTCGTGGGGTTGCCATAAAGTGGGACCCAAATGCGTCCTGTTACGTAGTAAGCACCGTCTTCCTTTTGTTCTAACCGTTGCCTTGAGTCGCGTAGGGCTTCAGCCCTGATGTTTTCTAGTTTCAATGCTTCTACCTGAGCATCTCGTATCTGTGCAGGAAGACTAGATTGGATAGTGAGTTGTAAAGCTCGTACGCGCTTAGGCGTAGTGTCCTTTCGACTGAGGGCGTCACCCACAGCGTTGGCTTTGCCTGGTTGGTACCTGATCGAGCATTCGTAGTCATTCAGCAGTTCGACCCATCGTCGTTGTCGCATATTGAGTTCCTTCTGTTTGAAGATATGCTCGAGGCTCCTGTGATCAGTGTAGATAGCGCACTTGGTGCCATATAAGTAGTGTCGCCATATCTTAAGCGCAAAAATAACCGCTCCCAGCTCTAGATCGTGTGTAGTGTAGTTCTTTTCATGAACTTTAAGTTGGCGTGAGGCGTAGGCTATAACTTTATCTCGCTGCATCAACACGCAACCAAGACCCTGGATGCGTCGCAATAAACCACGAAGTCGTCTGTGCCCTCTGGCAATGAAAGAATAGGCGCACTGCAGAGTCTATCCTTTAAGTGCTGAAACGCTAACTCCTGTGCGTTTCCCCAACGATAAACAACGCCCTTCTGCGTTAGTGAAGTAAGAGGCTGAGTAATCTTAGAAAAATCCTTGATAAATCTCCTGTAGTAACCTGCCAATCCCAAGAATTGGCGAATTTCCGTTGGCGTACGAGGTGCAGGCCAGCTCTTGATTGACTCTACCTTGGATGGATCAACGTGAATCCCATCCTTGTTCACTACATGACCTAAGAAATGGACTTCACGAAGCCAGAAGTCACATTCTGAAAACTTGGCGTACAACTGTTCCTTTCGAAGGAGTTCCAAAATAAGTCGTAAATGTTGCTCGTGTTCCTCCTGACTCTTAGAATAGATCAGGATGTCGTCTATGAATACAATAACGAACTTGTCTAGGTACGGCTTGCACACTCGATTCATCAAATCCATGAAGACCGCAGGTGCGTTTGTCATCCCAAAAGGCATGACCAAGAACTCATAGTGGCCACAACGGGTTCTAAAGGCTGTTTTGGAGTCGTCCTCTTCTCGGACTCTCAGCTGGTGATACCCCGATCTCAAATCGATCTTTGAATAGTAGCTCGACCCTTGCAGCTGGTCGAATAAATCGTCAATGCGTGGAAGAGGGTAGCGATTCTTCACTGTTACCTTGTTCAGTTCACGGTAGTCGATGCACATTCTGAACGTACTGTCTTTCTTCTTCACAAACAGCACTGGAGCTCCCCAGGGCGAAGAGCTAGGACGAATAAAACCCTTATCCAAGAGTTCTTGTAGTGGCGTAGATAACTCTTTCAACTCTGATGGAGCTAAGCAATACGGTGCACGAGCTATGGGCGCTGCTCCAGGAGCTAGCTCGATTTGAAACTCGACCTGGCGATGAGGCGGAAGACCAGGTAATTCCTCAGGGAATACCTTAGGATAGTCGCGTACAATCGGAAAATCTTCTATCTTCTTCTCTTTCTTCGAGGTGTCAATAACGAGAGCCAGAATAGCGGTGTGGCCCTTTCTCAAGCACTTCTGAGCTTTAAGGAAAGAGATGATGCTCACCACAGCACCACTCTTGTCGCCACGAATCATGAGAGGTTCATCACCTGGGCGAGGAATACGGACAATCTTTTCGTTACAAAGAATCTCTGCTTGGTGTTGGGATAACCAGTCCATCTTAATGACGATGTCGAAACCATCACAACGTTGTGGGTCATTCCTAGCATTACCCTGACCAGTCACGAACACTCGACCCCTGGCACCATTGCCATCGTTATTACCCTCCGTTGTTATTCCCGTTGCCCTGATTATTGTTGTTGTTGGTTCTGATTCGCAGGTCACGAGCTCCTGAAATCCTTAGCTTCATGACCCATCTTGAGACACCTCTGGCAACGACCCCTGTTGCACTGACCACTATGGTGCCTGTTGCATCTGTTGCACTTCGGGAGGTTTCCTCGATGTCCACCCTGCCCTTGACTACCAGAAGATTGCTAACCAGGGCTCTGGTAGTCATCAATCTTTCGCTGCTGTGCCTGGGACTGAACTGAAGTCGAACCCTTGCTGGAGGTTCTATCCCACTTTCGTTTATTGTCACTGGGTGTAGCAGTAGTGGTAGTAGCAGTAGCACTTATACGCGCCTAGGCAGTCTGTTCTGTTCCACTGCCTGGTCTGTGAGATGATGAGCAGGACGAGTAACATCCTGGATGGTAGCAAGGTTGACCTATGTCACATGACTTTGGATCTCTGGTACTAAGCCTTTGAGGTACAGCTCAATGCGCTTGATGAGAGGATCCACCATTGTTGGACATAACACTGTCAGTTCGTTGGATCGTTTCGTGTACGCTTCTATCTCTGACCTTGTCATCTTCAGGTTTAAAGAACTCCATATCCAGTTTGTGGATGTCATCACGACTACGGTATTCACGTTTGATCAGTTCCTCAAAATCCTTCTATGGGGTGGCATTAGCAGCCGCCAGTCCCAGCATTTGGACTTGCGCGTTCCACCAAGTTAGCGTAGTACCTTCGAGAGTACCAGTGGCGTACTTCACCCTACGAGCCTCAGGGCATTCACACATCTCGAAGACCGATTCGAGCTTTTCAAACCAATGGAGGAGTCCAACAGCTCCTTCAGTGCCGCTGAAAGTAGTAGATCGGCAGTCCATAAAGTTTTAAATGTGCACACAGGTGACTGAGCGTTCTGACCTTGTTGCGCGAGGAAGAAACGACAGGGTTAAGCGCGAGAGTTGTGTCGTGGGAGTAGGATCTAACATCCTAGGGTAGGTTCGTAATAGTAGGTTATACCTCCTGCCTGAGCGGCTGCGAGTGTTGCCGTAACTTGTTCGTTGATAAGAGCCGTCAGCTGACTTAAGTTAGATTCACACGTTCCTTCATGATCTCACATCGAAGGAAACACAAGTAGGAAAGGTGTCGCGAATGTGTGCAAGTGTAGAGTGACAGTAGGGAGCAAGCACAAATGTGTTTTCAACTATAGTTGCTACGTTTATCTAAGCATACCATGAGCAAAGTTCTATGCAATCTAGCAAGTAGGCAATATAAAACGTAAACCATATCACCTAGAATGTCGAGCCTTGCACGTGGAGTGAAGCGTCGTTGTGGATCGTAGAGCACTGTACAGGTTATAGTCTGGTTTTAACAAAAATGTTTTCCCTTATTAAAACCAAGTTCTCTATAACCAATGGCTCTGATACCAATCTGTCACACCCCCAAAATCCACATGCGGAGTATCACCGCTTGGAGGCGTGACTGACCAGGATCAAACCACTAATCATATCGAACAAGTATATAATTAATCGTAAAAGTCCAACCAGCATGATTAGTATCCAAAAACAAACATAGTTAAGTTATGAGCGGAAGCATAATGTTCAATACCAAATCCAAAGTTTAATTATCCAATGTTTAACATGGCACACAGTTGTCCATGTCCCACAACGACTCTCCCTTGTGCAAGCTCCAGCTAAGTACCTATAGACCTGCAAAGCATGTAGTAACGAGTCAACAACTAGTTGAGTGAGTTCACGTTTGGTTGTCCAGTTTATAGTTATTCCGAAAACACAGTTTGTTCTTTACCAGCTATCCAGCCGTGGGGGTTACCCCATAGTTCGAAAAACGTTCATTAGTTACCCGTTCTTACGTTGGCTATTTCAGCCCGGCTCTATGGCCGTGGGGGCTACCCCATGTTTAATTCACCAGACTCGTTACCATATCGACTACTAACGTTCGTCATGTTTAAGTGCCCTAACGTCTGTGTCTATCATCACTGACGTGCCATAGTCCATTAGTCCACGCCCGTCCTCTGCGGCACAGTGTGAGGTTTGTTAAACCTAATAGCGCTATTTAACTAATGACCCGTTCGCCATTGGCCTCGGCGATTAAGTCGATATAAAATGGAGGGACTTCGTTGATAGAGTTCTAGTCTAGTATAGTTAAATCCGTCTCATACTGGACGAGGAATCTATGTTCCTGATTACGTCTCTACAGGACGAGGAATCCCTATTCCTTAACCCATTCCCAACCCCTGGGAATCCCATGCTTTGTAACGGAGTGTGAACTCACCTTGGTTTGCTCGGCAGATTACACAGAAAGGTCAAGTCTATCAGCTAGTGGTCAACCACGTCCTAACAGGGTTACCATACAAAGTCAGGTTTTGGTTTCGAGTTGTGCACATAAGTATTTCATCATCTAACAGATAAAGAACACATTTATATCATGGCAACTGCATAATACATGTCAACACCTTAACATTTACGATCAAGTACACATCAACAGATAAAGCCCAACACCAATCGACCCAACATGTTGTGCGGTCGGCACAGCCTTGTGCGACCCACATCATGTTGTGTGATTTAATAAAACACCCGGCCCAAAAATCAAAAGTCCAAACATAGGAGACACGTCCCAATTTAACAATATGTAAAAGTCTTGTGCGATCCGAATACTTGTACGATCCGATCACCAGCCCAACCCAACATAAACAACCGGCCCAAACAGTTAAATAATCATATATCTTGTACGGCCCAACAGTAAATCAATATCACCACTTGTGCGATCAGGTCCCCTTGTGCGAAGGGACTTCTTGTGCGAGCCGGATGTCTTGTGCGAGTGGGTTTAGTGATTCGAATAATATGGAAATCTGTTACAACTTATATCTTGCAACTAATTGCAAAGTTTCCTTTTGTGAATAAATGAATTTACATTTCCAATAGTTTTCATATCAAATAATAACCGATCAAACAACATATTTCACCCAAAAATTCTATAATCCATATAACCCATAAATAACTCAAACAATATTCAAGACTTCACATGGCCGACCAGTTCTGCATTAATCCTTATCAACTTTGTTTCATTATTCAAGGCCTCACATGAAACACTCTAATCGAAACAACCTACACAATAACTATTAGATCATGGCATTAGAATCCTTCATCACATCAATTAACACATGCAGACAAGCAATGCCGCCCTAATCTAATTAATATACAAATAAATACCTTATCAAAACACCCAACAATGGCCGACAACAATTTAATCACTTCCATATTTCATATTCATGCCATACATACATACTGACTTGTATTGATCCTCTCAAAATGAATCTTCAAATTTTAAATCATAAAAATCAATCATAGGACCCATCATGTGATCATTAAATAAATTCATGAGTACTAAGGTTTCATGTTTCCAAATCAAGTGTCAGGTTGCAATCATCAAAACTTTCGAATTCATAAACAATGCCCCACCATTAAATATTACTCATGTAATGTTTCTGACACATAATTAAGACTAAACGGATTGCTTGTTTATATTTCACATGGCCGCCAATTTAATTCAATACATTGGGCCGAAATCAAAGTAAGGTCACATGTACATATGAAAGCAATAATCGACAATCACAAAGGATTCTTATCCGATTGACTGCAACTGTTACATATTCAATCAGATCTATACACGCATTCATCATGAAATCCGAATCATCATTAACAGTTTACATCATCAACAATCATGTATTATTTACGAAACAAATCATATAACAACATCAACCAATCCGAAATCAAACAATAGCATAACACTAACCGGTTGACAAATGGAAGGAGAGTTAATCCGAGAGATGAAGCTTCGATAGGGGTGGAAGGTTGTTGCCGTCGAGTTTGAGAAGAGAAGAAGGAAACTAGGGTTTGTGTGTGATAAGAGGTTTGCAACAAATGGGAATTGTTAACCTCTTCATGAGGTTATACGTGTGAGAGGTGTGAGAGGTGGGCCGAACCCACCACTATGGCAGCTCATTCGGTTCAAGTGAGGAGTGGGCCAAGAGTTGTAAAAGACCAAAGCCCAAAGGCTTGTGTGATTCGAATAGCGTTGTGCGATCGGTTTAATAACTTACAATACACATCATCACATAATCATAACATTCAACAAGTCACTCAAGTTCATATAGTCACGTTACGTTCAAATACGTTACATCAAAGTACAAAGATAAGCTCGGAAATACGAGTTGTCACATTATCAATCAATGCTTGAAGTTCCGCACCAGTTACATTGATCCTGGTAGTATCATGAATCTCCCTTGGGTGACTGTTGACTTCTTCAGATTCTGCCATGTAGCTTGATTGCTACATAAGATGATGACAATGATTCATTCAGAGATCTAAACAGAATTGTCATCTTGATAATTTATTAACCATGGCATTAATGAACCATATTGGTTAATTTGTTAAGTATTTTCATTCAGGATTTTTCATTATAATAACCCTTAGTTATAATTAAATATATTAATGACACAAAAAGCCAAGTCACATGGACACATTCAAATTATAAGCCAAGATCTTATAGAATCGAGGCATTAAGGCTTGAATCATAATTCATTACCTTTCTTGACAGGGAGTTATAGGCTACAACTGTCTTTGTTTTATATGACAATGATTATGGCCCGTAGGCATTACATCACAATTGGATGTTTAAATAATAAAGAAAGAATTGGAAGAATCCAATATAAGGATGACATGAGTGATTTTAACGAATCACATCTGCCAGGAGTGTTAACATGTTTTCAGATGTTAACAAGGATTTGAATTTTTTTTTAAACAGGTTTTACCATCATGGCCAGGGCTTATAATGACATGCAGACTAGGTTATATTCTTTAAGATTCTTATTTAATATTTAAAGGCAGGTCTTATAAAAGGAATGACATTTTTTGGATTTATTTCATATATATTACATTTATGCATATAAGACAAAATGAAATTTAAACTAACATGCCACTAAAATTTAAAAGAGTACATATTGCCCTAAACGGGACTTTAACTGAAATAACTTGCCCACGCATGGGCTAAACTGAAACTACAAGTCCTCGCAGGGACTTGATTGAAAATTAAAGAAATACCAAATAAACAAATAAGGAATTTAATGATCCCTTTTACTCTTTCCCTTGATTAAGCTTGCCAAACCTTTAAGAAATCCCCGGTGGCTTCTTGGCTCCTCTCGAACCTCCCGTTCCACCTGGCTCAACCTTTGTAAAAGCTCCTGTTGATGTGGTGGTTGAATTTGCGGTGGCTGCGGCTGCTGCGGCTGTAGAGGTTGAGGAGGTGGCGGGTATTGGTACCCATAAGCTGGGTATCCAGTCCCCCAAGGAGCTCCATAAGGCCCTTCAGGATGGAGAGTGTTGTAGTTCGCCGCTATGAGGTATGGGTCAACTTCGGCGTAGTTGTAGTTAGTGTGGGCCGGCTGCTCAAAAGGGTTATACGCCGCTGTACCGGCGTATGAGGGAATCGGGTTATCATAACCCACTGGTGGCGGTGCGACTGGCGCAGACTCCACCTCAGAAACTGGGTTCGAAGGCCCACCCATCTGTGGGTCTTCATATAGTGGCGGGTAACGACTGCCACTGGAAGGTTGAGGGGTGCTGATACGGTTTCCCCCTCGCACGGACATTCGTACGGTTATTCTTCTCCGCCTCGGTGGTTCCAGAGGTGGCTGCTGCACTGGCGGCGGTGGCGGTGTCGGTGGAGTAACCACTACAAAACACGAATCCTCCGAGGGATCCTGTTGCTGTTGCTGCTGATGTGAGTTGTAACTGGGAGTAAACACCCAGTCGTATTAGGCAAACCTTGCCTCATAACTGTCTGGACCATGATAAGGTGATCCATGATATGACGACCCATCCGAAATCTCGATGGGTTGAGTAGGTGTTCCAGATGGTGGCTTGGCGGGATCTGGGTCATCATCCATATCCATTCCCTGAGCTTCAGGGAAATGGTCTTCAGGGCCCAATGGGTTATGAACCATTGGTTCTTCAACCTGGTTTGCCGGGTTGAACCGGCTTTGGAAGTACGGGGTCGGGTCCTGGAAGGCCCGATGCGAGGTTGACCGCCACAATGGCAAGAAGGATTGGTGCGAATCTTCGGGCTCGTTCTCCGACTGTGGCACGAAAGAATGAAGGTATGAGGGTGATGAACTTAGCGAGACAGATTGCCTCGCAGGCTCCAGATATGTCCTCCAGTCTTCTTGAGGACTGGTTCTCATTGTAACAGACGGTGTTCGCCGGTGGGAACGTCCGGCCTCGTGGCCGTTGGGGGCGTTGAATGGCCTGTTTCCTCTTCCTCCTCTACGAAACCTCGGCGGCATTTTGTTGAACCCGTCAAAACAAAAAAAAGGACAATAAAGGAAAATAAAGGACAAAATTAAAATAAATTAGGATTAGTCCTAAGTTCTTTGTCTAGACTCGGAAGTCGAGGAAAGTGCAAACTGTGTCATTGAGATTAAACACAAAAGGCTAGTATTTAATTCTCTCAATGTTGGCTCTGATACCAACCTGTCACACCCCGATATTTCAACGTATTACCGGTGGGCCCGGTGGGGAGTATCATGACGTAGTTGATATCGTCATAGACAATTTATCACAGTTTAATACACAGAGGAAGTCGAAAGATAAAAACATTACAACCCGAATGAAAGTAATATCATTTATTACAAAAACGGTTGCAAAGGGATCCACAGGCGGATCAAAAGTTAAAAGGAACATTGTTCAACAGAATTATAAACATCTAAGCTTGCAAGACTTTTTATTGATGCTAGGAGTAGCCAGCCTATTCCGTCTAGTACCTACATTTAACCTTTTTGGAAAACACGTCAGTTTTCACAGGTAAATACAATTAACCGACTCATTTTGAAAATGTTAAAGAAAATTGATTTGGATGCACAAGGCAAAAAAATATCTTTTATAACTTGGGACAATTATTTAAAAATAATCTTGTATACAGATTTAAATGTTTGTCGTCCGTCAGGGCCGGTTAGAAGAGCTGGACAAGATTAACTGACACACCACAAGTATAATGCCCACAAGGAATACCTTATTGTGGGATACTTTTCTACATACGCAACTGTCAGGTGTATGCCTACACCCCGTGCTTAAGTCGTGGCCATTTCAATGAATGAGCCGAGGATATACAGGACATGGTCATTAACCCCCCCAAAAGCCATATACCAAACAAAACAGATTAAAACGGGTTATGCAAGTATATTAATCACAATCCGATTTAAATAATTACACACCCGACCAAGCGGTATTATTATAGTACCGTATCCCAAGCCCGTATAACGGAAAATAAGTTAAAAGTATTTACTTGAGCAAATTGTACAAATTTTTCTTAGACGTACAAATCAGCAAATGCAGTTATCTTTTACAGGGCTCCTAAATCTGGAACGAAGGTTTTAATAACCTATTAGATTCCTAACGGGTCTTACTTAAGTTTAAACTTAGACCGGTTAGTTTTAAAGGAAGGTATACGGTTCAAAACGCAAGATTAAGCGAAGACCGGAATAGAATGTGATTTAGACCTGACAAGTTTGAAGACTTGTATAATACGGGTAAACTAAACACATTCTGGATTTTGAGATAAAGATGATAAGGTTTGACCCGTTTCGGTTAATTTATGCAAACTAGTTACATAAACCATACCGAATGCGAAAAATGCATAACGGGTAAACAAATGAGTCATGAACAGGTTTCCTAAGTTAATATGCATTAAATATGTTGTGATATCAGTAAGATACCTTCCATTATGCCCAAAACGAATTTAAAATCAATTTAAGCCCCGTAGGGGTATTTTGGTCATTTTAAATGTTATAAAAGAGATTAAATATTAATCTGAGATTCAGGTCTGATATGATCAGTAAAAATAATTATTTTTGCAGGTCATATCAGTAGAGTATTGCCCATATGTGAAATTTTATCATTTATAACCAAACTATGCACCGTAGGGGCATTTTGGTAATTTCACATAAGCCTTAAAGGTCAAATTTGGAAATCTAAGTTCAAAACTATATCTTACTGTTAAAGTTATAAAAATTACTTAAAACATCAGTAGATATTAAGTCTCATATGCCAAAAATAGTTTTAATCCATACTATGCGTTTAAAACGCTTAAAAGTCGGTTTTAAGCGATTTTCGGGTTATATAATGAAAGCTGAGATTTTTATCAGCCCAGAAGGATTAAAATACTTTATTTATCATATAAAATCAGTAGCAAAAATTTTGGTATCAAAATGTTATGTAAAAGTCATTTTATTATCAAAAAGAGTATAACCGACAATTACCGAATTAAAGCAAGAACCCTATGTTATGCTCAGTTTAAAAATAAATAAAAATCTTAAAAAATCCCAAAATATTATATTACATCAGTGGGTAAAAATTTTGGTGTCAAAATTTTGGTTTAGATAGGCTTTATGCTAATTATGCCGTTTAATTAATAAAAAGCTTCTTAATTACGATATTGAGCAAATCTCCTAATCTAGACCTCAAACTGATGTCAAATTTTTAGGACAAGTTTATAAATTAGTAACAAAGGTTTTTGTCCTCTCACATTTTCAAAAATCTTGTTTTAAGGTCAAAAGGGCATAATGGTCAACATTTAGGCATATAACGGAAACATGCAAATGAATCGTATAAATTAGGATCCAAGTTGTATAATCTCAGAGAGTTATACTAATATGGAATATGGACCCAATGGAAGCTTAAGGAATTTATAAAACAATCTAAATTGGGTCAGAACTGAAAGTCAAAGCAAATGTCTACTTTTGCGACTTTCGGTTCCGAACCGAGCCTAAACTCAAAATTGGCGGGTTGAACATGCTTAGACATGTTCTTACACTAATTACCAAGTTATACAAGTGATAAAACAGGTTTCATGGCTTCTACATTGTTAATTATGTGTTTATTTGAAAATTAGCTTTTTGTTGACTTTTTATAATTAAGTTTGACCCGACAATTGACCTAGTTAGAGTGGAAATCATAGGGTGCCCTTTTAAGGGTTTATTACCCACATAATTACCAACTCAAAGCTACTTTCAATTCGAGAAATGACTGGACCATTAGTGATTAATCACTAAGTCAAAGCTTAAATACGACGGCTTTGACTTTAAGTTGTTAAACTAATAAAACATTAATTAGAGAGGTTAAGGAAGCTTAGGGAATCTTGTTTGAGGATCAGAGAGCTCCAGGAAGTGAGTTAGAATGATTATCAAGTGAACAAGTTCATGGTTGCAACATAGAAATCTTTATATAGGACTTTAAATTACATAAGATCCTTACAACAAAGTCTACACATGATCCCTGATGCATTACCAGTGTCCCTATGCATGAAAAACCATTGGTGCAGCCCCTGGGATCGAAAACAGGCTTTGTAAGGCGGTGCTACCTGCTCAAACAGGCATCTGTGCTTGTTTTCTGCATCTGCAGGTCCTACACGGCCCGCGTAAGGATTGGTTAAGGTCTTACGCAGTCGGTATGAGGCCCATATCTAGTCAGCAAGTTTCAGAAATTGCACATTTGGCCCCTGGTCCTCCTAAACTCATTTTTAACTTGTTTTTATTACACTTTAACCCCCAAACTTGACTTTTAAGGACCCTAAGTCATAAACAAACTTCGTTAAGTCCCCGGTTAGTTAAACGATCACCGAAAAGTCCTGAAATTCAACGTTGACGCTTTTAACCCCTCATTTATGAATGTTAACGTATCTTCCTCATACGATATCGAAACCTTGTGAAATATTTATCACTCATTCTTGGGAGCATAATTAATTTTTACAAAGCTTCGGGTTCATTAAAAGGTCATTCAGAGGTATAACTTAAACATGTTGACGCATTTAACCCTTGTGGTTTGTAAACTTTCACTTTCTTCTACAAACGGCTTCATATGATTCATAATTCAATCGTTTAAGGGTATAAACATCGTATAGGGCCGTTGAAAGGTATAATTATCAAATTTTGACACTTTTGAATCCTTTTACACATATACTTTCTTTGTTTGTCAACTTTAGCCCCTCATATTTAATCCCTTACACGTTTAATGCTTATGACACGTGTCTTCATTATATTGGTCGTGATTTTACGAAGTGTTACATGTGGTCATGCTACTATTCACAATATAGTAACAAGTAATGTATACAAAACCCCAACATACCGACAGTAATTGTAGAATACATAGACTCAATCACTGTTATCATAAATTAAAAAAATTTGAGGTTTGTATAAAAAGGTTTACAAAAATAGATGTACTCACATTGCTGTTTTAGGTAATACTACTGCTTTCTGGTGTCTTCCTGGTTATAATGTATTAAAATTAAACAATGCGCACGTGTTAGTAAGATAACCCAATTTACATTAGTCATACCCCCGAGACAAAATTCCAATGATTGAGTCAGGCAGAGCCTTGACATGCGTTACGGAGCCATAGATCAATCAGGGAGAGTAACTAATACGTAACTAGGGGTTATAATACTTACAACGAGACAGAGCTTCGCTTTTTAGGGGTATTATATCGAGCAACACTATTGCTATTATAGGGACTTTAGAAAGAAAATAATTAAACGAGAATGAATGAGGCAGAGGCCTCCTTATATAGGTCTGATCAGGGTTCTCTCGCGCCCCGCGAGAGTTACAAGACTAGGCCTTCGCTGCCCGCGAGACCACTAGGGTAGGCCCTAGCTTGGTCGACTCACACCGTAGATCTAACACGAGGGGGACACGTGGCGCAATGTGGTGCCTCCTGGTGCCACCTCGTCGTGCCCCGCGAGAACACCATTTATTTGTTTTTACTTGATTTTTATAAATATAAAGGTTATTTAGGGCCATTACTTATATACGGGGTGTATTTTATGACGTATAGGAGTATTTTAAGGGTTTTAGGAGAGTTGTTATATCCTCCCCACCTTCTTTTGGATCTCGTTCTCGAGGTCTACTGGAACAGGTGTGGATATTTCTTTTGCATATCTGATTCGAGCTCCCAAGTGTACTCTTGTCACACCCTGACTTTTGCGGAAGCGTGATTATGTGTGACTTGCTTAATATCATTGCATTCAACCATAACAAACAACTATATGATAAAACCCAAGATGTTCATCCATAGATAGTTTTAAAACATTACAAACAACCTTGTCTTAAAATCCAAACACAGGCTTCATGTTCAAAATACAATACCAACATGTTTAAGTTCCCAAACAGGACTTCACAAAAGACATTAACAAACTAGGTTTTGAGCCATGTATCTTATCCAAGATAGAATACACAACCCAAACCCCTTTGACTTCGGATGATATCTTTTATTAACGACGCGACTTGGAACCTTCAGCGCCCGCCAGATCCATATTTAGTTTCCTGAAATACATGTAGTTTGAAAACATCAACAAAAGTTGAGCGAGTTCATGTGTTTGTATGTGTGCACGAATAAACATTGTAATCACTATAAGTATGTATGTATTTGTAAAACCCCGGTATGAAAGAAACAAGGAAAACAGATCGATTAATGGTTTGCAAGGCCATTAATATGTGTGATGTGATGCAGGAAGGCTCAATCCTAGCGGATTTTGTACCGGGCTTCCGGCTGGAAGACATAGTCACCTCATGGGCCAAATCCCGGTCCTCATGGGTGGGGCTCGCAACACCCAAATAGATCTATCACTCATGTCCCTCGGTCCTACTACGAGGATTAATGGTCTTAAGCGTTGTACCCACCACTCACATGATCTAGCAGTACCTTCCTTAGCTAACCATACCATGTATAAACGTTTGTAAACAATTTATAACATGCACTTCACCCCCGAAGTTATAAAACGAAAACAGTTAAGAGAAAAGGGGGACATGAACTCACAATCTTGCATTCTTCGAATCCAGTGTAACCTAAAGCTGCTACTTGTGTGCACGACTACCTACAACGTACTACGGTTTATTAGACGGGTGGGTCATGCCTTGACTTAGTTGTAATTAGTGTCTTTGAGTTACGTTTCATTGTGTCATCAATATTATTCCAAGTTATATAATTATTTGTTAAAATAATAAATATTTTAACTTAAATTATATTTATTAAATTTGGAATATTAGTTAAAATAATATATTTTAACTTGTCACTTTTATGTACTTGTATATGTATAATTTCCCAAGGATGGGGCTATGTATACTTGTATTATTAACCTTGTGTATTTTTGCCAAGTATCGATGGCGTATTCCGGTGTATTTATACGTACGAGAATACGTATTTTCTTGTAGTTATTAAGTATTCGTATACTTAATTTTTGTAATAATTTTTCCGGAATAATATTTCTAATAAAAATTCTCCAATATATATTCTCAAAATATATATTTTAAGAAATTATTTATAGAAATCTATTTATATTTCTTCTTGGCAAAAATGTTTGTATTTTCATATAACTCTCAAAAATAATATATTTTCAAGTTTAACTTAGAAAATATATATGAATCTATTTTTCACCCAAAAATAATGTACTCCATGTTTATTTAAGAAAATATATGTTTTCTTTCCCAAAAATAATATATCTTCTAATAGTTTCAAGAAAAATATATATGTTTTCTTTTCCAAAAATAATATATTTTCTCCTTGTCAAAACTATGATATAACCTTGTAGTAATTGTAAAAATCATATTTTTGTTCTCTTGGTGTCCAAAATACCATTTACCAAAATATATTTATAAATTAAATTCCGAAATATTTATATAAGTTATATTCCTTGTTCGATTTCTCCAATATTTTGGGTATAAATTATATATTCATTTCTTGGAATTTTGGTAACATTTTGTATTGTAATTTCTTGGTATTTTGGTGAGTTATATTATTTCAAGTCCTAAAATAATATAACTAATACACATAATATACAAATAATCACACACACGGTGACATCTAAATATATATTTTCCTAAATACATATTTAGTCACTTTTATTATCAAAATCCAACCTCTAATATTTATAATTTTTGTAACAAAAATTATGGCAACTTTATATGAATATTTTTCTAAGTGTTTAATTTTTAGAAAAATTTTGCCATACTTTCCCCTTAAAAATGGAGGTTTCCATTCTTTCAAAGCATATCATTTTCTTTTATAAATCATCACAATCAACAACAAATCAACCAATACTTACCAATTTGCCAAAATCAAGCATTAATCACTACTTCATGAACTTGAAAATTTATAAAAATTTGTAGTAACTTACTAGTGTGTTTAGTAAGCTTAGTTACCCTTCAAAGTGTGGTTGTTTATTTAAAAACATCATTTTTGAAGAATCTAGATGTTTACAACTTGTAAATCATTTTTCTAAAAATACTTCTTCTTGAGTTTTTCTTGTTAAATACATGATCCTTCACTTGATTAACCGTTAAAAATGTGGTTAGTTTCTTTAAGAACCAAGCTTATGTAAATCTTGTATTTCTAACTTGGTTTCTTGAAAAATCATTCTTGAAATCACATACTTACAAGACTTTATATTCACTTTGATCATCATACTTCAAGAAAACAATTTATACTTCAAGTTCATGCTTTACATAAAGATGATCACTTTGATCTACAACATAATCATCCTCTCATCTTGCTAGATTATGTCTTTAATCACCATCTAGCAAGATCATATGATGTTTAACATCATAAATACAAACAATCATCATACAAGAAGCATAACAACACTAAACAACATGATTTCTTATGATTTTAAGCTTATGTTCAAGTTTCATGTTCTTGATTCATAGTGTTCATCATGATTATCAACTTATACCAACTTTTAACCAACTTAATAAGATGTAAAATGGAGTGTAGATGATCTTACTACTAGCTCAAGGCTAGGGAGGATCACAAGAGGAATATGAGGTGGTTAAAATCTTGTATGAGAGGTCCTTCAACTTCTAAGAGTTCCTAGCTTCCTTGTAGTGCTTCTTACACCTTTGTATATGTTTAGATTGGATGAAGAATGAATAATGATGATGGTGGTGCTTGGGGTGGTTCACGACCGAGACTAGAAGGGAGAGAAGAGAGAGTTTCAAGTGTGATGGTGAGTTAGAGAATGAAAGGTTATGATCTTTGAGGTTAACTTATAATCCACCAACATGTTATAATCTAGTGTGTTTTATGTTATAAAAAGTAGAAGACATAATCCAATATAATAAACAAATAAAATCTTGAGTAGGCCATGCTTGTCTAGCCGTGAATAGGTGGGGGGGTCTAGATTAGGGCTTAAAGCTTAGTTAGATTTCTTAGTTACAATCCAAGTGTTATAGTTAGGTTATTAGTTATTATGTGATTATATAGTGTGTTATGATGTTCGGGGACCATAACTAGCTCGGTAATGATAAAACAATGCTTCTAGTGAAAGTTTGGTGTTTCGGGTAGTGTCCGGTTGTTCGGTTGGTTACTTGTTCGTTAAGGTGCTAAACTATGTAGTTTAGTGTGCTTTATGTTACCTTTTGTGACAGTTTTGATTCCCGATACTTAGGAAAGCATTCTGGACCATTTAACCATATTTCTGTATGATATTAAGTTGTTTAAATGCTGAATTTTGTTGAATTCTGCAGAATTCTGCAGTTTGTGTGAGTTTTAGGCACTTTCCGGCACTTAAACTAACACTAGGAAGGTAGTTTTATGATCCTTACTTTCCTACAGACTATACTAGTGTAACTCTGGGTTTCTGGCACATACTGTGTCTCAATACCATGTCTGTCTATGTACTGAATTCCGTCAGCATTTTCCTGATTTGTCTGATAAGTGTGCTATCTCTGCTTCGTGCATCATTTGAATCAATAAGTGTTGTGTGCAATAATGATATGACATTTGCATTATATGATGCACATGTATGTATGATACAATAATCAGGAAATAGTTCGTGTCATTAATTGTAAATCAGCACAGTCATTAAGTCATAATTACTGTTTAATAATTGTACGGATAACTGGAATTTTGACAATTGTCACAACTCTAATCCTCTCTTGGAATCCCATTTTACGGGGTGTATTTTAGGACGTATAGGAGTATTTTAAGGGTTTTAGGAGAGTTGTTATATAAAATTACAAAAACATTCTGATTTAACCAAAAAATTTAACTGGGTTTTGCCTAAAGTTTAAAACGTGCAATATTTTAAAACATAAAGTAAAAAACTTGTAAAGTTTTGCGCTAAAGGACACCGTCTGCAAAATGGTGTAAACATAAAGGACAAAACTTGTAGCTTGCTCTATTTCTAATAAAATTAACCTAACATATTAAAAATCAAATTTTTTTTTAAAAATTTCGGCATTTTTCCTTATAAATACTTGTAGAAGAGATTTTTTAATAAAAAAATCAAAAACTAAAAATAGTTAAAAATGCTTAATTTTTTTTTTTCAAAAACGATATTTTATTGGCATAGTTTCTACCCATTTTTATAAGGAAAATCGCTGAAAATTTTTTTAAAAAAATACCTTTAACATGTTAAGTTCAATTTTTTAGAGTGTTACCCGTTTCCCCACTTTTTTAGTGTTCCCAATGAACCTCACACTATATATATATATATATATAGGTACGGGATAAGGAGAAAACGCTCTAAAATGTAAGAACGGTGAGAACACATGCTGATGGAACACGTGGCGCGGATGTAATCAGGGTCTGAGGGGTTTTTTGTCTTTTCAATATTCTTTTTTTCCCCGAATTCGTGTGTCACATGCTGCTTCATTTTTGGCGTCTAAGATAACTTTGGCGTTAACTAGATTCATTAATTACTTGGCGTTTTATTGGTTTTTGGATATGTCTCGTTGAATTAATTCTTTTTTTGTCACATAGTTAATTTTTTTGGCGTTATGGCATTTCCCAGGTCACTTTTTTAGCGTTCGTGGCGTTTGTTAATAATTGATTACCATTGATTAATATTTTATAAGATTACAATAATACGAAATTAAAATAAACTAATAGTCTTCTATAGATAGGATTACATCAGAGTTGTACCCATTGCTCTGTTCCTCATTTTCTTCAGATTCATCATCATCAAGTTTTAGATTGGCGTATAACGCCATCATTTCGTCTCTTCTTTGTCGCAACCTATACTTGAATATCATTGCAACCCTGGACTTTGCACCGTTCGAAGGTGCTAAATTAAAGAGTTGTTCAAGCAGATGTAGCCTCTCTGTCTTCAACATTTCCTCCATCGGCAATGAATATTTCACCCCATGTTGATAAGTCACTTCAATCGTTCCTGCTTCTTCATGCATTACCCAGCTACTAACTGTTGGTAGAGTAGTATCGTCAATATCATCATCATCATCTTCTGCCTGAAATTTTCTCTCCAATCTTCTTATTACTGTTGGAGTTCTTTCACAATCGTTGGCCCTTGGAACCCCAAGGGCCAGAATATCTCTATGAACCCCTTCAGACATACCAGGTATGCCTTTGATTGTTCTTACCTTCACCCTTCTCCTATCAGAGAACTTTAGGATGAATCGTCTCTCCGACCTTTGAAACCTTGTAATAACCTTAGCCATTTTTTTAAGTTTTTGGCGTTTTGGACAATATAGCATTTTAGAGAATGTTTAGCGTGTTGAGTTGTGTTCTCATGGTCTACTTTTATAATTATTTTTTTTCCCGCGCAGTGACATGTGATTATGGCGTTTTGAAAAGATAAATAAATTCAATTCCCCAAGTATTTGGCTTTAATATAATAAATGTTAGTAATTATGTTTCCGTCGCTTCATTTTACTGTTTGCAGCTACTGTGTTTTGTTTCAGATTCATGTATTTATGGCTGTAACATGTCCCAACTTTACGGCTGTAATTATGGCGTTTTGTTTTCCAATGACGTTTAGATAAAGATGGCACTTTTTGTTTTATTCTCTTGCACATTGTTTTAACTTTTTTTTTTAGATTTATTATAATAGTACTTGTCCAAAGTAATTTTATTATAGTTTGGTAATTTTGGGGCGTTTTATGGCATGATGGCGTTTCACAAACATTTTCCCGTTGGTCGTTTTATTATATTTTTCATTACAGAATTAATGTATTGCTATTCTTAGCTGAAAATTACATAACAATCAACATAAAAAGAAAATTAAAAAAAAAAAACAATAGAAGCAATTTATGATCTAAATTTTTAGTGTCATCAGTCTCTCTCTTCTTTTGAAACTACAAGAACTGTCACAAATAAATGACGTTTTAGGTTTGACGTGGTTTTTTTTTCTTGTTCGTGTGTTGAAGTGGGTTTGTGGATGTTGGAGACATAGATCGACTCCGTGTGGGTGGATGCTATTTGCCCATCATCTTCATTATTATCATCGAGGCCAAAGTTGCATTTACATTGGGATCGGTATCTTCTCCTCATCTAAACCTTCTTCAAGAACAAAGAAGAGAAAATGACATATGGGTGTCATCAGTCCCTTTTTTCTTGAAATTTGTCCATCTCATGCAACAAAATCTTACTCCCCTAACCTAACAAACCATTCAGCGAAACTTCATGCAGAACATTACTGAGTATCAAAGAAAAGATGTTTGCCATCGTTGATTTTCTCAACTTTTGGCGTTTTTTTTTCAGTGAGTGATATTTAGGAACCATTGGGTTTTGTATGTTTTTTTTTGGTGTGATCAACGGAAGGTGGTGTCACACCCCAACCAATGGCGGAAACATCGGGGCATGGCACTGAGCGAAACAGATTGTCCAGAAGTTTCCATAACAATTATCAATACTATTTAATTTAAATAATACGTCCCATACCGTATCTCAAGCAGTAAAACAATCATTACTGACAAAAAATCCAGGCAAATATTCTGTTCCGATAACTCAGATTTTAAATAGTCAGCAATTGTTTATCTGCTTCCAGAGACCCTTAGTTTGACCACTACGTACAACTATTTGTTAGGCTCTAAAGCTTTATTCTAGCTTCAAATTCCTACCAAGTGTGCGTCCTAGGCACCTGTCACATACGTTAAAATAAAGTCAATACATAAAATGTAAAGGTGAGCATACAAGTTTGATAATAGCATATAGAGTTCGAATTCGTTTACGCATAACCAGCACGTACACATAGAGAAATGAAGCACGTTAGTTATCGACATAGATCCATCGATACCAATGACTGCGGGTTGACTGCCCGAGGCAGTTCGCAATACATGATTACCACCGTAATCCATGCAAGTAATTGTCCTTAATAACCCCCGTGTGAACGGGTGTTGAGTCCAAACTATAGTACTATCGTTGCTAAGGCAGGTAGACAGCATTCCATATGTAAACATAACAAATAAGCATTCATAAGCCACGTATAACATGCATTAGCGGTTAGCGTTCAAATAGTATTGAGTAGTGTGATTGTTGTAGTTTGAATATTCGTAACGTATGTAACACCCAAAAGTGTGTAAAGCAAAAAGGGATCGAGTATACTCACAGCGGTTAGTGGATTGAAGGGAGCGCTTAGCGAGTAAGGTTAGCCTGAATAGATTCGATAGTATAACGATAAGTGACGTTTTACACGTCAAATGGTGCAAAGTGTAAACGGGTCGGATGGTGGTTCGATCGGATGGTAATCCGATCGGACAACAATCCGTGCGGATAACAATCCGTTCGGATGGTCATCCAGTCAGACAACTTGTCCGATCGGATGACGATTCGAGTGGATTGTTTCATCCTATAAGAAGAATGTGTTTGTGTATGATGGCTTGACTTTTGAAGTTTTCGTTGTAGCATTTTGAAAACATTGAAGTATCTCTACCCATCAAGTCGATCGATCGGATGGTGAGTCGTACGGATGACAATCCGTTCGGATGGTCATCCGGTCGGACAGTGGTCTGGTCGGACGGCAACTTAGTAGTGAGATTTCTTAGTGAAGGCGAGTTCACAGCAGAAGTGTCACTCGATTGGATGTCCATCCGATCGGGTGGCAACCCTGTTAATGAACATGTTGAAAATTGTTTAAGTCTTTAAAGTCTTAGTATCTCATGTAACACCCCGAAAACGGGTTTAGTAATCAAACCTCGTTAATAGTGATGAACGGGTAAAATACCGTTAGTGGTAAAATTTAACCCGGTAAATATTAGGTCTTAAATAAATAAACCTAATATTAATTAAAAAGGAAAATAAATACTTTGAGAAAACAAAGTATATAAAAAGCCCAAATTAACGGGACATAAAACATAACGGGTTATAATTTCCCGAACCCGTTAAAGTAACTAGGAATAATTAACCTAGTTAGTAGCATGTGATTAAGTAACTAATGGTGAGTTATAGCTTCATTTTATCAAAATAAAACATGAGGGACTAATATTGCCAAGTGGGAAACTTGTTTTATTAAAACAAAAGTTAAACACCAAAACACACACTTTAAGTGTGTGTTGTGGTCGAGATATTCACAGGAGCCAAGAACTCTTGAGCTCAAAAACCCTAACAAGCACAAAATCAAGAAATTTGAAGGGCAAATCAAACCCAAATCGAAATTCAAGCACAAATTAGTGATCACCTCAGTGAAGGGATCACAAGGTATGTCAAAATTCACAATTTGGTTTCATCTCAAATTCTTGATAAACTTGTGAAATCGAAATCCGAACTTGGTTGATTGATGTTTGAATGAAATTATGATAAATTCAGGGTTAGGAATGAACCTTAATCAATAATTTGATTGCATTAATGTTCATGCATGTGAAATTGAGAATCACCCATTTAGGTGTTAAGTGGGTCTTGTAGGAAGATGATGAACACTGGATTTATGATCATCAATTTGGTGTTATTTGATTTCCATAAAGTAAGTCTAGGTGTTGTGATGCATGCTAGACATAAGAACTTATGAATGATGTTAAAACTTGGGGTAAATTACTAGTTATGAAAATAGATTGTTGATTTAATAGAATATGCCCACAAGGTGTTTGCTAAAATGCCTAAGTGAATGTTTAAATGTTGAAATTACGAATGAAACGCGTAATTGCCTTATTTGACTAATTACGTGAAAAATGGGTTTTGGATGATTTGATGAAATTGATGTTGTATTGGTATTTATAAACACCATACTAACTTGTATGAAAGAACTACTTGAACAAAATGGGGATTTGTTAAGAGTTCATACTTGATTTGAAGTGGGTCTTGACACAAGAATTTAAACTCATGATTTATGATTTAGTTCAATAAGAAAAGTAGTCAAAGATTCATAAGGTGTGAAAGTCATGATTTAGAATGACTAATCTAACAACCTTGTGAATAATGAATGATAGTTGGCGCTTAACAAGCTAGGTGAAGCTTGGGGAGCAAGCGGGTCGATCGAAGCAAGTGAGAAAAGAAAAGCGTAATTTGGATGTGAGGTAAGTTAAAACTTACACCTTTTATTTGATATCTATGGGTTTTATAAATTTTGAATAATCAAAAGTCACATTTGACTTATGATGTTTCGACCCGACATGCGAGGTTCGGAACAAAAGACAATAATGATAAACCATGTTGAATGGTTAAAAAGAGCTAATAAGGTCATTTAGTCATGTGATGACAAATAAATAACGAGATTTGAATGATTTACCTTATAAGGTAAATCAATACAATTAATAAGGGTAAAACGGCAATGTAGTCACTCGTTGACGATAGCCGTTAGTTTTGTAGGACACTTTACGGCGTAACATATAAAGGGGTCAAAATAATCAAGAAATAGATTTATAAGTAAATTGACCGTATGGTGTAAACCGGTACAAGTCATGTAGACGAGATGATAATAAATCCATCACATAAAAGTAAACGGTCATATAAGACCAAACGGGTCAAAAGGTGAAAATATCACCCTTTGACAATATCAGCTAATGTATTGTCGAGTTGCTTGATTACAGGAATAAATATCGATTGAATGGTGACATCGCTATTACTTAGCGCCACTAAGGCAAAGTATCGTAACAGGTCAATACATTGATCCGAGCCAGGTTTGTGTAATGATTCAACTCATCATGTAGAATTTGAGGTTTTCTAAGAGTTAAACAAGGTTAAATTAGATATTTGGTTATCTTAAAGATAAACCGAATAATTCAAGTCATAAATGTAGTGTTTTAGAAACATAATGGTTTCTAAACAAGGTCATAGTTAAAAGACCAGAAATTTTGGGTCAAACAAGTATCTGAAAGTCCTTTGTCGTAAAAGAAGGATCAAAATTGACCAAAACGCCCTTGTAGGCTAAATTGAACAAACAACCCTTAAAGGTTGTTTGGAAACGAGTTTCATGATTAGATAAATACTTAGAATAAGTGTAGAAGTTGAAAGATGTAATACGTTAGTCAAATGGCTCTATTTGAGTCTTGCCGTAAAATAATAATCCGAGGGGTAAAACTCGGAACATATAGATATCCACATTAGATCCAACACACTTATAGTTGTAGTGGAAGATTACTTGATAAGAAATGTAGAAATAAGATGCTAGAAATGAATGAAAGCGATTTCAAGCTTTAAGGTGCTTAAATACCCTTAACGGGTCAAAATAAGCATACGAGCGAGAATGGGTTTAAATTGTGTAATAAACCTATGATTAGAACTTAATATGGTAGGTAACATTAATTTGAAGAAGTGTATGTGATATAGGAATCAAACAAATACGTTTGTTTGATAAAATGCATGAACGGGTTAAAATTCGGTAAAAAGGTAACGAGTCGAAGGCTTAGAAGTCTCAAAATTTCTTATTTTGGATGTAGGATTTTAATTCCATAAGATGGAGGATTAAGTTACGGACGCGTAGGAAAAAGAATCGGGTAAAACGGATCAATAACGAAGAAGTTATGGCCGTTTCCGTAAAAACTGGCATAGCTGAACTAAGCTGCAGACCTGCTGGAAAACGGTCTCCCTAGCGTGGCGCGAGGGAGCAACTGGGTTCCTTCGCGTGGCGCGAAAAACCCTGTTTTGGCGAATTTTTTTTTATTTTAATCAGTTTCGCTTCCCGGACTCGTTTAAATACGTTTTAAGTTACGTATGACTAATCCAACTCATGTTTTATGAGTTTCAGGTATAATTTTAGCACCGGAGGACAATCAAGCACAACGAAGAACCGAACACGATCAAGAAATAAGCTTCCGCACTTTGTATCGTTGTTATGTAAAATGACGAACTCACCCATAATATGTTGTATAGTTTTTAATTCTGTAAATAAAGTTTAATGAACCCGTATTTTCAATGTATTTGAAATCATAATTACTCGTTTGTTTTCGTAAAATCTATGAAAACCTTTAAATAATAATAAGGGTGTTACAAGTTGGTAATCAGAGCTCAAGGTTGTTGACAAATGTGTTCGGTTCGAGGCTTGATCGCAAATCCGGTAAGTACATGTATACCAATGGTTTAGTATGATTAAAGTGTTGAGAACAACACATATGGTTATCGTGTAATACACGTTACACCAATAAAAACGATATAGAATAGATATAGTCAACGAAATTACACGCGTTGATGCGTATAGTAGAAAAGCCTTGTATTATAATACGGGCATCCTTTAATGTTGAAATTACTAATTGTTGTATATGTTTTAGTTAACAAATCGCAGATTTGACAGAGGAACGGTCCAAAGAGTATGCTCATCAAGGACCTAAATCGCGTTACGGTCGCGAACAAGGCTAATGGCAAGAGAAGCCCGTTAGGGCAAACATTACCAGGTGCACATTTTAAATTTAATTGCATAAATAGTAATATGAAACAAATATGTAGAAATTGAAAGTTGCATATGTAGATTAAAAACTTGGAAAAACCCGAATAGAAAATGTATTCGGGATATTGTTTCCAAGAGAAACAAATAGAGGCATTACTTACATGGGGTGTAATGTGAAAATTATAAAAAGGTCATGTATACCAGGTGTTGATCGCTTACTCTGGCCAAGTAAGTAGTGAACACGTGGTACCATGAACTTCTTATGATGGACACATTTATGTCCGATGTAGTAAGGGTGGGGTGAATGGGACTAACTTAAATGGTACCCAAATGAATCAAATAAGTAAGATATTTGATAGTAAACGTAAACGTAATTCGGATGACTGAAGCGTATTACGTAAGGATAACGAGCCCGAGAGAAGGGACAAGGATCAAGTAAAAAGAAAAAAAATATGGACCGACCAATAGGAATGCTAAGGCATAGGGATAAAAGTTTGACTGTCACAAGTGATGAAATTCACATGGACAAGTCAAACGAATTGAATAAAGAATAAAGGATTAATTAGAATAAAAGCGATGGATCTCGCTAAGACGACCAAATAAATTAAAATAACGTCTAAAACCATATAAGAATGGTTACTTGAAAATGATTACGGTAAAGATACCCGATGAATGGGTAGGATTTGGAAAGAACGCGTAAACCGAGAGACGGGAACGCGAAATAGAAAGTCAAAAGACTCGGAATATGAGTCATGACTAAAAGACAATGAGAATTTGCAAACAGAAATGTTAGTAACTACGTTCAACTATTTTAAAGTTGAACGGGTCGAATAAAGAATGGAATTTGATGTTCACAAGTGATGAAATTTCACACGAACAAGTCAAACAAGATAAATAAGGTATAAAAACTTGGTAGTGCAAGTAAGCGCAAACTGAATAATGGAAGCGCGAAACATTAATGAACCTACGTGATGGGTCATAAAGGAATATATACAGGAAAAACGCAAACTAGCGAAACAAAAATGTTAAAAACACTAAGATAAAGAACCCGGGTAATGGGTCGTAAAGAAGTATAGGTAAGAACAGGGTAACGGTAAGTGTAGGACAAACCGACGTGTAAATGACGTTAGAAGTCATAAAGTCAGAAAGATAATTTGAAAGAGAACTAATGTAGCCTTAGACTACGGTCAAGGTCAAATGAAATCCAAAAAGCAAGAGTAAATAGTTCTAGACATAAAAGGGGTGCCTTGACACCATATATATATATATATATATATATATATACAGTTGAATAAAGACTTGAATAAAAGATGATCTACGGGATTATCATAACCTACGGGATTAGACATAGTGTTAAGGTCTACAGGACCAAGAAGACCCTTGGGCCATAAATAGAAAGAAACAAACCGTTGGGTCTCACCTTAAAAAGGTGGAAATATAAAGGAATAGCATATGAGGCTAAGTGAAAGAACCTACGGATCATATGGGTTAAGCGAGGGAATTAGTTATAATTCCCCGCATTAAAGGATAACGGAAAGAAATAGACCCTTAAACGGGACAAAGTAACGGATTCGTAAAGAATTCGATAGTATATGAAAGCGATGGATATCGCTAAGTTAACTAAACTAGTGGAAATAACGAGATTACATTATTTCAAGTTGCATTATGTCGTAAGAGATACGTAGACAATAAGTAACCAAAAAGATGTTACCATACTTTTCTGGTAATACTAACAATTGGTTAAAAGTATAAATAATGTTTAAAAGATTTCTCGGATTAAATACACTGAGTTTAAACTCAATGAATTATGTAAGAAAAGGTTTTGAAGACGAAACCTCTTTAAGGGGGGTAGACTTGTAACACCCTGAAAACGGGTTTAGTAATCAAACCTCGTTAATAGTGATGAACGGGTAAAATACCTTTAGTGGTAAAATTTAACCCGGTAAATATTAGGACTTAAATAAATAAACCTAATGTTAATTAAAAAGGAAAATAAATACTTTGAGAAAACAAAGTATATACAAAGCCCAAATTAACGGGACATAAAACATAACGGGTTATAATTTCCCGAACCCGTTAAAGTAACTAGGAATAATTAACCTAGTTAGTAGCATGTGATTAAGTAACTAATGGTGAGTTATAGCTTCATTTTATCAAAATAAAACATGAGGGACTAATATTGCCAAGTGGGAAACTTGTTTTATTAAAACAAAAGTTAAACACCAAAACACACACTTTAAGTGTGTGTTGTGGTCGAGATATTCACAGGAGCCAAGAACTCTTGAGCTCAAAAACCCTAACAAGCACAAAATCAAGAAATTTGAAGGGCAAATCAAACCCAAATCGAAATTCAAGCACAAATTAGTGATCACCTCAGTGAAGGGATCACAAGGTATGTCAAAATTCACAATTTGGTTTCATCTCAAATTCTTGATAAACTTGTGAAATCGAAATCTGAACTTGGTTGATTGATGTTTGAATGAAATTATGATAAATTCAGGGTTAGGAATGAACCCTAATCAATAATTTGATTGCATTAATGTTCATGCATGTGAAATTGAGAATCACCCATTCAGGTGTTAAGTGGGTCTTGTAGGAAGATGATGAACACTAGATTTATGATCATCAATTTGGTGTTATTTGATTTCCATAAAGTAAGTCTAGGTGTTGTGATGCATGCTAGACATAAAAACTTATGAATGATGTTAAAACTTGGGGTAAATAACTAGTTATGAAAATAGATTGTTGATTTTATAGAATATGCCCACAAGGTGTTTGCTAAAATGCCTAAGTGAATGTTTAAATGTTCAAATTACGAATGAAACACGTAATTGCCTTATTTGACTAATTACGTGAAAAATGGGTTTTGGATGATTTGATGAAATTGATGTTGTATTGGTATTTATAAACACCATACTAACTTGTATGAAAGAACTACTTGAACAAAATAGTGATTTGTTAAGAGTTCATATTTGATTTGAAGTGGGTCTTGACACAAGAATTTAAACTCATGATTTATGATTTAGTTCAATAAGAAAAGTAGTCAAAGATTCATAAGGTGTGAAAGTCATGATTTAGAATGACTAATCTAACAACCTTATGAATAATGAATGATAGTTGGCGCTTAACAAGCTAGGTGAAGCTTGGGGAGCAAGCGGGTCGATCGAAGCAAGTGAGAAAAGAAAAGCGTAATTTGGATGTGAGGTAAGTTAAAACTTACACCTTTTATTTGATATCTATGGGTTTTATAAATTTTGAATAATCAAAAGTCACATTTGACTTATGATGTTTCGACCCGACATGCGAGGTTCGGAACAAAAGACAATAATGATAAACCATGTTGAATGGTTAAAAAGAGCTAATAAGGTCATTTAGTCATGTGATGACTAATAAATAACGAGTTTTGAATGATTTACCTTATAAGGTAAATCAATACAATTAATAAGGGTAAAACGGCAATGTAGTCACTCGTTGACGATAGCCGTTAGTTTTGTAGGACACTTTACGGCGTAACATATAAAGGGGTCAAAATAATCAAGAAATAGATTTATAAGTGAATTGACCGTACGGTGTAAACCGGTACAAGTCATGTAGACGAGATGATAATAAATCCATCACGTAAAAGTAAACGGTCATATAAGACCAAACGGGTCAAAAGGTGAAAATATCACCCTTTGACAATATCGGCTAATGTATTGTCGAGTTGCTTGATTACAGGAATAAATATCGATTGAATGGTGACATCGCTATTACTTAGCGCCACTAAGGCAAGGTATCGTAACGGGTCAATACATTGATCCGAGCCAGGTTTGTGTAATGATTCAACTCATCATGTAGAATTTGAGGTTTTCTAAGAGTTAAACAAGGTCAAATTAGATATTTGGTTATCTTAAAGATAAACCGAATAATTCAAGTCATAAATGTAGTGTTTTAGAAACATAATGGTTTCTAAACAAGGTCATAGTTAAAAGACCAGAAATTTTGGGTCAAACAAGTATCTGAAAGTCCTTTGTCGTAAAAGAAGGATCAAAATTGACCAAAACGCCCTTGTAGGCTAAATTGAACAAACAACCCTTAAAGGTTGTTTGGAAACGAGTTTCATGATTAGATAAATACTTAGAATAAGTGTAGAAGTTGAAAGATGTAATACGTTAGTCAAATGGCTCTATTTGAGTCTTGCCGTAAAATAATAATCCGAGGGGTAAAACTCGGAACATATAGATATCCACATTAGATCCAACACACTTATAGTTGTAGTGGAAGATTACTTGATAAGAAATGTAGAAATAAGATGCTAGAAATGAATGAAAGCGATTTCAAGCTTTAAGGTGCTTAAATACCCTTAACGGGTCAAAATAAGCATACGAGCGAGAATGGGTTTAAATTGTGTAATAAACCTATGATTAGAACCTAATATGGTAGGTAACATTAATTTGAAGAAGTGTATGTGATATAGGAATCAAACAAATACGTTTGTTTGATAAAATGCATGAACGGGTTAAAATTCGGTAAAAAGGTAACGAGTCGAAGGCTTAGAAGTCTCAAAATTTCTTATGTTGGATGTAGGATTTTAACTCCATAAGATGGAGGATTAAATTACGGACGCGTAGGAAAAAGAATCGGGTAAAACAGATCAATAACGAAGAAGTTATGGTCGTTTCCGTAAAAACTGGCATAGCTGAACTGAGCTGCAGACCTGCTGGAAAACGGTCTCCCTAGCGTGGCGCGAGGGAGCAACTGGGTTCCTTCGCGTGGCGCGAAAAACCCTGTTTTGGCGAATTTTTTTTTATTTTAATCAGTTTCGCTTCCCGGACTCGTTTAAATACCTTTTAAGTTACGTATGACTAATCCAACTCATGTTTTATGAGTTTCAGGTATAATTTTAGCACCGGAGGACAATCAAGCACAACGAAGAACCGAACACGATCAAGAAATAAGCTTCCGCACTTTGTATCGTTGTTATGTAAAATGACGAACTCACCCATAATATGTTGTATAGTTTTTAATTCTGTAAAGAGTTAATTACTGTTTTCGTCCCTGAGGTTTGTCAAAAATAACGGTTTCAGTCCATTAGTTTAAAAATTGCCATTTCAGTCAATTAGTTTCATTTTCGTAACCATTTCAGTCCACTAGCTTAACTCCATCCATTTATTTTGTTTACTTTGAGTTAACTAACTAATTCAGGGACGGTTTACGTCAGTTTTAGAAACACAGGGACTTAAGTGTAAACTCTAAAACATTAAAACAAAAAAAAACAAAAAAATTCCAAAAAATCAAAAAAATTCCAAAAAACCAAAGAAATTCCAAAAAATTCTAAAAAATAATAAATATTCTAAAAACTCATAAAAATTCTAAAAACTTCTAAAAAATCCAAAAAATCCGTTTCGGCGCGAATTGTTTCGACCCAAACCATTTCGAGCTGAACCCTTTCGACGCGAACCGTTTCGACCCGTACCGTTTCGAGCCGAACCGTTTCGACCCGTACCGTTTCGAAGCGAACCGTGCCGTATCGAACCGAACCGTGCCGTATCGAACCGTACCGGTTCGGCTTCGAAACGGTTCGCGTCGAAACGGTTCGGGTCCAAAGGGTTCGGTTCGAAACGGTTCGCATCGAAACGGTACGGTTCGAAACGGTACAGCTCGAAACGGTTCAGCTCGAAAGGGTTCGGTTCGAAACGGCACGGTTCGAAACGGTACGGCTTGAAACGATTCGGCTTCGAAACGGTACGGGTCGAAACAGTTCGGTTCGAAACGGTTCAGCTCGAAACGGTTCGGCTTCGAAACAGTACGGGTCGAAACGGTTCGGCTCGAAACGGTACGGGTCGAAACGGTTCGCGTCAAAACGGTTCAGCTCGAAACGGTACGGACGGTTCAGCTCGAAACGGTTCGGGTCGAAACGGTACGGGTCGAAACGGTTCGCGTCGAAACGGTTCGGGTTCGAAACAGTTCGCGCTGAAACGGATTTTTTGGATTTTTTTAGAATTTTTATGATTTTTTAGAATTTATATTATTTTTTAGAATTTTTTGGAATTTGTTTGGTTTTTTGGAATTTTTTGATTTTTTGGAATTTACTATTTTTTTTGTTTTAATGTTTTAGAGTTTACACTTAAGTCCCTGTGTTTCTAAAACTGACGCAAACCGTCCCTGAGTTAGTTAGTTAACTCAAAGTTAACAAAATAAATGGATGGAGTTAAGTTAGTGGACTGAAATGGTTACGAAAATGAAACTAATGGACTGAAATGGCAATTTTTAAACTAATGGACTGAAACCGTTATTTTTGACAAACCTCAGGGACGAAAACAGTAATTAACTCTTCTGTAAATAAAGTTTAATGAACCCGTATTTTCAATGTATTTGAAATCATAATTACTCGTTTGTTTTCGTAAATTATACGAAAACCTTTAAATAATAATAAGGGTGTTACATCTCATGATACGAAGAGTAATCCAGTCAGATGGTCGTCCGATCGGATTGCAATTCGTTCAATACTTAAACTTCAGATAAGAGTGTTTAAGTGTGGGGCCCAAGTGTGATCCGTTTGGATGACAATCCGTTCGGATAACCTATCCGTTCGGACAGCAGTCCGGTCGGACAACATTCCATTCCGATTGTTCCGTTCATCTTACACTTGGTTGTTTTGGTCGTTTTATCGAGACGTTGGGACAACGTGTTTACCAACAGAACCCCGTTTCGACCCAAGTGACCAGACCGACCAGGAATCACCCTAGTTCGGCCAGTTACCGGCTCAGGATGGTTGTTCTTCTTTAACCCGAAATCGGTGGTCTCGTGGGTAGAATCCAGACCTTGGACTAGTACAACACTATGGACGAGTAGGAGACTAGAACCGGGTCCGATTCTATCGGTTTTGAGTGTAATGAGAGTAAAAGAGTTGAAAGAAAGTTAGGAACCATCTTTCAATCCTTTTTCACCACTCTTGTGTCGAGATCTTTACAAGATCTTTGTGTTTGCGTGGAAATCGGTTAGTTCTCGGTTGTTCTTGGTGGATTAAAGTCAAAACATGAAGTTCTTGAAGGACTCGTGATGACGTCACCCTTGAACACCCGAAATCTAGTGATTTCACGGTTAAAAGTTAAGATTTAAAAGATAGAAAGGTGTAGGAGTGCGTGTAGATCAAGAAAGTACAAGATTCAGGACGAGATCTTACCTAGATTGAGAGAAATCGAAGAAAAGGTGGGGAGCACGAGTGGTTCGGACAGAGAGTTTCCAGAAATGGAAAGGATGACAATGACATGGGTATTTATAGGATTCCAAAAGAGGAAAGGGTTGTCCGATCGGATGGTTCACCGCCCGGATGACGATCCGGTCGGATGACATCCTGGTAGGATGACACCTGACCTGTGACATAGTGGCTATCTGGTCGGATGGCTATCCGGCCGGATGGCACTTGGCTCGATTGTTCGACGTGACGATTTATGGCGTTTCGATTTCGATTGCGAGCGGTTCGATACGATAGGGTTTCCTAGTCAAATTACTTTTAGTCCTAACTACTAATTAGTATAGTTCGATTGCGTTTCGAGTTTCGATTGAGTTCGATTGATTTCCACAACATATATATATATAATTAACCATGCACAGATAACACGTAAGGCACACACACACGTATAACAATAATTTAAATACGTAGCTCAGGTTGTGATTCGTTGTCGATTTGATTAGCATAGCTTGATTATCAGTTGATTAACTTTATCGCATTGTTACTTCCTATGGTTCACAGTCGTAAGTCGGTTAGATAGCGATTAACATACGTCGGTTATTGTCATTAACAACACTTACTCCACATAATACAATCAAAATAAAGAAATTTCTATAAATCAAATTCTTATTATCGGTCGTTGACTTTGACCTTGACTTGACTTTGACTTGTGATAACACGGGGTGTTACAGGTGGTGAGACGTTTCTATTTATATGATTTTTTTTTGCTCGTAGTTTAGGCGGGATATTATTTATAATAATAAATGCAATTAACAATTATCCGGATGTAAGACTTGGCGTTTATATATTATGGTGTTTTACGTTCGATGACGTTTTTGTAGCCTAAGACCTTAACCAAAACACAGAAAAAAACTACGCAGTGATAAAATTGGCGTTTTGTATTTACTTGACGTTTTATATTTCAATGGCGTTTTATGTAAGAAAGGATGTTTTACCTTTTTTACCCTTAATGAAGCGCGTCCACGTAATAAAATTTATGTTATTTACGAAAATGCCACCGCGCCAATCAAGTCCATAGATTGTTTTGATCAGACGATCCATAATCGTTCTCACTGTTCTCACACTTTTCACCGTTTTCCCTAAATCCTAACCATATATATATATATATATATATATGATTAGGTTCATGAGTGAACAACTTCTTGAGAGTGAACTAATCTTGGCCCTTGATAATTTTTTAGATTAAAAGGGTAAGATTGACATTAGCCAAGTACTTTTAAATAAAACCCCTTAATTTTCTCCTCTCTTAACTCTCTCTCTCTCTCTAAATTTTAATTATTTCTCTATTATTTTAATTATAAGAGAATGAAGAGCTAATGTTTTTTTAAATAAACTGTTAAGTTCCTTTTAAAATTAAATATTAAACTTAATTAAATTATGATTTTTAACATATGTGTATACATGTCAGTATATACAAGACTTATACACTTGCGTATTATTACATCTTGTTTCCACGAGTCGGTATAAACCAGATTTATACACTTATGTATTATTCAAGTAAATATGTGTATACGGGTCGGTATATACCAGACATATACACCTGTGTATTATTCAAGTACATAGTGTATACATGACGATATATACCAGACTTATACACTTGTGTATTACTACATATTGTTTCCACTATATATCTTTTTATCAAACATTGATCTAATACATATATGTATAGTCATATAGAGAATGTAATTAAATATTTTTAATTGTGTTCTAGATGAAACAATACTTGATAATGTTTGTATTTTTTTTAAATTATGAAATATTAAGTTAGGTAATATGTGAGAGAAAAAAATATAGAGAATGTAATTAAATATTCTTTTAACTAGCCTAAGATCCCGCGAGTTTCGCGGGTGGCTTAACACAAACATATAATATCTAATGACATTTAGATGAACTTTGTAATGAAAAAACTTTTCAATATAAACGTATAAACATTATACTTATACTGAACTAAAAAAATTAAAATATTACGGTACATAAACATCACAGATCAGTAAAAACTTCTTTGTAAACTACATTTGTCCTCTTTTATCTTCATCGTTAGCGCCTTTGCACAAACCACAAAAAAGATGCCCAGCAAGACGTTTTTAAGTTGGGCCGATACGTGCTTGATTTCCATCAGTGGCCCAACCCTTGTTTGAGCCTTCTCCATTAAACAGAGCCTGACCGAAGCTTTTAGACATTTTATCCTTAGACATTTTATCCTTTCCCACCCACTACAAAGCCAATAAGTAGTTATATAAGCGGGCACCCACCGCTGATTAAACCACTCGTAAACCAAGCCCAGCATCACCAGGCCCAAACGACAAAGGTAGGCCCTGGTCTTCACAATAAGAACCCTGTATTAAAAAGGGCATTTTTGAAAAAAAGAAAAAAAGTTAAGGGTGTTTAATGAACAAAAGTAAGACATTTTTTTAAAACGTTATACAGGACCCGAACTTAATTAAAAATCACCAGACTTTTTATATTAGTTCGTTTTGAGCAAAAAATAAACCAAATTACAACACCTTACCAAATTTGAAATCAAAGTTTTGAACTACATCTTGTTAAATATTGGTTAACCTTAAATTTAAGCTTAGATGGATTTCAGTTGAAAAAACCAAGACCAAACTCTACTAAAACTATTATGTGTAAATGATGTTATGCTTTTAATTTAAAGAACCCCAACTAAAAGGGCATGAACGCATAAAAAGCAACATATTTAATATAAGTTAGTAACGTATAAAATACTATCTGATGCATTCACTATTTGATCATAAGTTTCGGAAAATATACATAAAAGTGGTTCAGGTCGACCCAAAATGCGCAAAAAAAGATATAGGAGTAGAAAGTCTCACCTGAGCATAAAGTCCACTCCCATTGAAGCACAGCCCGAACCCCACCACACAGGTAATGAGTAGCAGGAACCATATGAATCGAGTCACAGGTTATATATCTAACCCATACTTGAGGCACTCAACATCTATGTTAGGAAATTTATGTTGATTTGTGTCTCGAGCTTTATGACTAATATCACATTTTCCCTACTAATTAAGCTCAAAGAGTTCACTATCTTCAGGTTGAAAAACAGCTCTCTTTAACCTCATAACTTAAAACTGTATCTCATTTGGAGAAAGCTCCAAATCCTTTTAGAATTTAGGAGATTAAATCATGTGTTGAGGATGATCACGAAAATGGTATTATTATAATATCTTAATATTTGAATAAAACAAATTATGAGGCTCTATGCATTAAAAATAGGCTTTGAGCCAATTTCAACCTATTTGACCCGTTCCCTTTTAGTTATTAGCATTTACCCTGTAGTATTTTGAATTTGCTCATTGTAGGTTCAATAACATCTAAAATGTGCTCCTCAACCACTTCATCAACATGTCTAAGAAATGATGAATCGTATTCTTCCTCTCATTCTATATCAGCAAATGTTGACACCAGGTGTCAATATCACACCTTTAGAGACAAATTTTGGATATCAATAAATAAATAACAAAGATCATACTCAGATTCTAACCAGAGTTGCAGCAATTACCTTTGCCAGATGGTGTAAATCCTCCTTGTGTACGCGTCAACTGCAATTGCACCAGCCTCAACAAAGAAGACATGAAGGGGTGTTTAAATTATACCTTGAGTGCCATGTCATCAATCCCCTTTGTCATTAAAACAACATTAGCTCCAGCCTTTAGAAGCTTCTCAGTGAATTTAAATCGCCTTGTCTAAACAAACATAGGCCCGAAAATCATCAAAGATGAACTTCAGTATGTTTTTTCTAACATAAGCTGCAACATCTGTTCCACCAAGCTCATCAAAAATCTGTTAATATAAATTTTAACTATTAATGAGAGGAATTTATGATTCAACTATCATTAAGCATGAATATATAATAACCCATTTTCAACATATTAATGAGAAATTTTGTTGTCACACAAACAATCTTTAAAGCATTTTTTTAATCCAGATGACATGCCAATTGGGTACCTTGGGGCTCAAATCTGCTTTTGTAACTTTAAAACATCCCTTCTGCTGGACCACAGCTCCTCATACATTTTCTACTATACCACGCCATGAGATGTTAAAAAAACAGATAACAAAAGAAAAAGAGACCTATTTATATCACTGGTCAACTTACAGGTAAAAAAGTGCTCATATTTTTTTTTTCCGAAAGATATACCAGACCAGCATAACAAATTAATAAAACATCTATCCTAGAAGCAGCTGCAACAGAAAAAATGTTAAAAGTGTCACTTCATTAATAAATGTACAGACTAAAGATTTTCAGGAAATAAAAAAATCAACCTGAAGATGAGATATATCACACTAATGCTCCACCGGACACAAACTTCTGCATCTTTTACATCCAAATCTTTGTAAAACGATGCCATGACAAATCCAAAAAAAAAAATTTGCTGGGAAAAAAAAAACCAGTAAGAACTGATACAAATCAGGCTTTATAAGCTTTAACAAAAACCACAAAATTCGGATTTCCGCACAACATAAACAACAAAATAGATGAAATCGCAGTACACATAAACAAATCTCATCTAAGAAATACAAATAGACGATTCCATAGAAAAATTATAATAAACACAGAATATGTTCATTGAACCTATTAAGTCCCTAAAATCATTAAATCCTCAATTGAAAAACCCAATTGTAAAATTGAAATTGTAATGCACATATCTAAACTCACCTGAATAGAAATCCTCTTTAAAAAATGCCTCAAAACCCTAAACTCGAAATAGACGTGACGGAGTGTGAACGAAATGGATCAGAAATCTGGAGCCAATTTTTAGAATTGAAGAAATCATTGAGGGCTTCATCGTCATCTCTGTTATCATCAACCATCATCACCAGTTGCGGAGGAAACCTAGATGACCGGAATCTTTTGAGAGAAGAATCGCCGACAACGTGAAATATATAATCTGACCTAGGGTTTTTGATTTTAAATCTGGTGGCCACAGAGGATGAAATAAAAATGGGGAAAAGAGAGAGAGGGCGGTGTGAAGAAACGTATGCGAGACGGAGAAGGTTGAATGAGTTTGGCGCTTAAAGGGAATTAGGAGATGGTGTAAGATTGCCACGTGTCAATAAAAGGATTAAGATAATGCCAAGTGGCACCAAAATGTTTTGTTTTAATATACATTATAGATTGGAATGAGAAATCATGAGAGAGAAAAAATCAATTAATTAAATGAAGATAGAAATATACAATTATACCCTTGTGTCTATTAAAATACATTAAAGTTACAAAACATAATTACAATCTTGCCATTAAAGAAAAAATCTAGATCTACAAAATCAATGGTCAGGATAAGTTAATTTTGTTCACAAATAAATCATTGTTCACTCATGAACCATACCCTATATATATATAGGGTTAGGTTAACGTACAAATGCCCTTATCGTACAATATGTACGCGCTAATCTCAACCGTCAGATCTTCATCCCATGTTGAAATTGCATGTTGGTTTTTTGTAACAATTTCGCATGTTGGTTTTTTAACATGCGATTTCATCAAAATTACCAACATGCGAAATTGTTACAAAAACCAACATGCGATTTCATAAAAATTATCACATGCGATTTCATCTATGCACATACGAAATTGTTACAAAATTATCGCAGGATCTACTTGAATACCTTCATGATTCACCACATGACCTAGAAATTGCACTTCTGGCAGCCAAAATTTACACTTCGAGAATTTGACGTAAAGCTTCTCTTTTCTTAACAAAGTTAAGAGTGCATGCAAGTGCTGACAATGTTCTTCCTGACTTTCGGAATAAATAAATATATCATCAATGAAGACAATTACAAATTTATCCAAGTACGGTTTACAGATCCTATTCATCATGTCCATGAATGCTGCAGGTGCATTCGTTAATCCGAAGGGCATGACTGTAAACTCGAAATGACCATACCTAGTTCTGAAGGCAGTTTTAGGTATGTCTTCCTTTTGTACTTTCAATTGATGATATCCGGAACGTAAGTCAATCTTAGAAAAATATCTATCTCCCTGGAATTGATCGAATAGATCATCAATTCTAGGTAATGGGTATCGATTCTTAATTGTAACCTTATTTAATTCCCTATAATTAATACACTTTCTCATCGAACCATCCTTTTTCTTAATAAACAACACTGGTGCCCCCCACGGGGATAAACGAGTTTGTATGAAACCTTTACTTAATAATTCATCTAATTGCTTTTTCAGTTTTAATATTTCTGTGGGTGCTAACTGATAAGGTGTCTTGGTTATTGGTATAGTTCCTGGAATTAGATGAATCCAAAATTCTACCTCCCTATCTGGTGGTAACCCTGGTAACTCTTCTGGGAATACATCTGGGTATTCTGAAACTACAGAAATTTCCTTAAGTTCTTTATTTTTAATGATTTACTGAAATCATATATACTATTCCTTGCTTTCGTTCATAATTAGCAACTTTCATTACTGATATGAACTTTATGGGTTTACATGGCTTATCTCCTGTAATCATTATTACTTCTCCAGTGGGTGCACAAATTTATATGGAATTCCTATCACAGATAATTCGAGCATAATTGTTTACTAATCAATCTATTCCTAACATAACATCGAATTCAACTAATTTCATAGATAATAGGATTGCAGAAAATTTATGACTTAAAAGTTCTATTTCTACGTTTTGCAGAACCTTATTTATTTTAACTGAATTCCCATCTGTCGTTTCTACAGTAAAAATTTGCCTAATGCTGGTTAAAAGTAAATTAAGAGTTTGGAAGAATGAAGTATTTATAAACCTTTGGTTTGCACCAGAGTCAAATAATACTTTTGTGTAAACGTTGTGAACTAAGAACGTACCGGCTATCACATCTGGAATGAGCTCTGCTTCCTGAGCAGTCAGTTGGAAGGCTCTTACATTCCTTTTTGCTCCTTCTGCAGGTTTGGCTTTATTGTCAGATGGTTTGTTCAGTTTTGGACAATCTGGCCTAAGATGTCCAGCTTCTCCACAGTTGTAGCAGACTGAAAATTTCTTCCTCCTGCAGTCTTCTTCTTGATGCCCTGGAATTTTGCAAAAATTGCAATATCCTTTGCATCTTCCAAAATGCTTCCTTTTGCAAGAATTGCAGAATGAACTAATGGAAGATTGCCCATTCCCTCCTTTCTTGAAATTGTTATGGTTACCCGGACGGAATCCTTGGGTAATCTTTTGGGCTACTTCCTTCCTTCTATTTTCTTCTCTTGTCCGTACTAGTTCGTCAGTCAGAGTATTGGCTAATTCCACCGCATCATCAATCGTGCGAGGTTTCGCAGCCTTGACGATATTACGGATTTCGGAAATCAATCCCCAAATATAACGAGAAATAAGTACCGGCTCTGGCGAAGCCAGGGTTGGTACCACTCGAGCATACTCGAAGAATGACAAAGTATACCCTCGACAATCTACATCCACCATCCGGTGGGTTAGAAACTTATTTGCCATTTGATCTTTTTCATATTCGGGACAGAATTTTCTTTCTACAAAGCTCTTAAATTCTTCCCAGTTTATAGCATATGCCATCCTTCTTCCTTTTGCTTGTAACACTGTATTCCACCATTCTAGTGCCACTTCTTTGAAAAGGTTTGACGCATACATGACCTGATCATCCTGAGCACATTTACTTATGGCAATTACTGCCTCGGTTTTCTCTAACCAACGCAGTGCCGCAGTAGCTCCTTCATTGCCTGCAAACTCAGTGGGTTTACAAGCAATAAATTCTTTGTAAGTGCAACCAGGTGTTGCAGCTTTCATTTTCTTAGGGAGCGGAGCTTGCCGTGGTTCATTATCATGATTAACATGATCATTGCCTCCGTTTATGCTATTACTGAAGTTATCTTCAGAAATACGTTTGCTAGAAACTCTATTTGTTGCGGTTCGATTGGATTTTTAACAGCAGCACCGATTGCTGGAATAGCGTTGGCTATCCCTTGAGCAACTATTGCTGGAATAGCGTTGGCTATCCCTTGAGCAACTATATTTTCTATATCCTGTCTAGTCATAAATTGATCCCCCGGTTGTTGCTCAGATTGATTAACTTCATTAACTGGTTCATTATTAGCGTTTTCCATCTGATATCTAATTTATAGATAAATAATTAGTATAAAGAAATAATCCAATGTCACAATTAATTGCACATAATCATCTAAACGAATATACAAACAAAATTGTAAATTTTCTAAAATTTTATTTGTTTTATAGATTATATCATGCTTCTATATACAACCGTTTTATTATTTATTTTTGCACATACTGATTTTATTTATTACTATTACACAATCACAGTTTAATAAATCCCCTATCCTTTGTCAGATGATATTCTAGTGACGGCGTTCCCTCTCATTGTATTTCCAGGAGATCTGTCCCCCAATCTCTTGGATCCTATTCCCAGCATCCATTAGTTCTTCGTCAAAGTGGTGGAGTTCAGCCATTTTATCGTTACTCATTGGTGGATTTGGTAAAGGTTCTGGATTGAACTGAGGAATAAGCTTATAGGGATTGTTTTGTAACTGTATTTCATTAGTCAACCATTCGTCTATTTGCGAGTGGATTGAAGGGTTTGGAATAGCTGGTTCTAAGTTTATTGGTAGTTGTGTTTCAAGAGAATGAATAAAAACATTTTCATTAACAGGCTTAATGGTATTATAGTTTGCCATTATAAAATCTAGCTCCTCCTGAGATGGTAACTCCTCAATTTGCCTAGAGCTTTCCCCAATTTCCATTTTCTTAGGCTTGGGTTTCTCGAGAGGTGAAGTGTTGAATTCTAGGGGTTCTTCTATGTCTGGTATATACATATTGAAATCTCTGGAAACCTCTATTCTTACCGGATAGAGATTTAAATTCTGAAGGGCGTCAGACAAGTCACTCATGCTGTTTAACAAAATACACACAATTACTAAGTTAAAAATCATAACAAAATTTTATAGAAAAACTTTTAAATAGTATTTCATACTGGTTAACTACCAATACAACTGAAACTTAAGTTTTATTTGTAAATTTATTTATTCACTGAATCAGGTTTCTGGCTTATATTTAATAAGGATGCTAAAACTTGAATCAAAATATTTAAAGATTTGTATTTACTACTACAGTGGTTAGCATATAAAGATCTGCCCATACTATACACAATTAGTCAGATAATAAAACATATAATCACAAAATAGCAATAAAAATTAAGTATTTTCGAAATACTTAATTGGCTTAAATCAGTGGCTCGATTAGTGGCTCTGATACCACCTTTTTCTGTCACGGCCCCGACCCGGTTTGACCCGTTTCAGGAGCCGCGGGACAGAAATCCCGTGGTATTTAATTAATTGAGTTTAACAGCGGAAGTTTTCATCAGGATCTTTTTAAAACTGAAATATTTCCAGATTATTTTATTTCACAACGCGGAAGAAAACCCCGGTAATTTACAATCATTTGATTTCACGAAGAAATCTTTTATTTTACAAAACATGTTTCTTTATTTTATCCTGAGCCACTTTCTTAAGCTTGTAGTGCTTCACGGCACTTTTCCTGGATCATAACAGATCACCTGAAACATGTTTGAAAAAGGTTTTGTCAGCGGGAAATACTGAGTGAATCATTCTATTTACATAAAATGATGCATAGTTATCAATTACAGCATAAGAGCGATTACAATGGCTTCTATCTTATTTTTTTTTATGGTGACGATGGTCATACCACTATTAGATCAATGAACCTAAATAGTGATGATTATCCCTAGTAGGTCAATGAACCTAACTGGGAGAAAATTAGTAATGTGCACAATACCCCACTAGCCAGTGATTCAAGATATCCATGACTTAGTCCCTGTAATTATAACTCTTGAAAATAATTTGAGGTATTGTAAAATAGTTGATAAAAAGAGAATGACTCACCTTGCAGATTTAGTTTGAGCAGAGTTTAGCCTACTGATTAGCCTTTTTAACCTAAATTTAATAACAGGCACACAATTCTGGGTTAGTAATCAATACAGCATTTACGATAACTCACGAGATCAACCCTCACAACGAATGACAAAGTGCTATGCTTAAACATCCATCGAATTAACGACTAATGAAAAAGCATCACCCTAATGTGGGCAGCACTTAAACATCCATTGAGTACATTGATCGATCGGAAAATGAATCGTAATAGCGATCGAGTTAATACCCTGATTGCGGCGTCGATTAGTGATCCGTGTGTGTTAATTGTGGTAAACAGAGCTTATCTCAGTGTATATTTCGAAGTTTTACATCGTTCAAGCGCCCAATTTCAAGTCCCATACAACCCTATTTATACATGGAAAAGCGCGCCCTCGCGTGGCGCGAGGGTCCTTCACGTGGCGCGAGGGGTCAGGTTCTAGGGTAGGGTAGGCACGTGTTCAACTAGCTCAGGTGAGTCGATAATTCGTTCAAATTCAATTTCCACGTAAAACTGTTAAGATAATACCAACTAGGGTTTACCCCCCCCCCCCCCTGAGTTTTAGGGGCTCTGATCCTGAATCCGATTGTTCTGAAAATTTTAGGGTTTGTGCAGAATCACTTGGGTTTCTCAATTAGGGTTTCCTATTGGTCAAATTAATTTAATAAATATGACTTTTGATGAGAGTTGTTACAAAATCCCATGAATGAAGCTCCGGATAATGAGAAAGTTTTATAATTATAATGTTCATGTGAGTTTTGAGTATAAATAAATGAGTTTGTTTGATAAAAACATGAACGGGTCAAATAATTCATAAGGAATATTAAGCCGAAAACTTATAAGTTAAGAATTTTCTTAATCCAGACGTGGGATTTTGAGTCCATATGAAAGAGGACCAAATTTCGATCATGTAGGAAGAAACGAGAGGTTAAACGGGTAAACGGGTTAAAAGTTATGAAAGTTTTAGTATGCAAGAACGAAGAAAATAAAGCAGCAGAAAAATGAAGATTCGGGGTGCCATCGCCGACGCCCAAAGGGGCCGTCGCTGATGGAACGTGTATGCTAACTTTTGGCCGATGGCTTAACCTGCTGTCTACGGAGAATTTCAAGAGACGGAGGTGCGTCGCCGACGGCCCTTATGGGCATCGGCGACAGTGCTTGGGATGTGTGTTTTGCTGTTTTCTTCCATTCTTGATCCCGGTTGAGCCAGTTCGCGTCCCGGTGCTCCGTTAAGCTCCCGAATAGGCCGAAATTAAATTCTGATGCATTTTCGATAAAGGACTTTTGTCCAAAATAAAAAAAAAAATTCCAAGCTGACCTGGCAGCTCGACCCCAGCCAGGGGCTCTACCCCTTAGACCCCGCTTCTCTCGGGGACGCTGCCCCCGAACCCCCGTTAGTCCCGATGAAATGTATGCATGTATAAAGTTATGTATGAATGTATGCATGTATGAAGTTACGCATGAATGTATGCACGCATGAAGTTATGTATGAATGTACCCACGTATGTAGGGATGTAGGAATGTATGTACGTATGAAGACGCTTACGTAAGTAAGTACGAAGGTATGTATGAGTGTATGCGTATATGTAGAGATGTAGTAACATTTGTACGTATGTAGATATGTATGTAAGTATGTATGAAAGTATGCATGTACGCATGATTTAGATACGTTATAGCATTAACGTTATTAATAGTGTGCCTCTAAAATGAAATGTAATACAGGTACATTATTGAAATCTCACCAGGGAATGAATACGCAAATAAAATGGTTACATTTAAAGTGATAACGGAATGTAAAGTATATGTGGATGAACCTTGTAAGGGTTTTATGAGTATGAATATGTTATCGTATTTAAAATGTTGAAGTGTTATAAACATTGTATGAAAGTTTATGGCCATTATTTATATAAATGCGAAGGTTCTTATAGATTCTCGATTATGTAAGCTTAGGTCTTACAAGTTATATTATTTGGTCCATGTACTGTATAATGTTAATGCAAATCGGGAATTCGTAAAAAATAATTATGGGTGAATAAACACCAAGTTGAACGAAAGTATGAAAGGAAATGTGATAACCGTTAGTGTTATGGATGAGAATGATGAAATCCTTGGCTGATGAAAGTATGTAGATGTGTATGTAAGCATGTATGAAGGTACGTATGAGTGTGTGCATTATATAACGATAAGTAAGTATGTAAGCATGTACGTATAGACGTGTTTATGTTTGCAAGTATGTTTTCGGGTGTATGTAAATAGATATGAGTGTACATATATGAACGTATGTACGTATATATGAAATGGGATTGAATGTGCACAAAGGAATAAAGCTGGTATGTATGAATATACGTGTGAATGAACGTATGCACGAAGTAGGGATTTTCGCCCATTAATGGACGAGGCATGTATGTATGTATGTATGTATGTATGTATGTATGTATGTATGTATGTATGTATGTATGTATGTATGTATAAATGTATTCATGTAGGTATGTATGTATGTATGTATGAACATACGTGTTGATGTACGTATATGAGTATACATAGTAGCATGTAACGGTAACAAACGTAGAACGAAGTTTAACTCCCGAGTTAAGCATGAATAAGTGAGTTTGATATAGTAGTTTGGTTCCAGTAGTAAAACTATAAGCAAAAGTTTACGATATACTTATGATCATATCCTAACCCATTATGTGGCTAAGAAGTAATTAGGAAGAATGTTAATAATGGACTGTTGTAATGAGTATTTGTGCGACAAAAGTAAGAGTGGCATGTCCAACATGATTTATGAATAAAAGTAGATATAATCGAGTCGCTATGATCAATGAATGCATGGAAGTATTATGCTTGATTTAAGAAAGTAAGGATAAGACGTCCGGTTATATTAGTTCATTAATGAGACCTTATTATGAGGTATGAGTGAATTCGTGCCATGGTATGTATTTTGAATGGAATGAATGAATAAACATGTAGTGATGATCATCACTAAGGAGCTAACATGAGGCAAGAATTCGAAATCCAAAGATATATGAATATATTTTAGAAGTGTGCTATATAGAAGGACTGGTAGTAACCGGTAAGCAAAGATTTATGACCCCGTGGATATGAGCAAGGTTTCGGGGACGAAACCTCTTTTAAGGGGGGTAGACTTGTAACACCCCAAAAACGGGTTTGGTAATTTAAACCCGGTTACTATTAAGAAACGGGTAAGGTACCGTTAATGATAAAAGTTAACATGTAAATGAAGATTAACTAGGAATAATTAACCTAGTTGATTATTGGTATCGTTAGTAGTAAACGAAGAGTTGTAGCCTTATTTAATTAAAACGAAACATGAGGGACCAAAGTGGGATAACTTGAAAGTTGTTTTATTAAATGAAAATATCACACACACACACACACACACACACACACACACACACTTCGTGTGTGTTCTGTACGTGATCAGGGGAAGGCTCTAGAGAGCCAAACCCTAGTTCATCATATATCATCCAATTGAAGGATGAATCGAGGCTCAAATTCAAGAAGGAACATGAATTAACGATCACCCAAGCTAGGGGATCATAAGGTATGTTGAATTTTGATGTTTAATGAAGTTGAGAAATCTTGATGAACATCACAAGTAGTGATTTATGTATGAATCGTAGAGGTTATGGCCAAATTGGCAATGTATGCTTGCTTAGGAACGAACCCTAAGTGAAGATTTTGAGTAAATTGCTATAAATTGAGTGTTTTGATGAATTACTACACCTAGCTAAGTGGGTTTATGTTTAATCCATAAAAGGGTATGAAATTGATTGTGAATATGTGTAGTATGTGATGTGTACATGTATATAGATTGAGTATGGTATATAATTTGTATGATGATTACTTGTATTGATGAATGAAAGTGATAATTAGGAAGAAAAGCATGAAATACTTGTACATCATGCTTAGAAAGTAGTACGCACACCAAGTGTTTGATGAAATGTCTAAAAGACAATAATAAGTGATATTGTATGCAGGTAATGGGTAAACAGATATAGTACATGTGAAGATTATGTAGGGATGATGTTGAGTATGCTTTATGCTTGTTTGAATGGATTAATGATGTTGAGTATGCTTTATGTAGGTCATATGTGAGATGTGAATTTGATATGGTTATTCATATGTATAAGCATATATGCTAATAAGAATGTGAATGTAATGACATGAATGTATAGGAATCATGTCAAGATGGTTGAGAGTGTGGAAGGCTAACGGGCTAAGAAGACTCAAGTAAGCGAACGCAAATGCGGACGCGCAAGGTAAGTGTATTCCGGACTTACCCTTTAGTTTCTAAAATGTATTGTAGTATGACGATTATCATGAGTCATGTAAGAAAGTATGAATCAATGGAAGTATTAAGGTAAGTTTGGCGAAATGAGTCGAAAAGTGGTTAAGGGAAGAGTTTCTAACAAGTGCGGGTAAGAGGGAACTTACAATTTGGTATCATGTATTAAGAGAAGATAAGTAGTTACAAATGTGGATATGGGTTTGATTGTATGTAAGTAGTTGAAACTAGTAGGAGAGTATGACTATGAATGCGTAAGATGTAGATTGTAAGTATGTGCGTACGGATAGAAAAGTATGCATGAATGGATTGGTATTTAGCTAAATGCATGGACGAATTGTTATGTGTATATGTGAACCTATATATATGAATGAAGTCTAACGATGCTAATCGATTTTCTATTAAGAGTGTAATGGAAGTGCAGGAATACTAATAATGGAAATAAAGATTCGGTATTGAAGTCCGATGAATGTGTTCGAATGGACGGGTTAATGGATTTACATAAGTGAGATCAAGAGATGTTGACGCTTGAATATACATGTTTTAAAATTTATGTATGATGTCACCGGTTGCTAACAATGTGATTGTATGTGGTGACTGCAGGTTATACAGGTTTATGGATTTCTCATCATTGAGTGTATACGGTCGAAGATTGAGTTAAGACATGGAATGTACGTGTGGGTGCATGGTTACGTAATTTAGTATAAGTATGACAGGTCTTAATTAAATTATAGAAGGGATTAAAGTATTTAAGGTGAAAGAATGAATATAATGAAAGAAATTTTAAATATGCATTTTTTGCTGCGTTAAATTTGGTTAAAACTTGTTAGGGTGTTACAATTAACTAAGTCTCGTTGCTAACTTTCGATCTTTTCTAACAATTCACCCATTTCTAAGTACCAATTACCATGCGACACTATTGCTCATTTGCCAACTGTTCAAGGTCTTAGGTAATTGGTTATAGATGACTTATTTGATTAACTTGGTCAAAATTTATGTTCTTAGTTGGTTTTAATAGTTTATACTAATGTCCGTTTCGAACACACTAATATGATCTTATAAAGTTCAAGTTACCTCTTTGGTTATGATGATAGCCCCTAAACCGTTAGTAACGGTTCGGTTTGCTTCGATTTCAAATTTCAACGGGCCAGTTTTAGTTTTAAAAGGTAAAAAACCGTTACTAATTATTTGACTCATGGTTTGACATAAAAACTGTTCTAACCACAGACTGTGAATACCCATAATGATTAAATAAAAACTCGGCTAACAATATTACAATAAAACAGATAAATTTATTCATAAAACACAAGGAATATCACATTCTTAGAAGAAAACAAATTTGATAAAGAGTCCTTGTGCAATCTCCCAAATTTTATGTGGCCACGGAAAATTAATATATAACCAAGACGACTGCTATTTCTAATTTTTCAAATGGTACTAAATGGTTAAAATAATAACCTGTGACTACTTTTTCCTCCATTATTACTACTCGAAAATAACAAAAAGTAGAAAAATTTTGTTTGTTTTGCCACTAAGACCAAGCGATATGGGGCCGGCTTATGCCCGGCGCCGGTCCTCCACACCGCCCCGCTCGCCCCGTCTTGTGATAACCGGCTCCCTTACGACGATGATGACGGGCCATTGTTTTTGAAAATATAGCAGTTGAACGGCTATAACATTTAATAAAAAAATTCTCTTTTTCTATAAAACCATCTCATTTTATACCATTTTTCACCATTTTCTCCCTACTTTCAACCCAAAATACTCTCATTTTTATACTATTCTTTTATAAAAAAATATATTTTCATCCACAATGGCATCTAATTCTTGGTGGTCCTCGTCTTCTTCGGACGAAGAGGAGATGTTTTCCGCAAACGTTGTGGTAAAGGAGGCGAAGATTATTATGGAGGAGGAAGAGGAAGAGGAAGACGAAGCGACTGAAAGCATTATTACAAGACGAATACGGATTAACAGAGACCGCCAAGGTTTGTCATTAATAAATTTTATTATCCTTATTCCTTATTTCCTCGTATTTATATATTTTTTTACGACAGAAGCGCACGAGAAATTGGTGAACGATTATTTTTCGGATGCACCCCTTTACAATGCCGACATTTTCAGACGAAGGTTCTGAATGAGTCGCCGGTTATTCACACGGATTGCTGATGATTTGGCGGGGCTAGACCCATTTTCCACGCAACGACCCGATGCTTGGAATTATGAAGGGTTCACCACGTTACAAAAGTGTACTGCGGCCATTCGCCAACTGGCGTACGGGACAGTGGCCGACGCTTTGGACGAGTACTTACAGATGTCGGCAAGAACTACGCGGGAATGTTTGTATCGGTTTTGCCATAATGTGGTGAAACTGTATAGCAAACAATATTTGCGGAAACCAAACGCGTATGATGTTCAACAGTTGTACCAAGCTCATGAAGCACGACACGGGTTTCTGGGAATGCTTGGTAGCATTGATTGTATGCATTGGGCGTGGCATAAATGCCAGATTGCGTGGCGAGGCCAATATACGCGAGGTGATCGCGACCATCCAACCTTAATACTTGAAGCCGTGGCGTCACAAGATTTGTGGATCTGGAATTCTTTCTTTGGTTTCCCTGGTTCACTCAAAGACCTCAACGTGCTATACCAATCGGCGATCTTTAGCGATGTCGTTAATGGAACCAGTCCGGACACCCGTTTTACAGTTTCTGGGGTTGAGTATAGACGCGGGTATTATCTTGCTGACGGAATATATCCGTCTTGGTCTACAATTGTCAAGACTATTCCATTTCCAGAGTACGAAAAAAGGAAAAAATTCGTCAAGCGTTAAGAAGCTGCAAGAAAAGACATCGAACGTTGTTTTGGTGTTTTACAAGAAAAATGGGCCATCATTCAACAACCGGCACGTGCGTTCACACCGAAGAGGTTGCGCCTTTGTATGTACGCTTGCATTTTGCTCCATAACATGACTATTGAAGACGAAGGTCGGGCGATTTGTGAGTATGATTAGAATGCATCTTACGAGAATACTGTCCCGGTAGATCCGACGCAACAGGATTTAAACTCGTTCGCGCTAACCAACGACTACACGCATGCAAACCTTCAACAGGACTTGGTAGAACATATATGGAACAACGCAAACGACGGGGACGGTGATGAAGACGAAGACGAGTAGTGTAGTTTTTTAAAATTTTTAAATGTTGTCTTTTTTTTTATAAATTTTAGGTAGTGTAATTTTTTTAGGTTATGTAATTTTTATTTATGTTATGTAATGGATTTTATTATCTTCTTTTATGTCTTATTTTTAAATTTTGAATTGTTTTTATAAAGTTAAACAAATAAAAAAGTTAAACATTAAACAATAAAAGTTAAACAAATAAATAAATTAAACAATAAAAAATTATATGGGTAGCCCCATCATCCACCCCCTCAAAAATGAAGGAGACCCATCCTCCATGGGATGGTGATGTGGCGCCTACATGGCGGCCCATCCTCATGGGGATGAGCCTCCCCATCCCCACTAGTCTAGCTAACATGATAATTTCCTTTATATATTGTCGTTATACACTGCGGTTGAAGAACATGCATCTTATATTTATATGTTAAATTTCTATCGGAAGTATTTAGGATTTTATCCTAACGGGTTTCTTTTAGTAAATTTTCACTAATTTTTTATAAATTCTATAAGATCTCATTATTATTTTTTTTCATTTTTTCTAAGCGCACTGAGTTCCTGGTAAGTCACAAAGGAAAATTTTTGATTGACAAACCCAACATAGGTTCTCCATCCACACGTAAGATTTCTGGAATCTCGGTATATTGTGAGACTGCATTTTCCATGGTTCACTCTTAAAAGCATAATTCTTAATTATTTAAACCCCACAAACTCTAAAAAAGCCTAGGATTGACAAACCCAACATAGGTTCTCCATCCATACTTACCATTTTTTTTCCTCCTCTTTAGGCATTATTCTAGAAATGTTCCTCCATTTTCATGCCCTTATAATGCCCATTACGAGTGGTATTATGATATTACCTGTTTATTACATACCCAACAAGTACTGGTCTTTTGGTTTATTTATTAGTTCGTGTGTGACAAAAATACCACATTTGTAGTACTACTAGAAAACGGACGATGAAAAAAATATCAGTAGACTTATCACTGATTACCTACAAATAAATCAAACCATAAATGGAATTATAAAATACATTTTTTTATATTAGTGTGGTCTAGCATACTTATATTAATTGTAATATTAGTAATAGTATATGTTGCCATTCTTGGTAAGATGTCTTATTACAATAACCAGATATATTGTTTGACTTTGTGAATGCCAATTTATTGTTTGCGACCATAATTATTTCAACTAGTTAACGAAATTGTTTGATTTATATTCGTTATACTTTAAAAAAGTCTATAAATAAACTTATCATCTTTTACATTGGTAAACTGTAGTATAGACACAATTGCTTCACAAGATATATTCTACAATACTACAAGAATTTGGACCTGTAGCGAGTAATGTAAGATTAAATATATTGTTATGTTGTATTTAATCTAGTAGCCATTATAATCATTTACATAGATCAAAATATATAACGACCTATTAAATAATTAGTTGGTAATTGTTGATGGACCATATTACCCTTATTAACTAATTAGGTTTCCTCTTTGGTACATATATAAGGAGATAATTAGAGGGTTAAAAGGTTAGGCACTAATCACAATAACATCATCATGAAATCGTCCCCCTCTCTCCATAACCAAATATCCTTTTCGGTTTATCATCACCATCATTAGTTTGCACCATAAGAAGGAACCAGATCAAACTGACATTCATGTCAAACCTTATTGCTGTGTTAACATCTAGATTCTCTGCTGACCTGTCTGCAATCAAAGGTATGTTATTCATGTTTTCCATTATGTCTAAAACAGAACTGATCAACATGTGGTATCAGAGCATATGTTGATAAATCAATTCTGTTTTCGTATCCATTATTCTGGGATTGAAATCTGAAAAACGGAATTTTGAAAAACTTAATAAAATTCTCAGCCTGTTTCGAGATATTTGGTCTCGAAATCACTGTTTCAGGAAAGAATGTTTTATAATTGTCTCGAAATCAAATGGTAACCTTAATGTTCCGAAATCTATTATAAAACCTTAATATTCAGGTTTCGGGTTCCATAAATTTGGTTTTAATTTTTTAGGGTTCATCATGTTTTCTTAGGAAAATTCAAAAATTCCTTTATGTTTTAATATATGATTTAGACTATTGAGTGTTTTTTCCTGTTTTGATCCAATTTTTATCTTCTAAGTTTTTGAAAACTGTTAATTGATAAACAGATTATAATTTTTGAAATATCCTGATAAAATTAGATCATCATTAAAACAGGAAACCATATCTCGTAATCCCTAAAAATTTGAATTTTCAATTATATCTCCATTAACAGCTGTTGATGAGTAGGTTTTGAGACTTGGAGAATAAGTTTCGAGATTAGGTGGTTTCGACTAAGGTTCTGACTGAGATTTCTACTCGAAATCTCACTAAAATATGAGGAGAACTAAGATTGCAACTGGGATTGCGACTGAGATTTCGACTCACAATCAGGTTGTTGCGACTGGAAACCTAGTAATGAAGTCAAAATCTCTTTAAGGCTTTAATCTTCATCACTTGAAACCTCGAGGTTCGAGTGAGGTTGCGACTGCCATTAGTGACTCGCAATCAGGTTTTTGCGATTCATGGCATGAGTGACTCGCAATCAGGTTGTTGCGACTCGAAACCTTATAATGAGTCGAAATCTTACTCGAAACCGGACTCGAGATCTCACTCGAAATCTCAAGTTAAGTTAAGATTTCATAACTGAGTCGAGATCCCACTCGAAATCTAAGTTGAACTCGAAATCTCATTAATTTATCAACTGTTATTAAATAATTGGTTTTTTTGTAAATACTTAGTTAATTAATTAGAATCAAGTAATGTTTTACAAAACCGAAGTAGCTTAACTTGAATGAGCTTCTGATGTATCATTTCTGGCCAAAGCTGATTTAGTACATCTATTTATCATTCAAGTATCACGAAAGCTATGTTAAATATGCATTACAAACGTGAATATCTTATTTCTAGCCAAAGCTGATTTAATTCATTTATGTCTAGCATACCTAACAAGTGCATAACTAAAATGATTGTCTCATTTCTGGCCAAAGCTGATTTGTCACGACTACTTTGCACACATGCTTAAATGATTGAACTTCTGGCCAAAGCTGATTTATCTTCGTTTAAGTAGAATTTTAACTAAGTCTATTATTTTGAAATTAGTAATAGACATATCACAACTTCTTCATATAATGCTCCTCATATTAATGATCATTCATTAATCTTATAATCATTTTGCCTGCCTTATTTTTTAAGTACCCATAACTTTAATCACTATATTTTTCTTCTATAAATCTATATCTCATCCACTCTAATTCCTAAACCTAATATGTTTTGCTGTACTTAAAGTTTATACAAGATTAGCTCTTAAATTAAATCATTGATTATCCCTTAAGACACAATAATCCTACTGCTCTCTTCTGATAAAAGTACTACAGAAGAAAAGTAGAGCATGATGAATAGGAAAAATCAAACATGATGTCTCTTATGATAATCAAGAACCCTCTAACATTAATGCTATCACTAAAGTTGCTCCAGATTAAGTTTTTCCTAAGACTGATCTATTATCTATGGAATAATCACAAGAACTCCTAAAATGCATGCCTTTATTTAAAATTCTAAGCTATAAGGTAAAGTGGTATATGTGAATACATTATAATGTACAACACCATGACCCATAAAATTAAGGGCTTACACATGGAAATAAGTACATTTTCCAGTACATTACATACTAAGATTTTCACTTTTACAATTTGATGCCTTATAAATCAACTATAACACTCAAAAGTGCCAAAGGAAAACGAGTGTGTTGATAAGGAACATATGTACAAAGAAATAAATGTTTGAAACTGGAAAATAAGATGTTATTCACCTTACAACCACTGAAACATTAAAAGAGGATAGTTTTAAGATCCATAGTCAAAATACAAGTACAAAATTCCAACTCTAAAGTTCTTCAAGTGAGAATTTCACTGCATAATTATGCCATTAGACTAGGCATAAGCAACGAGGCTATCCATTATTCAAAAGAATAGTTGGATAAGTTAATTAGGTAGTCACTTACTAATGATATTCAAGTCTGGTAATTTTAATATTCTAATTAACACATGATTAGTTGACTCTAGTTCTAAACATTTCCTTACCAGAACTCAACAAATAACTAACATGAGAGTTAGTGACAAAATTAAATGTTAAGGCTGTAAGAACCATAATAAGCAGTCTTCTAACAAAGCTTTTCGATACCTTACATATTCTGAAAATTAATCAGAATACAATATCAATACTTAGGCTATGTTATGACGGTTATGAGGTTTGCATAGTCAACATAAAGTCACACTTACCTTAAAATCTTATATTATTTGTTCTCAATATCTGGATAGAAACATTACTAAGATGAAACTAGATGATACCTTACACTTTCACAACTTTTGTTATCATGCAAATGAGAATTTGACAAAAAGGAAAATGAGAACTATAGATTTCATCCATTATAACCGAAATTCATGAGAAATTGTGACATGGTTAATGAGGATGATTTTTTTCATCTAATCTCATTCTAAGTGATTTTAAATCATGATGTTAAAGCCCTAAAATATGACTTGGCTTAAGGAATAAGTATGGGTCCATCATAAGTCATTCACTGACATTCATGGAACTTAGAATATTCAGACATAATTCATTTATCATTTAAAGACTATCAACTTGTATCTAAATTTTGTCGCATATGGCCCACGGTCTTAGAAGAAATCTATTCATATATGTACTTAATAAGATTTCTATTAAATATGTCCCTAAAGTTTCTTATGATATCTAGACATTAAAGAAATCAAATAAAGTCTAACGTATATGTGATAGGTTCCATGTCATGTACCTCAGTGAAACTTCTCTTGTAGCATTTCTAGAGACATCAAAGATCAATGGGAGCATTAAGTGTCTTAATAATAACTTGCAATAGTTGCAAGAGGTGGGGGAGTGAAAACTTCATATTACTTCAATTTACACCTCTTGTACAAGACACTGCTCCGTTACTATTCCATCAAAACTTGTCTCATTAAAATATAATGCTACTCTTACAAAAGTTTCATTGTTGCTTAATTGTTGGCACACTTACATTTCTTACATAAACTAACTTAATCCTTAACAAGAGAAACTACAACGACTAATGTCATTAATTTGTTTTCTCTATTAGAATCTATTGGTCGTTAAATATTGACCCTAAGCATGCTGAGTTCCTAAAGATTTATAAGGTCAGTGGGAGTAGTCAAAGTCCTTATCATGACTTGCAAGGAATACAAGAGGCGGGGGGAAGAAAGTCATTAAATTTTACTCTGAATTTAACTCCGATTACACCTCTTGTACACCATACTGCACTAACTCTTACACACTTAGAATACTGAAAATGACAGCAACCTAACCAAGAGCTAATCCATAAAACTAAAACTTTTACAAACCCATAATCAACTCTAGAGGTCATCTAGGTTTAAAAGCCTACAAACTTTGATGATTACATAACCTCCCTAACTAAAGTTGAAATGGATTTTGAGAAAGTTCACTGATCCAATCTCTTCCGATTAAGCCATTAGCGTCAATCAATCTTCTAAATGGAATAAAACTGTTTTCTAGTAAAACTGATTTTATGTGTTTGAATAACGTTTAGGATTTGATTGAATTATCTATGAGTGTTCATAACCAAACCAAATCCTAATATAAGCATTAAGACACGAAAAAGCATGATTGATTGTCAAAGTTTGTACTCAGGAAGAGATAAATTATCAAATAGTCTTTCTTACCTATCTTACAGAAGATTTCTTTAAGGTATCACTGTTCTAGTAGCTTATAATAGTTTTGAGCTGCATTAGAAGAACATTAAAACAATTCTCCCTAACAATTGGCTGACATATTTACATGTTCATAAAACAACCTGAAAGTTCCAAACTGAAGGTTAAAGAACATTTTATTTGTAAGCCAATAACATCCATGTACGAGTTAACGCAAATATCATAATGCGATGAAAACTTAAAGTAATTATTTTCATCAAGAACCAAGTGGATTAATGTACCTACCTTAAAATGAGTAGGAGCAACTAAGATAAACTTGTCTATATAGATGAAATTCTTTTCACAAGTATATATTACATAAGTCAAAGCATTGTTAACACAAACTTTGATATAATAGATCTCAGAGATATCTCTTACGTGATAGATATTATAACATACTGAGATAGACCCAATAGGACATTAGTTCTTTTCCATAAGTTTAACCTTAAATTGGTCCTTACATATGTAACAAACAATACTGCTCTCTTTTAGAGGATAATAGGATAAATGAGATGATTTCTTACGCTCCATTAATTAGAAGCCTTATGTAAGTTCAAGTCTATACTCGTTTAGATATGTAACATCCGTAAAAAAACGGATATCCAAAATTCGACTCGAATTGCAAAAGCGGATGCTTTCCAAATAATTTTTTTATGTTATTATTTAAGTAAATGTCACGTATTATCACGCTGGATTAAAACTGAATGAAAAACGTTAACTTCATAAAGAAACTTAGTTAGTTTGGTTAGATTTATATAAGGGAAGCTTTAACAAAGTTAGATTGGTTAGTTAAATAAAGTTATAAGTTAAGGGGGTTAATATTGCAAATAATAGAAACTATATTACAACTTGAATTAATTAATTGAGTTAGTTTTATTCAGTTAAACTCAGTTAGTAAGTTTTAGAAACAACAGGGACCAAAGTGTGATATGAACTTTTAAATTAGAAAAGAAAGGAAAAAGAGAGGGGACGACGGGACTCGAACCCGGGTCCTTTCGGATAAAAAGTAACAAGCAGACCAACTGAGCCTCGCGATGCTTGGTGATAGAACCTGGATCCATTTTAAATTATCAACACTCTTCGATTGACCTGGTGACTCCTTTCTTCTTCACCCATCGCACGAACCCGAAACCATAACTAACCGACCCGACGTTTCGTTGTTTATATGGCATTTAAATGACAATTTAATGCTTCCAGACGACTTGAAATGGAGATAACTGATGTATACCCTTAATCGTTCCTTTAACCTTCTTAATAACCAAATTAAATCTCAAATTTAACTCACCTCAATTGGGTTTTATATCAAATCGTTAAAATTGGATCGCGAAACATTTACCATTCATTCTCCTAGTCAAACCATGTAAAACCCCACTGAAATTTCTCCATTTCATCACATCTACATCGTACATTTAATCAAAGAACATTCTAGGCTTGTAATTTGTGCGGACGATATCTCCTTCAACTCTCAACTTTTTCAGGTGATTCCAAAGCCCAACTTTCTTAGTTTTTCATTCTCTACAAAAGCCCTCTATCAATTTCAGTGATAGAAGCCTAATTTATCCGAATCTATTTTTAGTTGAAATTAGGGTTTTTCATGCATAGAATTTGGGGCTTTTAGATTTATACTTGTGAAAGTACAATATTGTTATATATCATAATAGTGTATTGTGTGTAAAATTGGGAATTTTTAGATATCAAATTGGAATTTTGGTGAATTATATATATTTTAATCGCTAGTTAAATCAAATAAAAATACAAGATAGTCTTAAATAAATTCAATAAATAGTTTATTGATTATTTCAAATTATATAAACACTAGTTAATTTTTATAAAGATTTTCCTTAATTTTTGGGAATTTTTAGATCTAATTTGTATCACTTATGTTTATATATTTTAATCCTTTGAAAATATATGCAAGTTTATCATATATATAATTTTTATAAATAATAATACTGATTTTTACAGATTATATGATGGTAAAATTTATCATGGATTTTCTATATTTTTTTATTAATGATTATATAACTAAAGAATTGGTGGAATTGTTTAGACAAATAGATCCCATTACGAAATTATTATTTTAAAATAAAATGGGGGATGAATATTAAATTGAAGTTATATAATTTGTAGATGAGCTTGATGAACTTATTTTAATCATTTGGCATTATCAAATATTTAAAACCATTAAAATAGCAATTCCATGATTTTTGCCATATTGATAAATTCTAAAACATATATAATTATTTTTTTGGTTATTTCTCTGTTGAATGAATATAATTTTATATATTTCCAGGACCCCAAATAGGAGAACCCAATTTCCTAAAATCAATAGGTTATTCTCTCTCTTAGAATTTCATCCATTTGCATTGCGATTATTATTTAGATATAAACCGTTCCTTTTTGTGCGGTGCATTCTCGTGGATTAACTCTTCGTAATTATGTGAGTATACTTGAAACCCTCTTTACGTTTATCACTTTTTGGGGTGTAACATGTTCTCTTATGAAACTGACACTTTATTCATAATACACAAACATTCCTATTACACGCATGCTTATTTGATTACTTGATACTTTAAACTTGGGTTTATGACATCTTGTGTTAGACTTATCATTAACTTCGTACGAGCCTATCCGTGACATATATAGCGCTATAGGATTAACGCACCGCCCGTAGACGTGTGGTTATGTCATGAGCATATTGCGTTTCATCATTGGTTTGATATGTTAGACACATGCCGATTTTTATTGTTTGTCTTGTATCAAGAGCTTGCCACATGGAATTATTTGAAACATATCTTTTTATGCTACGTATGAAAACCTGTATACTTGCATTTGCTTTTGCATTGAACTTTATTTTAAACATGTTACAGGTTGAGGATGACGATTGCTATGAAATGAAGTAGTGTTGATGCTTAGATATACATTTAGACGTCTCAGGTCAAATACGTTGTATAAATTTCATACTTGTTGTTGTATTGTTTTCTTGTATTTATCATGTATTGTAACTTTTATTTATGAATGAAATCAATTTATCTTTAATTCTATTGTCACATTTAGCGTTATGTGAGATGAGCAATCTTTCTTCGTCTCACTCCGATGTTTCCGTAATCGGTTGGGGTGTGACAAGATATTACTCACATTACAACACACTAGATATGTCTAGATTAATGTGAAGCATTTAATAGAGTATTACAATATCATTAAAGAAACGAGAAGCTATGATTTAAAGAAGAAGTGAGAACTCAAACCGGTTGATTACTCTAACTTTGTGATATTCAAAGATGAAAAGATATTATTTTTGGGTATATCCTTATGTCAGTAGACAAACCTATCTCATGGAGGAGTCATAATGGACTGATATTAACAACCTAAGTTATAATGACATAATATAGTCACTAAATGTTGTTGGAAATTAATCAGTGGACTCATAAGCTTATTAACTCCATAAAATTAATGTATTGAAGACTTAGTGTGATAAAGTTAGCTACTATGTCTCCTTGAATAGTTACAGTTCGAGAGGTGCTGCATTAAATTTCGATACGCAATTAATTACTCGTTTATGAACGATCTGAGGAAACTAAATCTTTGTATCGAATACATACATGATATGCTTAAGGATCCTATAACTGAAGGGCTATTACCCATAAGTCTTATTAAGAGAGCTCATAAAAGAGACGGGTTTTAATTGATGGTCATGCGCAAATGCATATCGTACTATGAATGACTAACTATTAATTAATTTTCCCCATCAGTTTGATTTTGTAGGTCTCTAACAATATGTTCAATCGGTATAATGGCATATAGACAAATAAAATTACAAAACAAACAAAGGGCTTATGCGTATTTTGATCATAACGATTAGGTTTTAAATTGAGGCTGTAGTATGACTAATGGAGGTCCTGAGTCGCATAATGATTCAACAACTGTATTTCTCTGCTACAGTTCTTGGTTTAAAGCTAAAATGAGTGTTTACTCTGGATCTGGCTTATCTAATACTCATAGTAAATGATTACTCGGCTTAGTGGGAGAATGCAAGATTAAATATATTGTTATGTAATATTTAATCTAGTAGCCATTATAATCATTTACATTATATAGATCAAAATATATAACAACTTATTAAATAATTAGTTGGTAATTGTTGATGGACCATATTACCCTTATTAACTAATTAGGTTTCCTCTTAGGTGCATATATAAGGAGATAATTAGAGGGTTAAAATGTTTGGCACTAATCACAATAACATCATCATGAAATCTCCCCCTTTCTCCATAACCGAATACCCTTTTCAGTTTATCATTACCATCATTAGTTTGCACCCTAATAAGGAACCAGATCAAGCTGATAATCATGTCAAACCTTATTGATGTGTCAACATCTGGATTCTCTGCTGACCTGTCTGCAATCGAAGGTATGTTATTCATGTTTTCCATTATGTCTAAAACAGAACTGATCAACAAGTAATCCTATTAAAAGATGTATTAGCAGTTATTGGAAATTTCAACAACAGTATTTATGTTGTTACATGCTAAAGAACCGGACGAGCCTACCATAGTTAGAAAGATATGAATAACAAGGGAATGGATGGTTTAACGACAATGCATCTCAAACTTCGGCAAGTAAAAAAGTTCAGCTGTACCAATTTTTTACCCATTTAAACTTTTAATTAGTTACATTTATTAGATGTATTAAAGTGGTTGTTTTCTTTTCACTCATTTGAACTTTAAGTTGATGTTTTAAGTCTAGTAAAGTGGATTCGAGTTATTTTGACTCATTTAAACTTCTTATTGGATGTATTAAGTTTATTAACTTTAAATAGTCAACTTTTAGTTTAGATTGTTTAAAATGACCCCAACCCATGTATGTAGACTAAAGGTTGGATATTATTGCTAGCATTATTTTTACTATTGTTTCTATTAATATAAGTTGATTGAAATTTGAGAATTTTTACCGTTTATTATTTATAATAGGTTGGTTATCCATTTTACATCAGTTTTACTGTCGAAATTTAGTATGACGCTTAGTATATGTATCTATCGTTTAATGTAGGAAATAAATAATGTATATAGTATAAATCTTCGTCGAGCTCAACTAGGAATAATGTTGGATATGAGATGTCCGTAACACGATTGATTAACGTTGCTAACAAGGTAGGATTCAAAGAGTTACACTGACAAACAAAAATATTATATAAAAGTTAGAAAAAATTACACCGTTGGTCCTTATTGTTTCTGTTAAATTTCAATGTCGGGTAATAATAGCTTTTTGTTGTAAAATCAGGTATTAACTTTCTAATTTGTCACAATGTTGAGTATTAATGCTAAACCTTGTCACAATGTTGAGTACTAAGGCCAAACCTTGTTAACTTTTTTTGTTAAGTCTTACTATAATGACTAAAATGCCCTTTAATAACTCGAGCATCTATTTTTTTAATTAACTATATTTGACTAAAATAATAAAGTAATGTTTTCTGTTTTATTTATATTTTTTTATAAAATTAAATGGATTTGAAGTTTATTATTTATGAACTTTGAGCTTATATATAATATGCTAGTAAAATAAACTTTTTAACTTAATCTAAATAATAAAACAAGTTAAGATTTATAAAAATAACTAAAATAAATTTCTGAACTAAAAAATAACAGTTTTGTAAGTTGAAATAAATATGGGGCTTTTGTTCAGTATGATAAAACAAACAAATAACATGTAATATCCGTACCAGTCTAAGATGTTATGTACAAGAATTGCATCATTGGAGTCTGATATGCCGGCGTTGCACCGATCAGTTGTAGAGACGAAATTGGTAACGAAATTGTGCGGGAATGAGGCCCCATTGGGTCAAGAGGCGTATATTTATACTCGAATTGAAGATATAATGGATCGAGAGAATGATGGGAATTTCAGAGTTAAACAGGTTAGCGGATAAGCATAATTTTCAGTTTATACGCGACTCAAACGAATTGTTAGTTTTGATTATGATGGAGATAAACATTAACGAAAAAAAAAACAAGTTAAACGGACAATTTTTATGGATCCAATATGGTCGGAATCTGGCGACTTTGCCAAATAAGACCCCCTGAAAGACGTGCTTTCTGTTTGATTGATTTAACAAGTTTGGTTATTTAACACTTATAGTCCCTGTGGTTTCTAAGTTTAACAAAATGACTAAAATTTTTAATTATTAAAGGGAATTTTAGTCATTTTAGTAACACTTAACAAAAAAGTTAACAAGGTTTGGCTGAACGTGCGTTTCCGGATTGAATTCGTAATCCTGATGATTGCGAAGAACACGTATCACTTGTGGAATTCGTGTACGTGTGTGGATCTGACACAAGAACGTAATTATAATGCGTATCACCTTGAAACACTCGGAGATAGTTTCTCTCTCTAGATATCCAAAATTGCAAAAGTTCTAAATGAACAACATAAACTCCCTATTTATAGGAAAAGGCACTAAGGAAGGACTCCTTATTACAAGTGTGCCCCCATCATTCCGAATGGACTTCTTTCCTATATTTAACATTATGAAACCTTATCTTGATCATTTTCATGCTATGATACGGGATTGACGGAAATGATAGACATACTGCACTCACAGAGTCCCCCTTGGATATTACTGCAGTCAATCTCGTAGCTTTCTATCTTCTCTCTGAGTCTTCTAGAAGCTTTGACATCTTCAGTACCACAGACACCCCAATGCTCTAACAAGCTTCTATTGATTCTGCTTTCTGAAACCTTAGCTCCCCCTATCTATTGACTCTTTCTCCAGGCTCCCCCTTTCTTTAAACTTCTGGTGTTTCAGGATCGACACCTGGTTCTATCTCTGTAAGCTCCTCCAGGATAGTTATCTGGCCCTTCGATTGCAAGCCCCCCTGCTTTGAGCTTTTCTTCAAACTCCCCCTTAGTCTCAGCTTTCGGAATAGTAATTTGGCTTATCATCTGAAAATCTAACAAATTCAAACCACTTGTAAAATATTTGACAATTTAGGTCCAAAATCGAAAACCTAGATCAAAACACAAATATTTAACAATGAAAGCTTTTAGGATACCTAGGAATGATAACCTGGTTCTAAACATAGATGTGACAATATAAAGCTTTTTATATCTCAGTATCGAAACCTGGCACTATGAAAAACCATTGACAATTTTAAAACTCCAGGATTTCATACTGACTCTCCCCCCTGTCAAATAAATCTATATCTGACAGTGAAAGAATCCAACTACCAAAAACCTCACAGATAATCATCCAAGTCCAAATTAATGACCTTGGAGATTTTACAAACTGTTTTTGAATTTTTCATTTAAAACCTCAAGTTTCAAATTAATGAACTTGTTTATTTTAGAAACGTGTTCAACATACTTTAGATTTTGAAATTCAGCCTTCAGACATCGGTTGTCGAAAATAAAGTAGAAACAAAATATTTTTGAGTTTTTCAAAGTTTATGCTAAAACATTTTCTTTTTAGGTTTTTCTATGATTTTCAGAGTGTTCTCTAAAATGAAACGCAATAAACAGATATTTACAGACAATATTTTTGTTTGAGTTCGTGTCAGAGGATCATATCAGTTTATGACAAATCACTAGCACCGTTGACATTTTTAGACTTAATGTTCTAAACGATTCACCTAGATTGTCAGTATACCGATCCACTTAAGTTCTCACACAAAGTTTAACTGATTTAAGAGACAAGATTAATGTCTTAAGCACTTAACTTATTCGTGTGTCCCGCCTTAGAATATACTCCCGTATCAAGATTCCCTAAATTCAGTCTTAGAGGTGAATATACTATATTGATATATGTTCTCTGGGTAGTGCGAGGCCTTGAGAGCTCAGGTATGAACTACCGTTCAGTCAAAGAGATGAAGGCTCGACTTTGAGGCGTGTCCCACTTAGGGATCTTCTTTACAACTGCACTTGATATATATTTTTCGATATTTTTTCTATTTTTATGCAGAGGGAATTCTTTAAGCACGAAAAGTATTATACGACTTATAGGCCATTGCTGATGTAAAATCAAAAGATGAGGTATAATACCCCAGATATCAAACAGTATAAAGACCTAGTATCTCAAAATTAGGCAACCTCTCAGACGAGTTTTCGGAGTACCAAGTCCATATATCCGATAGATGTTCCCCACGAGATAAGCAAGTTATTGATTTCATGTTTATATCTCGAAATCAATCTACTAAGTGTGTAAAAACCTACTAGTATATCATCAGTGAGACCGTTTATCACATTTGACTTTCCATTTCTTTAGCATGCTGTGATTGTCTACTGATGCACTATCATTTCCTCTTTTTACACAAAAACTCATTTTAAGTTTTCTGATGTTTTTAGCTTTTTCAAATTTTCAAATGTTTTTTGTATTTTCAAAATTTTTACTCCCACTAAAATCCAAAACATTTTAAAGAAAATTTGACAAACCGATGCAGATAGCTTTACCTCGCCATCCATTTTCTGCTTGGCATGTGATGCAGAAAGTACCCCCATGATTTACAACACATTGATTTTTAACAATGTTAAAACCATTTAATCACCTGTGAAATAATCATGTTTGTTCAGCAGTGAGGGTTTCAGCATATTCAATCCACATTTTTTCAAATCTTTGATTTTTAACAAATTTATAAACAAACATATTTTTTTCCATTTTTCAATTTTTGACAAATTAAAAAAATATTTTTTAATTTTTCTATTTTTAGGGTTTTTGATTTATGGTTTATTTATACTAGTGGGGTGCCCGCGCGATGCGGCGGGGGTGACAATTTGCATTGCGATACTCTTTTCTAGTAGTTTTCTTGTTCGTATAATGTTTATTGTAGTATCATTGCAATGGATATACGTCATAAGCGAAGTCATTGATTAATCCATTTCATTGTACTGCTTATCTAGTTAAAGTTGAAATCGAAGTCATCGGTTAGTCTATTTTATTAACCAATCGATTTTTGTTAATCAGTTCGATGGTTTTTTGTTTGGTTCTTGTAATTTCGGTTAATAACCAAAACAAAACTTGAGCCAAAACTTTTGTTTTAAAGTACAAGAAATTAAGGTATAAATACATGAAATTGATGTATAAATACATGCATATACTTATTTAAGACTCGTCAATTCCGTTGAAAAAAGACTTAGCCAATTAATTTCTCACTCCGTTCGAAAACCATTTATGCTACATTAATATCTCGTCCAATATGAAGCTAAACTAATTTTTATTACAAGTAAGTAGTAAAAGTATATATAAATCGGAATAAATCTCATAAATCACTTTTAATAACCAAAGAATAAAATAAAAATTAACAGCGACTCTAAGAAAGACTACAAATGAATGACTCAACCTGAAATGTTTAACATACCCTTTTCTCTATCTGCAACAAATGATTCGATGTTTTTACCCTTTACAAAAAATTGGTATCTTTGTATACCCTCTATCTAATGGAACAAGTAGCTAAATGTTGCATATTGTCATCATGGCTGCTATTGTTGATATGATGATGAAGTTCCCGCGACATTGTCATGGTTATTGTTGTGTTAAAAACAAACTATAAGTCAGATCTCATAAACTAATTAAGATCAAAACTGGATTTTGTATAAATCAAATCTCATAAATGATATTCGGCATTAAAACAAAGAAACAACTATAAAGTGCAAATAACTATAAGGAAAATGAACATATAAATGAGTCTTACTTAATTATAAAAAGCTCTAAATGAAGCCAGTCAACTTGAGCTGCTTCAAGATGCTTATCAGTTGTCATGTTGTAATCTCCTGTGTAAATCATAGAAGCATCTCCCACACCACACCTGCATAATACCATGTAGCTCCAAAGAACTTAAAAATAATCCATAGTATAGTTTAAAAAACCAAATAATGAATCAGATATAAGGATTTATTTTGACTTTTGAGGGCTAAGTGACTAAAGTTGGTTCTTTGCGACAGTGTGTGGCATTCATGGCACTGGCGTCAAGCGTGGGTGATATAGAACAAAAGGTGGAACAGATAGGAATGTGTAACACCTCATAAAATCACGACCAACATAATGAAGACACGTGTCATGAGCTTTAAACGTGTAATAGATTAAATATGAGGGACTAAAGTTGACAAACAAAGAAAGTATGTGTGTAAAAGGATTCAAAGTGTCAACATTTGATAATTATACCTTTCAACAACCCTACACGATGTTTATACCCTTAAACGAATGAATTATGAATCATACGAAGCCGTTTGTGGAAGAAAGTGAAAGTTTACAAACCACAAGGGTTAAATGTGTCAACATGTTGAATTTATACCTCTGAGTGACCTTTTAATGAACCCGAAGCTTTGAAATAATTAATTATGTTCACGAGAATAAGTGATAAAAATTTCACAAGGTTTCGATATCGTATGAGAAAGATACGCTAACATTCGTAAGTAAGGGGTTAAAAGCGTCAACGTTGAAATTCAGGACTTTTCGGTAATCGTATAACTAACCGGGGACTTAACAAAGTTTGTCTATGACTTGGAGTCCTTAAAAGTCAAGTTGGAGGGTTAAAAGTGCAATAAAACAAGTTAAAACAACTATTAGAAGGACCAGGGACCAAATGTGCAATTGCTGAAAGTTTGTTGACCGGATCTGGGCCTCATACCGGCTGCGTAAGACCTCTATGGTCTCTTACACGGGCCGCCTGGGAGTCACCAGCATCCAAAAACATGGCAGTTGCCTGTAATTGTAGGTTGCACCGCCTTTGAGAGCCTTGTATTCGATTGCAGGGGCTGAACCAACAATATTTCATGCATAGGGACACTTGGGACCATCAGAAAACATCTGTAGACTTTGTTGGAATGATCCCATGCATTCTAATTGACTATATATAGAACTCTTGGTTGCAACATTTTGCATTCACTTTGAAAATCATTCTAACTTAAATTCTGGAGCTCTCTGAACCTCAAGCAAGATTCATTAAGCTTCTAAATCGTGCTAAGTACTTCAGTAAGCTTCCTTAACCTCTCTAATTCGTGTTTTATTAGTTTAATGGCCTAAAGTCAAAGCTGTCATAATTAATCTTTGACTTAGTGATTAATCACTAATGGTCTAGTCATTTCTTGAATTGAAAGTGGCTATGAGTTGGTAATTATGTGGGTAATAAACCCTTAAAAGGGCACCCTCTGATTTCCACTCTAACTAGGTCAAATGTCGGGTCAAACTTAATTGTAAAAAGTCAACAAAAAGCTAATTTTCAAATAAACACATAATTAACAATGTAGAAGCCATGAAACCTGTTTTATCACTCATATAACTTGGTAATTAATGTAAGAACATGTCTAAGCATGTTCAACCCGACAATTTTGAATTTAGGCTCGGTTCAGAACCGAAAGTCGCAAAAGTAGACTTTTGCTTTGACTTTCAGTTCTGACCCGATTTAGATTGTTTTAGAAATGCCTTAAGCTTCCATTAGGTCCATGATTCATATTAGTATAACTCTCTGAGATTATACAACTTGGATCCTATATTATCCGATTCATTTGCATGTTTCCGGTATATGCCTAAATGTTGACCATTATGCCCTTTTGACCTTAAAACGAGATTTTTGAAAATTTGAGAGGACAAAAACCTTTCTTACTAATTTATAAACTTGTCCTAAAAATTTGACATCAGTTTGAGGTCTAGATTAGGAGTTATGCTCAATATCGTAATTAAGAAGTTTTTTATTAATTAAACGACATAATTAGCATAAAGCCTATCTAAACCCAAATTTTGACACCAAACTTTTTGCCCACTGATGTAATATAATATTTTGGGATTTTTGAAGATTTTTATTTATTTTTAAACTGATCATATCATAGGGTTCTAGCTTTGATTCGGTAATTGTCGGTTATACCCTTTTCTTGAATAAAATGAGTTTTACATAACATATTGATACCAAATATTTTGCTACTGATTGTATATGATAAATAAAATATTTTAAGCCTTCTGGAATGATAAAAATATCAGCTTTTCTTATATAACCCAAAAATCGCTTAAATGCGACTTTTTACGCGTTTTAAACACATAGTATGAGTTAAAACTATTTTAAACATATAAGACTTAATACCTACTAATGTTTTAAGTAATATTTATAAATTTAACAGTAAGATATAGTTTTGAACTCAGATTTCCAAATTTGACCTTTAAGGCTTATGTGAAATTACCAAAATGCCCCTACGGTGCATAGTTTGGTTATAAATGATAAATTTCACATATGGGCAATACTCTACTGATATGACCTGCAAAAATAATTATTATTTTATAGATCATATCAGATATGAATCTCAGATTAATATTTAATTTCTTTTATAACCTTTAAAATGACCAAAATACCCCTACAGGGCTTAAATTGATTTTAAATTCGTTTTGGGCATGATAGAAGGTATCTTACTGATATCACAACATATTTTAGGCATATTAACTTAGGAAACATGTTCATGACTCATTTGTTTACCCGTTATGCATTTTTCGCGTTCTGTACGGTTTATGTAACTAGTTTGCATAAATTAACCGAAACGGGTCAAACCTTATCATTTTTATCTCAAAATCCAGAATGTGTTTAGTTTACCCATATTATACAAGTCCTCAAACTTTTCGGGTCCAAATCACATTCTATTCCGGTCTTCGCTTAATCTCGCGTTTTGAACCATATACTTTCCTTTAAAACTAATCGGTCTAAGTTTAGACTTAATTAAGACCCGTTAGGAATCTAATAGATTATTAAAACCTTCATTCCAGATTTAGGAGCCCAGTAAAAGATAACTGCATTTCCTGATTTGTACGTCTGAGATAAATTTGTACAATTTGCTCAGGTAAATACTTTTAACTTATTTTCCGTTATACGGGCTTGGGATACGGTATTATAATAACACCGCTTGGTCGGGTGTGTAATTATTTAAATCGGATTGTGATTAATATATTTTCATAACCCGTTTTAATCTGTTTTGTTTGGTATATGGCTTTTGGGGGGTTAATGACCATGTCCTGGATATCCTTGGCTCATTCATTGAAATGGCCATGACTTAAGCATGGGGTGTAGGCATACACCTGACAGTTGCGTATGTATAAAAGTATCCCACAATAAGGTATTCCTTGTGGGCATTATACTTGTGGTGTGTCAGTTAATCTTGTCCGGCTCTTCTAACCGGCCCTCACGGACGACAAACATTTAAATATGTATACAAGATTGTTTTTAAATAATTGTCCCAAGTTATAAAAGATTATTTTGTGCCTTGTGCATTCAAATCAATTTTCTTAAACATTTTCAAAATGAGTCGGTGAATTGTATTTACCAGTGTAAACTGACGTATTTTCCAAAAAGGCTAAGTGCAGGTACTAAACGAAATAGGCTGGCTACTCCTAGCATCAATAAAGAGTCTTGCAAGCTTAAATGTTATAAATCTGTTGAAGAATGTTCCTTTTAACTTGATCTGCCTGTGGATCCTTTACATTCCGTTGTAATACTTTGATATTATTTTCATTCGGGTTGTAATGTTTTTATCTTTCGACTTCCGCTGTGTATTAAACTGTGATAAATTGTCTATGATGATATCAACTATGTCACGATACTCCCCACCGGTAATACGTGGAAATATAGGGGTGTGACAGGTTGGTATCAGAGCCAACATTGAGTGAATTAAACAGTAGCCTTTTGTGTTTAATCTCAATGACACAGTTTGCACATTCCTCGACTTCCGAGTCTAGACAAAGAACTTAGGACTAATCCTAATTTGTTTTAAATTTGTCCTTTATTTTTTTCTTTTGTTGTCCTTTTTGTTTGTTTTGACAGGTTCAACAAAATGCCACCAAGGTTTCGTAGAGGAGGTAGAGGCAAGGGGTCATTCAACGCCCCCAACGATCACGAGGCCGGACCTTCCCACCGGCGAACATCGTCTGTCACCATGAGCACCAGTCCTCAAGAAGACTAGAGGACCTATCTGGAGCCCGTGAGGCGATCTGTCTCGCTAAGTTCATCACCTTCGTACCTTCATTCTTTCGGGCCGCAATCGGAGAACGAGCCTGAAGATTTGCACCAATCTTTCTTGCCGTTGCGGCAGTCAACCTCACATCGGGCCTTTCAAGACCCGACCCCATTCTTTCAGAGCCGGTTTAATCCGACAAACCTGAGCGAAGAACCAATGGGTCACCACCCATTGGGTCCTGAAGACCATTTCCCTGAAGCTCAGGGAATGGATATGGATGATGACCCAGATCCCGCCGAGCCACCATCTGGGACACCTACTCACCCCATCGAGATTTTGGATGGGTCGTCATATCATGGATCACCTTATCGTGGTCCAGACAGTTACGAGGCAAGGTTTGCCCAATACGACTGGGTGTTTACTCCCAGTTACAACTCACAGCAGCAGCAGCAGGATCCCTCGGAGGATTCGCGTTTTGTAGCGGTTACTCCACCACCACCAGTGCAACAACCGCCTCCGGACCCACTGAGGCGTAGGAGATCAGGAGCACGGATGTCCGTGCGAGGGGGATTCCATTTCAGCACCCCTCAGCATTCAAGTGGGAGTCATTACCCGCCACTATATGAAGACCCACAGATGGGTGGGCCTTCGAACCCTGTTTCTGAGGTGGAGTCTGCGCCAGTCGCACCGCCACCAGTGGGTTATGATAACCCAATTCCTGCATACACCGGTGCAACGGCGTATAACCCTTTTGAGCAGCCGGCCCATACTAACTACAACTACGCCGAAGTTGACCCATACCTCGTAGCGGCGAACTACAATGCTCTCCATCCTGAAAGGCCTTATGGAGCTCCCTAGGCGACTGGATACCCAGCCTATGGGTACCAATACCGGCCACCACCTCAACCTCTACAGCCGCAGCAGCCGCAGCCACCGCAAATCCAGCCGCCACAGCAACAGGAGATTTTACAAAGGTTGAGCCAGGTGGAACGGGAGGTTCGAGAGGAGCGTAGAAGCCACCGGGGATTTCTAAAGGGTTTGGCAAGCTTAATCAAGGGAAAGAGCAAAAGGGATCATTAAATTCCTTATTTGTTATTTTGTATTTCTTTAATTTTCAATCAAGTCCCTGCGTGGACATCTATTTCTGTATCCAGTCTCTGCGAGGACTTGTAGTTTCAGTTTAGCCCCCGCGTGGGCAAGTTATTTCTGTTAAAGTCCCGTTTAGGGCAATATGTACTCTTTTAAATTTTAGTGGCATGTTATAATTTAAATTTCATTTTGTCATTATATGCATAAATGTAATATATATGAAATAAATAAATCCAAAATATGTCATTCCTTTTATAAGATCTGCCTCTAAATATTAAATAAGAATCTTAAAGGGTATAACCTAGCCTGCATGTCATCATAAGACCTGGCCATGATGGTAAAACCTGTTTAAAAAGATTCAAATCCTTGTTAACATCTGAAAACATGTTAACACTCCTGGCAGATGTGATTCGTAAAACCACGCATGTCATCCTTATATTGGATTCTTCCAATTGCTTCTTTATTATTTAAACATCCATTAGTGATGTAATGCCTACGGGCCATAATCATTGTCATATAAGACAAAAGACAGTTGTAGCCTATAACTCCTTGTCAAGAAAGGTAATGAACTATGATTCAAGCCTTAATGCCTCGATCCTATAAGATCTTGGCTTATAGTTTAAATTTGTCCGTGTGACTTGGCCTTTTATGCCAATATTATATTTTTAATTATAACTGAGGATAATTATAATGAAAATCCTGAATAAAAATACTTAACAAATTAACCAATATGGTTTATTAATACCATGGTTAATAAATTAATAAGATGACAAATTTATTATAAACCTCTAAGAAATCATTGTCATCATTTTATGTGGCAATCAAGCTACATGGCAGAATCTGAAGAAGTCAACAGTCACCCAAGGGACAATCATGATATTACCAGGATCAATGTAACTGGTGCGGAACTTCAAGCATTGATTGATAATGTTGTTACCAAGGCCATGGATAGGCAGTTTAATGAATCTAGTGGTACTCGAAGCAAGACCCTATCAGTACCTCATTCCAAATCACAACCTAAGACTCACTCTGTGGCTCATAGTAAGCCACTCTCTAAACCTCATGAGTCAAAGAAGGATGATGCTCAACACTCCTCAAATCAGCATAGTGTTCCGTCGAAGAAGAGCCACGTATTAGGGGTTGTTCCTATAAGTATTTCGTCTCCTGTAAGCCCCAGGATTTCACTGGGGAAAAAGGAGCCATTGATTGCATGACGTGGATAGACGAGATGGATACCGTGGTTGATATCAGCGGTTGCGCAGATAAGGATATTGTGAAGTTTGTGTCTCAGTCATTTAAGGGGGAAGCCCTAGCTTGGTGGAGGTCTTCGATCCAAGCTACTGGAAAGATTCCGTTATACAATTTGACATGGGCTCAGTTTGTTGCTTTAATCAAGGATACCTTCTGTCCTCAACACGAAGTTGAGAAGATCGAGACCGACTTTCTGACATTGGTTATGAAGAATTTAGATTGTCAGACCTATCTCACGAGTTTTAATACCATGTCTCGATTGGTTCCATACTTGGTGACACCGGAACAAAAACGTATCGCTCGTTTTATTGGGGGTTTAGCCCCGGAGATCAAAGCTAGTGTGAAGGCATCTCGACCTACTACTTTTAGGTCAGCAACTGATTTATCAGTATCCCTTACTCTGGATGCGATCAGGCTGAGATCGCTTAAGAGTTCTGAAGAAGGAAAAAGGAAACGTGAGGATAATAACTCACGTCATTCTGACAAGAAGCATAAAGGGAACTCAGACTACAAGAAGAGTTCTGGGTCTAACAAGGGTAACCAGCAAACGGATGAGAAGCCTAAATGCAAAACCTGCCAGAAACGCCATTTCGGGAAATGCAGGTTTGAATCAAAGTCACAATCGCAATCGAAGTCGATTGGTTGTGGGATCTGCAAGTCCAAAGAACACAAGACTTTAGATTGCAAGAAGTTGAAGGATGCGACCTGTTATGGTTGCAATGAGAAGGGGCATATTAAGACAAACTGCCCGAAATATGCAAAGAAACCTAAAGAAGGTAAAAAGACCAATGCTAGGGTCTTTAAAATGAATGCACGGGAAGCGGTGCAGGATGATAACGTAATAACAGGTACTTTCCTTATTAATGATGTTTATGCAAGGGTATTATTTGATTCGGGTGCGGATAAGTCATTTGTCGATGATAAGTTTTGTAAATTGCTAAATCTGCCTGTTAAAACCCTAAGCATAAAGTATGAAGTAGAATTGGCCGATGGTACCATAGAAACTGCCTCAACTATATTAGATGGATGCTTTATATCCATTAGGAACCACTCTTTTTCGTTATCCTTGCTTCCTTTGAAATTAGCTGGTTTCGACATAGTGATAGGCATGGATTGGTTATCTCATAACCAAGCCCAGATTGTTTGTGACAAGAAACAAGTGGTGATCAAGACTCCGTATGGTGAGCCTCTTACCATACAGGGAGACACTCAGTATGGGTTACCTAAGCAAGTGTCTATGCTTAAGGTGTCAAGGTGTATGAAGAAAGGATGTGTCATATATATGGCACAAGTGACTATCGATGAAACGAAGCCCAAGATTGAAGACATCCATATCATTTCTGAATACCCTGACGTATTCCCAGAAGAACTACCTGGTTCACCCCCAGATAGGCAAGTGGAGTTCAGAATCGACATAATACCTGGAGCAGCACCTGTTGCAAGAGCACCTTACCGGTTGGCCCCGACTGAGATGAAGGAGTTGAGAACTCAGTTGGATGATTTGTTGGCAAAAGGATTTATTAGGCCTAGCTCATCTCCTTGGGGAGCACCGATCCTGTTTGTGAAGAAAAAAGATGGATCAATGCGTCTATGCATCGATTATCGTGAGCTAAACAAGGTCACAATCAAGAACATATATCCATTGCCCAGGATCGACGATCTGTTCGATCAGCTTCAAGGAGCAAGCTACTTCTCCAAGATTGATTTGAGGTCAGGCTACCATCAACTGAAGGTGAGAGATGAAGATGTGCACAAGACTGCATTTAGAACTCACTATGGTCACTACGAGTTCTTAGTGATGCCGTTCGGGCTCACTAATGCACCAGCAGCGTTCATGGATCTCATGAATCACGTTTGTAAACCTTACCAGGACAAGTTTGTCATTTTCTTCATTGATGACATTCTTATTTATTCAAAGAATCAGGCTGATCATGAGAAACATCTTCGTTGTATTCTTAAACTTCTTCAACAAGAAAAGCTCTACGCCAAGTTTTCAAAGTGTGAGTTTTGGCTTCGTGAAGTCCAATTCCTTGGACACGTGGTTAGTAAGCGTGGTATCCAGGTGGATCCTGCTAAGATTGAGGCTATCATGAATTGGCAAGAGCCGAAGACGCCCACAGAGATTCGCAGCTTCTTAGGTCTGGCAGGATATAATAGGCGTTTTATTGAAATTTTCTCAAGGATTGCTGCACCCCTAACTTTGTTAACGAGGAAGAATATCAAGTTTGATTGGGGTCATAAGCAACAAGAATCCTTTGAGATTCTTAAGCAGAAACTGAGCAATGCTCCTGTGTTAACATTGCCTGAAGGAATAGAAGGGTTTGTGGTATACTGCGACGCATCACACACTGGCATGGGAGGTGTACTAATGCAGAAAGGCAAGGTTACTGCCTATGCTTCCCGACAATTAAAAGTGCACGAGAAGAATTACACCACCCACGATTTGGAGTTGGGTGCCGTTGTGTTTGCACTAAAACTTTGGAGGCATTATTTGTATGGTACCAAGTGTGTGATCTATTCTGATCACAAGAGCCTTCAACATCTGTTTAATCAGAAGGACTTAAACATGAGACAGCGTCGATGGATGGAGACTTTGAATGACTATGATTGTGAAATCCGATACCATCCAGGCAAGGCAAATGTAGTCGCCGATGCTTTGAGCAGGAAGGAAAGAGTTAAACCATTCAGGATCAATGCCAAGAACATTGAACTGAAAAGCAGCTTGAATGAAAAATTGTTAGCCACTCAGAAGGAAGCTGTGTTAGAAGCCAACTATCCGAATGAAAAGTTGGGAGTAACTGCTGAACAGTTATCTTATGGCAAGGATGGAATCCTAAGATTGAATGGACGAATATGGGTTCCAATCTATGGAGGACTTCGGGATGTTATCCTTCAAGAAGCCCACAGTTCCAAGTATTCTGTTCATCCTGGAAGTGATAAGATGTACCAGGATTTGAAGGCAAATTATTGGTGGATAGGTTTGAAGAAATCTATAACCACTTATGTGGCCAAATGTCTGACGTGTGCTCAAGTTAAAGAAGAACACCAGAAACCGTCAGGTTTGCTGCAACAGCCTGAACTTCCCACCTGGAAGTGGGAAATGGTAACTATGGATTTCATTACTAAATTACCAATGACAAAGCGAGGAAATGACACTATTTGGGTTATAGTGGATAGATTGACTAAGTCAGCCCACTTCTTACCTATTAAGGAAACACACAGCTCAGATAAGTTAGCTCAGCTGTACGTGGACGAGATTGTATCTCTACACGGAGTGCCAGTGTCTATCATCTCTGATAGGGATACGAGGTATAAATCGCATTTCTGGAAAAGCTTCCAGCAATCCCTAGGCACTCGATTAAATTTTAGCACTGCATATCATCCTTAGACGGATGGTCAAAGTGAACGTACTATACAGACACTCGAGGATATGCTATAAGCTTGTGTTATTGACTTAGGAGGAAGTTGGGACGATCATCTTCCATTGATTGAATTCTCATACAACAATAGCTATCATTCCAGTATTCAAGCTGCACCTTTTGAAGCTTTGTATGGAAGAAAGTGCAGGACGCCCGTTTGTTGGGCAGAAGTTGGAGATGTCCAACTAACAGGACCTTATATAGTCCTGGAGATGACATACAAGATTGTGCAGATACGCGATCGTCTCAAAGCTGCCAGGGATAGGCAGAAAAGCTACGCAGACAAAAGGCGTAAACCTCTAAAATTTGAGGTAGGTGACAAGGTTCTACTTAAGGTATCACAGTGGAAAGGGGTAATGCGATTTGGCAAGAAAGGCAAATTAAGCCCAAGATATATAGGACCATTCGAGATCATCGAATGTGTCGGAACAGTGGCTTATAAGTTAAACCTGCCTGAAGAGCTCAGTGGAATTCATAATGTGTTTCACATCTGCAATCTGAAGAAATGTCTAGCTGATGAATCACTAGTCATACCACATACGGATGTGCATATAGATGAGAGCTTGAAATTTGTTGAAAAACCTTTGTCGATCGTGGATCGACAGGTTAAGAAGCTTCGAAAGAAGCATGTACCGATTGTGAAGGTTAAATGGGATGCCCGCAGAGGTCCTGAGTACACGTGGGAGGTAGAGTCCACAATGAAACAGAAGTACCCTCATTTATTTTAGTAAATCTCGAGGTCAAGATTTCTTTTAAGGGGGTGAGGATGTAACACCTCGTAAAATCATGACCAATATAATGAAGACACGTGTCATGAGCTTTAAACGTGTAATGGATTAAATATGAGGGACTAAATTTGACAAACAAAGAAATTGTGTGTGTAAAAGGATTCAAAGTGTCAACATTTGATAATTATACCTTTCAACAACCCTACACGATGTTTATACCCTTAAACGAATGAATTATGAATCATACGAAGCCGTTTGTGGAAGAAAGTGAAAGTTTACAAACCGCAAGGGTTAAATGTGTCAACATGTTTAATTTATACCTTTGAGTGACCTTTTAACGAACCCGAAGCTTTGAAATAATTAATTATGTTCACGAGAATAAGTGATAAAAATTTCACAAGGTTTCGATATCGTATGAGAAAGATACGCTAACATTCGTAAGTAAGGGGTTAAAAGCGTCAACGTTGAAATTCATGACTTTTCGGTAATCGTATAACTAACCGGGGACTTAACAAAGTTTGTCTATGACTTGGAGTCCTTAAAAGTCAAGTTGGAGGGTTAAAAGTGCAATAAAACAAGTCAAAACAACTATTAGAAGGACCAGGGATCAAATGTGCAATTGCTGAAAGTTTGTTGGCCGGATTTGGGCCTCATACCAGCCGCGTAAGACCTCTATGGTCTCTTACGCGGGCCGCCTGGGAGTCACCATCATCCAAAACCATGGCAGATACATGTAATTGCAGGTTGCAACGCCTTTGAGAGCCTTGTATTCGATTCCAGGGGCTGGGCCAACAATATTTCATGCATAGGGACACTTGGGACCATCAAAAAACATCTGTAGACTTTGTTGGAATGATCCCATGCATTCTAATTGACTATATATAGAACTCTTGGTTGCAACATTTTGCATTCACTTTGAAAATCATTCTAACTTAAATTCTGGAGCTCTCTGGACCTCAAGCAAGATTCATTAAGCTTCTAAATCGTGCTAAGTACTTCAGTAAGCTTCCTTAACCTCTCTAATTCGTGTTTTATTAGTTTAATGGCCTAAAGTCAAAGCCGTCGTAATTAAGCTTTGACTTAGTGATTAATCACTAATGGTCCAGTCATTTCTCGAATTGAAAGTGGCTATGAGTTGGTAATTATGTGGGTAATAAACCCTTAAAAGGGCACCCTCTGATTTCCACTCTAACTAGGTCAATTGTCGGGTCAAACTTAATTGTAAAAAGTCAACAGAAAGCTAATTTTCAAATAAACACATAATTAACAATGTAGAAGCCATGAAACCTGTTTTTATCACTCATATAACTTAGTAATTAATGTAAGAACATGTCTAAGCATGTTCAACCTGACAATTTTGAATTTAGGCTCGGTTCGGAACCGAAAGTCGCAAAAGTAGACTTTTGCTTTGACTTTCAGTTCTGACCCGATTTAGATTGTTCTAGAAATTCCTTAAGCTTCCATTAGTTCCATGATTCATATTTGTATAACTCTCTGAGATTATACAACTTGGATCCTAAATTATCCGATTCATTTGCATGTTTCCGTTATATGCCTAAATGTTGACCATTATGCCCTTTTGACCTTAAAACGAGATTTTTGAAAATGTGAGAGGAAAAAAACATTTCTTACTGATTTATAAACTTGTCCTAAAAATTTGACATCAGTTTGAGGTCCAGATTAGGAGTTATGATCAATATCGTAATTAAGGGGCTGTTTGGCAACATCTGAATCAATAAGTGCTGAATGAATAAGAGGTCTGAATGGGTAAGAGGCTCTGAACCAGTAAGTGCTGAACCAGTAAAGTGCTGTTTGGTTGCACATCTGAATGAATGTGTAAAATGACATTTTTACCCATTTTAATTAAAAAAACCATTACATATTCATCCTCAATTCCTTAGAACTTTCTCCATCCTCAATTCCTCATCTCATCCCTCACCTCCAGAACACTCTCTCTCTCTACCTAACCATCTCCATCCCCATCCCTCTCTCTCCCGTTTACACCTGCAGACCACAAAACTCATCTCCACCCCCTTCATCTTCTTTAATTGAAACAACACCATACACACTTGTGTGTGTGCTGGTCTGAAGAGTAGAGACCGAGACAAGCATGAGTGGCAAGATGAAGACATGGGATGTCACGGCCCCCGACCCGGTTTGACCCGTTTCAGGAGCCGCGGGACAGAAATACTGCGGTATTTATTTAATTGAGTTTAACAGCGGAAGTTTATTTAAAAGGATCGTTTAAAGCTAAAATTTTCCCCGATTATTTTATTTCACAATTCGGGATAAAATACTGATAATTTGCAATATTATGTTTTTTTTTACTATGAAATTGTGATATTACAAAACTTATTTCTTTATTTTATAATGAGCCACTATCTCAAGCTTGAAATGCTCCCCAGCACTTTTCCTGAATTACAACAGATCACCTGAAACATGTTTGAAAAAGGTTTTGTCAGCGGGAAATACTGAGTGAATCATTCTATTTACTAAAATGACACATTTGTTATAATTTACAGTATTAAGAGCGATTACAATGTTTCTATTATCAAACCAACTACCCACGGTATTTGTCACTCGACCGAATCTGTGACTATGGTCATATCCCCCATTGGCTGCCCCAATGGTGACGATTATCAAGTAATGTATACAAAACCCCACATACCGGCTGTAACTTGGTGATTACAAAGACTTAATCCCCGTAATTATAACTTTGAAAATAACATGATTTTGTAAATAGATTTGATAAAAAGAGAGAATGACTCACATTGCTGATTTAATACGGACAGAGTCTAATCTATGATTTAGCCTTGTTAACCTAATATAATTAACAATGCACACAAAAATGGGTTAGTAATCAATCCAGCAATTACGATAATTCACGAGATCAAATTCTCACAATGAATGACAAAATGCAATACTTCATCCATCGAATTAACGATGATCCGTTGAATTAACAACGAACGACAAAGTATAATACTTTATCTATCGAATTAACGATGATCCGTCAAATTAATGACGAATAATAAAGTATAACCCTAATGTGGGCGGCACTTAAACATTCATTGGATATATTGATCGTCGGATAAATGAATCGTAGCAGCGATTGTGCTAATACCCTGTTTTGCAGCAGAATTTCGAGACCCGTTTGTGTTATTTAGAGTATTCCTGCTATAACTTAGAGTATACTTCGAATTTTTCCGTCGTTTCAGTACCAGAATTCAAGTCCCAAACCAACCTATTTATACTGAAAATTTTACCCCGTCGCGTAGCGCGACTGCCTACCCCCTTAGTCGTCGCGCTACGCGACTGCCAACCTATATTCATAGGGTAGCTACGTGCATGGGTAGGCTTGCTGAGTTGGTGGATTTCGAAAATTTGATTTCTACAGCTCACAATTTGGATAATCGTCAATAGGGTTTAACCCCCCCTGAGTTTTAGGGGCCCTAATCCTGATTCTGAAAATTCTGAAAATTTTAGGGTTTGTTCAGAATCACTTGGGTGTCTCAATTAGGGTTTCCTATTGGATTAATTAATTTAATAATTATGACTTTTGATGAGAGTTGTTACATTCTCCCCACCTTAAGAAAAATCTCGTCCTCGAGATTTACTGGAATAATTGTGGATATTTTCGCTTCATTTCTGATTCCAGTTCCCAAGTATATTCTGCTCCTCTCTTTGAATCCCATCTGACTTTGACTAAAACTAGTCGTTTGTGCTTGAGAAACTTTACTTTTCTGTCTTCTATCTGAAGAGGTTTCTCCACAAATTTTAACTTTTCGTTTACTTTTATATCTTGAAGAGGTACTACCAGTGACTCATCTGATAAGCATTTCTTGAGATTGGATACATGAAATACATCATGTACTCCAGATAATTCTTCTGGTAGTCGTAAACGATAAGCTACTGGTCCTATACGTTGGATCACTGGAAATGGTCCTACGTACCTTGGACTTAGCTTTCCTTTCTTTCCAAATCTGACTACTCCTTTCCAAGGAGAAACTTTCAATAGTACTTTGTCTCCAACTTGGAATTCTAACGGCTTGCATCTATTGTCTGCATAACTCTTCTGACGATCTCGAGCCGTTTTCAGCCTTTCTTTGATTTGAGTAACTTTATCAGTTGTTTCTTGCACTATTTCAGGACCTGATAATTGACTTTCTCCTATTTCTGCCCAACAAACTGGAGTTCTGCACTTTCTTCCATATAATGCTTCAAATGGAGCAGTATCAATGCTTGAGTGATAACTATTGTTATATGAGAATTCAATCAATGGTAAGTGATCATCCCAACTTCCACCAAAGTCTATTACACATGCTCGGAGCATGTCTTCTAGAGTTTGGATCGTCCTTTCACTTTGCCCATCTGTTTGGGGATGATATGCAGTGCTCAAATTTAGTCGAGTTCCCATAGCTTGCTGGAAACTTTTCCAGAAATGGGAAGTAAAACGACTATCTCTATCCGAAACAATGGAGAGTGGAACTCCATGTAAGGATACAACTTCATCTACATACAATTTAGCCAATCTTTCCATGCTAAAATTTTCTTTCATAGGTAGAAAGTGAGCTGATTTGGTTAATCGATCCACAATTACCCAAATCGCATCATTACCTTTTCTGGTTTTGGGTAACTTAGTAACAAAATCCATTGTTATAAGTTCCCATTTCCATACTGGCATCTCTAACTGTTGTAATAGTCCTGAAGGTTTCTGATGTTCTGCTTTAACTTGTGAACAAGTAAGACATTTAGAAACATAACTGGCTATGTCCTTTTTCATTCCTATCCACCAAAAGTTCTTTCTTAAATCTTGGTACATTTTATTGTTTCCTGGATGCATAGTGTACCTAGATTTATGAGCTTCTTCTAAAATCTTAGGTCTTAAGTCTCCCTGCTTAGGTACCCAAATTCTACTTTTGTGGAATCTCCAAATTCCATCTGCTCCTTGTTCTAATTCCTTTATTCTTCCTTTCATTCCTTCAGCATCATCCTTGATTGCTGTAGTTTGAACATTCTTCAATTGTTCCATTAAATCTATTTGTAGATTTAATCTGAGAGCACGAACCCGTCGTTGTTTCTCATAATACTTACGACTTAAGGCATCTGCAACTACATTTGCCTTTCCCTCATGATATTGAATATCACAGTCGTAGTCGCTTAAGATTTCCATCCATCTCCTTTGCCTCATGTTTAACTCTTTTTGCCCAAATATATATTTTAAACTTTTGTGGTCTGTGTAGACAGTAAATTTACTTCCGTAAAGATAGTGTCTCCAAATCTTAAGGGCAAAAATTACGGCTCCTAATTCTAAATCATGAGTCGTATAGTTTTCTTCGTGCTTTTTCAATTGCCTTGATGCGTACGCAATTACCTTCTTGCGTTGCATAAGCACACATCCAAATCCTAGTTTTGAAGCATCACAATATACTTCAAAATCTTCAGTTCCTTCTGGTAAGGCCAAGATTGGTGCATGGGTTAATTTCTGTTTCAAAATCCTAAAAGCTTCTTCTTGTTTAGGTCCCCATTCAAACTTAGTGGCTTTACAGGTTAACTTAGTTAATGGTACGGCTATCTTGGAAAAATCCTTAATAAACCGTCTATAATACCCAGCTAAACCTATAAAACTTCTTATTTCCATTGCTGTTTGTGGAACCTTCCACTTGGTAATTGCCTCTATCTTAGCAGGATCTACATGAATACCTTCATGATTTACCATGTGTCCTAAGAATTGCACTTCCTTTAGCCAAAATTCGCATTTCGAGAATTTGGCGTACAACTTTTCTTTTCTTAACAAAGTTAAGAGTGCATGCAAGTGCTGACAATGTTCGTCCTGACTTTTGGAATAAATAAGTATATCGTCTATGAAGACAATTACAAATTTATCCAAGTACGGTTTACAGATCCTATTCATCATGTCCATGAATGCTGCAGGTGCATTCGTTAACCCAAAGGGCATGACTGTAAACTCGTAATGACCATACCTAGTTCTGAAAGCAGTCTTAGGTATGTCTTCTTCTTGTACCTTCAATTGATGATATCCAGAGCGTAAGTCTATCTTAGAAAAATATCTAGCCCCCCGAAGTTGATCAAAAAGATCATCAATCCTAGGTAATGGATATCGATTCTTAATTGTAACCTTATTCAATTCCCTATAATCGATACACATTCTCATTGAACCATCCTTTTTCTTCACAAACAACACTGGCGCTCCCCAAGGGGATGAGCTAGGTTGTATGAATCCTTTACTTAGTAATTCATCTAATTGCTTTTTCAATTCTAACATTTCTGTGGGTGCTAACCGATAAGGTGCCTTGGCTATCGGTGTAGTTCCTGGAATTAGATGAATCCTAAATTCTACTTCCCTATCTGGAGGTAATCCTGGTAAATCTTCTGGAAATATATCAGAATATTCTGATACTACTGGTATTTCCTTAAGATCTTTTCCCTTAGTGCTAATGATTACTGAAATCATATACACTATTCCTTGTTTTCGTTCATAATTAGCAACTTTCATTACTGATATGAACTTCATGGGCTTACGTGGTTTATCTCCTGTAATCCTAATCACTTCTCCAGTAGGTGATTGAATTTCTATGGAATTCTGATCACAAAAGATTCTAGCATGGTTGGCTACTAACCAATCCATTCCTAATACAACATCAAATTCAGCTAAATTCATCGGCAATAGTCTTGCAGAGAATTTATGTCCTAAAAGTTCTATGTTTCCTTCTTGCAAAACTTTATCTATTTTAACTGAATTTCCGTCTGCGGTTTCAACTGTAAAAATCTGCCTAATATTGGTTAAAGGTAAACTAAGAGCTTGACAGAATGAAGTATTTATAAAACTTTGGTTTGCACCAGAGTCAAATAATACTTTTGCATATACGTTGTGAACTAAGAACGTACCGGCTATCACATCTGGAATGAGTTCTGCTTCTTGAGTGGTCAGCTGAAATGCCCTAGCATTCTTCTTAGTAGTGCCTTCGGTCGCTTTGGGTTTATTATCTGCTGGTTTGACCAATTTAGGACATTCTGTTTTATAATGCCCTGCTTCTCCACAGTTAAAACAGATTACTGTTTTCTTTTTGCAGTTCTCTTCACGATGTCCTATAGTTTTGCAAAAATTGCAAGTGATATCGCATCTTCCATAATGCTTATTTCTGCATTTCCTGCAGAATGACGGAGCTGGAGATTGCCCTGTTCCTTTTCTCTTGAAGCTGTTATTATTACCCGCACGAAATCCTTGGGTAATTTTCTGAGCTAGTGCCTTTTTCCTATCTTCATCTCTTGTGCGTACCAATTCATCGGTTAGAGTATTAGCTAATTCTACCGTATCGTCAATAGTGCGAGGTCTCGCAGCTTTAACAATATTGCGGATTTCGCTAATTAGCCCCCAAATATAGCGAGAAATGAGTACCGGTTCTGGCGAAGCCAATGTTGGTACTACTCTTGCATATTCAAAGAATGTCGAGGTATAACCACGACAATCTACATTCATCATCCGATGATTTAGAAACTTATTCGCCATCTGTTCCTTTTCATACTCGGGACAAAATTTTCTTTCTACCAAACCCTTAAATTCTTCCCAAGTCATAGCATAAGCTATTACTCTTCCTTTTGATTGTAACACAGTGTTCCACCACTCGAGTGCTCCTTCTTTGAACAGATTGGATGAATACATGACCTGATCCTCTTTACCACATTTACTTATTGCAATGACTGCTTCGGTTTTCTCTAACCAACGCAGTGATGCAGTTGCTCCTTCATTGCCTGCAAATTCAATAGGTTTACAAGCAAGGAATTCTTTGAAAGTGCAACCAGGCGTTGCAGTTTTCATTTTCTTGGGTAATGGAGCTTGATGTGGTTCCTTATTATGGTTATTGCCTCCATTTACACTATTACTGAAGTTATCTTCAGTAATTTGTTTACTAGGAACAATCTGTTGCGGTTCGATCAGATTCTTTATAGCAGCAACGAATGCTGGAATAGCATTGGCTATCCCTTGAGCAACAATGTTTTCGATATCTTGCCGAGTCATATATTGATCTCTTGAATGTTGTTCAGAATGATTAACTTCATTAATAGGTTCATTATCACTGTTTGCCATCTGATAATGTATATATATAAATTTTATTAGTAATGGACAAATAATAATTATATACAAACAATCAGAAAATTTTATAATACAGATATAGTCAAAACAATCGATTTCTCGATTTCATTTTATATCTATCATAGTATGCATCATTACTCACAGATATCATACAGAGTTTTATTGGTTATTTACAGACTAACTTTACTAGTACTATTATACAACTACTATTTTATCATCGTACTATCTCTCGTCACTGGCTGTTCTAAAAACGCATTTCCCTTTCATCGTACTTCCAAGCAATCTGTCCCCCTATTTCCCTGATTCTAGTTCCAGCATCAAACAACTCTTCACCAAAGTGGCGAAGTTCAGCCATGTTTTCATTACTCATGGGTGGATTAGGTAATGGTTCTGGATCGAATTGTGGAAGAAAAGAGTAAGGATCGTTGACAATATTTTGAAATTGCCAATCGTTTGTCCACCATTCGTCCATTCCTATGGGTTGGGAGTGGACTATTGGATCTGGAATTGCTGGTTCCCAATTCATAGGGAGTTGGTTTCCAAGAAGATAATTAAAAATATTATTATTATTATTATTATTGACAGGCTGAATGGTTTCACAGCTTGCCAATAGGAAATCTATCTCATCTTGAAAAGTTCTTTCCTGGGTTGGATTGGAACTCTCTCCGATTTTTCTCTGAACTGGTATAGACCCTTGCCCAACTTCCATTACTACTTCTTTAGTAATTTCCTCCATTTGTATTTCTATCTCCTTACCCTCCTCTTTGTCTTCAGTTTCCATTTCCTGTTGTTTAGAACTCTCTCCGGTTATAATTTCTTTTCCCTTTTTCAAAGGATTGTTTATTTTGGGCAGTTTTTTAGCTGGCTTCTTCTTACGTATTTTTCTCCATCCTACATAAGTCCTTTTCTTTTGTTTTGGCTTGGCTTGCTCAAAGGTGGAACCTTGAATTCTACTGGTTGTTCAACATCGGGATAGTAGCTAGTATATTCCTTGGAAGCTTCGATAGTTACGGGGTAAAGATTAAGGTTCTGAAAAGCTTCGGATATCCCACTCATGCTGATGTAGCATATATGCAAAATGCATAAAATACTAAGTTAAAATTTACAAATAACTTTGTAATTTATTACATACTGTGTACTAGTTGATTACAAAGATAACTGAAAAACACACTTAGGTTTCAAATTTTATTTATTGCACAGAGTTTCTAGATTGTGAGGGTAGGGTGCTAAACTTTAAAGATTTATATTTTCTGCTACTGTGGCTAGCATATATAAATTTGCCCATTTCTCATCTAGTTTATCTTCCCAAGGTGATTTATCAATTAATTCCTGAGTTTCCCGTTTAATCCTCTTTTCTCGGATTTTCTCTTTACTTTTCTTAATAATCATTTCCCTCCTTTGAGGAGAAAGTGATTCCTCGTATTGTGCCTTTCGCACGAATATTCCTTCTTTAGGAATTTCAGCCTGATTCGAGGATTTGGTTTGGGATGAACTTCCCTTCTCATTAGATGATCTATCTAATTTAAGATAGATGCTTGACAGCTTTTGTTTACCCATACTGTAATTAACAAATAGCCAGTTAATAAAACACATAATCACATAATAGTAATCAGGAAGAATTAAGTATTTCTAAATACTTAATTTAGCTTAACCCAGTGGCTCTGATACCACCTTTTTCTGTCACGGCCCCCGACCCGGTTTGACCCGTTTCAGGAGCCGCGGGACAGAAATACTGCGGTATTTATTTAATTGAGTTTAACAGCGGAAGTTTATTTAAAAGGATCGTTTAAAGCTAAAATTTTCCCCGATTATTTTATTTCACAATTCGGGATAAAATACTGATAATTTACAATATTATGTTTTTTTTTACTATGAAATCGTGATATTACAAAACTTATTTCTTTATTTTATAATGAGCCACTATCTCAAGCTTGAAATACTCCCCATCACTTTTCCTGAATTACAACAGATCACCTGAAACATGTTTGAAAAATGTTTTGTCAGCGGGAAATACTGAGTGAATCATTCTATTTACTAAAATGACACATTTGTTATAATTTACAGTATTAAGAGCGATTACAATGTTTCTATTATCAAACCAACTACCCACGGTATTTGTCACTCGACCGAATCTGTGACTATGGTCATATCCCCCATTGGCTGCCCCAATGGTGACGATTATCAAGTAATGTATACAAAACCCCACATACCGGCTGTAACTTGGTGATTACAAAGACTTAATCCCCGTAATTATAACTTTGAAAATAACATGATTTTGTAAATAGATTTGATAAAAAGAGAGAATGACTCACATTGCTGATTTAATACGGACAGAGTCTAATCTATGATTTAGCCTTGTTAACCTAATATAATTAACAATGCACACAAAACTGGGTTAGTAATCAATCCAGCAATTACGATAATTCACGAGATCAAATTCTCACAATGAATGACAAAATGCAATACTTCATCCATCGAATTAACGATGATCCGTTGAATTAACAACGAACGACAAAGTATAATACTTTATCTATCGAATTAACGATGATCCGTCAAATTAATGACGAATAATAAAGTATAACCCTAATGTGGGCGGCACTTAAACATTCATTGGATATATTGATCGTCAGATAAATGAATCGTAGCAGCGATTGTGCTAATACCCTGTTTTGCAGCAGAATTTCGAGACCCGTGTGTGTTATTTAGAGTATTCCTGCTATAACTTAGAGTATACTTCGAAGTTTTCCGTCGTTTCAGTACCAGAATTCAAGTCCCAAACCAACCTATTTATACTGAAAATTTTACCCCGTCGCGTAGCGCGACTGCCTACCCCCTTAGTCGTCGCGCTACGCGACTGCCAACCTATATTCATAGGGTAGCTACGTGCATGGGTAGGCTTGCTGAGTTGGTGGATTTCGAAAATTTGATTTCTACAGCTCACAATTTGGATAATCGTCAATAGGGTTTAACCCCCCCTGAGTTTTAGGGGCCCTAATCCTGATTCTGAAAATTCTGAAAATTTTAGGGTTTGTTCAGAATCACTTGGGTGTCTCAATTAGGGTTTCCTATTGGATTAATTAATTTAATAATTATGACTTTTGATGAGAGTTGTTACATGGGAGACCGGCCATACTTGTCGCCGTTCGATCTCCGACAGCCGCACACCAAGAACCCTTCACCATTTCATCTCTCACTCGAAATTTCCGGCAGCCAGAGCTGCGTTACCGGCGGCTCACGGTGGTGAGATAGAGACGCAGAGAGAGAAGAGAAGAGAAGAGAGAGAAGACGGTGGTCGCGTTTCAGCGGCGACCGGCGACGATCGTCGCATATCGGTGAGGAGAGGGAGGAGGCGGCTGTTCAGTGGTGAGGAGAGGGAGGAGGAGGGCGGCGGGAGGCGTTCGGTGGTGATGAGAGGGGTGGGGGCGGAGGTCTTGGCTGATGAGAGGTGAAAGATGTAGGTCTTGGCTGATGAGAGGAGGAGGGTAACAATAGTCTTTTTTTTCATTCAGCAACATCTAAAATCTGACCCATTCAGACTGAATGGAACCCATTCAGAGGTGATGTCTTAATGAACCAAACACCTTCACATCTGACCGAATCAGAGGTGGACCTCTGAATGGTTTCATTCAGAGCCAACCAAACAGGCCCTAAGAAGCTTTTTATTAATTAAACGGCATAATTAGCATAAAGCCTGTCTAAACCCAAATTTTGACACCAAACTTTTTACCTGCTGATATAATATTTTGGGATTTTTGAAGATTTTTATTTATTTTTAAACTGATCATATTATGGGGTTCTAGCTTTGATTCGGTAATTGCCGGTTATACCATTTTCTTGAATAAAATGAGTTTTACATAACATATTGATACCAAATATTTTGCTACTGATTGTATATGATAAATAAAATATTTTAAGCCTTCTGGAATGATAAAAATATTAGCTTTTCTTATATAACCCGAAAATCACTTAAAGCGACTTTTTACGCGTTTTAAACACATAGTATGAGTTAAAACTATTTTAAACATATAAGACTTAATACCTACTAATGTTTTAAGTAATTTTTATAACTTTAATAGTAAGATATAGTTTTGCACTCATATTTCCAAAATTGACCTTTAAGGCTTATGTGAAATTACCAAAATGCCCCTACGGTGCATAGTTTGGTTATAAATGATAAAATTTCACATATGGGCAATACTCTACTGATATGACTTGCAAAAAAATTATTTTTTTACTGATCATATTAGACCTGAATCTCATATTAATTTTTAATCTCTTTTATAACATTTAAAATGACCAAAATACCCCTACGAGGCTTAAATTGATTTTAAATTCGTTTTTGGCATGATGGAAGGTATCTTACTGATATCACAACATATTTAAGGCATATTAACTTAGGAAACCTGTTCATAACTCATTTGTTTACCCCTTATGCATTTTTCGCGTTCTGTATGGTTTATGTAACTAGTTTGTATAAATTAACCGAAACGGGTCAAACCTTATCATTTTTATCTCAAAATCCAGAATGTGTTTAGATTACCCATATTATACAAGTCCTCAAACTTTTCGGGTCTAAATCACATTCTATTCCGGTCTTCGCTTAATTTTGCTTTTTGAACCGTATACTTTCCTTTAAAACTAACCGGTCTAAGTTTAGAATTAATTAAGACCCGTTAGGAATCTAATAGGTTATTAAAACCTTCATTCCAGATTTAGAAGCCCAGTAAAAGATAACTGCATTTGTTGATTTGTACGTCTGAGATAAATTTGTAAAATTTGCTCAGGTAAATACTTTTAACTTATTTTCCGTTATACGGGCTTGGGATACGGTATTATAATAATACCGCTTGGTCGGGTGTGTAATTATTTAAATCGGACTGTGATTAATATATTTTCATAACCCGTTTTAATCTGTTTTGTTTGGTATATGACTTTTGGGGGGTTAATGACTATGTCCTGGATATCCTCGGCTCACTCATTGAAATGGCCACGACTTAAGCACGGGGTGTAGGCATACACCTGACAGTTGCGTATGTAATAAAGTATCCTGTAGGATCATGTGATGACCCGAATGAGTCGTTCAGAGGAGTTTTACTTTGTTTCAGGTGTGGAAAACAAGAAACAAAGGTAGACACAGCTTGCAAATCACTTTAAACACCTTGTAGATTGATATTACACTGGTTACACTCAAGAATCAAACCGACAGCACCTCGGTATAAATTTCAAGAACGTCTACAAATGAATTCGCTTGAAGCCTATTTATAGACTTGAGTATTTCACTTGAGTGTGACAAAAATCAGTTCAAGCGAAATGCCATAATTTGATTTCGCTTGAAACTGACAAATGTCATTTCAAGCGAAATGGCTTCCTTCAAGCGAAAACACTATAAACACATCCTATTTTCATCTATTTTCTCAAACAACGTGCCCTGATCTAACATATCTAGAACAAGACTCGATACAAGACGAAGTTGACAGATGTATGCACTAACATATCCCATAATAAGGTATTCCTTGTGGGCATTATACTTGTGGTGTGTCAGTTAATCTTGTCCGGCTCTTCTAACCGGCCCTGACGGACGACAAACATTTAAATCTGTATACAAGATTATTTTTAAATAATTGTCCCAAGTTATTAAAGATTATTTTGTGCCTTGTGCATTCAAATCAATTTTCTTAAACATTTTCAAAATGAGTCGGTTAATTGTATTTACCAATGTAAACTGACGTATTTTCCAAAAAGGCTAAGTGCAGGTACTAAACGGAATAGGCTGGCTACTCCTAGCATCAATAAAGAGTCTTGCAAGCTTAGATGTTATAAATCTGTTGAACAATGTTCCTTTTAACTTGATCTGCTTGTGGATCCTTTACATTCCGTTGTGATACTTTGATATTATTTTCATTCGGGTTGTGATGTTTTTATCTTTCGACTTCTGCTGTGTATTAAACTGTGATAAATTGTCTATGATGATATCAACTACGTCACGATATTCCCCACCGGGCCCACCGGTAATACGTGGAAATATCGGGGTGTGACAGGATGGGATGGACTCGAGAAGGTTTTTTATCATGCAACAAAATTTCCTAATTATTAAAATGATTTAGAACTATGTAAATGAAACCCATAATTTATGACCACTTTAATGTTACTAATTAAGTTATTTGTCAGTTACAACCAAATATCTTGGAGAAGAAAAGGTGCACCTAATGTGTGGATTTCCTATCGGTTGTAAAGAGAGAGACATAGTCTAAATTTGTGTTGGTTTGTTTAACAATATTTACATTTTTTATAATGCATTGATTATCATGAATATACATGTAGAAGTGATATGTTTAGCTACTTATCTATATAAATTATCACCACATACATCTATATAAATTATCACCACATACAAAATCAATTTCGAAACCACTATACAAATTAATATTAAGTTGTCGTTTGGGACAACTCATTTTCATCAAATCCAGTATATCATGGGTTGAGTATGACATATACAAATTAATCAACTTAGTTGTCGTTTGGGACAACTCATTTTCATCAAATCCAGTATATCATGGGTTGAGTATGACATATACAAATTAATCAATTTAGAAACCAATATACAAATCAATACCCCCATTATCCGACTAACCCACCATGTTGTCAAATCTAGTATATCATGGATTGAGTATGACATACATTTACTTCATTTGCAAGAAAAAGAACCTGAATGGTTACACGCATCTTTTCATATCACCCGTGCTTCAATTTTGGAAGTTCAGGTAAATGGCTGGTAGTTTTTGGACCGAGAATGCTTGTACATGCTGTCGAAATTCAATGCCGGGTTGACCTTTTTCTTTTTGGCCCTTGACTCGTGATCTAGTTTAGACCTTGGACCTTTAGAGGCCATTCTTTCCTCAAAATTCAAGACATTACTTCAACAATTCTCCATAAACAACAATTAACAAATTAGCATACCCTTAAACTGAACTGACAAACACTATTTATATCATTTTCATTTCTAAACCCTCAACTCAAACACACAAGAATAACTTGTAGAAGCTTTACTGGTTCATATTAGCTCGTAATCATCCAAATGTTAAGGCGATTAGGTAGATTAGAAATCAACGTCAGAATCAAACTCTAAACTAAATCTAGAAAACACGAAACAATCAAAGTAAAACAAATGGAAAACAATTTTACATACCTAAAAGCCATATGTGAGAACTGTAAATGAAATTTATTGTGAAAAGCCACTCATCCCGATCGACATTTCCACTATATAGAGAGAACATGATTAAATTCAAAAAAAAAATAATTAAAAGGGGCATTTACAGATATAAAAGTTAAAAAGAAAGTAGAGCCTCCTCGTTAAAATCCTTATGCGTTCAGTGTTCGTCATCTCTGTTTAAATTTCCAAAACCGACGCCACCGTCTGTGTTGCCTTCCATAACGCTGGTCGTTGTGCACGCCTGAAAATGACCACACAACCACAGGTCAGTGGTTATTTACCATATAAACAAGCGGGAACTCGATTAGGGTTTTGAGGTTTACCTTAGCCTGAGTACCTTCAGATCTAATCTGGAAATGAATTGATGCTCTTTTTCTTCTTCGATTTAAGGATGAAGAGAGAGAGAGAGAGAGAGAGAGAGCATATCGAGATCCTGGTTCACAGGGAATCTGAGAGAGAGAGAGATGTGGGTTTGAAATTCAAAATATGATTAGGGGTTGTTCTTGTCCCGCCTGACTGTGCATTTTTGAAGGGGTTTCATGACTTTTTCCTAATTTGATGTTCTTGAAATACTTGCACATGAGCTTTAAAGATTTGATGTATTAAAATTTAGCAATAAAATAAAAAATTTCTTATATCTTAGTATTCTGTGGCATTGAACACTAAAGGGTTTCACTTGAAATTCTGTATCTATTAAATACATAAATTATGTTAGGCTTTAATCACTTATACACTAATGCATCATCTACTTGTACTTTTTAATCCGCACGTCAATACTGAATAAGACAACTATCGAAACGTCGACAAAAATGTGTAGGTCATCATGCTATCTTTGGATTTTTTTAAACAATATAGTTTATAAGATATGTTAAGAACAAGTAAAAAAAATTATAAGTTTGTTGTGGAGGGGTGAATTGTAACTAATTATCTATAATTTTGTTAAAACCTCAGGGATTAAAGTGTAATAAGTTTAGGGGCTAAAAAATAAATAGTGTTTAAAAGACCAAACTACCCTCATTTTAGGGGTCTTTCTATAAATAAAGGGAGGAAAAGTTCTTATTTTTTTTGTATCTTAAAATGCGCCTCCCTCATGCATTATAATATAGTATAGATACAAAAACAAACCAACTCCCTGTTTTTCAAACTCAGGGATCTACCTCCTCTTGTGCCCTCCGTGCCAGGCTACTCCGCTCTGCATGTTGACATTCATTTGACTGCTTGAGCACCTGCACATACAAACTACTTAATTACTTGAATAAAGCAACCCAGGCCTGTTTGACCTTGGGTATTGTGACACAATACGAATTGTTCAACTTCGAAAAATCTTTGTTATTTTTAACAAAAACTTTTTCGTTCTTATTTTCAACCTTGTTGGTTGAATCTGTTTTCCTTTTGTCACTCACAGAAGTCTGCTTCTTGACCACCCAAATTGGTCTTTTTAAAACATTCCTTTGATAAAACCTTGATTCATTTTGAATGTTTTGTTTTGACAAATCAGCTTTAGGTTTCCAAAATTGGTTTGGCTTTGTCAAATCAGCCATTGATTTCCAACTTTATTTAGTCTTAAATCTGGGTGTCTTTGGTTTCCAAGTTTGTTGTGAATTATCCTTTAATGTTTTTGACATCCAAGTTTGTTTTGACTCAAACTTGATTGACTTTTGTTTCACAACATCAGACTTCTTTTTCTCTTGAACAACATCAACTTTCTTTTTCTCAACATGAACAAGTTACAGATTTGGACATTTGCGACCAACATGTCCAATTTGATCACATTTAAAATATGTTTTCTTTGAAACATCTTTGGCATGTTGTTGTTGTTTCTTTTGAGCATAGAACTCTTCATTAGAGTGTCGTCTAAATTTGAGTTCTTTCTCTTCTTCTGAACTTGTTCCATGAATAAAGTTCATCTTTTTCTGATGATTTGACTTTTCAAAATGTTACTTTTGGTTTTGTTTCTTTTTATAACCCAACCCAGCCTTCATGTTTTTATTTTTGTAAGCAGGTTTGTTATAAAAAGTTTTCGTGCTTGCTATACTAGCAAATTTTACAATTTCATTCTTTTCGATTTCTACCAATTTGAACACTTTGTCAATCTTATCCTGAATCACATTTTGAATTGGAAACTCAACATTTGAGAATAATTTGTCTAATCCAATCATGGTATATGCCAATCCCATTGGATCATCATTCGCATTTTCCTCAGGTTTTGAATTTTTCAAATAATTTTTGTGAAAACTTTCCTCATCTTCATTTTGTGATTCAGACTTACTATTTTTGGTAGAATCGTCTCTCAAAACGTTTTCAACTACCTTACTTACCACCTCTGAATCACCAGCATCATCAGATTTGGTGTAAGTCACATCAATGTTTTCAGGTAATTTGGTCAACCATGTTCAGACCTTTTGTCACCTCTTCATCATCATAGAACGTGTAATTATTCTCCAACTATGGTGGCACCTGATGATATTCTGAACTAATACCCTTTTTGTTCTTTTCAGAATCTTTATCATCTGGTGTGATGTTGAAAACACGTTTGAGAATGTACGAAGAAGCATGATAACTTTGAAGTTTATTATTAATCTTTTCTTTTTCAGCCAATTCTAGTTTAAGTTTAGCAATTTCATCAATATATAGATTTAAAACCTGTTGCTTTCCTTCATATTTGGCTTCAACAAGTCTTGTTGTTTCTAGACATTTTGACAATTTACCGTCCATACTTTTGACTTGTCTCTTCAAAGCTATGCAGTTAATATCGGTGATATATCAGTGAGATATCGGTTGTATCGGTCATATTGGTCCCCTAGTAAAATATCAGTGTCAAATAACGGTAAGAATATCGGTACCGATATTATCGGCGACATTGACAGATATTTGACCGATATAAGCGATATATCACCGATATGTGACCGATATAACCGATATATCACCGATATAACCGATATATCACTGAATTATTATTGTTAAATTTCTATATATGTAAATTTTGCATTATATTAAAATTACTGATATCCCACCGATATCTCACCGAGATAACCTATATTTCAAATATCGGTCCTTGACCGATATTCGATATTTTACCTCATTAACTGCATAGCTTCAGAGTATCATAAGCTTTTCGTATGTTCTTATTTCCAAATTTCATGCGATCATATTCTTTCTGTAATTCTTAAATGATAGTATCTTTTTGTAAACATTCATAACAGCTTGCTGAACACTTTTGTTTTAAAGTCTCATTTTCTTTTTCAAAATCTTGACATTTCAGTGTCAGCTTTTCAACATTTTGTTTCAAAACTTCTTCATGTTCAAGCATTTCTTTACATTTTGTTTTGAAAACTGTTTCAATCTTGATAAACTCAATATCTCATGATTTTAAGTTTTCGTCCTTTTCAGTACAGGCTTTGCACATTTCCATGCATTTCCTGCACTGTTCTTCAGTTTTATCAACATATTATTTAACATTTTCATCGTTATTTTAAGATTTAGTTTGAATTTTTACCTCAGTTTCATCTGGCACCTTTGATTCTTCTGTCGTCTGCTTTTGATTTCATCAGCCTTCTACTGGTTCTCATAAGCTTCTCCTGCTGTCTTCTTCAGCTCTTCAACCAACTTCTCAACATCTTCTTCTTTCTTATTTTTCAATTCTATCACCTTTGGTAGACTCATGTAAAACAATTCATTTAAACGCTTATACAGATTTGCTTCATAATCTTTCTCTATCGACCTCCTCGTATAGAAAGTTTGACAAGTTTGAAACACAGCTACCGCTGCATTAAAATCTACCTTCTCAAGATCAACCAACGGATTACCTTGTGGATCCAAGTAGCATTCTCTTTTAACATCCCATCCGTTTGCTCTCTGTGCTTCCTCAAAAGGATCATATGATTTTCTAATCTCATGTCGAGCAAAATCTCTCTGCTATCTATTATCTAGCTCAGCAACCAATGCATACTTTTCTTTTGGAATGTATTTATCCCAATTGAATCCTTCGTCATCTTGAGTTGCCACCATTGCTTGTTTTTTTATCTCTTGAAGGACCTTCACCAATTTGCTTTTGATTCACCTTTGGCGGCTCGCTGATGCGATGATAGATTTATTTCTGATAATAATCATCCTGAAACGGATTCACAGCTTCATCTGTTTGCCTGATTATGCACTCTCTCTTGAAATTCGCTTTCTGTTTGAACTTGAAACATGTAACTTTCAATTTGTTGAATCCTAGCTTTATATCAGCAGCTCCAAGACAGGATCTCCCAGTAATCTCCATAAACCGTTGTGCTCTCCTCATAATGCTAGCCATGCACCATCTTATATCTATCAGCTCCATCTCTTCTGGATCGATCTGGTCATAATCTTCCTTCGTTATATTCGGGTTTCCAACCTTACCCGCGACCAGGCTTTAATACTTCCAGAATTCATGCTAAAAATACCATCTGTTGCTTAGCTGCTTCTGCATTTAGGCTTTGAGAGTTTTTCAGGTCTACGGCGATGTTGCATTGAACAATGTTCGGATTTGACGAATTTGATACAGAGGATGAATGATAACCCGAATAATACTTTGGAAGACTTCTTTTTGATGAATCGTTTGAACTATCAGCACTAAAAGTCGTCATTGGTGCTTGATTGTTCAACAACATGCTTCTTCTGTAGTATAGATCGACATTTTGTTGATAATTTGCATTGGCCGTTTTGTTTTGTTTTTGAATTTCCAGTTCATGGCCTTCAAGCTTTTCAATCAACCAATCAAGATTCATCGTTTTTGTATCATTTCCATTTTTGAGTTTCATGACATAGTATTCCCAATCGTTTTCATTTGGAAGTGCTTCGATCAGCCTGTCAATGATCTCCTCGTTGTCTTTGAACACTCCAAACCTCTCCAGTTCGAGTTTAAGATGGCAAAATCTTTCAATCATTTGACGAACGTTTTCTCCTTTTAAGCATGTAAACAAATCAAATTCCTTTTTCAATAATGATCGTTTGTTTTTGACAATTTCATCACCACCTAAACATTTTTTTCTCTAACGCTTCCCATAAACCTTTTGAAGTTTCGTCATAATGAAGCAGTGAAATAATATCATCTCGAGCAGATTGATATAACAGTGCAATCATCTTTTGTTCAGCAGAAACGTTTTTACATCTATTTCAGTATATTCTTCGAGTGTTAATAAAACTCCACCATCTTTAGTTGGTTTTTTATATCCCAATTTTAACATTACCCAACTCTCGTAAGCGAATGCTTTTACCCAACCCTCATATCAGTCTTTCCACCAATTATAGTCCTCGATATTCATTAATCTCGGTGGTTTCTGATGATTTCCGTACACGTTGTCATAATTCAGACTTTCCAAAATCGTTCTTGAAATGTTCTGTGTTTCGGACGTGAAGGCGTTATAAAACTCATTGAAAAACTCGTATGCCATGCTTTGAATCAAACAAACGATTTGTGCACTTGAATCAAAGAATTAAACAAACAAACGATTTGTGCACCTTTGAATGACCTGCAAAGAATTAAACAAACGATTAAGCACTTGAATTAAATATGAAATTCAAAATGACTTGAACAATCAGATTTGTGTGGATGCAAGGAAGCTCGGTTTGCGCAAATGAAAAAATATGTGTTCGTTCAAGTCGACAAAATACTTGGTCCAACTTAAGAACTGATTCGTGCGGATCTGCGAGATAGTGTGTACGTGCGAATGGACGAAATAGTTGGTCCGTGATTATTCTTGAAACACTTGACATGTGCGAATGGACAGATTTCAATCAAATGAAAATCTGCAAATGAATAGCTTTGTGAATGAACAATAATTCAGCTGATGTACTATTTTGCAAATATACAGTTCTGCGAATAAACATTTCTGCGAAAGGTCAATTCTGCAGCGAATAATTCTGTGAATAAATGCTGTGAAAAGACAATTCTGTGGATAATTCCAAACAGCGAAAGAACTAAATTCTGTGCAGATTAATGAACAAACTGATACGTGAACACTAGATTCTGCGAATGGCTGCAACAAGTGGACAGTTTTCACATTCTGCGAATAGACAACATCAAACAAATTCTGCGGATGTACTAATGTTTCAGCTAAGGTAATTAATCCAGCGAATAAATGTTTCAACGAATGGACTATGTAATAGCAAAAACTGCGGATGAATTATCTGCAACGCGACTGGACAATTTTCGGCGAATGGAGAATTTTCTTATTTGCAAACTGTTTCAAAAAAAATTCACGGCATAAACTGTTGATTCATTTCTGAATCCGTATGAAAACTTGCAGACTTGCAGATTAAATTTGATTCGTTTGTGAAAACTTGCAGACTTGATACTTGAATGTTAATTCGTGCAGACCTGTAATTATAGATCCATTCAAACTTGAATCAAACCAGATCCGCTACAACTTTGAATACCAGAATCGTTCTAATGTGACTAGACTTCTGATTCGTATCAACAGTTATGCGCAAACACTTTAATCAATGTGCAGATCTGTAACAAACAGGACAAATCAAAGTAGATCTGTTAATTGTGAAGATGATTCCTAGATCCGTAATTAACTAACCTTGATTCTATCTCGGTTCGTACGAACCCAGATTCCAGGTTCATATGTACTGGGTTCGTACTAACTGTTCAGCTTAGATTCGTGACAGAAATTGTTGATTCGTAAGAACAGTTTCAGATCTGGGTTCGTACCAATCAATACGAATAACTAATGAACAACAATTTTTGGGTTCGTAACTACAGATCTAGGTTCGTACTTTACTGGGTTCGTACTAACTTGTTGTGTTCCTAGGTTCGTACGAACCAAGTCTGGGTTCGTATGAATGAAGTCTAGGTTCGTATGAATGAAGTTATAGGTTCGTACGAACCGTTCTAGATGTGGGTTCATAATAACACACCCCTAGCACCGTACTAGATTTGGATTCATAACAAGAACTGGGTTCGTACCAAGTATACATCGCACAATGAGTGAATCAAAGTAGCTTCGTATTCCAGATTCGTAATTAATTATTCTACTGATTTCTGGGTTCGTGCGAAGAACCCTAGCTTTGTACGAAGCTACTCAGATCTGTATGAACAGTTCTTCGTGAACACAACCATTTTCGTCAAGTTTTTCACCATTTTGAACATGAATTCATTTGAATTTGATCTTGAAACTTTGTAGGATTATTCAAAAATGTTTTTCGCACATGATATCAAAAATTCATGTGAGGACCCGGAGTTCGGTTTGAATGAATACTAATACGCTCAGTTCAGATAAACAATCACCACGATTGTGCGGAATCCAATTGTGATGTAGGAGAGAGATAGACAGCATAGACACCGTTCAAAGCATTCATTCTCATTGAATATGTTGAATTGTACAGAGTTCCAGAGAAATTTTGCAAGAGCTCCGCCAGAGGTGTCAACAACAGATGTCTCAAATGAGAACCAGGAACCTCTATTTATAGGCGCGCTCATCTGGGAGAATGGGATAGACCGTCCGGATGATCATGACTATGTCCATCCAATCGGATGGACTCCATCCGTCCGGATGGACTTTACAAAACAATCAAACTTCCGTTTCGTCCCGGATTTAACATAAAACATATACAAAACTATACACAGACAACAACCAGGTAAATATAGACTAAATACAGATGAAAGCTACATACATTTGCATCTACAGACTCCCCCTTGGATGTAGCTGTAGTCTTTCTTCCTGTATAATCTTCAACGTGCCTTCCTGTTGCGTCTTCTATCTCTTGCTTTCCTCCTCCTCTCTTTTTTCCTTTCTTCTAGCATTTTCTGCCTCAAAGGTCTTCCAGTGTTAATCCACCTTTTTCTATATTCTGGACCACCATCTTTGGCTTTAGACCACCTAGGAATCTTTTTCTCTTGAGATTCAATAGGTGTTTGATCAGTTATAGGCCATTTCAACTTCCAACTATCCCGTTCAACAACTTTAGCTCTTATCTTTTTCATTCTTTCACTTCGACGCTCTGTCTTTAAGAATTCTTCCAATTCAAGATCTCTGAACTTTGACTCCTAGTATCTTCCGAAATTAATATCTTTCGCAAAGCAGACATTCACCAACTTCTGATACTGTTGAGCTTGAACTTTGTCAGGTTCGTTGTAGACGATCTTGTTGAAGAATAGACATTCTATATCTTTCTTTGAGCAATTCACCAGCCACATCGGATCTAACACGAAAATATGTCTCCAATCAGCTGTCTTCGCATCCAATAAGGTGATCACAACTTCACATGTACTCGAATTGAAGATCCATCATTTAAAGTCTTTGTGGAAATCTTGTTCCATTGCGCGTAGAGGCATGTTCTTCAAACACCTTGGACATCTGATTTCAAGTGTGATATCTTTCTCACCAGTGACAAGATCAATCTTCACAATCTGCGCTTGCAGTTTTATGTAATCCTATAACTTCTGCTCGTGATATTTAACCTCAGACCCGTAATAGTACTGCTTGATATTCTTTGTCTTCACTAACTCCTCCACATCCCACCAAGGTAGAGTTTTTATATCTGCCAAGAATTTAAAATATTGTACCCCAAACTCTCTCTTGATTGCATAGACTTTTAGATCTTCCAAGTAACCCCACGATAGAATATCACCCAGAGATTTATCTGGATGTCTTGTAAAGAATTTTGGCGGCCTCTTGAACTTTCTTTCCTCAAGCATCACCTTAAACCATCTCTTTATTTCTTCCAAAAGATCTTCTTTAGATACTGTTTCAGGAACACCTTCGGTAGCGACCTTTTCAACCACTTTCCTCCTAACTTCCTCCTCATTGTGTGATCGGAAAAGTTCATTGAATGTAGGAAAATCATCATCCAAACAAGAGTAATGATATGGAGTGTCCTGGTCGGAATCTGATCCCTCCTCAATGTTTACATCATTGAAATTATCAGCTTTGTTCACAAACTTGAAAGTATACTCCCGTTCAGGAGTTTGTGGAATCTCTTCTTCAATATCAAACTTAAATCTATCTTCATCCATATCCAACTCTTTTAACATGGACTCCCTAATCCAGTTCTCTACTAATTCTCCTTCTTCCTCAGCACGATTCAAGTAAATAACTTTAAGAAGATTAAGGAATACCTGATTAACATGTTTGGTTCCAGACGAAGACTCCCCCTGATGTTGATCTTCGTCACGTTGCTCATTCAGCTCATCATTCAAGAAATCTTCAATAGAACTTAGACCTGATGGCTTTGTTATCAATAAACCACTGCCTTGATCATCATCATCATTCTTATCATATGTCACACCCCAACCGATGGCGGAAATCTCGGGGCGTGGCACTGAGCGAAACAGATTGTCAAGAAGTTTCCATAACAACTATAATTACCAATTATTTAAAGCAACATGTCACATACCATGTCATAAAAGATATCATAATTATTACAGACAAGATCTAGTCAATTTGTTCTGTTCCGAAAACTCAGATTTCAAAATACAGACAATTGTTTATTGTTCTAGGTCTTTCCTAGCCTCGATTTCACAGGAAGCAAAGCATCTAAACACCTTAAGCACCTGTCATATACGTTAAAGTAAAAGTCAATACACATAGAGTAAAGGTGAGCATACAAGTTTTATAGATATAATAGAGTTTGAAAATCGTTTACGCATAACCAGCACGTACACAGTGTGAACCTATCGATACCAATGACTGCGGGTTGACTGCCCAAGGCAGTTCGCGATACACACTCACCACAGTGAGCCATGTAACTAATTGTCATTAACAACCCCTGAGTGAACATGTGCAGAGTCCAAACTAATAGTACTACCGTTGCTAAGGCAGGTAGACAGCATTCCATGTGTAAACATAACAAACGAGCATTCATTAAGTCACGTATAACATGCAGTAACGGTTAGCGTTAAAGTATTGCGTAGTGTGTTCGATGTGATTTAGCGTAAGTAACGCCCAAAAGTGCGTAAAGCATAAAGGGATCGAGTATACTCACAGCGATTGATGGATTGAAGGGAGCGCTTAGAGCAGAAATTAGCCTGATCAGAACGATAGCATAATGATAGGCGGCGTGTAAAACGGAACAAAGTATCAGTGGGTCGAACAACAATCCGATCAGATGGCAATCCGATCGGGTAGCAGGTCGATCGGATGACAATCCGCTCGGATGGTCATCCGATCGGGTGACCTTTCGAGTGGATTGTTACTTCACTTGGGAAAGAGGTGTTTGTGTATGATGGTTTAACCTTTGAACTTTTTGTTGTAGCATTTTGAAAATAGAGAAGTATCACTACCTTTCAGGCCGGTCGATCGAACGAACGTTCGATCGGACGACAAACCGATTGGTTGGACACTTTTAGTAAGAACAAATTCGCAGCAGTTTGTCACTCTATCGAATGGTAGTCTGATCGGGTGGCAACCGTTGTGCATTGAACATGTTGAAAATTGTTTAAGTGTTGAAGTCAGAACATCTCATGGTTAATTGGTAATCCGATCGGGTGGTAATCAGATCAGACAGCATTTCGTTCAATGTTCAACCTCAAAAGTTTGAAAATAAAAGTTGAGTGTGGGGGCCAAGGTGTAAGCCGATCGGGTGTCAATCCGACCGGACAACAGTCCGATCAGGCGGCATTCCATCCTGGTTGGCCTGATCGTCTTACACTTGGTTGTTTTCGATGGGTTGTACTTCTATCGAGACGGTGTGACAACGTGCTAATCAACAGAATCCCATCTTGACACAAGTGACCTGATCGAACAGGAATCACCCAAGTTCAACCAGTTAACCGGTTCAAGACGGTTGTTCTTGCTTAACCCGAAATCGGTTGTCTCGTTGGTAGAACTCAGATCTTGAACCAACACATCACCAAGAAGGAGTAGAAGGTTAGAACAAGGTCTGATTCTATCGGTTTGAGTGCATTGAGTGTAAAAGAGTTGAAAGAAAGTTAGAAACCATCTTTCAATCCTTTTTCACCATGAATATGTTTAGATCTATGCAAGATCTTTGTTTATTTGTGTGGAAATCGTTCAGATCTAAGTTGTTCTTGGCGGATTAAAATCAAAACATGATCATAAGAACACCATGGTGACATCATCCTAGAACACCTCAAATCTAGTGATTTCACGGTTAAAAGTTAAGATTCAAAAGATATAAAGGTGTAGGAGTGTGTGTAGATCAAGAAACTACAAGATTTAGATGGAAAACTTACAAGAATTGCGAGAAATCTGAAGAAAAGTGGGCAAGAAGCTCTGGTCGGACGAGAGGTGCAGAAAAGGTAAGTTTGTGATGTTGACAGGGGTATTTATAGGCTTTCCATAAAAGGAAAGGGGAGGAGATGGCTGGTCGATCGAGTGGTAACTCGGTCGGATGGCCGTTCGGTCGAGTGGCACCTCGATCGGATGGTAGTCTGATCGGGTGGCAACTCGGTCGGCTGGCCATTTGCTTGGCGCGACGAGTTTTGCTGTTTCGATTGCGATTGAGTTTCGATTGCGTTTTGATTGATCACACAACATCAACATAAATAAACATGCACAAGTAACACATAAGGCACACACACACATATAGCAATATCCAGAACGCGTAATTCGAGTTGCGAGTGCGATTGCGATAGCGATAAAGCGATAAACATGCGATAAACATCGAATAAACCTCGATTATTAATAACTACTCCACATAATACAACTAACGTAAAGCATAAAATAGACTATCTATAAGTCAAAGAAGTCAAAATAGTAATTGAGCAAAGAGTGACAGATCGCAATTAGCAATCTTGTCTCCCTTTGACTTCAATCTTGACTTTGACTTTCGAAACACGGGGTGTTACAGCCTCCCCTAGTTGAGGAATTTCTTCCCGAAATTAGGCCGAAGCCGTAACAAACAACTGCGGGTACTTCGCCTTCATGTCACTTTCGAGTTCCCAAGTGAACTCTGCGCCTCTTTTGCCTTCCCATCGGACTTTCACAATGGGAATTCGCGAGCGTCTAAGCTGCTTGGTTTGGCGATCCATGATTTCGACAGGCTTCTCCACAAAGTGTAGTGTTTCGTTTACTTGGAGATCATCGAGGGGTACAATTAAATCATGCTCAGCTAGGCACTTTCGGAGGTTCGACACATGGAAAGTCGGGTGAACGTTGCTAAGTCCCTCCGGTAGCTCGAGTCTGTAGGCGACTTTTCCGATCCTTTCCAGAATCTTAAAAGGTCCAACATATCGAGGCTCTAGTTTCCCTTTCTTGCCGAATCTGACCACACCCTTCCAAGGTGATACCTTTAGGAGTACGTAGTCGCCAACGTCAAATTCAAGGGGCTTGCATCGTCTATCAGCGTAACTTTTCTGTCGACTCCGAGCTTTTAGCAGAATACCTCGAATTTGGAGGTCTTTGTCAGTCGTTTCTTGTTGTATCTCAGGACCGGTTAATTGCGAGTGCCCGATCTCGTGCCATACAATAGGCGATCGACATTTTCTTCGGTATAAAGCCTCAAACGGTGCCATTTGAATGCTGGAATGATAACTGTTATTATACGAGAATTCGACTAACGGCAGGTAAGCGTCCCAATTACCACCGAAATCTATGACACACGAACAGAGCATGTCTTCAAAGGTACGAATCGTTCTTTCAGTCTGACCATCGGTTTGGGGATGGAATGCGGTACTTAGATTGAGCGTAGTACTGAGAGCTGCTTGAAACATTTCCCAAAGACGCGAGGTAAATCGAGCATCACGGTCAGAGATGATGTCGCGAGGCGTCCCATGTCGACAAATGATCTCATCGGTGTAGATTCGGGCTAATCTTTCTACCTTGTAGTCTTCCCGTATTGGCAAAAAAGTGAGCAGATTTGGTAAAACGGTCAACAACAACCCAGATGCTGTCGTGACTTGATGGCGTGCACGGAAGTTTCGTTATGAAGTCCATAGCTATACTCTCCCACTTCCACATAGGGATCGGGGGTTGTTTGAGTAAGCTAGAGGGTCTTTGGTGTTCAGCCTTGACTTTCGAGCAAGTCAGGCACTTCCCAACGTAGAGAGCGATATCCCTCTTCATGCCTGACCACCAGTACTTGTAGCGAAGGTCCTGGTACATTTTATCGGCATCGGGATGAATAGAGTACCGAGATTTGTGGGTTTCGTCCATCAATATCTGTCGTAAATTGGTCCGTTTAGGGATCCAGATTCGGTCCAGAAAGTGGAATATCCCATTCGACTTATTCACAAGCTGGGCTCCATCGTGATAGATTCTTTCCTTCTTCAGAGTGCGCTCATTAAAACAGGCATGTTGAGCTTCACGGATGAGGGTTTCGAGATCGTATTGGGCTTGGGTATTACGGATGCTGAGCAAATAACTCCGTCTACTGAGAGCGTCGGCAACGACATTTTCTTTGCTAGGGTGATAACGAATCTCACAGTCATAATCGTTGAGAAGTTCTACCCATCGGCGTTGACACATATTGAGTTCCTTCTGGTCAAAGATATGTTGTAGGCTCCTATGATTGGTGAAGATCGTACACTTGGTACCATACAGGTAGTGTCGCCAAATCTTTAACGCAAAAACAACTGCGCCTAGCTCGAGATCATGGGTTGTATAGTTCTTCTCATGGATTTTGAGCTGACGAGATGCGTAAGCAATGACCTTGTCCCATTGCATGAGGACACAACCAAGACCGAGGTTCGAGGCATCACAATAGACAATAAAGTCGTCATTTTCGTCGGGTAACTTAAGAACGGGAGCATTGCAAAGCATGTGCTTGAGGGTTTGGAAAGCAAACTCTTGTTCAGTTCCCCAAACAAAAGGCTTGTCTTTATGCGTGAGAGCGGTAAGCGGCACAGCGATCTTTGAGAATCCTTCGATAAATCGTTGATAATATCCCGCTAATCAGAGGAAAGAACGGACTTCAGACGGGTTCTTAGGTGTAATCCAACTCTTAACTGCTTCAATCTTCGCGGGATCGACGTGAATACCCTGACTATTGACAATGTGACCAAGAAATTGAACCTCCTCCAGCCAGAATTCACACTTGGAGAACTTGGCATAGAGTCGATTTCCCTGGAGTAGCTTGAGAACCAAACGTAGGTGTTGCGCGTGTTCGGCTTTCGACTTGGAATAGATCAAAAACATCATTGATGAACACGATGACGAAACGGTCGAGATAAGGTTTACACACACGATTCATCAGATCCATGAAAACCGCGGGTGCGTTGGTTAAACCAAAAGGCATAACAATGAACTCATAGTGACTGTATCGGGTGCGAAAAACGGTTTTGGGTATATCCACCTCCTGAATGCGTAGTTGATGATAGCCTGAGCGTAGATCGATCTTCAAGAAACATGTAGCACCTTGCAGCTGATTAAACAAATCATAAATGCGGGGCAAGGGATAGTTATTCTTGATAGTCAACTTATTCAATTCTCGATAGTCGATGCACATCCGGAACGACCCATCCTTCTTTTTGATGAAAAGGACTGGTGCGCCCCATGGAAAGGTGCTCGGGAGAATGAAACCTTTATCAAGTAATTCTTGAAGCTGACTCGAGAGTTCACGCATTTCGGACGGAGCGAGTCGGTAAGGAGCTTTGGCAACAGGGTTTGCTCCAGGAATGAGGTCGATACGAAAGTCGATACCACGACTTGGCGGAAGTCCGGGAAGATCATTAGGAAACACATTGGGAAATTCACGAACCACGGGAACGTCTTTCACTCCTGTCTTTCCTTTCTTTTCCTTCTCCGCTATTACAATGTGTGCCAAGTAAGCTTGGTATTCTTTACGGAGATACTTGCCAGCCCGAGCACACGACATGAGTTGGAGTTTCTTTGATGCGACTTCACCATAAACACATAATACATCACCATTCGCGAGCGAGAATCGAATCATTTTATCGAAGCACACAACTTCAGCATGGTTTTCACGAAGAAAGCACATGCCTACTATGATGTCAAAACTTCCAAGTTGCATTAGAATAAGGTCGATTGGGAAGATGTGATTGTTGAGCTCAAGAGTACAATCACGAAGAACAGAATTGACAGCGACGGTTCTTCCAGTGGTGACTTCGACATCGAACGTAGAGGGGAGATGGGAGCGCTTACGATTAAGGAGATTCTCGAATTCGAATGACACAAAATAGTTATCGGCTCCAGTATCAAACAAACACAAAGCATAAATACCATTCACGAGAAACGTACCATTAACCACATTGTTGTCAACCTGGGCTTGGCGCACATTGATGTTGAAAGTTCTAGCACAGGCGGCTTATTGCTGTTGAGGCTGTTGCTGCTACTGAGGCTGCTGCTACTGGGGCTCTTGTTTCACAACCCTGTTCGGGCACATGTTCGCGAAGTGGTTGGGATCACCACATGCGAAGCAGACTCTGGCGTTGATCGCGGGTGCCTGAGCTGCTTGTTGGCCTTGAGGAGCTGGAAGTAGAGCTTGATGAGCAGTGGCTTGAGCTGGTGCTTGTCGGGGACCAGTACGTCAATTAGCAGTGAAGTGGTCGTACATATTGCAGCGCACGCAGAATCGGCAGGCGATACCCACCGGGTGATGGTAAGTACATGTTGGGCAGGTAGGGTGGGGACCAGTGTATGCACGCTTTGCAGGTGGTGCATGGATAACTGGTGCTGATCGGTGCTGAGCCGGTACGGCTTGAAACGGGGCAGCAGTGGTAGTGGCAACACAGTTCTTGTTGCTGGAGCTGCTGTTGTTGTTCTTCTTCTTGCGGCGTGAGGACTTTGATGATTGTGCGGTGGCGGTTTTGGTAGCTGGTGCGGCGGTAGTAGCTTGGTGTAGACACTTCGAAGCTTTATCCCAAAAACCTGCTTTTACTCACTTGTCGTTAATTTCAGCGGCAAGTAAGTAGGTTTCTTCGATTGTTTCTGGCTTTGCGGCATGCACAAAATCTGCAACACAGTCTGGCAGAGCTCGAATGTACTTCTTGATTGTCATGTCGGGCGTCTTCACTTGATCGGGACAGATGATACTGAGCTGCTTAAAGCAAGCAGTCAAAGCGGCGTTCTCTCCATCCTTCTGCTTGATATGCCAGAATTCATCCTCTATCTTTTGGCGTTCATGGGGAGGGAATAATTCATCCATCATAATGACCTTCAGCTCTTCCCACGTCAGCTCATAGGCTGCGTCATTTCCGCGTTTGTTCCTCTCGGCCGTCCACCAGTCTAGTGCGCGGGACTGGAAGACGCCGGTAGCGTTTAGAGTACGGAGATTTTCAGGACATCCACTCTGGCGCAGAGTGACTTCGATGGAATCAAACCATTGAAACACAGCCGTAGGGCCATCTTCGCCAGTAAATTCCTTTGGACCACAAGCTTTGAACTGCTTGAAATTAAAAGCAGTCTTCGGTGCATCTGTTCAAGACTCTTCAGACGATTTGCTAGCGTTCTCGTTCAGTTTACTAACAATCTGAGGAATTACTTTAGCGATCTGAGTAGCGACGAGAGAGGCGAGTCGCTTGTCAGCTTGCTTTCGTTTCATAGCACGAGAGTGAAGTGATCCAGTGGACGACATTGTCTGTAACAAGCATCGCCATAGGATTCAATCACTGTTTAATCGATTCTCACCTCACATGTCTAGTACTACTATAGCTCAAGAACACGGACAATCACGTAACCACACAGACACATAATCACAGATTCGCATAAGCACAGAAGCACATAAGCACGTAAGGCACATAATCACAGAAGCACATGGAGCACATAAAGCAGTCAGAATACAGAAACCTATCATTCAAAGTCTACGAGCGTTTGAGAGTAGCGATTTCGAATAATCATAGCGAGTAGTATAGTAAAAGCGTATAACATGGCAAACAACCTAGCATACGATGATTCCTCATGGTAGTAACGATTTGTCAGCATCATGAGGTAAATGAGCAGGGCGAGTCGTGTGTGTCGAGTAGTAAAATCAAACAAATTACCAAAAATAAAAAACATATAAACAGGTAAATACACACATAAATACATAAAATCGACAAGTATCGGAGCCAGCAGTTGCGGGCTCAGAATCGAAACACATAAAAATCGAGAATAGATCGTCTGCGGCTGATTAGACATTGACTAACCAAAGTGATTCGACTATTCACAAGGACTTTTTCATGCATGCTTGGACCTTCAGGACTGCACTCTCGCCTCGAATCTGGGCGTATGATGTGCATCCTTCCAGTTTCAGTGCATCTTCAAGTCGTTGGAGTCCGTCGAGACTTTGGTGATAGTTTCATAAAACAAAATAGAAATCGGAACAAGTCGTCGAGGTTCGGGTTTCACCCCTGACTTAACGACTTTGTTCCTCTTTTTGATAAAATAAGGGAGAATTTATTGTGTCAAAGTATGGATTTCACTCCTGATTCGGCACAACTTCTCCCGTTTGTAGATGAAAATGCGGGTTGAACAAGCAACTTAGTCGAGAGTTTGCAGCTTTCACACCTAATCTCGACTTAATCGCTCGTTCATATTTGAAATTTTGAGTGTAGTGATAGTGTAGCGTTGGCGAGAATAGCGAGAAATAGCAAGTAAGCTTGTACATAACCCTACAGGGTGTGCACAAGTTGGTCTGTTGGTACTTAACTATAGACTACGTCATTCTAAGACATTGACCCAGACTAGGTCGAGTCTGGCCTAATTCCCTATAGTTATGGCTCTGATACCAATCTGTCACACCCCAACCGATGGCGGAAACCTCGGGGCGTCGCACTGAGCGAAACAGATTGTCCAGAAGTTTCCATAACAACTATAATTACCAATTATTTTAATCAACATGTCCCATACCATGTCATAAAAGATATCATAATTATTACAGACAAGATCTAGTCAAATTGTTTTGTTCCGATAACTCAGATTTCAAAATACAGACAATTGTTTATTGTTCTAGGTCTTTCCTAGCCTTAATTTCACAGCAAGCAAAGCATCTAAACACCTTAAGCACCTGTCACACACGTTAAAGTAAAAGTCAATACACATAGTGTAAAGGTGAGCATATAAGTTTTATAGATATAATAGAGTTCGAAAATCATTTACGCATAACCAGCACGTACACAGTGTGAAATGAGGCATGTTAGTTATCGACATGAACCTATCGATACCAATGACTGCGGGTTGACTACCCAAGGCAGTTCGCGATACACACTCACCACTGTGAGCCATGTAACTAATTGTCCTTAACAACCCCTGAGTGAACAGGTGCTGAGTCCAAACTAATAGTACTACCGTTGCTAAGGCAGGTAGACGGCATTCCTTGTGTAAACATAACAAACAAGCATTCATTAAGTCACGTATAACATGCAGTAACGGTTAGTGTTAAAGTATTGCGTAGTGTGTTTGATGTGATTTAGCGTAAGTAACGTATGTAACACCCAAAAGTGCGTAAAGCAAAAAGGGATCGAGTATACTCACAACGATTGATGGATTGAAGGGAACGCTTAGAGCGGAAATTAGCCTAATCAAAACGATAGCATAACGATAAGCGGCGCCTAAAACGGAACAAAGTGTCAGTGGGTCGAACAGCAATCCGATCGGGTAGCCGGTGGATCGGGTGACAATCCGCTCGGATGGTCATCCGATCGGGTGACCTTTCGAGTGGATTGTTACTTCGCTTGGGAAAGAGGTGTTTGTGTATGATGGTTTGACCTTTGATGTTTTTGTTGTAGCATTTTGAAAATAGATAAGTATCACTACCTTTCAGGTCAGTTGATCGAACGACCGTTCGATCGGACGACAAACCGATTGGTTGGACACTTTTAGTAAGAACAAGTTCGCAGCAGTTTTTCACTCGATCGGATGGTAGTCTGATCGGGTGGCAACCCTTGTGCATTGAACATGTTGAAAATTGTTTAAGTGTTGAAGTCAGAACATCTCATGGTAGAGTGGTAATCCGATCGGGTGGTAATCCGATCGGACAGCATTTCGTTCAATGTTCAACCTCAAAAGTTTGAAAATAAAAGTTGAGTGTGGGGGCCAAGGCGTAAGCCGATCGGGCAGCAACCCGATCGGGTGTCAATCCGATCGGACAACAGTCCCATCGGGCGGCATTCCGTCCTGGTCGGCCTAATCGTCTTACACTTGGTTGTTTTCGATGGGTTGTAGTTCTATCGAGACGGTGTGACAACATGATAATCAATAGAACCCCATGTTGACACAAGTGACCTGATCAAACAGGAATCACCCAAGTTCAACCTGTTAACCGGTTCAAGACTATTGTTCTTGCTTAACCCGAAATCGGTTGACTCGTTGGTAGAACTCAGATCTTGAACCAACACATCACCAAGAAGGAGTAGAAGGTTAGAACAAGGGCTGATTCTTTCGGTTTGAGTGCATTGAGTGTAAAAGAGTTGAAAGAAAGTTAGAAACCATCTTTCAATCCTTTTTCACCATGAATATGTTTAGATCTATGCAAGATCTTTGTTTATTTGTGTGGAAATCGTTCAGATCTAAGTTGTTCTTGGCGGATTAAAATCAAAACATGAAGTTCATAAGAACACCATGGTGACATCATCCTAGAACACCTCAAATCTAGTGATTTCATGGTTAAAAGTTAAGATTCAAAAGATAGAAAGGTGTATGAGTGCGTGTAGATCAAGAAAGTACAAGATTTTGATGGAAGACTTACAAGAATCGCGAGAAATCTGAAGAAAAGTGGGCAAGAAGCGCTGGTCGGATGAGAGGTGCAGAAAAGGTAAGTTTATGATGTTGACAGGGGTATTTATAGGCTTTCCATAAAAGGAAAGGGGAGGAGAGGCCTGGTCGATCGAGTGGCACCTCGATCGGATGGCAGTCCGATCGGGTGGCAACTCGGTCGGCTGGCCATTTGCTTGGCGCGATGAGTTTTGCTGTTTCGATTGCGATTGAGTTTCGATTGCGTTTCGATTGATCACACAACATCAACATAAATAAACATGCACAAGTAACACATAAGGCACACACACACATATAGCAATATCCAGAACGCGTAATTCGATTTGCGAGTGTTATTGCGATAGCGATAAAGCGATAAACATGCGATAAACATCGAATAAACCTTGATTTTTAATAAGTACTCCACATAATAAAACTAACGTAAAGCATAAAATAGACTATCTATAAGTCAAAGAAGTAAAAATAGTAATTGAGCAAGGAGTGACAAATCGCAATTAGCAATCTTGTCTCCCTTTGACTTCAATCTTGACTTTGACTTTGACTTTCGAAACACGGGGTGTTACATCATCTTTGTCATCTTTATCTTTGCCGTCTTTATCATCTCTGCTATCATCATCTTCATCTTCATCTCCAAACATTTCATCCAATTCTTTATCATCATCAACAACTTTAAACTTATTCAACTTCGACTTCAGTCGACGACGCTCAACCTTGATTCTTCTTAGACTAGCAAATTCACTTTGAATCACATCTTTAAATTCTCCAACAGGAATAATCGTGAGGTTTACCTCAACATCTGCTTCATTCTTTTCAACTTCTGCTTCTTTCATCTCAACATCATTAACATTAGTTTCAGTGTTAGAAACATTTACCTCATCAGCTTGTGAAGGTTCAGGTTGACTTGTCGATCCTAGAATTTCTTCTTTATCAATCACAAGACCCTTTCTTTTATCTTTCAATGCTTCAGCAGCTTCTTCAGCAATTCTTTTCTCTCTTACCATCCTCCGAGCCACGACTCTTTGGATCTCAATCTCGTCATAAGCAGCTTGAACATTGACTCCAAGTTTGTTTTCTATCACAGTATACAACATGTTGAGTTGTTCATCTTTTATTACCTTATCTGCTCTCAACGCTTCCAATTCTTTCTTCAGAACTTCATTTTCACTTGTAGTAGATGCTTGCAGATCAGAATACATCTCCATCAATGTTTTATTAGAATTATCAATTGATTTGTATTGTGCATTAACCTCCATGATCTTTTCAGCCAGCTCTTCAACTACATACGTCAGCTCTTCAATTTCATTTCGTAGCGCGACATTCTCAGCTTCAACATCTTTGAGCTTCTCTTTTGCAGCTTTAAGTTCTGCTTCTGATTCAGCTTTAGCTTTCTCCAAAAGTCTTATCTTTCTTTGCAATGCTATCACTTTTGCATCATTAAATATGTCACCGAAATCTTATAACCCCACTGGACCTGCTCCTAGATCAGAAGGAACCTTTGGAAACCCGTGACTTGAGCTTTGCGGCGTTGGAGGTTTCTTTGTAGCTGGTGTTGGTTCTTCTACAGACTTTGGCTTTTCTGGATTCTTTTCACGTTCCTCAGAAATATGAATTATTATGTGAACAGGTGAAGGTGGAGATGTTGACTTTCTAACTCCAGTTATCTCCACTTCAGCGCTTTCAACTCTTTCAAACTCTGGATCTTGTTGAGGAATAGAAGTTGTATCCTTTTTAGCTTTGATTCTCCTTGATACTTCGCCTGTTGGAAGTGCTTTTCTCTTTTTAATTCCTTTCTTTTTCAGCTTCTCCTTTTCTACAGGTGTTGGCTCTTAAGTAACATCCCCTTCGTCAGAAGCTTTATTTTTCTTTGGTGTCTTCTTCAGCTTGAACTTTCCACTGATATATGAAGTAGGTGAGATCTATGTAGGGTCAATGTCGCTTACAGTCTCACTGGAATCCGTATGCACCTCACCTTCAACAACAGTTTCTTTCATTTTTTCACCACCAGCTTTAGCTTCCACATTCTCGGCAGTCTTTTCAGCATCTTTAGCGCCTTGAGCAGTAGATAGCTTTTCATATTCAGCAAAAGACATCTTCAGAAGATCAACTCATTGATTAATCACTTCTGTTGGAGGTATCACAGGCTCATCAACCAGGTGAGGTGATGATTTCTTCTTCTTTGTATATGCAATAAAAACATTAACATTTTTAGTAAAATATTCAAATGATTTGTCTACCAATCTCTCTGGTGATTCCTGTTTCTCTGTTTTATCCTTTATAATAACTTTTGGAGTTGTCACTTTTGGAGTTCTTTTTCTTGACTTTTCTTCTTTTACAAAGCACCATCTTGTTTTCTTGTAAACCAACGACTCCATTCTTTTTATCTGATCGTCCGAACCACTATCATCATGTCTCCATTTATCACCCTCTGGAGTTTCATAATTAGGTTTCTTGATGGCAGCAAATATTTGTCTATGCTTTGGTTCATTTTCTTTCTTGATTCCTCTATAAACATCCAAGCATTTTGATGTTTCACTGTCCATGTGATCCAATGGTAATTCATCACTATCATCTTTTGGCAGATTTGGAATTTGGTCATCTATCAACATCTGCACAAACCTCAGATACTGGACATATCTTTCACCTTTAATGTTGTCCAGCATGTGATTGAATATCTCTTGAGAAATGTTGTAAGGTCTGTTGAGGACTATGCTTGAAATAATGTTCATGATATAATCTGAAGCTTCGTCATAAGCGCCCTTCCTATGTGCTAAAGCATGTATCACACAGTGCACTAAGAACTTATAAGGTCTACAGAACTTTGACTTCGTGTAACCTTGATCATTTATAAATCCAGTATATCCCATTCGTAACCAAAATCCTTTGCACAATCTTTCTAAACCTATAATGGGATCTTCATCTTTATCCTTCAGATCTAAAACTCTTCTGATATCTCCCACAGTGATCTTCACAGGTAGATCAAAGTCTTTTTCATTCTCGTCCTTGATCCTCACCGCTGAGTGTATCGCCTTCTCGTCTCCACGTAGTGTGCAACATTCCAAAAGAATCTTACGTGTGAACCATAACACTTATGCCTATCGGTCAATGCCTTAAAAATCCTACTATCTTTCGAGAATGGCACGACATCTTTAAATGGTTCGATGTTTGGATAGTTCTCGTCCAAAACACAACGTATATTGTGTTTGTTATGAAAGTCAGAAGCCCTAGCCTGCAAAAATTTTCATTTTCAGAATATACACATTTATCAAGTTTTTGCAAAATTGAACTCAATTTCTCTCAGAAAATGTGCCGATTAAGATTTCCCTATGTTCAATTTCTTCAAAAACTACGTAATGAATCCTAGATCTAAGAAAAAGCATGTCAGTTGTTCAACTTGTTGAATGGATCTAAGTTCAAATCTAAGCTTGTTTTGCTGAAATTGGAACGGTTAACTCTTAAATCTAAGGCCGATGCACCTAGATCTATGATCAATTTCAACAAAAATCCACAAAAAATGCCTAAATCTAAGTCTATATGATGTCGGCAGTGTCGGCATGTTCAAACGATGAAAACAAGCATTAACAATTGAAATCAGAGATACTTACCCTCACCATAGTGAATGGTGTGCTAACCAACAAGCCTATGTAAAAGATCCGGCAAAGAAACGGCTCAGAAACACAAGATGATTTGAGAGAAAAATTTGGCAGAGTGTCAAATGGCTAATCGATCGAATGAGACAAATGCTGATCGAATGGCCTTATATAGGCATGACATCCATTCGGATGGCCATCCGATCGGATGGTCATCCGCTTGGATGATTCTCCAAACTAATTTTCAAAATTTTCAATTTTATTTGTTTTAAACATCCACTCAAGTATCCAGGTGCAAGTTAAGGACCCTGGTTACCTGATTTGTCGACCAAGTCCAAGTTAATGACCTTGGTTGATCCGATTCGAACTAACTGGCATTTTCAATAAAATTTTCAACTTTTTCTGAAAATACAAGCTTCAAATTAATGAACTTGTTTGACATTTTAAGATTCTCAAACTTTCAGATAAGCTCCCAACCCAGTCGTTCAGCAAACTTTCTATGCATCGCATCTGAGATTTTGAAGATCAGCTTTCCACAATGGTTTATCAAAACTGAAGCAGAAATAAAATGTTTTTGAATTTTAGAAAGTTTATGTCAAAACACACTGAAAATCTTTTTGGGTTTATGCTGAAATAAAATGACAGGAAACTATATACAAACATATTTTTGTGAGCTATGTTAGAGGATCATATCAGCCACCGACATGTCACTAGCACCGTTGAGCTTATTTTTCCCATTAAGTTTTAAACTATTCACCTAGATTGTAGATATACTGATCCACTTAAATTCTCACACAAAATTCAACTGATTCAGGATACTGATTTAGTGTTTTAAGAACTTAACTTATTCACGTGTCCCACCTCAGAATATACTCTCGTATCCAGATTCCCTATATTCAGTCGTACAGGTGAATATACTATAATGACATCTGTTTTCTGGGTAGTGCGAGTCCATGAGAGCTCAGGTTAGAACTTCCGTTTAGTCAGAGAGATGATGGCTCGACTTTGGGTGTGTCCCACTTAGGGATCTTCTTTACAATAGCACTTGATTCGTATCTTTCGATATTTATCAATTTTTATGCTGAGGGAAAGCTTTATATTTAAAGCGCATAAAGTATTATACGAGGACTAGGCCATTGCCTCCACAATATCAGAAGTCCTGGTATAATACCCCATATATCACTAAGTATATAAACCTCGTATCTCAGAAACAGGCAATCTTTCAAACAAGATTTCAGGGGTTACCTATATATCCGAGAGATGTTCCCCACGAAATAAGCAAGACATGATTTAGGTTTATATCATGAAAACAACTTACTAAATGTGTAAAAACCTATCAATGCATCATTAGTGAGACCGTTTAATGCTTTTAAACTTTACAAATCTTTAGCGTACTGTGATAGTCTAGCTGATGTAATATCATTTCCTCTTTTTTCGTTAACTCTTTTTGGGTTTTCTATTGTTTTTTTTACATTTTGAAATTTCTATTGTTTTTGTATTTTTTACATTTTTTAATGTTTTTGGATTTTCTATAAATTATCTCCCCCTATAGACCAAAACATCTCAAAATGTGACAAACCAGAGGAAATTGCTTCCCTACGACCTCTGCTTTGGAATGTTCATCAACGCCAACAATATCTCCCCCTGACGGCAAAAGCTTCATACCGTTTAGTTTTAACAAACATTGAAAACGGTTTTTATCAAACGATTTTGTGTGAAGGTCAGCTTTTTGTTTGTCGGTGTGGATTTTTTCAATTCGAATCAACTTCTTCTCAAAACAATCTCGGATGAAGTGATGTCGAGTTTCTATATGTTTTGTTTTAGCGTGATGTACCAGGTTTTTAGTTATGTTGATTGCTGCCTCATTGTCGACAAAGATAGGAGTAGTAAGAAATTGCAAACCGTAATCTCTCATTTGCTGTTGGATCCACAGAATCTGAGAGCAGCAACTGCTTGCTGAAACATACTCTGCTTCACACGTTGAAAGTGTGACGGTAGTTTGCTTCTTACATCGCTAAGTCACCAGACAGGTCCGAAAAACCAGCATTCTGCTGTTGTAGACTTGGAATTCAATTTGTAGCATCCGAAATCAGAATCAGAGTAACCTTCCAGTTTAAAATCACCATCTTTTGGATACCACAACCCCAAGCTCGGAGTTCCTTTCAGGTAGCGTAGAATCCGTTTAACGATGACCATAAGTGAGGCTCTTGGACTCGACTGATAACGGGCCGCGAGGCAGGTTGGGCACATAATGTTGGGCCGAGATGCAGTGAGATACATCAGCGAACCAATCATCAAACGGTATAATGTTTCGTCGACCTTCTCTCCGGTGAGATTAGGGTTAATACCGTGATTAGTTGCTAACGAGGTGGACATAGGTGCACTCTCTGACATCCTAAATTTCTCCAGAACGTCATGGACATACTTTGTTTGATGTATAAAGATCCCCTCCAACATTTGATCGACTTGCAGCCCAAGGAAAAACTTCATCTCACCCATTGAAGACATCTCGAACTTCTGCTTCATCACATTTTTGAATTCTTTGCAGAGTTCCTCATTTGTGGACCCGAAAATAATTTCATCAACATATATTTGAACTATCAGCAGATGACCGGCAACTTCTTTTGTGAAAAGAGTGGCATATACCTTTCCTTGAATAAAGCCGTTGGATAGCAAGTGTTGAGAGAGTGTCTCATACCAGGCTCTCGGGGCTTGATGCAATCCGTACAACGCTTTGTCCAATAGGTAGACTTTATCTTTGTGAATCGGATCAGTGAAGCCTGGTGGCTGACCGACGTAGACATCCTCTTTCATTTTACCGTATAGAAATGCCGACTTTACATCCAGTTGGTATACTTTAAACCCTTTCCATGATGTGAATGCGAAAAATATGCGAATGGCTTCGAGTCTAGCAACTGGGGCATACACCTCGGTGAAGTCTATTCCCTCCTATTGACTGAAACCTTGAACGACCTGGCGAGCTTTATTGCGCACGATCACTCCCCTATCATCCCTCTTGCATTTAAACACCCATTTCGTGTTAATCTTTCTATGACCATCAGGAAGATCCACTAGCTTCCACACACCAAGCTTTTCAAACTGACCTAGCTCTTCCTTCATAGCGTTTACTGTGACAACCCTCGTAATTACATGTATCCGTACGATTATTTAATGATAATTAAAGGGCTTAGTGACTGTGTTGAATTACTTAACTGTTTCCTGATTACTGTGTCATACTTACATGTGCTTGTTAACACACTAGTCATCTGCAGAAAATTGACTAAATGGTCCTGAATATTTTCTTAAGTGTTAGGAATTAAAAGTGTTACAAAAATATATATATAAGACCCTTTACGGAATAATTAAACACATCTGATCGAACAACCGGACATTACCCGGGACACCAAATATTTGTCAAACACATTGTGTTATTATTTCTTGGCTAGTTATGATCCCCGTTCACCATAACACCCACTAAAAATCTAGAAACTAAAATATGTAAGTGTATACTTGGATTTTAACTTACCATTACCAACATTTAACAAAAACTTACAACCAACCCCCCCTAAACCGAATTCGGTCCCAAAGGACCCCACCAATCTCCACACCTTACCTCAAGATTTTAATTCAATTGTTTATAATGGATCTTGCTTGTTGGTTTAAACAAAATATATGTGAGATATTATAAGTATGGTGTACATCTTGCAAGATCACTTCCATATCTTCACATAATTTTCACCATCTCTCCCCCAACTCCTCTCTCTCCTCTCGGCCCTCCCTTAACCGCCACCATCACCACCATTTCACCACCATAAACATCCATTTTCAAGTTCCATTCAAGCTTAAAGGTTGATACAAGGAAGCTTACAACTTGTGGAGCTTCAAAGGACTTTGCTCCTTGCTTTTTCATCATCATTTCTCATCATCTTGTTCACTAGAGATTCTTCCCTAGCCTTGTGCTAGTTGTAAGTCTTTGATCTCCCCTAGTTCACTTCCATTTTGAGTAGATAAAAGATGTAGTATGATGAATGTTACAAGAACACTAAAAAGGGTTTAAACAAGAAGATGAACATAAAAGTTACATGAAGATTTACATGATGAAATGTTGTAGTGGGATGTTGTAGGAACATGTTGTTGATTACTTGATGATTTACTTGTTAATATTGATGTTAAAGGTCGTTGTTGATCACTAGACATGTTAACGGAACAAATAGAACATGCGTTAGAACACAGTAAGCTGAAAACAGTGTATGTCCAAACGTTTACAGCCAACTTCAGTTGGCTGTAACCAGATCATAACTTAACAAAAACTTGATTTTCTTGAGACTATAACCTGTTATTATGAAGTACGGTTCTAATGGCACTGGAATCATAATTTTTAGACTTCGTTTGCTATTTTTAAATGAGTGTTTTGTAACAGCAGCTCAAGCTGAATTTTTCTGCAGAAAATATGTGTTATGTTTTTCGTCATAACTTGAATTCTGTGTAGAATTAGCTCATGAAATTTGTACTGAAGATGACCACTGATGTATTTGTAGTCCTCCCACTAGAACTTCATCAATCGGACTTATGATGATTTTTAAATAAATTATTCCGTGGACTGCAGTCAGAAAGTGATGAATCTGATTGCAGTCCGGAAAATGATTTTTTATAAAATAATGCTAATGAATTGGATCCAGGAATTTTTACACAATAATACTTGGATCGTTTAAGACCTTCTATAAAAAGTTGGGAATTTTTGGAATAAATTAACTATTTTTTTTAAATTCCTGAAAACAGCCCAATTTCGAAGATTTAAAGCTGAAACGACATAAGTAGTAATTTGCGTGTCTAAATGTCAGGTATGTTATCTGTGAATGATCTAACATGTTATATGTCAATGAAAGTGTTATGTGCAATATCGTATGTTTGCTTATGAACGGGAATAGATGGGAAGTTTATATGGGCATGAACCGTTAAAGTGATGCATGTTATGTGATAGATGCGTGTAGGAACTTCGTGCTTATTTGAAGTCACTAATAAACTAAGTGGTAATCATACTAGGACGTGATTGACCAACACCGATTGTTAGCTATTTTATAGAGTCAAACCGAGTAACTGAGGTGAGTTCACACACTTTTTAAGGCATGGGATTCCCGGTGGTTGGGAATGGGTTAAAGAATTTAAAACAGAACCTACATATCCTCCTTGGGTAGGATATGTATGGCCATCCTCCATGGGTAGGATGCCAATATTATTCCTGCGTATTCTCCTTGGGTAGAATACGTACGTTCGTCCTCCTTGGGTAGGACAACAACCTTAAAACTTACTAGACAAAACTCTATCATTAAGTCCCTCAATTTATATCGACTTAATCGCCGAGGCCAATGGCGAGATGGTCATTAGTTAATAGCGCTATTAGGTTTAACAAACCTCACACCGTGCCGTTCGGAACTATCAATGATGATAGACATTGACGTAGGTCACAACTATTGTTCGTCAGTTGTCGATATCTTAACGGTCTAGTGGTTCACATGGGGAAGCCCGCACTGATTATGGATATGGTTTGGGTAATGAAGAAGGAACTGGTTATTCATACTTTCAACTAAGGGGTAAACCCCCCACGGCAAGTAAGCCAACGAAAGTCAAACCACGTTTTCAGAAACAACTTAAAACTAAACAACCAACCATGAACTCACTCAACTTTGTTGTTGACTCATTGTTACATGCCTTACAGGTTGATAGATGCTTATGGAGCATGCACGAGGAGGAGGTCGTTGTGGGATACGGACTGTTATATTCCGTGCTTAATATTTAAGTCCCTATGAACTTATTAAACCTACGTTTTGGACTTTAAACTTATGAACATTGGAACTTATGTTTTGGGCTTACGTTTTATGCTTCCGCTGTTAACTTAAAATCGGTTACTCTCTTTTGGTCACCAATTGTATCGTGGTTGGTTTTATTTACTTAATTATGTTGTTCAATATGATTGGTGGCTCGATCCTGGTCATGTCACGCCTCCAAGCGGTACTCCGCAGGGTGGATTTTGGGGGTGTGACAGATTGGTATCAGAGCCATTGGTTATAGCGAACTTGGTTTTTAAAAAGGGGAAAAGCTTTTTGATAAAACCAGACTATAACCTGTACAGTGCTCAACGATCCACAACGACGCTTCGCTCCACGTTCAAGACTCAACACTATAGGTAATATGGTTTATGTTTGTATTGCCTACCAACTAGTAGCACATTTGATCATGGTATGCTTAGTTAGCGTAACAACTATTGCTTGAAACCCTGCGTGTTTGCTCTCTTCTGTCACTCCACACTTATGCACTTTCACGACACCTTTCTTACTTGTGTTTCCTTCGATGTGAAGATCATGAGTGCATGCCTGAACTTGACTCAAGCCTAACTAACGGCTCTAATCAACGAACGAGTGGCTGAGGCACTCGCAGCTGTCCCTGCAGGAGGTATAACCTGCCATTTCGACCTATCCTAGGATGTTTAGATCCTACACTCGCGAACCAACTCTTGTGTTTAACCTTGTCTTTTATTCTCGTGCAATAGGTCAGCATGCTCAACCTCCTGTGTGCACGTTCAAAACATTCATGGATTGCCGACCTAGTACTTTCAGCGGCATAGAAGGAGCTGTAGGTCTTCTTCACTGGTTCGAGAAGCTTGAGTCTGTTTTCGAGATGTGTGAATGCCCTGAAGATCGTAGGGTGAAATATGCTACTGGAACACTCGAAGGTGCTGCGTTAACCTGGTGGAAAGCACAGGTTCAACTGCTAGGGCTGGCGGTTGCTAATGCCACCCCATGGAACGGTTTCAAAGAACTGATCAAAGAAGAGTACTGTAGTCGTGACGACATCCACAAGCTAGAGGTAGAATTTTTTAATCTGAAGATGATGGGGTCTGAAATCGAGGCATACACAAAGAGGTCGAACGAATTAGCTATCCTTGTCCCACTATGGTGGATCCTCCTATCAAGCGCATCGAGCTGTACCTTAAGGGTTTGGTGCCAGAAATTCAGAGCCACGTGACCTCGGCTAATCTTGGCACCATTCAACAAATCATCAAGTTGGCTCATCGTCTCACTGATCAGGCAGTTGAGCAGAACAAGCTGCCCAAGCGTATTAGCGCTACTATTACTGATGCTCCCAGTGATAACAAGCGCAAGTGGGATGGAAATTCGGGCAAGGGTTCTACTTCAGTTCAGTCTCAGCAGCGAAAGTCTGATAACTACCAGAGTCCTGGTCAGCAATCTTTTGGTAATCAGTGACAGGGTGGATATCGAGGGAACCACCCCAAGTGCAACCGGTGCAACAAGCATCACAGCGGGCAGTGCAACAAGGGTCGTTGTCTGAGGTGTAACAAGTTTGGTCATGAAGCTAAGGATTGCAGGAGCCCACGTCCTACGAATCAGAATCATCAGCAGCAACAACAAGCCCCACAGAACCAGCAGCAGCAGCAACAACAGGGCAATAAAGGATGCTTTCAGTGTGGCACCGAAGGCCACTTTAAGAGGAACTGTCCTCAGCTGAACCAGAACCAGAACAACAACAACCAAGGAAACGGGAACAACAATGGAGGCAACAACGGGGGTAACAATAATGGCAATGGCACCCAAGGTCGTGTTTTCGTGCTTGGTCAGGGTGATGCAAGGAACGATCCCAACGTGGTGATGGGTAAGTTCATCTGGATGATTTCTTTGTTACTGTTTTATTTGATTCGGGTGCCGATACTAGTTATGTGTCCTTAAAAGTTAGTAAAATGCTTAAGCGCACTTCGACACTTTTGAACACCAAACACACGGTAGAGCTAGCAAACGCTAAAAGTCTTGAAGCCACACACATAGTTAAAGGTTGTAACCTCGTCTTAGCTGGTCAGACCTTCTCTATCGATCTTATTCCTATCGTACTTGGTAGTTTCGACGTTGTTATTGGGATAGATTGGTTATCTCATCAGCAAGCGAAAATTATTTGCAACGAGAAGATTGTCCGCATCCCTCGCTCTGGTGAAGAACCTCTCGTGATTCATGGCGACAAAAGTGGTGCTGTCGTAGGCATTATCTCTTTCCTTAAGGCCCATAAGTGTTTGCGAAAGGGCCACACTGCCATTCTAGCACTCGTTACTGACACATCAATGGAAGAGAAGAGAATTGAAGACATCCTTGTTGTGCGCGATTTTCCTAAGGTATTTCCTGAGGAATTACCTGGTCTTCCAACTCATTGAAAAGTTGAGTTTCAAATCGAGCTGGCTCCTGAAGCAGCACCAATAGCTCGTGCAGCTTATCGACTTGCTCCGTCAGACACTGAAGAACTGTCCACGCAATTACAAGAACTCTTGGAAAAGGGTTTCATACGTCCTAGCTCTTCACCATGGGGAGCTCTAGTCTTGTTTGTGAAGAAGAAGACGGTACTTTCAGAATGTGTATTGACTATCGCAAACTTAACAAGGTGACCGTGAAGAATCGTTATCCTCTTCCACGTATTGACGACTTGTTCGACCAGTTGCAAGGGTCGAGCTATTACTCTAAGATTGATTTGAGATCGGGTTATCACCAACTGAGAGTCTGAGATGAGGACGTCTCCAAAACAGCATTTAGAACTCGTTATGGGCATTACGAGTTTCTGGTTATGCCCTTCGGATTGACGAATGCACCTGCGGTCTTCATGGATCTCATGAACCTAGTATGCAAACCTTACCTGGATAAGTTCGTTATTGTTTTCATCGATGACATCCTGATTTATTCTAAGAGTCAGGAGGAACATGAGCAGCATCTACGACTTATGCTGGAACTTCTTCAAGCAGAGCAACTGTATGCTAAATTTTCGAAATGTGACTTCTGGCTTCACGAAGTCCACTTTCTAGGCCATGTGGTAAACAAGGATGGGATTCATGTTGATCCATCCAAGGTTGATTCGATCAAGAACTGGCCTGCACCCCGTACACCAATAGAAATCCGCTAATTCTTGGGTTTAGCAGGATATTACAGAAGGTTTATCAAGGACTTCTCAAAGATTGCACAACCTCTCACTTCACTGACTCAGAAGGGTGTCACCTATCGTTGGGGTGATGCACAGGAATCTGCCTTTCAGCACTTAAAAGATAGACTTTGTAGCGCGCCTATCCTCTCATTACCTGAAGGCACAAATGATTTTGTGGTTTATTGCGACGCTTCCATCCAAGGACTTGGTTGCGTGTTGATGCAATGTGACAAGGTCATTGCCTACGCATCACGCCAACTTAAAGTTCACGAAAGGAACTACACTACGCATGACTTGGAATTGGGAGCAGTTGTTTTCGCACTTAAGATATGGAGACATTACCTGTACGGTACCAAGTGCACCATTTACACCGATCACAGGAGTCTCGAGCATATCTTCAAGCAAAAGGAGTTAAACATGCGACAACGTCGATGGGTCAAACTCTTGAATGATTACGAATGTGCGATCAAGTATCATCCGGGTAAAGCCAATGTTGTGGCCGACGCCCTCAGTCAAAAGGATACTATACCTAAGCGTGTACATGAGTTACAGCTTACCATTCACTCTAATCTTCCTGCCCAAATACGAGATGCTCAGTTTGAGGCATTGGAAACAGAAAACATCAGGGCTGAGTTCTTGCGAGGATCGAGGCAGTGACTAGAACAAAAGGAAGACGGCGCCTACTATGTAAATGGGCGTATATGGGTCCGGCTTTACGGGAACTTACGCGATCTTGTGATGGATGAAGCGCACAAGTCTCGTTATTCGGTACATCCTGGTTCGGATAAGATGTACCACGATCTCAAGACTACGTATTGGTTGCCTGGTATGAAAGCCAACATAGCAACCTACGTTAGTAAATGCTTGACTTGTGCTAGGGTCAAGGTCGAATACCAGAAACCATCAGGCCTACTTCAACAACCAGAGATACCTAAATGGAAATGGGAGCAAATTTCCATGGATTTCGTTACTGGCCTACCTAGATCTCAACGCGGAAATGATACCATTTGGGTGATCGTGGATCGATTAACTAACTCTGCACACTTCTTGGCTATCAAGGAAACCGACAAGTTTTCTACTCTAGCAGACATCTACCTAAAGGAAGTGGTGTCAAGGCACGGAGTGCCAACCTCCATCATCTCTGATCATGACTCACATTTTACATCTGAGTTGTGGCAAGCTATGCACAAGTCATTTGGTTCTCGATTAGACATGAGCACGGCGTATCATCCACAGACGGATGGGCAATCTGAAAGCACCATCCAAACCCTTGAAGACATGCTTAGGGCATGTGTGATCGATTTTGGTAATGGCTGGGAAAAACACCCCCCGTTAGTGGAGTTTTCGTATAACAACAGTTACCACACCAGCATCCAGGCCGCTCCGTTCGAGGCATTGTACAGATGGAAGTGTCGATCACCTCTTTGTTGGGCAGAGGTTGGCGACAGTCAAATCACAGGCCCATAACTTATAGTAGATACAACCGAGAGAATTTCTCAAATACGACAACGAATGGTGGCAGCTCGTGACCGTCAGAAAAGCTACGCTGATAAGCGCAGGAAGCCACTCGAGTTCCAGGTTGGGGATCGGGTGCTACTCAAAGTCTCACCTTGGAAAGGTGTAGTTCGTTTTGGCAAACGAGGCAAACTCAATCCGCGTTATGTCGGACTGTTCTAAATAATTGAGAAGATTGGCAAGGTCGCTTATAAGTTGAATCTACCTGAAGAACTCAGCGGAGTTCACAACGTATTCCACGTGTCAAATCTGAAAAAAAGTGTCTGTCAGATGAGACCCTCATAGTTCCCTTAAAGCAGCTCACAATCGATGACCAGTTGCGATTCGTCAAGGAACCAGTTGAAATCACAGATCGAGACGTTAAGATTCTCAAGCGTACCCGGATACCTCTTGTTCGAGTTCATTGGAACTCCCGTCGTGGCCCAGAGTATACCTGGGAACGAGAAGACCAAATGAAACTCAAGTATCCCCAGTTATTTAAGAAAAGTGCAACCACTACTGAGACTAAAGCTACTGCAGAATTTCGGGATGAAATTCCAAACCAACGGGGGGATGATGTGACACCCCAGGAAAAGCCAGTAAACACCGCAACTTAACTAGCTTCCTCAGTAACCATGCGCTAAATTTCGGGACAAATTTTTCTTAACAGGGGGAGAATGTGACAACCCTCGTAATTACATGTATCCGTACGATTATTTAATGATAATTAAAGTGCTTAGTGACTGTGTTGAATTACTTAACTGTTTCCTGATTACTGTGACATACTTACATGTGCTTGTTAACACACTAGTCATGTGCAGAAAATTGACTAAATGGTCCTGAATATTTTCTTAAGTGTTAGGAATTAAAAGTGTTACAAACATATATATATATATATATATAAGACCCTTTAAGGAATAATTAAACACTTTAACGGAACAGTATCTGACCGAACAACCGGACATTACCCGGGACACCAAATATTTGTCAAACACATTGTGTTATTATTTCTTGGCTAGTTATGATCCCCGTTCACCATAACACCCACTAAAAATCTAGTAACTAATATATGTAAGTGTATACTTGGATTTTAATTTACCATTACCAACATTTAACAAAAACTTACAACCAACCCCCTAAACCGAATTCGGTCCCAAAGGACCCCACCAATCTCCACACCTTACCTCAAGATTTTAATTCAATTGTTTATAATGGATCTTGCTTGTTGGTTTAAACAAAATATATGTGAGATATTATAAGTATGGTGTACATCTTGCAAGATCACTTCCATATCTTCACATAATTTTCACCATCTCTCCCCCAACTCCTCTCTCTCCTCTCGGCCCTCCCTTAACCGCCACCATCACCACCATTTCACCACCATAAACATCCATTTTCAAGTTCCATTCAAGCTTAAAGGTTGATACAAGGAAGCTTGCAACTTGTGGAGCTTCAAAGGACTTTGCTCCTTGCTTTTTCATCATCATTTCTCATCATCTTGTTCACTAGAGATTCTTCCCTAGCCTTGTGCTAGTTGTACATCTTTGATCTCCCCTAGTTCACTTCCATTTTGAGTAAATAAAAGATGTAGTATGATGAATGTTACAAGAACACTAAAAAGGGTTTAAACAAGAAGATGAACATAAAAGTTACATGAAGATTTACATGATGAAATGTTGTAGTGGGATGTTGTAGTGAACATGTTGTTGATTACTTGATGATTTACTTGTTAATATTGATGTTAAAGGTCGTTGTTGATCACTAGACATGTTAACGGAACAAATAGAACATGCGTTAGAACACAATAAGCTGAAAACAGCTTATGTCCAAACGTTTACAGCCAACTTCAGTTGGCTGTAACCAGATCATAACTTAACAAAAACTTGATTTTCTTGAGTCTATAACGTTTTATTATGAAATATGGTTCTAATGGCACTAGAATCATAATTTTTGGACTTCGTTTGCTATTTTTAAAGGAGCGTTTTGTAACAGTAGCTCAAGCTGCATTTTTCTGCAGAAAATATGTGTTATGTTTTTCGTCATAACTTGAATTCTGTGTAGAATTAGCTCATGAAATTTGTACTGAAGATGACCACTGATATATTTGTAATCCTCCCACTGGAAATTCATCAATCGGACTTACGATGAATTTTATAAAAATTATTCCGTGGACTGCAGTCAGAAAGTGATGAATCTGATTGCAGTCCGGAAAATGGTTTTTTATAAAATACTGGCGATGAATTGGATCCCGAGATTTTTACACAGTAATATTTGGATCTTTTAAGACCTTCTTTAAAAAGTTGGGAATTTTTGGAATAAGTTAACTATTTTTTTTAAATTCCCGAAAACAGCCCAGTTTCGAAGATTTAAAGCTGAAATGACATAAGTTGTAATTTGCGTGTCTAAATGTCGGGTATGTTATCTGTGAATGATCTAACATGTTATATGTCAATGAAAGTGTTATGTGCAATATCGTATATTTGCTTATGAACGGGAATAGATGGGTCGTTTATATGGGCATGAACCGTTAAAGTGATGCATGTTATGTGATAGATACGTGTAGGAACTTCGTGCTTATTTGAAGTCACTAATAAAATAAGTGGTAATCATACTAGGACGTGATTGACCAACACCGATTGTTAGCTATTTTATAGAGTCAAACCGAGCAACCGAGGTGAGTTCACACACTTTCTAAGGCTTGGGATTCCCGGTGGTTGGGAATGGGTTAAAGAATTTAAAACGGAACCTACATATCCTCCTTGGGTAGGATATGTACGGCCATCCTCCATGGGTAGGATGCCAATATTAATCATGCGTATTCTCCTTGGGTAGAATACGTACGTTCGTCCTCCTTGGGTAGGACAACAACCTTAAAACTTACTAGAAAAAACTCTATCATTAAGTCCCTCAATTTATATCGACTTAATCGCCGAGGCCAATGGCGAGCGGGTCATTAGTTAATAGCGCTATTAGGTTTAACAAACCTCACACCGTGCCGTTCGGACGGGCGTGTACTAATGGACTATGGCAAACTGTCAATGATGATAGACATTGACGTAGGGCACAACTATTGTTCGTCAATTGTCGATATCTTAACGGTCTAGTGGTTCACATGGGGAAGCCCCCACTGATTATGGATATGGTTTGGGTAATGAAGAAGGAACTGGTTAATCATACTTTCAACTAAGGGGTAACCCCCCACGACAAGTAAGCCAATGAAAGTCAAACCACGTTTTTAGAAACAACTTAAAACTAAACAACCAACCGTGAACTCACTCAACTTTGTTGTTGACTCGTTGTTACATGCCTTACAGGTCGATAGATGCTTATGGAGGTTGCACGAGGAGGAGGTCGTTGTGGGATACGGACTGTTATGTTTCGTGCTTAATATTTAAGTCCCTATGAACTTATTAAACCTACGTTTTGGACTTTAAACTTATGAACATTGGAACTTATGTTTTGGGCTTACGTTTTATGCTTCCGCTGTTAACTTAAAATCGGTTACGCTCTTTTGGTCACCAATTGTATTGTGGTTGGTTTTATTTACTTAATTATGTTGTTCAATATGATTGGTGGCTCGATCCTGGTCATGTCATGCCTCCAAGCGGCACTCCGCATGGTGGATTTTGGGGGTGTGACATTTACCTATGACTCCTCCATCAGTGCTTCTTTGTACGTTCTCGGTTTAACCTGTGAAATGAAGCAACTGAGTGAAAAATCATTTTGTAATGGTCCAATTTTAGTATAAAAATAAGCAAAGCCTTGGTCGATTTGTTGTCTCGTTCTAACTCCTGACTGCAACTCTTCAATAATCAACTCCTCGGGGTGATATGATAGAGTCCTCGGCATAACTTCGCCAGGAACATTCACCTCCCTTTCCAAATTAGTAACATTTTGATCTGTAACTTGCTCATTGACTTGAGTTGTCTGATCTGATGACTGGATCTGCTCCCCCCAGGTTCTGAATCACCTCGATCGAAGGTCGGGCTATCCGAGTCAGACTCTGATTCATGAAAAACTGTTGTTTGATTTTCTTGAGCCGGCTCCTGTTCTAAAGTTGTCTGAGTTTGCTGCAAATCTTCATCACTTTGACCACTCTGACTAGGGCCAGCTTCATGATCATTTGTATCTCGTTGACGCTTGGAAGACTTGGTTGGCCATGAGTTCATCTGGGAAGCTTCGTACTCCTGATATAGCTTTATCTGATCAATAAACTCTGGCTCTTCAGGAAGATCAAATGATTCCCATAACATTTCGTAGTTGAATTGCCATGAGTCACCAGGTTTCTATGAAGGCATGGTATAACCTTGACATTCGACATGTTGAGCTTCAATGATTTTCCTAAGACTTGGAACAAATACTCGTCTAAGTGGACTAGAATAACCCACAAAGATTCCTTCCAAACTCGTTGAACCAAACTTTCCACCAGGATCTAAAATCATGCAGGGGGGACCCAAACGGCTCTAGATATTCCAAGTTAGGTTTTCTGTTGTTGAGCATCTCAAAACACGTTTTGTTATGCTTCTTCATAGTCAAAACCCGATTTAGAGTATAACCAGCAGCAGATGCGGCTTCCCCCAAAAATTCACAGGAAGCTTTGAGTCGACCAACATCGTTCGTGCTGTCTCTATCAGTGTCCGGTTTTTCCTCTCTGGTACACCATTTTGCTGCGGAGGTGTACAGAGCACTGAATTCTTGCAAAATACCCTTTCTGTCACATAATTCTTCCATTTGACTGTTTTTTAATTCAGTACCATTATCGCTTCTAAGTTGACAAATGCGCCTTTGGTACAAATTCTTTATCTTCCGAAACAGATTCAGTAAACTCGTAAAGGTTTGATCTTTTGACTTTAAGAACATGACCCACGAATACCTCGAGTAATCATCCGTAACCACTATGCAATATAGATCACCAGTTATGCTCTTTACATTCACAGGACCAAAGAGATCCATGTGAAGTCTTTCAAGCGGTCTCGAGATCGAGTTTTCCATCTTCCTGGGTGAGAATTCTTGGTTTGTTTACCCTTTTGGCAACTAATGCACTCCCCTTCTAAGTGAAAACTTTTCAAATTCACACCTTTGACAAAATCATGATGCACCAAGTGATTCATCTTTCGCAGGTGTATGTGGCCTATCTTTCTATGCCACAAGATTGACTCTTTTGTCACACCCCCAAAATCCACCATGCGGAGTACCACCGCTTGGAGGCGTGATGTGACCAGGATCAAGCCACCAATCATATTGAACAAGCATGTAAGTAGTTTGTAAAATCCAACACAATACAATTGGTGTCTAAACAAAACATGGTTTAAGTTACAAGCGGAAGCATAAAGTTTAAAACCAAATCATAAGTTTAAACGTTTCAAATGTTTAGCATGGTACACAGTTGTCCATGTCCCACAACGACTCTTCCCACTCCGATGCAAGCTCCATAGATACCTAACGACCTGCAAGGCATGTAACAACGAGTCAACAACAAAGTTGAGTGAATTCACAGTTGGTTGTTTAGTTATAGTGTTCGTGAATCATTTGTTCATTTCATAAACCAAGTATCTTAGTTATCTGTATCGCGGTTTCCCAAACATGTTTGCGATGATTAGTGGCCGGATCGCGGTTTCCCAAACATGTGTGCGATGATTAGTGGCCGTATCGCGGTTTCCCAAACATGTGTGCGAAGATTAGTGGGGGCTTCCCATGTGTCGACTAGTCGTGTTTGTACATGCCCTTCTTGATCCAATGACCGTAGCGAGTGTGAGTGTACGTAGGTTTTATGTATGTGCCCTTCAATCCGAGGACGGTGAAAAGTAGTTTAATAGTAATGATAGTACGAGTAATTATTCAATCCCATTCCCAACCCACCGGGAATCCCATGCCTTAGGAGTGTGAACTCACCTCGGTTGCTCGGTTTGACTCTCAAAAGTAGCTAACAGTCAAGGTCGGTCAATCACGTCCTAGTACGATTACCACTTAGTTTATTAGTGACTTCAAATAGAACACAAAGTTCCTACACGTATCTATCACATAACATGCATCACTTTAACGGTTTATGCCCATATAAGTTTCCCATCCATTCCCCACTCATAAACAAACATACGATGATGCACATAACACATATAACACGTTATATCATTCACAGATAACATACCCGACATTTAGACACGCAAATCACAACCTATGTCATTTCAGCATTAATATTCAAAACCAGGCTGTTTTCGGACATTTTAATAAAATAGTTAACTTATTCCAAAAATTCCCAAATTTTTACAGAATGTCTTAAACATTCCAAATTTTATTGTGTAAAAATATCGGGGTCCGGTTCATTACCGATATTTTATAGAAATTCATATTCCGGACTGAACTCAGATTTATGTATTTCTGACCACAGTCCACGGAACAATTTATTAAAAATTTATCGAGTGTCCGATTTACGAAATTCCAGTGGGATAATTACAAATGCATCGGTTGTCATCTACTGTACAAATTTCATGGTCCGATTCATCACAAAACTCAGGTTATGACTGAAAGTATGACACCCATTTATTGCTGTCAAAATTCAGCTTAAGTTGCTGTTACAAATTAACACTTTAAAAATAGTAAACGGAGTACAAAAATTACGATTCCAGTTCCATTAGAACCGTATTTCATAATAACATATTTTAGATTCAAAATATCGGTTTTTCGTTGAGTTTATGGCCTGTTTACAGCCTGATGAATTCGGCTGGAAATGTGATTCAGCATGTTCTTTATAGTTTAAATGTTACTATATTGTATCAACACATGTCCGAACAACGGATTTATTAAGAGTTCGATGATCAATCATCATATATGTATTAACCAACCCTAAACCAACAACATACCCATGACAACATCAACTAATAGCATTTCATATACAAGTAAACTTCATGTAACCTTTATGTTTATATTTTTTTTAGTGTTCTTGCATTTTAGTTGTAAACATAAGCATCATACTACAATGTTAGCCATAAAATAAGATGAACAAAGGTTAAACAAGAGCTTACTACTAGCTTATAGCTAGGGATGATTCTTAGTGAAGAAGATGATAAGAAATGATGATGCACAAGACTAAAACAAAGCTCCTTTGAAATCCCTTCAAGTTGTACCCTCCATGGATCAATTTTTGAAGCTATGAATGGACTTGTTAATGGAAGAAGATGAATGAAGAAGATGGTGGGATGTGGTTTCAGTTGTGGTGGAGCCGAATGAGAGAGAGAGTAGAGTGATGTGAGGGTTGAGTGGAGTGTAAAAATTGTGAAGTATGGCATGTGATCTATAGACCTTTCTTATATTCCATATATTATGTTCACTTACACAAGCCACAATCAAATTAAATAAGAAAACAAATCAAGTGTAAGATTGAGAGCATGGAGGTGGTGATATGGTGGGTCCAACTTGGGACTAAAATCGTTGAGGGGGGATCTTAATGTAAAATTTGTGACTAGAATGTAAACATGAGTTATATTTCTAGTAATATATTCATGTATGTTAGTTTGATGATTTATAACGGGTGTTATGATAGACGGGGACCATGACTAGCTCAAAATAATTAAATAATGTGTTTGACAAATATTTGGTGTCCCGGGTAATGTCCGGTTGTTTGGTCAGATACTGTTCCGTTAAATTGTTTAATTGTTCCGTAAGGCGTCTTACTTATATATTTTTGTAACACAATTTATTCCTAACACATAGGAAAACATACCGGTCTATTTAGTAATTTTTTTTTACTACTAGTATGCTAACACGCACATGTAAGTATAACACAGTAATCCGAGAGCAGTTAAATAATTTAGCACAATCATCAAGCACTTTAATTATCATTAAATAAATTGTACGGATTACATGAAATTTTGAGGGTTGTCACATTCTCCCCCTGTTAAGAGAATTTCGTCCCGAAATTTAGCGCGTGGTTACTGAGGAAGCTAGCTAAGTTGCGTTGTTTTTCCTGGGGTGTCACATCATCCCCCCGTTGATTTGGAATTTCGTCCTGAAATTTTGCAGTAGCTTCATCCTCAGTAGTGGTTGCGTTTTTCTTAACCAGTTGGGGATACTTGAGTTTCATTTGGTCTTCTCGTTCCCAGGTATACTCTGGGCCACGACGAGCATTCCAATGAACTCGGACCAGAGGTATCCTGGTACGCTTGAGGATCTTAACATCTCGATCCGTAATCTCTACTGGTTCCTCGACGAATCGCAGCTGGTCGTCGATTGTGAGTTCCTTGAGAGGAACTATGAGGGTCTCATCTGACAGACACTACTTCAGATTCGACACATGGAATACGCTGTGAACTCCACTGAGTTCTTCAGGTAGATTCATCCTGTAGGCGACTTTGCCAATTTTCTTAATGATCTCGAACGGTCCGACATATCGCGGATTGAGTTTGCCTCGTTTGTCAAAGCGGACTACACCTTTCCAAGGTGAGACTTTGAGTAGCACCCGATCCCCAACCTGGAACTCGAGTGGCTTTCTTCCCTTATCAGCATAGCTTTTCTGACGGTCACGAGCTGCCGCCATTCGCTGTCATATCTGAGCAATTCTCTCGGTGGTATCTACCATAAGTTCTGGGCCAGTGATTTGACTGTCACCGACTTCTGCCCAACAGAGAGGTGATCGGCATTTACATCCGTACAATGCCTCAAACGGAGCGGCTTGGATGCTGGTGTGGTAGCTGTTGTTATATGAAAACTCCACTAGCGGGAGGTGCTTTTCCCAGCCATTACCAAAATCGATTACACATGCCCTAAGCATGTCTTCAAGGGTTTGGATGGTGCGTTCCGATTGCCCATCTGTATGTGGGTGATAAGCGGTGCTCATATCTAGACGTGAGCCAAAGGACTTGTGCATGGCTTGCCACAGTTCAGAAGTAAAACGCGCGTCACGATCAGAAATGATGGAGGTTGGCACTCCGTGCCTTGATACCACTTCCTTTAGGTAAATGTCTGCAAGAGTAGAAAACTTATCCGTTTCTTTGATAGCCAGAAAATGTGCAGACTTGGTCAGTCGATCTACGATCACCCAAATGGTGTCGTTTCCGCGTTGAGATCTAGGCAGGCCGGTAACGAAATCCATGGAAATTTGCTCCCATTTCTATTTCGGGATCTCCGGTTGTTGCAGTAGGCCTGATGGTTTCTGATATTCAGACTTGACTCTCGCACAAGTCAAGCACTTACTGACGTAGGTTACTATGTGGGCTTTCATGCCAGGCCACCAATACGTAGTCTTGAGGTCGTGGTACATTTTATCCGAACCAGGATGTACCGAATAACGAGACTTATGTGCTTCATCCATTACAAGCTCGTGTAGGTCTCCATACAGTGGAACCCAGATGCGTCCGTTAACATAGTAGGCACCGTCTTCCTTTTGTTCCAGGCGCTGCCTCGATCCTCGTAAGGATTCAGCTCTGATGTTCTTTGCTTTCAATGCTTCAACCTGAGTATCGCGAATCTGAGCAGGAAGACTAGATTGGATGGTAAGCTGTAACGCACGTACACGCTTAGGTATAGTATCCTTTCGACTGAGGGCGTCAGCCACAACATTGGCTTTGCCCGGATGGTACTTGATAGCGCATTCATAATCATTCAAGAGCTCGACCCATCGGCGTTGTCGCATGTTTAACTCCTTTTGCTTGAAGATATGCTCGAGACTCCTGTGATCGGTGTAAATGGTGCACTTGGTACCGTACAGGTAATGTCTCCATATCTTAAGCGCGAAAACAACTGCTCCCAATTCCCAGTCGTGCATAGTGTAGTTCCTTTCGTGAACCTTAAGTTGGCGCGATGCGTAGGCAATGACCTTGTCACGTTGCATCAATACGCAACCCAGTCCTTGTATGGATGCGTCGCAATAAACCACTGTGCCTTCAGGCAATGAGAGAATAGGCGCGCTACAAAGTCTATCTTCCGAGTGCTGAAATGCAGACTCCTGTGCATCACCCCAACGATAGGTGACACCCTTCTGAGTCAGTGAAGTGAGAGGTTGCGCAATCCTTGAGAAATCCTTGATAAACCTTATGTAGTATTCTGCCAAACCCAAGAATTGGCGGATTTCTGTTGGTGTACGAGGTGCAGGCCAGTTCTTGATTGAGTCTACCTTGGATGGATCAACATGAATCCTATCCTTGTTTACTACGTGGCCTAGAAAGTGGACTTCGCGAAGCCAGAAGTCACATTTCGAAAATTTGGCACACAGTTGCTCTGCTCGAATAAGTTCCAGCATAAGTCGTAGATGCTGCTCGTGTTCCTTCTGACTCTTAGAATAGATCAGGATGTCGTCGATGAAAAAAAAATATATAACGAACTTATCCAAGTAAGGTTTGCACACTCGGTTCATGAGATCCATGAAGACCGCAGGTGCATACGTTAATCCGAAAGGCATAACCAGAAACTCGTAATGGTCATAACGAGTTCTGAATGCTGTTTTAGAGACGTCCTCATCTCGGACTCTCAGCTGATGGTACCCCGATCTCAAATCAATCTTAAAGTAATAGCTCGATCCTTGCAGCTGGTCGAACAAGTCGTCAATACGTGGAAGAGGATAACGATTCTTCACGGTCACCTTGCTGAGTTCGCGGTAGTCAATACACATTCGGAAGGTACCGTCTTTCTTCTTCACGAATAACACTGGAGCTCCCCAAGGTGAAGAGCTAGGACAAATAAAAATCTTTTTCCAAAAGTTCTTGTAATTGCTTGGACAGTTCTTCCAGTTCGGTTGGGGCTAAGCGATAAGGTGCTCAAGCTATGGGCGCTGCTCCAGGAGCTAGCTCGATGTGAAACTCAACTTGACGATGAGGCGGAAGACCAGGTAATTCCTCAGGGAATACCTCAGGAAAATTGCGCACAATAGGAATGTCTTCAATTTTCTTCTCCTCCGTTGATGTATCAGAAACGAGGGCTAGGATAGCAGTGTGGCCCTTTCGCAAACACTTCTGGGCCTTAAGGAAAGTGATAATGCCTACGACAGCACCACTCTTGTCGCCTTGAATCACGAGGGGTTCCTCACCAGAACGAGGAATGCGGACGATTTTCTCCTTGCAAACAATCTCCGCTTGATGATGAGATAGCCAATCCATCCCAATAACGACGTCGAAACTACCCAGTGTGATAGGAATAAGATCGATAGGGAAAGTCCGGCAAGCTAAGTCGAGGTTACAGCCTTTGACTACGTGTGTGGCTTCAAGACTTTTACCGTTTGCTAGCTCTAACGTGTGCTTGGTGTTCAAAAGTGTTGGAGTGCGCTTAAGTATTGACTAACTTTTAAGGACACATAACTCGTATCGGCACCCGAATCGAATAAAACAGTAACAAAGAAGTCATCCAGAAGAACTTACCCATCACAACGTTGGGATCGTTCCTTTCGTCAGCCTGACCAATCACGAAGGTGCGACCTTTGCCGTTATTGTTACTCCCGTTTTTGCCTCCATTGTTGTTCTCATTCTGATTCAGCTGAGGACAGTGCCTTTTGAAGTGACCCTCAGCACCGCACTGAAAGCATCCTTTATTACCTTGCTGGTGTTGCTGTTGGTTTTGGGGAGTTTGTGGCCGCTGTTGTCGGTTCTGCTTCGCAGGACGTAAGCTTCGGCAATCTTTGGCTTCATGTCCCAACTTGCTACATCTCTGACAACGACCCTTGTTGCACGGCCTGCTGTGGTGCAAACTACATCGATTGCACTTTGGGTGATTTCCCCTGTATCTACCCTGACCTTGATTTCCAAAAGGCTGCTGACTGGGGTTCCTGTGTTCATCTGTCTTTCGCTGCTGGGACTGAGACTGAACTGGAGTAGAACCCTCGCCCGAATTTCCATCCCACTTGCGCTTGTTGTTACTGGGAGCATCAGTAGTAGTAGCGTTAATACGCTTGGGCAGCTTGCCCTCTTCCACCGCCTGATCGGTGAGCTGGTGTGCCAAACGAATGACTTGCTGGATTGTGGGAAGGTTGGCCGCACTTACAGACCCTTGGATTTCCGGGACTAAGCCTCTGAGGTATAGCTTGATTCTCCTAGATATGGGTTGTGACATGTTAGGACATAAGGCAGCCAAGTCGTTGGACCTCTTTGTGTATGCCTCGATCTCTGATCCTTCCATCTTCAAACCATAATACTCTATCTCAAGTTTCAGTATGTCGTCCAGGTGGCAGAACTCTTCCTTAATCCAATCCTTGAAGTCGTTCCAGAGGGTGGCATTCGCGTCTGCCAACCCGAGCATCTGAACCTGTGCGTTCCACCAAGAATACGCTTTCCCTTGCAACATGCCAGTAGCGTACTCCACTCGTTTGTTGGTAGGGCTTTCACTCTCTTCGAATGTAAATTCGATTCTTTGGATCCAATGTAGAAGGCCGATTGTCCCTTCAGTGCCGTCGAAAGTGGGAGGTTTGCATTCCAGGAACGCCTTGAAGGTGCCCATGCGTCTTTGAAGGTGCATAGGTTGACTCCCTGTTTGGGTTGCTAAGGCTTCAGCAATCCGTTCATTAATCAAGGTCGTCAGCTGACCCTGGGTCATGTCGAGACGTCCACTCATGATCTTCACATCGAAGGGACACACGTAAGAAAGGTGTCGCAAGTGCGTAAGTGTGGAGTGACAGAAAGGAATAAGCACACAAGGTTCAAATAGCAGTTATTACACTAGCTAATGCATATATAATCAAATGTGCTACTAGCAGGTAGGTAATACAAACATAAACCATATTACCTATAATGTCGAGTCTTGCACGTGGAGCGAAGTGTCGTTGTGGATCGTTGAGCACTGTACAGGTTATAGTCTGGTTTTAACAAAAACTTTTTCCCCTTATTAAAACGAAGTTCACTATAACCAATGGCTCTGATACCAATCTGTCACACCCCCAAAATCCACCATGCGGAGTACCACCGCTTGGAGGCGTGACGTGACCAGGATCAAGCCACCAATCATATTGAACAAGCATGTAAGTAGTTTGTAAAATCCAACACAATACAATTGGTGTCTAAACAAAACATGGTTTAAGTTACAAGCGGAAGCATAAAGTTTAAAACCAAATCATAAGTTTAAACGTTTCAAATGTTTAGCATGGTACACAGTTGTCCATGTCCCACAACGACTCTTCCCACTCCGATGCAAGCTCCATAGATACCTAACGACCTGCAAGGCATGTAACAACGAGTCAACAACAAAGTTGAGTGAATTCACAGTTGGTTGTTTAGTTATAGTGTTCGTGAATCATTTGTTCATTTCATAAACCAAGTATCTTAGTTATCTGTATCGCGGTTTCCCAAACATGTTTGCGATGATTAGTGGCCGGATCGCGGTTTCCAAAACATGTGTGCGATGATTAGTGGCCGTATCGCGGTTTCCCAAACATGTGTGCGAAGATTAGTGGGGGCTTCCCATGTGTCGACTAGTCGTGTTTGTACGTGCCCTTCTTGATCCAAGGACCGTAGCGAGTGTGAGTGTACGTAGGTTTTACGTACGTGCCCTTCAATCCGAGGACGGTGAAAAGTAGTTTAATAGTAATGATAGTACGAGTAATTATTCAATCCCATTCCCAACCCACCGGGAATCCCATGCCTTAGGAGTGTGAACTCACCTCGGTTGCTCGGTTTGACTCTCAAAAGTAGCTAACAGTCAAGGTCGGTCAATCACGTCCTAGTACGATTACCACTTAGTTTATTAGTGACTTCAAATAGAACACAAAGTTCCTACACGTATCTATCACATAACATGCATCACTTTAACGGTTTATGCCCATATAAGTTTCCCATCCATTCCCCACTCATAAACAAACATACGATGATGCACATAACACATATAACACGTTATATTATTCACAGATAACATACCCGACATTTAGACACGCAAATCACAACCTATGTCATTTCAGCATTAATATTCAAAACCGGTCTGTTTTCGGACATTTTAATAAAATAGTTAACTTATTCCAAAAATTCCCAAATTTTTACAGAATGTCTTAAACATTCCAAATTTTATTGTGTAAAAATATCGGGGTCCGGTTCATTACCGATATTTTATAGAAATTCATATTCCGGACTGAACTCAGATTTATGTATTTCTGACCACAGTCCACGGAACAATTTATTAAAAATTCATCGAGTGTCCGATTTACGAAATTCTAGTGGGGTAATTACAAATGCATCGGTTTTCATCTATTGTACAAATTTCATGGTCCGATTCATCACAAAACTCAGGTTATGACTGAAAGTATGACACCCATTTATTGCTGTCAAAATTCAGCTTAAGTTGCGGTTACAAATTAACACTTTAAAAATAGTAAACGGAGTCCAAAAATTACGATTCCAGTGCCATTAGAACCGTATTTCATAATAACATATTTTAGATTCAAAATATCGGTTTTTCGTTGAGTTTATGGCCTGTTTACAGCCTGATGAAGTCGGCTGGAAATGTGATTCAACATGTTCTTTATAGTTTAAATGTTACTATATTGTATCAACACATGTCCGAACAACGGATTTATTAAGAGTTCGACGATCAATCATCATATATGTATTAACCAACCCTAAACCAACAACATACCCATGACAACATCAACTAATAGCATTTCATATACAAGTAAACTTCATGTAACCTTTATGTTTATATTTTTTTTAGTGTTCTTGCATTTTAGTTGTAAACATAAGCATCATACTACAATGTTAGCCATAAAATAAGATGAACAAAGGTTAAACAAGAGCTTACTACTAGCTTATAGCTAGGGATGATTCTTAGTGAAGAAGATGATAAGAAATGATGATGCACAAGACTAAAACAAAGCTCCTTTGAAATCCCTTCAAGTTGTACCCTCCATGGATCAATTTTTGAAGCTATGAATGGACTTGTTAATGGAAGAAGATGAATGAAGAAGATGGTGGGATGTGGTTTCGGTTGTGGTGGAGCCGAATGAGAGAGAGAGTAGAGTGATGTGAGGGTTGAGTGGAGTGTAAAAATTGTGAAGTATGGCATGTGATCTATAGACCTTTCTTATATTCCATATATTATGTTCACTTACACAAGCCACAATCAAATTAAATAAGTAAACAAATCAAGTGTAAGATTGAGAGCATGGAGGTGGTGATATGGTGGGTCCAACTTGGGACTAAAATCGTTGGGGGGGGGGGGGGTCTTAATGTAAAATTTGTGACTAGAATGTAAATATGAGTTATATTTCTAGTAATATATTCATGTATGTTAGTTTGATGATTTATAACGGGTGTTATGATAGACGGGGACCATGACTAGCTCAGAATAATTAAATAATGTGTTTGACAAATATTTGGTGTCCCGGGTAATGTCCGGTTGTTCGGTCAGATACTGTTCCGTTAAATTGTTTAATTGTTCCGTAAGGCGTCTTACTTATATATTTTTGTAACGCAATTTATTCCTAACACATAGGAAAACATACCGGACTATTTAGTAATTTTTTTTTTTGTATACTACTAGTATGCTAACAAGCACATGTAAGTATAACACAGTAATCCGAGAGCAGTTAAATAATTTAGCACAATCATCAAGCACTTTAATTATCATTAAATAAATTGTACGGATTACATGAAATTTTGAGGGTTGTCACATCTTTCTCAGTAGCTTTGGAAACGAAACACTGAGGATGATCAGTAGTTGTCATCGCTATGCTCATGTCGAGAACATATAAATCATTCTCCCTCGGTGCTCGCATGATGATCCACTCTTCAGGGACAACAAACCTTGGCTTCAGAATCAGACACTCTTTGTCGGTAAAGTGAGTTGTATACATTCTGTCACATATCTGGGAAATGCTTAACAAGTTGTTCTCCAGCTCCGGAATGTAGTTGACTCTTTCAAAAGATATGACACCATTAGATAAAGTGCCCTCCCCGATTATTCTTCCACCTTGGTTTCCAGCAAAACCAACATATCCTCCATTAAAATCTCTAACATCATATAACAGGGTTTCCGCCCCGTCATGTGCCTGGACGCTCCACTATCCATTATCCACTTTGATATCGATCTCGGGAGCTCGTGCACATTTCAAATGCAATTAGTTAAATGAAGCAACCCAAGCCTCTTTTGACTCGCGTAGCTTGACGTTTAGGTGTGTTTTCATGGTGTTTTCATGGTGGGAAGTTCTTATCGTTCATTTCCAAGTTTTGTTCGGTTCCAACCTCAACCTTTTTATACAAGAAAAATTCATCTTTTGGTGGTTGACTAGATGGTTGAACCTTTTTGGGAACATACTTCTTGACCGATGGGGTCGAAGAAGTTTGTTTCTCCAACTTTTGATACAAATCCAAAGGTACAGAATTTTTAACCGATTTGGTTGAAGAAGTTTGTTTTGCAGCATTATCAGAAACCTTTGGTTTTACTTCAACTGATGCTTTGACTTGGGACTTTGGCCTCCATGTTTGTTGTTGTGTATGAAAACGTTTAGAAGATTCATCAATTTTCTTTGGTTTAGAATTGATTTTAGATTTTTCAGTTTTTGGAATCTTCTTCTCAACAAACACAGGCGCCTTGCCTTTTGCATAATTCGACTTCTTGGGATTCTCAACAATCACAGGCTTAGGTCATTGATTGGTGCACTTTCATGCAATGTGTCCAATCTGATTGCATTTAATGTAAGTTTGAGTATCAACAACTCGACTCTGATCTTCAGTTTGCGGTTGTGAAACTTTCTTTGCGAAAAATTCTTCATTGGTTTTCAAAAAGATTTCAAACTCTAGTTCTGTCATCGAACTCAAACTTTTCACAAAAGTTGTCTTTTTCAAAAATTTTGACTTTTGAAAGTTCCTTCTTAGATAATTCTTACCATCCCGATGCCCTGTGAACCCCTTGTTCTGATTGTTATTATGAAAACATGGTGGCACATTGGGTTTGTTATAGTAAGATTTATCTCTTTGGAAATTCAAAAACCTTTTTGAACTTGACAATCCATTAACCTCTGACACATCAATTTCAACCAATTTAAACACTTTATTCAGCTTATCCACATTTACATTCTTGATTGGAAATTCCTCATCCGAGTCAAACTTATCAGAATCATTCATCTTGTACATGATAAGAGTCGGTTCGTCCTCTAAGTTGTTCTTGGACTTGGATTTAGGGATATAATTGTTCAGAAAACAATCATCATCCTCTTTTGACTCTGTGGAATCACTGTCTGTTTTTAAAATCTTGTTGACCACATCTTTCACAACCTCAGATCTTATGCTTTCTTCATTGGATTGTGAACTAAAAGTGATATCAATGTTATCAGGTAGTTTATCAACTTCATTTTCTCACTCAAATCTAAATCTTTAACCAACCCAGATTGTTTTTTAGTGAAGTTATTGCTCATGGGTGGTGGAACCTTGTGATACCCTACCCCGGTTCCATTTGAGTATACATCTTCACTGTCTTTGTTCTTTCCAATGGGTTTTGGAACGACGTGTTGGAGAACAAAGCGGGAGGAAGTGTAACAGTTTAGTTTCAAATTAATTCTTTCATTCTCAATCTTTGCTTCTTGATATTGAAGCTTGAGATTCGCAATCTCATCCAGTTGAGCATTTATCTGTTTTTCTTTTTCTTGAAGAACACCTGTCAAACTCATGTTTTCTTTACGAGTTTTAGCATTTCTTCCTCAGTTATTTTTCTGTTTTCAAGTACAAACTTTTCATTTTCTTTTCTAAAACGTTGAACATCATTTTCATCATTTTTTATTTTCTCATTTAACTCATTAATTCTTTCAGTCAAACTTGTCACAAGTTTGTCTCTATTAAACATGTCCTTTTGTAGAATATTGATTTTATTTGTTAGCTCCTGGATTTGAGATCTTGAAGGATACTCATGTGTATTACAGACTTTGCACTCTTTCAGGCAATTTCTACAATCATTATTAGTTTTTGCTTTTTCATCCTTACCTGGTTCAACATTTGAACCAACAGAACTGACCTTGCCCGACGACTCAGACTCAGAGGCGGATTTGGAATCTACCTCTAGTGCCTTCGCCATCATAACTTGATCAGCCATCTTCTTTAGGTTCTCGGCTGTCAATTCTGCATTAACATCAATGATCTCATGTTTCAACTTTTAGTACTCCTTAAATTTTTCATATCTCTCCTTTCGTAGTCTCTCTTTTTCAGCCTTTTATGCAACATCTATTTTAATCTGCTACTCTTCTGTTGGAATTGACTTTACAAGAGCTTCAAAGTCGATTGATTTTGGATCTGTGCAGACATTCCCTTTTGGATCTAAGTAGCATTCTCTATCAGGATCCCACCTCTTTGCCTTCACAGCTTCTTTGTAAGCTTCACGATTTCTTTTCATTAAAAAATGTGCCAATTGTCTCTCTCTGTGATACACTGGTTCTGATTCAACTTAGGCCATGAAAGCAGATCCAACAAAATCTTCTCCTGGAAGAAAATCATTCCAGTTAAAACCCTCATCGTCCTGAATAACTGCAAGTGCCCTCGATTTCTCCTTCCCTGGATTATCCTCGATCTGTTTCATCTTCGGTGGCTATTCACTATTTCTATGATAAAACGCTTTACAGTAGTAATCATCATGAAATGGGTTAGCAGTTTCATCAGCAGCCGAGTTTCTGCACTCTCTCTTGAAATGACCCTTCTGTTTACATTTGAAACAGGTCACTTTCGACTTGTCAAAACCCAATTTCATCGACGGCCCACCAATAGATTGTCGCCCAGTGATTTCCATAAATTATTGTGCCCGACATATCACACTTGCCATACACCATCTGATGTCAATGAGTTCAATTTCCTCAGGGTCGATCTGATCATAGTTTTCTTTTGTAAGATTTGTGTTCCCGATCTTTGCCACTACAAGGCTCTCATATAACTCTAAGATCGATGCAAGAAAAACCATCAATTGTTTTGCGGTCCCCTCGTTGAAATTTTGGGCGTTGTTGAGATTGATGGCGATGTTGCATTGGAAAACATTTGCATTCAGAGCATTTTGATTTTGTTGCGTGTTTGAAGCAGACGATGCTGGTGTGCTCGAACCGGTTCCATGATAACCATAACCACTCGAACTTGACGATCCACTTCCTGAGTTGTCTTTTGCAGTAGTGTTCGAACTTGCAGCACTAAATGTTGTCTTTGGCAATGAGGCTTTGGAAATCATGCTTCCCCGGTAGTATAAGTCCACGTTCTGCTGATAATTTGCATTGTTAACTTTACTTTGCTTCTTGATCTCCAGTTCATGACCTTCCAGCTTCTCTATCAACCAATTGAGTGTGGTCTTCTTTATGGGCTTTGTGTTCTTTAGCACTATTGCGAAATAATGCCAATCATGCTCGTTTGGTAATGCTTCGAACAACTTATCAACAATCTCCTCTTGATCCTTTGTAATACCAAATCTTTCTAGTTCAGCTTTCAGGTGGCAAAACCTTTCTATCATCTGACGAACAGTTTCATTTTTCATACAAATAAACAGATCAAACTCCTTTTCTAATAACGATTTCTTGCTCTTTACAATCTCTTCACCTCTCGTGCACTTTGTCTCCAAAGCAATCCACAATTCTTTCACATTCTCGTAATCGATTAGGGAAATAATGCCATCTTGTACTGATTGGTGTAATAATGCTATGGCCTTTTGCTCAGCAACGAATTCTTCATGCTCATCACTTTCTAAATTTTCAAAATCAGTGCTTGTAGTCTTGTATCCGACCTTAATACACTTCCAACTCTTAAAAGCAAAAGTTCTTAACCAGTTATCGAATCGTTTAGCCCAATGATTGTAATCTTCAATAGCCATTAACTTAGGTGGTTTATTATATTTCCCGTAAGCATTGTCCACATTAAGCGAATCCGAAATCGCTTTTTTCTCCGTCTTTGGGTTGCCATTATAAGATGTTTCTCCAGTGATATTGAAAGCATATACATCAGAGAATGGGTTCAGAAATTCATCTGGCATCTTTCCAATTTCCTGAAAAATCAAACACAGTTAAACTTGATTGAATGAACACAAACACAATTGTTCGAATGACCAATTGTACGGATGATCAAGAAACACAATCAACCGGATGACTATGTTCGGATGAGTGTTGTCCGGATGAAATTTCGTTCGGATGGATTTCCGAATGGAATTTGTCGAATGGTCAAGTGTCGAATGGAAAATCTGTCGGATGGCTATCCGTTTGGATGGCTATCTGATCGGATGGACAACGAATAACATACAATCTCAAGCTTCAAAAAGTAACAACCCAATCCGGTCTGATGGCTATCCGATCGGATGGGCGATGACGTCAGCAACTAGTGTTCGGAAATTCATTTTTTTCACAAATTTTGGTACGATTTCGTTTGAATTCAGTTTTGAAACTTTGTAGGATTGTTCTCTAGTATATTGTGCACAGTATGTGTGAATTTTAAGCCATTTTGGCTGTAAATCTCTGAAATCGGTTGAATCTCTGGTCAATTTGCTGTAGATCTCCTCCGAATCCGACCTCCAAGCTCTGATACCACTTGTGAGGACCGGGAGTTCGGTTTGAATGAACACACTCAGGTCAGATCAGCAATCACCACGATTGTGCGGAATCCAATTGTGATGTAGGAGAGAGATAAACAGCATAGACACCGTTCAAAGCAGTCGTTCTCATTGAATATGTTGAATCGTACAGAGTTCCAGAGAAATTTTGCAAGAGCTCCGCCAGAGGTGTCAACAACAGATGTCTCAAATTAGAACTAGGAACCTCTATTTATAGGCACTCTCATCTGGGAGAATGGGACAGACATCATCCGTCCGGATGACTATGTCCATCTGATCGGATGGACTCCGTCCGTCCGGATGGACTTTACAATACAATCTAACTTTCGTTTCATCCCGGATTTAACATAAAACATATACAAAACTATACATAGACAACAACTAGGTAAATATAGACTAAATACAGACAAAAGCTATAGACATTTGCATCTACAATACAAACATTTTTATCCGTTAAATCTTTGTAAATCAGACTTTTAAAGTGCAAAAAGTGAAGAAAATTAGTAGATGAAGAAATGTGACGAATTTGACAAATTTCGGCTCCGAATCTGATGAAATTTCTCAAATTCTTGTATCTTGAATCCGTGCAATCGATCTCCCACTCTGATACCACTTGAACGTGCATTTCCGGATCGAATTCGTAATCCCGATGATTCAGAAGAACACGTATCACGTGCGGATCAGACACAAGAACGTAATTATAATGCGTTTCTATTGAAGATTTGACAAACACAAGCACATTGAAACACTTGGAGATAGTTTCTCTCTCTAGATCTCCAAAATGGCAAATGTTCTAAATGAACAACATAAACTCCCTATTTATAGGCAAAGGCACTAAGGAAGGACTCCTTATAACAAGTGTGCCCCCATCCGTCCGAATAGTCACCCATTCGTCCGAATGGACTTCTTTCCTATATTTAACATTATGAAACCTTATCTTGATCATTTTCCTGCTACTATACGTGATTGATGGAAGTGATAGACATACTGCACTCACATTGACCTTAGTACTCAACATTGTGACAAAGTTTGGCATTAGTACTCAACATTGTGACAAATTAGAACATTAATACCTGATTTTGCAACAAAAAACTATTAGTACCCGACATTGAAATTTGGAAGAAACCACAAGGACCAACGGTGTAATTTTTTTAAAAGTTAAATATTATAGTTCACGACATGTGGTTTTTAACGGTAAAGCGGAGATAAATATTTAGAAATTATTTATAGAACAATTATTTACGAAATGATTATTTACTTATTAATTTTAAATTTAATTAAAAAACAATTAAAAAATGGATGATAATGGTTAATATGATTTATTAGATAAATAATACTATTAATATATTTATTAGATAAATCTAATGGTTCGTATTTGAGTTAAAAAAACAGAAGTTATGGGGTAGCCTCCATACAACAAATGGGTACACCAAAAAGGATATTGTGAGACAAAATCAAACAACCTTCAACCATTTATGTACCATCAAGTATACATATTTATAATATGAATTTACCCTCATTTATAAGTATTTTTAAGGCAATTTATGAAGGAAACACTACCTAAAGCGTTCATTTTCATTTTTTGTAGGATTTAAAGGTCCATATAAAAAGGAAGCAGAAAAAAAATTCGGACGAAAAATACGAAGTTTCTTTGAAGCACCCCCGTCTTTTGGAAAACAACTGAAAATAGCCATGCCTCCCATGTTAGCCAGCCTTTTGGAAAATTTGCAAAGATCAAATAAGCGTGGTGAGCAAGAAAGAAAAAGTGCCGCACATGCCCATGCATACACATGCATGCCCGTGCCTACACAAAAGACAAATAAAGACAAAAGCAAGAGACCAAAAGTACACATGTTGCCGGCCCTGTCGGGACAGCTCGCCATGCATGACCATGCATGGGCAGGCACCCTTAAGCCTACAACTTCCTGGGAGATAGAAAGGATAAGATCTCGAAGCTTTCAACGTAAGGACAACGCATGGTGGTGCATTCACATGCACGCCCATGCTGCCTTTGACCAGCCTACACAGAGAGGCCTCGTTCATCCTTTTGAGGCATGCCCTTCTTTGCTCTCTAATTCCTTGGTTAACTACAACCCCAAGGCTAATAGACTTGTGCCTTCTTGGCCTTGTTCTTGTAACGCTTAGCAAGTTGTACTTTCCTTATTTAGAAAGTTGTAATCGTATTCCTATTTTTGGAAACTTGTAATTGTATTGTATTGTATTCGTATTCCCTTTCCCGACATTGTAATCCAAAGCTTTGATCATAACGAAATTTCATTATTTTATACTTATACATGTTACATACATGTGTTATACGTTGCAATCTTGAATACATGTTTATACGCGAAAACCAATACCTGGAATACTTGAAACATCTATTATATGTGAATTATACTCATACCTTGCACTTTTATGTTTGAAATGCTTAGAACCGGGTAAAATACGTGACAATGACCCAATATATAGCCCTCAAACTGATGAAGACCCCCTCGTGCGGACCAAACCTCTCTCGTGCGAACTTGCTTCCTTCGCATGAGCCAACCTACCTTTGCACGAACCAACCTCCTTCGTTCGAACCAACACTCTTTCGCACATTGATGTCTCCTTCGCATGAACGACCTTCATCTGCACGAACCTCTCTTCCGCATGAAACGGAGCTGGAAATGGGTTATGGGCTGCCTTTTAACAACTCCCAATCACTTCCTACTTCATAAATAACTTAAACCATAATCCTATCTTATAAATTGGAGCCTCCATACACTCCTAAACACTTTCCATAAACTTAAATCACTCTCAAATCTTCATATTTTCCTCTCTAATTTACAAGACTTGGCAGGAAGTTGCAAGCCTTCTAAGTGAATTTTAGTTGACTTCTCTTCTTATTTCTTCATGTTTTTTCTACCATTCTACTTGGACAACCTCTAGGAAGGTTTTCACAAGTTTACCATGGCAAACTAAGGTGAAACCTCACCACATTTGAGGTCCAAAGTCGAGTTAAAATTCGGCTTTCTTTTATACTTTTGTATCTTGCATTTCTTGATCAAAACATGGTTGAATCTTGCATCCGCCAATCTCCCAACTAAGTTCATAGTTGTGGGTTTGTGTTGTGGTTAATTTCCACCAAGAAAGAAGTTCAAAAACTCATTTAAATTATGCTTATACATGTTCTAAGTGTTGAAACCATCCAAGATTCACCATCTTCAATATGGATGAACTTGTGTTTTGGTAGAAGTGTGAACCGTGGGAGCCTTGGCTTTCCAAACTAGTTCCACTACCTCACTTGTTACTTTGTTTATGTTCATCCATGTAGCTTCCAAGATGTAATAACCCGCACCTTCGTGCATTGTTACCACTCGCGACACTCGTTACGCCTAGCACCAGGGATTCAGATCATAATGTAACTATATCGCATACGTCGCTATTTCGCAATATAATCGCATATATTCGCATATTCTAACACTACATCGCATCACAAATACTAACACTCACGATGACTTTGAGTGAGGACCTATTCTACCATCCTCGATGGCCGTGATGTGTCGCATCGCAAATTCGAAAGCGCAACCGCAATCATGCGCAACTCGATTATTGCAGGATTCGAAATAAGGATACGTATATAAGATCTTTTTGTGATTAAATTATAATAAATATACGTATATGTATGGGTATGAAAATGTGTAACCAAACTAGTGCAACGCTTAACGATCGAAACCGTATGCTAAAACTCAGCTCGTCGGAGGTGTTTGACCGAATGACACTTCGGTCGGACAGCCATCCGGTCGGATAGCCATCCGATCGGATGACCCTCCGGTCGAACAGCCATCCGGTCGGACCACATCACCTCCTTTCTCCTCCTTTGCCTATAAATTGCCCGTGTCACATCACTTGAACAGCTCAGATCTGAGTGATTTCCACATGTTTTTACACAAATCTTATCCAAATCTATGTTATCTAATCAAAGGGTTGTGTGATTTCAGGTTCAACATGGGAAACCGTCAAGAACGGTCAAATCTGATGGAACGGGGTGGTTCCCGGCCGTTAGAACGGGTCGGACTTGAGGGAAATTACAGTTGTTTAGTACGATATCACACCACCTCGGTCAAATAACCATTATTCTTTTTCAAAACCATCAAGTTCATGACGATCAGGACGTCGGAACGGATTGTCGTCCGACCGGAATTCTGTTCGATCGGAGTGCACTTGGAGCTTTCAGCTCATCATCTCAAACGGGTGACCATCCGACCGGATTGCCATCCGATCGGATAGTCACTAAATAAACATCATCCAAAAAAGTGACCATCCGACTGGATTGCCATCAGACCGGATAGCCATTAGTCAATTAACATACCATCCGACCAGACAGCATGCCATCCGACCAGACAGCATGCCATCCGACCGGACAACATGCCATCCGACCGGACAGCGTGCCATCCGACCGGATTACCACTAAGAACTATAATTTAACTTTTCACCGTTTAACGCACCGCGCATCGCTTACGCTACCATTCCATGTTCATACAACTCAGACGCGCTCTCAATCAATCCAATCAAGTTGTGTTTACTTGTTGAAAATGCACTGTGAGTATACTTGAGCCCTTTTTGCTTTTTGCACTTTTAGGTGTAACATACGTTGCTATCAAATCGAATCACATCAAATGCTTAAACTATTTATCACTTGCGAATGACTTACGTGCATATTTATATGTGGTACTAGTTACATATGTGCTAGGACTTATACTTGTGACGTCCCACCATGACTAGTATAGTACTATTATGCCCGACGGGGTCTAGTTTGCCATCGCGTATTCGAGCATCGAGGACTTAGCTGGTAGTATCGGTTTTGTGAGTATTTATGTCATGTATCCCGTTTATGTATGTAGGAAATTCGCAGCAGCTTTTAATCTATTATGATATTACATATCAAACCCGTATACTCGCCAATACTTTTGTATTGACTTTATTTTAACGTATGTTGCAGGTTAGATCGCAGACTATCTCAATCAAGCTAGGGAGTCTAGAAACTCAACTAAAATCTAGGTTGTCGGATTTGTATTGTTCGAGAGAACACAACATCAGTGATAACTTACGTGTGAGAACTTAGGATCTCATGTTTCCTATGTGTCTCCTATGTGTATACATGATACTATACTACTTGCAACAAGTTTTAAACGCGCTCAAATCGCACCGCAAAACTTAAAATCATTATGATCGAATCTCACTCCAAGTCTCTTTCTATCTAGATGCCTTCCAACAATTCTACTTCGAGAATGTCAGCAAAGAGACGAGCCAAACAAAGGGACGAAAAGAGGATTGCTTCACTTGTGACCAGGGAAGTGGTCAAAGTCCTTCCTCAGATTGTCACACAAGTGCACTCTCTTGTCAACTCTCGAACTACGGAAGGCGTTAAGACAAAAGAGCTGCAATCTATTTTTCTCTACAAACACTTCAAAGCCTGTGATCCAATGGTCTTCACAGGTGAAGGAGGTGTCTCTCAGCTACTCCAGTGGTTCGATTCTGTTGAGGTAACCCTTCGTCAGAGTGGGTACCCCGAGCATTTTCAAACCACTTGCACTACTGGAGTATTTCAATCGCATGCACTCGACTGGTGGACCACCGAACGCAACAAACGTGGGATTCACGCAGCCTATGCTCTCTCCTGGAATGAGTTGAAAGAGCTCATAAGGGAAGAGTACTGTCCTCCCCACGAAGTCCAGAAGTTGGAAAGCGAATTTTGGGAAATCAAGCAAGTCAAAGGTGACAATGCTGGCTACACCGCAAGGTTCAAACAACTTAGCACAATCTGCCCAAGTCAAGTCGACACTTCAGAAAAAGCCATCGTGAAATACATTCGTGGCTTGCCTGAATGTGTGGGTGATTTTGTCAAAGCTGCCAAACCTACTACCATCGAAGAAGCCTACCGCTTAGCCGCAGAAATCAACAACAAACGACTCATGGAAGGGTTTTTCTCCAAGAATCCTGTCAAGAAAACTTATCAAGCAATCGTTATTAATTCTTCTGTCGAATTTACCGACGATTCTTCTAATGAATCTGCCGATGATTCTTCGGACAAATCTACCGAAGAATCATCCAGCAACGACTCGACCGAAGATTCTGCAAGTGAATCCTCAGACGAATCATCCAACGACGACACCTCATCGCAAAACACCGACAAACCCAGCCGCAAACGAAAGATTTCAAGCCCGAACTCATCAACAACCGAACTGCTGCAACCGAAGCCTCTTCAAGCAGTTCCGGTGTTTCCAAAGCGAGCTTACACTGGAGCTCATCCCCAGTGTTACTCATGCACCTACCATTACCAGGTCGGAGCTGACTGTCGCTATTGCAAAAACTGCAACCGTTACGGTCACTTCACCCGCAACTGCCGCACCGAACCACGAACTTGAGTATAACAACAAGAGCTCCAGCAAAAGTCTTCAACACCAAGCATCTAGTAAGCATAGGATAATGTTGTAATGATACGATTTTCGACGTTAATTTCTAAGCATTGAACCTACTCTATTACTCGATGTTGCCACTATGTGTAACATTAACACTCGCTTTCACTCTCTAGTCGTCGCACTTAGACTAGCTTCACACACACGAACTATATACTATATCACGATATAACGTGTTTTAACCTCACTACACTCTTAGAATAAGGTACGATAAACGTGCAAGGAACGACTAATCACGGGTGCACACGGGATTATTTGGGTCAGTGCACGGAGATCGTAGTAAATTCTAAGGTGCCATAAGCGTCTCGACAATGTGTGACACCAAATCACGGGATGTAAGTAGTAGGGGTCAAGCAAGGTGTGCTTTATCATACTACCGAAGTTTTGTGAAGAAAGTGCCACGTGGAGTTCAACGTTATTTGACCAATTATACTATTACGATTATTTTCGACACCCTACACTCAATCGCAAGGCGTAACAATTGAATCGCATCACTGCGATACTTTTCGTAAGTCTGCGAACGCAATGCAATCGCCTCTTCGATAGACCTTGGTGGGTCTACCCCGCAGGGCATTTGCAGCGACGCAAGACTGGACGTAAGTCCACACCGTAACTCAATCGCAGTTTTGTTGGAATCTATCGCATTATCGCTTAAATCTATCTCGCAATCGCTATTGTCTATTATGTGTATCTCGCAATCTCTATCGCTTATTATGTGAATCTCTATCGCTTGTTATGTGAATCTCTATCGGTTATTGTGTATCGCTTGCTGTGTATCAATCTATCGCTCGCTCCATCGCTATAACCATCGCTAACGCCTACCGTTATCTGTGTCATCTGTGTTAAATTTAGCACACATGACCTCGCTTCACGAAACGAAACTCATATGGCTAAAGCATGGTGGATACGCAGCTGGTACTTCCTATATATAAGTGTTTTAGCCATATCAGCAGACTTTTGTGGAAAAAGGCCATGTGGGGTCTAATATTAGTAAATTTGGGGAGTTGATCAATCCAATCGAATCACATAAATCGCGCGTGTCTCCATCACTCACAACGCAACAACCGTCGCTTATCGTTCGTCGGTTGTCGCTACCGCTCACCGCTTATCGCAAAATTCGTTTATCGCTACCTGTGTTACGTGAGCACACCTGACATTGATTCATGAACCAGATCTGGTATGGTTGGAACACGGTAAATACATCACGGGTACTTCCTATATGTATAAGTGATTCAGCCATACTAGCAAACTTTCGTGGGCAGATGCCATGTGGGGCTTAACGTTGATTAAATTGTAAAGTTATAAAGGCTAAATCGAATCGCATTACTCGCTTATCGTGATTCGTCTATCGCTTATTCGCTTATCGTGTACTGCTTATCGCTCATCGCTCATCGTTTGGTATTCATCACAGTCTGTGTGGTATTAGTATGCATGACATCGCTTCACGGGACAAAACTAACCTGGTCGAACGTAGTGTTTCGCCATGTTAGCAAACTCTTGTGGAAATGTGCCATGTGGGTTTTTATGTGGAATCTACTCGAAATCGCACTATTCACTATCGCTTATTGCTCGTCGCCTATCAAGACACGCTACTTCGATGTTTCGTGTTATCAAGCTACTCGCACACGCTGTCATCGCTATGTTCGCGATCCAGCTCGCTGTTTAATCTATTCAATTCTACTCTCAACTCGGTCCGACCTTCTATCGATTGGACCAAGGGAACGCAATTCTATATGTGTCCTATCGGCACACCTGACACCGCCTCACGAAACGGAAGTAATATGGGCAAAACATGGTGGATACGCCGCAGGTACTTCCTATATATAAGTGTTTTAAACATATTAACAAACTTTCGTGGGAAAGTGCCAAGTGGGGCTCGATGATTAACTACCTTTTGTACTATTAAAACTTATTTTATAAAATTTTTTATTTAAAACCGGTGGACAAGTGAAATTTTCTCACGACGTGGAGGTAACATCGAATCAGCTTAACTCCATGTCCAAGAAAAGTTTCATAAGTCCAGTTTTCCTTAAAGCTTTTACAACATCAAAACGAAACCCTTCTTAAGACGTTGGTTCAACATCGAGTTCAGCTTGAACCCATGTCATAGGAAAGTTTTCTTAACTCCAATTTTCTTTCCAAATTTTTAGCGGACGTTTCATGCAACGTGGGTTAACATCGACTCAGTTGATCCTACGTTATAAAAATTTTTTTCAAGATTTCCTTTCTTCAATATCTAATTGCAATGATTTAGTAACCTCTTCGAAATTTGACATGTTTTTGGTACGCTAACTCGTGGGATACTACTTTTGTTATCACGTCGCTCTCCGCTATCGCAGTCGACCTCTCTTACTCGAAACTCTCTCGCTTGTCAACTCTCGGTCAATTAACTCGCTGTATCGCTACTTATACGGGATCAACTCTCAAAAGTCTACTTGTTGGCTTAATTTCGGGACAAAATTTCCTAAAGTAGGGGAGACTGTAACAACCCGCACCTTCGTGCATTGTTACCACTCGTTACACTCGTTACGCCTAGTACCAGGGATTCGGATCATAATGTAACTATATCGCATACGTCGCTATTTCGCAATATAATCGCATATATTGGCATATTCTAACGCTACATCGCATCGCAAATACTAACACTCACGATGACTTTGAGTGAGGACCTATTCTACCCTCCTCGATGGCCGTGATGTGTCACATCGCAAACTCGAAAGCGCAACCGCAATCACACGAAACTCGATTATCGCAGGATTCGAAATAAGGATACGTATATACGACCTTTTTGTGATTAAATTATAATAAATATACATATATGTATGGGTATGAAAACGTGTAACCAAACTATCGCAACGCTTAACGATCGAAACGGTGTGCCAAAACTCAGCTCGTCGGACGTGTTTGACCGAATGACACTTCGGTCGGACAACCATCCGGTCGGATAGCCATCCGATCGGATGACCATCCGGTCGAACCGCCATCCGGTGGGACCACATCACCTCCTTTCTCCTCCTTTGCCTATAAATTGCCCGTGTCACATCACTTGAACAGTGATGTGACAACTCTCACTCGACCAGCACGCTCTTGGACCCTTTTCTCTCGATTTCTCGCGATTTTTGTAAGTTTCCGACCTAAATCTTGTACTTCTATGATCTACACTCAATTCTACACCTTTCTACCTTTTAAAAATCCAATTTTAACCGTGAAATCTGCTGATTTGAGGTGTTCTAGGATGATGTCATCATGAGTTCATGTGAACTTCAAAGTGTGACCTCATTTTCATCATGAACAGCTCAGATCTGAGTGATTTCCACATGTTTTTACACAAATCTCGTCCAAATCTATGTTATCTAATCAAAGGGTTGTGTGATTTCGGGTTCAACATGGGAAACCGTCAAGAACGGCCAAATCTGATGGAACGGGGTGGTTCCCGGCCGTTAGAACGGGTCGGACTTGAGGGAAATTACAGTTGTTTAGTACGAAATCACACCGCCTCGGTCAAATAACCATTATTCTTTTTCAAAACCATCAAGTTCATAACGATCAGGACGTCGGAACGGATTGCCGTCCGACCGGAATTCTGTCCGATCGGAGTGCACTTGGAGCTTTCAGCTCATCATCTCAAATGGGTGACCATACAACCGGATTGCCACCTGATCAGATAGTCACTAAACAAACATCATCCAAACAAGTGACCATCCGACCGGATTGCCATCCGACCAGATAGCCACTAGTCAATTAACATACCATCCGACCAGACAGCATGCCATCCGACCGGACAACATGCCATCCGACCGGACAGCGTGCCATCCGACCGGATTACCACTAAGAACTATAATTCAACTTTTCACCGTTTAACGCACCGCGCATCGCTTACGCTACCATTCCATGTTCAGACAACTCAGACGCGCTCTCAATCATTCCAATCAAGTTGTGTTTACTTGCTGAAAACGCACTGTGAGTATACTTGAGCCCTTTTTGCTTTTTGCACTTTTGGGTGTGACATACGTTGCTATCAAATCAAATCACATCAAATGCTTAAACTATTTATCACTTGCGAATGACTTACGTGCATATTTATATGTGGTACTAGTTACATATGTGCTAGGACTTATACTCGTGACGTCCCACCGTGACTAGTATAGTACTATTATGCCCGACGGGGTCTAGTTTGCCATCGTGTATTCGAGCATCGAGGACTTAGCTGGTAGTATCGGTTTTGTGAGTATATATGTCGTGTATCCCGTTTATGTATGTAGGAAATTCACAGCAGCTTTTAATCTATTATGATATTACATATCAAACCTGAATACTCGCCAATACTTTTGTATTGACTTTATTTTAATGTATGTTGCAGGTTAGATCGCAGACTATCTCAATCAAGCTAGGGAGTCTAGAAACTCAACTAAAATCTAGGTTGTCGGATTTGTATTGTTCGAGAGAACACAACATCTGTGATAACTTATGTGATTATATTTGTTTATTAGTATGGGATAATGAACGCATTAAATATTGTCGCTAATAGTTGTTATGGATTCTCCTGAGCAATCTGATTCGCCTAGTGCCGCGCCCCGATGATTCCGCCTTCGGTTGGGGTGTGACACAAGACTCTAAGTAACACAACCCCACCGCACCTCCAACATTTACCATGATATGTATGGAACACCCGGGTTGATCTTACTTGGCTACCTGGTAAAATTAGTTAGTTTATGTTATTCTTATTCATTACCAATCGGGTTTATCAACCATGTTGATGAACTTTGGGTTTTAGTGAATTATAGAATGAGGTATTTCATACCTCCATGCTTGACTTACATGAATTCTATGAAATTATATGATGGACTTATACTATATAATATAAAATATATATTTTTAGCCAAATTCATAATACTAACCGGATTATGGTTAGATGTCGTGAGCTTAGGCTATATTATCTTTGTTCTTTATTTATCGTTTGTGATTCTAATGGGCAAGTTAGGACCCATGAAAATACGTAAAATCTTAGTGTCCAAACGAGTATATAGACGGGATATATTTTCGTGTACATATACTTTATGATATTTAAATCCGAATCCAAACTCCCCACTAAAATCCGAATACTCACACACCTTCGTTTCCCCATCGTAGGGTAAGTCGGAAAGCTAGCAAAACCGTGAGTATACATTACTCCCTTTTTACTTTTAGCACTTTTGGGTGCAATACGTATATGCTATTATACTCATGCAATCACATACTTTATGCTTAAATCACAAACAAACAATCCAACATACATGCTTAATACGTTATACTTGGACTCATATATGCTAGAATTCTTTAGGCTATATACTTGTCATTAACTTCGTACAAGCCTCCCTTAATATATATATATATATATATAGCGTTATAGATTAACGCACCGCCCGTATTCTTGAGGTCATGTTAAGTTAAACAAAACGGTCTTATCATTGCTAAGATAAGATTATACTACCAGGAATCATTGGGTTGACATTTATAGTTGCATGCTAGCATCGTATGTTAGTTTTAAGATGACAATTATGCAATGTGGATTCGTTAAACTTTTATACTTATGCCAGTACTTAAACTTATGCATAACTATAGGGGATTAGAATTTTTTTTTCCATGATTTGACCTAGTCTATAGTTTAAGTACCAAACTTGACAATTCTTGAATTCTCATGATTAAAATACTTGCATTCTTCCAATTTTGCTTCTTATCTTTCTTTTGTCTTTGTTTATGCATGCCTTTCCTAAGGATAACACAATACACACATGAAGACGTGAAGACACTCGCATTTCACCAACGAGATGACTTTCACGAAAAATAGCCGTGAAAACTCACAACTTTTGGTGAAGTCCCTCAATCCGCGTATTCGATTTTTCATGAAATTACGACATCAAGTTAGGAGTGAAATTCACATCTTGATGGAAAATTTCTCATTCATACTTTAGTGGAACCTTACCAACGAGTCAGGATTTACATCCTTGACCCGTTCGGTGAGTACTAACCACACTTAGGGTACGATGTTTCCAAGTTAGGGGTGAAACTCTCATCTTGACAACTAGTTTCACTCCTCGATTTTCAATCCCGCCAAAGTCTTGAATTTTCGATCGACTATGGACATGTAGTAGCCAGAAGGGTGAATGCCGTTAACCGCTTCTCGGTGAGAGTATTCCACCTAATAGGCAAAAGCCTCTTTCCCTAACTCGAAAGAACATTCGACCATTTTGGGATAGTCTTAGTTTCATTTCGAGACACTACAATGTTTTACATTGAATCTCTTTTATGTTATATCAATTTTAATGTATTTTTATACTTGACTCCTCGTTCGTTTCAAAACCGAAGCATGAATCGCACGTTACCCGCAATCAAAACAATATTAGTGCTCGAGAACAAACTAAATTTACCTTCCTTTCGTCTTTATTCGTAATTATACAATGTGAATACGTGTTATACTTGTGCAAACTATGTGAAACCTACGTGTTACGTGAAAATACTATTATGCTCATCCATGCAAAACAAATATGATTTTCTAAACATATTATGATCAAGTCTCATTTTTTCCCCTATTTAGGTCTTTTAGATGTCTTCCAATCATAAGTCGAACTCAAGGAGAAACTCCAAGTCCAACTCTAATGTCGATTCGATGTCCAAGAAAGACATGATGAAGTTCAAGGTCAAGCAAATGGCCAAGGTTATCCCCGACATTGTCAGTAAAATCCAAACCCCCAACAATGTCGAATCCCCTCATGCCTCGGTCGAATCCAAAGTCGATCCACCCAAGTCAACCTTCACGTTCAAACAGTTCAACTCTTGTAGCCTAATGCCGTTTACAGGCGAAGAAGGAGTGACGAAGATGCTCCAATGGTTCGATACCATTGAAACCACACAGAGGGTGTCCTGAACACCTTCGCACCACCAACGCCACCGGAGTTTTCCGATCGAGGGCACTCGATTGGTGGACGGCCGAGCGTAATGCACGTGGTGACGACGCAGCCTACGCGTTGACTTGGGCCGAGCTCAAAAAGCTCATGAAGGACGAGTTTTGTCATCCCCACGAGCTCCAACAACTCGAAAAAGAGTTTTGGAATATCAAGCAAGTCGGGAGCGACAATACCAGCCTCACCACTAGGTTCAAGCAACTTAGCGCCTTGTGCCCAGGTCAAGTCGACACCATCGAAAAAGTCATCGCCAAGTACATCTGTGCCCTCTCATCCTCTATTTCCAACTTTGTTGAGTCCGCTCAACCCAAAACCCTTGAAGACACCTTCCGTCTCGCCGCCAAATTCAACCATAACTGAATTTTGGATGGAACCTATGAAACAAAGGGTTCTGCCAAAACGGGGTTCACCGAGCCACCACCGAATCAACCGCTGAATATCCAAACCATCACCCAAACCCAACACCAATGGTAAGAAATGGAAGGCTTCGAACCGAAACTATGCGGTTGTTACTCCGTAAAGCCCTCCTCAACCACAACCACAAAAATAACTTTCTTTAAGCCAAAACCCCAAACCGACAAAGCGAGCTTACACTTGGACTCATCCACGATGCAATACTTGCACTTATCACCACCCAACCTCCGCACCATGCCGCCTTTGCACTACGTGCAACAGATTTGGGCACTCCAATACCCAATGTTGGAATGGCCAAAAGCCACAAGGCAACCAAACCCAACAGATCGCACCTGTTACAAATGTGGAAACCTGAACCATCTCAACAACGCCTGCCCTCAACGCAACAACAATCAGCGGCAAGTTCCTCGTGGATGAGCTTTCGTCATCACCGCCGCTCAGGCCCAGAACAACAACGACGTTATAAATGGTACGTCTATCGTAAACGATGTATACGCTTCTTGTTTATTTGATATTGTTGTATCCGTTGAATTTGAACAGTTGCTTAAGTGTAGACGCTCTAAGTTGCCAAAATCATTCGTTGTCGAAGTCGCTAACGGTAAATCTATAACTGTCGATTATGTCCTTCTTAATTGTTCTCTTAATCTCAACGATCACAAGTTTTCAATCAACCTCATACCCATGCAATTGGGTAGTTTCGACATCGTAGTAGGTATGGATTGCCTTCAGCGAGTCTGTGCTGAAGTTGTTTGTCCCAAGAAATTCATTTTTCTTCCCCTTCCATCTAGTGATTCGTTACACATCTACTGTGAGAAACCTTCAAAAGGTCTCAAAATTATGTCGTGTACTCAAGCGAACAAATACTTACACAAAGAGTACTTTGCCTTTCTTGCCCATATCATGGAAAAGAAGGACAAAGGAAAATGCATGAATGATGTTCCTATCGTTTACGATTTTCTCTACATCTTTCCCGAAGACCTACCTGGTTCTCGTCCTCCTTGTTCTGTTGACTTTCCGCATCACACCTGTTGCAAAATCCCCATACAATCTCGCACCCTCAGAAATGCAATAGCTATCGAGCCAACTCCAATAATTACTTGATAAATGCATTATACGCCCTAGTACTTCTCCTTGAGGCGTTCCGGTCCTCCTTGTCAAAAAGAAAGATGGATCATTCCATATGTGCACCGACTACAGCGAACTCAACAAGCTCACCATCAGGAACCGTTATCCTCTTCCTCGTATTGACGACCACTTCGATCAACTCTAAGGCGCAACTTGTTTCTCCAAAATCAACCTTCGTTCTGGCTACCATCAACTTCGAGTCCTCGAGAAGATATTCTTAAAACGCGTTTCGTACTAGATACAGTCACTATGTGTTTGTAGTCATGCCTTTCGATTTAACCAATGCACCTGCAGTTTTCATGGATTTGATGAACCACGTGTGTAAGTTATACTTGGATCTCTTTGTGATCGTTTTCATAGATGATATCCTTATCTATTCCAAAACCCAAGATGAGCATGAGTGACACTTGTGTCTAATCCTCAAACTCCTACGAACCGAACAACTTTACGCTAAATTTTCCAAGTGTGAATTTTGGCTAAAGGAAGTTCAATTTCTCGGTCACGTTGTGAATGAGAAATGTATTCACGTTGATCCCGCTAAAACCGAAGTTGTCAAGTACTGGATTGCACCAAAATCTCAGTCCGAAATTCGTCCGTTCCTTGGATTGGTAGGTTATTACCCTCGATTCATTTCCAACTTTTTAAAAATCGTTGTTCCCCCCAATTCTTTGAATAAAAAAGATAAACCTTTTGTTTGGGGTTCCTAACAAAAGGAGTCTTTTCAAACGCTCAAGGACATGCTTTGCAATGCTCCTATTCTCGTTCTTCCCAATGGTAATGACGATTTCGTTGTGTATTGCGATGCATCAAACCAAGGTCTCGGTTGTCTTCTCATGCAACGAGACAAGGTTATCGCTTACGCTTCAAGACAACTCAAAATACATGAGAAGAACTACACTACCCACGACCTTGAAGTTGGTGTAGTTGTTTTTGCGTTAAAGATATAGCGACACTACCTTTACGGTACTAAGTGTGTGGTATTCACCGACCATGAGAGCTTTAGCACATCTTTAACCAAAAAGAGCTCAACACGCGTCATTGCCAATGGGTAGAGATGCTCAACGACTATGAGTGCGAGATTCGCTACCATCCTGGTAAAGCGAATGTCGTGGCCGACGCTCGTAGTCGCAAAACTCAAGTAAAGAGTATCTGTTGTTTCCAAATTCTAAACGACCTTCGAGATCGCATTCGCGAAGCACAATACTCACCATTAATGAGGATAACTTATACGACGAGATGAAGTCTGGTGTTGAAAATCAACTTGTATCAAGGTTCGACAAGATCCTTTACTACCTCAATGGTGTTTGGGTACCAAACCGTGATGACCTTCATCAACTCTTAATGAAGGAGGCACACAAGTCTTGATACGCTATTCATCCTGGTGCCGATAAGATGTATTAAAACCTTCGTACATCTTATTGGTGGCCTAGTATGAAGAAAGATATCGCCACCTACGTTTTAAAATGTCTCATGTGTTCTAATGTGAAAGTCGAACACCAATGTCCCTCTAGCTTACTCGAACAACCAGGAATTCTTGTCTAGAAATGGGAGAGTATAGCTATGGATTTCATCACCAAACTTCCTCGAACTTCATCTGGTCATGATAGCATCTGGGTAGTCATTGATCGTTTGACCAAATCCGCTCATTTCCTCCCCATTCGTGAAGACTACAAAGTCGAGAAATTTGCTCGTATCTACACGAATGAAGTTATTTAGTGTCATGGTATCCCCATTGACATCATTTCTAACCATGATGGTCGTTTCACCTCGCGCCTTTGGCAAACTTTTCAAACCACCCTTGGTACTCATGTCAACCTTAGTACCACTTTTCACCCTCAATAAGACGGTCAAACTGAGCGTAAAATTCAAACCCTCGAGGACATGCTTCGTTCTTGCATAATCGATTTTGGTGGCATTTGGGATATACACCTAACTTTGGTAGAATTCTTGTACAACAACAATTATCACACGAGTATTCAAATGGCACCATTCGAAGCATTGTATGATCGGAAGTGTCGTTCGGCTATTTGTTGGCATGAGATCGGAGATGCTCAAATCACCAGTCCCGAGCTCATACAAGAAACACCAGACATGATCCTGCAAATTCGTGATAACCTACTCAAAGCTAGAAGCCGACAAAAGATTTAAGCCGACAAGAGATGTAAGACCTTGGAATTTAATGTTGGTGATCACGTACTCCTCAAGGTATCCCCTTGGAAAGGAGTAGTTCGATTTGGTAAGAAAGGCAAACTCACTCCTCGCTTCATAGGACCCTTCAAGATTCTCGAAAGGATTGGTAAGGTAGCGTATTGACTAGATCTACCTCAAGAACTCAACAACGTTCATCCGATGTTTCAGGTTTCTAATCTAAAGATGTGTCTAGCCGAAGAAGCACTTCAAGTTCCACTCGACGATCTCCAAATCAACAAATCCTGACAATTCGTGGGAAAACTGGTCAAAATCATGGACCAGGGAACCAATTAGCTAAGGCGCAGTCGAATTCCCATAGTCAAGGTTTGACGGGAAGGAAAACATGGCGCTGAATTTACTTAGGAACTCGAAAGTGAAATGAAGACCAAGCATCCGCATCTGTTCGTTGAGTCTTCTTCTTGAATAAATTTCAGGACGAAATTTCCTCAAGTAGGGGGGACTATAACGCTTCGCATTTTGTATTTTCCTAATTTAGAAAGTTGTAATCGTATTCCTATTTTTGGAAACTTGTAATTGGATCGTATTCGTATTTTCTTTCCCAACATTATAATCCGAGGCTTTGATCATAATGAAATTCCATTATTTTATACTTATACATGTTACATACATGTGTTATACGTTGAAATCTTGAATACAAGTTTATACGTGAAACCCAATACTTGGAATACTTGAAACATCTATTATATGTGCATTATACTCATACCTTGCACTTTTATGCTTGAAATGCTTAGAACCGGCTAAAATATGTGACAATGACCCAACATATAGCCCTCAAACGGATGAAGACCCCCTCTTGTGGACCAAGCCTCTCCCGTGCGAACTTGCTTCCTTTGCATGAACCAGCCTACCTTCGCACGAACCAGCCTACCTTCGCATGAACCAGCCTCCTTCGTGCAAACCAACACTACTTCGCGTGGAGCTGTCTCCTTCGCACGAAACTTCTCATCCGCGCAAACCTCTCATCTGCATGAAACGGAGCTGGAACGAACCTCTCAACCTCTCATTAATAACTTAAATCCTAATCCTATCTTATAAATAGGAGCCTCCATACACTCCTAAACATTGTCCAAACACTTAAATCACTCTCAAATCTTCATATTTTTCTCTCAAATTTGCAAGACTTGGTAGAAATTTGTAAGCCTTCTAAGTGAGTTTTAGCTCACTTCTCTTCTTATTTATTCATGTTTTCTTCTACCATTCTACTTGGACAACCTCTAGGAAGGTTTTCACAAGTTTGCCATGGTAAACTAAGGTGAAACTTCACCACATTTGAGCTCCAAAGTAAAGTTACAATTCTGCTTTCTTTTATACTTTTGTATCTTGCATTTCTTGATCAAGGCATGGTTGAATCTTGCACCCACGAAGCTCCCAACTAAATTCATAGTTGTGGGTTTGTGTTGTGTTTCATTTCCACCAAGAAACAAGTTCAAAAACTCTTTTAAATTATGCTCATACATGTTCCAAGTGTTGAAACCATCCAAAATTCACCATCTTCAATATGGATGAACTTGTGTTTTGGTAGAAGTGTGAACCGTGGAAGCCTTAGCTTTCCAAACTAGTTCCACTACCTCACTTATTACTTTGCTTATATTCATCAAAGTAGCTTCCAAGACTCAAAGTAACATAACCCAGCCACACCTCCAACATTTACCATGATGGGTATGGAACACCTGGGTTGATCTTACTTGGCTACTTGGCAAAATGAGTTAGTTTATGTTATTCTTATTCATGACCAACTGGGTTTATCAACCATGTTGATGAACTTTGGGTTTTGGTGAATTGTATAATGAGGTATTTCATACCTCTATGCTTGACTTACATGAATTCTATGATATTATATGATAGACTTATACTATATAATATAAAATATATATCTTTATCCAAATTCATAATACTAACCGGATTATGGTTATATGTCTTGAACTTAGGCTATATTATCTTTGTTCTTTATTTCTCGTTTGTGATTCTAATGGGCAAGTTAGGAACCATGAAAACACGCAAAATCTTAGTGTCCAAACGAATATATAGACGGGATATATTTTCATGTACATATACTTTATGATACTTAAATCTGAATCCCAAACTGAACTTCCCACTAAAATTCGAATACTCGCACACCTTTGTTTCCCCATCGTAGGGTAACATCAGTGGTCTAACTCTCAACGCTCGTCAAACTCAAGGATTAAATCGGAAAGCTAGCAAAACCATGAGTATGCATTACTCCCAAGCATATATATACGTTTTTTTTTCTAACTCCTCTTAATAACTTTCAAACAACTTTAATATTTGACAAATAATCCCCTCTAGTTTCATCAACATAGTTAACCTGATTATCTTATTACAATACTTCAGTTAGTGTGTTTCTATTATAAAGTTAACTAACAAACTAACCTTGTTAATTAACTTCTTAAAGGAATCGCTAACTTTTGTTGACTAGGTTTACTAACCTAGTTAGTTTATTTACTTTGTTATATAGTTTCTACTAATTACAAAACAACCCTTTAACTTATAGCTTTTTATAATGAAAAATTCAAATCCGTTAATGCTTCCCTTGTATATATAAATCTAACTGAACTAACAGAGTTGCTTTATAATATTAATGTTGCCAACCCGCAAACAATATTGGGCTCTAAACCTATCTCCTTATCGAGTCTTTGTACAAGATTATTGCAAAATTGTTCACAATTAGTTGAATCCAATGATTCATTGTCTTATTTCCTCGACCGAATCGGCATTTGTAGGAGGTAGGAACATCTTGGATGGAAGGTAGTGAGTGAAGTTGTCTCGTGGGCTAAATATTGCAAAAAAAAAAGTGATACTTTATAAAGTAGATTTCGAGAAAGCTTATGATACTCTTAATTGGAAGTTCTTGTTGGGGGGTTTTGGAGTTCATGGGTTTTATTGATCGTTGGCGGAAGTAGATGTGGGGATGCCTCGAATCTGGAAAGGGCTCGGTTCTCATTAATGGGAGCGCGTATAGGGGAATTTTGGTTCTAAAGGGGGTTGAGGCAAGGAGATCCGTTGTCGCCTTCTTTGTTCATTATCCTCATGGAGGTTATTGTGATGTTTTTGAAAAGAATGTCGAAGAAAGGATTATCTAGAGGAGTGAATCTTCCAAATGATGGCCCTATCTTGACCCACCTTTTCTACGCAGGCGATGTCATCTTTCTAGATGTTTTCACTTGTGAACCGGGTGTCACATGTATGGTGTTGGGGTTGATGATGTGGAAATTGTTCGGCTTGCAAAGGTTCTTAACTGTTGTGTGGGGGAATTTTCATTTACCTACATTGGCCTTCCCATTGGTGTAAATTTAAAATGAGTAACATTTTGGGAGCCGTTTATTAAATATTTTAGAAAAAAAAACTATTTGTGTGGAAGGCGAAGACCCTTTTCTTTGTCGGAAGGGTGACTCTAGCAAAAGCTATCTTGGGGAGTCTTTCGTCCAACTACCTTTGTGTGTTTAAAGCTCAAAAATCAGTTTTCAATACTCTTGAGGGACTTATGTGGTCATTCATTTGGGATAAAAGGTAGCTAAGGAGTAAGATTAAATGGGTAAGGTGGGAGAAGGTGACTAATCCGAAAAGCATGGGAGGTCTCGGGTTAGGATGGTTGGGGGAATTTAATGTCCCCATGATCACTATATGGTGGTGGAGGCTTAGAAAAAACCTGAACCAATTTTGGACTAAATTCATATCCGCTATTCATGGGGCACATCGGGGTGAATCTTTATTTCCCTTAGACAAGAACGTATCAGGTTATTGGAAATATATTATGTCAATGGAAGGGTATCTCATTAAGGTGGGGTTACATGTGAAAGACAGGCTAAAAGTTGTAATCGGCAATGGCAACACTAATGTGGAAACACATCTTGCAAAATATATAACTTTCCGATACAACACCCTAATCACAAAATCGTCCGTTCGGTTAAATATATAACAATTTTAACTCGTTCGATCTATGAATTTAGCATTTTCGAGACTCCGGAATTATGACAAATGATGACAAACACATGAAAACAATATGAAGATATTAATGTGGTGTCTTTCGGCGCTGCGTTGATACCACTTGTTTCTGGTAGGGGTGTTCATCGAATCGAATATCGAATTTTCGAATTATTCGAATAATTTTTATTTTCCCTTGAATTCGTATTCGATTCGAATTCGATTAAAATCTACCAAATTCGATTCGAATTCATATTTGAATAAAAAACCCAATTCGTATTCGATTAAAAATTCGAATTCGAATAAATTCGATTTGATTTAGATTCTTTAAAGACATGTAAAAAACTATCAAAATGAAACATAAATTTTAAAGAAACCATAAAGCACGATATCATATTAAAAAATTCCAAATAAAGTGTCATAATCTAAAACTCAAAACGAGAAGTCGGGAATAACCACTCCACATTACAAGTTTATATTTTTAGGGTTAGAAATCTATCGATAGATTTGTTACTTAGGTTTTAGTTATGGGCCATGTAGTTGGTTTAGTAACGGGTAATTTTAATACTTGGAATACATTTTGAAAATAATTTGTAGTATAGGCTAATAAAAGTTATATATGTATTATATATAAAAATAATAAATAAAAATGTATAATTTTTATTCGAATTTCGAATCTAATCGAATTTGAAATTGTAAATTCGTATCTGATTCGTATTCGATTTACTTGACTCGAATTGAATCGAAATCGAATTCGAATTCTTATAATCGAAACGAATTCTTTATAATCGAATCGAATTTAAACGAATTTAGAATTTTTCGAATTCGAAACGAATTCTGAACACCCCTAGTTTCTGGGTTGATGAATGGGTAGTGTCAGGGGCGCTAAGCAAAGAGTTCCCTCTATTATTTTGGTCGGCTGCAGATAAGGCGGCAAAGGTTTCTGAATGTGCGGATATTGTGTGTAGTGCGACTCTATGGAAATGGGATTGGGTGCGGAATCTGGCTTCGGTAGGGGCCGGAGTGGGCTCAGCTGGGTAATCTTATGGGTTTTTTCAGCAAATAAAGCTCCATCAACACAAGGATGAGTGGGTCTGGAAGAATGAAGAAGGGGTAAATTTTTATACAAAAAAATTACATCTAGAGCTAAGTATCAGGGGATTCAGTTCATAGTGATATAGGCCGGACCATTGAAATGGAACACTTGGACACTGTTAAAGGTGAACTATTTGGTGTGGCGAGTTGAGATGGATAGAGTAACGGCTAAGACTGCATTACAAGAAAGAGGAGTGCAAGTCTTGAGCATGCTTTCCTGCAGATGCGGCGTGCAGGAGGTGTCATGTGACCACATTTTTGTCTTGTGTCTTCTTACTAGGGCTATGTGGTGGCACGTGTTCAGGTGGGTTAAAATCCCAATCATGGTCGATAGTGTGTCGGTAGTGCAAATTCTTGATTTTATTTCGGATCAAGTTGGGTCGAAGAAATGGAAAAAGACAGTGATGGTGGTCTTTGCAACCTTCTGGAGACTATGGCTTGCTCGCAACGATAAATAATTTAATGGCAACGCAACACCAGTTACTAAGTTGGTGGACTTAATAAAGGAAGATGTTTTCTTGTGGCTTAAAAATAGGAGTGGGGTTAAGATCATTAGCGGGGGCGATTGGTTAGACTTTGATATAGTTTCAATGTTGTAATCCGGATTTTTGTATGTTTGTCTTCAACTTCTTGCTGGTATTTATTTATATAAAGTAGTTAAAAAAAGTTCCAAAATACAGTAACATAACAAATAAAATGTTTACAATGGTGGAGATACAATAGAAAGTTTATTTGTTAGGAAGGCTAGAAAGTGATCTTGACCATTCATTTAGTTAATTAAGGGCTAAGATTAAATGATGGAAATTGAAGGGAAAAAAAGAGGCGCGTGAGTTTGTTTAGGGCATTATAGTCAATCCAAGCCAATAGTTTCTCTCTCCTCCAATCCCCCCCATTTTTTAAACGTTAATAACTCTTTCATACGACATTATTTTTTTTTATAAAAATTGCACCAAAAACGAGCGTTTTTTTATCTTTAAAACGAGTATACTATTGCTATATTTAAAAAAAAAAAAAACCAGTTGCGTAAAACGCAATAGAAAAACCCCCAGTTACGTAAAACGCAATGAAAAAAAACGGAAAAAATGACATTCTTCTAAAACGCAATGCACCAAAAACACAAAGAAATGTATTATTTGTAAAACGCAATGGCCAGAAAACACAAATAAATGTCTTATTTCTAAAACGCAATGAAAAAAAAAACCTAAAAAATGACATTTTTCTAAAACGCAATGCACAAAAAACACAAAGAAATGTCTTATTTGTAAAACGCAATGGCCAGAAAACACAAAGAAATGTCTTATTTCTAAAACGCAATAGCCTAAAAACTCAAAAGAAAATGTACTTTCAAAAACGCAATGGACTAAAAACACATAAAAATGTGTTTTACCTAAAACGCAATGCACCAAAAACACATACAAATGTCTTATTTCTAAAACGCAATGGTCAGAAAGCACTTAAAATGTCTGTTTTCTAAAACGCAATGGACTGAAAAAACATAAAAAATTGTTTTACCTAAAACGCAATGCACCAAAAACACCAAAAAATGTCTTATTTGTAAAACGCAATGGCCAGAAAACACTTAAAAATGACTCATTCTAAAACGTAATTGCCTAAAAAACAAAAGAAAGTGTTCTCTGTAAAACGCAATTGACTGAAAACACCTAAAAAGTGTTTTACCTAAAACGCAATGCACCAAAAACACTTCAAGAATGTGTTTTTCTAAAACGCAATGGCCAGAAAACACATAAAAATGTTTTAGTTCTAAAACGCAATTGCCTACAAACACCAAAGAAAGTGTTCTCTCTAAAACGCATTGAACCATGACAATAGTTTTGTCTGTGCTGTGAATTGTCTGTGCTGTGAACTGTCTCAACTCCAGCCAGGGGCTCTGCCCCTTTGACCCCGCTACCAGGGGCGCTGCCCCGGGACCCCCGCCAAGATCGTAAAACGCAATGACTAAATCAAAAACCCAGATCGTAAAAATGAAATTAAAGAATTTCTTACATGGATCGAAGTGATTTCTTTAACAATTGACGAATTTTGAATGATTGAAACACTTATCAGCGCTCGAATCGAATGGATCGAGTGATTATCTTCAAAATCACTGGAAAAAACGAGATTTTGTATAAAATTAAACTGGGTTTTCTTCAAAAAAGCTGAAGAACACGTTGATCGGGTGTTTGAATCATTGATTGGTGATGAAAATCGCACTATAATGTAGTGATTATTGAGATAGAAAGTGAAGAAAATGTTGAAGATGGTGGGTTTTGAAAATGGTGGGTTTTGAAGTTACTTGGTTTTGAAAAGGAAGAAGAAAGAGTTGGATTGACTAAAATACCCTTTTTATTTATTTTAAATGTTGTCACATGTCCTAATTCTATTGCTTCCTACATTTTCTAGCCAAAATAAACTTTATTCAATCTTTTCCCATGTTTACAAATCCAGTGAGGTTTATATGTACACAATAGTAACGGCAACTCATTAATGAAAAGTTGATTTTTTATATTATACTATATTAAGAAAATCATTATAAAATTAGAGAAAAGAAGTACCGCTACCGCACTTGCAAAAAATGGAGGGTAAAATGTTGGGAATAATTCTTTCCTATTTCGCCAATCAACCATGACCTTTGGCCCCCCACCCCATCCTACTCTAATGTTATTTCACGTATATAATTATTCTATTCAATTCACCAAAAACAAACACAAAAACTCCTTTCCTGACATAACCAAAATCCATTTTCAGTAGGGTTTCTTAGCATGGTTCATGAGGTTTCTTGTATCACAAGCTTAAATCTAAGCTTAGATTGTTATGATATTCCAATAAAACATCGTTTAGATCCTCAAGACCATGATCGAGATCGAGATCAAGAAAAGAGTAGACAACAGCCCGAAAAGAAGTCGGTGATCAAACTGGATCAGCCTCTCCCTTCTTTAATATTAGGGTTCGGTAGAGATCAAGATCTAGCCAAGTTGATTCAACAACCTTTACCTTCGATTGGTAGAGTGGTTTCTTCATACTCAAACTCGACGAGTGCAAAGAGACAGATAGACGATAGCAGCGAAGAAGTGGATATGGACCTCGATGGATTCGATGGAGGTGCGAGAAAGAAACTTAGACTTACAAAAGAGCAGTCTTTTGTGTTGGAAGAAAGCTTCAAACAACATACTACCCTTAACCCCGTAAGTAATCAATACCTACGGATCGTTTTTAGTGACGAAATATTTTTTAGCGACCATATTTGTTGTGTTTTTGTGTAGCTAATCTTACGTTCTTTTATTTAGAAGGAGAAGCTAATCCTGGCAAAAAGTCTTAATTTACGGCCACGACAAGTTGAAGTATGGTTTCAGAATAGACGAGCTAGGTAAAGAATCAAATCTCGATCCTCGTTTTTAAACAAATATTACTTGGGTCAATATTTGCCAACATATTTTTGTTTTTTAAAATCTTTTAAACATATTTTGCGATACTAAATTCACTAAACATATGTCAATTGTTTTTTTCAAATTCACTAAACCTATGTCAATTGTTTTGTCAAAATAAGATGGTATATATATTTCATTTGTGAAAAAAATTTAAGGTAATTTTATCGAATTTTGACTTATTTTTGGTAACAAATTCACAATTTAGATCTCTTTTCCGTATATGGGCAAAATGTAAGTCGCGTTCAAACATTTATCCGTATTACCTTAACATGTTAGAAAACAGTATTTTGTATAATTTACATATATCTATATTAAACATGTTTAAAGACTATAACATATTAAACTTCTATCAAGTGACATTTACTCAAGAAAAATAGTATAAATATATAATGTTTATAAGTAGCGGGGTGTCCGCAAAATTCGGCAATGAACACAAATACTTTTAAATTTTAATCAAAACATGTTATTTTTTAATTAAAAAAATAGTATATTTAAATTGAAAAAATCGTTTTCATGATGAAATGTTTTTTTCTTAATATTACTATCGTATGAATAACTTATAACAGTTAGTAGGTTTTAAAAAGTTTAACAGTACGTATTAAAAGATTATATATCATGTTTTAGAAGTTATAATTATTAAACCTTTAAAATTATATAAATTAGTTTTTTTCTACTAATATTAGTATATGTCATAATATAGTAAGTACATGATTCTTTTGAACGCAAATTTAGACCACTGACGGACCACTGGAGTATCATCGTGTCACCAGGGAACTAACCAATCATATTTATCTTCAGTGGGCATATTGTTCATATACCGATTCAAGAGGAAACCCAATAAATATGAAAAAACCCCTCTTGTGAGAATCAAACTCAAAACCTATTGGTCTCAAAATTTTATCCTACCCCAAAATGTCACTAGGGTATAAACCCATAGGCTACGTAAACTATTAGCACATACTATTTTCTTTTATGTGTAATCATTATTTATTGGTATCTTTAATTCGGTAGGACAAAGCTGAAGCAAAATGAAGTAGACTATGCATTACTGAAGAAGTGTTGTGAGGCACTAACAAGTGATAACTTCAGGCTAAAAAGGGAAATTCAACAACTCAAAGATATAAAATCGAGCGGCCTCCCGGCTCATCTTTACATGCAATTTCCGGCAGCCGGTGACCGTATCATGTGCCCCTCTTGTGAGAGAAACAACTCCGGCTTCGGAGATAGTGGCGTATCGGACAAAGTCATCTAAAACACGGTTCGCGCGTGCACCAAAGACACCAAAGGCACACTCACATCAACTTAGTCAACCTTGTTAGCTATTATTTAAACAAGAGTAAATTACAAGTTTTGTCCTTTATGTATGTCCCAAATTGCAGCGCTGTCCTTTGTCTTTAAAATTGATGAGTTTTGTCCTTAATGTTTGCAAATCTTGCACGTTATGTCCTTTAGGGCAAACCCAGTTAATTTTTTTTTGTTAAATCTGATCATGTGCAAGGCACATGAGGGCATTATTGTCATTTGACCTTTTCAGGGGCTAGTTTGTAAATAACTTTTATTAGAGGGCCGTGTTGTATAACTTAAAAACAAAACATTATAAAAACAAACTCTCTCTCTCTAATCTCTAATCTGTACATCTCGAAACCAGAGTGGAAGATAGGTGAACAGAACCTTCAGAATCTACTTTGTCGGCGGTTCAAGAGTAGACGGTGGTTGCAGGGCGGTTTCTTGGACGGCGGTTACAACAGGTGGCGGTCGTGGACGGTGGTTGCAACAGGAGGCGGTTGCAGCGGGAGGCGATTGTGGACGGCAGGTGCAGGGGAGGCGATGGTGGACGGTAGTTGCAGAGGGAGGCGGTCAGGCGGGGTGGTGACAAGTGGCGGTGTTGTGGTGGTGAAGAATGGATCTAAGCTCTGAATTTTGCAATCGGAGTGTTGGATTTGTGGATAATGAGTGAGAAATTGCTGGAAAGATGATATGTAAGTTCAAATCCTCTGTATTCACTTCGCCCTGATGATGATGAACCCTGGAAAGATGATATGTAAGTTCAAATGATACGGTGATATGATGATGATGAACCCTCGATGTAACATACCATCACCATATCATCAGTGCATCTCCCATCGTCTTTTTCACTTTGCCACCACTGTCCGGATCTATAACCAAAACTGTGGGTGTGGTTCAAGATCTGTCCAGATCTGGGTTTGCCGGTGGTCTTAGAGACGGAGGAGAGAGTTGCGGGAGAACTTGTGTTCGCCGGTGGTGAGAAAGGAGTAGGAGGATTTGTTGACATGAGATGGCAGCGGTGGCGGTTGTCTGGTGCCGGAGTGCGGGAGTGGTGTTGATGGCAGGTGGTTGGGGTGGGTGGTAGAGAGAGTGTGGTAGATATTATATATAATAATATTTCTTTAAAATAGTTTGTTTTATTTTTTAGATAATATTAAATAAAATGGGTAAAAGACTAAAATACCCTTGTGTAATCATATTTAACTAAAAAATCTAACTGGGTTTGCCATAAAGGACATAACGTGCAAGATTTGCAAACATTAAGGACAAAACTCATCAATTTTAAAGACAAAGGACAGCGCCTGTAATTTGGGACATACATAAAGGACAAAACTTGTAATTTACTCTTTAAACAACTTAAGTTAATTGTATAAATTAAAGAATAACCAATCTATCTTTTATTTGTATAAAAGAATAGTGGTTGTAAGCATATATATCATTGTAATTAGCAAATTGTGCATATATAATTAGGCAAAGGATCATGTATAACAGGATCAATTCGTACGAGTGTAGGAGAAGATTTTGACATTTGATCAAACAATACAATAGTTGAGATTAAGTGATTCCTAAAAGTAGAATTCACATGACACAATACAAAGGAAACATGTGAGGAAATGACAAAAAAGCAAGATCTAATATTAGTGACCTATAAAACCACTTGTTCTACCATTTTCAAATGTCTATAACTTTTTTTACATAACAATATTTTTTTTAAATATTTTCTGTATTAACAACTATTTCATTCTCTTTAATTTGGAGTAGGCAAGCTATTGCCATAGTTTTATTAATTTTTAATTTTTTTTAATTTTACAAGCTATAACGTTATGCAACTTTATAACGTTACGTAACTATGTTCCAGTAGGTAATACGAATTTTATTCTTGAAACAAGTGTAACGTTACGTAATTATGTATCAATATGTTATTACATAACAAAAGTTGACTGTATTATTACGTGATTATGTGATGTTGAATACCCATTAATTATGTTATTATAGAATTTCCTTGTAGTGTGAAACCCACTAGCTGATTATGTAATTATGTACTAATCATATCTTTAATAAAAAAAAAACAAAAAATATATTATACATAATATTTCAATTCGTAGGAGTGTATGAGATGATTTTGATATTTGATCAAACAATACAATAGTTAGGATTAAATGGCTCCAAACGTAGAATTAACATGACACAAAACAAAGAAACAAGTAAAGAAATGATAAATAGCAAGATCTAATATTGGTGACTTATAAACCCACTTTCTTTACAATTTTCAAACCATTATAACTTTTTCTATATGATAATATTTTTTTTATTTCTCCGTATTAACTAACTAACTAACGAGTATTTCGTTCTCTTTAATTTAGAGTAGGTTATTGTCGCAGCTTTCTTAATTTTAATTTTTTTTATTTTACAAGTTATAACGTTACGTGATTTTGTAATGTTACGTGATTATGTTCTAGTACGTAACATGAATTTTATTCTTGAAACAAGAGTAACTTTACATGATAATGTATCATTACATAACAAATAGTTGGCTATGTATATTACGTGATTTTGAATACCTGTTATCTTATTACAAAATTTCATTATATTATTTGTGTGAAAACCCACTAATTTGTCATACCCACAAAATTTCCACATGTGGAGTATTACCACGAGGCATGCAACTGCCCAGGATCCAGCCACTAATTATTTTGAACCGTTTACGAAATGTGTAAATTATCCCAAATGATGCAATTGGTGATTTATCTTAAAAGTTTTAAAAATGTACTTTTTGTTTGTAGCGAAAATGTAAGATAAACTAAATCACGGTTAGAAACCACAATTTAAACAAATGTACAAAACGTACCACTTCCCAAACCACACAGACTCCATCCGTTTACAACGTCCGTCCGCAGCTGCACCTGTATATCTGCAAGTACGCAGTACTATGTCAACATAAAGTTAGCGAGTTCACGGTTTATCAGTGTTGTTTCAAAAAGCTAAGTTGTTAAATTACTCTGTTTTATAAAACATTTCATGGGGAGCTACCCCACCTTTTTAACCTACTAAACTTGTGCCATACCGAAACTAACTATAGTCATGTTTAGTGCCCCACGTCAATGTCTATCATCATTGACTAGTGCCCAGGCATAATAGTTCACTCCCGTCCTCTCTGGCACGGTGTGAGGTTTGTCAGACCTAATAGCACTACTAACTAGTATCTCGTTCACCATTGGCCTCAGCGAGTAATTGGTATAAAATGTGTAGGGACTTTCTGATAGAGATTCGTTTAGTCCGCTTAAGACATGTAGTATAAATAGTAAAATAATCGTCCGTATCCCACACAAGGAGATAATCTTACCCGTATCCTACACAAGGAGATAATGTTACCCGTTCTGTTCCCAACCACTGGGAATGCATGCTTTAGTAAAGTGCGTAAACTCACCTTAGATTATCTCGGCAGATTAAGTTATGTGAGCTAGTATGGTCAACCACGTCCTATTATGGTTACCAAGAACATTAGGGGCCGTTTTTGTAACTCAAGCAAATCTTACACACATCTAATAATTAACATGCATACAAGTTGTCACAACTACGTTACCGAGTAGTTTTAGGCACATGTTCATAATATACACCACAACGCACGATACATCATTTATACAATCATCAAGCATGTACAAGTACTAAATATAGCAGAGGCATGCAACTGCCCAGGATCCAGCCACTAATTATTTTGAACCATTCACGAAATGTGTAAATTATCCCAAATGATGCAATTGGTGATTTATCTTAAAAGTTTTAATAACGTACTTTTTGTTTGTAGCGAAAATGTAAGATAAACTAAATCACGGTTAGAAACCACAATTTAAACAAATGTACAAAACGTACCACTTCCCAAACCACACAGACTCCATCCGTTTACAACATCCGTCCGCAGCTGTACCTGTATATCTGCAAGTACGCAGTACTATGTCAACATAAAGTTAGCGAGTTCACGGTTTATCAGTGTTGTTTCAAAAAGCTAAGTTGTTAAATTACTCTGTTTTATAAAACATTTCATGGGGAGCTACCCCACCTTTTTAACCTACTAAACTTGTGCCATACCGAAACTAACTATAGTCATGTTTAGTGCCCCACGTCAATGTCTATCATCATTGACTAGTGCCCAGGCATAATAGTTCACTCCCGTCCTCTCTGGCACGGTGTGAGGTTTGTCAGACCTAATAGCACTACTAACTAGTATCTCGTTCACCATTGGCCTCAGCGAGTAATTGGTATAAAATGTGTAGGGACTTTCTGATAGAGATTCGTTTAGTCCGCTTAAGACATGTAGTATAAATAGTAAAATAATCGTCCGTATCCCACACAAGGAGATAATCTTACCCGTATCCTACACAAGGAGATAATGTTACCCGTTCTGTTCCCAACCACTGGGAATGCATGCTTTAGTAAAGTGCGTAAACTCACCTTAGATTATCTCGGCAGATTAAGTTATGTGAGCTAGTATGGTCAACCACGTCCTATTATGGTTACCAAGAACATTAGGGGCCGTTTTTGTAACTCAAGCAAATCTTACACACATCTAATAATTAACATGCATACAAGTTGTCACAACTACGTTACCGAGTAGTTTTAGGCACATGTTCATAATATACACCACAACGCACGATACATCATTTATACAATCATCAAGCATGTACAAGTACTAAATATAGCAGAGGCATGCAACTCCCCAGGATCCAGCCACTAATTATTTTGAACCGTTCACGAAATGTGTAAATTATCCCAAATGATGCAATTGGTGATTTATCTTAAAAGTTTTAAAAATGTACTTTTTGTTTGTAGCAAAAATGTAAGATAAACTAAATCACGGTTAGAAACCACAATTTAAACAAATGTACAAAACGTACCACTTCCCAAACCACACAGACTCCATCCGTTTACAACGTCCGTCCGCAGCTGTACCTGTATATCTGCAAGTATGCAGTACTATGTCAACATAAAGTTAGTGAGTTCACGGTTTATCAGTGTTGTTTCAAAAAGCTAAGTTGTTAAATTACTTTGTTTTATAAAACATTTCATGGGGAGCTACCCCACCTTTTTAAGCTACTAAACTTGTGCCATACCGAAACTAACTATAGTCATGTTTAGTGCCCCACGTCAATGTCTATCATCATTGACTAGTGCCCAGGCATAATAGTTCACTCCCATCCTCTCTGGCACGGTGTGAGGTTTGTTAGACCTAATAGCACTACTAACTAGTATCTCGTTCGCCATTGGCCTCAGCGAGTAATTGGTATAAAATGTGTAGGGACTTTCAGATAGAGATTCGTTTAGTCCGCTTAAGACATGTAGTATAAATAGTAAAATAATCGTCCGTATCCCACACAAGGAGATAATCTTACCCGTATCCTACACAAGGAGATAATGTTACCCGTTCTGTTCCCAACCACTGGGAATGCATGCTTTAGTAAAGTGCGCAAACTCACCTTAGATTATCTTGGCAGATTAAGTTATGTGAGCTAGTATGGTCAACCACGTCCTATTATGGTTACCAAGAACATTAGGGGCCGTTTATGTAACTCAAGCAAATCTTACACACATCTAATAATTAACATGCATACAAGTTGTCACAACTACGTTACCGAGTAGTTTTAGGCACATGTTCATAATATACACCACAACGCACGATACATCATTTATACAATCATCAAGCATGTACAAGTACTAAATATAGCAGATTCGACACTTTATAAACTTACAAACATGCATAACTCAATTTACTAAAAATAGGCTGTTTTGGGGTGTCCGTTTACCATACTTACTTACGAGATTTCAAAACTTATGATCTTTTTATGTGACGTTCCCCTCGGAGGGTTTGGTCTTGTGTTAAATTTTTAGAGTTTAACTCATTACCAAAAATTTATAAAAATTCATTTACTAAGCTGCAATCAGATCCATCACTTTCTGACTGCAGCGCACGAAAAACTTCATTTAAAAATCCTCGTTCATCCGATTGACAAATTTTCAGTTAGAGGTTTGCCCGGAACTTAAGATCATCTACAATATAAATTGCATGATCAAAATCTAAGTATTCATCAAGTTATGGCATAAAACATAACACGTAAAATCTGTAGAAAAACGCAGCTTTAAATGCTGAAACGAAATAATTTATTTAAAATAGCAACCGATGTCCAAAAATCATGATTCCAATGCCATGAGAAGCATATTTCGAAATAGCATGTTATAGACTTAACAAAACCCAATTTTTGTTATATTATGACCTAGTTACAGCCGGCTAAAGTTGGCTGTAACTGTTAGACAGCTTCGTGTTTTCGTTACCCGATCCCGCAAACGATTATCTAGATATCCCGTGACACATGAACATCAACCACAGCAGATTATAAGTCATTTATAGCATAGTTAACATGCTCAAACATCAAGAATTGAAACTCTAATCCATATACATATACATATACCTATACACATATAATCGATAAATCTACGCATCATTCTTGATTCTCATGAACCCTAGACACACCTTATCATCATAACACATCAATATCATTATAATAAACATAATCACAGCCAAGATAATTCACAATAAATCATACATGATCATTACATACTTTCACCAATCAACAAGTTTCAATTCGCAATAAAACCCTAGTTAATCATCAAACACTTATACGGTCAAAATACCATCTAAACATGATTTCTAGCAAAATTCTAACTTACAATCATTCACTTTAACACCAAGAATCATAATAAAGATAAAAACATAGCCATGTAGTGCAAGAACTTAAAACCAAAACATATAACAATCACTAACCGAGAGATGGAGTGTGAGAGAGAGAGTGTGTTCGGCTGGAGAGGGAGTTCGCGAGAGATAGAGAGAACAGGGCTGTTGTTGTTGCCGTAAAACTTCAGGAATAAGGGAAGGGGATCGCACATTAGGGCTGTAGGGTTTTGGGATAGTTGTGTGTTGTCAAGATGCTTGGTACGTACAAAAAAGGGAATGTGTGGGCGGTTTGGGGTTATCTTGGCCGAACTAGGCTTAAGCCCATTTAAAAATGAAGGGTGTTGGTTTGTTTGAGCTGGTGTCGCATGGGGCAGGAGAGGTGGGTTCGGTTTGGGCCGAGGGTGTTAGGGTTGCTAAAACGGGCCGCAAGATTGCAAAGGAACAAGTAGTAGTGGCGGTTGGATCAAGTCACGTTATCGGGTCATAAACTTCGAGTAAACGGAGACGTCTATAAATATTTTAGTTAAACATGTTAACTTAGATATTTTATTGAGTGTCGACATGTTAAATTAACTTAACATTTCATGTAGAACCGTAACACAAAAAGAAATGTAATAACGACTGTGGAAACGATTGAACGTAACTATCCTCGGAAACACGGGTTGTCACATCATCCCCAAGTTGAAAGAAATTTCGTCCTGAAATTTGAAATGCAGTTACTGAAGAAGCTAGGTTGATTGAGCATTTTCGTCGGACGTCACATCATCCCCCAGTTGATTTGGAATTTCGTCCTGAAATTCAATAGTATTCTCAACACTGGATGCATTGTTCCTAAACAACCGAGGATACTTGCGCGTCATTTGATCTTCCCATTCCCAAGTAAATTCTGGTGCATGAGATGAGTTCCCACGAACTCAAACTATATGTATTTTGCTGCTCTTGAGGGTTTTGATTTCCCGATCCATGGTCTCAATCGGTTCCTCGATGAATCGGAGCTGATCATCAATTTTGAGTTCTTGGAATGGAACCATGAGTGTGTTGTCGGATAAGCACTTCTTTAGATTAGATACATGAAAGACATTGTGCACACCATTGAGTTCTTCTGGTAAATTCAGCCTGTATGCCACTGTGCCAATTCTTTCCATGATCTTGAATGGTCCGACATAACGTGAATTTTTTTTTGAATGGAAAATTTGGATCACTGACGGACCACTTAAGTATCATCGTGTCACCAGAGGAACCACCCAATCATATCCATCTCCACTAGGCATAATACCACACCAATTCAGGGGGAAACCCAATAAACATGGGAAAACCCCCTTATGGGAATCGAACCCATGACCTATTGATCCCAAAGCCTTATCCCACCACCAAGATGCCACTAGGCTATAAAGCCATGGGCAAACATAACGTGAATCCCAAAGCCTTATCCGACATAATGTGAATTGAGCTTGCTTCGTTTACCCAAATGAACAACACCCTTCCAGGGTGAAACTTTTAACAAGACACTGTTACCAATTTGGGATTCCAATGGTTTTCTACACTTATCAACATAGCTTTTCAGACAGTCACGAGCGGCCGTTATTCGGTTTATGATCTGAACGATCTTCTCTGATGTTTCAAGCACGAGTTCAGGGCCAGTGGTTCGGCTATCTCCAATTTCATCCCAAAAAAGAGGTGACAGACACTTCTGTTGGTGCAACGCTTTGAATGGTGTGGTCTGAATACTAGTGTGGTAACTGTTGTTATAAGAGAATTCCACTCGAGGTAGGTGTCTTTGCCAACCATTACCGAAATCAATGACACATGCTCACAGCATGCCTTCTAGAGTTTGAACGGTGCGCTCGGTTTGACCATTCGTCTGCGGGTGATAAGTAGTGCTCATGTCTAGACGCGAGCCAAAGGATTTGTGCATCGCTTGCCACAGTTCAGATGCAAAACGCGGGTCATGGTCGGAGGTGATGGAGGTTGGCACTACGTTCCTAGCAAATACTTTCTTCATATAGATGCTTGAAAGTGTCAAAAACTTGTCGATTTCCTTGACCGCTAGGAAGTGCACATATTTATCCAGGCGATCTACGATCACCCAAATGGTGTCGTTCGCGCTTTGAGATCTGGGTAAACCAGTCATAAAATCCATGGGAATTTGCTCCCATTTCCTCGTCGGTATCTCCGGTTGCTGCAGCACTCCTGATGGCTTTTGGTATTCAATCTTGACCTTAGCGCAGGTCACGCATTAGCCACATATGTCGAAATGATAGCTTTCATGTTAGGCCACCAGTACAAGGCTTTTAGATCATGATACATCTTGTCGGAACCAGGATGTACCTAGTAGCGAGACTTGTGTGCTTCAGATTTATTCAGGGAGGTTCGAATGAATGGTGAGTTGCAGCGCACGAACACGTTTTGGTTTGGTTTAGTTTCCTTTCGGCTGTGGGCATCGGCCACAACATTAGCCTTGCCTGGATGATATCTGATCGCGCACTCGTAATCATTTAGGAGTTCGACCCATCGACATTGTCGCATATTCAACTCCTTCTAATCAAAACTATGCTAGAGACTCTTGTGATCAGTGTAGATTGTGCACTTGGTACTATACAAGTAGTGTCTCCATATCTTGAGTGCAAGAACTACAGCTCCCAGTTCCAGATCGTGAGTAGTGTAGTTTTCCTTACAAACCTTGAGTTGTCGAGTTACGTAGGCAATGATCATTCTCGCGTTGCTTTAGCTTGCGATCGAGCACTTGAATGGGTGTACCATTGCAAGCAATAAATTCATCAATGCCCTGGATAGGATAAGATAGGATAGAAGCACTTCCTAGCTTATCTTTTAATTACTGGACTTACGAATTCCTAAGCATCTTTCGGGTTAAAGCTGTGAGGGATTGTGTATATGATCGAGAAAAACAGGCTTTGTGACGTTACAAGTCGTAAGTTAAAAACTTAACGTAAGGTTGTTTGTGTTGTAGAAGTTCCAGGGTAAGGTGTAGGTGTCGTTCAGATTACTACTGGTTTTTGGAGTAGATTTGGATGTCGTCAAAGAAAATAAGTGACAAATCTGTCATGGTAGGGTAAATTCGAATGTCGTGACTAGGAACTTGTATTGGCCGTATCGAGTTATAAGGACAGTGGCTTGTGATATCTTCATATCTGTGGTATCTATGGCTCGTTACTCCTCGAGTAACGTCCGTAGAGAGTAACTCATCCAAGCGAGGGTTCGCGCAGAATGTCGTTGGGACAAGAATCATAGAATTTGAGAAGTATATCGTGAATAGATGTGAAAACATGCAAAAAGGGTAGTCGCAATTGATGCGTAAACGTTTAAGGATTGGTAGCAAAGGTTTACATGATGGCGAGGATATAGCTGGTCGTACGCAGGTTGTATGAGGTTAAAATAAATAACTTTGTTTGTTGATAAGAAGTTTACGTCGATATAGTTGGCATAACAAGAACTAACTTGAGAAGGAAGGTCGTCGTACGAGTTTGAGGGGTTAAGGTTCACTGTAATGTCCGATAGAATGTTTTGAGCGGGGTCGTGTATGAAATGGAGGTAGTTCACCTTGATTCATGATCTCTAAATGAGTTTGTGAATCCTCAAACCAGTAAGTAACCAATTTCGGATGGACTATCTAAGTCATGCGGATGAGTCCGAAGTAGTGCTTGTGTCATCAAGGAGTTTCAAGGTAAGAATGTGAAAACATGTTTGAAAGGGTATGATCGAATCATCAAGTCACCAATTTCGGGGTTCAAGAGGTTTATCGACCAGGAATCGAGTTTGCTGAATCCCCTGAACTAGAGAGAAATCTTATTAGGGGTTCTATATGAAGATGTAAGGACATCGTGGTATCAGGATAAAGAAATGATAGACTTGCCCAAGTTAGTAATGGAAATAAGGCATCACCTTAAACAATAAACGTTTGTTCGTACGAAAGCTAGCGATAAGAGTTATGTAACCAGAAAAGTGATCATGGGGTAACGGCTCTTTCAATAAAGTATACGTTTCGAGCATCATGCTCGTGTGTGAGTTGACTAATCCGTGCTTTCGTCCTCATATATTCTCCAAACCCGTTGATTTATAAGAACAATATCACTTGGCTGAGTTGAGGTGTGCGGAGGTATAAGATTAGGTTCGATTAAGAATTAACCACGTAACAGGGAATTAGGAGAAACAGCTTCGTGATTGATGGGAATGCTATGTGATTGTTAACACTGTCATGAGAAGTATACACCGCGTACGCTTCTCGTATTCAAGGCATGCAAACAGGAATCTGAGGAGTGTAGACCTACTAGGACACTTCCAGACAATTGTCAAGAATCCAGATCATCAGTCGGATGAGAGAACGAGCCTCACCACTCAATTTAAGGAAAAGAATTGCGTGAATAAAAAGGATGTGAATGTGGTCGTCGATCCTTCTAATCCTTGTTAATTACTTCACGTCCTAATCTTGGTTTTGTGTGTGTCGTAAACCACTTCGCATTTCGAGCACTAATGTCTATAGTTGCTTCGTATATGGGACCAAGTTGTCGTGCTGTCGTGCCTTAACAGTTGTTCCTCTAATAACACGTGATATAAGAACGGATCTCCTTCGTCGTTTCGATCACGTGACTTCCTTCTAGGATCCATAGTAGAGTCCTAAACGTTCATCGTGTTGGTTTGTACTTGTCCTGTGATGAGATCGGAAAAGGTGTGGACGAGGGTTTTGAACAACTAGTTTCTCATACTTTGCGTGTTGTGATGTCGAATCAAGGTTAGGAGAATACGTGCTTTCCTATGATATATCATGTTTGAAATATTTGTTTACATATGAGTTACGGTGTTAGATACTAAATATATACATATATATATATGTATACACATCTATACATATACCATACACAAGTAAAGGTCAAATGGTACAATTACTATGTAAGCAGCTGAGTCTGGCGAACCTTGCATATCTAGAGTGTGATGTTTTAGTTTCTTCTCTAAGAACGGTTATAGTTTGGTTTTCATATAAAAATATTTTATTTCTCCACCAAATATTTTATATTTTAAACCTAGTTCACTATAACCAATGGCTCTGATACCAATTTGTCACACCCTCAAAATTTCTACATGCGGAGTATTACCGCGAGGCATGCGACTGCCCAGGATCCAGCCACTAATTATTTTGAACCGTTTACGAAATGTGTAAATTATCCCAAATGATGCACTCTGTGATTTATCTTAAAAGTTTTAAAAATGTACTTTATGTTTGCAGCGGAAATGTAAGATAAACTTACCACGGTTAGAAACCATAATTTAAACAAATATACAAAACGTACCACTTCCCAAACCACACACACTCCATCGTTTGCAACGTCCGTCCGCAGTTGTACTTGTAGATCTGCAAGCATGCAGTAGTATGTCAACATAAAGTTGGTGAGTTCACGGTATATCATTGTTGTTTCAAAAACATAATTGTTGGCCCATGTGATCATTCCTTGAAGAACAGATGAGAGAGAAAGCCAAAACTAGTTCTCAACAGTTGATCCACAATAAGCAATCCGAAAGTGCGAAAATCATTAAATGATACATTAAAGATGAGTTGGATCCAAGTGATTATATCTTGTCTATTTGTTTTTCATTTTATTTATTTTTTCATTTTATTTATCTTTTCAATTTTAGTTTTATTTTCATGTTTTAAAAACTCTTTTCTAAAAAATTTAGATCGATTAGACGTTGAGGATAAAGCGGTATTAAAAGCTCTTGAGTCCTTGGACGACCTTGGTATCTTACCAACACTATACTAACTCGCGATGGGTGCACTTGCCCAAGTGTGTGTTTAGCATTAGTATAATATCGTGTTTTATAAATTTAAAACTTGACTAATGCGTAAAACAGGCTTAAAATATGAATAAAAACATATTGCACTCAACACGCACCAGTAAGCTCACAGTATTCCTCAAATGAGAGGAGTAAGCCCAGACATATTGTCAAGGAAAAATCTAATACTACTAAAGATGGGTGCACTTACAAGTACTTCGTGTATTGTAAACCCCGAGATTTTACTGGGAAAAGGGAGCTGTAGATGCCGTGAAATGACTTGACGAGATGGAGACAGTGGTTGAAATCAGCAGTTGTGTTGATAGAGACATCGTCAAGTAGGTGTCTCAGTTATTCAAGGGCGATGCCCTAACTTGGTGGAAAGCTAGGATCTAGTCCACGGGGAAGATATCCTTGTACAACATGAAATGGTCCAAATTTGTGGACCTAATTAATGAGACATATTGTCCTCCTCGTGAGGTGGAAAAGGTGGAGCCAGATTTCTTGACTCTCACCATGAAAAATTTGGATTTTCGGAAGCTTGTTTCCTACTACAATTTGCTGTCTAGACTGGTTCCCTACATAATCACTCCTGAATCCAAACGCATTGTGCATTTCATAGGTGAGCTTGCACCTGAGATTAAAGGTATGGTGAAGGCATCAAAGCCCGCTACTTTTAGGTCTGTTGTGGACCTATCCCTTTCTCTCACTCAGGTTGAGGTGAGATTGAAGTCAGTCCGGTCGGAGACTGACGGGGGAAGAAAGAGGGAGGATGATCACTCCTAGGAGTCTAAGAAGGGAAAGTTTGGGTTCAGCAAGAACCAGTAGAGGTCGGATGATAGACCTGTCTGCAAGACCCGTAACATACGACATTGGGGACAGTGTCGCTCGGACCAGCAAATGAAGCCTTGTGGCATATGTAAGAAGTCTGGTCACAAGTCCTTGGATTGTAAGGACTTGAAGAATGTTGTATGCTATGGCTGTGGCGATAAGGGCCATATTAAAACAAACTGCTAGAAACTTGCTAAGGAAGGCAATGCAAAGCCTGGGGAGGCAAAGAAAGGCGATGCTCGAGCTTTCCAGTTAACTGCAAGGGAAGCAGTTAAGGATACGAATGCCATTATGGGTACGTTCCTTGTAAATGATATCTTCGCTAGAGTTTTATTTGATTTTGGAGCCGAATTAGTACTTTGTTGATCATAAGTTTAGTAAACTATTAAACCTACTCCTTAAAGCTTTAGATATTACATGTGAGATAGAAATGGCATATGGTAGTATAGAAACCGCTTCTACTATTCTTGATGGATGCGCTATATCCATTAAGAATCACTTTATCCCTATTTCTCTTTTGCCAGTGAATTTGGTGGGGTTCGATACAGTTTTAGGCATGGATTGGTTAGCCCATAACCAAGCTCATGTTGCATGTATAAGAAACTTATCATGATTAATTCCCCATCTGGTAAAGTGCTCACCATTCATGGAGATTTACACTATGGGTTTCTAGAGAAAGTGCCTCTAGTTAAAGCATCCAAGTGTCTGAAGAGCGTTGTGTCATCTACATGGCACAAGTAACCATTGACGAGCCGAAGCCAAGGATTGAAGATATTCCAAATATCTCTAAGTATCCAAATGTGTTCCCTGAAGAATTACTCGGTCTACCCCCGGAGAGGCAGATCGAGTTCAGGATCAACATCTTACTTGGTGCTGCTCATGTAGCTAGAGTTCCATACCGATTGGCACCGACAGAGATGAAGGAATTGACGACTCAACTAGATGAGCTATTGGAGAAAGACTTTATTCAGCCTAGTTCCTCGCCTTGGGGAGCTCCTATCTTATTCGTCAAAAAGAAAGATGGTTCAATGCGGATGTGCATTGACTACCGTGAACTGAACAAGATAACGATCAAGAATCGTTATCCGTTGCCTAGGATCAATGATCTGTTCGACCGGTTGTAAGGAGCTAGATATTTCTCCAAGATTGATTTGAGATGATGATATCATCAAATGAAAGTCAGGAGCGAGGATGTTCCAAAGACGGCTTTCAGGACCAGATACGACCATTACAAACTTTTATTGATGCCTTTTAGGCTCACTAATGCACCTACAGCATTCATGGATCTCATGAATAAAGTTTGCAAGTCGTATTTAGATAAGTTTGTCATTGTCTTTATAGATGACATACTTATCTATTCTTGTAATCAAACTGATCACGAGAAATATCTTTGATGCATCCTTGAATTGCTAAAGCAAGAGAAGCTTTATGCAAAGTTCTCTAAGTGCGAGTTTTGACTTAGAGAAGTCCAGTTTCTTGGACATGTGATAAGTGAGTATGGTATTCAAGCAAATCCCACCAAGATCGAAGCCATTATGAATTAGGAAGCACCGAAGACTTCTTCTGAGATTCAGAGTTTCTTAGGATTGGCTGGTTATTATTGAAGGTTCAATGAGAACTTTTCTCGTATAGCCACTCCTTTGACTACTCTGACCCGTAAGAATGTCAAGTTTGACTGGGGTCCCAAGCAGAAAGCCTTTTAAGATTCTAAAGCATAAATTGAGTAATGCTCCAGTCTTGACTCTACCTGAGGGTATTGAAGACTTTGTGGTATATTCTGATTCCTCGCACACCAGTATGGGATGTGTGCTTATGCAACGAGGCATAGTGATTGCGTATACATCACGAAAACTCAAGGTGCATGAAAAGAATTACACCACCCATGATTTAGAACTGGGTGCCATTATATTTGTACTTAAGTTATGGAGACACTATTTATATGGCACAAAGTATATTATATACACTGACCATAAAAGTCTCCAACATCTGTTTAACCAGAAAAATTTGAATATGCAACAATGTCGTTGGATGGAGACATTGAATGATTATGATTGTGAGATTCGTTACCATCCTGGCAAGGCGAATGTCGTTACCGACACCTTGAGCCGCAAGGAAAGGGTTAAGCTGATAAGGATTAATGCCAAAAGTATTAAGCTCAGTACTAGCTTGAATAAAAAGCTGCTAGATACTCAAAAGCAAGCCTAGTTAGAGGCTAATGCTCCTAGTGAAGGATTAGGTGGAACTGTTGATCAGTTGGTACCTGGAAAAGATGGAATCCTGAGACTTAATGATCGTTTCTGGGTTCCTATTTTTGGAGGACGCAGAGATCTGATCCTCCAGGAAGCCCATAATTCTAGATATTTTGTTCATCCTGGAGGTGATAAAATGTACTAGGATTTGAGAAAGAATTATTGGTGGATGGGTATGAAGAAATCCATAGCCACTTATGTAGCTAAATGTCTGACGTGTTCGCAAGTTAGAGTTAAACATCAGAATCTGTCAGGACTGCTGCAACAACTTGAGATTCCCACTTGGAAATGGTAAATGGTAACTATGGATTTGATTACTAAGTTACCCAAAACCAAACGTGGTAATGATACAATTTGGGTTATTGTTGATAGACTGACTAAGTCAGCTCATTTTTTGCCAATCAAGGAGACTTACAGTTCCGAAAAATTGGCCAAATTATATGTGGACGAGATTGTATCCATGCATGGAGTGCCAGTATCTATTGAATCCGATAGAGATACTAGATATACATCTCACTTTTGGAAAAGTTTCCAACAATCATTAGGCACGAGATTAAATTTCAGTACGTCTTACCATCCTCTTACTGATGGGCAGAGTGAGCGTACTATTCAGACTTTGGAAGACATGCTTAGGGCATGCGTGATTGATTTAGGTGGTAGTTGGGATGACCACATACCCCCAATTGAATTTTCCTACAATAACATTTATCATACTAGCATCAAGGCCGCTCCTTTTGAAGCCTTGTGTAGGAGAAAATGCAAAAAGCCCGTTTGTTGGGATGAAGTTTGGGAAGCTCAACTATCATGACCTGAGATTGTCCTAGAGACCACGGAAAACATTGTGCAAATCCGTGATCGGCTCAAAACGGTCAGTGATAGGCAGAAGAGCTATGCAAATAAGAGGCATAAACCTCTCAAGTTCCAAATAAGGGACAAGGTTCTATTGAAAGTATCACCCTGGAAAGGGGTGATGAGATTTGGAAAGAAGGGCAAGTTGAGCCCGATATATATTGGACCATTCGAGATAATTGAATGTGTCAGATCTGTGGCTTACAAGCCTAAGCTACCCAAGGAGCTCAGTAGAATTCACGACGTTTTCCACATTTGTAATTTAAAGAAATGTCTAGCCGATGAGTCGGTAGCAATGTCACATCATGATGTGCAAATTGATGAAAACCTGAGGTTTGTTGAGAAACTGATTTCGAGCGGGGATCGACAGGTTAAAAGGCTCCGAAGGAAAATGTTTCCTATTGTAAAAGTTAAATGGGATGCCCATCGTGGCCCCAAGTATACATGGGAGGTTGAGTCCACTATGTGACAAAAGTACCCCCATCGTTTTAAATAGAATCTCGAGGTCGAGATTTCTTTTAAGGGGGTGAGAATGTAACAACTCAGAAATTTGTGTCGAGTCATATGATGACACGTATCCAATTAACTCTCATTTTATGCCACGTTGTTTGGCGAGAGGGACTAAATTTGTAAAGTTATGGAAGAATGTTGTAGAGGGACCATTTATGTCAACATGCCAATTTTATGGCCTCTAAATGACTCTTACGGACCGTAAGCTTATATTGCTTAAGGACCATAAAGTATGACTTTTATCAACTCTGTAAAGTGGTTACGGACCGAAAGACCTTGTGTCTTAGGGTCCGTATGGAATTCAAAAACAAGGGCGCTCAACTGGCTTACGGACCGTAAGCCAGAATCCCATATGGTCCGTAAGGACTGTATCTAGCAAATTTTGTTTGGAGGCTTAGGCATTCTGCCCTTGTACCACCTATATCGCGAACCTGAGCTCTTTTGCAGCTCTTGACACCTCACTTAACACCTGGAGACATCCTAGATCATTTCCTAACACCTTGATTAATCTTATGCATCCTCTTCCACTATAAATAGCAACCTAAGTTTGATCATTTTTCATTCTTCTCTCTATCTGCTACTTGAAGTGTTCCTGATCAGAAAGGAGCCTCCTTTTGAGTTCAAAATTTCTCTTGGATCACTAGTAAGTGTTCCATCCCTGCTCATTTCGTTTTATAGGCTACTATTTAGCCGAAAGTCAAGCAAATTGACTTTTCCTTTAACTTTAGGTTAAGACCATTATGGTCCAGCCATTGTTCGAATCGAACATGGCTACATGATCGTAATAAGGTAGGCGTTACTCCCTTAAAAGGGCAGCTACTAGAAATCACGTTAAGTTGGTCAAATGACAGGTTAAAGTCATGCTTAATTAAAAGTCAAAAGGCAGTTTTGGTAAACTTATAAAATGAACTTGTAAACTTTTAAAGTCATTTTTTGCCACTATATCAGTTGGTAAATAATATTAGAATATGTCAAAGCATGTTCAGCCTGTCATTTCCAGCTTATTGCTTGGTTCGCAACCGAAAGTCAAGCAGTTTGACTTTCGATTCTGACCCAAATTAGCCATCTTAGCTGCTGAATTTGAGTTGCGTTATGATCATATTTAAGTGTAGGATAACCCTCTATGTTTATACTACTTGATCATAATCAGTTGTCGGGTTTTTACAAAAGTTCATACGTTATGCCCATTAATGCCGAAAATGCCCTTTTGGTGCATAGAATGTTATTAAAATGCAATGTGCATACCATATGGATAACATAATGAACTTGTTTATGACTAATCCGATCACCCGATACTGCCTATGTGCGTACGATTAGCTTATGTAACTTAGTTCACGTAAGTTAATCGAATTAGGTCAAGTCCTTCAAATTTCTTTCAAATTCCATAATGTACATTTGTTTACCCATATTATACAAGTCTTAGTACTTATGAGGTTTTAAACTACATTCTATTCAGTCACCGGTTAATCTAGCGTACCGTACCGTTTACTTTATATATAGTTAACCGGTCCAAGTCTATGACTTGAATAGGACCCATTAACATTCTAATTGGTTATTATACCATTCATTCCAGGCTAGGGCGTCCAGTGGATTGCAACATTGCTAAATTATTTGTTATATCGACTGTGCTTATTATTATATATTTTTAAGATATTAAGCTAGGTAAATACTCTTAACCTATTTTCCCTATACGGGCTTGGGATACGGTAAATTATTACCGCTTGGTCGGGTATGGGATCAATGACGGATTGTGACTGAAATCCTCATAACCCGTTTTAGTCTGTGTTGCTTGATAACTTAAACATTAGGGGTTAATGCGACCATGTCCTAGATATCCTCAACTCATTTAATTGCAAATGGCCACGACTTAAGCACGGGGTGTAGGCATACACTCGACAGATGCTAATGCTATCATAAAATATTTTTCTATCCATATTGGGGATACCCTTTATGGGTTAAAGTGGCGTGTCGGTTAATCATGTTATCAGTGTTTTGTACCGGGCCCCATATGTATTGACAAGCATGTAAAACTGTATACAAGATATATTTATATTTTCCTAAGTTATTTATGAAAATACATGTTCCTAGTGCACTTAAAACAATTTTAAAATATTTTCAAAATGTGTCGGTTATTTGTATTTACTAGTGTAAACTGATGTATCTTCAAAAGACTAAGCACAGGTTGCAAGGATATGTAAATAGGCTAGAAGTTGCCCGGTAAATGCGTAAGTGGAATTTGCAACTCCATGCATTGAAGCCTAGTAGTCTATTAACATATTCATTTTTTTTATTTCTAATCCGCCTATGGTCTTTTGAACATTTCCATCTATATAATATTTTGAACATTCGGACATTATAATTTGTAATAGTATTTTATTTCCCAATACTTCCGTTGTGTTATTTGTGTAATATCTGTCAGAAATGGATCTCCGAAACCAGACCCAGATCGTGAAACCGGACGCTTTTCAAATTAAAAAAAACTAAATAGAATCTTTAATAGACTATTATATAACTAATTGTTAAGTTTTGCATTGGCTTAAAATAGAAATAAAAGTGGAGGTTTATTAGCGAAACTCAGTGAACCCAATTACTAGTTATAAAGGACATAATTAATTACGTTAAAATTTGTTGTTAAGACAAGTTTTTAACCTAAAAGGGTTAAAACCACCAAAATATAAAAGTTACGAGGTAAGGGGGTTGTTTTGTAATTTATGGAAACTATATATTTAAAACGGGTTAGTTAACTAGGTTAGTAAACCTAGTTAAGTCAGTATATATTTTAATTAACTAGGTTGGTTAGTTCTATTTAAGAAATATATTAGTTAACCTATTATATAAGTTAGACCAGTTAGTGATTTTTACAAACTGCATGGACTGAAACAGTCAATAGTTGAAAGTGATTTTAGAGGGGAAAAAAAAGAAGAAACGAAGGGGACGGGACTCGAACCCGAGACCCCCACGTTAGAAGGTAAACAGCGCACCACTCCACTAATTGTGCTTTCGAAGACAGAATCCAAACCTCTTTATATTAATATCCAACCTGAAGCCTAAACCTGTTGTCCTTTGCTAACAAAACATGCAGACGCGTTTTTAAAGGAATGGAATTAGGGTGGGACGGGATTCGAACCCGAGTCTCCACCCGGGAAACAAACAGAAAAGGCAAAGAAACCACTCAGCTACCGTTATTTCTATGTTAAGATTAGGATCCTTATTTTATTTATACACAAATTAAACTCACAGAAATTCCCATTCTTCTTCGCTGAAATTGAATACCGAAAATCCCATGGGTCCTTCGACCCGACCCGGAGCGTTACAACATTTCAATTGATGATTAAACTTCATTTTAACTCCAATTTACTCGGATTTATAGAGATAGTTGATTGCTGTTACCTAATTTATGGATGAACGTCAATAACCAAAGCATTTAAATCAATTCATCATTTCCATTAAAGAGCTTGTATGAACACCAATTGGGTTTTTCAGAAATCGTAAAACTGGTTTACGAAACTTATACCTTGTGTTCCTCCCTTCAAACCATGTAAAACCCCACTGAAAGTTCTCCATTTCATCATCTCTACATCGCGAATTTGATCGAAGAACATTCTAGGGCTCCAAATTTCACGTGGCGATATCTCCTTCAATTTTCAAACTTTTCAGGTGATTCCAAAGCCCAACTTGCTTAGTTTTTCATGCTCTACAAAAGCCCTCTAACAATTTCAGTGATAGAAGGCTAATTTATACGAATTTAACTTTAGTCAAAATTAGGGTTCTTCATGCATAGAATTTGGGGCTTTTAGATTTAGACTTGTGTTTTGATGAAATTGAAAGTATAATATTGTTATGTATCATACTAGTATACTGTGTGTAAATTTTGGGAATTTTTAGATATTAATTGGAAGTTTGGTGAATTGTTTATGTTTTAATCATTAGATAAATTAAACAAAAATACAAGATAATCTCAAATAAATTAAATAAATATTTTTATTGAATTTTTTAGATTCTATAAACACCAGGGAATTTTTATGGAATTGTTCCTTAATTTTTGATAAATTAATCATATATATATATATATATCTGTGTGTGTGTGTGTTTTAATGTTTTTAAAATACAAGATTGTCACACATAAAATGTATAAATATTTCTACTGATTTTTTGAGGGTTTATAACTGTTATTTAATTTTTATAGATTATTTCTATAATTTTTTACAACTATTATGCAATTAAATAATTGGTGAAATTGTTATACAAATAATTCCCGTTAAAAAATTATTGTTTTTAAATTAAAATTTGTAACAATCAATAAATCGTTAAATCTATTATATATGATAATTAGATTTGTTTATGAACTTATTTAATTATTGGCTTTATCAAATAATTGAAAACCGTTAAAATGTTAATTTTATAATTTTTCCGTTTTAATAAATTCTAAAAACATATATAGCTATTGCTTTGGATATTTATTTGTGGAACGAATATGATTTTATATATTTCCAAGTCCCCAAATAGGAGAACCCAATTTCCTAAAATCATTAGGTTATCCTTTCATTTATTATGTCAGTTATTTACAATACGATTATTATTTTAGAATTTCCGTATATTCCAGTTCGTGCGCTAATCCTCGTGGAACGTGTCTTCGCAACCAATGAGTAATCTCTTTCACTTTCCCCTTTTAAATTTTTCAAATTTTGGGGTGCATCACGTTACACTTTTCGAGCTACCTAACATGCTATGATCAAGTGTGATTATGTGAACGTCTTATGTGTATTCTATTATTCTATATGTTATCTGATGTCAAGTCTATTGCATGCTATTGTGTCTAGTGGATCCACGGCTGACCAGGTTCCCCACGGCCATGAGTTGTAGCCTAGTATCGCCAACGGTATTAGACTCGCTCCTCGGGGCTTAATCCTAATGCACACTATTATCCAGTGTTGCAAAAGTCGGATTCCTCGGCCGAGTACTCGGTCCTCGGACCTCCACCTTGGCGACTTCCTCCTAGGCGGTCTCAACTAGTCGGCCTCGGGAGTACTCGGTCCTAGTCGGCGCCTAGTCGGCCTAGTCGGAGCCTAGTCGGTCTAGGCGGTCAACGTGGTTTGTTGACTTTTAATCGGTCAAACTCGGTCAAAATCGGCCTACTCGGCCTTGTACTCGGACTACTCGGCCTTGTACTCAGACTAGTCGGACTTGTATTCAGAATATTTGAACTTTAAACATGTTTCATTTTAAATTATACGCAGTTGACATGAATTATGCTTATTTTAACACATAAATAATATATAACAATTAATTTTCTTTATATTTACCATGTCCGCGTACTCCCCGAGTACTCTCCGAGTACTCCGATTACTCCCAACTCCCCAGTCGGCCGACTAGGGACCGCCTAGCGACTTTTACAACACTGCTATTATCAGGAGTCTATTTATTTTGGTTGTTTGTGTTGTTATTTGATTGTGTATTTTTGTTTGGTAAATTTGGATTTATGGATATGTTGACTATGTTGATGATATGAGACCATTTACACACTAACCTTGAGGTGCATGTTAAAAATATTTTTTAAAAGAAATAAATATAAAATTGTTTTCTATAAAACAGAGGAAATTATTCACCAACATATTTGTTGACCCAAAAAATATATTTTTCTAACGTGGTGCAGGTTTTCAAAGTTGATGATCAAGTGATGTGGACACGTAGCATGGGCCTTAGGAAATTAATTTGAAATCTAGATATGTTTGTTTTGAACAATGTATGAACAATTTTGATTATTATATGTTATGTGACTATTTAAATGGTTATGCTTTAAATATTGAAACAAAAATTAATTGTCATGAACTACGGCCAATCATCATGCCCCGTACCTTTCCGTTGCGGGTCGGGGTGTGACAATTTGTGTATCTATACCAATCTCGTCATGTACCCCAAGTCCGGGCCCACCTGAAAATACAGGGTGTGACAATCCTATTCTTCAAAATTTTATTCAAATGGTTGAGACTCAATTCTTAACCAAGATCAAATGTATAAATCAGACGATGCATTTGAACTAAGAACAACAAATCATCATGCTCAATATCTCCTTAGTAATGGGATTTTGCATCAAACCTCTTGTGTTGCTAGACCACAGCAAAATGGAGTGGTGGAAAGGAAGTACACACATCTTTTAGAAATTGCTAGGGCACTTTTGTTTCAGTCTAAGTTGCCATTCAAGTTTTGTGCAGATTGTGTCTTAACTACTACTCATTTAATCAATTTGTTCCCATAACATTGTTTCAAAATAAGTCCCCTTATGAAATTAACCTACTTCTTATGACCAATTAAAACTTTTTGGTACTTATGTAGTGCTTCTACACTTAAACAAGGTAGAGACAAGTTTCAACCACGTGTAGTCCAGTGTTTATTCATTGAATATCCCATGGGTAAAAAGGGTTATAAACTCTTTAATCTCTTTTCCCATCAACCATTTATTTCTAGAGATGTATTTTTTGAGCATCTTTTTCCATCACTTCCTAAATATAAGTCTCTCATTTTTTTCTCCCCATTAATGTACTTCTACTTCTTCTTCAAAAGTATCACCTTCATCTTCCTCTTCTCATCATATTTCTTTTCATTCTCCTTCTTCTTTGCATTCTAGTTCTCATTTACCTCCATCATCTTCTTCTTCTACTCTTCCACCAAAAACTTTAAGAAGATCTAATCGACAATGAAATCCACTTCAAATCTTGCTGATTACAATTTTAACACAACTATGAGTTAATCTTCTTCATCTATTTGTCCTCATACTCTCACTGCAACTTTTTCTGCATTCAACCATTTTAAAGTTTCTAATATACCCCCTTCCCATCAGACTCTTTTCTAAAATCTTACTCAAATAAAGGAGCCTACTTGTTATAAAGAGATTGCTCTTTATCCTGAATGGAAAATTGCTATGAAGAAAATTTGATACATTTAAAAAGGCTGTCAAAAGCAAATGGGTTTATAAGGTAAAGTATAAGGCAGATGGCATGGTGGAACGTTGCAAAGCAAGATTTGTGGTATGAGGAGACACCCAACAGACTGGGATTGATTATGCTGAAACTTTCTCACTGGTAGTTAAAATGACAACTATACGAAGCCTGATTGCTACTACTACTAAGATGCATTGGTCTTTACATCAGTTAGATGTAAACAATGCATTCTTACATGGAGATTTGGATGAAGAAATTTATATGCAACCACCATCTGGAATGATTCTTGGTGGTCCTTCTAAAGTCTTTAAACTTCAGAAATCCTTATATGGTCTTAAGCAGGCATCTAGGCAATGGTATGGAAAATTGTGATGTTTTAAAATCCAAAGGATATATTCGATCCTTTAATGACCATTCTTTGTTTTCTAAACAAATAGGAGATTCCATTGTTCATGTTGCTGTCTATGTTGATGACATTCTTCTAAGTGGAAATGATGAAACAGAAATGCTAGCTCTCAACCTTCATTCTACTTTTCAAATCAAAGATCTCGGATCTCATAATTATTTCTTGGGCATTGAGATTTTAAAGGTTTCCAATGGCATCATTATGACCCAATGGAAATCTGCACAAGATCTTCTTGAAGAGTTTAAAGCTTTTGATTGTTCAGCAACTCTTTATCCTTTACATCCAAGTTTGTAGCTTTTATAGGATACTGGTCCTTTATTTCATGATCCTCTTCAGTATTGACTTTTGGTTGGTAAACTAGACTACCTTACACATACACGACCAGATCTGGCTTTTGCTGTACAGTTCTTGAGTCAGTTTATGAAGGATCCACATATACATCACTGGGAAGCTTCTTTACATACTATGCATTATGTTAAAATCACTTCTACTCTAGGATTATTTTTTAATGATTCACCAAATTTTAAGGTAGAGGCTTTTTGTGATTCGGATTGGGCTGCATATCCCAATACACGCAAATCAGTAACTAAAGAATTCATTTTGTCTGGAGGAAGACCTATTTCATGGAAATCTAAGAAACAAGCTACTGTTTCTCCAACCAGATTTCGGCAGAAGATCGCTTGTTTTTCTTTATTACACTAGTTAGACACATATTTGGTACCGTTATAAACTCTTTTTTTAGAGTTTTTTTCCTAAACATGTGTAGTTGAGAAAAATATTTACCAAAATGGGTGTTTTATAAAATATTTAACAAAATGGGTGTTTTGTTAAATTATAATTATTCCTTTTTATCTATATCTATATAATATAATAAATGAGATGGATTTGGGACACTTGGCATGTTGTGGTGGAACCTCAAGGTGATTTGTGAGGGAATGCATATCAGCAACTCTCTAGAAGGTTATTTTTGGAAATTTTATTTTTGAAAAATATTTATGTATTAATTCTCTATCTCTTTCTCATGAATTGACAACCCTAATTTATTTTTCTTCAGACATTTCTCTCTGTAACTTCTAATGTTTCAAGATTGCAAACCCTACTTTTCATTCACAACTGTTCCTTACACATCGATACTCTCTGCTCTTCTTCTCTATAGGTTCAGAGGTGAGGTTAGATATGTCTTATTGTATCATTTGCAATTCAATGTTAGCCTAACCTCAATTTTCTTCTTTTCTTTAAACCCTAAAATTGATTGTTCTTTGTTGAAGATTGAAGATAGGCGCTTTGTGTTCATTCGATTTCAATAGGTTCTTTCGGAATTTATTTTATTATTCACTTTAATGCGTGTCATATTTATGTTTCTCAAATAGGTTTCTTCCGTAAACATTCCACAATGGTTTTGTTTTTTTTTTTTTACTTTTTTAAACTTGGCCTAATAATAAATTTATGTATCATGTATGTGGTGGTCATTGAAGCTCACACATATAAAAAAGCATTTGGATGCTATGTGGCTTTAAATTTAAGGTTTCGTCGGCTCTATGCATATGGTATGTGATTTATTGACTCTAATCATATAAAAAGATCTTCAATCATATAAAGGTACTAATACTCATAGAAAGTATTTATGGGTCACCCTAATACAAAATCAATCCATTTTGTCCCAAACTAAAAAATAACCTGCTCATATTACACCTCTCTTATTCAATCCAATCTCATTTGATATCTTTTAGCATCAATCGTATATCTATCATTGATTAAAGAAACTGATATGATATGGAGCATAAATTGATCAGTCTGTTTTTATACATTGAGGTTAATTGACCTATAATATGTGTGATGAGATGATAATTTTATAGGTAAGTAGGTGAGTGATTTTGACAAAATTATTTTTATAATCCATGTCCATTCAAATGATTTTTGTATCAACTTTCAAAATTATGATTTAGTCATTCGACAATTTGGTTGACACATCTATTGAGATATAAGGTAATGGACATGAAAAATGACAAAGAGATCAAGGGTTTCTTTAGTAGTTATGAGGATATTATTATGATTCATGAATTAGATATATCTTTATTTTTTAATCGTAAAGTAATTAATGTTCGAGGTGTATGACGGTGATATTTATAGGTGAAAGGGGAAAACGTGTTTAATAAAGAATATGATTTATTAACTAAAGTTGCATGTTTAATGTAGCTAAGCCATTGTTTTTAGGAGGATTAACTTGTTTTTTGTAGAAGATTATGGTGTTAGATCATTGTTGTCTACTGTAAGTTTCAATATCTTTTGGCGTATTTAGTTTTATTAACATGTATCATGTAGCTAAGGTTGTTGTTTACATGTATGATGTATTTGTTCCACTTTGTAAGTTAGTTTATTACTTTGAGTTTATGCTAAACCTTTTCGGGATGTTGGATGTGGATGTTGATGACCATAACAAAACTACATAGGTGCCACATCATTATTTTTATGATTATGATTTTTATTACTTTAATTAATAAATTGGATTATTTTTTACTTGAAATTAAATATCATGCCATTGACTACTTGCAGATAGACTTGTATTGGACTCCCAACTTGATAATACAATCAATTGGGACAAGTTTCTTACAATATTTACTTACAAGATATTAACATACAATCTTTATATTTTTTTTTAAATTCATTGGTTGGTGCCAATCTAAGTCATTCTCTTACTTAAATTGAACAAGGTCTCCAACGAAACACCATCTTTCCAACAGATTATGGCTTATGGCTTAAATAGGTTTGACCATAATGATATTTTATGAGTAAATTACATTTTTGGCCCCTGTGGCTATATCACTTTTACTATATTAGCCCAATATATGATTTTTTAACATATGTACCCACATGGTCTCTATAACTAACTGTTTTGGCCCCCCGAGTCTAACTCAACCCCAAACCCTGGTTAATTATTAGTCACATAACATGCACATGATGGGTAAATTGTTAATTTCCCCTCCCCTTTACTTTTTCTGACTTTATAAAAAAATAAAAAATAATTATCATCTGCACATCATCATCTTCTAACCTAAATCTTCAAGAAAACATCATCATCTTCAAGAACACATCATCTTCAAGAACACATCATCTTCAAACCCCCTTGAACCATCATCATCCACAACCAAAAACCCAAATTCCAAATTCTCTTCTATCTTCAAACGCCAGCCATAGCAGGAGGAGCTCACGAATCGTCTCTGGATTATTCACTTCCTTCCTCAAATATTGAATCTCCTTTGGCATAGAGAATTTCGCATCAAATCACACTGGATCTACTCATCCATTCCACACGGACTAAGGTTTGTTAATCACATATGTCTATTATATTAATCGTCATTATAAGTATCGAATTAATCACGACGTTTGTATCTTCTAATTGACGATTCCATTATAAATCATTTCACTGCTTAATGTTTATTATTAGTTTGTAACCAGTAGCCTTTAATTTCATTCAAAATGAGGATATGTTTCTTGTAATTGACAGATTTTATCAATTCTATAGAGTTATCAATGTCAACACTTTGGATCTGTTAATTGTTTCTTGAGCATAAGTTATTTCAAATCTCAGAATTTCAATCTATTATTTTAGTTCAACTATTTAATTCATCATTATTGTTTTCATTAACAATAACATCTCATGTTCTAATGAAACCCACCAAATCCCATAGTGAGAAGATGTTCAGCAGGCGAAGGATTCAGATTTGCCGGTAGCAAGAAGAGCGTCATTGCATAAGTTTCTGACCAGGAGAAAAGACAGGGCCACCGTAAGAGCGCCGTACTAGTCTCCGGGCGGTTCATCCTCTGGGAACGAAGAACACAAAGGAGGAGAAATTACCAGGTGTTAGTCTTAAAACAACAAAGAAGAAGAATAAGCGATAAAGTAGCTAGGGTTTTTTTCTTTATAAAGTAATTAAAAGGGGAGGGGAAATTACCAATTTATCCATCATGTGCATGTCATGTGATTAATAATTAACCAGGGTTTGGGGTTGAGTTAGACTCAGGGGCCAAAATAGTTAGTTATAGAGACCATGGGGGTACATATTTTAAAAAATCTTATTTTGGGCTAATATAATAAAACTGATATAACCACGTGGGCCAAAAACGTAATTTACTCTTTTTTTTATTTATTTCTTATAAGCATTACACAATTTTTTTACTTAATCATACACTGATATTCAAAATCTTTGAATAAATCAACCTAGGAAGTGATTGCATTAAAAATATATCATGGTATAGGTTCCAAATTTGCTCTTCTTGTGCATAATTTAAGCATTTGACTCAACATTATATAATCAGATAACCCTTTATTAAAGATTCACCAAATATTAATGTAATTATAAAATGGGGAAATTATGGACCGGATACTTAGTAGAACTATAGATAATGTGATCATATTCTACTTTAACAAGTGAGTTATACGACAATTAATAATAAGAATTGATCTTTTACCTATGTCGGATTGTCGGTGTACAACATAATTGCTCGATCTTGAGGTATTAGCTCTGTGTAAAATGTAATTAGTATTGATTATGTTATACTAATCTTATCATGCTCAAGATGGGAATTTACCTGAATTGCATCATTAGTAATATGTTTTTAATTATAACATCATTATTTTGCTTCATAACTTCTCTTATTTATACCAATAATTTTTCTTTTTCTATTTGCAATAACATGTAAAACATGAATGTATTTTGCAACAATAATGGCTGATCTGTGCAAAATGTAACATATAAATTACATCAAATGAGCCATAAAACTAACCCTTTTTAGCACTAATGTTGGAAAAAGTGTGTTTTTGTCTTCCTTTTGAATTTACAGGACCAAATGAGCTTAAATGAGCAAAAGGAACAAATATACAACCAAAACCAACATAAATACAAAGAAAAGGAATAAACGTGACATGCCTGACCCCTCGGCAGCATCCCCAAAGGAATAAATAGGGGCGTGGTCAGCCACCTGCAGAAAAGACAAAGTTGTGGAAGCTTCTACGCCTACCACAGGGGCGTGCCCAGCTCAGCACGGGGCTTGGTCATCGCTAAGATACGCAGAATCTTGCAAAATCTTGGTAGTACAGATATGCTTCTGCACACAGGGTTGTGCCCACCGAACAAGGGTCGTGTTAAGCCCTCTGCTGACACATGCATTTAATGAAGGAAAAGAAAAGGATAGCCACGGGGCGTGTCTGCCGGACGCGGGACCATGGCCGGGCTTCTGTTTAGACTATAAATAGGGATACTTGGTTCACTTCAAAGGCATCCCTTGGCAAACCACCACTCTCCCACTTTGCCATCACTCCACCATCACTACAACATCCACATCCACCACCATCATCCCCCTTAGAGTGTTTGTAGTAGTCTCGTGATCCAAGATTGACAGTAAGAGTTCTTGCCAATCAAAGGCCATGTTTATTGTCTGGTTAAGGCTCTTACATCACTTGGTGAAGAGAAGTCTTTAATGTATTACTTTTGATTTTTAATCTTTTTGAACTTTTTTATTTGGTTTTGTATTAATGAATTTAATAACTAGTTTCTTATGTTAAAGGTGAAACTTCTTTATCATTTTTCTGTGGTATCTTGGCATTACTTTACTGTCTATATAAAGTAAAAGATTTACACCATTTATATCTCTACGGTTTATATAGAGATATGTTGGCCACCTGGTTGGGGGTTAAGGGAATGGTTCAGTAAGGTTCTTGCCTTGTTCAGCGTATAGATCCTGCAAGGACCTAGGTCAAGCTTACTAGGACCTCCTTAAATACCCACTGGTATTGGATGGCAGGGGTGCGAATGGCTTGATCCCCTCATATGTAAACTACTATTAATACATTAAACCGGCTACTTGGGATTGTATCTCGCTGACTCAAACCACTTAGCCGAGGGTAACGTCACCTTCAAAAGAGGGGTCTACCACTTTTCGCATTAATCTCTTAATTAATTATCTTCCAATATTCCGACCCTTTGGGATTGTATCCTTGCTGACTCAAACCACTGGGTTGAGGGTAACGTCACCTTCAAAAGAGGGGCCTACTACTATAACTAAGATAATCTCTTAAAAAGTGCGAAAGTGCAAAAATCATCAAAGGATACATTAAAGAGGATTCGGATCCAAGTGATTCATCTTATCTATCTCTTTTTATTTTATTTTTATTTCTGCATTTTTAGTTTTATTTTCATGTTTAAAAACCTTTTCTCAAAAATTTTAGATTGATTAGACGTTAAGGATAAATCGGTACTAAAAGCTCTTGTGTCCTTGGACGACCTCGGTATCTTACCAACGCTATACTACCCTCACGATGGGTGCACTTGCCCATGTGTGTGTTTAGTGTTAGTAGAATATCGTGTTTTATAAATTTAAAACTTGACTAATGCGTAAAATGAGATTAAAATATTAATAAAAACATATCATGCTTCGCACACACCAAGTTTTTGGCGCCGTTGCCGGGGACACAAGGATTTTAAGAAAGCTTAAAATCGACGGCCTAATCATTTTTCAAAACCTTTTTAAAACTGCGCGCACATTTTTGCATTTTTCTTAAATTTTTGCATTATAGTAGCCTGAACACGGGGCCGTGCTCACTAAACACGCCCCGTGCTGCATAAAAATAACAAAATACCCAGATACAGAGTCCGAACACGGGGCCGTGCTCATTGAACACACCCCCGTGCTGCACAAAACTAGTTTCATTTTTTTCTAAATCACCCAGATACAGGATCTGACCACGGGCCATGCTCACTCAACACGTGGCCGTGGTGAGCCTATGTTTCTGTTTTTATTTTTGTTTCCTGGTCCTGAGACTCTTTTGTGGTCTGCTGAGTGACTCTTTTGGATCAATACTCAGGAGGTTACAACTACCACTATCAAGAGGATGATTATGAAGAAGAGTATTGTACCATTTGTGGTAATCCTCATTCGGTACAATATTGTGACCTCTTCGAACCATCCACTTCGTATACACACTATAAGGAGCCTAGGTACGAGCCAACCACTTCTTACACATACTATGAAGAGCCAAGGTATGAACCTTCTCCCTCATATTCATACTTTGAAGAACCAAGGTATGAGCCTTCATACTCATATCTTGAAGAACCAATATATGAATCATCTCCTTCATATACTTACTATGAGGAACCATGGCGTGAACAACCCACCTCATATGAGTATTATGAAGAACCAAGGTACGAATCCTCTCCATCATACACTTACTATGTGGAACAATGGTATGAACCATCTACCTCATATGAGTATTATGAGGAACCAAGGATCGAACTTCTGAGCTCAAGCTGTGGGGATACTTATTCCGCTCACTTTGACGAACCACCAACTATCCTCCCCGTAGCCAAAAAAATAATAGAACACCTCAAAACTATCAAGCGCTATATAAAAGAATCCCGCGCAAGGGAAGAGGAAATTTGTACTAAAGAGATAATAGTAGAAGAGGTAAAAATGGAAGAACAAGTAAGTAGACGCATGAACCAAACAACGAAAAAGGTAAATTCAAAACCACTAATCTTCAAAAGATTCTAATTTTCAAGAAATTAATCTCTTAACACCTTCTTTTGAAAACAATTGTTTGGTGCCTCCTCATGCTAAGTTTTTAAAAGAGTTAAACACAAACACAAAAATTGACGAAATGGTAAGCATTAAGTTAACAAATGATCAAACTACGCTAATAAAATATGATCCGTTTAAAATTAACATTACACCGGTTCCATGTTTCTTTCAAAACACCTTTATTAGTAATATTACAATCGATAAAGATCTTTGTATTAATATAATGTCAAACTACATTTTCGAAAAGTTAAGTTTTAGTTATTTTTCTCCACTTCAAATACCCATTTTTCTTTCTAATCGGAAAATAATAAAATCAATGGGAGTAGTTGAGGATGTGTTAGTGCAAACAAATTAAACAGTAGTCCCAACCGACTTCGTCATTCTTGATGACGCTCCACTTGTGTTGGGATAACCTTTTGTAAAAACCCATCTAGCCTTGATCAATCGGAAGCAAAACAACCTATCCATTCAATTATGGGCCTATAAAATGTATGTCGATCTTGAACAATCAATGAAATATCCAATTGGCAATGACGACCCTCTAATTGAAGATGAGCCAGAACCACCCGATAAGGTGGGTATAAACGTGGCGCACCACGGAGGTATTCCGCGAAATCCTTAGTTTTATATTAGTTTAACTTTTATGTTTTCTATTTAGTCTTACTTTTCATAAATAAATACACTCGAAAAGGTGGATATTTCCAAAGGGACGTTAAAACCAAGCCCCATGCATGAAAAGAAAGCCTTCCATCAACTTTTCCATCATTTCAGCATGTGTAGCACAAGGCCTTGGCCACCCAACACGCCCCCCGTGCCCAGGGTCCAGTTCATACACCTACCATGAGGAGCCCAGGTACGAGCCATCAACTTCGTACACATCCTATGAAGACCAAAGGTATGAACCTCCTCCCTCATACTCATATTTTGATGAACCAAGGTATGAGACTATGGCGTGAACAACCCACCTCATATGAGTATTATGAAGAACAAAATTACGACCCTTATCCATCATATGCTTACAACAAAGAACAATGGTGTGAACCATCTACTTCCTATGAGTATTATGAGGAACAAAGGATCGAACAACCGGATTCAAGCTTTGAAAATCCCGATCCTTACTCTATCACCGAAGTGACCGATAGGATATTAGAACACCTTAAAACTATCGAGCGCTACATAAAAGAATCTCGCGTTAGGGAAGAGGAGTCCCGCGCAAGAGAAGAATTAAATAAAGAAGAGATAGTTGAAAGTGTAAAAATGGAAGAACAAATAAGTGAAAAACCGACACATGAGTTAAACAACGAAAAAGGTGAGTCCGTTAACGTTAAAATTCAAGAAGAGTATAATTTTGAAGAAATTAATCTCTTGTCACCTTCTTTTGAAAATCATTGTTTAGTACCCACTCATGCTAAGTTTTTAAAAGAGTTAAACACTGACACTAAAATTAACGAAACGGTAAGTATTAAGTTAACTAACGATCAAATTTCGCTAATAAAAGAAGACCCATTTGAAATCAACATTACCCCGGTCCCATTTTTTTTTTTCAAAATTCGTTTATTAGTAACGTCACAATCGATAAAGATCTTTGTGTTAACATAATGCCCAACTACATTTTCGAAAAATTAAGTATTAGTGATTTTTCTCCATTTCAAATACCCATTTTTCTATCCAATCGGAAAGTAATAAAATCAATCGGTGTAGTTGAGGATGTCTTGGTTCAAACAAATCAAATGGTAATCCCAACCGACTTTGTCATCCTCGATGACGCTCCTCTAGTGTTGGGACGACCCTTTGTAAAAACCCACGAAGCTTTGAAAAATCGGAAGTACAACAATCTATAAATTCAATTAGGGGCATTTAAAAAGAGTGTCGATCTTGAGCGGTCAATGAAATATCCATTCGGCAATAATGACCCCCTAATTGAAGATGAAGTTGAGCCACCCGATACAAGTGAAAAGATTGACCACTTTGTTGAAGAAGAGGTCGCCATAGAACAAACTTTTTAAGTTCTTGATCAAAATGAGCAACCAAATAAGGAGTCGCCTAAAGACCCACCTCTTGAGCTCAAAGAACTTCCAAAAGGTTTGGAATATACTTTTCTAGACAAAGATGGTAAATCACCTGTAATTATTTCGTCTAAATTAGGTAGTTTAGAAAAAGAAAAATTAATTAAACTTTTGAAAAAACACAAAAATGCGATTGCTTTGAAGCTTGTAGACATTAAAGGAATAAGTCCTTCCATGTGCACGCACAAAATTTTAATGAATGATGACTACAAATCGGTAATACAACCACAACGTCGAGTAAATCCAAATGTTCAAGAAGTTGTTAAAAATGAAGTCATCAAATTACTTGACGCCGGACTTATTTATCCTATCTCCGATAGTCCTTGGGTAAGTCCCGTCCAAGTAGTTCCAAAGAAAGGAGGTATGACGGTAATAACTAACGAAAAGAATGAATTAATACCAACGAGAACCGTCACAGGATGGAGGGTATGTATAGATTATAGGCGATTAAATGAAGCAACGAGGAAAGGTCACTTTCCTTTACCCTTCATTGATCAAATGTTAGAAAGATTATCCGGTCATAAATTTTACTGCTTCTTGGATGGTTTTTTAGGTTACTTTCAAATCTCGATAGCACCCGAAGACCAAGAAAAGACAACCTTCACATGTCCCTATGGAACTTTTGCTTATCGACGCATGCCATTTGGTCTATGTAATGCCCCTGCAACCTTCCAACGTTGCATGGTAGCCATCTTCCATGACATGATAGAAAAGACAATGGAAGTCTTCATGGACGACTTTTATATCTTTGGGGATTCATACGACCAATGCCTCGATAACCTTGAAAGAATGCTATCCCGATGTGAGGAAACAAACCTCGCCCTTAACTGGGAAAAATGCCATTTCATGGTAACGGAGGGAATAGTACTCAGTCATAAAATCTTAAGCGAAGGAATGGAGGTTGATCGAGCCAAAATAGACACTATTTCTCGATTACCACCCCCATCCTTCGTTAGAGCTATCATAAGTTTCCTAGGGCATGCCGGATTTTATAGGCGGTTTAACAAAGACTTTTCTAAAATCTCAAGGCCTCTAACAAAATTACTTGAAAAAGATGCCCCTTTTATCTTTGACAATGATTGCAATCAAGCATTTCTAACCCTAAAGGAAATGCTAGTCAATGCACCTATCATGATAGCGCCTGATTGGAAATTTCCTTTCGAAATCATGTGTGATGCAAGTGACTTTGCAGTTGGAGCTGTCTTGGGACAAAGAAAAGAAAAGCATTTTCACCCATTATATTATGCTAGTAAAACACTTAACGATGCACAAGAAAATTACACAACAACTGAAAAAGAGTTACTAGCTGTAGTATTTGCTTTTGATAAATTTTGTTCTTATCTTGTTCTTTCTAAAACTATAGTCTATACAGATCATGCAGCCATTCGATACCTTTTCAAAAAGCAGGACGCAAAACCACGTTTGATTCGGTGGATCTTACTCCTCCAAGAATTTGATATTGAAATCAAAGATAAAAGAGGAGCTGAAAACACCACAGCAGATCATCTTTCACACTTAGAAGATCCAGCTTTGGAGGCAACTAGGGATGAGCAAATCAACGAAAAATTTCCAACAGAGTCCCTAGAAATGGTGGAATACAGACAAGAACCATGGTACGCCGACTATGCTAACTACCTAGCTAGCGGTATAGTCGCAAAAGGTTGGCCACATCATCAAAGAAAGAAATTCTTTGCTGATGTAAAACATTATTTTTGGAAAGATCCTTATCTTTTCAAAATGTGTGCCGACCAACTCATCCGACGATGCGTGCATGGTAGCGAAGCATGAAGGATTCTCCGCCATTGTCATGAAGGTCCATACGGAGGACATCATGGTGCCACTAGTACCGCACGAAAGGTATTTGATTCAGGATTTTATTGGCCAACCATTTACAAGGACGCCCAAAGCCTTGTAAAGACATGTGATGCTTGCCAAAGAACAGGTAATATTTCTTCCAAAAACGAAATGCCATAAAATGGCATTCTTGTTTGTGAAATTTTTGATGTGTGGGGACTCGACTTTATGGGACCTTTCCCACCATCAAAAGGAAACAAATATATACTTGTGGCAGTAGATTACTTGTCTAAATGGGCCGAGGCCGAGGCACTTCCAACAAACGATGGAAGAGTCGTGGTAAGATTTCTGAAAAAATTATTCTCTCGTTTTGGTACACCTAAAGCATTAATAAGTGATAGAGGTACCCATTTTTGAAACCATCAACTTGAAAAATCTTAACAAGATATGGGGTCTATCATCGGGTCTCAACATCATATCACCCTCAAACAAACGGACAAGCCGAAGTGACTAGTAGAGGTTTAAGACGAATACTTGAAAAAACCGTAGGGTTAAATAAAAAGGAATGGGCCGATAAATTAGATGATGCTTCATGGGCTTTTCGAACTGCTTATAAAACAACAATAGGTACAACACCATATAAGCTCGTCTATGGAAAAAGCTGTCATTTTCCAGTAGAAATAGCTCACAAGGCCTACTGGGCAATTAAAAATGTAAATTTAGATTTAGAATTTGCTGGTAGAAATCGATTTTGTCAATTAAATGAATTAGACGAATTAAGGAATTATGCATACTCAAACTCTGAAATTTATAAGGAAAGAATGAAAAACTTGCATGATAAACACATTGAACCTAATGAATTTCGAGTAGGAGATCTAGTTCTATTGTTTAATTCACGACTTCGATTATTTCCTGGTAAATTAAAGTCTAGGTGGTCAGGACATTTTTCCATCACCCATATTTTCCCACACGGTGCAGTAGAAATTAAATCTCGAAATGGACCTCCATTCAAAGTCAATGGCCAACGGCTGAAGCTCTATCAAGGATTCATTGAGGATGAAGAAGAATAAATCTCGCTTCAAATGGTCGAAGAATGAAAGCATCAACATCATACCTGGTAAGTTACGAACAAGCGGGATGACATCTTAATCGGTAAGTCTTCTAACCAAGTTTTGGGAAAACAGGGCACTCACACGAGCACAAAAAAAAATTTCCAACTTTGCTTGGCACGAGGCCGTGTCCGCGCGAATGTTTAGATAAAACCCCTTTTCCATAACAGTTACTTCATTCCACACGCCCCGTTTCCCCTAAAAATCTCTGGTTCAGGCGATTTTCTGCAGAATTTCGACGTCTCCTCTACCCCTAACAACATCAAGGTATGATTCTATCACCATTAGTAGTTAGATTAGGTACTTGCATGTAGTTAAAACATAAAAAATATGGGGAAAATCTAGGGTTCTTGAACTTCATCCGGATCGAACCTCAAATTTTTGCATAAATCTGTTATCATTAGTTTAGATTAGTGTTATAGGAAGTAAATCCACTTGTATTGTTCATAGATTTGCCGATTTCTCAGAAAAACCTCAAACCCTTGTTTTTGAACCGAAAAAGATAAAATCGAAGTGGTAAACGGTTTGTTTTGGGAAAAACGGCACTTGGGGTTTTATTTTCGGGGAAAACCGCACCAATTGGACCAAAAATTTTCAAGTTTTCGAAACCGGGTCGAAAAATGAAGTTTTTGTGTAACAGACGCCTGGACACGGGGTCGTGTCCGCTGAACACGGGGCCGTGTCCAGCTAGCTGTTTTCAGTTTTTTCCAAAAATTTCACTGTTTCGTGCTAACTTTTGGTGTATTCTTTCAGATGTCGAAGAAATTCACAAGGTTCAATGCAACTGAGCAAGATGCTAAAGCAATATACGATGTTCTTCGAACCAGACCGGAAGAATACCCGAGACAAGTATGCATGGATCTGTTGACATTGGTGAACCAACTTGACCGGTTTAACAACCTCGTTACCGGCCCACTAAGAGTCTCCCTAACCACTCGACTTCGCTCGGTCCACGAGTACAATCTGGAGTTCTATAGCACATTCGTGTTCAATTCAAGGTGCGACCCATTTGACAATGATGGGGTGGAATTTCGATATGGGGGGACTAAGTACTCGATATCGATGGCACAATTTGTGTCGATAGTTGGGTTGTATGCGGAGGAAGATGCGGGTAATGAAGAGAACACCGGAGGGGTGCGAGAGTTGGATGAGAACGAACACCAAGTCGCGTGGGCTCAAATTGGAGAAGGGCACTACAACCCGAGAAGCACTAAGAGCACTAAGCAGAGGGACCCGCTTTACCGTTACATCCATAGGGTCCTCGCTTACTCTCTTAGCCAAAGGCATGATAGCGGTGGCGTTGTTGGGTTGAGTGGTTTGGTGGTCCTTCATTGCATTCATAACCGCATACACCTCGATGTTCCGTACCTCCTGCTCTGCAACATGCATTGGAACAGGCTTGCTACTCCGCCAACCCTATCTTCTTCGGGGGGGGGGTGGATATACCGTCTTTTTAAGCGCTTCGTGAACATGCCTCGATCTTTCCAAAGAAGTCCATGGTCGGGAAGAGTGGACATACATATTTGCCGCTCCATGAACTTGATCTATGAAGCCGAAGACGGGTCGACTAGCTTCCAAAGAGTCCAAGGGCATGCATGGAACCCGCAAGAGGCACTCGTCCTTCACGCCCCACAGCATCATCAGTACCAATACCACCCCCACGGTGATCCGAGCCAATCCTCCTCACAAGGAGGCGGTTTTCCTAACTTCCAAAGTTTGCATGACTTGTTGCAGGAAAACCTCATGTGCACTAGGAACACCTATAACATGGCGAGCAACACGTACACCCGGGTTGGAGCAATCGAAAGAAACATATCTGATATCCAAGATGATATTGGGAATATCCGGGAGTACATGGCGGGGCACGGAGGAGGAGGTGATGATGATGAGGACGAGGACATGGACTAGGCAGGAGGAGCGGAGTTAGGAGCAGCTGGTTGGTGATCCCACAGGTTAACCCCTTTCCTTTTGAACAATTTCCGGCCTGCGTGCCGTGTATTGAACAATTTACTTTCCTTTAACTCTTTTTATTTTCTGCATTTGTTTTTCTTTTTAACTTTGTGATGTGGATGTTGAACAATGGTAATTTAGGATGTTTGTTATGGTTTAGAGTAGTGTTTATTGATAAAACAGGTACATACGAGGCTTAGAGTACTAACCATTAGTACTACTAAAGCCGGAGCAGGAAACACGAAGCCAGACCTGTTTTTCACCTTTGCAGATTGTCCACACGGGGTCGTGTCTAGCCGACACGCCCCCGTGCCCATTGCCCCAGACCTGCTGTTTGTTTAATTCTGCAGACCTTAGCCAGACACGGGGTCGTGTCCAGCCAACATGCCCCCGTGTCCACCTTCTGTAAGTTTTCGTTACTGGTACCTGAACACGGGGTCGTGTCCATCGGACACGGGGCCGTGTCCAGACGCCCAGTAACATAAAATTTTGCTTTTTCACACATTTTTACACATTCAATCAACCTAAAAACTTATTTTTGGGACACATTGAGGACAGGGGATGCTAAAACCTTGAATCTTGCAAGTCCTAATCACAAGCCTTACACAAAACTCTATTGGAACCGCTAATCACCCCAAATTTTTTCAAAAAAAAATTCATTTTTTTTATTTTTTTTACTTGTCTAGGTTTAATTTGGGAATTTCAAGTTCTAAAAAGATGCATTTTTTACAAATTTACAACCGATAGCGTCGTGATAAAAAGAACCAACATAAGAAAATTATGAAACGGCATGACAAGCTTAATTAAATTTTGATTATATATACTTGATCATATAAAAACCCATTCCCACAAAAAGTGAGTTTTGAGCCTTTATTAAGCATACAAATATATATCTTTAAACTAAATGCTCATTTTTCGTTTCTTGTGTGAATAGCCGCTTGGTTCTTACGACTCTAGAACTTGCCACGACGATACATTCCCGGTCCTTACCAACTTAAACCCAAGTAAGTAAATGACGGAGGCATTAGGACTAACCTTTTTTTTATTTCTACGCCATTTTTTTACCACCTACCTAAAATCCCCCTAGTTAACCCCTTTGAGCCTAAACCCTTTTCATTTCATAACCCAAAACAAACACCCTTTCACCCATCAAAACCTTTTTATTTTTAAACCATTTGTTTTAGTAACAAGCTCGGTTTTCCTTATGACTTTAAAAAAAAAATTTGGATGATGAAGCAAAAGAGAAATAAACAAACAAGTTTATCAAAAAAAAAATAACTTTGTTTGAATAATGGCTTCATCAAAATAAAAACCTCAAAAATAAAAAGTCTTACGAAAACCGACGCTTTTTACGCCTTTCGCCCTTTTACTAACCACTAACCCAACTGCCTACCTTTAACCCAAGCCTAACCCTTCACCCCAAAAGTCCTCTTGATATTTACAAAGGTGTATAGTTAAAAAGGAGGAGGATTGATTGCTTGGCAAGCTTATGGTATGAGTAAGTTTCATACCACTCTCGAGTGATCCACTAAAATACATCTTCGGCCGAGTGTTGAGTGATCCCCGTGAGGTATGTGTACTTGTATATAAATGGAATTTTAAAAAAGGCATGTTATGCCCTAATAAGTAATTTATCATATGTAATGTTTTAAATAAATCATGACGAATAGGATTGTAAATAAATAAAAATAAAACTTAATAAAGAATCTTGGAAATCCCGACAGTCTATGACAAGTCCAAAAACCTTCTCTTCTACCCATTCCATTTGGGAGTGTAAAGCCACATTATAAAGAGTTTTGCTTGAGGACAAGCAAAGATTCAAGTGTGGGGGTATTTGATGTGCACAAAATGCAACATATAAATTACATCAATTGTGGCATAAAACTAACCTTTTTTTAGTACTAATGTTGGAAAAAGTGTGTTTTTGTCTTCCTTTTGTATTTTCAGGATTAAATGAGCTCAAATGAACAAAAGAAGCAAAAAGGCAGCTAAATCTAACATAAATACAAGAAAAGGAACAAAGGTGGCATGCCCGACCTCCCCGACAGCATCTTCCCAAGCAAAACAAGAGAACAGAAGGCTGAACACGCCCCGTGCTCAATGAGCACGGGGGCGTGCCCAAGAGTCCGCAGAAAAGACAAAGCTGTAGAAGCTTCTTTCACCCACCATGGGGCCGTGCTCAGCGGACACGGGGCCGTGGTCAACTATAAGATTCGCAGAATCCAGGCAAATCTTGATAGTACAGATACGATTCTGCACACGGGGTCGTGCCCAGCGGACACGGGGGCGTGGTCTACTAATGCAGACAAACTGCAATTAATGAAGACAGAGAAGGAGGATGGACACGAGGCCGTGCCCAATAGACACTGGGCCGTGCCCGGGCTGCTGTTCAGGCTATAAATAGGGGTGCTTGGCTCATTTGCAAACCATCCCTTGGCACACCACCTCTCTTACACTTCACCCACCATCCACCACCATCACAACACCATCATCCACCACCATCATCCATTGTCCATCATAGAGTGTGTGAGTCGTCTCGAGATCCAAGATTGATCGTAAGAGTACTTGACAATCAAAGGCCATGTTTGCCTAAATCTCTTACATCACTTGGTGAAGACAAGTGTCTAGTGTAATACTTTTTATTTTTAATCTTTTCGCACTTTTTACTTGGTTATGTATTAATGACTTTAATAACTAGTTTCTTATGTTGAAGGTGATTCTTCCTTATCGTTTGTCCGTGGTGTCTTGGCATTATTTTACTGTCTATATAAAATAAAAGATTTTCACCATTCATATCTCCACGGTCTATATGGAGATATGTTGGCTACACTAGACACTTGGTAAGAGTCTTGTCTTGTTCAGTGTATAGATCCTGCAAGGACCTGGGTCAAATTTAGTAGGACCTCCTTCAATACCCACCGGTATTGGATGGCGGGGGTCCAAACTCTTTGATCCCCTCATATGTAAGCTACTATTAATACTTTAATCCGGCTATTTAGGACTGTATCCCTGCTGACTCAGACTACTTAGCCGAGGGTAACGTCTCCTCTAAAAGAGGGGCCTACCATAATATGCATTAATAACTTAATTAATTATCTTTCAATAATCCGACCCTTTAGGATTGTATCCTTGCTGACTCAAACTACTGGGTTGAGGGTAACGTCACCTTCAAAAGAGGGGCCTACTACAATAACTAAGATAATCTCTTAAAAAGTGCAAAAGTGCGGAAATAATCAAAGGTTACACTAAACACGAGTCGGAGCCAAGTGATTCATCTTGTCTATCTGTTTTTATTTTTATTTTATTTTTCAGCATTTTAGTTAGTTTTTATTTTCTTAGTTTAAAACCTTTTTCTAACTTTTTGATTTGATTAGACGTTGAGGATAAACTGATACTAAAAGCTCTTGTGTCCTTGGACGACGTCGGTGTCTTGCCAACACTATACTACGCTCACGATGGGTGCCCTTGCCCATATGTGTGTTTGGTGTTAGTAAAATATTGTGTTTTATAAATTTAAAACTTGACTAACGTGTAAAAAGGGCATAAAATATACTTAAATTTATATACACACCACACACGCATCACTGTACATGATCCGAACCACCTCCACAACTGTCGTTGCTGTCATTCTGAATCGCACCACCACCACCAAAGAAGATGTGGTTGCCGGAGACTGGAAACACCGCCATCGTCGCTGCCATGAGCTGTAGCCGGAGCACTATCGTGTTATCACCATCATCGAAGAACAGTCGAAGTTATCGCCTGTTCGCTGCCGTCCACCGCCGTAGACGACGGCGCCACAGCCGCCGTCACTCTCTCTTCCTTCTTCTCATCTCTGTCGTTCACTACTTTTAGCCGTCGTATACCACTGTAAAATGAGGTGGTTGGGTGTGTTGTCTGGCCGGTTTGTTGCCGAGGAGGTTTAAGGTGATGAAGAGGGGGTTTATGTAGGATCGGTTTGTGACCCAAACGAGTCGTTCAGAAGAGATTTTATCAGTTTCAGATGCGGAAAATAAGAAACTGACTTCGAAACAGCTTGCTTATCACTTTAAACATATTGTGTATTGATTTAACGATGTAAACAATCACAAGGAATACCGGTAGCACCTCGGTATCACTCTGAGAAATCTGTTACAAATGAAATGAACACAAGCCTATTTATAGGACTCGTGGATTCGCTTGAAATACGCATAACCGCTTCAAGCGGACCTCTCAAGCGAACTCCACATGCAGACTCCCCCTCAGATGTTGACGAGTCTTAAATGTCGAGTCTTCAACGTCTTTAGTCTTTATCAGTCTGAACACTCTCTGAAATATCTCACAGTGTAAGCATCCTCAAACTTTATCTCCTTCTCCTCTTCAGCATCAACAGACTCCCCACGAACAATCTCTACTCGGATGTCTTCAGACTCCCCCTTTCGATATACTGGGATCGCAGTCTGGTATGTTATCACCTTGAGATCAAATCCTGGCTTTAAATCTGTTTAAGCTCATCACCTACACAATTCTCATCAAAACATAAGTTTTTACTTAAATCAATAAGAAAAACATATTAGAAATAGTTCCATCAAGTTCAAATTAATGACCCTGATTAACTAATCTCAACTTCTTTCTCAAATCAAAATTTTTCAATTCAATACACACACTCCCAAACCAGTTCATCATGTTCAGCACTCGGAATTTTGAAAATCAGCTCTCCAACATCAGTTGTCGAAAATCTTTTTGTATTTTTCAAAATTTATGCTAAAACACTCCGAAAATCTTTTTGGATTTTTTATAACAAAGGAATGCAGAAAAGAAATATTTACATACAATATTTTTGAGAGTTTGTGTAAGAGGATCATATCAGTGTATGTGACCAATCACAAGCACCGTTAAGCTTTAAACATTTTAAGTTCTAAACAATTCACATAGATTGACGATATTGTTGTCCACTTAAACTCAATCTAAAAACTTTCGAGATGCTTACCGATACGTTAAGGTATATTAATTTTGCACTAAATTCTTATGGACCCCACAATCTCAGCATATCCCCTCATCATGCAATACACTGACTCAAGTAATGCCTTTAAACTTTTATCAACTGTGATTTGTGCGAAAACAAAGCAGAATGTTTAAACATTAACAATCAGGTCGATACTTCCATATACGCAGAGAAAGTCCAATGTTTAAACAAAATAAGAAAATAAAAATAAGTTGAAGTTGTTTACGCTTTAACCACCAGGTCGATACTTCCGTATACGCAGAGGAGGTCCAAAGCTTAAACGAAACACCAAAGAAAATAAAGCAGAACCTTTAGGCATTAACAACCAGGTCGATATTCACGTATACGCAGAGGAAGTCCAATGCTTAAACAAAATAAAGAAATCAAACAAGTTTAAATCTTTGCAAAATGAAATGCACAATCACAGTGACTTTTCAGCAAAGTTGTGAAAGTTCACAAACTTAACCAGTTTTATGTCTTTCGATAATCAGCGATTACTGAGTAGGCACACAATCAAGAAGGACAAAACTAAGTACTATGCTTTCGACCATGTTTCCCACTAGACCTAGGCTTTTCATTTTAGGTTTGTATCGTTCTCGCAAATCTACTAGTCTACTTGAGCCTACCGTCACATCTTTAGTAAGATCGTTTATCACATTTTATCTCTCCATTTCTTTAGCATGCTGTGACAGTCTCACTGATCTACTATCATTTCCTCTTTTTACAATAAAAACTCATTTTTTGCATTTTTCAATGTTTTTGACTTTTCAAATTTTCTAAATTTTTTTAAATTTTTACTCCCCCAAAAATCAAAATATGTTTCAATTTTGATTTTCTGGGAAAATTTGAAAATGAACTGTACAAAGAAACGTGACAACATGATGAGAATTACTTCAATTCTCCATTCACTTGGCATAAACAATCAGAACTCCCCCTGACGACAAAACATTTTCCCATAGTGATTTCAAAACACTTAAGTTTATTTTATTCAAAATGGTTTTTCTGGAAAATAAGTTGTGTGAGTCATTTCTCAAACATGGGGATCTTTCATCACCTTGTTTTCTTTAACCACTTGTAAAAACTAACATTTTTAAGATCAATCCACAAACATCACTTGTAGAAAATCAAGTACAATTTAATGTCCCTGATTTACCACTTTTTAAATCGAAATCACTTTCGTGAATTTCTCAAGAAATGTGCCGATACCTGCTCCACACTTACCAACCTGGGAACTCCGGCAAGTCAGGTTTTTCATTTAAACAGATTCACCCAAGCCTGACGGTCCTTGGGTGATTTTGAATTCTTGTTCAACAATGGTGGAAAATTTGCATCATCCATTGTTAGACCAGAATTCTCAATTTTTACCTCAACACACGGCTCTTCTGGCTTTACCACACCAGATTCATTGCCTGATCGTGGCTTGTCTGACTTTAACGAGTCAGATTCATTGCCAACAATTGGCTCCTTTGTTTCCGGAGAAACAAATTCATCACCAGGAAGTGAATTCTCCACTTTCTTTTGTTTCCCTTTCGTCCTCAGATTTGTATCTGATGAATTCGTTTTGCTTGATTTGTCATTCTTTGGAGAGCAAGACGATTTATCAGACCTTTTATCTGTTTTACCAGCTGTATCCGAGGACAAAATCTTCTCCAGATACTCTCTGGCCTTCTTCCTCTTCTTCCTCAGTCTGTCTTTTTGTCCCTGAGAAAGTTTCACTTTCTTTTCTTGAACTTTAGGTTCTTGAACCTTCTGTTCTTTGTGATTGACATTGACTGGTTTCTTCACCTGCCTCTGAGATTCAGCCCTCGATCTTCTCATTGATCTCATTGAGCAATCTTTAGCAATATGGCCAATCATGTTGCAGTTAAAGCATCTCCTTGTCTCAAAACTCCAACTCTGGCAGTTAACATCAATGTGTCCTTGATAACCGCATCTGTAACACACTCTGTTATCGTACCGATCACCATTTTTAGTCCAAACATTTAGATCAAAGCACTGTTTGGCTTGGTGATAATCTTTCCTCCTCTTGTTTGCTGGATTTGGCTTTTGAGCACCGTGGTCCGACCTGCACCATTCATTACCAACAATTTTTGAATTTTGAATTTTTACTTTTTGTAATTTTTTATTGCGATTGGATGATTGATCTGATGAACTTTTATTTTCTTTTTGAACATTTTTCAAAATTTTCTCTTTTTGTTTTTGTTCCACTTTCTTCTTCAAAGGTTTTTGCTTAGAGCATTCTCCCTTTTTCAGTTGATTGTGAAACAGTTTCTTGAAAATTTTCTTTTAATTTCAAAAACAATTTCTTTTTTTTAATTTTTTCATTTTCATCATCAGATTTTTCATCGCAATCTTCAACTGTGACTTTGTCATAGTTTGTGACATTGTCACCTATTGGAACTGAATTAACTGGTTTTGGGCAGGGAATAGCTGAAGTATTCACAAAAACCTTCAACTTTTCTTCCCATTCCCTGATTTTACCTTCTAACTCTTTGATTTTCTTTTGAGTACATTCAGCTTCTTTTTCAAGTCGAATAATCGTCTGAAGATGAGAATTTATCATTTTTTGCTTTTCAATGTTATTCTTGCTAAAAACAGATCTCCCATCTTCAAGAATCTTTATTTGACTTTGAAAATCTTTTTCAATCTTTACTTTTTCATTTTCCAAATTGTGTATTTGATTTTTCAAAACATTTTCTGATTTTTTAAGATTTTTGTTTTCTAATGACAAACTCTCAACCTCCTTCAAGAGTTTGTCATTTTCAGATGTCAACTTCTCACAATTTTTCAGCAAAACAAGAATCTGTTTCTCATCAGCTTTTGTCTCAACCTTTAAAGCTGAAATATTTTCAACCTGTTTCTTTTCCTCATGAACACTTTCATCCTTACTCTTTTTTTCTAATGAATGATCAAAGATAGGTGCATCTTCTACAACCTTTTTCTTTAATACTGGTTCAGGATTCACAGATATAGGTTTTTCAGATTCTACTTTCTCAATCTTGACCGCTGGAACTTGTTCAACCTGCCTTTTCATACTAGGTTTGATTTGCTTTTCTGTTGTTGCTGCTTTTACTTCTTTCTCAGCTCTGATCTCTTCTTTAACAATAACTGCTTTTTGATTCTTTCTTTTTGCATCTTGTTTTTCTTTCAATCTTTCAATTTTATCGGCATATAATAACTTTCCACTACGTTGATCAGATGGAAGTTGTTGTTTAAGATTTTCAAGTCTTTGAATTTCTTCTTCATACTTGTCACTCTCTTCATCAGACGAATGATAAAAAACTAGAACTTTTTCAACAACTTCTTTTCCTGAGACTATTCTTTCTTCTTGCTTTATTGGAATATACTGCTGAGATTCATAATGCACATATGCCAACAATTCTTCAAAATCCATGTTTTCGGTAAACAAAAGTTCACAAAATCAGATTGTTCAAACGAACTTGAAACCCAAACAAAATGAAGTCTCCAAACGAACTGGTATGCACACACCAATCAATGTCGATAATAAAAAAAACTTCACATGCACACTGAGCGCCTATTCAATTCACGTGGTAATCTGTCACAAATGAATTTCTATTGGGCCGCTAATATTAATCACGTGGGCTGACACAATTGACTTTAAAAAATTGCCGACAATGTTGATCACCACTCAAATCCCATTGGACCTCAAATGTAGTGGATGAACTTGGGTCGAATACTTTTAATCAGCTGTTTAATTCTATTGGGCTGACAACATAATTTTCAATGAATACGATTCCAAAAGTTTCGAACAGTGTAATCACATGCAACTTGTTTAAACCGAGATATTCACATGCAATCTGACTTCCCACGAAATCACATGTATTCACTCAATGTAAATGGCCGACAATAACATCTTTCACAATTCTTTGATTGGGCCGCAACTTTTCAGTCTTTATCCAAACCTTGGGCCGACAAAGTTTAATACCCAAAACAAATTGATTGAACCTCCAAACTAACTGATCAGATCACATGTAAACCGATTCTCTATATCTCGAGAACTTTGTTACTTGATTTTATAACCAACAACTTTGATATTAATCAATTTTGATTGGACCGTTCACAAATGTAGAAACATGATTTCTTTACCCGAAGTACTGACACCCTCGTTTAATGATTCACACAACTCGATGTACAAACTCAAGCGAAACGTTGTTTTCAAGAGGAACACCATGTAAATTCAAGCGAAATGTCGTTTTCAAGCGGAACACCATGTAAATTCAAGCGAAAGGTCGATGACATCAGCATTTCGAACAACTTTTCAAGCGAAAGTACAAATTGAACCAATTTTAAGCCGATTTTAGTTCTGAAACTTTCCAGGATTTGTTAAAACATGATTTCGCATAATATGTGTGAATTTGAGCCGATTTTAACCGTGAAAAATTTTTAATTTTGAAAAAGAATGGTGTAGAAATCAGAAAAAGTGACGAAAACAGGCTGTTTTGGCAAGATCTCTTCCTCCTGAGCTCTGATACCACTTGTAGGATCGGTTTGTGACCCAAACGAGTCGTTCAGAAGAGATTTTATCAGTTTCAGATGCGGAAAATAAGAAACTGACTTCGAAACAGCTTGCTTATCACTTTAAACATCTTGTGTATTGATTTAACGACGTAAACAATCACAAGGAATACCGGCAGCACCTCGGTATCACTCTGAGAAATCTGTTACAAATGAAATGAACACAAGCCTATTTATAGGACTCATGGATTCGCTTGAAATACACATAACCGCTTCAAGCGGACCTCTCAATGTATTATTAAGCGAGACGAAGACGACAGATGAATGTACTAACAGTTTAGGGGGGTTGTTTGCGGAGGAGGGTGTGACCGGAGACCAGCTGGAGCCGGCCGACACCATCGCCAGATTTCGGCGACCATGTTTGAGGGAGAGAGAGATCAGGTTGTGTGTGTAGGTGTTTGAGATAATGTGAGTAGGAATTTGTTGTTACTTGTATGCAAAGGGTTTCTCCAAGAAAGATGATGACAAAGAAAAAGATAAGGTTGGAGGGAACATGAAGGTGTATGCTGCTGTTAGAAATGAAAGGAATTTAGGGTTTTGTTTGTTTAAATACTAAGTTTCCTTATTGGGCTGGGGCCCAAAGCCCGCAAGCCCACTTCTCGCTTTTTAAGTGGCCCGTCAACTCCTACGAACCCGTTTTCGCACCCGAACGTCATCTAAGATCGTAAAATAAAATTTTATGGTCAAGAACACGTAATTAGTGTCGGTAGTTGTGTTTAACGTGTTTGTTCATTGATTACGGTAAAAATCACGTGAAATGCAACGTTGGTCGTTTTTAATCCGTTTTTCGATCCGGTTTCGACTGGGATTATTAAAATTTAATTACGAAGCTAGATATATCGTAAAATTTCAGTTTTGAATGTATTACGCGTCTCCGATGCTTCCGTTTCACGTTTGCGTTTTGTGGCGTACGAAAGCACGATAAATTTGCAAAACAAATTTTATAAGTATAAAATATCCGTAGAAAATTTCATATTTGTCTGCGTTGTTAGTATTTTGTTCGGTTTCAATTCGTTATCGTTTAAGTTTTAGCAGATTTTTTGTAAATCACCATTCGTGAACCGTAAAGTCGAATACGCGTTCCTAGGCATATTAAAGGCCTAATTAAGTTAATTTACGTCTTAAACACTATTTATTATCGTCCAAATTTTTTTAGCGTAATTAGAAGCCGTAAATTACCGGTTGTCAAACAAAGGATAGTCAATCAAGCGGGTTGGAAGACGTCCATAGGATATATAATGCAATTAAATCGTTTTCTATTTCTAGATTTAAAATATTACAATAATAATAATATTGTTTTATCATCATGAACAAATATCATCCTTCACAAAATATTTTTTAATTGACGCACTTAATTTGGGTTTTGGTATTTATATTTTTTCTTAAAAAATTGTTTAATTGTTGCATTTGATTTGTGTTTAGTTATTTATAGAGTAAATTGCCATTTTAGTCTCTGAGTTTTGTCCAAATTTGCCATTTTGATCCAAATAGTTTTTTTTTCCCATCTGGGTCCCTGACTTTTCACTTTATTGCCATTTTAGTCCCTGAGTTTTGTCCAAATTGCCATTTTAGTCCCTGAGTTTTGTCCAAAATTTGCCATTTTGATCCAAACATTTTTAGTGGATTGGATCAAAATGGCAATAAAAGTGAAAAGTCAGGGACCCAGATGGAAAAAAAAACTATTTGGATCAAAATGGCAAATTTGGACAAAACTCAGGGACTAAAATGGCAATTTACTCGTTATTTATATTTTTTCTAATGCTGTTTATAGGACATGTGAGAAATGATATGTAAATTCTTGTTTTATCCATACATTTGGTTGCGAAATATCTCAAATCGTCTTATTGCTTTGTACTTCAAGTCATTACATATGACCAGCGGATGAGCATGAAACAATTTTTTATAACTAAAATTTTGTGATTACACAATCATAAAGAAATGTTTTGAAAAACAATAAACTATGATGTGAATTGTTTATTCTGTTAAATTATTTTTAACGAATTTCATTGCTATGACTCTTATGGAATATAAAAAAGTTTCAGTTGGAATATTTACCCCTACATAAAAAAAATTATTTCAATACCTTATACAACAATTTTAAAATGTTTGATTTTAACATTATATATTTAATTATCTATAAAACATTAAATATATAAGGGAATAATTTACTATATTTGACGACTTGCTTGATCTATAAATATACTTATTTTCCCGCACATCGTACATTTTAAATAAAATTTTACATTCATTGGTCACATCATTTAAATGATCCGACCCGTGAAATTCACGAGTGATAACCTTTAATTGATATACCTTATTCGTCACGCATTAATACATTATTTATTTTTTAAAATATATATACAACTGTGTTTAATAAAATTTAAACATCCATATCCGTGAGTGTTTACCTTTTTAATATATATATATATATATAGGGGACCGCTAAAATGAAAACCACCTCTAGTTGTAAGAACCATGAGAACTACACCGTACGGGGCCAGTTGGACCAAATTTTTTTCATAAACGTAGATGCTTGTATTATAAACACATTTGTAAAAAAATAATAAAAAAATGTCGTGTGTGTAGTTTTGAGCACCACAAGTTTGTGTTTACGGGTATCGTAAATTTTAAACACGGTACCCGTAAACACAAACTTGTGGTGCTCAAAACTTCACACACGACATTTTTTTTTGAATTTTTTTTTACAAATGTGTTTATAATACAAGCATCTACGTTTATGAAAAAAAAATTTGGTCCAACTCGCCCCGGATTAAAAAGTTCTCATGGTTCTTACAACTAGATGTGGTTTCATTTTAGCAGTCCCCATATATATATATGGATAAAGTTCATTTCAAAACTCTAAATAATTGCAAAACCTTCAAAACTCTTAAAAAAACAATCATTTTATAGATACATTTTTATATTTAGGGTACTTTTATCATTTATTATATGTATTTTTATGATTTTATAGTTTACATACGTGTAACAACCAAATTATATATATGTCTATTAGTTACATATATGTAAAAAAACTAGTGTACATATGTGTAATTATAAAATTACATATAAAAACATGATAAAATTACTCTTAACATGTATGTAATCATAAAAATACATATAATAAATGATAAAAGTACCATAAATATAAAAATATATAAATAAAAATATTGTCTGAAATAAACCTAACTATATATAGTTAGGTTTATTTCAGAACTATAAATAATTGCAATACTTTCAGAACTCTTACTAGACAATATTTTATATATATATATAGTTGTGTTTAATAAAATTTAAATATCCAATCAAATGAGTATTCACGGGTGATAACCTAGTTTTTAACAAACACAAACTAAAGCAAATTCAAAACTGTATCACTAACACTCATTTGACACAAATCCACTCGTTTTCATCTTCTTTTTCATTAAACTTGTCATCCTCTTCACTAAAAAACTCCCAAAAACTTTTTTGTTCTACCATGCTTCTATCCAGTGGTGGACCTACGAATTTTTTTAATGGGGTTCAGTATTTTTAGTTTTCAAATATTTTACAACCCAACGTTAAAATTTTTGATTCGATCGTCGTTCGGATCGGGTCAGAGCGAGAAACATATAATAAAAAATATACAATCATTATTAATAAATATATGATGTCATTCGAAACGAAAAAAACATTACAAATTTTTAGAGTTCAAATCCATAAGATTTTTGATCCCTGCATCATTGGCTGTAGAATTCAAGTTTCAAGAAACTAAGTCTTTTATTTTATAGTCAGCAAGGTTTTAACTTTGTGTGGTACAACGTTTTAACATTTTATTTTACGTTTTCTTCTAAGTTTTATTAGTTAACGTGATGTAATTTGCGTGTGTGGTTCAACGTTTTTACGTCTTCTATTTTTTCTCGTTTTACATGTTCATCACAATGTGTGAGTCCTAGATCGACCCCCCCCCCCTCCCACAGCCCCGCGCAACACGAAGGTACTTAATACTAGTTAATCAAAACCTTCATTTTGATAAATATTTTTGTAAAGCACCTATTTTGATAAATGTTTTTCCCTACCACATCTATTTGGGAAAAACTCCTCTTTTTTTAAATAGTTGTTGCCTTATTTTAATTTTTATACATAACTAAATAAATAATATAAGATAGTTGTTCAAAATAATAATAATAATAATAATAATAATAATAATAATAATAATACGATATATATAAAAGCATATATCATTTTCTCACTATATACGTTTGTGTAAATATATATCTGAGTAAATTTGCGTTTCATTTGAGTCTTAACATATAAATGTAGTTTAGCATGAGAAATGAGAGACTTAATTCATGTATTTACACTAATAGACTAATTATGTAATCACTTTAGTGTAATTATAATCAATCTAGAGCAATTATAATCACTCTAGATGAATTACAGATAATTACTTTAGTAGAGTAAATAAACGGATTTTTTATATTGTGTAACTAAATATAATGCTTAAGTAGATGAAAAAAATTAAAATCTTTATTTACTTCTCATGTAAAGACTCATTTGTATTTGATTTTTACTGTGTATAGATAATTAAAACTTATTAAATTCAAACTTAATATGTTTTTGTTTTATTGCGAATGTTTAGATTTCTGACAAACTAATTATATACTATCAATTTGTAACAATTCTTGTCATTGTTGTTTGTACTCTATGTATTAAAATTTGTATGATGCTTTTAAGAAACCTTATTAAACCATAATTGGCATTGTTGTTGGTACTCTATGTATTAAAGTTTGTATGATGGTTTTAAGAAACCTTATTAAATTATAAATAAGCAACAATTCTGTTTTTTACAGAGTTGTGCCCTTAGCATGAAAAGTTTTTTTTTAAATGATTATTCACTTTGATGCCCCATGTTTTTAATCTTTTTGCAAATTTTTCGTTTTATGTTTCGTTCTATATTTTGCAAGTTAACACGCCGCAACGTACGTGTGGGGTTCCACGTTTTTTCGTCAAATTTTTCCCGTTTGACAGGCCCGTAACAACACGTCTATTTTTCCCTGTTTGGCAAGTTTGTCGCAATGCGCGAGTCATAGACCATCTTAGTTATTTTTTTCTATGTTTTTGCGTTTTGGTCTAATTTCTTCACATTAACACGCCGCAACGGGCGTACGTGGTTCAAAGATTTTACTTTGCTTTTCGTTCGGTGTTATTTATTTTCTTTATAATTTATTTTGTTTTTACGAGTTTTTCTGGTGTTGGTGGTCACCGACAGTGGTATAACATTGGTGTAACTTGGCATGTTTTTACGCCCCCGCCGCAACGCGCGGATGGTTTAATACTAGTTTATCTTATTTTACTGGATTATAAGGAAAATAAATCCTCAAAAACTATGTTTTTATATCTTTCAACAATTAATTACACCTAATGAATAAAAGAAGGCTCATTCTATACACACCCCCCCTCATTCCTGATTATACCCCCCCTTGTGAGAGGAAAACTGTCGGTCCCACGCAGGCCACACCTGTAAGTATGTGAGAGAAGGGGGTGAAAAAAGTAATTAGGGGGGGGGGGGGTGTAGAAAGTAGCACCCAAGAAGGTAGCACCCTAAGACTGAGGGGAGTGGGGCGACTCCCACCCCAAGTCGCCCCCAAGTTGCCATGAACACCGCGCCCCTTGCCCAACTTCCATAGCAACTTCCATTTGCCCGTCCTCTTCTCGTCGCCCCTCCTCTCACACTTTATCAACTTTTGGCACAAAATTCCAAGAACTCCCCCCTTTTCAAACAAATCAACCAATCAGAGGTCTTGGTGGCATCTTGAGTTGCCATGAACACCACGCCCCCTTTTTTGAGGACGCCCCAAGCCGCCCCCCAAACGCCACGTGTCGCAAGACGCCCTCTTTTGAGGACACCCCACTCCCTTCAGTCTAAAAGAAAACACAAAATGGGAAACGATTGATTGAGAATGATTGTTTTTCCATGATGATTAGATAACTAAACAACAATGTTGAAAATAATAATAATGGGCATTATGATTGATGCAAAGTAAAGATCATCATCGGGCCCGGGGTTCCTCATCTCTTACAACACACATTAAACTATTATTACAATAATATTTGGTCGGCTAATTAAAGGAGATTAAGATATGCTTTTGGTACTCAAATTTCAAAACATCACCCCACCAACAAACTAATGCTTAGCTCATCATGCCATATAATATGTAAAAGTAAAATATTCAATAAAGTGTCAAATCACAATAATCACAAGAGGGATTAGTGTCCGTACGTCGGCTTATTTTTTTTTTGAACGGCGATTGACTCCAACAGTCGAGAGGATCACACCCACATTGCATGGGTCCTAGTCCCCCTCGGGCGAGGCATCCGAGGTTGACCATAGGCGCTCCACGAGAAAATTTCCAGCCGACAGCCACTTGACTGCCGTTGCAGCCTCCGCACTCAAGAGCCGGAGTAACCGCACTGTAATAGAAAACTCGTGTGCGGCTCAAGACTCGAACCCGGGCTATTACGCACTCAAGGCTCTTATCCATCATTGCCATGACCCCTCAACCAAGGTTGGGGTCATTTTCCCCCAAATGCAAGAGGTGAGGATCGAACCCGGGTCTCCAAGGAAACCCAAAGTTCTTTCCACCACTCCACTACAAGTGGGGGATCCGTACGTCGGCTTATGTTTTGTGACATTGTTTCAATATTATTTATTAACAGCAAAAAAGTCAGAGAATGTCAACATATTTAGATGTAACTGTACAAACTTTCTCAAGCGTTAAAAGCATGTAAAGAAAGTGTTATAGCTTTAAAAACTCTCCATACGTGTTTCCTACAATAGTAACGGGTATTAACAATAGAAGTTTGTGAACATTGATTGAAAAAATAGCGAATTTGGGTATTAACAAAAGAAGTTTGTGACCATTGATTGAAAAATTAGAGATCAATTTGCCTTGAACTTAAAATAGTAAAAAAAAAATAGCAATTGTTTAATGATTCTGTAGCAAATTTGGGTTATGTGTTATAACAGGTCATGTGCTAAGGGTAAGAGGGGTGGGTGTGGCAAGGGTTTAAGGGGACTGTTTTTGCCGTAAGGGGATGTGCCACCAACATGTTTTTGCCGCGCGGTGAAGGGTGAATGCCGGGAGTTGTTGCCGCATGTGGGGAAGAGGAGGGAGAGGGGGTAATGGTGGGTCCCACTCTCTTTTAACCAATTATGCATTTTTCTTTCTTTTAAAAAAATGGTTTGAGTAAAGCAACCTCTTATGTTTTTTTGCGTAAGAGTGGTGTATGAGAATGAATTGACATGACACATCATGATTTGAGTAAAGCAACCTCTTATGTTTTTTTGGACAAGAGTGGTGTATGAGAATGAATTGACATGACGCATCATGATTAGGTGGGTAGAAATTTCCCCCCATCATGAGGGGTGCACCCCCTTCACCCTAAGACTATGGGGTATGGGGCGGGGATTGGGGCGTGGGTTGGGTACAAACGCCCACATCACCACCCCGGGTGGGCTTGGGTTTAGGCATGGCCCCTTGGGCTAGGGTTTCAGCCCGGGCGTTGGGCGGGGGCTACGAACATGACATGGCGGAACCTTGTTGGCCAAGAGCACTAGCCCTTTGAAATTGGCTTTGTTTCCTCGCCACCCCAGCCACGCCCCACCATACCCTTTTGAAATTGGCTTTTGGCCTTGGGTGACCCATACTCCATGTGTCGCACCATGCCACCAACCCACGCCCTCAACCCACGCCCCACCATACCCCACGCCCCACCATACCCCACGGTCTAAATAGCTACATGATTATTTACATAACATTAAATATAAGTGTTAATTAAGCAATTTAATAAAAACAACATTATAAAATATAATAGTTTAAGCTCTTTAGGATAAGGAGAAAACTAACGGACAACCGGCAAACTCGGCTACTGCCGGAGGAGCTAGACAGACTAAGACGTCGAAGGGATGAGGAGAGGGCCAAAAGCAACAAGAATCCTCAAGCACATGAAAAGGAATGGCGGGAAAACGATTACTAGAGGAGGACGGGTCAAAGACACAGGAAGACCTTAAAAGAGATCTAGAACATTAAGGCCACCACGTTTTTTGTGTTACCAACCTACTGTGGGGTTGCGAGACGGTGAAAAATCTTTCAAGGAATCTGTCCCGGGGCCCTCCTATGAGATCAAGAAGGGCCCTCCTGAGTCAAGATTAAGGCGGTTCAACTCCTCGTTAATCGGTAATGTTTTGAATTAGGAAAGGCTGGACAGTATCAATGATATAATTTTGACGCTGGAACTAAAAGGTGCATCAGTTAGTTACATTGGAGGGATGAAAGTCCTTCTGGTCTTCCTAGATTCGAAAGCGGCTATGGATTTTCTATATTCAAACAAGGGGATGTGGTTGGGCTGGTTCTTTAACCAATGTTTATGGTTTGGTCCGGATGTAGGTTATGAGATAATAGCTTGGCTATTGATCGGAGTTGTCACACCCCAACCGATGGCGGAATCATCGGGGCGCGGCACTGAGCGAAACAAATTGTTCATGAGTATCCACAACAACTATTAATTACCAGATATTTAAACGTCACGTCCCATACCATAACATATCCAAATAAAACAGTTATTACAGATAATTGTTCTCATAAACAAGTACTGATCCGACAACTTAGATTTCAAAATAGACAATTTATTTATTTGTTTCTAGGACTCTTTCCTAGCCTCGATTTCATCACACAACAAATAAGGCGTCCTAGCATCTTATGCACCTGCCACATACGTTACAGTAAAAGTCAATACACATAGTGTAAAGGTGAGCACACAAGTTTAGTAATAGCATATAAAGTTCGAAATCATTAACGCATAACCAGTACGTACAACGTGTGATGTGAAGCACGTTAGTTATCGACATGATCCTATCTATACCAACGACTGTGGGTTGACTGCCCGAGGCAGTTCGTAACACATATTCACCACTGTGAACCATGTGATTAATTGCCCTTAACAACCCCTGAGTGAACAGGTGCTGAGTCCAAATTATAGTACTATTGTTGCTAAGGCAGGTAGACAGCAATCTATGTGTAAACATAATAAACAGCATTCATCGAGTCACGTATAACATACAGTAGCGGTTAGCGTTAAAGTATTACGTAGTGTGTTTGATGTGATTTAGAATAAGTAACGTATGTAATACCCAAAAGTGCGTAAAGCAAAAAGGGTTCGAGTATACTCACAGCGATTGAGTTTGTGGATTGAAGGGAGCGCCTAGAGCGGAATTAGCCTGGACAGTTAACGATAGCATAAACGATAAGCTGCACGTAAAACGATACTAGTGTACCAAGGATCGGATGGTAATCCGATCGGATGGCAATCCGATCGGATGGCCAGTCTATCGGGTGACAATCTGTTCGGATGGTCATCCGATCGGATGGCAATTCGATTGGATTGACACCTCGCTTGATGAAGATGTGTTTGTGTATGATGGTTTGACTTTTGAAATTTTCGTTATAGCATTTTTGAAAACAGATAAGTATCTCTACCCTTCAGGTCGGTCAATCGAACGGTCGTTCGATTGGACGGCGATCCGATTAGCGAGGCTTCTCAGTGTGAGAACAAGTTCACAGCAGGACGGGCACTAGATCGGATAGCAATCCAATCGGGTGGCTATCTTGTGCATTGAACATGTTGAAAATTTGTTTAAGTACCAAAGTACTAGACGTCACACGATCGGACGGTCGCTCGATCGGATGGCAATCCGATCGGACGGTAATCCATTCAACGTCCAAGTCCTTGAATAGTTTGAACGAAAGTTTAAGTGTGGAACCCAAGTGTAACCCGATCGGATGGCCGGTCGATCGGATGGCAATCCGATCGGACGGCAATCCGTCCCAACGGTCAGATCGTCTTGTCACTTGATTTTGTTTGAAGTTTTGTAGTCTTTGAACGAGACGTTTTGATAACTTGCTTGAACAACAGAACCCTTATCTCGGCCCAAGTGGCCCGACCGAACAGGAAAATCTGAGTTAAAGTACCGATTTCACTCCTGATTTAACGTAAATCCTCCTGTTTGTAGATATATGCGGGTCGAACAAGCGGTTTAGTCGAGAGTTTGCGATTTTCACACCTAATCTCGACCCAATCACTCGTTCATTTTTCAAAAATTAGAGTGCAGTGATAGTGTAGTGTGAGCGAGAATAGCGAGAAATGGCAAGTAAGCTTGTACAAAACCCTTCAGGGTATGCACAAGTCGGTCTGTTGGTACTTAACTATAGACTAAGTCGTTTCTAAGACATCGACCCGGACTAGGTCGAGTCTGGCCTAATTCCCTATAGTTATGGCTCTGAAACCAATCTGTCACACCTAAACCGATGGCGGAATCATCAGGGCACGACACTGAGCGAAATAGATTGTTCATGAGTATCCACGACAACTATTAATTACCAGATATTTAAACGTCACGTCCCATACCATAACATATCCAAATAAAACAGTTATTACAGATAATTGTTCTCATAAACAAGTACTGATCCGACAACTTAGATTTCAAAATAGACAATTTATTTATTTGTTTCTAGGACTCTTTCCTAGCCTCGATTTCATCACACAACAAATAAGGCGTCCTAGCATCTTATGCACCTGCCACATACGTTACAGTAAAAGTCAATACACATAGTGTAAAGGTGAGCACACAAGTTTAGTAATAGCATATAAAGTTCGAAATCATTTACGCATAACCAGTGTGTACAACGTGTGATGTGAAGCACGTTAGTAATCAACATGATCCTATCGATACCAATGACTGCGGGTTGACTGCCCGAGGCAGTTCGTAACACATATTCACCACTGTGAACCATGTGATTAATTGTCCTTAACAACCCCTGAGTGAACAGGTGTTGAGTCCAAACTATAGTACTATCGTTGCTAAGGCAGGTAGACAGCAATCTATGTGTAAACATAACAAACAAGCATTCATCGAGTCACGTATAACATACAGTAATGGTTAGCGTTAAAGTATTGCGTAGTGTGTTTGATGTGATTTAGAATAAGTAACGTATGTAACACCCAAAAGTGTGTAAAGCAAAAAGGGTTCGAGTATACTCACAGCGATTGAGTTTGTGGATTGAAGGGAGCGCTTAGAGTGGAATTAGCCTGAACAGTTAATGATAGCATAAACGATAAGCGGCGCGTAAAACGATACTAGTGTACCAAGGATCGGACGGGATATCCGATCGGATGCCCAGTCGATTGGGTGACAATCCGTTCGGATGGTCATCCGATCGGATGGCCATTCGATTTGATTGACACCTCGCTTGATGAGGATGTGTTTGTGTATGATGGTTTAACTTTGAAGTTTTCGTTGTAGCATTTTGAAAACAGAGAAGTATCTCTACCCTTCAGGTCGGTCGATCGAACAGTCGTTCGATTGGACGTTGATCCGATTGGCGAGGCTTTTTAGTGTGAGAACAAGTTCACAGCAGGACGGGCACTCGATCTGATAGCAATCCAATCGGGTGGCTATCTTGTGCATTGAACATGTTGAAAATTTGTTTAAGTACCAAAGTCCTAGACGTCACATGATCGGATGGTCGCTCGATCGGATGGCAATCCGATCGGACGGTAATCCGTTCAACGTCTAAGTCCTTGAATAGTTTGAACAAAAGTTTAAGTGTGGAACCCAAGTGTAACCCGATCGGATGGCAATCCGATAGGATGGCAATCCATCCTAACGGTCAGATCGTCTTGTCACTTGATTCTGTTTGAAGTTTTGTAGTCTTTGAACGAGACGTTTTGATAACCTGCTTGAACAACAGAACCCTTATCTCGGCCCAAGGGACCCGACCGAACAGGAATCTCCCAAGTCCGACCGGTTTACGGTTCAAGTCGGTAGTTCATGTTCAAACCCGAAATCAATATCTCTCGGATAGAATTTAGATCTGGAACTAATACATCACTAAGAATGAGTAGAAGATTAGAACAAGCTCCGATTCTATCGGGTTTGAGTGCATTTAGTGTGAAAGAGTTAAAAGAAGGTTGGAAAACCATCTTTCAATCCTTTTTACCGTGATTATGTTCGGATCTATGCAAGATCTTTGTTCATTCATGTGGAAATCGTCCAGATCTAAGTTGTTCTTGGTCGATTGAAGCCAAAACATGAAGTTCATAAGAACACCATGGTGACATCATCCTAGAACAGCTCAAATCCACTGATTTCTTGGTTAAAAGTTGAGATTCAAAAGATAGAAAGGTGTAGGAGTGCGTGTAGATCAAGAAAGTACAAGATTTAGGTTGAAAATTTACAAGAATTGAGAGAAATCGGGAGGAATGGAGCTTGAATGCGGCTGGTTCGAATGAGAGGAGCTGTCACCATCAAATGAGGTAATAACGGGGGTATTTATAGGGTTTCCTAAAATGGAAAGTGGAGAAGTGGCTGGTTGATCGGGTGGCAGTCCGATCGGATGGCAATCTGATCGGTTGGCCACTCGATCCTAGTGTTTGGCGCGATAAGTTTTGTCATTTTGATTCGCGTGTTGTGCGTTGTGATGCAATTCAAACGAGCGATATGATATTGTTACCCATTGATTTACTTTTAATCCCAACTACTATATCTAACATACAATCATCCTACACATCCTGCGATTAGCGTTTGCGATTCGATTGCGATGCGATAGATTGCGATTTCGATTGATTACCACAACATAATATAAATAAAAATGCACGAGTAACACATAAGTAACACACACACATAAAACAATTTCCAGTATGCATATTTCGAGTTGCGAGTGCGATTGCGATTAAGTCGATTAGCGATTAATATGCGATAAATAGCGATTAATCTCGATTATTAACAAGTACTCCATATAATACAACTAATGCGATAGAACAAATAGATTATTGACGTGCTGTTGTAGTACACGCAAATTTAATCCAAATAACAACTATAGATAGTGGTAAATGGGTATCGAACTCAGGGAGTATGTGGAAAATGCGCTGATTTTATAGCTTTGCGATTTAACTACAATTAACCTAATTTGCAGAAATTAAAGATCAATGATTTGGATTGTTTGTTTTAGAAAACTAAATTACTAGCTAATTGCAAATCAAAATTGGGTGTTTAACAGATTAAGAGAAAATGACCATCTTAGGTTCCGGTTTCCATTAACAATTGTGTGCGAATCCAACTAGAAAGAGTTACATAGACATAACTCATGCATAAACGTTTGTTGTGATAAAAGGGAACGGAGTACTCGGATTATGTAAACGCGAGGTTGTTACCCGATGATCAATTAACTAATATCCAACCCTAACCCTTCCCGTGATATCTCGATTGTCAACGACACCAAGAACGTACGATTTAGATTAGGAACAAAACATCAATTAACAATTTACAACCAAACATTCATGCATCATAATAAACATAGCAACATACCAAGTCTATTATTCTAGAAATTAAGATTCATCACACAAAAGTTAATAAGAAACCTTCACCTAAGATGATCACCGAAATTTTAGCGGGACATTGTTTGGTGGATCATCATAACATCAAGATTGAAGTTCATATGAATCAAAAGACAAACCGAATGTTAGAGATTGTTCACAAACACTTGCCAAAGGCCAAAATTCGCCCTACCACTCCAGAGAAACGTCCAATGATGAGATAATCCCAAAAGACACCATAAAAAACCATTTTAATGAGCAGTTACGAAGTTGTCCGTCGCCTCCACCATAAATTACGGTGGAGATCAAGATGTTAGGGTAGCTAGAGCCTGTGTTACGGTGGAGATCAGGCATGTTTCAGGGCCACCGTAAATTACGGTGGCCACCGTAATTACCGTAATTTACGGTGGATTCCTGAATGTTGGGTTTTGTTTCTTCGTTCCTTCCACGCATGCCCCGTTCCACTCCGTTCCATCCTAAGCAACGTTTTATCCACTTTTAGCTCCCAAAATATACCTGAAACATAAGCAACTATAGTTATCTAATTCAAGATAATTACTCGATTAAGTGAAGGATAAATTGTCTTTTAACATCATTAAGGGTTGTCCTATGGACCACCCGTTACATCCCCACACTGAACCATTGCTTGTCCCAAGCAAGTCATCAAACCGTTTTCAAAACAAGCGATCAATATAAACTAAGCATAAACATGTAGTCCTTTTACTAACCCCTTTTTTAACACCCAAAATAACGCACCCCTCGCTATATATCTCCTCTCGGCAACAAGTAAGCACTAGCATCTATGAGCTAGACACACAAAGGCTAACGGGCGGTTGCACAACTATAGGCTTGTACCTAAATCAATCCTTCTCTTAACAAATGCCAAACATGATTGCAAATCAAAAGGACTTTTAAGGTTGTAACGTGGCTAGGTGTATGGGTAGGAAATGGAATATATATGAAGTAGCGAAAACTTAACCCGGTCTTTTATTACACAAAGAAACAAACAAACAACTACCAAACTAAACTACTATATACAAGACAACTAAACATCATTTCTTTTTCGTTTTTCATTGCTTTTTCTCTTTTTTCTTTTCTTTTTCTTTTTTTCTGATTTTTTTTCAACAAATAACTTTCAACATAACATCAAATAAAATTACAAACTACTAAACAATCACTAACACTATAAAACCGGGTTAAGTTGGGTAAATTTTTAGGTAACTAGCTAGGGGGGAACAAACGATAGGCTTTTAGGCACAAAACTGGGCAACTAAATGTCCAAACCCCCGCCCCTCTCGCAACCATGCTCATATATATAATTTATGAGGTCCAACCCCCCAAATCCCACACTCGCACACACTAAAGACGAGGCTACCTAAATGCCCTTATCCTTTTCACATTCACACCCAACTAAGGACTCAAACCGTATCAAGGCACAAGTTCTAATGCACCCCCACTCGTAGCCACTCTCATTAAAGACAAGTATTATTTATTTACATGTGTGGCTTCAACTCTCACCAAGAATAAAAGGGTATCAAGGGTTGGCAGTGCATCATTTGGGGTTAATCTAAGGTGTTCAAATTCTCACCTTTTTCCGCTTGATTTAATTTTTTTTTTCAAAAATCTCAAAAATTTCCTCCCATCCCCACACTTGGGATACATTGACCCCAACGTATGGTTTTAGGAGGATTTGATCGCTTAAAACTCTTTCACATCAACTAAAGCTCAACACTCAAACCACAAATTTCTTTTTGGTATTTTCTCATTTTATATTTTTTTTTATTTTTCATCTTTTAAGACATCACACCGCCAACTCGCACCAACCCAAACATAACATCACAAACTAACACCACCCAACCACCCGACCATAAACACGACCTGACTAGTAATAGCGTGGCTGCGGAGGCCCAAAAATGGAAGACATCATGTCATTCCATTCTCCAAATGCAAATGTACCGCTACTACTCCCACCTTGTTGCGGAGCTCCTTCTTGTTGGCGCGGGTCGATCCATTATGAATGATGGAGCGGCGGGGTCGGATACGATACACTACCATCGTAAGGTGGTAGAGACGCATAATCCACATGTTGTGGATCCACAACCACCGGCCGCCCGGCATGCCAATCTGCATGTAATCTTCTTGCTTGGTCATCATGGTATCGATTATTCATTTCCAATTCATGAGAATACGTGTGTGTGCGCTTCCACGCCTCTTGACGATCAAAATTGTGTTTCAAAGACCGCTCCATGCTTGCACTCATCATCGTGTTTTGATCAAATAACGTCCGCTCCGAACCCGACCATGACTCAAAAATGGGTGCCGGAGGACGTTGGTTTTTGATAACCTCTTGCATCGTGCCATCATAATCCCAATTTGGCTCATAGGAACGCTCCGTATAATCGTAAAAGGCACCACCATAACCCCCTTGGCGCCCTTGGCCCACATTTCCACCATGCGGCTCATCCGCATAATCATCATCACCACTTGGAGCTTCCGCATCACTTTCTGGCTCATCTGCTTCACCCGGTAGAAGATCCCTTACACCCATTTTTAATGCTCTCCATCTCTGCCCCTCCGACTTGAGTTTATGGTACCGTTCTGATTGCGTGTAAGTCCACCCAATCCCCAACTTGTCTAAAGTAAAAGGCTGATGCCTTTTTGGTGCCCCTTTATCCTTTGACGTGATTGCCTTTTGCTGCTTCATCAATCCCGTGATAATTCGGTAATACGGGATAATATCTCTTCCCAACTTGTTTCGGCAAATCCAGAGGTGGTTCATGATCAAATATCGGATTAGAAAACGCGGAGACCCATTGAGTAGCGAATAGAGGACGGGTACTTCTGGGTACCTCACTTACTCCTTATCCCCTCTTCTCGGAATGACATTTAAAATGCAGATTGCTAGCAACAACTTTGCTTCTATCTTCAAGTTCCTCCGGTATAAAACGCCACTGTAAGTACCGGGCAAAAATAACGCCGCTAACATATCATTCCAACGAACATGCTTCTCCGGTTTAAGAAAAAGGTCATCAAGACTAGGAATCATGTAGTCACGAGCATGTAAACTGTCATACTTCCCCAATTTCTTTAGCGTGTCAAATGACATCTCTACCGGAATCCCATTCACCTCACCCATTAACTTCATTTGTGACGGCTTTTCGTATGTGTTACACTTGAGGGTTGCCATCCATTCTTGAATTTCTGTCATGAACAAGTTCATACTATCCTTATCATATCAACTAAGTGCCAACTCCCATCCTAGAGCGCAGAACTTGGCAAACACACCAAACGGGCTAAATTCAACCTCACGAACTTCTCTCTCGCAAATAAATGTGGCAGCCCTGTTTTTCAATCGATTCATACTGTTGTGAAAGAGTGTCAGTTGCCAATGTTCTGGTTGGTCATCCAATGGACCCGACTCCCATCGTGGCTTTTCAGCCGGCTCCAACTCCCTTTCTTCATCCTCGCTTTCACTTTCATCAACTCGACCCAAATATTGCCTCTTCCTCGGTTGTTGTTCCGGTTGGTTGCCCTTATCTTTAGACAAAGAAGACGAACTTGCTCCGGCTCTTTCCTTTGTTCGTACCATTGTTCTACACACACTAGAGCAAACAACAAAACCGAACACAATAAATTAGACCCTTTTCTCCAAAATATCCCCACACTTGCTTGTTACTATGGTTGTAGATGCTAGTGAACCAAGAATTTATAAAAAAAATTTCAGAAATTGGGCATGGTGTCTCTACAATGTAGAGATTCCCAAAAAGTTCACTACTTCACCATCAATCCTACATCTACAACTCATAACAATGTTAAGTAACAATTTTTATGACAAAATCTAAGAACAAGCAAGTGGGTATGAACAAATATAAAAAACCAACCTCAATCTTCACAATGCATCATCAAAATACAACAAATAAACTTCCATACCTTTGTTTGAAGATGCTAGCACACAAATGAAACAATAACTTCAAAAACCCCCAAAATTTTTCGGACCTAGGGTTTGTGATTCGGACCCGAAAGCTGCGTTTTTTCACAAATCTCTTCTCAAAATCAGAAAGTATGTGAAAAATTAGCCAAGATAGACCTAGATTTCACTTGATTTGGTTAAGAATTGAGAGAGTTAGGAAGGATTGAAGGTTGAAGAAGTTTGAAGATCTTGTGGGTCTTAGATGAAAGTGATAGATGATGTTAGTGGTGAGGGAAGAATGAAAGAAAAGGAGTGGATGGGGTGTGTTCACGTGACCTGATTATTGGTTTTTTTTATGTACATGCAGAACCCGAATCGACCCATCAGATTTCCAGGACCACCGTAAATTACGGTACCACCGTAAATTACGGTGGTACCTGGAACTAAATCCTCACCGTAACTCAGTACGTTTGCACCGTAAGGCCCCAATCTTTTCAATAGCCACCGTAACCTGGGCCTTTATCCTTCGCCAAAAATTCCAATTTTAGGTATATTTTTTTATATTTTTTCAGTTTTTTTCGATTTTTTTGTGTTTTTAAAATTTGTCAAAAACATGTAAAAATTACCCTACCCCCTCGAAAGTCCCGTGTTGTCCTCAACACAATGTTAGAGCAATTCGTAACCCGAGTGTCCCCACACTTGTTTCAAACACAAACTTCAAGCGAGTACGGTAATTGTGCACACTATACAAAACAGACAAAATAAAATACTAACTATTTACACTACCAAACCTGGGCCTCTCATGGTTGTTCCTCATCAACCGGGCGTAAGACGTAGCCCGCTTTATCAAGCTCCAAGTTGTTGATGTCGTTCCCCTCCAAGTATGGCTTCAACCTATGGCCATTTACCGTTTGTTGTTTTAGTGTTTGCTCATCTTGGATATCTACATCACCAAACCTCCCAACTCACCGAACGACATACGGGCCCATCCATTTACTTTTAAGCTTGCCCACAAACATCTTTAGCCTTGAATTATACAACCAAACCTTTTGACCCACTTCAAAGGTTTTCTTCCTCAACTTTGCATCGTGTACTTTCTTAAGCTTGTCTTTGTAGGCCGATGCACACTCATACGCCTCATCTCTAATTTCTTCAATTTCGCTTAATTGCAGCTTTCTCATCTTTCCCGCCTCATCATAATCCGCATTGACGGTCTTGATTGCCCAATGTGCCTGATGCGCTAACTCCATTGGCAAGTGACAACCCTTTCCATAAACCATCCGATAAGGTGTTGTGCCGATTGGAGTTTTGTAGGCCGTTCGGTATGCCCACAATGCATCGTCTAACTTGCTTGACCAATCCTTCCTATCCGTTCTAACCGTCTTCATGAGAATTTCTTTGATTTGACGGTTGGACACTTCGACTTGTCCACTCGTTTTCGGATGGTAAGGTGTGGCAATCCGGTGATTTACGCTATACCTCTTCAATAATTTCCCGAAATTAAAGTTCTTGAAATGCGAACCTCCATCACTTATAATAACACGTGGGATACCAAAACGAGAGAAGATGTTGGATTGAACAAATTTAAAAACAACCGAATGGTCGTTTGTTCGTGTTGCAATAGCTTCAATCCACTTTGAGAGGTAATCCACCGCTACCAAAATATATAGGAAGCCATTCGAATTCGGGAAGGGACCCGTAAAGTCAATACTCCATACATCAAATATTTCGACAACCAAGATTGGTTGTAATGGCATCTCATCCCTCTTCGATATACTTCCCATCTTTTGACAGTTTATGCAATTTCTTGCAAACTCACAAGCGTCTTTGAAAATTGTGGGCCAATAAAACCCACATGAGAGAACCCGGTAGCCCGTTTTATGCCCGCTAAAGTGACCTCCACATGAGGAAGAGTGGGCATGAGTCAAGATTTCCAATACCTCCGTTTCGGGCACACACCTCCTAATAACTTGATCCGGCCCGATCTTGAAAAGCTCCGGTTCATCCCAAATGTATTGCTTCACTTGGACCATAAATTGTTGTCATCGCTTCTTGGTCCAATGACTTGGGATGGCACCCGTGGCTAAGTAATTTACGTAATGAGCATACCACAGTGCAACGAAAGTGGATACGGCTAGGAGTTGCTCGTCGGGAAACCTTTCGTTTATTTCACTATCATCATCAATCCCTTCTACCGGAATCCGAGACAAATGATCCGCCACTACGTTCTCACTTCCCTTTTTGTCTCAAATTTCTAAGTCAAACTCTTGTAACAACAATACCCACCGAATCAAACGAGGCTTCACGTCCTTTTTCTCCATCAAATATCGGACCGCACTATGATCCGAATAAACCACCACCTTGCTCCCCCAAATATAAGCACGAAACTTATCCAAAGCATACACCACCGCTAATAACTCCTTTTCGGTTGTGGTGTAATCATGGTTGTAAAAGTCGCTAGGCGCTCCCTAGTCGGATTCGGGAGTACTCGGGAAGTACTCGGCTTAGGCGGAGATTACTCGGGGAGTAATTGGCCTGGGAGAACAGTACTCGTGCCTCGGCAACCTACCTTGTAGTGAGTACTCGGAGAGTACTCGGAGCCTAGGCGGGACTTTTACAACCATGGGTGTAATTGAGTTGCGCTTCGGATAAAGTCTTGATTGCATAGTAAATCACCACCGGCTTTTTATCAACCCGTTGACCCAAAACTGCACCAATTGTAGTGTCGCTTGCATCACACATTATCTCGAACGGCTTTGACCAATCCGGTGGTTGCAAAATAGGAGCTTTGACCAAATGTTCCTTCAAAACAGTAAAAGCTTGCATACACTCATTAGTAAAATCAAATGGGACATCTTTTAATAACAAGTTACACAAAGGTTTGGTGATAACACTAAAACCTTTTATGAAACGTCTATAGAACCCCACGTGTCCCAAAAATGACCTTACACCCTTAACATTTTTCGGAGGTGGCAAAGATGCTATTACCCTTATTTTTGCCTTATCCACCTCCATTCCCCTTTCCGAAATCACATGACCGAGCACAATTCCCTCTTGCACCATGAAATGACTTTTCTCCCAACTAAGCACTAAGTTTTTCTCAACACATCTATATTTAAAACTTTTTGTAATTCGTTAAGACAAGATTCAAAACTAGTGCCAAAAATTGAAAAGTCATCCATAAACACTTCAAGCGACTCTCCAACCATGTCCAAGAAGATACTCATCTTACATCGTTGGAAAGTTGCCGGTGCATTGCACAAGCCAAATGGCGTTCGCCGAAAGGCAAAGGTGCCACATGGACAAGTGAAGGTGGTCTTGTGTTGGTCATCCGGGTGTATTGCTATTTGATTGTAACCAGAATACCCGTCCAAAAAATAGTAATATTTTTGACCCGATAATTTTTCAATAATTTGGTCAATGAAAGGTAGCGGGAAATGGTCCTTAGAAGTGGCGGCATTCAATTTTTGGTAGTCAATACATACACGCCACCCGGTGACCGGTCGGGTGGCAATTTGTTCACCATTTTTGTCCTTGACTACTTGAATACCGGCCTTCTTAGGCACAACTTGAGTGGGACTCACCCAAGCACTATCCGAAATCGGATAGATGATTCCCGCATCTAACCATTTAATTACCTCTTTCTTTACTACCTCCTTTAGGTTCGGATTCAATCGTCTTTGAGCTTCTCGTGTTGGTTTTGTATCTTCGGTGGTAATAATCTTGTGTATGATGATTGATGATAAATCGTTATCTTTAAAAGGAACAGGTTCAACAATCTTTGCCATAAAAGCATATCCAACCGCATCCTCCTCTGGTAACAACTCGCTCCAGTCAAAACCTTCATCGTCATGAATCACAGCAAGAGCTCTGGATTTTTCTTTATTATCCTCAAGTTGTTTCATTCTGGGCGGTTCTGATTTATTCTGATGATAAATCGCTCTCTTGTAGTAGTCTTCTTTGAACGGATTTTCAGAATCATCAGCATAAGCATTCTGGCACTCTCTTTTAAAATGACCTTTCTATTTACACTTGAAACATGTCACTTTTGACTGGTCAAAGCCTAACTTGGTTGATGGTCCACCAATAGACTTTCTTCCTGTAATCTCCATAAAACGCTATGCCCTTCTCACTGCACTGGCCATACACCACCTTATGTCGATCAATTCCATCTCCTCGGGATCTATTTGATCGTAGTTTTCCTTTGTTAGGTTGGTGTTGCCTATCTTTCCTGCCACAAGGCTCTCATACGACTCTAGCACAGAAGCTAAAAAAACCATCTGTTGCTTTGCAGACTCCTCGCTGAAGTTTTGAGCTTTCTTTAAATCCACAGCTATGTTGCATTGAAATAAATTCTTTGCAGCTGATTGGTTTGAAGTTGACGAAGAGCCACTGTGAAATCCAGTGCTTGCACTCTCTTTGCTAGATGTGTTGGAATTTTCAGCAGAAAAAGCTGTCTTGGGAGATGCGTTCTTGGGAATCATGCTTTTTGGATAATACAACTCCAAATTCTGCTGATATGATGAGTGATTGACTTTATGTGTTTTCTTTATCTCCAGCTCGTGACTCTCTAGTCTTTCAATCAACAAATCAACTGTAAGATCCTCAGACTTGATCGTATTCTTCAACATCAAGGCATAGTATTACCAATCCATCTCATCTGGCAACGAGTCAAACAATTTGTCAACTAACTCTTCTTGAGAATAGATAATTCCATGTCTCGCCAGCTCCAACTTCAAGTGCCCAAACCTCTCAATCATCTTACAAACTGATTCATTTTTTAAACAACCAAATAAATCAAACTCTTTTCTTAGCAGTTTCTTTTTGTTTTTCACTATTTCTGCACTACCCAAGCATTTCACTTCTAACTTTTTCCACAGATCTTTAGCATTGTTATACTCGATCAAGGATATTATATCTTCTCGGACAGATTGAAACAACAACGCGATGCACTTTTGCTCGGCAACAAAAACTTCTATTTCTTCAGTTGATGTCAAATTTTCACCATTTTTCCCTCCATCACTGTATCCATTCTTTAGACTTTTCCAGCTGGGATACGCAAATTCCTTTAACCATTCTTCAAATTTCTTGGCCCACCGACTGTACTTTTCGATCGCCATCAACTTTGGGGGTTTGTTATATGTTCCGTATGCATTTTCTACACCTAAAGCATCCGACAAAGTTTTCTTTGAATTCGTCGTGTTCTCATTGGTGTTGTTAGAAGTATCATCTCCAGAGTTTCCAGCAAAGGCATACATATCACTGAAAGGATTCATGAATTCGTCCATCTTTCACGTACCTGAAACAGTCAACAAACACTTAGAAAATTTTGAAATTTTGAAAAACAGCTAATCCAAGCGGAATCAGTTTGAAGCGGAATCAGCAAGAATTTTCAAGCGGAAACAGATATTCAAGCGAAATCAGGAACTTTGAAGCGAAATGACTTATTTCGCTTGAATTGTCAAGCGGAATCAACTAAAAAGTCTAATTTCGCTTGAAAATGCACAGATTAGTTCAAGCGGAATACGAAGGATCGTTCAAGCGGAATTAGGTTTCAGGCAATTTTTTATCAGTTTTATGCAGAGATTTGATCTAATATTCTCAAGGCTTTGTTAACACTATGTTTTACGTGATATATGTAAAATTTAGGCCATTTCAACTGTTAAATCTTGTTCAAATCAGAAAAGAAAGGGTAGAAGTGAGAAAATCTTGTGATATCAAGCGGATTTGGTATGAACTCCTCGTCCTGAGCTCTGATACCACTTGTAGGATCGTTCCGGTGACCCTAAACAGTCAAGTTGAGTAGTTCATCATCATTTACAAAGGCGGAATCAATGCAAACAATGTCAAACAACTTGTTTCCTTTCAATTCTTTTCTATTACTGATCTTCTGAGCCTTTACAAAGATTTCTGACAAAAATCCGGCAACACCTCAACTCAATACACAAGACCAGATTCTGTTTCAAATGACAACACAACACACATATACATAGGTGACCTGATTTCGCTTGAAACTGCCATCGGTCATTTCAAGCGGAATCACATATGTTGATTACGCTTGAACTGAACCTTGACACTTTCAAGCGGAATCACCCACTTTAATATGATCTAATCCTAATTTCAACCCTGTTGTGCACTTGTTTAACCTACCTAGACATAAGACTCTATTAAGACGAAGTTAGCAGACACTAGATGCACCAACAGATTGAAGTTCATATGAATCAAAAGACAAACCGAATGTTAGAGATTGTTCACAAACACTTGCCAAAGGCCAAAATTCGCCCTACCACTCCAGAGAAATGATGTGTGCAAAATGCAACATATAAATTACATCAATTGTGGCATAAAACTAACCATTTTTTAGTACTAATGTAGGAAAAAGTGTGTTTTTGTCTTCCTTTTGTATTTTCAGGATTAAATGAGCGCAAATTAACAAAAGAAGCAAAAAGGCAGCAAAATCTAACATAAATACAAGAAAAGGAATAAACATGGCATGCACGACCTCCCCGAAAGCATCTTCCCAAGCAAAACAAGAGAGCAGAAGGCTGAACACGCCCCGTGCTCAGTGAGCACGGGGGCGTGCCCAAGTGTCAGCATAAAAGACAAAGTTGTAGAAGCTTCCATCGCCCACCACGGGGCCGTGCTCAGCGGACACGGGGCCGTGGTCAACTATAAGATTCGCAGAATCTAGGCAAATCTTGATAGTACAGATATGCTTCTGCACACGGGGTCGTGCTCAGCGGACACGGGGCCGTGGTAAACTAATAAAGACAAGAGCAATTAATGAAGACAGAGAAGGATGTGGACACGGGGCCGTGCGCACTGGACACGGGGCCGTGCCCGAGCTTCTGTTCAGCCTATAAATAGGAGTGCTTGGTTCAAGCTCAAACCATCCCTTGGCACACCACCTCTCTCACACTTCACCCACCACCTACCACCCACCACCACCATAACATCATCATCCACCACCATCATCCATTGTCCATCATAGAGTGTGTGAGTCGTCTCAGGATCCAAGATTGATCGTAAGAGTTCTTGACAATCAAGGCCATGCTTGCCTAATTCTCTTACATCACTTGGTGAAGACAAAGTGTCTAGTGTAATACTTTTTATTTTTAATCTTTTCGCACTTTTTAATTGGTTATGTATTAATGACTTTAATAACTAGTTTCTTATGTTGAAGGTGATTTTTCCTTATCGTTTGTCTGTGGTGTCTTGGCATTATTTTACTGTCTATATAAAATAAAAGATTTTCACCATTCATATCTCCACGGTCTATATGGAGGTATGTTGGCTACCTGGTCGGGGGTTAAGGGAACGGTTTGGTAAAAGTCTTGCCATTGTTCAGTGTATAGATCCTGCAAAGGACCTGGGTCAAATTTAGTAGGACCTCCTTCAATACTTAACGGTAATGGATGGCGGGGGTCCAAACTCTTTGATCCCCTCATAAGTTAAAGTACTATTAAAACTTTAACCCGACTACTTAGGACTGTATCCCTCCTGACTCAGACTACTTAGCCGAGGGTAACGTCGCCTTCAAAAGAGGGGCCTACCACATTATGCATTAATAACTTAATTATTTATCTTTCAATAATCCGACCCTTTAGGATTGTATCCTTGCTGACTCAAACTACTGGGTTGAGGGTAACGTCACCTTCAAAAGAGGGGTCTACTACAATAACTAAGATAATCTCTTAAATAGTGCAAAAGTGGGGAAATAATCAAAGGTTACACTAAACACGAGTCAGAGCCAAGTGATTCATCTTGTCTATCTGTTTTTACTTTTATTTATTTTTCAGCATTTTAGATAGTTTTTATTTTCTTAGTTTAAAACATTTTTTCTAAACTTTTGATTTGATTAGACGTTGAGGATAAACCGGTATTAAAAGCTCTTGTGTCCTTGGACGACCTCGCTATCTTACCAACACTATACTACGCTCACGATGGGTGCACTTGCCCATATGTGTGTTTAGTGTTAGTAAATATCGTGTTTTATAAATTTAAAACTTGGCTAAAAAAGTGTAAAAGGGCTTAAAATATACTTAAACTTATATACACACTTCACACGCATCAAGTTTTTGGCGCCGCTGCCAGGGACACAAGGATTTTAAGAAAGCTTAAAATCGACGGCCTAATCCGTTTTTCAAAACCTTTTTAAAACGCGCGCACATTTTTCTGCATTTTAGTTTAGTTTTGCATTTACAGTAACCTGAACACGGGCCGTGCTCACTGAACACGGGGCCGTGCTGCACATTTTTCATAAAACACCCAGTAATAGATTTTGAACACGGGTCCGTGCTCACTAAACACGCCCCCGTGCTCAACGAAATCAGTAACTTTAACTAAAACGCCCAGATACAGATTCTGTACACGGGGCCGTGTCCACTGAACACGGGGCCGTGTCCAGCCTCTGTTTCCGTTTTTATTTTTGCTTTCTGTCTCGAGACTTGGTTGTGGTCTGCTGAGTGATTCTTATGGATCAATACTCAGGAGGTTACAACTACAGCTATGAGGAGGATGATTATAGGAGTAACTATTGCACTAATTGTGGTGACCCGTACTCGGTTCAATATTGTAACTTATATCAACCGTTCACTTCATACACCTACTATGAGGAGCCCAGGTATGAGCCATCAACTTCATACACATCCTATGAAGACCAAAGGTATGAACCTCCTCCCTCATACTCATATCTCGATGAACCAAGGTATGAGCCTTCATACTCATACTTTGAGGAACCAAGATATGAGCCACCACCTTCATATGCTTACTATGAGGAACCATGGCGTGAACAACCCACCTCATATGAGTATTATGAAGAACAAAATTACAACCCTTATTCATCATATGCTTACAATGAAGAACAATGGTGTGAACCATCTACTTTATATGGGTATTATGAGGAACAAAGGATCGAACAACCGGATTCAAGCTCTGAAAATCCCGATCCTTTTTCTATAACCGAAGTGACCGATAGGATATTAGAACACCTTAGAGTTATCGATCGCTATATAATAGAATCTCGCGCAAGGGAAGAGGAGTCCCACGCAAGAGAACAATTAAATAAAGAAGAGATAACTGAAAGTGTGAAAATGGAAGACCAAATAAGTGAAAAACCGACACATGAGTTAAACAACGAAAAAGGTGAGTCCGACAATGTTAAAATACAAGAAGAGTCTAATTTTGAAGAAATTAATCTCTTGTCAGCGTCTTTTGAAAATCATTGTTTAGTTCCAACTCATGCTAAGTTTTTAAAAGAGTTAAACACTAACACTAAAATTTACGAAACGGTAAGTGTTAAGTTAACTAATGATCAAACTTCGCTAATAAAAGAAGACCCATTATAAATTAACAGTACACCGGTTCCATGTTTCTTTCAAAATTCATTTATTAGTAATGTCACAATCGATAAAGATCTTTGTGTTAACATAATGCCTAACTACATTTTCGAAAAATTAAGTATTAGTGATTTTTCTCCACTTCAAATACCCATTTTCTATCCAATCGGAAAGTAATAAAATCAATCGGTGTAGTTGAGGATGTCTTGGTTCAAACAAATCAAATGGTAATCCCGACCGACTTCATCATCCTCGATGACGCTCCTCTAGTGTTGGGATGACCATTTGTAAAAACTCACGAAGCCTTGAAAAACCGGAAGTTCAACAATCTACCTCTTCAATTAGGGGCATTTAAAAAGAGTGTCGATCTTGAGTGGTCAATGAAATATCCATTTGGCAATAATGACCCCCTAATTGAAGATGAAGATGAACCACCCGATACAAGTGAAAAGTTTGACCACTTTGTTGAAGAAGAGGTCGCCATAGAACAAACTTTTAAAGTTCTTGATCAAACTGAGCAACCAAATAAGGAGTCTCCTAAAGACCCACCTCTTGAGCTCAAAGAACTCCCAAAGGGTTTGGAATATGCTTTTCTAGACAAAGATGATAAATTACCTGTAATTATTTCATCTAAATTAGATAGTTTAGAGAAAGAAAAATTAATTAGTCTTTTGAAAAAACATAAAAATGCGATCGCTTGGAAGCTTGTAGATATTAAGGGAATAAGTCCTTCCATGTGCACGCACAAAATTTACTGAATGATGATTACAAATCGGTAATACAACCACAACGTCGAGTAAATCCAAATGTTCAAGAAGTGGTTAAAAACGAAGTCATCAAATTACTTGACGCCGGACTTATTTATCCTGTCTCCGACAGTCCTTGGGTAAGTCCTGTCCAAGTAGTTCCAAAGAAAGGAGGTATGACAGTAATAACTAATGAAAAGAATGAACTAATACCAACGAGAACCGTCACAGGATGGAGAGTATGTATAGATTATAGACGATTAAATGAAGCAACAAGAAAAGATCACTTTCCTTTACCCTTCATTGATCAAATGTTAGAAAGATTATCTGGTCATAAATTTTATTGTTTCTTGGATGGTTTTTCAGGTTACTTTCAAATCCCGATAGCACCCGAAGACCAAGAAAAGACAACCTTCACATGTCCCTATGGAACTTTTGCTTATCGACGCATGTCGTTTGGTCTATGTAATGCCCCCGCAACATTCCAACGTTGCATGGTAGCCATCTTCCACGACATGATAGAAAAGACAATGGAAGTCTTCATGGACGACTTTTCTATCTTTGGGGATTCATACGACCAATGCCTCGATAACCTTGAATGAATGCTATCCCGATGTGAGGAAACTAACCTCGCCCTTAACTGGGAAAGATTCCATTTCATGGTAACGGAGGGAATAGTACTCGGTCACAAAATCTCAAATGAAGGAATGGAGGTGGATCGAGCCAAAATAGATACCATTTCTCGACTACCGCCCCCATCCTCCGTTAGAGCTATCAGAAGTTTCCTAGGGCATGCCGGATTTTATAGGCGGTTTATCAAAGACTTTTCTAAAATCTCAAGGCCTCTAACAAAATTATTTGAAAAAGATGCCCCTTTCATCTTTGACAAGGATTGCAATCAAGCATTTCTAACCTTAGAGCTATCAGAAGTTTCCTAGGGCATGCCGCATTTCACGCTTAGAAGACCCAGCTTTGGAGGCAACCAGGGACGAGCAAATCAACGAAAAATTTCCAACGGAGTCCCTAGAAATGGTGGAATACAAGGAAGAACCATGGTACGCCGACTATGCTAACTACCTAGCTAGCGGTATAGTCGCTAAGGGTTGGCCACATCATCAAAGAAAAAAATTCTTTGCCAATGTGAAACACTATTTTTGGGAAGATCCATACCTTTTCAAAATGTGTGCCGACCAACTCATCCGACGATGCGTACATGGTAGTGAAGCACGAAGAATTCTCCGCCATTGTCACGAAGGTCCATATGGAGGACATCATGATGTCGTGAGTACCGCACGAAAGGTATATGATTCAGGATTTTTTTGGCCAACCATTTACAAAGACGCCCAAAGTCTTGTCAAGACTTGTGATGCGTGCCAAAGAATAGGTAATATTTCTTCCAAAAACGAAATGCCACAAAATGGCATTCTTGTTTGTGAAATTTTTGATGTGTGGGGACTCGACTTTATGGGACCTTTCCCACCATCGAAAGGAAACAAATATATACTTGTGGCAGTAGACTACTTGTATAAATGGGCCGAGGCCGAGGCACTTCCAACAAATGATGGAAGAGTCGTGGTAAGATTTCTGAAGAAATTATTCTCTAGTTTTGGCACACCTAAAGCATTGATAAGTAATAGAGGTACCCATTTTTGCAACCACCAACTTGTAAATTTTTTAACAAGATATGGGGTCTATCACCGGGTCTCAACAGCATATCACCCTCAAACAAACGGACAAGCCGAAGTGACTAATAGAGGTTTAAAACGAATACTCGAAAAAACGTAGGGTTAAATAAAAAGGAATGGGCAGATAAATTAGATGATGCTTTATGGGTTTTTTGAACTGCTTATAAAACAACAATAGGTACAACCCCATATAAGCTAGTCTATGTATAAAGTTGTCACTTACCAGTAGAAATTGCACACAAAGCCTACTGGGCAATTAAAAATGTAAACTTAGATTTGGAATTTGCTGGTAAAAATCGATTTTGTCAATTAAATGAATTAGACGAGCTTAGTAATTATGCATACTCAAACTCAGAAATTTACAAGGAAAGAATGAAAAACTTGCATGACAAACATATTAAACCTAATGAATTTCGAGTGGGAGATCTAGTTCTTTTGTTTAATTCACCACTTCGATTGTTTCCTGGTAAAGTAAAGTCTAGGTGGTCAGGACCTTTTTCCATCACCCATATTTTCCCACACGGTGCAGTAGAAATTAAATCTCGGAATGGACCTCCATTCAAAGTCAACGGCCAACGGCTGAAACTCTATCAAGGATTCATTGAGGATGAAGAGGAGGAGATCTCGCTTCAAACGGTCGAAGAATGAAAGCATCAACATCATACCTGGTGAGTTACAAATGATTGGGACGACATCTAAATCGGTAAGTTTTCTAACCAAAGTTTTTGGGAAACAAGGGCACTCACACGAGCACTAAAAATAATAATAATTTGCTCGGCACGAGGCCGTGTCCGCTGGACATGGAGCCGTGTCCGCTGGACATGGAGCCGTGTCCGCGCTACTGTCGGGATATATTCCCCTTTTCATAACAGTTACTTCATTCCACACGCCCCGTTTCCCCAAAAACGCTCTGGTTCCAGGCGATTTTCCACAAAATTTCGACGTCTCTTATCATTCTAACATCATCAAGGTATGATTCTATCATCAATAGTAGTTAGATTTAGCATTTGCATGTAGTTAAAACTTCAAAAATTTGGGGAAAAATCTAGGGTTCTTGGACTACACCCGGATCAAACCTCAAAATTTTGCTTTAATCTGTTAGCATTTAGTTAGATTAGTGTTAAAGGAAGTAAATCCACTTGTATTGTTCATAGATTTGCCCGATTTCTCACAAAAACCCCAAACCCTTGTTTTTGAACCGAAAAAGATAAAATTGAATGGGTAAACGGGTTGTTTTGGGAAAAACGGCACTTAGGGTTTCATTTTCGGGGGAAACCACACCTACTGGACCAAAAATTTTCAAGTTTTCGAAACCGGGTCGAAAAATGATGTTTTTGAGTAACAGACGCCTAGACACGGGGCCGTGTCCGCTGAACACGGGGTCGTGTCCAGCACGCTGTTTGCAGTTTTGTCCGAAAATTCTAATTTTTCGTGCTAACTTTTGGTGTATTCTTTCAGATGGCAAGGAAGTTCACAAGGTTTAACGCAAATGAGCTCGATGCTAGGGCTAGATATGAAGTACTTCAAACAAGACCGGAAGAATACCCAAGGCAAGCATGCACGGATTTGTTAACATTGGTGAACCAACTCGACAGCTTCAACAACCTTGTCACAGGACCACTAAGAGTCTCTTTAACAACTCGACTTCGTTCCGTCCACGAATGCACTTTGGAATTCTATAGCACCTTCACATTTAATTCAAGGTGCGACCCATTCGATAATGATGGGGTAGCATTCCGATGTGGTGAAACTAGGTATTCGATCTCTATGGCACAATTTGGGTCGATTGTCGGGTTGTATGCGGAGGAAGATGCAGGTAACGAGGAAAATACTGGAGGGATGTGAGAGATAGATGAGAACGATCGCCAAGCCACGTGGGCTCAGATTGGTGAAGGGCATTACAATCCGAGCAGCACTAAGAGCACGAAGTTGAGGGATCCGCTCTACCGATACATCCATAGGCTCCCCGGCTACTCTCTTAGCCAAAGGCATGATAGCGGTGGCGTTGTTGGGTTAAGAGATTTGGTTGTCCTCCACTGCATCCATAACCGCAGACACCTTGATGTTCCTTTTCTCCTGCTCCGAAATATGCATCTGAACCGCCTTGCTACTGCACCAACCCCTATCTTCTTTGGGGGATGGGTGTACCGTCTCTTCAAGCACTTCACCAACATACCTAGGTCATTCGGAAGGAGCCCATGGTCGGGTAGGGTAGATATACATATTTTCCACTCAATGAACCTAATCTATGAGGCTGAAGACGGGACAGTTAGCTTCCAAAGGATGCAAGGGCATGCATGGAACCCGCAAGAGGCACTTGTCCTTCACGCTCCACAACATCATCAGTACCAGTACCAACTCCATGGTGATCCAGGCCAGTCCTCCTTAGGAGGCGGTTTTCCTAACTTCCAAAGTTTACATGATTTATTGCAGGAAAACCTCATGTGCACCAGGAACACCTACAATATGGCAAGCAATACGTACAACCAGGTTGGAGCAATCGAGAGAAACATATCCGATATCCAAGACGATATTGGAAATATCCGGGAGTACATTGCGGGGCACAGTGGAGATGATGATGATGAGGACGAGGACATGGACTAGGCGGGAGGAGCGGAGGCAGAAGTGGTTGGTTGGTGATTCCCCAGGTTAACCTTTTTATCTTGAACAATTTCCGGCCTGCGTGCCGTGTGTCAAACAATTTACTTTCCTTTAACTCTTTTATTTCTGCATTTCTTTTTCTTTCTAACTTTGTGATGGATGGGATGTTGAACAATGGTAATCTAGGATGTTTGCTATGTTTTGGCGTAGTGTTTATTGATAAAACAGGTACATACGAGGCTTAGAGCACTAAACCTTAGTGCTACTAAAGCCGGGACAGGAAAACCAGAACCAGAAGCCTGTTTCTCAACCTTGCAGACTGTCTACACGGGGTCGTGTCCAGCCGACACGCCCCCGTGCCCACTACCCCAGACCTGCTGTTTGTCTAAATATGCATACTTTTTGCCAGACACGGGGTCGTGTCCAGCCGACACGCCCCCGTGTTCACCTTCTGTAAGTTTTCGTTACTGGCACCTGAACACGGGGCCGTGTCCAACAAACACGAGGCCGTGTCCAGACGTCCAGTAACACAAATTTTTGCTTAATTCACACCTTTTACACATTCAATCAACCTAAAAACTTATTTTTGGGCACATTGAGGACAATGTGTAATTTAAGTGTGGGGGGGATGCTAAAACCTTGAATCTTGCAAGTCCTAATAACAAGCCTTACACAAAACTCTATTGGAACCGCTAATCACCCCAAATTTTTTCAAAAATTTCCATTTTTTTACTTGTCTAGGTTTAATTTGGGAATTTCAAAATTCTAAAAAGGTTATATTTTTACAAATTTACAACCGATAGCGTCGTGATAAAAAGAACCAACATAAGAAAATTATGAAGAGGCATGACAAGCTTAGCTAAAATTTAATTATATATACTTGATCACATAAAAACCCATTCCCACAAAAGTGAGTTTTGAGCCTTTATTGAGCATACAAATACATATCTTTAAATTAAATGCTCATTTTTTGTTTCTTGTGCGAATAGCCGCTTGGTTCTTACAACTCTAGAACTTGCCATGACGATACATTCCTGGTGCTTACCAACTTAAACCCGAGTAAGTAAATGATGGAGGCATTAGGACTAACCCTTTTTATTTCTATACCATTATTATTATTTTTTTACCACCTACCCAAAATCCCCCTAGTTAACCCCTTTGAGCCTAAACCTTTTCATTTCTTAACCCAAAACAAACACCCTTTCACCCACCAAATCCTTTTTATTTTTAACCCTTTGTTTTAGTAACAAGCCCGGTTTTTCGTATGACTTCCTTAAAAAAAAAAACTTTGTTGATGATGAAGCAAAAGAAATAAACAAGCAAGTTCATCAAAAGTAACTTTGTTTGAATTATGACTTCATCAAAATAAAAAGTAGAGAAAGTTTTACGAAAACCGACGCTTGTTGCGCTTTTCGCCCTTTTACTAACCACTAACCCAACCACCTACCTTTAACCCAAGCCTAACCCTTCACCCAAAAAGTCGTCTTGATATTTACAAAGGTATATAGTTAAAAAGGAGGAGGATTGATTGCTTGGCAAGCTTATGGTAGGAGTAAGTTCCATGCCGCTCTCGAGTGATTCACTAAAATACATCTTCAGCCGAGTGTTGAGTGATCCCCTGTAAGGTATGTGAACTTGTATATAAATAAAATTTTAAAGAGGCATGTTATGCCCTAATAAGTAATTTATCTTATGAAAAGTTTTAAATAAATCATGACGAATAGGATTGTAAATAAATAAAAATAAAACTTAGTAAAGAATCTTGGAGATCCCGACACTCTATGACAAGCCCAAAAACCTTCTCTTCTACCCATTCCATTTGGGAGTGTAAAGCCATATTATAAAGAGTTTTGCTTGAGGACAAGCAAAGATTCAAGTGTGGGGGTATTTGATGTGTGCAAAATGCAACATATAAATTACATCAATTGTGGCATAAAACTAACCCTTTTTTAGTACTAATGTTGGAAAAATTGTGTTTTTGTCTTCCTTTTGTATTTTCAGGATTAAATGACCTCAAATTAACAAAAGAAGCAAAAAGACAGCAAAATCTAACATAAATACAAGAAAAGGAATAAACGTGGCATGCCCGACCTCCCCGAAAGCTTCTTCCCAAGCAAAACAAGAGAGCAGAAGGCTGAACACGCCCCGTGCTCAGTGAGCACGGGGGCATGCCCAAGTGTCAGCATAAAAGACAAAGTTGTAGAAGCTTCCATCGCCCACCACGGGGCCGTGCTCAGCGGACACGGGGCCGTGCTCAACTATAAGATTCGCAGAATCTAGGCAAATCTTGATAGTACATATATACTTCTGCACACGGGGTCGTGCCCAGCGGACATAGGGCCGTGGTCAACTAATAAAGACAAGAGCAATTAATGAAGACAGAGAAGGATGTGGACACGGGGCCGTGCCCACTGGACACAGGGCCGTGCCCGAGCTTCTGTTCAGCCTATAAATAGGAGTGCTTGGTTCAAGCTCAAACCATCCCTTAGCACACCACCTCTCTCACACTTCACCCACCACCCACCACCACCATAACACCATCATCCACCACCATCATCCATTGTCCATCATAGAGTGTGTGAGTCGTCTCGGGATCCAAGATTGATCGTAAGAGTTCTTGACAATCAAGGCCATGTTTGCCTAAGTCTCTTACATCACTTGGTGAAGACAAAGTGTCTAGTGTAATACTTTTTATTTTTAATCTTTTCGCACTTTTAAATTGGTTATGTATTAATGACTTTAATAACTAGTTTCTTATGTTGAAGGTGATTTTTCCTTATCGTTTGTTGGTGGTGTCTTGGCATTATTTTACTGTCTATATAAAATAAAAGATTTTCACCATTCATACCTCCACGGTCTATATGGAGGTATGTTGGCTACCTGGTCGGGGGTTAAGGGAACGGTTTGGTAAGAGTCTTGCCATTGTTCAGTGTATAGATCCTGCAAAGGACCTGGGTCAAATTTAGTAGGACCTCCTTCAATACTTAACGGTATTGGATGGCGGGGGTCCAAACTCTTTGATCCCCTCATAAGTTAAACTACTATTAAAACTTTAACCCGGCTACTTAGGACTGTATCCCTGCTGACTCAAACTATTTAGCCGAGGGTAACGTCGCCTTCAAAAGAGGGGCCTACCACATTATGCATTAATAACTTAATTAATTATCTTTCAATAATCCGACCCTTTAGGATTGTATCCATGCTGACTCAAACTACTGGGTTGAGGGTAACGTCACCTTCAAAAGAGGGGCCTACTACAATAGCTAAGATAATCTCTTAAATAGTGCAAAAGTGCGGAAATAATCAAAGGTTACACTAAACACGAGTCGGAGCCAAGTGATTCATCTTGTCTATCTGTTTTTACTTTTACTTTTATTTTTCAGCATTTTAGATAGTTTTTATTTTCTTAGTTTAAAACATTTTTTCTAAACTTTTGACTTGATTAGACGTTGAGGATAAACCGGTATTAAAAGCTCTTGTGTCCTTGGACGACCTCGGTATCTTACCAACACTATACTACGCTCACGATGGGTGCACTTGCCCATATGTGTGTTTAGTGTTAGTAAATATCGTGTTTTATAAATTTAAAACTTGGCTAAAAAAGTGTAAAAGGGCTTAAAATATACTTAAACTTATATACACACTTCACACGCATCAGAAACGGCCAATGATGAGATAATCCCAAAAGATACCATAAAAAACCGTTTTAATGAGCAGTTATGAAGTTGTCCGTTGCCTCCACCGTAATTTACGGTCACGGTGGAGATCAAGATGTTACGGTAGCTAGAGCCCGTGTTACGGTGGAGCCCTGAATGTTGGGTTTTGTTTCTTCGTTCCTTCCACGCATGCCCCGTTCCACTCCGTTCCATCCTAAGCAACGTTTTATCCACTTTTAGCTCCTAAAATATACCTGAAACATAAGCAACTGTAGTTATCTAATTCAAGATAATTACTCGATTAAGTGAAGGATAAATTGTCTTTTAACATCATTAAGGGTTGTCCTATGGACCACCCGTCAATTATCTACAAGTCAAAGAAGTCATCACAGGAGTTGAGCAAAGAGTGACAGATCACCATTAGCAATCTTTTCTTCCTTTGACTTCAATCTTGACTTTGACTTTGACTTCCGAAACACGGGGTGTTACGCCCCGATCAAATATACTATTTATAATCCCAATTTACCTTAAACTAATAGTTAGTGGTAGTAAGGGGTTGAACCACAAAGAGTCTGTGGTTTGTGTCGGGACTTGGTTAATTATGAAATTGGAACACTTATGAAGCTTGCTATTCTTGAATATAATTGTTTTATTTGTCTGGAAAGCGTGTCGGATTAAAGAACAAGTTAACTAAAAATGATAGAAGTAAATTACTCAAATTGCACACGAATTGGTTTCTTGATTTTAAAACAATAATTAAAGAACAAGTTCCACACCCGGTTTGATAAATGCAAGACATAGGGTTTTTACACGTTTTAACTTGATTTAGTTCCGTTTGATGATTAACAAATTTAGTGTCACGTGACTTAGGTGCCAAGAGCTATCAACCTTTCTAGAATGGAGCGCAATGCACTTCCTTATCAACGACTTACAAATTTTAACCTACGACAAGGCATAATTGCACAAAAACATTTCGCAAAGTCAAATTTATTCTTCATCTGACTATTCACGAATTCAATACAAATGCAAGGCAATTATCAAAGGTTTCAAATATCACAATCAACTTGTTAGAAAATCAATTTAAGCACAATGTTTAAACCATAGAAAATCTTACAAAAATCTACACCGGGGTGAAACCCAAAGAGACTAGCCGCTCATGGTTGATGAATCACGAACACTGGATAATGAGTATGAGCACCAATCCATGATCTTGAGTCATGGAAATATGATGGAGGTTAGGGTGAGGGTTTTGTTATGATTGTGGATTAGGTGGATTGGATGGATGATGTTGATTGATGATGATGATGATGATGATTGATGGATTAGGGTTTAGGATTATGATTGTTAAGGATGGTGATGATTGGTGATTAGAGAGAGGTTTGAGATAATGGTGATAGTGAAAAAGGGCACCAAGAACTTTTTATTTGTTTGAAACTCGTAAACCATGTTTTATCTCCCTAAAATTCATCAAAACTTCGTTAAAAAAGAAAAAAAGCACCGCTGTAGAAATCCAGAGGGCGTCGTCAACGGGCGACCAGGCCATCGGCGACATGGCTTACTTTTCTGATTTTTGGCCGACTCAATACGCTACAATCTACGCAACCTTTTATACGACGTGATGTGGCCTTAGGTCGTCGCCGACGCAACCTCTAGCTCTGGCTTCTTGTTTTCTTCGTTTAACGTGTCTGGTTGGTCCCGATCGCTTCCCATTGTTCCGTAAGGCTCCCAAATAGCTCCTTAATTCTGTTAAACCTGCAAAACACAAATTGTATCAAAGTAGGCTATTCAAAACTCAAATTCATGTAAAAAATAAACTTTAAAACTATTAAACAATGGGTTTTCAACTACGTATAAGCTATCGACCAGAGGAGTCCCGCTTAGCGTATGGGACATGCATGTCTTCAAGAAGGGTAAATTATATTTTATGTCCTTTGTGTTTGTATCAGATTGCAATGGATGTCCTGTTACTTCAATAATTACAGCTACAATCCTTTCTTTGTTAAAAACATTACACCCTAGGTCCTTTAGAACTAACCTGGTTAATTTTAAACATCAAGTCATATCATGTGCACCTCATATGAGGGCATTTATGTCTTTTTACACCCTGATTCTTCCCACTTATAAACCTTTCATCCTTTGTAACAAAAAACCACCAGAGCCTTGGGAGCCACCACCACCACGTAAGGCCACCACTGGTGTCTGCAACCACCACTACAGCCTCTATAACCTTCAAATCTAGCATTATATTTATCTCATCTATCTCTCTCTTGGGCCACCACCATTGCCTGAAACACCACCCCAACGACCCCTATCTAGATCTAAAAACCACAACATCCACCATTATCGCCATTGCCACCACCATTAACGCTGCCACTACACACAACACCACAACGAATAAGGGAAGCTAGCATGGTAGTGTTAGGGCTGCAATTCAGAAAACACTAGAGTTAGGGTTTCACGCCGACGACGAGGGAAAGCAGATACTTGTGAAAAGTGTTAATGCGGCTGTGTGATTTGGCCGTGATTTGCAATTATGGTGCTATATGAGGCACTGCTGGTCGAAGAGTTTTTTTTGTTAGTTTTTCACTGAAGTTGATTTAGTTTTATTTTGTTACTATTTTAAAAAGAAATATTATGGCATGCCATTATTTGTTATATCAGGTGAGATTAATCCAGTAAAGAGGCATTGATACAAATCAAAGATGGCAATGACGGTTATTGCCAAAGGATGGTAGTTGTGGTTGTAGCAGGTGGATGGATTGGGGGAATACCAAATATGGTGGTGATGGTAGTTATTTATTAAATATATTTTCATTAATTGAGTAAAATTACCAACATACCCTCATGTGAAAGGCACATGATTATACTTAACTGAAAATTTTAACCAGGTTAGTGCTAAAAGACCTAGGTTATAAAGTTTTTAACAAAAAAAATGTGGCTGTAATTAATGAAGTTAAAGTGCATCCAAAACATAAAGGACGAAAAGTTTAATTAATCCCTTTAATGAAATAGGAGAAAGGTTTGGTAGATTGGTTTGGCGTTCAAATTCTCATGTCGAGGATCATGATCTCTCATATGATAAAATAGTGGTGGTGGTTAAAAATGTCTTCAAGGTTAACAACGAAGTCATTATGAGCTACAATTCGTAGAAAATCATGATTATCAGAACTCCGAACCGACAGTGCCTCGATTAAAGGGAGTGGAAGGAGCAGGGGATACCAAGATGGGAGACGAACTAGTGGGGAGTGGAAGCGAAGAGCTGCCTCACGTGCATGTGTATGAGGCTGCATCTAGCCCCAAAGATGATGTTGGTGGGGGCTCCAAATCTAAGACACGTCGCTCAAGAAAAACCCATGTGCCTGTAAAGGAAATCCCTTCAGATAAGGGTGGTTCCAGCTGGTCCATTTTTTCACCTTTTAAGTTCATGGCCCATCTCTGAGCAAGGAGTGTGAAGTTAGAAATCAGGTCATGACTAAATCTAAACCCAATAGACAAAATAAAGCCAATATGAGTCAGACCCCTGTTCCTAGCTTAAATTATGATAGATAAGACTTGTTTTGCATCTGGGAGATTATTTGGCAGGAGGATCAATTACAGAGGAACAATAAAAGAAGAAAGGTGAATGAGGCATCTTCTTCGGCGATTGATAAAGGGTGAGCCAAAAAAAAAAGTGGGGACTTTTGATTTAAACGTCTGTGCATTTGATACTCAAGATACGGAAACAGAGATTTGTGTGGAAAACAACATTGAGTCGCATGTCAGAGAAGAAACAAGCAAAAGTTCAGGTTGCAGGTACCGTTGGGATCAATTTATAAGATTTTCAACACGATGTGAGTGAGTTGGTTCGGGGTTATGGGGCAACTTTTGTTTCCTCGTGAATTTAATGAGCATCAACATCAAAGGGGTGGGGGTTCACTAGAAGAGAACTTGGATTTGTCGTTCCTGAAGAAAGAGTACAACATTGATTTTTTGTGCATGCAGGAGATTATGGCTTAGGTTGACTCTGACTTTTTTTTAAGCAATTTTGGGGATAAGGTCTTTGCGACCTAGAGTGGGAAGATGCTGATGGCAAGTTAGGAGGTATTGTTTCCCTATTGGATCCCAATAAGTTTACCATAGAGAACATGGTTAAAAACAAAGACTTCATGTTAATTGAGAGAACATTGTTAAAACAAAAACTTCATGCTAATCATTGGTAGTGATGTGCTTAAAATACAACATATAAACTATATCAAATACTGGGTAAAATCAACCTTTTTTCAGTACCAATGTTGGAAAAGGCTTGTTTTTCTGTTCCTTTTTAATTTACAGGGTCAAAAGAGCTTAAATGTGCAAAAGGAGCAAAAAGACATCAAAAACCAACATAAATACAAAGAAGGAGGAATTAACACAACTCGTCAAGCCCCAATTCACATCCAAACCACAAGAATAGCAAGATCAGAAGACCTGACATTGGGCCGTGTCCGAGACTGGATGCTGTACAGAAGAAAAAACAACAACAAAGAACAAAACTGATAGCCAACACGGGGCAGTGCTAAGCCAACATGGGGCGTGGTCAACTTAAAGATTTTCAGAATCTGCGATAGTATAGCAAGTACATTGGCCACGGGCCATGCCGTTGATACACGGGGTCGTGTTAGTACAAGATCTGACAAGCAGTTAATGAGGAAGAAAGAGAGAGAGATGACCACTGGGTCGTGCGAGGAAGGCACACGTTGTGGTGAAGCCATTGATTTCAGCTATAAATAGATGTGCTTGGTTCCATTCCAAACCATCCCTTGGCAAACCAATTTTCTCTCACTTGCCACCACTCTACCACCACTACAACACCATCATCCACCACCATCATCTATTTTCCATCATTTAGAGTGTGTGTAGTAGTCTCAAGATCCAAGATTCCTAGTAAGAGTCTTTGTCAAACAAAGGTCATGCTTGGCTAAACTCTTACATCACGTGGTGAAGACAAATCTTTTATTTATTTTCTTTTATAAATTCCAACCTTTGGCAACTTTTTAATTAGGTATGTATTAATGACTTTAATAACTAGTTTTTTATATTGAAGGAAAATTTATCTTATCATTCTTCATATGTTGTTGATTCACATATTCGTGTCTTTACGGTCTATATAAAGCGCGTTAATTGCCTGGAAGGGGGTTAGAAGGGTGGTTGGGTAAATTTTATGTCTCGTTCAGTGTATAGATCCTGCGAGAACCTGGTTCAAACTTAGTAACACTTCACAAGTCAGAGCGGGCATTACCCACCACGGGAGAAGTGAAAAACACTTGAACCCCTTTTCTATAAACTACTATTAAAACTTTAAACCAACCATACGAGGACTGTATCCCTGCTACTCAGATCAATGGTTTGAGGGTGATCGCTGCTTGGAAGGGGGCCCACCACTTTTTACATTAATAACTTACTTATTTATCTTTCAATAATCCGACCTTGTGGGACTGTATCCTTGCTGACTCAGACCACTAGGTTGAGGGTAACATCGCCTTCACAAGAGGGGCCTCCTACTATAACTAAGATAATCACTTTAAATGCCCGAAGTGCGGAAATCATCAAAAGGGTACATGAAAGATAAGTTGGAACCAAGTGATTATGTCTTGTCTATCTGTTTTTACTTCTATTTTATTTTTGCTTTTTAGTTTGTCTTTTTACAGTTTTAAAAATCTTTTCTCAAAGTTTGGTTCGATTAGACGTTGAATATAAGCCAGTACTAAAAGCTCTTGTGTCCTTGGACGACCTTAGTATCTTGCCATCACTATACTACGTCCACGATGGGTACACTTGCCCTAACGTGTGTAGAGTGATAGTAGAATATTGTGTTTTATAAATTTAAAACTTGAATTGATGAGTAAAATGAGCTAAAATGTATCTAAAAATATATATACACACCAGCACACGTCAAGTTTTTGGCGCTGTTGCCGGGGACACAAGAATTTTAAGAAAACTTAAAATTAACGAACTAATCTTTTTTATCTTTTCATTTTAGGTTTTTCTTCTTTTTCTTTTAATTTTTCACTTTCTGCAGACTTGACACGTGGCCGTGCTGTTCCAACACGGGGCCGTGTCAACTCTCTAGTATCAAAAAATCTATTTTATGCCATATACAGACTGTAGCACGAGCCGTGTTGCTCCAACACGGGGCTGCGTCAAACCAACAGTTTGTAAGAAAATAGTGACCTCCCAATCCCGACGGTTAAAAATTTTCTGGAAAAACATGGATTTCTTTGGTTATTTTTACCCCCCCCCCACTCTAACGGTTTATGGTGCGATTATTGTGGGGAGGAGCATGAAGAATCGGAATGTGGCGTTCTAAACTTCACTCCCCACTATTTAGCCCCATTGTTTTGCTGTAACGAAAACCGTGAGACAGGCGGGAGTAAAAATGACACTGAAGTCCATCCACCTGAACTCCATCAACCCTCTCACCTAGTCGAATTAGAAGACATAAGTCAAATAGAAGAGAGGATTCTCCTAAAAATCAAAGAAATAGAATCCTTGATGAAGGCGCGATGTTCATCAAGGATCCCAGCCGAAGGAGAATCAGTGGAAGAAAAATCAGGTATAAACATCAACACAGAGGTCAACCAACCTTCTACCATAGACGCTTACAAAGACGAGATCGATAGTCGTCCCTGTTTTGATTTCGCGATGACGGTCCCCTTTACATAGTACGAATTTCACACCGACAGCATGGACAAGAGCGAATCGACTCATACCTTCTTTAACAAGAGCTCAGATAAGGTAAATAAGGGATGATCCCGATTTACCATTGTTAGAGAAGTCTTCTACCTTTCCGATAACCTCTTGCATTTTCGTACCTCTCACTAGAGTCTGAGGTATATCCGGCAATACGTTGTTGTTCCAACCAGTAAGAACCACCCGATGTCGGATAATTCCTTAAAATCCTAGAAAATCTTCATAAAACCCTGAACATGGGGTCGTGTTCCTTGAACACGGATCGTGCTTAACATTTTTCTGAAAACATGGGGAGTGTCGAATTAACACGGGGCCGTGCCCCTCGAATTTTTCTAGCACGGGGCCGTATCAGTGATGATGTGGCCCGTTTTCTTCTAATGGACAACATTCTCTGACACATGCAGACGGCACGGGGCCGTGCCAGAGTGTTGTCACTGTCTATAAAGTCAGCCTTTGGGGAGAATGTTTGGAACCATTCCAAAAGGGTAGGATCCTCCAGATTTTTCACACATACCCTAAAGGTAATGTTCCTAAAAAAAACTCATTTGACCTTCTTGTCCTTTCGTCTTTTGGTCTTTTCCCCTTCTTCATTATTCCATGAACTTCATTGAAGCTTGAAGCTTCAAGTTTAAAAAGCTTCAATAGGGGGGGGGGGGGTCATACACTTGATTCTTAGCTCAAATTTTTGCAAATCTATTATAGTTAAACATTATTTTAAGTTATTTACGTTTAGAAAATTAAAAATAAATCAAATATAATTTAAAATAAAATTTCTTGACCAAGAATTTGGAGCAATTTGAGCAGCACGGGGTCGTGCCACTCTGGAACGGGGCCATGCTGAACGTTCTGATATTCCATATCTTTTTAACGGTTAGTCATTTTTCTCCTAGAATGTCAAGCCATCAAAGTGGAATGTCAAACAAGCTCTAGGAACCACCAAAGAGGGAGGAGACTCTCCCTCGAGGCTACTCTTGTAAGATACGTGAGTGCCTTGAGAGAGAGTCTCGACGAGATGATCTTAGTGGAAGAAGTTCTTATAGAGCGTGTAAACTATCTCACCATGGGCCTAGAGGATTGCGTCAGGGAAATCAACCTTTTACACCAAAGGTTTAACATCTTTGCCATGCCTCCGCTGGAACCAATCTGGCCGCAAGAAGATTGGAACCCCGCTAATGAGGTCATTCAACCCACGGGATAGGAAGATGAGATTCCGGAACCTCCGCCTATCAATGTTTCCTTCGAGGTTCCGATAAATCCCGCTCCCCCTCAAGAGGAAGTCGAAGAGGAACCCTACATCTTCCTTCCGAGGGAGATCGAAGAGATGCTCAATGACCTCTAATTGAGTATTTCCCGCAAAATCTCTAGTCCTCCAACATCTAACCTTCATAGATCTAGGAATGTAGAAAATGATATCGGGGAGGCATTCCTCAAGATTTTATCTATCTATCTATCTATCTATCTATCTATCTATCTATCTTAGGTTTATGTAGGTTTGTAATTTTTATTTTCTTTTAATTGTTTTATTTTAAATGAAATGGAAGATTGGATGTTGGTGATTTAAATAAATGTGTTAAAGAAAGTGGAAATGCCAGAAAGGTGAAGAAAAATGGAACCCATGCTCGTAAATCAAAGACCTTCCGACTCATAAACTGCAGAACAGTGGCTACAGTACAGGGCCGTGCTCACCCAGCACGCCCCCGTGCCCAACTTACTGTTGTCCAAAAACTTCTGCCCAGAAGGTGGCACGGGCCGTTCTCACCCAGCACGCCCCAGTGGCCACCCCATTGTAAGTCTTCTGTTTAATATTTGTTACTGGCACTTTTGACACGGGGCCATGTCCCTGTAGCAGGCCCCCGTGCTATAAGTGCTAGTAACCAATTTTTTTTTGCTATTTTCTCACTTTTTACACATTTCACCAAAATAAATCATATTTGGGACACATTGAGGGCAATGTGTCATTTAAGTGTGAGGGGGTGGGGGTGATAAAAACCTTGAATCGTTTGTCCTAAATCAAGCCTTACACAAAACTCGTCTTGGAACCGCTGATCACCCCAAACTTTTTATTTTTTTTTTATTTTCTTTTACTTATCTTAGTTTAGTTGGGTAAAATAAGTTCTAAAATTATGTTTTTACGAATATACAACTGAAAGTGTCGTGATAAAAAGAGCCAATTTAGAAAATTACGAAAACGGGCATGACAAATCTTTGTAAAATTTGATTATATATACATTTTACACTACAACCCCATTTTCAACAAACAGTGAGTTTTGAGCCATTACTGAGAATATAAATATACATCTATAATAATGGCTCAATTTTCGTTTCTTGTGTGAATAGCCTGTTTGGTTCTCACGAATCTAGAACTTGACAATGTGATACGTTCCAAGTCCTTACCGACAAAAATCCAAGTAAGTAAATTATGGAGACATTAGGATCAACCCATTTTTCAAACCAAAACCTTTATTTTTCTTTGCTTTATCCAAAAACATCCCCCCTAGTTAAACCCTTTGAAACTTAAAAACCTTTTCATTCCCAAACCCACAAAACAAACCTTTACATTTTTCATCTTTCATTTTTGTAAACCTATCGGTATTGAAATTACGATTATGGCTCAGTTCAACTTTGGCAAAAAAAATCAGAAAAATTTGACAAATTATTTTTTGCTAAGCCGCAATGCAAGAGAAAAATCGATATTTTACGCTTTTCTCCCTTTTTCAAAAAAACATACCAAACCCGAACCACCACCTACCCTTTAAAGCCCTCTTGATATTTACAAGGATTTAACATCAAAAGGAGTAGGTTTGATTGATTGTCAAGCCTATGGGAGGAGTAAGTTCCAAAACCGGGCATGAGCGTTTTCACTTAATACATCATCAGCCGAGTGTTGAATGACCACTTGTGAGGTGTGTATAACTAAATAGAATTTTATAAAGGTATGTTATGCCCAAGTAAATAATTTTTCTTAACTCGTGTTTTAAATAAATCATGACGAATAAGATTGTAAATAAAATGAAAACAAAATAAATTTAGAACTTGGATTCCGACACTCTAAAGATGAGACCAAAACCTTCTCCTCTACCTATTCTGTTTAGGTGTTTAATCTACGTAATAGAGTTTTGCTTGAAGACAAGAAAAGATTCAATGTGGGGGTATTTGATGTGCTTAAAATACAACATAAATTATATCAAATACGGCGTAAAATCAACCCTTTTTCAGTACTTATGTTGGAAAAAGCTTGTTTTTATGTTCCATTTTAATTTACACGGTCAAAAGAGCTTAAATGTGCAAAAGGAGCTAAAAGACAGCAAAAACTAACATAAATACAAAGAAGGGGGAATTGACGCAACTTGCCAAGCCCTAATTCACATCTAAACCACAAGAATAGCAAGATCAGAAGACCTGACTTGGGGTCGTGTCCACCAGACGTAGGCCGTGTCCGAGACTGGATGCTGTGAAGAAGAAAAGACAACAGTAAAGGACAAAACTGACAGTGAACACGGGGCCGTGCTAAGATAACACGGGGCATGGTCAACAAAAATATTTTCAGAATCTGCGATAGTACAGCATGTACATTGGAAATGGGCCATGCCGTTGATACACGGGGCCTTGTTAGTACAAGACCTGACAAGCAATTAATGAGGAAGGGAGAGAGAGATGACCACGGGGACATGCCAGGCGGGCACGGGCCATGGTGAAGCCACTGATTTCAGCTATAAATAGATGTGCTTGGTTCCATTCCAAACCATCCCTTGACAAACCACTTCTCTCTCACTTACCACCACTCCACCACCACTACAACACCATCATCCACCACCATCATCCATTTTCCATCATTTAGAGTGTGTGTAGTAGTCTTGAGATCCAAGATTGATAGTAAGAGTCTTTGTCAAACAAATGCCATGCTTGGCTAAACTCTTACATCACTTGGTGAAGACAAATCTTTTTTATATTTTCTTTTATGATTTCCAACCTTTGGCAACTTTTTAATTGGGTATGTATTACTGACTTGAATAACTTTTTTTTTATATTGAAGGCAAATTTATCTAATCATTCATCATATGTTTTTGATTCACATATTCGTGTCTTTACGGCCTATATAAAGCATGTTAATTTCCTGGAAGGGGGTTAGATGGGTGGTTGGGTAAATTTTATGTCTCGTTCAATGTATAGATCATGCGAGAACCTGGTTCAAGCTTAGTAACACTTCACGAGTCAGAGCGGGCATTACCCACTACGTGAGAAGTGCAAAACGCTTGAAACCCTTATCTATAAACTACTATTAAAACTTTAAACCAACCCTGCGAGGAATATATCCCTGCTGACTCAGACCAAAGTATTGAGGGTGATCGCTGCCTGGAAGGGGGTCCACCACTTTTTGCATTAATAACTTATTTAATTATCTTTCAATAATCCGACCTAGTGGGACTGTATCCTTGCTAACTCAGACCACTAGATTGAGGGTAACGTCGCCTTCACAAGAGGGGCCTACTACTATAACTAAGATAATCTCTTAAAATGCCCGAAGTGCAGAAATCATCAAAAGGATACATGAAAGATAAGTTGGAACCAAGTGATTATTTCTTGTCTATCTGTTTTTACTTTTATTTTATTTTTGCCTTTTAGTTTGTCTTTTTATAGTTTTAAAAATCTTTTCTCAAAGTTTGGTTCGATTAGACGTTGATGATAAGCCGGTACTAAAAGCTCTTGTTTCCTTGGACTATCTCGGTATCTTGCCATCACTATACTACGGCTACGATGGGTGCCCTTGCCTTAACGTGTGTAGAGTGATAGTGGAATATTGTTTTTTATAAATTTAAAACTTGAATCGGCGAGTAAAAAGAGCTAAAATATATCTAGAAAATATATACACACCCGCACACGTCATTAGACAGAAAGGTAAGGATGAGTTTCTATGCATTGTCAATATTTATTCTCCACATGAGCCTACGACACATAGTGTTCTATATCGAGACCTTAAAGCTGTGAAGAATAATTTCTCGTGGCAGTTGGTTTTTTATTGGTGACTTCAATGAAATCAGGTATCTTGAAGAGGGACTCAATACTTTGTTTAATCAGTTGGTGGTTCAAAGATTTAATACATTTATTTCATATCTTGGTCTTATAGAGTATATGATGAATGTGTTTAGATTTACATTCATGGCTAGGAGCAGTGATAAATTAAGCAGAATTAATAGAACTCTTTTCTGCCCTAATTTCTAGAATAAGTGGCCAATGGTATCCTTCTCAGCGCTAAACAGATAACACTCAAATAATAATCCCACCATTTTGATCTCTGATCATTCTAACTTAGGTTCTATTCCATTTAAGTACTATAACTCTTGGTTATCTAACCAAAATTTGTTACAGATTATTGAAAAAAAATGCGTAGTTAGTCCCAAAAGGAGCTACAGATTTATTTTTGGCAAGAAAACTCAAGTGTTTCAAGAAGGCGATTAAGCGTTGGGCTAAGAAAACAAGATCGGAGACTATTTAGGTGTCCAGTGAGCTTCAGGATAATTTACTCAGCTTCGATGAGAGACTTGAAACCGGTTTAGCGACTGATGACAACCTTAGAGATAATATTGAAAATTACATAAAGTTCGTTGAAATTGATTGATATCTTTCTTTGGATTTGAAATAAAAGTCTAGCATCAAATGGGCGAGTAATGGAAACGAAAACACCACTTATTTTCAAGGCATCATCAATAGTAAAATACGCACGTCTCGGTTGAATGGACTTATGATAATGAAGATTGGGTGACCGAGCCAAGACGAATTAAAGGGGAGCTTTTAGGTTCTTTGGTTCTAAGTTTCGAGAACCTACCACGAATCCACCTCCCTTCACATGTCATGGTATCAACAGCCTATAATGTCACACCCCAAAAACATCACAGCGGAATATAAAACGTAGTGGTGACGGAAGTTAGTGCCCATTAATATCTTGTTGAACGATGCATTTAATTGTTGGACATATTAACTTAATTAAAACATAAGATCCCTAACATACTGAATTTCTCTAGCACGTCATGAACATACTTCGTTTGATGAATAATACTTCGTTTGATGAATAAATACTTCGTTTGATCAAATAATAATCCCACCATTTTGATCTCTGATCATTCTAACTTAGGTTCTATTCCATTTAAGTACTATAACTCTTGGTTATCTAACCAAAATTTGTTACAGATTATTGAAAAAAAATGCGTAGTTAGTCCCAAAAGGAGCTACAGATTTATTTTTGGCAAGAAAACTCAAGTGTTTCAAGAAGGCGATTAAGCGTTGGGCTAAGAAAACAAGATCGGAGACTATTTAGGTGTCCAGTGAGCTTCAGGATAATTTACTCAGCTTCGATGAGAGACTTGAAACCGGTTTAGCGACTGATGACAACCTTAGAGATAATATTGAAAATTACATAAAGTTCGTTGAAATTGATTGATATCTTTCTTTGGATTTGAAATAAAAGTCTAGCATCAAATGGGCGAGTAATGGAAACGAAAACACCACTTATTTTCAAGGCATCATCAATAGTAAAATACGCACGTCTCGGTTGAATGGACTTATGATAATGAAGATTGGGTGACCGAGCCAAGACGAATTAAAGGGGAGCTTTTAGGTTCTTTGGTTCTAAGTTTCGAGAACCTACCACGAATCCACCTCCCTTCACATGTCATGGTATCAACAGCCTATAATGTCACACCCCAAAAACATCACAGCGGAATATAAAACGTAGTGGTGACGGAAGTTAGTGCCCATTAATATCTTGTTGAACGATGCATTTAATTGTTGGACATATTAACTTAATTAAAACATAAGATCCCTAACATACTGAATTTCTCTAGCACGTCATGAACATACTTCGTTTGATGAATAAATATTCCTCCTGGCAGTTGATCGACCTGCAAGCCGAGGAAGAACTTCATCTCTCCCCAGGGGCGGACCAACCTCTTTGGTAGGGGTAACCCCCGCTACCCCTTAACTTTTTGGCCGAAGTGCAAAAATTATTTGTTTTTTGACATTTTTTGTATTCCGCTATCCCTAAAATAGTATTATGCTACCCCTTCACAGTTTTTTTGTTGGTGATGAACTCTTACCTAGTGATTTTGTGAAGAGACGGATACCTGCAACTTTTGTTTTGAAGTTAAGTGTTGTATGAAGAAGAAGACCTATTAATATTCATATATCTATTCCCAATGAATATTGAAAGAGGAAAAGTAAAATACATGAAAAGGTAATGAAGTACGTTAATAAAATACATGAAAAAGGTAAAAAATTGTATATAACTAAATGGAATTTTATAAAGGTATGTTATGCCCAAAGTAAATAATTTTTCTTAACTCGTGTTTTAAATAAATCATGACGAATAAGATTATAAATAAAATAAAAACAAAATAAATTTAGAACTTGGATTCTCGACACTCTAAAGATGAGACCAAAACCTTCTGTTCTACCTATTCTGTTTAGGTGTGTAATCTACGTAATAGAGTTTTGCTTAAGGACAAGCAAAGATTCAAGTGTGGGGGTATTTGATGTGCTTAAAATACAACATAAAATTATATCAAATACGACGTAAAATCATCCCTTTTTCAGTACTAATGTTGGAAAAAGCTTGTTTTTATGTTCCATTTTAATTTACACGGTCAAAAGAGCTTAAATGTACAAAAGGAGCTAAAAGACAGCAAAAACTAACATAAATACAAAGAAGGAGGAATTGACGCAACTTGCCAAGCCCTAATTCACATCTAAACCACAAGAATAGCAAGATCAGAAGACCTGACTTGGGGTCGTGTCCACCAGACATAGGCCGTGTCCGAGACTGGATGCCGTGAAGAAGAAAAGACAACAGTAAAGGAAAAAAACTGACAGTGAACACGGGGTCGTGCTAAGATAACACGGGGCATGGTCAACAAAAATATTTTCAGAATCTGCGATAGTACAGCAAGTACATTGGAAACAGGCCATGCCGTTGATACACGGGGCCTTGTTAGTACAAGACCTGACAAGCAATTAACGAGGAAGGGAGAGAGAGATGACCACGATGCCGTGACAGGCGGGCACGGGCCGTGGTGAAGCCACTGATTTCAGCTATAAATAGATGTGCTTGGTTCCATTCCAAACCATCCCTTGACAAACCACTTCTCTCTCACTTGCCACCACTCCACCACCACTACAACACCATCATCCATCATCCACCACCATCATCCAGTTTCCATCATTTAGAGTGTGTGTAGTAGTCTTGAGATCCAAGATTGATAGTAAGAGTCTTTGTCAAACAAAGGACATGCTTGGCTAAACTCTTACATCACTTGGTGAAAACAAATCTTTTATATATTTTCTTTTATGATTTCCAACCTTTGGCAACTTTTTAATTAGGTATGTATTACTGACTTGAATAACTATTTTTTATATTGAAGGCAAATTTATCTAATCATTCATAATATGTTGTGGATTCACATATTCGTGTCTTTACAGTCTATATAAAGCATGTTAATTGCCTGGAAGGGGGTTAGATGGGTGGTTGGGTAAATTTTATGTCTTATTCTATGTATAGATCTTGCGAGAACCTGGTTCAAGCATAGTAACACTTCACGAGTCGGAGCGGGCATTACCCACTACGTGAGAAGTGCAAAACACTTGAACCCCTTATCTATAAACTACTATTAAAACTTTAAACCAACCCTGCGAGGACTATATCCCTGCTGACTCAGACCAAAGTATTGAGGGTGATCGCTGCCTGGAAGGGGGTCCACCACTTTTTGCATTAATAACTTATTTAATTATCTTTCAATAATCTGATCTAGTGGGACTGTATCTTTGCTAATTCAGACCACTAGGTTGAGGGTAACGTTGCTTTCACAAGAGGGGCCTACTACTATAACTAAGATAATCTCTTAAAATGCCCGAAGTGCAGAAATTATCAAAAGGATACATGAAAGATAAGTTGGAACCAAATGATTATTTCTTGTCTATCTGTTTTTACTTTTATTTTATTTTTGCTTTTTAGTTTGTCTTTTTATAGTTTTAAAAATCTTTTCTCAAAGTTTGGTTCAATTAGACGTTGATGATAAGCCGGTACTAAAAGCTCTTGTGTCCTTGGACTATCTCTGTATCTTGCCATCGCTATACTACGTCTACGATGTGTGCCCTTGCCCTAACATGTGTAGAGTGATAGTAGAATATCGTTTTTTATAAATTTATAACTTGATCGGCAAGTAAAAAGAGCTAAAATATATCTAAAAAATATATACACACCCGCACACGTCATTAGACAGAAAGGTAAGGATGAGCTTCTATGCATTGTCAATATTTATTCTCCACATGAGCCTACGACACGTAATGTTCTATAGCGAGACCTTAAAGCTGTGAAGAATAATTTCTCGTGGCAGTGGATTTTTTATTGGTAACTTCAATGAAATCAGGTATCTTGAAGAGGGACTTAATACTTTGTTTAATCAGTTGGTGGCTCAAAAATTTAATACATTTATTTCATATCTTGGTCTTATAGAGTACTAGGTTATCACCCGCGAACTTCGCGGGTAGAAACATTTACTTTATATTAATCGAACTATGTCATTAAATAAAATAAAAATACATGTTTTCGAACATATTTTTTTTATAATTGTTTTGAATTGAAAGTTTTAGTCATTGGGTTGCGAGTAAGGTCAGAAACTTCGGGCAAGAACCAGAGGCAGAAACTTGCCTCATTGAACGACCCATGAAACAAAAAAAACTTTTATTTTTTATAATAAAATATACACATGGAGTTGTCCGAACCTGCAAAACAAACTCATTTAATTAAATTTAGAAATTAATTAAAAGTTTAAATAAGAAAATATAAACAACAAAAACTTTATTCATTAAATATACATTATATATTTTTTTAACAATCATGACCAATCGAAATATAACAAATTAGTAACATGGATATTAATATAGTGTTGATTGTTCCAATTTTCAAATAAGCACTTGCTTATTAAAAAAAAGCCATTAACTTTGAAGGCATTAAACTGACTTGCTAATGGTATTCATTCATACCTAATACAATACGCTAATCAATAAATAAAACACACACACTAAAAAACCATTCAAATAATAATGTTGACTAAATCATTCAAAACTCTATCCAAATGTATGCCATTTAGTACTCAATGGTAACAAAACACACAACAAAGTGAAACCATCATGCTCCCTCCTGCAATTGAGGTGCCTACATAAAGAGGTACTGCAGAAATCATAGAGTAAACTAATCGCTCTTAACACGATACATTTTTCGTATAAAATGAGCGAAACTTAATCTTCCAAGTACCTCGAATGGTTTGCCGGATCGTTCAAAATCCAGTATGTTTAGAGCAACTTCACAACTCTATGAAACAATTGGCTCTGGATCTTTGGAGAATTCCTCAAGTAGAGATATACACTGGTCATCTACAATAATTGTTTATTAAGGTACAAAACATCAAGTTTTTCATAAAAGTGTCCCGAGTCAACCCAACACAGCCCTTTTGACCCTAAAAACCATGTTTGACTACCTACCCAATATAGTCCATTTTCCACCAAATGTTATTAAAAAGTATAGTAGATTTTAGAAGCATGGTTACCTTATATTTTTTTGTTTTAAAAAATGTGGCAACTCTCTCTCTCCCATTTTCTCTGTGTTAAATTGTTTATTTTTTCCTTTTCCTTTTCCTTTTCCTTTTCCTTTCAGTTTTTCGTTCAGTATATAATTCAGTTTATAACAACCTCTCATTTTTATACTTAAATGTGAATCTAATAAGTTATGTTCAAACTTATTTGTCTACAATCAACAAAATCTCATATAATCAGCAATTTCATGCGCAATCAAAGGTGTCACAATCAAACACAGACATCAATAAATCTACACACTTTCTCAAAACACAATCTCTAACATCACTAACCTGTATCAGTAATTCAAAACCCTAACTAATGTGTTGTGCACTCACTAATATTTGCTACACACGTCTCACTTATTCATCTTCACAACTTCAAACACATCTTATCTAATACCTTATGCCAATCAACAAAATCTCATATATCAATCAGCAATACAATGCACAATCAAAGACCTCACAATCAATTTCAAACATCAATCAATATACAAAATTTCTCAAGACACAAATTCTAGTATCACTAACCTGATGCGCTACTGCTCAATAATGTGTCGGTGCCATGAAAAACTTCATAACCCTAACTAATGTGTTAACTTGCCAAGGCACAAGGCTGTATCTTTTCCCAATGTTGTTTGTCCGACGCATCGACACAAATCTAACAACCGAGTCAATCAAACTATTAGCTAAAACCCAATAAACAAAGTCCTTATGTTAGTTTTTCAACTCCTTTTAGTTAATGTTCTGAAAGTTCTGGTTAACGTTAACACAATTATATTCAATTAGATTAATACCAAGTTTTATGCCACTCAAAGATCCACTGCAACTAAACCAAAGAGCAAAATGTCTAATTTTAGTTATTTATATTAGTCTTTATAAAACATACCTACCTTTCACATTAGCGGGAAACATTTTTTTTGTGAACCTTAAAAACTTGATGGACACCACAAATCAAATTGATTAACCATAAAAGAACCTTAAAGAGTGAACTACACCATTAATTTTTTTTTGTGAAACTTAAATACGCATTGATTATCTAAAACAATACACACATATATGCCATCTAAAATCTAAATAACAGAACAGTTCGGGCAAATGATTATACCTCTCGGATGATCATCCTATACTGCAAATAATCAAACTTGAGTGTGCTTGTTCCAAGTTGACCAAGACCCAAACCCATCAAAATAGATTTCAAACCTTCCAAACAACACAAATGCGACATCCGTAAAAGCCACCGTCATGAATTGCTACTGACCGGTGCACGTTCATGTTTTTAGTCATGAATTCCTACTGACCGGTGCACGTTCATGTTCCACATTTCAAGAACCTTAAATCAAAACAAACGACATAGATTATACTCTAAGAACAAAAAAGAATGAACAATACCTCAACCAAAATAAACACAAAAGATAGAAAATTGAACTAACCGATGAACGTAAGCATCTTACTCCAATTTAAATTGGCATATTTTTAACACATTAGCATCGCAGTCCTCCAAGTTGTCACTTGTTTTTGAACAATGCTCATAAACGAAAAAATAACCCCTATAAAATCCTTAAAAAATAGAATTCATCAGCATGTTGTCACCTATTGAGATACTGATGATTGAAATATACAACACAAATCAAGATTTATTCATCCGAGATCGAATTGAAATTCAACAAATAATGTGCTAAATCAACAGTGAATCATAAGTGTCGAACTTGATAAAGCGACAAATAATCAAGTAAAGAAATTGGTGTTTAGGAGATAACCTGGAATTAGAAATGTGCTCGCTGAAAGACCTGCAAAATTGTGACCCATAAGCACTTTGTTTTCAGTTGTCTTCCAAAAAGTTCTATTTATTCCCCTCTTAACCCATTATTATTTCCAGCCAATGAGGTTAGTCACCAGCCCAAACCTAATACTAATTCTCTTTTATGTATTTTAATCGTTTCGTGGACTGTAACTACTTTTACTGACATCCATGAACTCACATTCATCTTATTCAGTTTTTTATGTTAAACTTATCGAAGTATAATTTTGTAGATTATTATTGTTAATGTTAAACCTAAATATGTGAACTTATCAAAGTATACTCAATCTTGAATCATTAGCGCTTTTACAAAATGATAACCATATCTAACACAAACACAAAGTAGAATTATTATACCCGTGACATGTTGCGGATAGGATCGAAACAGCCAGATCTAAAAAAATTTCAAGACTTACCAAATCATTTTGTCATGTGTGTGTAAACGTGTAATAATGTTAAGAGACCGAAACCCTGCGCATCTCCTTTGGAAACAGTGTGAAACTCTGCTCAAAGTTGTCTCATCTAAGAGAAATCAAAACCTAAGAACGGATTCAAATTACAAACCAAAGCAAACACAATGATTAAAAAGGTTAACAAAATTCAAGAGCATCATTATATGAACTGTCAATAATCTGTTTGATAGTGTACGAATGGAAAACAAACTTGAGGGGACTAACTATACCTTATTGAATCTCACAGGAGCACATATGACCACCACAATCACCTTTGTTAACCTGAGCTTCACCAACAACTCTGCATCATCGACAATGCCAGAGTATATCCAAAATCATTTAACATCCTAAACCTGTAACAACCACCCAGATAAGAGACTTAATCTTCCAAGTACCGCGAATGGTTTGTCGGATCGTTCAAAATCCAGTATGTTTAGAGCAACTTCACAGCTTTATGAAACAATCGGCTCTAGATCTTTGGAGAATTCCTCAAGTAGAGATATAAATTGGTCATCTACAAAAATGATTTATTAAAGTCAGAAACATCAAGTTTTTCATAAAAGTGTCCCGAGTCAACCCAACACAGCCGTTTTGACCCTAAAAACCATGTTTGACTACCTACCCAATATAGTCCATTTTCCACCCGATGTTATTAAAAAGTATAGTAGATTTTAGAAGCATGGTTACCTTATATTTTTGGTTTTTAAAAATGTGGCAACTCTCTCTCTCTCCTCTTTTCTCTGTGTTAAATTATTCTTTTTTTCCTTTTCCTTTCAGTTTTTTGTTCAGTATATAATTCAGATTATAACAACCTCTCATTTTTTATACATAAATGTGAATCTAATAAGTTATGTTCAGACTTATTTGTCTACAATCAACAAAATCTCATATAACCAGCAATTTCATGCACAATCAAAGGTGTCACAATCAAACACAGACATAATTCAATCTACACACTTTCTCAAAACACAATCTCTAACATCACTAACCTGTAGACTTAATTCAAAACCCTAACTAATGTGTTGTGCACTCACTAATATCTGCTACACATGTCTCACTTATTCATCTTCACAACTTCAAACACATCTTATCTAATACCTTATGCCAATCAACAAAATCTCATTTATCAATCAGCAATACAATGCACAATCAAAGACCTCACAATCAATTTCAAACATCAATCAATATACAAAATTTCTCAAGATACAAATTCTAATATCACTAACCTAATGCGCTACTACTCAATAATGTGTCGGTGCCATGAAAAAGTTCATAACCCTAACTAATGTGTTAACTTACCAAGGCTCAAGGCTGTATCTTTTCCCAATGTTGTTTGTCCGACACATCGTCACAAATCTCGCAACCGAGTCAATCAAATTATTAGTTAAAACCCAATAAACTAAGTATACTAATAACCAATCCCATAAATCAAGCAAACTTATTAGGAAAGTCTAACTTTTCAAATTTAAATTCAATTTACAGATTCGAAATTTAAAATCAAACACATTAATGGCAAACTTTCAAATTTAAATTTAACATAATAATTGACTTCGAAATTGAACATTTAAAATCAAACACAATAATGGTTTACTTCAAAAATTAAAATAATGATTGACTTCAAAATTTAAAATTTAAAATCTGAAAATCAAATCACTAATATCTAATCTCGTAAATCAAGCAAACTTATTAGGAAAGTCTAACCTTGCCAAGGAAAACCAACCGACATGGTACCAATTTCCAGCCATAGAAAGCATATCTCTGTCCAACATAGTTGCAGCCAAAAACTCCGGACCATCCAAAATAAACACCTAATGAATCAAAATAAAAACACATAAACCTTAAATATTACTCAATTTATGACTACTATCCCACAAAACAAAACTTTGTCAACAAATTATACTAACTTATCCAATGGTAAACCATAAAAATAACATATTAATGTAGATGATTAGCCTTCCAGAAAACCCAAATCGGGAAAGTTTACCTGAATCGTTAACGAAAAAAATCAGACTCAGATTGGGTTACTCAAGCGGATATTAATCACTGGAATAAGATCTGGTATCAAACATAAGAGCACACATGAGTTGATTAACGGAACAAAATGGTGAGGAAAAGAATATACATCAGTTAATCGAATAGAGATCAATTTCCCATAGGATCCCATTCAAGATATATAGATATATAGATATATAGATGTAGATAAAGAAATGTGCAAGATATACCCTTCCTTCAACTTCTCATAGGATCCCATTCAAGAGTTCCTTGTAGGGGAAGGAGTTTGAAAGAAGTTTATCACCAAAAATTACAAAACACAGTTTGAATTAGATATGCAACTCGAGTACAAAAACAATAGTCGAAGACTCGAAGCATTCCTAAAATTACAAATAATATAGTCAAAGCATCTCATAAAAAACATCAAGATTTCAAAGCATTCAAAATTTAAAATGAAACACAATAATGGTTTACTTCAAAATTTAAATTTAAAATAATGATTGACTTCAAAATTTAAAATCTGAAAATCAAATCACTAATATCCAATCCCATAAATCAAGCAAACTTATTAGGAAAGTCTAACCTTTCAAATTTAAATTCAATTTACAGATTCGAAATTTAAAATCAAACACATTAATGGCAAACTTTCAAATTTAAATTTAAAATAATAACTGACTTCGAAATTGAAAATTTAAAATCAAGCACAACAATGGTTTACTTAAAAATTTAAATTTTAAATGATGATTGACTTCAAAATTTAAAATCTGAAAATCAAATCACTAATATCCAATCCCGTAAATCAAGCAAAGTTATTAGGAAAGTCTAACCTTGTCAAGCAAAACCAACCGGCAGGGTACCAATTTGCAGCCATAGCAAGCATATCTTTGTCCAACATAGTTGCAGCCAAAAACCCCGGACCATCCAAAATAAACACCTAATGAATTAAAATAAAAACACATAAACCTTGAATATTACTCAATTTATGACTACTATCCCCCAAAACAAAACTTTGCCAACAAATTATAATAACTTATGCAATGGTAAACCATAAAAATAACAAATTAATTTAGATGATTAGCCTTGCAGAAAACCCAAGTCGGGAAAGTTTACCTGAATCGTTAACGAAAAAAATCACACCCAGATTGGGTTAATCAAGCGGATATTAATCATTGGATTAAGATCGGGTATCAAACATAAGAGCACACATGAGTTAATTAACGGAACAAAATGGTGAGGAGAAGAATATACATCAGTGAATCGAATAGATATCAATTTCCCATAGGATCCCATTTAAGATATATAGATATAGATAAAGAACGGTGCAAGATATACCTTTCCTTCAACTTCTCACAGGATCCCATTCAAGAGTTCCTTGTAGGGGAAGGAGTCTGAAAGAAGCTCTTCACCTAAAATTACAAAACACAATTTGAATTAGACATGCAACTCGAGTACAAAAATAATAGTCGAAGACTCAAAGCATCCATAAAATTACAAATAATATAGTCAAAGCATCTCATAAAAAACATCAAGATTTCAAAGCATTCAAAATTTAAAATTAAACACAATAATGGTTTACTTCAAAATTTAAATTTAAAATAATGATTGACTTGAAAATTTAAAATTTAAAATCTGAAAATCAAATCACTAATATCCAATCCCGTAAATCAAGCAAACTTATTAGGAAAGTCTAACCTTTCAAATTTAAATTCAATTTACAGATTCGAAATTTTAAATGAAACACATTAATGGAAAACTTTCAAATTTAAATTTAAAATAATAATTGACTTCGAAATTGAAAATTTAAAATCAAACACAATAATGGTTTACTTCAAAATTTAAATTTAAAATAATGATTGACTTCAAAATTTAAAATTTAAAAATCAAATCACTAAGGAAACATACCAAAAATATAGGATCATATTCCTCAATCACCTTTAACAACGAATGAGAGTTGTTTTTAGGATCCATAACTGCAAAGTAAGTAACCACTATTTTAAAAATATATAATGGTTCACCTAAAATTACAAAATACAATTTGAATTAGATATGCAACTCGAGTACAAAAATAATAGTGGAAGACTCAAAGCATCCCTAAAATTACAAATAATAAAGTCAAAGCATCTCATAAAAAACATCAAGATTTCAAAGCATTCAAAATTTAAAATTAAACACAATAATGGTTTACTTCAAAATTTAAATTTAAAATAATGATTGACTTGAAAATTTAAAATTTAAAATCTGAAAATCAAATCACTAATATCCAATCCCGTAAATCAAGCAAACTTATTAGGAAAGTCTAACCTTTCAAATTTAAATTCAATTTACAGATTCGAAATTTAAAATGAAACACATTAATGGAAAACTTTCAAATTTAAATTTAAAATAATAATTGACTTCGAAATTGAAAATTTAAAATCAAACACAATAATGGTTTACTTCAAAATTTAAATTTAAAATAATGATTGACTTCAAAATTTAAAATTTAAAAATCAAATAACTAAGGAAACATACCAAAAATATAGGATCATATTCCTCAATCACCTTTAACAACGAATGAGAGTTGTTTTTAGGATCCATAACTGCAAAGTAAGTAACCACTGTTTTAAAAATATATAATGGTAATCTATTTATAGAAACAAAGTCTATTTACAGAAACCGAATCATAATTCCGAATACAAAAATCATCTTTAATAACAGTAATCTGTTTATAGAAACAAAAACAACTTTAAAAATGAAATTAAAGGCATCTTTAAAGAATTAACAACTAACTAAATACAAAAATTATAACTAAATGACTCACGATAAATCATCATCAATAATTTTAAGAGATTGACATATGGAAGTTGTTTTCCCCACAATAAGTGTTGGATCTGAGTTTGTTTCTGATTGTATTTTCGTTTGAAATTAATATGGAAATGGAAGAGTTGTGCAGCGGAATTAAGATGAAAACAAACTTTGCATACAATCAAATGAGAGTAATACTTTAATAAACATCTTTACACAATGAATCGAAAGATTGAATTTGTTTCAACAACGATTACAATGATTGATGAATGAATGCAAACCCCCCCTCAGCCAGAGCTCAGTAGTTTGTTCGTGCAAAGAAGACGATGTTGTAAAAGAGCTAATAGAACAGTACAAAGTACTGAACTATTTATAGGCACTTGCAAACCACTGAGCATCTTAGCTGACGTCACCATGAAAGTGACATCTAACCTCCTAACAAACTCTAACCTCTGATCTATACAAACACTGATGTACTAACTACTGCTATTACATTTCTTTTCATAAAAGACACTTAAACAGCTGCTGCATCCTTCCACTGCTGTGAACCCAGCAGTGCTTGTCCGGATCAGCAGTACTTGACTCAAGGTAGTAGATTGAATCAGCAGAGCTTTGGTCTTCCATCAGTCTTTGACATTGGTCAGTTGATGCAAGGCAGCAGTTGTAGGTCAGCACTTAGTAAGATCAGCAGATAGGAGGTCAGTAGATATGAAACCACTTTCAAGGGGAGAGATTTGTATGAACCAACTGTAATCGTCTGCTTATTCTGGATCCACTGCTCTGATCCAGTTTTGGCTTTAATTATCTGTTCCTCTGATAGGGTTCAATCCCAACAATCTCCCCCTGGAACAGATAATGCCAAAACTCTTCATTATTTGTGGAAGACTTTATTGCCTCATCAACAGTTCCCTTATCTGACCTTTAAATTGTAATTCGAAGTCTAGGGCATCTGTATCTTCATCATCCCTGCTAAGTGGAAGATCAAGGAGATCCTGCAAATCTTCAAGACTCAGGCCAAGAGCTTGTTCCCTTGATATTTTCTCCACTTCTCCACCAGACCTGAGCAAAGTCAATACGCAGGTCTGTTTGTCAGTTTCCCACTTTTGTATTTTTGAGCCTGGTGGGTTTCTTGGGAGATGTTTATTTGCAGAAGTATTTGGTGAGGCTGGCCTGTTCATGACTGACTGAGCAGCACTTGCAGATTGTTCCAATTCAAGATCTTCTTTTATCATTACTTTCGTGCCTACTTTTACAATGGCATCTCCAGCTAAAAGATCTTGAATTGTTTCCATACTAAACTGGTTTTTGCTCCTTCTTTTGTAGATGGCAGCACCAGCTGGAGCAGTGGTTCTTTTGATTTGCAGCTTTGGTGGTCTTTTTGAGACCTCTGCTTTGGAGTAGTCAGGCTTTTGTGCAACTCTTGGATCTTTCTTTCTAAGTTCTTCTAAGCTTTTATAGGTTGCCCTGACTCTATCTTCTCCCCACTTTGTCACTGAATTCTTTGGCCCATAATCAACTGCAATCAGCTCCTCTTTCATTCTCTTCAACTCTAACATCTTCTCAGCTTCAAATTGTTTAAACATTTTTCAGGAGGAGTCTGCTTGACCTTATTTTTAATCATTTCTTGAATCCTGGCTGCTTCTTTTTCAAGCTCAGGAATGGTCCAGTTTTTGTACATGTGTTTCTCCCCCTTGTATTACTTGTAGGTCATGATGTTCTCAATGTAGTCTTTTCTCAAGGACTCATCTGCCCTTTCTGAAATTTTCTGACATACATTTTTAGCAAATCGCTCCATAGCATTGACCTGTGAGAGTAAAAACTGATAGTTTTGTTGAAATTCTCTATCAGATTTCCCTTTTCTGTTTTTGATTGCAATATCCTCTGCTTGTTTGGCCTTAAGTTTCAAGTATTCTTCAATATTGTTAGGCCTGGGATATCCTGCAATTGATGGCAAACTCCTTTTGACTGGGTCATCCTCATAATAAAAGGATTTGATTTCTTCCCTAACTGCAATGAGTTCTAGAGGAAATGAGACACCAGCAGGAGGTAGTGATTGTATAATTTGAGCTGAATAAAGAGGTATGGGTTTTGGAATAGTGACAAGTGACAGGGATTTTGAAGATGGTGGTGGTGAAGTGTCATCATCTTTGAGAATTAGCCTTCTCCTTTTTGTTTGAGGAGGGACTGATGATGTTTTAAATGGAACAGTGGTGGTGGATGTAGTGGCAGTGGTTTGTGATTGACTAACAGTTGTTGAAACAACTGGTGTTTCAACCACTGTTGTCATTACAGCAGATGTTGTAACAACTACTGTCTTCTGCTTTTTGGCAGGAGGTGATTTTGTTTTTGGTGGTAATGGTGGTAAAGCAGTGGATTTGGTGTATTTTGAAGTGTTGTGTGTTGAAGTGAGGACAGATGTTGAAACTACTGAGGTACCAGCAGGAGTTACAACAGCTGTTTGGGTGGAGGTTTGATGCTGATGGCTTTTGGATGGTGGTTTTGGAATATGCTTTGGAATTCTAGATGAGGTGGACTTAGGTTTCCTTTTTGTCTTAGGATTTTTAGTATCCTTTGAACCAGAACAACCCTGCTCATACAGCTCCATGAAAGCTCTTTTCTCCTCATTCCACCTTGAAACATCCTTTGCCATTCTATCTCTTTTTACACTTGCTACTCCTTCATCAAGTGCTTCTTGAGTAGCATCAACCTTCTTACTACCATCTGGCACAGGAATTTTTCTGGTCATAGCATCCTTTTCAGGTTCAATGTAGAGACCATCATCTATTCCTTTCTTCTTCCACTCCTGAATTTTCTCCCCCTTTTTGGCATTATCGTCTGGGAGTTGATCAATGAAAAGTACTGTTGGAGGAGCAGTGCCAGTGGTTTGCAGGATCTGAGTTTTGAGAGCCTTCAGATCAGCCTGAGTGTTTTTGAACCTTGACTCCATTGCATTTCTTAGCTGTTGGACATGTTTCTCATGTTGCTGATCTGCTAATTGTGCTTGTTGATGGAGAAAAGGTTGAAACAAGTTCCAGAGCTCATTTGTAGCAGGTACCCTTTGTGGAGCAGGTGCTTGAGGTGGAATAGCAGTTGATTGCACCTTTTGTACTTGTAACACCTATTGTAGCATATCTTTGAGTTCTGCAACAGAGTTATCAAGTTTTTCAATGCGATCCGTCAATTTTTGGTACTTTAAATCATCACCCAAGTGAATGAGATCATCTGATTTCCCACTAGCAGTGGTTTTATCAGTGGTAGATGTAGGGAGTATACTCCAAACATTAACCACTGATGCCCCTTTTTCTTGGTACTGGGGTCTTCTTCCTTCAACACTTGACAACCTTTTGATGTTGCCAGTAGGATAAATAAATCCACTGGTGGTTGGCAGAGGTGCTATAAAATGAATTGCCTCCAAGGAAGTCTTATTAATGTAACCACTGTCCAAATGTAACCCAGTGGGTGTAACAATTGTAGTGGCTGCTTCACTTGGATTACCACCAAGAGTTACTTGTAACTCAAGGGGTCTAACCTCCTCAGGTTGTGTTGGTGGGTTAGCAAAGATTGATACATCAGACCCAGTCAGTGGTTGAGGCATATTCTCATTGATAGGTGATTGATAAGGACTGGTTAATGCCTGGTTCAAATCAATTGCATCCAACAGCAGTTTAGTTGGTGGGGGAATTGTGGATGTGAAGGGTGATGTAGAAGATGGATTTACTCCGGGTATTGAGCTGTGGATGATAGAAACGAGTGTTTCCAGAGCATCATGATGTGGAGACCCTATTTGTACAACCTGTTCTTTTTGTGAAGAAGCAGGAGGAGTTTCGGTTATGGGTTGAGATATTTGTACCAGTTGCTGTGAGGAAGTAGCAGCAGTGGTTTCTTGTGACTTTTGTGTTGTCACTGGCAGAAGCTCTGGTATCTCATCCTCCAGAGATGCCTTTTTGATGGTTTTGGGGGGCGGTTTTTGTGTTTTTCTTTTTGTTGGCTTTTTGGTGATTTTAGGTGTGGGTTTCAAAACAGTTGTGCTGCTGCTTTGATCACCTTGAGCAGTGGGCTCAGCAGCAGATACCTGAGGAGCAGTTGTAACTGCTAAAATCTGCTCAGGCACCTCTGCTTGTGTTTTGCAAGGTGCTAACATTCTTGAAAAAGTTTTAGTTGTTAAACTGTTTATTTGAGTAGAATCACTTTGGTTTATTGTAACTAAATCATCCTTACTGGATTTCTTTGTAAAATAGTAACTTAAAAATCTTGGAAACAGTAAGAATGATTTTGTTTCAACATTATTAACCAAATCTTTAAAAATTTCCCGAGAATAGTTAAAATTTTCTCCTTGAAGAATTGCATATCCCAGATTTTGAATCTTTAAAGGGATTTCATTGAAAGAAGTGGTTTTGTTTGAAACACATAGTAGGAGGGTATGAAATAAAAATCTGGTTGCAGATGGAAAATAACCTTTTTCTAAGGTAATTTTCTTCATCATTGTTGCTTCATACCCTCTCTCAATGAAGTCAGTTTGTAACTCGTTTTTAGTGAAAGAAATTTTACCTTCCTGATCACCGAGTTGAAAGACCTCTGAAATGGATTGTGGCGTGATTTGGACAGCTTTACCCTTTATAGAAGAGTTTATGGTGGTTGCAGTGTCTCCTTGTTTTTCAAGGGTTGCATTCTTCCAGAACTCCCTTTGGGTCGCCAAATAGATTGGTGCATCGGCGGTGAACAAAGTTTTGTACTTTGATTTTGCCATGATGTCAATGATGGAATCGAAAACTTTGGTGGTTCCTGGTTTTGTGAGAAGACCCAGGAGATTGTGAGATGGTTTATGTGGAATTTCAGTGGAGATTGCCTTTTGAGAGGTTGTTTTCGATGAGGATTTGGATGAGGGTTTTGAAGATGACTTCGATTTTGTCATTTTGAAGATGAATGATCGAAGAAATTTGTGGAAGATGAGATAAAAAACTGTTTTGAGAAGAGAATTTTTAAGAATTCAATTCGACAGTAAAACCCTGTTTTGGTGGTGAGTGGGGGATTTTATAGGGAAGAAAGTGAATGCTGAGGTGGCAGCCGTTACAAAAAGTCTGACCAATATGTACTGCCCACGTGACAACCCCTGGTGAAAGTGAAGGACAGCACTTTTGTGAAAGTGACTGATGAAGGCAGTGGTATGAAAGCAGTGGATGATTTTCACTATCAGTGGATAGCATATCAGTGGATAAGACACTGCTTTTGAACAACATAGTTTATCAAAGGAATGAGAGAGCAGGGGTTGACTTTCAGCAGTGGACAGACTTTTGAAGTAGAGCAGACTTTTGAACAATCAGTGGTTAATGGCAGACTTTTAAGGATTTTAATGAAAAAATATCATTTTTAGCTATTTTTAAGGATGGAGTTTTGATTTTCTGAAAACATTTTGTTGCTTTTATTCATAGAAAAACAAGATGTTGCTTGTTATTCCATGTTCAGCATCCCAATCCTAGAGACCAAACTTTCAAAAGTGGCTGTATCAAGTGCTTTTGTGAGCACATCAGCCAGCTGGTCTTTAGTTGGGACATGATGCAGAGAAATCAAACCTTTTTCATAGCAATCCCTCACAAAGTGATGTCTGATGTCGATGTGTTTGGTGGTTGAATGGGAAACTGGATTTTTGATGATATTTTCTGCTGCCTGACTATCCAACATGAGTGGTGTCTTTAAGGCAGTGATACCAAAATCCAGCAACTGATTTTGAAGCCACAGGAGTTGGGCTGTACAGCTTGCAGCAGCAATGTATTCAGCTTCAGCAGTGGATGTTGAAACAGCTGCTTGCTTTTTGCTTTGCCAGGAAACTAAGCAATCACCTAGAAACTGGCACCCTCCTGATGTGGACTTCCTTGTGGTGTGACATCCAGCAAAGTCACTGTCTGAGAAACCTGAAAGCTTGATGTTCCCATTAGCTGGATACCAGATACCAAGTGTGGGAGCACCTTTTATGTATCTGAAGATCCTTTTTACAGCAATGAGATTTGATTTTCTGAGAGCTGATTGACTTCTTGCACAGACACATGTTGCAAACATGATGTCTGGTCTAGATGCAGTTAGGTACAATAAAGACCCAATCATGCTTCTATAAAGTGTTTGGTCAATCAGCTCATCCTTTTCATCAGACATGACCAGCTTATTTGTTGCCATGGGTGTGCTGCATGGTTTACAATCATTCATATCAAATTTGGTTAAAAGTTCTTTAGCATATTTGCTTTGATGAATGAAAGTTCCATTTTGCAATTGATGTACTTGGAGACCAAGAAAGCATTGCAGCTCACCCATTGCACTCATTTCAAACTCAGCTGTCATGAGTTCTCTAAACTCTTCACACATTGAGTTACATGTGCTTCCAAAAATAATGTCATCCACATAAATCTGGACAATCATTAAATCCTTCCCTCTCCATTTTAAAAACAATGTTTTATCAATGGTACCTCTTTTGAAACCATTTGAGAGTAGGAAGTTGGAAAGAGTTTCATACCAGGCCCTTGGTGCTTGTTTCAGGCCATACAAGGCTTTGTTTAGCCTGTAGACATGATCTGGATAAAATGGATCCTCAAAACCTGGAGGTTGACAAACATACACCTCTTCTTGAATTGTACCATAGAGGAAAGCACTTTTGATATCCATTTGAAACACCTTCATATTGTGGTTGACAGCAAAGGCCAGGAACAGTCTAATGGCTTCCAATCGTGCAACAGGGGCAAATGTTTCATCATAATCAATCCCCTCTTCCTGTCTGTAACCTTGAACCACAAGCCTGGCTTTATTCTTGACAACAATACCCCTTTCATCAGTTTTGTTCTTAAAGACCCACTTTGTGCCAATGGGACTAACCTCTTCTGGCAGTGGTACAAGCTCCCATACTTGTTGTCTTTTAAACTGTTAGAGCTCCTCTTGCATGGCTTCTACCCAGCTGTTGTCTTTCAGTGCCTCTTGGTACTTGACTGGCTGATGAAGTGATAGAAAACCAGCAAAAAGACAAATGTTTTGGGTTTGGCTTCTTGTGAGCACCCCTTCATTTATGTTGCCAATAATTTGATCAGGTGGATGAGATCGCAAGAAGATTAAATCTCCTTGGTATGGTATGATGGCATTTGTTTGTGAAGGCTGCAAATGTGTATCATCTGAGCTAACCACTACTGGGGACTTTGATGATCCAGTAGCGGCTTCAAAAGGTGGTGGAATAGGTGGTAATGAAGTGGACACCTGCTGACTTTTATCCACTGTTTGAGGACTTTTGTCAGCAGTGTTTGAGGATGTGGAAGCAGTGGTTGATGGGCTACTTTGGTCAACAACTGTTGAGGTAGCAGTGGTTGAGCTTTGACAACTGTTTTGAACAGCTGGTGCTTTTCCCTTTGTGGCAGACCTTTGAGGGATGATGATTTCATACCCATAGTCTGGTGTTGTATCCTCTGATGGACCTGCGCTGTTAGTCTTGACAGCAGTATTTTCAAAAGTAAACTTTTCAAGATCAAACAGATCTGCAGGGTTTGCTGGGATTTTCATTGATGAAAGTTCATTGAACTTAACATTCAAAGTCTCCTCCACTGCCTTGGTCCGTGTATTGAACACTTTGTAGGCCTTGGCAGTGGTTGAGTATCCCATATGATAACCACAATCAATTTTGGCTGCAAATTTTGAAATGGAATCTTTTAAGTTCAAAATGAAGCATGGACAGCCAAACACCTTGAAGTATGAAATCAGTGGTTTAATTTTATACAGAATTTCATAGGCAGTCTTTTTGTGCCTGGGGTTTATTAAAACCCTGTTCTGAACATAGCAAGCAGTGTTTACTGCCTCTGCCCAGAAAGTTAATGGCAAACCTGAATCTGCAAGCATGGTTCTGGCAGCCTCAATCAGAGTCCTGTTCTTCCTTTCCACTACCCCATTCTGCTCTGGTGTTCTAGGGACGCTGTACTGCCTTACAATCCCTTTCTTCACACAGAAGGCATCCAACTCCCTATTTTTGAATTCTGTGCCATTGTCACTCCTGAAGCTTTTCACTGGAAGGTCAAATTGCTTTTCAACGTGTGTTACAAAGTCTTGCAAAATGCCTGCAGTCTCATCTTTTGAGTGTAAAAAGAAAGTCCATGTAAACCTAGAAAAGTCATCAACAATAACCAAACAATATCTTTTCTTTTTGAGGCTCATGACTTGAACTGGGCCAAACAAATCCATGTGTAGCATTTGCAAACACTGGGTTGTTTTGGACTCTTCAATGGACTTGAAAGAACTTTTATGTTGTTTTCCTTTTAAACAGGAAATGCAATGTTCAGGGCATGAAAACAATTTTTGTGGTAGGCCTCTCACCAAACCATTTTTTGAAATTTCTGTTATTGTCTTAAGATTTGTGTGTCCCAGCCTTCTGTGCCAAAGTTCTGTCTCTTTGTTAGAGGCAGCTGAGAACAGACAGACATCAGCTCTGGGACACTCTTTTGACATGTCAACAACATAAAAATTGCCACTTCTTTGAGCAACAAGTTTAGTTTGACTAGTTTTGATTATTGCTTCAATCTTTTTGACCATTTCTGGTCCAACAATCCTACAACAGTCTTTTGTGAAGAATGACCCAAATCCCTTGTCACTCATTTGGGACACACTCAGAAGGTTGAATTTTAGATTGTCTATTAGATTGACATTTTCAAATTTTATATTTCCAGATTGCACTGTTTCGGACCCCAGAACTTTCCCTTTACTATTATTCCCAAAGGATATATCACCCCCTCCATGGATTTTAAAGTCTTTGAGGAGGGCTTTACATCCTGTCATGTGCCTGGAGCCTCCACTATCTACATACCAAAGACTATCAAAGCATGCAGAAGCTCCCTGCACATGAAGTAAACGGATTAGTTCATTAAGGTCTCCAAAGCCAACAAGGCTTTGGATGGGGTCTCAACAGTGTCTGGGATGGATGCAGAATGGTGGACAGTGGTTAGGTCAGGGGTTTGAACTGTTTTAGGACAGTGTTTCTCTAACCACTGTTGTGGGTCCTGACCAATCATCTGCTGGTAACCAAAAGGATGCCTGTTCACTTTGGGTTTAGAGGGCCTTTTGTAGGCCTCATAAACGTGTGGAATCCTTTGGTAAGACTGTTTTTCTCTGCCTTTTCTGAACTGATTGGCAGGGGGTGCATCAGTAACCTGAACATCTCTTTTGACAGATGTTTGGTTCAGCTGTTTTGTAACAGCTGTTTGAACTGGCACAAACAGTGGTTGTTTCTTGGTGAATTTGACAGATGTTGATGATGATGATGGACTCAAGGATGTTTTAGCAATGTACTCATTCTTTTTCACATCAAAGTTTTTGAGATACACACATGCTTGAGTTTTGTGGTTTGTTTTACCACAGACAATGCAACCTTCAGCTGAAACAATGACACTTGTTCTGTTAAAATCATAAGCTTTTAAGTGGAAACAATCTTTTGTTAGATGATTCCTTTTCTCACAGAATTCACAAAACAAGTTATCAATTTTTTCTTTCTTCTTTCTCTTTTCAGACTCCTTTGCAGCAGAGGTTTTAACCACTGCTGGGATGTCCTTGAGAGGTATGACTTTAGCTTTTGGAGCCTTGACACCATCAGTTGATGTAAAGTCCATTGGCTTGAAATTTTCAAGAATGTCACACTCATCAGACCATTTTGGTTTAAACTGGTATTCTTCAAGCTCCTCAAAAGTAGAGGATCCCATTGGTCTGTCAAGTGTGATTTTGTTACCAAGTTTGTCAGTGATTTTCACTTCTTGGCCATTCTTGTTTGTAGGGATGAACTCAGTGGTTACATCAGTGGTGTGAACAGATTTTTCAAAAGCAGTGTTTTCATCATCATGTTTTCTATAGCCAACCCCAAATTTCACATTGCTTTTTATCTGTTTTTCAAGCATAACCTCATATCCTCTGCAGGATTCCACCCATCTTTCACAAGTAATCTGGGTGGATTCCAACTCCTTTTTGCAAACTTGGTATTTTTCTACCATAGTTTGAAGTTGGGTTTTGGTTATGCTTTGCTCTTCTTTTAGACAGCTGATCTCTTTTTCTTTTTCGGTTAATTTGTTTTTAAGTTCTTTTAAAGACTTTTCAAATTTAACCTCATCAGTCAAGATTTTATCCCGAAGGTTTTCATTCACCTCTTTAATGTTAGCAAAAGCAATTATGCAATTGTCAGAACACAGTTTTTCAAGAACTTGAGGATATACCTTGGCAGCTGCCATCATTGCACAATCACATTGATGATCTTCTTCATCATCAGCTTTCACCTTCTTTTCACCAGCCTTTTCTTCTTTCTCTTCTTCTTTGTCCTCTACGGACCATGGGTCTGTCAATGGTTCAATCAGGGTACCTGAACTTTCTCCCAACAGTAGTTCACCAGCCACAGCAGTAACCACTGCTTTAGTCACCTCTTCCACTGTTTCAAAGCTCTGCTGTTCCTCCTCAGTTTCAGCCCCCTCCTGTATTGACTCTAATGCCATCAAACAAAACTCATCATGCGAAGAATCATTAGAAGCATAGAGTGCAAAATTTTCATCACTAAGATCTTCAGGCATACTGCTCCAGTCAACAAACCCTTGAGTGAAAAAACTTTGTTGATCTGGTTGTGCTGCTGCTGGAGCAGTGGTTTGAGGTGCAACATGTTGCACTTGTACCTGTGGAGCAGGGGTTTGAACATATTGGATTTGTGGAACAGTAGTTTGGACATAGTGTACTGGCACAGGGGCAGCAGCATAGTGAGCAGTGTTCACTTGAGCTGCTGGGGTATACTGGGCATAGTGCACAGTGTTTTGGTTTTGAGGTCTAGGATTTGAGCTAGGATGAGTAATTATGGGACCAGTAGTGTGACTCCTACATTCCCTAGCGAAATGTCCCAACCTATTACACTTGTAGCACTTGATTTTCGATTTATCCAACCCAACCCTTAGATTCCCATGCAAACCTGGGAATTTTCGCCCTGTTCTTTTGTAGAACTTGCTAGTTCTAACACTTAGCAAAGCCAGTTGGTGCAGGATGTCCATTTCCTCTAAGTCAGTGGGATCAAAATGTTGCAAATCATTTAGTTCAAAGCTTAAATTGTCTGACATCTGGTTTTCATTTGCAGTGAATGCATAACTAGCAGAATGAGGATCAGGGTTGTTAAAATTTGCACCAGCAGTTATGTCAATGAAGTGATCATAACCCTGATCCTTACCACTGCTCCCAGATTCTTCTTGACCCAGAAGAGCAGTATTACCGAAAGTGTAATCATCGGTAACTTTTCCTGACTCTTGTAACCTCCTTTTCTGGTTCAACTCCCTTTCGTAGGTCAGGAGTCGACCGTGGAGTTGGGCCAAGGTCAGATCCTTGAATTCAGGTGAGTTTTGGGTGACAAAAGCTATGGTGTCCCATTTTTCTGGCAGTGACCTGAGGAACCTGCTATTTTGAGTTGAGTTTGTAAAAGTGGTGTTAACAAGCCTCAGTTCACTGATGAGACAACTGAAACGCTCAAATTGTTGCGTTAGTGATTCACCTTTAACGTAGCAAAATGTTTCATACTGTTGGTTCAGGATTTCCCTGTTGTTTTCTATGACTTCTTCAGTTCGATCTTTTGAAAGTGTTACAGTGTAACAGTCCAGCATATATCTCATTGGGCAGCGCTGATGCTATGATGCTAAAAGCTTTAGCATCTAGTTCGATCTTTTGAAAGTCGGTTTCGGTATAATTTTCAACTGGTTTTGGAACGAACTTTTTAGCATCTTCAGCGCTTGGCACTAAAGGAACATGGGGACCATAAATGACAAACCTCCAACAACCTGTGCTTTGTTGAGCAAGGATGTGACCCATCCTTCTCTGCCAGATGTTGTACTTATTTCTTTTTAGCATAGGTGGTTTTAAAAGTGAGCCGATGTTGTTTTTATCATCTTGAGATTGTGACGTCATTCTTGTTGTTTTACAGACACTGAGAAATCAACTTTAATGGTGATTAATCCTTGCTCTGTTTTTCAACGGACGAACAAACGATCAGTATCAACTGTTATGAGCTGAACTATTTACGTCAAAATGATTGTTAAATCAAATTTGACTGTCCAAGCTCTGATACCAATTGTTGGATCTGAGTTTGTTTCTGATTGTATTTTCGTTTGAAATTAAGATGGAAATGGAAGAGTTGTGCAGCGGAATTAAGATGAAAACAAACTTTGCATACAATCAAATGAGAGTAATACTTTAATCAAACATCTTTACACATTGAATCGAAAGATTGAATTTGTTTCAACAACGATTACAATGATTGATGAATGAATGCAAACTCCCCCTCAGCCAGAGCTCAGTAGTTTGTTCGTGCAAAGAAGACGATGTTGTAAAAGAGCTAATAGAACAGTACAAATCACTGAACTATTTATAGGCACTTGCAAACCACTGAGCATCTTAGCTGACGTCACCATGAAAGTGACATCTAACCTCCTAACAAACTCTAACCTCTGATCTATACAAACACTGATGTACTAACTACTGCTATTACATTTCTTTTCATAAAAGACACTTAAACAGCTGCTGCATCCTTCCACTGCTGTGAACCCAGCAGTGCTTGTCCGGATCAGCAGTACTTGACTCAAGGCAGTAGATTGAATCAGCAGAGCTTTGGTCTTCCATCAGTCTTTGACATTGGTCAGTTGATGCAAGGCAGCAGTTGTAGGTCAACACATAGTAAGATCAACAGATAGGAGGTCAGTAGATATGAAACCACTTTCAAGGGGAGAGATTTGTATGAACCAACTGTAATCGTCTGCTTATTCTGGATCCACTGCTCTGATCCAGTTTTGGCTTTAATTATCTGTTCCTCTGATAGGGTTCAATCCTAACAATAAGGTTGCAAACTCATACGGTATTTCCTATCAATCGAAACAAAAAAAACATATAAGTTGCAATAACTTATTGTGTGCACAAAACTGAAAACTTAAGAAACATACCAAAAATATAGGATCATAGTCCCCAATCAACTTTAATAACAAAGGAGCGTTGTTTTCCTGATCCACAACTGCAAAGGAAGTAACCACTGTTTTAAAAAAAATATAACGCTAATCAATTTATAGAAACAAAGTCTATTTACAGAAACTGAATCATAATTTCGAATACAAAAATCATCTTTAACAACACTAATCTATTTATAGAAACAAAAACAACTTTAAAAAAAATTAAAGACATCTTTGACACATTCAAGCGAAACCAATTGCCTATATAAACCATTCAAGCGAATTCATTTGTAATCTTCTTGTTTCCGGTAGCGAATCTCTGCCGAAGTGTTCTCAGAATTATATTTGATCTAAAATCAATATACGGACAGTTTAAAGGGTGAATCTAGCTGAATTGAACTTGATACTTGTGTTTCCGCCACTCGTATTGAGATAAACTCTTCTGATCGACTCGTTCGGGTCTGTAAACGATCCTACACCTATTTTTGGTCGACGAACAATTCGAAAAATATAGGATCATAGTCCTTAATCAACTTTAACAACGAAGTAGCGTTGTTTTCATGATCCATAACTGCAAAGGAAGTAACCACTGTTTAAAAAAAATATAGCGGTAATCTATTTATAGAAACAAAGTCTATTTACAGAAACCGAATCATAATTTCGAATACAAAAATCATCTTTAACAACACTAATCTATTTATAGAAACAAAAACAACTTTAAAAAGAAATTAAAGACATATTTAAAGAATTAACAACTAACTAAATACAAAAATTATAACTAATTACAAAAAAATTATAACTCACAAAAAAACCATAAGAACTTCAAAAGATAATCACATAAAATTTCATATTAACGCCTAAAGACAAAAATAAAAAAGAAAGACTATACATATAAAAAAACAAACAACACCAACAAAACTGAACTAGCCTATTGTTGGTACATGCGTCTGTCGACTTCGTCTTGTATCAAGTCTTGTACATAGAATGATAGATCAGGGTGCGATGTATGAGAATATATCAGATTTTAAGGTGTGATAATAGTGATTTCGCTTGAGGATGGTGTCACACCCTCAAATTACCACCTAGGGAGTGTCCCTGTTAGGCGTGTGACCACTAGTAATGAGCCACCAATTACATTGAATCCATAAGCTTAAAATAAAGTTTCATCATTTAATAGTAATAAAATCCAAACATAAGTAATTCCAAAAAAACCATCAAGTTCAGCGGAAGCGTTAACCTAACATAATGTAAATACTTTCCAAACAACCATAGTAAATAAATGTTTGATAGATAAACCCATCAATGCAACCGTGACCACTCACGCCCTCCAGCCAGCAAGTTCCTGTTCCCAAGTACCTAACGACCTACGAGCATGTAACAAGTGTATCAGACAAAGCTGGCGAGTTCACAGTTTTAGAAAACGTTTGTTACCAGTTGTATGTAAAATAGTTCAATAACCAATGCAAGTAATATTGTTAATATCTCAATTCTGAACAAGACGGCTCCTGAAATACATGACTGCCCTTCCCACGTACTCCTATCTAGTACTGGGCCCCGACTGGGTCATTAGTTCACATCCGTCCTATCTAGGAGCGGTGTGAGGGTGCCAAACCTAAGTAGCGCTACCAATTAATAACCGTTACCCTCCAGGTAACATAATAAGGGACTCACAAAAATGATAGGTGAGAATATTAACCAATATACCCGTTATTACCCAGACCACTGACTGTCCCCAACCACTGGGACGCATGCTCGAATGTAGTGAACTCACCTTTGGTTTGCTCGGTAAGATTAGTTACCCGTCCAAGTTGATCAACCCAAACCCTACCGCGATTACCAATCATAGTTAGTACCGTGTACACGTTATTCACTTATTTTCCATACATATTACCCACACGATATACAAGTAACACACACATCTTCAAACTAGTAGCATACCAGAAATGCATGTAGCATGTAACAGTTTCTCACATAAACAACAGTTCATTGTCATCTCATAGCATGTATTTCAAGTTATACCCAAATTCACATCACCACCCATATCACACATAATTCTTTAACTGTTCATTTGTTATTAACCAAGTGTGCGATTTAAACAAGTTGATGGTTTACTCAAGAGGGTGCGATCCAAGAGCCCAGTATACAATTCGTATCAAAATGTGGCCCATTGACTAATACCAAAACCAACCGTGTCCAAACCCTTGTCAGTGTGTCCCATTTCAGTTTTGCTCGGTTCATTATGACACTTCGGCCCATATTCAGTATGTGGCCCAATGTATATGTGCAACTAACTTATGATGTGCAATCGAAATGCAACCGGCCCACTATAAAGAAAACTTGTGCAATTTTGGGAAGTGTGCGTGTAGCACCTTCTACTGTGTCACTGACCTAACCAACTCTCATCATTACTCCCATGAGCACCTCCACTAATTTGTTCATATCGGTTACATGACAGAATAGTTATGCATATTCATTTCTTCACACAATTCAAAGCCACTATCTCAACCTAGCATATGAATTCTAATTGCAAACAATAATTTTTCATTATGATTAACACATTTCACATATTCTAATCAATTCATAATTCTCGGCCCACCAGTTTCACAACAATCATATAGCTCTTTATTAATATCAAATCATTAATACAATTCAACAATATCATTGACTTTCTCTAATAGTTTATTCACCATAATCCTTTTCTAAATCAGATTATCTATCACTCCAAGACCCATTATCATACAATCCTAGCTTTCATGCACCCTCCAAGCAACAATAGCCATTAATTCAATCATGATAATTATCCACAGTTTGCATAATCTATAACTTCCCATAACTTCACATTTTCTTATCAACACTAATAACCTACTTATTAATATCATGACTAATTTGTACTTTTGACTCATATCTAGGAGTACTCAACTGTATTACCCCTACCCCTCAAATATCATACAATATCACCCAGCCAAGCACAACAATCATACTTCAATTCACATGCTTCATAATCCATCAACCGAATTAAATATAGAATACACATCATGCATAAATCATTTAGGTTATCTAATACCCATACGCCATACAATTCCAAACACATATATATAACCATGCTCAAATAAATAGAATTAACATAGGCATGAGTCACTAACCACAAGCCGCCGTGAACAAGAAGAACAAATAGAATTAATGTAGGAACAATGTCTCGATAGGGGGGGGGGGGTCTTGAGGTCTGCTGCCGTTGCACAATAGGTAGGTAGGGTTTGCTATGTGATGATTGGGGAGTATGAAAGGGGTTACGTCCATATGATATGCAAGTTATAGATAAAATGCGAAACCTACATCATTGTGGATAGGTGGGCCGGTCACGACCTATGTTGGGCTACCAGGCAACTGGGCCGCTCACTTCCATGAATACAAGGTTGGGCTCGGGTGTATTGATCATTGGTCCGAAGTTTAGGTTGTTTAGTATTCGACTACATAGCCCATTATATGTGCGGCCCAAGATTAGCGGTCCAACACTACAGAGTTATCCTACGTTAACTAGCCGAGTCATTCTACGATTAGATTAACGGAGTTATCACAGAGCAGAGTATTAACGCAAAGAAGAGAGATAATAAGGAGTTAAGATCACAATATTCAACGTTACTAACCTTGAGGGTTCGGGTTGTCACATCATCCCCAACTTGAAAGAAATTTCGTCCCGAAATTTGACAAGTAAGCATAAAAGAGTGAAGTGAAAAATCAAGATTGCTGCAGATTTTCCTCAGATGCCACATCATCCCCAACTTGAAAGAAATTTCGTCCTGAAATTCGTCAATGATATCGGAAGTCGATACAACCGTTTGAACAACTGAGGATACTAAAGCTTACTCTGATCATTGCGTTCCCACGTGAACTCCGATCCGCGTCTTGAGTTCCAACGAACTCTCACGATTGGAATTTGGCTATACTAACGAATCTTGACGTCCTGGCCCATGATTTCAGTAGATTCCTCGACAACCGCAACTTGTCCCGAAATACTGCCTTTGATTCAAAACATAAATGACCTCATGCGCGTTATTCAATTCGTCGGGTAACCCGAGTCTGTAAGTCACGTTACCTATTCTTCCCAGAATGTTGTATGGCTCAAAGCGATGTAAGCTAAGCTCGCCACGCTTCCCAAGCGTACCACACCCTCCCCGGGTGAGACATTCAACATGATATGATCGCCTACAACGATCTTCCAGTGTTTCCTAAGCTCATCAGCCTTCCTGCCGATCACGCGTTGCTGCCAAACGACTTTTGATACAAATAACCTTCCCAAGTGTTTCGAGTACAAGTCATGAGGCCGTAATTAAGTTGTCAATCACCTTAGTCCAACAAGGAGGTTGGAATTATCGTCCATGCAATGCTCCATCAGAGCTGTCTGAATACCAGAATAGTATCTGCTGCAGTAGGACTCATCCCAATGTAAGTGTCCTTCCAATCTTTACTAAAGTCAATCACACATATACTCGCAGCATGTCTTCGAGTGTCAGGATTTTTCGTTTACTCAGACCGTTTGCCCTACGGTGACAAGTAATGCTCATGTCTAGACGTGAGCCGAGGGTGTTGTGTATTGCATGCCATGAATCAGGTATAGATCAAAATCGGAGGTGGCAGGAGTTGGCACCTCGTGCCTAAAAGCCTCTTCTCTCAGAGGAATATTCACAAGCTCCGACGACTCTTTCGTTTCATTGATTGCAATATGGTGTGTTGGTTCAATCTCGAGTTGTAAGTTGTCTAGCGACAAAATCCATGGCAGTCTGTTCTCATTTCCATATGAGTGTTTCTGGTTGTTGATACTCCACCTTGACTTTCCCACAAGTCAAACATTATTCACCTATATTGCCAGATGAGCCTTCATACCCGATCACCAGTACGAGATTTATAGGTCCTAACATCTCTCATCAAACCCAGACGACTAGAATATCGAGGCCGGTGCTTGCTCAACATAATTTCTCTACAGTTGCCGTATAATGAGATCCACATTCGTTCCATCAGGTAGCGAATATCGTTCGACCTGTCAACGGTTGCTTCTCTATGCCCCGCATGGGTTCAACTTGAAAATCCTCTTCCTTCAGTTCTCCAGTTTGAACAGAGCGAGTCTGATCGGGTAAGTTAAAGTCGATAGAGAGCTGCCTAGCTCGTGCATGTTCAGGTTTCACAGTCGCACTCATTCCAAAGTTCCATCTAGCGGTGGCATTGGTTGCTTTAGCTCTTTCGACATCATTACACGGGAGGCTCTTGTGATCGGTCTAGGTAATGCATTTGGTACCGTCCAAGTAATGCCTCCAACTTAAATCCAAAGACCAGGGCTTCCACCACAGGTCGTGACTCGTGCAGTTCTTCCTGTAAGTCCATTACGTAAGTCATCACTTTCTCGTGTTGCGTCGGTGTGTAAACATTGCAGAGTTGGGATTCGAAAGCTGGAAAGACGTCCTCCGGTTTTGTCTTTCACGAACACAACACCCTACTGTGCTAAAGATATTTAAGATGCGCGATCTTCGAAAATCCTGTGGTGAATCTGCGATTGAGTCTAGTGTGACCAAGAAATTGCTGCATCCTCGAAGGGATCTTTGGTGACGAACAATATCTAACGAAATGGGTCTTTAGCGTGATCCACGTGTATTCCCACTTCGTTGATCATATCACCAAAAAGGTATCTCTCGAATCCAGAAGTTACCTTTAACAAGACTTCGCGCGGAGTGGCTATTCCCTCAGGAGCTCTAAAATAAGATACAAATGCCGCCCATGATGTTCCTTCCTCTTGGAAATGATCCAGAACGTCATCCATAAATACGGTCGATTCATGTGGTCCATAAAGCCGTTGGTGTGTTGACTAACTCAATGGTCATGGTGTACAAAGTCGCAATGGCCGTATTGCTTTTGATATACCGTTTCAGGAACATTCTCCTCTTGGTCTTCCGTCAATACATGGTCGAGGCAAACAGTTCTTGATTGTCACCTTGCTGAGTTCTGGATAATCAGTACACATACGAAATGGCTTTATCTTCCCGAATATAGCTGGGGCTCCCCAAAGCGAACAAAAACTATGTCCAATAAAACTCATCTCCAACAGTTCCTGCAGATAATCCTTGCGACCCTCCTGGTGCAAGACGGTATGTAGCACGAGTAATCAGGGCTGCCCCTGTCGTGAGATCAACTGAGATTCTGCCTAACAGTGGTGAAAGTAAATCTGAAAGCTCCTCGGGTAGCACACTGAGAGGAATCACGAACAATTGGTGGATCCTCGATCCTCTTTCCCTTAGCCTCAACATCAGTAACGGTTGCTAACGTAGCGGGGTGATCCCTCTGTAGACACTTATGGGCCTTCATAGTTGATATGGCGCTAACCTTTGCACCACTCTGTTGCTTTAGAACAAATAACGATTCTCTACACAAAATTTTCTCCTCGCAAGGTATGTCTGCGCGATTTTTGGATAACCAATCCACACTAACTACTGCATTATAACTATCAGGGGTAGTAGCAGGAAGGTCGATGTCGAACACCTGTCCCCCATGGTCGAGTTTACATCCCAACGAACATATAACGCTTCAATTGACTTGCATCAGCTGACTTCACAACAGGTTCGGTTTCAAGAAGCATCAGGGTTAAACAGAACAGAGACGAAGCGAATAGCTACCCATCTAAGCTATCGTGTTGCTATTACGCCTTGTATAGCCTATGCCAATACTAAATGTCCTTCCATGAGCTTCACTTCCAGTGTTGTTTTCGTCACGAGAATTTCCAGTACTGCCATCGTTCCCTTGGTTATCGTCACCTTCGTTTCCATACTGTAAGCTACGATCACGAGTACTTTAATGTTGCCGCGACTGTTGCCTCTAATATTGTTGCCTGTAATGGTGTCCTGCGTCCTTTCACCAACAAGGTCTATCTTTTTACATTCCGTGCCACGTCCTAAGGCACTACTCATGGTGCGGGCGGTTACACAGTCCGCTCTACAGTCAATCGTCATCGATTTTGTCCCGATTGGTTCGTAAGAGTCAACTCCCATGAGTCGCTGGATGGGGTTAAGGATTCGATTGGAATCAAATCGTTGTTGTTCGTTGCCGGTAACTAGGGTCGTTCAAATGCCGAAGTCGGTAAGGTACTACGTTTACCCTCTTGTCCATCGTTCTTGCAAGTTGACTGTGTAATACACGGTATGTCACGCGAGTGTTGCAGAAGTGATCGCACTTCGGGATCTAAGGCGTCAACACGCTAAGTTCCAGCAAACAAAGATAAGTGAGGAAAGTATAGTCTAATCATTTGAAGTTGAGCCATCCAACTCAGGGACGTTCGTACTAGCACCTTACATTCTACACAGTTCGCTAGGCGTTCGGATGTGTGATCAGGTGATACTCGATAGCATCGAGATTCATAAGGATTCAGAAAGGAGTGAAAAGATCATGTTCGAGTAGGAGACAATCACTGCCATGACTCCTATAGACTGTTGGGTTCACATGCACCCCACATTATTATTATGTGTGCACCCATAATAATAAGGCAGTTTGCATGCTTATCTCAGTGCCTCTTAACTCGCGCTGAAAGGTTTCCCCGAATTCGAGCAATAGGACAGATGACGCCACAACATAGATCATGAAAGTTCAAGAAGAGTCGCACTCTTAAAACACATAACATGGGTTGGTAACATAGACGTTCATACTGCAGTACTAAGTGTGCATTCACATGTGATGTTATTCATAAGCAAACACTAGATATACTATGCAATTGTAAACGAGAAACGAACCTTGTAGTCTGGAGCTGAGTGTCATGGTCGATTTCGGATCTGTTCGGTTATAGTCTGGTTTTATGAAAACGTTTTAAAACCAAGTTCACTATAACCAGTGGCTCTGATACCAAACTGTCACACCCTCAAATTACCACCTAGGGAGTGTCCCTGTTAGGCGTGTGACCACTAGTAATGAGCCACCAATTACATTGAATCCATAAGCTTAAAATAAAGTTTCATCATTTAATAGTAATAAAATCCAAACATAAGTAATTCCAAGAAAACCATCAAGTTCAGCGGAAGCGTTAACGTAACATAATGTAAAAACTTTCCAAACAACCATAGTAAATAAATGTTTGATAGATAAACCCATCAATGCAACCATGACCACTCACACCCTCCAGCCAGCAAGTTCCTCTTCCCAAGTACCCAACGACCTGCGAGCATGTAACAAGTGTATCAGACAAAGCTGGCAAGTTCACAGTTTTAGAAAACGTTTGTTACCAGTTGTATGTAAAATAGTTCAATAACCAATGCAAGTAATATTGTTAATATCTAAATTCTGAACAAGACGGCTCCTGAAATACATGACTGCCCTTCCCACGTACTCCTCTCTAGTACTGGGCCCCGACTGGGTCATTAGTTCACATCCGTCCTATCTAGGAGCGGTGTGAAGGTGCCAAACCTAAGTAGCGCTACCAACTAATACCCGTTACCCTCCAGGTAACATAATAAGAGACTTACAAAAATGATAGGTGAGAATATTAACCAATATACCCGTTATTACCCAGACCACTGACTGTCCCCAACCACTGGGACGGATGCTCGAATGTAGTGAACTCACCTTTGGTTTGCTCGGTAAGATTAGTTACCCGTCCAAGTTGATCAACCAAAACCCTACCGCGATTACCAATCATAGTTAGTACCGTGTACACGTTATTCACTTATTTTCCATACATATTACCCACACGGTATACAAGTAACACACACATCTTCAAACTAGTAGCATACCAGAAATGCATGTAGCATGTAACAGTTTCTCACATAAACAACAGTTCATTGTCATCTCATAGCATGTATTTCAAGTTATACCCAAATTCACATCACCACCCATATCACACATAATTCTTTAACTGTTCATTTGTTATTCACCAAGTGTGCGATTTAAACAAGTTGATGGTTTACTCAAGAGGGTGCGATCCAAGAGCCCAGTATACAATTCGTATCAAAATGTGGCCCATTGACTAATACCAAAACCAACCGTGTCCAAACCCTCGTCAGTGTGTCCCATTTCAGTTTTTCTCGGTTCATTATGACACTTCGGCCCATATTCAGTATGTGGCCCAATGTAAATGTGCAACTATCTTATGATGTGCAATCGAAATGCAACCGGCCCACTATAAAGAAAACTTGTGCAATTTTGGGAAGTGTGCGTGTAGCACCTTCTACTGTGTCACTGACCCAACCAACTCTCATCATTACTCCCATGAGCACCCCCACTAATTTGTTCATATCGGTTACATGACAGAATAGTTATGCATATCCATTTCTTCACACAATTCAAAGCCACTATCTCAACCTAGCATATGAATTCTAATTGCAAACAATAATTTTTCATTATGATTAACACATTTCACATATTCTAGTCAATCCATAATTCTCGGCCCACCAGTTTCACAACAATCATGTAGCTCTTTATTAATATCAAATCATTAATACAATTCAACAATATCATTGACTTTCTCTAATAGTTTATTCACCATAATCCTTTTCTAAATCAGATTATCTATCACTCCAATACCCATTATCATACAATCCTAGCTTTCATGCACCCTCCAAGCAACAATAGCCATTAATTCAATCATGATAATTATCAACAGTTTGCATAATCTATAACTTCCCATAACTTCACATTTTCTTATCAACACTAATAACCTACTTATTAATATCATGACTAATTTGTACTTTTAACTCATATCTAGGAGTACTCAACTGTATTACCCCTACCCCTCAAATATCATACAATATCACCCAGCCAAGCACAACAATCATACTTCAATTCACATGCTTCATAATCCATCAACCGAATTAAATATAGAATACACATCATGCATAAATCATTTAGGTTATCTAATACCCATACGCCATACAGTTCCAAACACATATATATAACCATGCTAAAATAAATAGAATTAACATAGGCATGAGACACTAACCACAAGCCGCCGTGAACAAGAAGAACAAATAGAATTAATGTAGGAACAATGTCTCGATAGGGGGGGGGGGTCTTGAGGTCTGCTTCCGTTGCACAATAGGTAGGTAGGGTTTGCTATGTGATGATTGGGGAGTATGAAAGGGGTTACGTACATATGATATGCAAGTTATAGATAAAATGCGAAACCTACATCATTGTGGATAGGTGGGCCGGTCATGACCTATGTTGGGCTACCAGGCAACTGGGCCGCTCACTTCCATGAATACAAGGTTGGGCTCGGGTGTATTGATCCTTGGTCCGAAGTTTAGGTTGTTTAGTATTCGACTACATAGCCCATTATATGTGCGGCCCAAGATTAGCGGTCCAACACTACAGAGTTATCCTACGTTAACTAGCCGAGTCATTCTACGATTAGATTAACGGAGTTATCACAGAGCAGAGTATTAACGCAAAGAAGAGAGATAATAAGGACTTTAGATCACAATATTCTACGTTATTAACCTTGAGGGTTCGGGTTGTCACAGATGGTATTTTCGCTTGAATAAGGTTTGGTCAGTTTCAAGCGAAATCAATATGCTAAGATTTCGCTTGAACTGACACTTTGACACATTCAAGCGAAACCAATTGCCTATATAAACCATTCAAGCGAATTCATTTGTAATCTTCTTGATTCCGGTAGCGAAGCTTTGCCGAAGTGTTCTCAGAATTATATTTGATCTAAAATCAAGATACGGACAGTTTAAAGGGAGAATCCAGCTGAATTGAACTTGATACTTGTGTTTCCACCACTCGTATTGAGATAAACTCTTCTGATCGACTCGTTCGGGTCTGTAAACGATCCTACAAGTGGTATCAGAGCTCAGGTTGAAGAGTTCATACCAATTCCCCAGCAAATTCTGTTTTTCTACACCTTCTTTCAAAATTGAACAAGTTTCCACGGTTAAAAACAGCTGATTTTCACATATCATGTGCGTAATGTTGATTTAACAAATCCTACAAAGTTTCAAAACCAAATTTGTCTGTTTGCTTGATCAATTGGACAAAATTCTGACCGAAAGTATGACATAATTCTGATTTCGCTTGAATAGTTTTGGTTGATTTCGCTTGAGTGTACACTTTGTACTGATTTCGCTTGAAAAATGGTACTGATTTCGCTTGAGAGTGCATTTTGGTTTGATTTCGCTTGAAATATTGGAGTTGATTTCGCTTGAAAAGGGTTTCGCTTGAGAAATTCTTGATTTCGCTTGAAAGGAGTGTTTCAGCTTGAAAGTTGTGGTTTCGCTTGAACAGGGATCTTGCTTGAATTAGTATTCCGCTTGAACAGGGTATTCTTGATTAGACTTTGATTTCGCTTGTAATTGACAGTTTGTGAACTTTTGAAAAACGAAACATGGAGAATGAGTTTTATAATGCGTTTGCTGGTCCAATGAATATTACTCAAAGTACATTGCTTGAAAATGAAACAGGGACATCACAAAAACCACCTAAGCTTTTGGATATTGATGATTATAATGGTTGGTCCGAACGTTTTGGTAACTGGGTTGAAGCTTATCATTTGGATGCATGGGAACATACTGAAGTTCAATATGAAAGACCAACAAAGAATGGTAATCAGATAATGCCAATCAGAGAAATGAGTGCTGATGAGAAAAAGAAGTATAGAGATGAGAAATTGATGGTGAGTCTATTAAAGCAAGCGATTAAAGAAGACATTTTGGTTCTGCTTCAACATGATGGAAGTGCTTATTCAATCTGGAATGAATTGGAAGCAAAATTTATGGGAAGTGATGATATGCTCAAGAACAAAATGTCACTTATGAAGAAAGAATTCGATTTATTCTGTGGTTTGAAATCAGAAAACACCAAGCAAATTATTGAAAGATATTGTAACTTGGTGAAAAATATGTCGAAATTAGGCATAAAAAGGATACAGATGAGCTGATTGAAAAACTAGCTGATGCGTTACCACATGATATTTGGGGAACGTATCTGAAGATGTTTAGAAATAATAGAAAGGAATATAAAAAGTTGACACTGGGTGAGTTTATCAAACATCTGGAGGCTCAAGAGATGGAGCAAAGAAAGATTGCGAGGATGAAGAACTATGATGGAGAACAAGACATCGGATTGTATTTCAAGAGTGGTGTTAGTGAAAAGACAAATTTTTCTCCAAAAGTTGGAACAGCTTTCAGTGTAAAAGATTCTTCAGAAAGCTCATTTCAGGGATCAAGCAGCAAAACTGGATTTTCTTCATTTCCAACATTTGATCCACATTTTTCTACAACAAAAAGTGGCAAAGTTCTTCAATGCAACATTGCTTTGAACCTTGAAAATGATCAAAATTATACCAAGGAAGTTGCTAAAAGCCACATGTCTTTGTTGGTAACTGTGCTTGAATCCTGTGGAGGTTTAGTTGCAGGAAAAATCGGAAATCCAATGCTCACAAAGGAGGATTACGATCAAATTGATGCTGAGGAGATGGAATTGATGGATATAAAATGGTGTACGGCTAGTGTGTTGAGACGAGCTGAAAAGTTTAAAGAAATTACAGGTAGAGATGATTTTCGTGATGCACATGTTTCAAATTTAGGATTTGATAAGTCTAAAGTTACTTGTTTCCGTTGCAGGGAGAAAGGGCATTTCAAGAGAGAGTGCACAAATCGTGAAGCAAACGGAGCTCAAAATCCTTTCAACAACAATGATTACTATAGAAAATCCATCTATCATCAAGTTACTCCACAACAACAAGAACCTCAAGTGGCACATGGTAGAAAAGTGATTGAAGATTCAAAGAGAGCATGTTTGGTGAATAAAGAAGATCAGAAATCATCAGAAGGTTTTAGTTGGGACAAATATATTCCAGCTAACACTAAAGCATGTCTGATAAACCAAGATGATGAAAAGTTACCTGAAGGCTTTAGTTGGGGAAATTTCAACTGGGATGATTATGATCCGAACAAATCTACAAATCATAAATGTTGTGTTGCTAATGCTTCTGATGAATATTGGGCAGAAAAATATAGAAAAATTAGAGAAGCTGAAGAGGAGAAATGGAAAAGATATGAAGAAGAAGAAGAAGAGGAAGAAGAAGAAGAAGAAGAAGAAGAAGAAAGGAGAAAAGCTGAAGCTGAGAAAAAGAAAAGAGCAGAAGAAGTTCAAGTTAGAATAGTCAAAGATGTTCCAGAGTTTGAAATTAAAACAGATACTGATGCAGTCAAAGTTCCTGAGAAGTGTATGAATTGTGATTCTTTGATCAAGCAAAACAATGAGTTGCTACACAATATAAAAAGGTTGAAAGAATCATATGATACCTTGAACAGGGAAATGAATAAGTACAACAATTCAAGTAGTGAACAAGCTATAGCAATGAATACACTCAAAGGGGCATCCATGAGACAGCTTGACAATGTCAACTATTACACCGAAAAGTGTGCTGAGCTTGAGCTGAAACTAGAAACTCGGAGAATTGAAACTGAGAGAGTTAATAGATTATTAAAAAGTTACCCATGCTCTACTTTTGTTGTTGACAGGATTTACCCTATAGTTAAAAAATTGAAGACATTTGAAGATGAGAAGATTTCGGAAAAGAAGAACTCCGAAACAAAAGAAGATGATGAAGTGAAGATTTCTGGTAAGAAATCAAGTGTTGTCTATAACAAATGTCCACCCCCGGTCGAAAATGCATATTCTCCGCGAAATGCAAATTCTGAAAGAGTAAAAAAGGCAACAAATTTACAGTGGGAGTCTAAGTCGTCGGATAACTTGCCAGAAAGTATAGATGTTACTTTCAAGTCGTCCGATACTGATCATGAGTTCGAGTTAATAAAAAAGGTGGTCGATCAGGTGTTGGATAAGGATGAAACAGAGGAGTCAATGTCAGAGTCCAAACCAGAGTCAAAGTCTGAGTTCAAATCGTCAAAGTCAACAATCAAAAATGATAAACGGGTTTATGATAATAAGTTTTTGTTATCAAAATCTAATTTGAATGAAGAACCGGTCAAAGTAGTTTATACTTTGAAAGATTCTGACAAATTATATTCTGATGAGATTTTTCCAATAAGAGGTGTTAAACCGGAAATGATTAAAAAGGTTTTCAAACTGACAGAAATTAATATTTCTGAAATAAAGAATGTAAATTTTTCTGAAAAACCTAAACCTTACACCTCAAGATATCAACAACGTTTAAACAAGAAAAAATGTTATAGTTGTGGTTCAGGTTTTCAAAAGAAACCAAACCATAATGGTAATTTCAAAAAGAATGGATTAGGTTTTATACCACCGAAAGATTATAAAAATGAGAAAACTTATAAACCAAAAACTGTTTTTGTTTCAGGAACAAGTGCTGAGAAAGAACAAGAGAGTTCATTCTAGAAGGAGACGAATAAAGAATTCCTTGCCAAAAAGCAAGAAGAAATGAAGAAAAGCGTTATTCAGAAGAAGACCGAGACAAGAACCTGTTTTCAATGTAAAACAGTTGGCCACATTGCCAGAAATTGTCCAAAGACAATACAGACAAAACAGGAAGTCTCTGGTAAACTGAAAGAAAAAGTTGTTGATAAAACTGAACTTACAACCAGAAAATTTACAGGTTTTGAAAATTCAACTTTTGAGGTTGGTGAATGTTCAAGGGATGTTTTAAAAAGAAAAGAAACTTTAAAAAATCAAAAGTGGGTGGTTAAAGGTTCAGGAAATAGTTCTGGTGATGAATCTGATTCCACAAAATCAGATGAGCCACGTGTTGAAGAAAAGTTGAGAAATCAGTTCCTACTGTGGATGATGTGAATTTTCCACCACTACGTGCTAAAAATTTCAAAATGAAAGTTGGAAAAATCGAGATCTCAAATCAATTCTATTCTGAAAAGAAAGAATTTGATGTTGAGAAAGTGTTTAATGGAAATGTTAAAAAGATATTTGGTAAAATGGTTGATGGTAAGGTAAAAGGGGTGAAAGAATTTTATAAAACAAAAAGAAGTGTTCAAACCCCTGAAGAAGTTGAAAAGATTACACCTAAAGCTGGTCAGGCTTGGGTGTCTGTTTTCTTTACTTAAAATCCTGACTTGCCGGAGCTCCCAAGTTGGTAATCGCGGAGCATGAATCGGCATCATTCTTATATTGTGTTTGAAGATTGAGTATTGGTCACTAGTATGACTTGCCGGAACTCCCAGGTTGGTAAGCGAGGAGTAGGAATTGGCATCTTGAGAATTCAACCTACATATGGTATCTTACAAGTGGTATTGGTTGGTAAGCCATAAGGTTGAAATATTGGTTAAAAAAGGTTTTTTCTTACAAGTGGTAAATCAAGGACATTAAGTTGTGCTTGCATTTTCCTACAAGTGGTTAAAAAACAAAGTGACGAGTTTAACCCCTAACCTACAATTGGTTAACATCAATCACCTAAACTTATTTTCCGGAAAAACCATTTGATTAAAACAAACTTAAGTGTTTTGAGATCACAATGGAAAAATAGTTTGTTGTGAGGGGGAGTTCTGATTGTTTATGCCAAGTGGATGGCGAATTGAAGTGATTCGATATCAGTTGTCACGTTACTTGTATAGTTTGTTTTCAAATTTCAGTTAAATGTGTTTGAATTTTAGGGGGAGTAAGAAAATTTCAGAAAATCCAAAAACATTAGAAAATTTGAAAAATTCAAAAACATGATATAATCAAAAATGAGTTTTGTTGATAAAAAGAGGAAATGATAGTACATCAGTGGACTGTCACGACACGCTAAAGAAATGGAAAGTTAAAATGTGATAAATGGTCTCACTAAAGATGTGATGATAGGCTCAGCTAGATTAGTAGATTTGCGATAACGATACAAACTTAAATGAAAAAGCCTAGTTCTAGTGGGAAACATGGTCAAAAGCATAGTACTTAGTTTTGTCCATCTTGATTGTGTGCCTACTCAGTAATCGCTGATTGTCGAAAGACATAAAACTGGTTAAGTTTGTGAACTTTCACAACTTTGCTGAAAAAGTCGCTGTGATTGTGCATTTCATTTTGTAAAGATGTAAACTTGTTTTATTTTTTTATTTTGTTTAAGCATTGGATATCCTCTGTGTATACGTGAGTATCGACCTGGATGTTATTGCCTAAACGTTCTGTTTTATTTTCTTTGGTGTTTCGTTTAAGCTTTGGATCACCTCTGCGTATATGTGAGTATCGAACTGGTGGTTAAAGCCTAAACAATTTCAATTTGTTTTTATTTTCTTATTTTGTTTAAACATTGGACTTTCTCTGCGTATACGGAAGTATCGACCTAATTGTTAATGTTTAAACATTCTTCTTTGTTTTCGCACAAATCACAGTTGATAATTGTTTAAAGGCATTACTTGAGTTAGTGTATTGCATGATGAGGGGATATGCTGAGATCGTGGGGTCCATAAGAATTTAGTGCAAAATTAATATACCTTAACGTATCGTTAAGCATTTCGAAAGTTTTCAGATTGAGTTTAAGTGGACAACAATATCGTCAATCAAGGTGAATCGTTTAGAACTTATAATATTTAAAGATTAACGATGTTGATGATTTGTCTCATACACTGATATGATCATCTTACACGAACTCACAAAAATATTGTTTGTAAATATTTCTTTACTGCATTTCATTACATTCAAAAATCTAAAAAGATTTTTAGTGTGTTTTAGTATAAATTTTAAAAAATTCAAAAAGATTTTTGACAACTGAGGTTGGAGAGCAGATTTTCAAAATTCAAAGTGCTAAACATGATGAACAGGTTTGGGAAAGAATGAATGGAGAATTTGTGTTTTCAGTGGTTATCAAAGATTGAATCATTTTTGAAGGATACCTGCAAATGGTTTCTAAATTTACAAAATATTAAAATTTGTGAAACTTATTTTTGGGTAGAGCTGTGCAGGTTAGCCAGGTTCCGATACCTGAGTCAGATAAGTGCCAGATCACGATCTGAGAACCTGTGAAAATGAATTCCAGACTGCGATCCCAGCTTAGTGAGAGGGGGAGTCTGAGGACATCAAGAGAGAGTCTGAAGATAGTAAAGACAGATTCGGATTCTGAAGATACTTGTGGAAAGAGCTCAGAGCTAGGTTGCGTTTCTGGAAGAAAGAGAAAGAGATTGATTGTGGATGTTTACAATGGAGAATATTTGAAGAGAGTGAGCAGACTGATAAAGACTGAAGATTTGACAACCGAAGACTCGACACTAAAGACTCGTCAACATTCGAGGGGGAGTCTGTTGGTACATGCGTCTGTCGACTTCGTCTTGTATCGAGTCTTGTACATAGAATGATAGATCAGGGTGCGATGTATGAGAAAATATCAGATTTTAGGGTGTGATAATAGTGATTTCGCTTGAGGATGGTATTTTCGCTTGAATGAGGTTTGGTCAGTTTCAAGCGAAATCAATATGCTAAGTTTTCGCTTGAACTGACACTTTGACACATTCAAGCGAAACCAATTGCCTATATAAACCATTCAAGCGAATTCATTTGTAATCTTCTTGTTTTTGGTAGCGAAGCTCTGCCGAAGTGTTCTCAGAATTATATTTGATCTAAAATCAGTATACGGACAGTTTAAAGGGTGAATCTAGCTGAATTGAACTTGATACTTGTGTTTCCGCCACTCGTATTGAGATAAACTCTTCTGGTCGACTCGTTCGGGTCTGTAAACGATCCTACACCTATTTTTGGTCGACGAACAACGATAATCACAACGAAAAATATAGGATCATAGTCCTTAATCAACTTTAACAACGAAGGAGCGTTGTTTTCATGATCCATAACTGCAAAGGAAGTAACCACTGTTTAAAAAAAAATATAACGGTAATCTATTTATAGAAACAAAGTCTATTTACAGAAACCGAATCATAATAAAAAGATAATCACAAAAAATTTCAAATTAACGCCTAAAGACAAAAATAAAAAAGAAAGACTATACATATCAAAAAAAACAAACAACACCAACAAAACTGAACTAACCTGTTTTGGTCAACGAACAATTCGAGTCCGATTGTCACAAAAGATTGAGGGTTTACCATGAGAAAAACAAACCATAAAACATTCAGAACATATGTTATTAATTTTTGAAAAAAAAAAAAAACGAACAGAAAGGATAAAATCAAACCTACACAAACTTAAAAAAGAGAAAACAATTATAACATTTAACTAACCTCTGTTGTTTAACGAATGATCGGAGTCCGATTTTATCCAAGATTTAGGATTCCACATGAAAAACAAAATCAACAAAAATCAGTAACTTTTATAAATGTCAAAGAGATGATTAACGTTCATAGACACTACATAAATCGGAGAATGTAGATGATGATAATAAAACCTCTGATCTTTATTTTGTTTGCAAAAAAAAAAACAAAAAGATAAATGTTCAATCGCTTGATTAAAGATACACAGTAGATAAACAACAAATTAAAACAACATACCTTCAATTTTTATGATCAGATCTACAAAGTTTAGGACAAAGAAGAAGTTAATATCATTCGAAGCAATCTTTATAAAATCAAGTTTCTATAGAATTGAATAACATAAATAAAGCAGATTTAGGATCGATTGTGTAGATTACAATCGTAAAACAAAGAAATCAGAAACAATAAAATCAAAAAAACATAGAAACATACCTTTGATAGGTTAATAGGATTGATTTGTGTGAAGAAGATGATGTTGCAGAGGTTTGGCTATGGTTTGGAACTGAGGATCTTGGTGGTGGCGATAGGAGAGAGGCTGCAACTTAGTTTTTTTAGGGGTTGTAAAGTGAGTGCAAGAAGAATGAGAAAAAAAAGGAAATACATACTATCCGTCACGGTTGACCCGAATTCAAAAAAAAGGAAACAAAAAACCCGACCCAAAAAAATTCGGATCCCGCCTCTTTTGTCTTGAAATTGTGAATGTAGAAGCAAAATCTCAATTCCCTCCTAAACTCAACACCAAAAGTTGCCACATCAGCAAAAATGGCCAAAATCAAATGCCACCTAGCCCAAATCCATCTCATTTATATATATATATGATGAATGTGTTTAGATTTACATTCATGGCTAGGAGCAGTGATAAATTAAGCAGAATTGATAGACCTCTTGTCTGCCCTAATTTCTAGAGTAAGTGGCCAATGGCATCCTTCTCAGTGCTAAACAGAGAACACTCAAATAATAATCCCATCATTTTGATCTCTGATCATTCTAACTTAGGTGCTATTCCATTTAAGTACTATAACTCTTGGTTATCTAACCAAAATGTGTTACAAATTATTGAAAAACAAAATGCGTAGTTAGTCCCAAAAGGAGCTACAGATTTATTTTTGGCAAGAAAACTCAAGTGTTTCAAGAAGGCGATTAAGCGTTGGGCTAAGAAAACAAGATCAGAGACTATTTAGGTGTCCAGTGAGCTTCAGGATAATTTACTCAACTTCGATGAGAGACTTGATACCGGTTTAGCGACTGATGACAACCTTAGAGAAAATCTGGAAAATTACATAAAGTTCGTTGAAATTGATCGATATCTTTCTTTGGATTTGCAACAAAAGTCTAGCATCAAATGGGCGAGTAATGGAGACGAAAACACCACTTATTTTCAAGGCATCATCAATAGTAAAATACGCAGGTCTCGGTTGAATGGACTTATGATAATGAAGATTGGGTGACCGAGCCAAGACGAATTAAAGGGGAGATTTTTAGGTTCTTTGGTTCTAAGTTTCGAGAACCTACCACGAATCCACCTATGTCACACCCCAAAAACGTCACAGCGGAATATAAAACGTAGTGGTGACGGAAGTCGGTGCCCATTAATATCTTGTTGAACGATGCATTTAATTGTTGGACATGTTAACTTAATTAAAACATAGGTTTTAAACATAACGTTTCAAGACAATACACAACCACGACATAGTTTAGGAGTCTTGGTCCTCACAGATCTTGTTACATTTGTCCCAGAGAGTTTTAAAAGTTAGTCCAACGCATTAAGTAACAAAACGTGCATTAACAACCACAAGATATGCCCTAATTCCCGAAGCTGAACTCAATTACCTGAAGAACACGTTAAAATCAAGTGTCAACACAAAGGAAGGTGAGTTCACATATTAAAATTTAAACAATTTGATCCCAAGGAAAAAGCTTTCTAATTATGTGTTTGTTATAAAACATCCATATAATTTACGAAAGTCAATTCATTTCCTTAATAAAATCCATGGGTCAGCCACCGCAAGCGTTTCCCCGAAACCTTCGAACAAAGCATCTTCCCAAGTTTACATATTAAATTGATAGTATCAAATGTTCGGACTCGTATATTAGCTAGACATTACGAACTATATATTTACAATGTAGGGATAATCAAAGCTAGACAATAAACAGAATATCAATTCGTTGTTTGACATGACACGGAGCGACCGGTCACGACGGGGTTGTCAACCCGATAGAACTACCAACAATTCCTCGTGTGCAATACTTAAATGATTAAATGACATCACTTGGGTAAGGCCCATATCGAGACCATCTATGATGCCTGCCTCACGTACAATATATATATCCTACTAATATGACAAATTTAATATAAACCGTTGTACGAATTTACTGAAATCCTTTGGACCAAGAAAATTCGTCCCAACTACACCGTCATTTTCTCTGAAACACCGTACAATCCCCGTTTCTCCCCGAAACATATATTCAACAAAACCATTTCATCCCCGAAACATATATTCAACAAAATCGTTTCATCCCGAAACATATAATTTCACCAAATCCGTTCTCCCCGAAACATATATTTATCAAATCCATAGATTTTCAACGAAAATATACAATTTATATCAAAAAGGTATGTTTTATTCGAAAAACATTATTAACCTTTTTAGGGTTGTTCTTCCCCCAAAACATATACAAAACAGTAAAAATAGGGGGTTTAGTGACACTCACCTTTGGGTACGTATTTTTAAATAGCGCAATCCCACAGATTGATTTCTAGACGTCCTATTATATGTAGGAACGATTTATAAATCAATATATCACAAAAATCCTAAGTTTCTCTGTTTCTTAGAATTTTCACATAACTTTGAGATTTTCTCGAAAAGTTATCGTTTTTTATTATATTGGCACGTTAATATATATATATATATATATATGTATATATTTAATATTTTGCGACTTGAACGATTTTATTGGTGACAGTTATCATGTAAATCCGTTAACACACCCGTTTATACGTAATATATCTACGATTTGCGCGTCGTAATATATATACATAAACGTACACATAAATCAACATCGTAACACGCGTAATCTCGTTAACTTATCTATTTTGTCATTTTTAAGGCATGCATACATAAAATAACCCATATGTATCAATTTTCATGCTCGATAAACAAGTTACACATTTAACGCGATTTTCACCGTTTTAAAGGTACAAGTGTACATGCATAGCCTAAATTTCCCGCTATCATGTCATCACTTAATATATTACAATATTCACATATTTAAATCACATACCATATTTAACACATAAGGTTCACCCAAAAATAACTCATACTAGTGTTCATTGTAAAACGCGTATTTTAGTGATTCGGTAACGTTTTCGGGCGTCAGAAGTCACGTATGACCAACCAAACACCAAGTAAACTTAAAATTAGTTAAAATACTTATTTTTAAACTAAAAATATCAGTTTACTTACTGTTCTAAATCAGTTTCATAAAAATAGTTAGAAAAACCGATTTTTGACCGTTTTAACGCATAGTCTTGCGTTAAACGTTACCATAACCATCCCAACTCGGAATGACTTGATATTTTAACACAATACATATTATTTACTAATTAAAATAGTGATTATAATCAGATTAGTTCAGTTTTTGTGTAAGTCACATAAATCATGCGATTTCACGTATTTTACAACTTCTAAAGCACCAAGGACAACATACAAGATTAGTAAACTTTATGAGAAAGTTTTATATCATTAAACAATTCAAAATAATCATATTTAAGTGTTTATATTCTGATCAAAATTTATTTTTATCAAATCATGCTCAAATGATCATTTCATGCTTTCATATCATCATGCATGTTCATGTATGTGCATCTAATGCATTCATACAACATTATCATCATAACATATGATTTAATAATACCCAAGAACACATTAACTCCATGTTCTTACAAAACACAACATACATCATCATGATCATCTAATCATTCATACATAATGCAAGTGTTCTTACATTTATGAGTACATGACTAAAAATTACATGCATGCATACACATATACACAAAATTTATACACCCACATGAACTTCCAAAAGTTCACTTTTTCATCAAGTCCCTTTCAAATCATGAAACACTTTTAGAACATTTCTTTATGGCACTTTTGATTCTTGCATGCATTCTACCATTCAATTAATCAAGAATCTTTCTATAAAAAATCAGAACACAATCACCTACATACACACACAAACTCACGGCCATATATACATATATATTCATCCATTCTTGTTTCCTTTAGAAACCCATTTGTTTTAGTTTTATGTTTTGTGAAATATCTCAAGAATCAAGAGAAACTTTCCAAGACCATCAACATCACTATGAACCAAGAACAAAACTTAGAGAAATGGTTTTTATACCTTCAAGGTTCTAGTGGGTTTTTGACAAAAATGATGATATGGAGCTTGTTCTAGCTTGAATGTTCTTGAAAAACACCTTTAAACCTTCAAATGGACTTGAAACTTCCTTGAAATGGATTTGAATCCTCAAGATTAAGTTGGAAAATGAAAATGGATGTGGTCTAGAGGGTGTTCGGCCGAGATTAGTTCAAGAGAGAGAGGAGGTGATTTTTGAAAAGTTTACTTGGATTATGTGAGATTATGGAGTGTATATAGGATTTAATGATTACTCACATTTCTCAAGCACCAACATGTGTCACATTGGAAGAATCAAGGAGAGGTGGGCTGCCCTATTGCCGCCACCTATCCCCTCTCTCACACAAATATCATACATACATACATACACATATATATCAAATATAGTGTAAAAACTGGTATTTTACTGGATATCGGGTATTTTATCTAGCATTTTAATCCCGTTTTAGTGCGTTTTAAATTATTTTTATCATTCTATAAAAATAATCACACTAAATTATTACTGAAATAATTATCAGTTGCCTTGACAGGTTGCGTTGACAGTATTTTGTCAGATATGCGCAATATCGCGCGGTACATGCTCAAACTCGAAAAATAGAGTTTCTTAGCGTTTTAATTTATTTTTTCTCACCAACATGATTAAAATTATCATTCTAATCATAACAGACTATTTTTAGAATTTTAACATTGATCGGGTGGTCACCGACGTTCGTTTCGCATTTTAATCGTTACGCCATAAGCGCTTATTTTATCGTTGCCAACATAATTTTTACCAATGTTTGGTTTCACCAACACATTAATATCACATATAAATACCAAAATCAGTCAAATACAACATTTTTATTTATTCATGACACGTGTTATGATTGTACGGTACGGCCTGAAAAGTCGGGTGTCACATATAAGTGGAGAAAGGTAATTTAGTTTGTGCTCCTGATGGCAACAAAGCACCAGGACCAAATAGCTTCAACTTCCTATTTATTCATGCGTTTTGGGATTTATTAGAGCAGGATTTCATGAGACTTTTGGACGAATTTCACTTAAGTTGGGTGATTAATAGTTGTGTGTAATGGGGTTCATTTCTCTAATCCCCAAGACCGTGGATCCTAACTCTATATATGACTATCGACCTATAAGTCTTATGGGGGCTATTTCAAAAGTTATTTCAAAAGCGCTTGCAAATCGGCTCAAGTTGATCATTCATAAGTTGATATGGGTTAATCAATAGGGTTTTCTTTCTAATAAAAATATTTTGGATGGGCCAATGATGGTGAATGAGATCATGTATTGGGTAAAGAAAACCAAAATAAAATTGTTTCTATTCAAGATAGATTTTGGAAAAGTATATGACATAATAAGTTTAAGTTTCATTGATTCTATATGGGGATAAATGGGATTTCCGGATCGGTGGAGAAGTTGGGTTAGGGGCATTCTTGACTCAACTAGATCCTCGGTTCTTGTCAATGGGTCACCCACATCTGAATTTTAGCATTTGAGAGGAGTCCGCCAAGGAGATCCTCTATCTCCTTTCCTCTTCATTATAGGCGTGGAAGCTTTCACATTTTTATGAACACGGCAAATCAAGGTGGAATTTTTAACGAGCTTACGGTTCCAAATGATGGGCCATTATTGAATCACTTTATGTATGCGGAATGTATGTTAGTTGTGGGTGAATGGTCTACTACTAACATTTCGAAACCTCGCAAGAATCCATAGGGCATTTTTCTAGTTTCGGGGCTGCAATTAAACTATAAATCGACCCTTTTTGGGCTTGGTTGGATGTGGAGGAGTTTGCTCGTAATCTTCAATGTAAGGCCCAATCACCGCATTTCACCTATCTTGATTTAGTTGTTGGTGCCAACATGAATTTATACAAATACTGGAATCTGGTATTCCAAACAGTTGAAAATAGACTCTCCTCATGGAAAGCTTCAATGCTTTCTATTGGAGGTCGTGTTACGCTTCTCAAATTGGTTCTTAATAGTTTGCCTATATAGTTTTTATCTCTTTAAAAAACACCTTTGAAAGTTATCCACAAGTTGGATGGAATGAGGCGCAAATTTATTTGGGGTGGTAAGGAACATTAAAATCGTATAAATTGGGTGGCTTGCGAAGATCGTTACTTCTCCTTAAAGTCAATGCGGGTTAGGTTTAATGCCTCATCAAGACTACAATATCAAGTTTCTCACAAAATGGCACTAGAGGTTCAAGACTCGAGAAACACATTTGGGGACCAGAATTACCGAAGCCTTGCATGGGGGGCAAGCGAGAAATCATTTTATTCCTTTTAGATCTGGGTCTCATGGGGTTTAGAAAATAGATATTGGAGCTGGGAACACCTTAGCAGAAAAGAATGTGTTTGGGGAGCAATTTTTCAAAGGTATAGTGGGCAATGGGAGGTAAACTAGATTTTGGAAATATTGGTGGATTGGTTCCTCTTCTCTCACGGAGGATTGTCCAATCTTTTCGCTTCGGAAAGAGCCAAGAATGCAAAGATAGCGGATATGATTTCTATGGTTAATGGTGCGATAAATCTCTCATAGAATTGGATTCATTAACTGACGTCTCATTCGCAGCTTGATTAGCTCCTTTTCTACAGCAATTTGATTGGGACTATGCATTTTCGGATGCTGAAGATACTTGGATTTGGGTCAGGGAGTCGGATGGTAAGTTCATGGTTCAGTCGGTATGTTTACTTCTCTGAAACCAAGCTGAAAATTAGCTTCCTAGTGTCCTTAAGTGAAACAAATGGTTGTCATTAAAAGTGAATATATTTGGATGGAGGGCGCTTCTTAATTGCCTCACTTCCAAAGAGGTTCCTGTCAATAGGAACTTGTACAATGTTGATGACCTATATCCGCTTTATCAAGAGAATGTCGAAGATATCGACCACTTATTCACAATATTAGGAGTAGCCAATGTGTAACAACCCGACTTTCCGGGTCAAGGTCAAAGGAAAGTCAAAGTACAAGTCAAGTCAAAGTAAAGACATGTCATTATTAAGATCTATCATTTCTTGCTTAATTATTGCTTAAATTAACTATAATACGCTTATTATCGTACGTTAAACGCTATTTACAAATGCATACTATTTGAACGCACTTTATCGCAATGTTACTACCGCTATCACAACGCAATGCAAACTCAAAACGCAGCATGGTTATGTTAGGTTTATGACTGTTATTGTGTGCTATTATATGCCTTACTTGTGTGTGCTTTATATATGTATTTAGATGTTATTCGCAAACGTAATCGCGACTCAATCGCATCGCAATCTCATCGCAACTCGAAACGCAGATTCCTTTTAAGTATGTAGTAGTCATGTTATTTGTGTAACTAATTGTTAAATATCGTGTGGTTATCTCATCGCATCACTTACTCACAACTCGCTTAAACGCAACGCAACGCTTAACGCACGAAACGAAAGTTGGAAAACTAACCCGCGTGAGCCAACCTATTGAACGACCATTCGATTGAATGGACATCCGACCGGATGACCATCCAACCGGATGACCATCTGAGCGGATGGCCATCCGATTGAATGGCCGTCTGATACACTTGACTCCCCACAGCCTTTCACCCTCTCACACTATAAATACCCCCCTATCACATCAACTGTTCATTGATGTGACAGCTCCGTTCGACCTACACGCTTCCAAGCTCTTTTCTCTTGATTACTCGTGATTCTTGTAAGTTTTCTTCCTAAATCTTGTACCTCCATCTTCATTACACACTTTCTCATCACCTTTTCTATCAAATCACTACTTTTCATTGTGAAATCATCTGATTTGGGTTGTTTTAGGGTGACATCACCTTAGTTTCTTATGAACACCGAAGTGTGACCTCATCTCATCAAAGTTAGATCAAATCTAAAGGATTTCCACACTCATAACTTGAAATCTTGTTGAGATTATGACATATTTCTACAATTACCAACTGTTTCAAACTTTTCTTCAAACATTCCTTACTTTTTACTAAAAAACCGTTAGAATCTGGACTCGTTCCTGCTCCCTACTCATTCTCTAGTGGAGGAGCGGTCTGAGAATGGATTTCTACTGAAGAAGAAGACCGATTCACGGGTTGAACATGAAACTCCGTCAAGAACAGTTAGGTCCGATTGAATGGGGTGCTTCCCATCCAAACGACTGAGTTGGACTTGGTAAGGTTTCTGTTGTTTGACACGTGGTCACGCCATCTAGGTTAAACCATAAAACTTTTCAACTTAACTGATTTTACAAAGTTTTTCAACCTAAACAGTTGCTCGATTGAATAGCCATCTGATCGGATCACCCTCCGATCGAATGTCTATTCGACCAGGTGACTTGTAATTTCAACACTTAAATAATTTTACAAAACTTCAAAGAATATCAACTCTCAGTCGAATAGCCATCCGACCGAATGGCCATCTATCCGGATGACTTGACATATAGAAACACTTCACATTTTTCAAAATGCTATAATGAAAACTTCAAAGTTCAAAACATTTTGCAAATAAACTCCTTCAATCGAATGACCAGCCAATCGAAGGTCATCCGTCCGAATGACCATCCGTCCAGACGGTCATCCGATCGAACCACCATCCGATCACTCTTCTCACTCGACGAACTGTTTCACGCACCGTTCAATGCTTACGCTATTGTTCTCTGATCAGGCTAACCTCCAAGCGCTCCTTTCAATCCAAGGAAGTGTTTATTTGCTAAACACGCTCAGTGAGTATACTCGAACCCCTTTTCTTTAACGCACTTTGGGTGTTACATACGTTATCTATATTAAATCACATCGAACACACAACGCAAACACTTTTAACGCTAACGACTCTCGCATGTTATACGTGACTCGATGAATGCTTGTGTGTTATGTTTACACAGTGTTTGTTTGCCTGACACCTTAGCAACGATAGTACTATATTTTGGACTCAGCACCTATCATGGACAGGGGTTGTTAAAGGTTTTACTTCACATGGTCACAGTGGTGATAATGTGTTGCGCATTCTACAACTCGCAGTCATGTTGGTTGCATACTTCATTGTCAATAGCGTACTTGCTTCACATTTCTATGTGTTGCATGCGGGTTATGCGTAAATCACTTTCGCTATACTATATGCTATTAAACTCGTATGCTCACATTTATACTATGTGTATTGACTTTATTTTAACGTATATGACAGGTGTTTAGGATGCCATGTTTGCTGCTCGTTTATGGAATCAAGTTAGGTGGTCTAGAAACCCATAAATAAAATCTGAGTTGTCGAAACTATTATTTATCTCTGAGAACAATATGTGTATTGACTATTTTTACTTTATATGTTTATGGTATGGAACATGAATGTTAAATATGTGGTAATTTATAGTTGTTATGGATTCTCTTGGACAATCTGTTTCGCTCAGTGTCACGCCCGAGGTTTCCGCCATCGGTTGGGGTGTGACAGATTGGTATCAGAGGCATAACTATAGGGAATTAGGCGAGACTCGACCTAGTCCGGGTCTATGTCTTAGAATTGACCTAGTCTATAGTCTAAGCACCAACAGACCGCCTTGTGTGAACCTAGTAGGGGTATTGTACGAGCATACTCTCTATCCTCTCACTCTCACACTCTAGCACTACACCTTGCGCGATCATCGCATACTATAGCTTCATGCAACTACCTAGCTTTTCCTAAAGCTCAAGCAACACACACGATTTTTGAAAACGCTTGCATAACACAATCGAGTGGTTTGGTAGACATTAGGTGTGAAAACCGCAAACTCTCGATAGGATCACTCACCCTACGCAAATTTTTACTATTAACATGAGAATTTTCATTAAGTCAGGAGTGAAATCCTTATCTCGACGGAACTTCCCCCTCTACTTCTTGAAACTCTCTAAATTGCTTATTAATAGAGTGTTTGGAGCAAGCTGTTAAGCTAGGGGTGAAACCCGTATCTTAATAACGTGTTCCACACCTCAATCTTTTTACAAAACTCCCACCAAAGCCTCGATGGACTCCAATGGCTCGAGTCACACTTTAACTGGAAGGATGCGTGTTGTTCGCCCTGATTGAGGTGAGAGCACAGTCTTGGAGGCCAAAGCGCGTACTCGACCTCGTTGAGAATAAGTCGAATCACTTTGGGTAGTCAAAGTCTAGCACGCCCAGGACACTCTATTTTCAAACCCGCAATCGCTGATAGTATGAGTTATCGATTTTATGTGTTTTATGGCTATATGTTTCGATTTTGGAGACTTTATACGCTTTTCGCTCCTCGCTTTATTAAACGCATGCACCTCGCATAGCTATTTATATCTCAAAACGCTAACAAATTGCAGACACACTACGAACTCTCGTACACTATACCATTGGCTGTGTTACTCGCTTAAGTTACACTCTATCGCTACTCGCACTCGCACCTCTCGATCAATTTACGTAACTGTGAAAGATAGGTGAATACGTGCAAAATACGTGTTTACGTGGATTATGTGCTCCTACGTGCTTCTGTGCCTATGTGGATTATTTGCCTATGTGACTACGTGCCTACGTGTTGGACTTGTTCCTGTGCTTTATAAAGTAATAATAATAAGTAAGATTGGTTAAAACACCATATGATGGGATTCGATTATGTCGTCTAAATCGCATGACGATATCTGCTGCAGACGATGTCTTCCGTTGGTTCTCACACTCGCCGAAACTCTCAGAAAAGCAGAGATGACAAGCGCATCGCTTCTCTTGTTGCTAAGGAAATGGCTAAAGTCATACCTCAGATTGTCAGTGAGATCAACGAGGTTAGCAACAAGTCATCTGTCAAATCAAAGAGCGACTCTCCGAAAGCTCTCTTCAGCCTCAAGCAATCTAAAGCTTGTGGTCCTACAGACTTCACTGGGGAAGATGGGCCGAGCGCAATGTTTCAGTGGTTTGACTCGATTGAAGTCACCCTTCACCAAAGCTGATATCCAGACATCCTCTGCACTGTTAACGCAACTGGAGTTTTTCAGTCCAGAGCTCTGGACTGGTGGACTGTGGAGCGAAACAGGAATGGGAACGATGCAGCCTATGGACTCTCTTGGGAGGAACTGAAGGAAATAATGATGAAAGAATTTTGTCCCCCACAGTAACTCCAGAAGCAGAAAACGAGTTTTGGAATATCAAGCAAGAAGGTGGCGATAATGCTGGTCTTACTGCTCGCTTTAAGCAGCTCAGCATCATCTGTCCTGGCCAAGTCTCAACTCCCGACATCACAATCAAGAAATACATTCACGCTCTACCTGATTGTGTTGCCGATTTTGTTCAAGCAGCCAAGACTACTACCATTCAGGAGACCTTCCAACTCGCTGCCGAGATCAATCATAAGCGATTTTTGGCTGGTTATTTCAAGACCTCAAGCAAGAATCTCCACCAAGTCGCTACTGCTTCTGCTACTCCCGCTGCTGAAACAGCCACACCTCAAGCTTCAAAGTCATCACGTCAAGGACGCAAACGCAAGGGTAATAATAAGATATGTGCAGTCACAGCCGCTCCTCTCAATGTTGTACCCACCCAACCCTAACAGAATCAGAACCGTCAAGTCGTAGCTCCCGACCAACTCACCGCCTGCAAAGCGTGCGTACACTGGTCCTCACCCTCTCTGCCCTACTTGTACCTACCATCACCCAGCTGGGATAGCTTGCCGTTTTTGTGTCCACTGCAACATCTATGGACACTTTACAGTGAACTGTCGCATTGGCCCACGTCAATAAGCTCAAGCTGTTCAAGCTCCTGCCCCGCCAGCTCAACCTCTCGCTATCCAGGGTAACCAAGCAAGTCATGCCCCCGCTACTCATGCACGAGCCTTCTACGCATGTGGTGACTCTAATGATTTCGCAAATGTCTGCCCGAACCATGTGGTGAAACAAGAACCACAGCAACCACCGTAGCAGCAACAACAACAACAGCATCAGCAGTAACAGCCACCGCAAGAAGCAGCCCGTGGACGAACTTTCAACATCAACGTCCGCCAGGCTCAAACTGACAAAAATGTTGTCAATGGTACGTTTCTCGTTAATGGTATTTATGCTTCGTGTTTATTTGATACGGGAGCAGATAACTGTTTTGTGTCATTTGAATTCGAGAAGCTCCTAAACCGTAAATGTGCTAACCTACCAACGTTGTTCGACGTAGAAATCGCCACTGGAAGAACCGTCACCGTTAGTTCTGTTCTTCGTGATTGCACTCTCGAGCTCAAAAATCACGTTTTTCCGATCGACCTCATTCCAATGCAACTTGGTAGTTTTGATATCATAGTAGGCATGGATTTTCTTCATGAAAAGCCTTCTACGCATGTGGTGAAGTGTCTCTAAGGAACTGAAACTCATGTCATGCGTCTAAGCAAGTAAGTATCTCCGCAAGGAATACAAAGCTTTCTTGGCATACATCGTAGTAGCGGAGAAGGAAAAGAAAGAGAAGGCAATGGAAAAGGTGGTCATGGTTCGTGATTTTTCCTAATGTCTTTCCTGACGATCTACCTGGTTACGCCTGAGCCTTAATTTCAAGACGAAATTTCCTAAAGTAGGGGAGGCTGTAACAACCTGACTTTCCGGGTCGAGGTCAAAGGAAAGTCATAGTACAAGTCAAGTCAAAGTCAAGACGTGTCATTATTCAGATATGTCATTTCTTGCTTAATTATTGCTTAAATTAACTATAATACGCTTGTTATCGCACGTTAAACGCTATTTACAAATGCATACTATCACAATCTTACTACCGTTATCACAACGTAACGCAAACTCAAAACGTAGCATGGTTATTTAGGTTTATGATTTATATTGTGTGCTATTATATGCCTTACTTGTGTGTGCTTTATATATGTCTTTGGATGTTATTCGCAAACGCAATCGCGACTCTATCGCATCGCAATCTCATCGCAACTCGAAAAGTAGATTCCTTTTAAGTATGTAGTAGTCATGTTATTTGTATAACTAGTTGTTAAATATCGTGTGGTTATCTCATCGCATCACTTAATCACAACTCGCTTAAACTCAACGCAACGCTTAACGTACGAAACGAAAGCTGGAATACTAACCCGCGCGAGCCAACTGATCGAACGGCCATTCGATCGAATGGACATCCGACCGGATGACCATCCGACCGGATGGCCATCCGCTCGAACGACATTCCGATCCACTTGACTCCACACCGCCTTTCACCCTTTCACACTATAAATACCCTCCTGTCACATCGACTGTTCATTGATGTGACAGCTTCATCTGACCTACATGCTCCCAAGCTCTTTTCTCTCAATTCGTCGTGATTCTTGTAAGTTTTCTTCCTAAATCTTATACTTCCATTTTCATTACACACTTTCTCATCACCTTCTCCATCAAATCACTACTTTTCACCGTGAAATCATCTGATTTTGGGCTGTTTTAGAGAGACGTCACCTCGGTTTCTTATGAACACCGAAGTGTGACCTCATCTCATCAAAGTTAGTTCAGATCTAAAGGATTTCCACACTCATAACTTGAAATCTTGTTGAGGTTACGACATATTTCAACAATTACCGACTGTTTCAAGCTTTTCTTCAAACATTCCTTACTTTTTACTAAAAAACCGTTAGAATCTGGACTCGTTTAGGCTCCCTACTCATTCTCTAGTTGAGGACCGGTCTGAGAATGGATTTCTACCAAAGAAGATGACCAATTCACGGGTTGAACATGAAACTCCATCAAGAACAGTTAGGTCCGATCGAATTGGGTGGTTCCCATAATGACTGAGTTGGACTTGGTACAGTTTCCGTTGTATGACACGTCGTCACGCCATCTCGGTTAAACCGCAAAAATTTTCAACTTAACAGATTTTACAAAGTTTTTCAACCCAAACATTTGCTCGATTAAATAGCCATCCGATCGGATCACCCTCCGATCGAATGCCTATTCGACCAGGTGACTTGTAATTTCAGCACTTTAACAATTTTACAAAACTTCAAAGAATATCAACTCTCGGTCGAATAGCCATCCATCTGGATGACCATCCGACCGGATGACTTGACATATAGAAACACTTCACATTTTTCAAAATGCTACAACGAAAACTTCAAAGTTCAAAACATTTTACAAACACACTCCTTCAATCGAATGACCAGACGACCGAATTGTCATCCGTCCGGATGACCCTTTGTCCGGACGGTCATCCGATCGAACCACCATCCGATCACTCCTCTCACTCGACGCACTGTTTCACGCACCTTTCAAAGCTTACGCTATCGTTCTCTGATCAGGCTAACCTCCAAGCACTCCCTTCAATCCAAGGAAGTGTTTATTTGCTAAACAAGCTCAGTGAGTATACTCAAACCCCTTTTCTTTGACGCACTTCGGGTGTTACATACATTACCTATATTAAATCACATCGAACACACAACGCAAACACTTTTAACGCTAACCGCTCTCGCATGTTATACGTGACTCGATGAATGCTTGTGTGTTTTGTTTACACACTATTTGTTTGCCTGACACCTTAGCAACGATAGTACTATAGTTTGGACTCAGCACCTATCGTGGACAGGGGTTGTTAAGGGTTTTACTTCACATGGTTACAGTGGTGATAATGTGTTATGCATTCTACAACTCGCAGTCATGTCGGTTGCATATTTCATTGTCGATAGCTTACTTGATTCACATTTCTACGTGTTACATGTTGTTTATGCATAAATCGCTTTCGCTATACTATATGCGATTAAACTTGTATGCTCACCTATACACCATGTGTATTGACTTTATTTTAACATATGTGACAAGTGTTTAGGATCCCATGTTTGCTACTCGTTTATGGAATCAAGTTAGGTGGTCTAGAAACCCCCGAATAAAATCTGAGTTGTCGAAACTGTTATTTGTCTCTGAGAACAATATCTGTATTAACTATTTTTACTTTATATGTTTATGGTATGGGACATGAATGTTAAATATATGGTAATTTATAGTTGTTATGGATTCTCTTGGACAATCTGTTTCGCTCAGTGCCACGCCCTGATGTTTCCGCCATCGGTTGGGGTATGACACAATGAAGTTTGGATGAAAATTACAAGCTGGTGAAACATTCCAAATGTTATTCATTTCTCAGTCAAAGACATACTTAGCCTACATGAAAGTCTGAAGGGATCGGCGAATTACTGATGTTCCATCAATTATACATATTTTAGTGCATAATTACCCCAAATTCCAAGTACTTTTATGACTTTTTAGTTTCAAATGCTATCTAAATCGTTACTATTTGACTAATATAATTTTCTAAGGTCTCGAGATGAAAAGAAGTGAAAACTGAGAATAAATGAAGTAAAAACCCAAGATTCTAAGGAAATCAGCAAGTTTCCAGATAGGTACAGCCATGCCAGGCTGCAACACCAAGAAGCACAAAGTCAATAGGTCAACCCAAGAATGGTCAACAAAAGTCCACGAGATGCGGACGCACGTCCGTGCACACCTAGGCACGTCATGCTTAGCTAAAAACGAATCGTAAAAGCTTCAAGAACTGACAAGAATGCCGCATGTTCAAGCCCTGTTGGGCCACATGTCCATGCACGATTGTGCATCTTTAGGCACGCCCATGCTTATAACGGAATGAAACAGAAAGGACCGAGAAGAAATGAGAAGTTGTGGGAAAAAGGGGCAGGCATGGCCATGCACCTCCATGTATAGCTCAAAAACCAACAAAATTAAGCTAGACATCAGTGTAGCACGACCGTACACCCACGTGCCTATCTTCTGATATCTTTGAACAGTGGAATTTAAGCACAACCATGCATTGTTTGGGCATGGCATACTGATGTGCTAAAAGTGGTCAAATAAAACTACTAATATTAATCTAAACTAGACACGCAAAGTTTTAAATTTATAAAGACAGACTCTCTAAAACTTAGACCAGACAACCGGCAAGTGTACCGATCAGTGAAGTATAGCTAAAGTAAGTACGAGTATCGAACCCACGAGACTCTATTTAATTACGCTAACTAGACTCTATCTAGACGAAAACTGACACAAACACGACACAAACCATTTTTATATTTGTGGGGGGGGGGGGATTTCTAAATTACCTAAAATTGCAATTTAAATTAAATTAATTAACTAAATTAACGAACCACGAATTAACTTGGCTTTTACTCAGATGGTTGAAACAACTACCTAGACTGGATCCTGGTTTGCATTGGTAATCATGTTATTAGGATATTACTTATTATGCTACCGGGATCTTCAAATAATAAACCTGTCGAAATACCGAACAAGACCCCTGACCCTTCTCAAGAAGACACTTATGGCAATCTAAAGGCTGTTACGAACACCGGTTGGTCTAGACTCTCTCATAGGCTATCTAAGTGATTTACGAAAGCACCATAATTCGATTTACTCCCTCAGAGGCTATTAACCTAGGATAGACTCAGGTTCTTGATTAGACTCCCTCACAGGCTATAAACCTAGGTTAGACTCGGGTTCTTGATTACACTTGTTAGACAACAATCGTGAAGGCAACTAGTTCAGACTCCTCACAGAGCTCCTACCTAGCAATTTAATGACTTAGACCTAACAATAAAGTCGCACCCCATAGCTATTGAAGTTAGTAGAACACTTAAACTTATTTAATTACCGATTATTACTTCTAAGGTGTATTGGCCAATTAACCTTAAAGATTACAAAATAATTTCATAATCTTGCATGAACCTACTCCGTGAAAGACATTCACCAACATTCATAGGAATCAACAAAAGACAATTAAACAATTTTAAGCATGCAAACACATCCAACCAATAATCAAGTCGACTACTTTTGCAAATAATCCATAAAAAACTAAATATCCATAATAAAAATCAAAACTTTACATAACCATTCATCCATGTCTAGGCAGTAAGTAAATTTAGCCAATCATAGTCATTGAAACAATCACAATTTTTTTTAATAACTAGAAACATGGTGAAAAACAAGAAACAAAGAATAAAGACACCTAAATAGTGAAAAGATGACCCAGATGACTTCCTAAGCTTCCGATCTTCAACCAGTTGCTTCAAGCTTTCAAAAACGCTCCAAATTGCTCCAAACTTTCGCTCAAGTTTCTGCTGATTCGTGATTAGGGTTAATTTGAAGTTAATGAAGTATTTATGTATAATTTCAGCAAGTTTCCCAGCTCCAAAACAACTCTGTCGCGATTTCAACCCTTTTCGCGCTACACAAAGGGTATTTGTCCAATTGGTAGCGCGACGCGGCGCGTTAAAAGTCAACCGAGTCAAATCCTTCTTCTCACGACACGCTGAGGCTTCAGCTGATCCCGTTGCGACACACGAGGGACCTTAAAATCTCATTTTCCTATTCCGTTTATCTCTTGATCACCCGTTCATGTTTCGGCACTTGGTTTTAGCAATTTTTGGCTCGTTTTCCACTCTTTTCAGCTCTTTTCACCAACCAAGCCTGTAAAGCATAAACGGATCAGAAGTAACTAATTCTAACTAGAAACTAATGAAAATGAAATGAAAACTATAAAAACTTTACACGATAAATGTATGTATTTTTCAATACATTTCATACCCATTCCATCGCTAGAGTAAAGCTTCATGAAGGTTCTTATGTGAGACAAAAAATGAAAGAAACAAAAGGAGACAATTGTACACACGAGGACCATGCTTTATCTCCCCAAGGACAAGATGGTTCTAGAACTCCTTAGTCTCTAAGCTAAAATCTCACTATAAATAGAGGGCTCTTAAAATTCCTTCACCCCAAAGAGGGCTCTCATGCCCCTATACTCACCCCTTGGAGTTTAAGGATCACTCCACAAAATCACTTGTAATAAATTAGTTTGAGAGAGAGAGAGAGAGAGAGGGAGAGAGAGAACTTGTAATCAACAACCCTTCTCAAGTTGTTTGATCTTATACTACTTGATCCTTCATGATTCACTCAATAATCATTGTTTGTGGACAAGTTATGCCTATTATTGGCTAAACCCTTTATGTTTCTTGGGTTGAATATGAAACTTGGTATGAATTAAATGTTCAATCTTTGGCAAAGTATTGTGTTGTGTCTTTAATAATTCCTTCTACCCTTATATTTCGTAATGATCTTGTGACCTGTTTGGTCTATGATCATGTGGGAGTTCTTGATAACCAAAGGAGGTGAAGCTTATTAGTACACTTGTCGTATGTAACAACCCATATAATATTAAGGGAAATCCGATCTTGGAGAAGTGGTTGACCCATTTGTGGAAACACATCTTATGATTGACCCTCGTTTATCAAGAATATCTTTGTTCGCCTGCACGGTCTACATGCTAGGCATCAATGATTAACCAATTTTTGGTTCTGTGACTCGTCTAACATGGTCTATATGTTAGATTTGGGCGATCCAAGAGTTGGTGAAACCATGTTAAAATACTATATGTCTTTATATATATTTTATTATTATAACGCCACCCGTTAAATAAAGATCAATCATCTTAATTAATCACAAGTGTCATTACCACCCGTGGGGAGCACTTTGATATATCCTTGCTACCTTTGAAGTGAGAAAAAGGTATGCTAAATAGAGGATCGCAAGCCATGGTAACCATGTAAAAGAAAGATGAGTAGTTGGATGTAACTAACCCAAGATTAGGGGATTGTTCCTTAAAAAGAACCTTTCTATAAGATTGGGCAATGGAATATCTTTAACCGGCTCTAATTCTATTTTAACCTTAAAGTCACATCTTGTAAATCTAATAAAAATTCGTCGATAACCATAGCTAAGAGCCGAGTCTTTGAGTTAATTAACCTTACATCTTGCCAATAAAGTAACTAAAATTCATCCCAAGTGGATTCGGAAATCCAAAGCAACACTCTTTATGCTCTTAATATTCTCTACTAATCATCTATTACTTGCTTTTCTCTTCTTGTTTTAATATAAAAATAACAAAAGAAAATTAATTAAACTAATTGGTACTTAATATGTACCGAATGCAACATATAAATTATATCAAATAAGGTATAAAATCAATCATTTTTAGTACTAATGTTGGAAAAATGTGTTTCTTTGTATACTTTTGATTTTCAGGATTAAAAGAGCTTAAATGTACAAAAGGAACAAATTAACGGCAAAAACCAGCATAAATACAAAAGAAAGGAAGTTGATGCATCATACTGAACCTCCAAGCTTCACCCCAAGACCAAAAACAACGAATCAGAAGATAAGCACGGGGCCATGCCACCAAGGTATGGGGTCGTGCCCCACTCCAAATTCTATGTAGAAAAAGACAAAAGAAGCAGACAAGAGTCACGGGCTATGGTCAACTCCTAGATATGCAAATCTTGGATAGTACAACAAGTACAATGGCCACGGGGCTGTGACGTGACATACGGGGTCATGCAAGCATACGGGCTGACACATCTCATTAACTGAAGACAGAGAAGAAGGGGGGACGGGCCGGTGCTGTCACACCCCCAAAATCCACCTGCGGAGTATCACCGCTTGGAGGCGTGACTGACCAGGATTAAGCCACCAATCATATTCAACAATGAAATATAAATAAGATAAACTAAACACAATATAATTGGTGTCCAAAATAAGTTAACCAAATTCAAGCATCAGCGGAAGAATAAAGTTGTAAAACCAAATCATAAGTTTTAAAAGTTCAAATGTTCCACATGGAACTCCACATTCCATGTCCCACAACGACTCTTCCCCATGCAAGCTCCAGCTAAGTACCTAATTACCTACAAAGCATGTAGTAACGAGTCAACAACAAAGTTGAGCGAGTTCACAGTTGGGTGTTCGTTTTAAGTTGTTCCAAAAACAGTTTCCTTTATCTGGAATCCTGGCCGTGGGGGTTACCCCATAGTTGAAAGTGTGTTTTGTTTAATCCCGTTTACTCTGGTAATTCAGCCATGGGGGCTACCCCATGTTTAATTATCTGGCTCTTCGGCCGTGGGGGCTACCCCATGTATATACTACTAGACTCGTTACCATATCGACCACTGACTTTAGTCATGTTTATGTGCCCTTAGCGTCAATGTCTATCATCATTGACGTGCCCAGATCCATTAGTTCACGCCCGTCCTCTGCGGCACGGTGTGAGGCTTGTCAGACCTAAATAGCGCTATCTAACTAATGACCCGCTCGCCATTGGCCCGACGATTAAGTCGATATAAAAAGGAGGGACTTCGTGATAGAGTTTTGGTCTAGTGAAAGTTAACTGTCCATGAGGACGAGGAATTATATTCCTGAGCCCATATTGTCCTACCCCAGAAGGACGAGGAATCCATATTCCTTAACCCATTCCCAACCCCTGGGAATCGCATGCTTTGTAGAAAAGTGTGAACTCACCTTAGGTTAGCTTAGCGGATAAGTAAAGGTCAATCGAGCTGCTAGGGGTCAACCACGTCCTAACATGGTTACCATACAAGTCAGGTCTAGGTTCACAGAGTGCACGTATGTTAACACAGAGATAGCAAGTTACGAACGCATGGTATACACAACATACACGTAAAGCAATATCAGACAAGTAAATAACATAGCCCAATGCGAATAGCCGGCCCAACCTATTGTGCGATCAGCACAACTTGTGCGATCCACAATGGGTTGTGCGATCAGCCCTAAACCCGGCCCAAACATAAAACACGGCCCAAACAATAATACATGTGGATCTTGTGCGGTCCGGATATCTTGTGCGATCCGGTCGACTTCTGCGATCCGAACATCTTATGCGACTGAGATTTTGGGCCATTCGGTCCAATAATATGCTGAGTCCAATTACTGTGTAAGGCCCAAGACTTGTGCGATCATGCATAACTAACTTATACTATGAGTTTAAACAATTGTACCTATCTTGTGCGATTGGAAGCTTGTGCAACCAGATCAAGTCTTGTGTGACTTGATCTTGTGCGACCGACAAGCTTGTGCGATTAGTTGTTTAATATCCGAAATCATGGCAATCAGTTATATTGTTTCCATTTATGTATATATCAATCAACAACTAACAGTTTCCATTCATACAAATAGATCGATCAAACAAGGGTTTTAACATTAATTCTTATGAACCCTAAACACAATCAAAATATGAACAATAATCATAACACTTAACCATATTAACCTGATTCATATCCTTGATCACTAGCATGCATACTAACATAACAATCCCCCCCACAATACATTCGAACAGGAGCATATCACAACCGGTTATCATTCAATCGATTCTAGATCATTATCACATAATCATCAACTCTACATAATTCAAAACATGCTACACAATATGAACCGATTTCATGAACATCATACTTCATCAATTTTCATTACGCATACCATCTCTAAATCATCATGTAAAACATATAAGCCAACACATCATCAATCATTAAATCAAAAGTATACACTAACCGGTTAAAGAATGGAACGAGAGTTGATCCGAATGATAAAGTTTCAAGAGAGATGGGATGTGGCTGCCGTCGAGTTTGAGAGGAGAGAAAGAGAGTAGGGTTTGTAAACTTTGTGTGATTAGGTAAAGTGTGGGATTTATGCTAACACCCTAGGTGTTGTGCGAGTTGATGGAGTGGGCCGAACCCTCCTAATGGGCTGCCCTTTATGGGTTTCGAGTACTACAAGTGTAACCCGAATGGGCTTGTGCGATCGGCCAAGTGTTGTGTGATCAGTTTATTTTTGTGTGATAATATTACATACATACATGCATTCACATAATCAGATAACATAATAACATAATATTCCATTGATCATCAAAGTTCATATAGTCACATAGGATTCACATACGTTACATTAACACAAAGATAGGTTCTGAAATACGAGTTGTCACATTATCCCCAAGTTGAAAGAAATTTCATCCCGAAATTTGGTACGTACTCACTGAGGAAGCTAGTTAAGTTGCATGGTTTTCCTGGGGTGTCACATCCTCCCACCGTTGATCTGGAATTTCGTCCCGAAATTCCTCAGTGGCTTCAGCCTCAGTAGTGGTTGTACTGTTCTCGAACAATTGGGGATACTTTTGTTTCATCTGATCTTCGCGTTCCCAGGTGAACTCTGGGCCACGACGGGAGTTCCAACGAACTCGAACGAGAGGTATTCTAGTGCGCTTGAGGACCTTAACGTCCCGGTCCGTGATTTCAACTGGTTCCTCGACGAATCGTAACTGCTCGTCGATAGTGAGCTCCTTCAAAGGAACTATGAGGGTCTCATCTGACAGACACTTCTTCAGATTCGACACGTGGAAAACGTTGTGAACTCCACTGAGTTCTGTTGGTAGGTTCAGTTTGTAGGCCACCCTGCCTATTTTCTCAATGATTTCAAATGGTCCAATGTATCGTGGATTAAGTTTGCCTCGTTTGCCAAAAATAACAACACCCTTCAAGGGTGAGACTTTGAGTAGCACTCGATCCCCAACCTGGAACTCGAATGGTTTCCTGCCCTTATCGGCGTAGCTTTTCTGACGGTCACGAGCTGCCGCCATTCGTTGTCGTATTTGAGCAATCCTTTCTGTTGTGTCTACCACAAGTTCTGGGCCAGTGACCTGACTATCCCCCACCTCTGCCCAACAAAGAGGTGATCGGCATTTACGCCTGTACAATGCCTCAAATGGAGCAGCCCGAATGCTGGTGTGGTAACTTTATTATACGAGAATTCCACTAGTGGCAGATGTTTTTCCCAACCGTTGCCAAAGTCAATCACACATGCCCTAAGCATGTCTTCAAGGGTCTGGATGGTGCGTTCAGACTACCCATCTGTTTGCGGGTGATAAGCTGTGCTCATATCTAAACGTGAGCCAAAGGACTTGTGCATTGATTGCCACAGTTTAGAAGTAAAACGTGCATCACGATCAGAGATAATGGAGGTGGGCACCCCGTGCCTCGAGACAACTTCCTTCCAGTAAACGTCTGCTAAAGTAGAGAACGTGTCTGTTTCTTTGATAGCCAAGAAGTGTGCAGACTTTGTGAGTCGATCCACGATCACCCAAATAGTATCATTTCCACGTTGAGATCTAGGCAGGCCAGTAACGAAATCCATGGAAATCTGCTCCCATTTCCATTGTGGTATTTCTGGTTGTTGGAATAGGCCTGAGGGTTTCTGGTATTCGACTTTAACTCTCGCACAAGTCAAACACTTGCCAACGTAAGTTGCTATGTGAGCTTTCATGCTAGGCCACCAGTATGTAGTTTTCAAGTCGTGGTACATCTTATCCGAACTAGGATGTACGGAGTAACGAGACTTGTGTGCCTCGTCCATCACAAGCTCTCGTAGGTTGCCATAGAGTGGGACCCAAATGCGTCCTGTTACGTAGTAGGCACCGTCTGCCTTTTGTTCTAACCGCTGTCTTGAGCCGCGTAGGGCTTCAGCCCTGACTTTTTCTGGTTTCAATGCTTCTACCTGAGCATCTCGTACCTGTGCAGGAAGACTAGACTAGATGGTAAGTTGTAATGCTCGCACGCGCTTAGGCGTAGTGTCCTTTCGACTGAGAGCGTCAACCACAACATTGGCTTTGCCTGGATGGTACTTGATCGCGCATTCGTAATCATTCAATAGCTCAACCCATCTACGTTGACGCATGTTTAGCTCCTTTTGTTTGAAGATATGCTCGAGATTCTTGTGATTGGTGTAAATGGTGCACCTGGTACCGTACAGGTAATGTCTCCATATCTTAAGTGCAAAAACAACAGCTCCCAGCTCCAAATCATGCGTAGTGTAGTTCCATTCGTGAATCTTAAGTTGACGTGACGCATAAGCAATGACCTTGTCACGTTGCATCAGCACACATCCAAGTCCCTGAATGGATGCGTCGCAATAAACCACAAAATCGTCTGTGCCTTCAGGCAGTGAGAGGATAGGGGCGCTACAAAGTCTATCCTTTAAGTGTTGAAACACAGTTTCCTGTGCATCACCCCAACGATAGGTGACACCTTTCTGAGTTAATGAGGTGAGAGGTTGCGCAATCTTGGAGAAATCCTTGATAAACCTTCTGTAGTAACCTGCCAAGCCCAAGAATTGGCGAATTTCCGTTGGTGTTCTAGGTGCAGGCCAGTCCTTGATCGAGTCTACCTTGGATGGATCAACATGAATCCCATCCTTGTTTACCACGTGGCCTAGGAAATGGACTTCACGAAGCCAGAAGTCGCATTTCGAGAACTTTGCATAAAGCTGTTCTGTTCGAAGGAGTTCCAACATAAGTCGTAGATGCTGCCCGTGTTCCTCCTGGCTCTTAGAATAGTTCAGGATGTCGTCAATGAAAACTATAACGAACTTATCTAGGTAAGGCTTGCACACTCGATTCATAAGGTCCATGAAAACCGCAGGTGCGTTTGTCAGCCCAAAAGGCATGACCAAAAACTCGTAGTGTCCATAACGAGTTCTAAAGGCTGTTTTGGAGACGTCCTCCTCTCGGACTCTCAGCTGGTGATATCCCGATCTCAGATCAATCTTCGAGTAGAAGCTCGACCCTTGCAGCTGGTCGAATAGGTCATCAATGCGTGCAAGAGGATAGCGGTTCTTCACCGTCACCTTGTTGAGCTCGCGGTAGTCGATGCACATTCTGAAGGTACCGTCTTTCTTCTTCACGAATAGTACTGGTGCTCCCCATGGCGAAGAGCTAGGATGAATAAAACCCTTGTTCAAAAGCTCTTGTAGTTGCGTGGACAGTTCTTCCAATTCTGATGGAGCTAGGCGATAAGGTGCTCGAGCTATGGGCGCTGCTCCAGGAGCCAGCTCGATTTGAAACTCGACTTGGCGATGAGGCGGAAGACCAGGTAATTCCTCAGGGAATACCTCAGGAAAGTCACGTACGACCGGAAAATCTTCTATCTTCTTCTCTTTCTTCGAGGTGTCCGTAACGAGAGCCAAAATAGCAGTGTGGCCCTTTCGCAAACACTTTTGGGCCTTAAGGAAAGAGATGATGCTCACAACAGCACCACTCTTGTCGCCACGAATCATAAGAGGTTAATCACCTGAGCGAGGAATACGGACGATCTTCTCGTTGCAAAGAATCTCTACCTTGTGTTGGGATAACCAATCCATCCCAATGACAATGTCGAAACTACCGAGGACGATAGGAATGAGGTCGATAGAGAAGGTCTGATTAGCAAGAACAAGGTTACAACCCTTGACTACATGTGTGGCCTCTAAACTCTTACCATTAGCTAGCTCTACAGTGTGCTTGGTGTTCAAAAGTGTTGGGGTACGTTTAAGCATTTGACTGACTTTTAAGGACACGTAGCTAGTATCGGCACCCGAATCAAATAAAACAGTAACATAAAAGTCGTCCAGTAGGAACTTACCCGTCACCACATTGGGATCGTTCCTTGCTTCACCTTGGCCAATCACGAATACACGACCCCTTGCACCATTGCCGTTGTTACCCCCGTTGTTTCCATTCCCCTGGTTGTTATTAATGTTGTTGTTGTTCTGGTTCTGGTTCAGTTGGGGACAATCTCTCTTGAAATGGCCTTCAGCTCCACACTGATAGCACCCTCTGTTGTTACCTTGCTGCTGGTGTTGATTCTGTGGGGCTTGTTGTTGATAACGATTCTGATTCGCGGGACGTAAACTTCTGTAATCCTTTGCGGCGTGGCCTGGCTTGTTGTACTGATGACAGTTACTTCTGGTGCATGGCCCGCTGTGATGTAAGTTGCAGCGATTGCATTTGGGGTGAATTCCCCTGTACCCACTTTGACTTTGACTACCAGATGATTGCTGACCAGGGCTCTTGTAGTCGTCAGTCCTTCTCTGCTGAGACTGAGATTGAACAGAAGTTGAACCTTTGCTTGAAGCTCCATCCCATTTTTGCTTGTTGTCACTAGGAGCATCTGAAGTAGCTGTAGCACTAATACGCTTTGGTAACCTGCTCTGCTCCACCGCCTGATCAGTGAGACGATGAGCCAATTGAACAACTTGCTGGATAGTGGTGAGGTTAGCTGAAGTCACATGACTTTGAATCTCTGGCACTAAGCCCTTAAGGTATAGTTCGTTGCGTTTGATGGGAGGATCCACCATAGTAGGACACAAAATAGCTAGCTCATTTGATCTTTTTGTATAAGCTTCGATTTCTGACCCCGTCATCTTTAAGTTGAAGAACTCCACCTCGAGTTTGTGAATATCATCACGGTTGCAGTACTCTTCCTTAATCAAATCCTTGAAGGTGTTCCATGGGGTGGCATTAGCAGCAACTAGCCCCAACATTTGGACCTGAGCGTTCCACCATGTGAGCGCTACGCCTTCGAGTGTACCAGTAGCATACTTCACCCTGCGAGCCTCAGGGCATTCACACATCTCGAAAACAGATTCGAGCTTTTCAAACCAGTGGAGGAGACCTACAGCACCTTCGGTACCACTAAAGGTACTAGGTCGACAGTCCATAAAGGTCTTGAAAGTGCACACAGGAGGCTGTGCGGGTTGACCTCCTGCCTGAGCGACTGCAAGTGCCGCAGCAACTTGTTGGTTAATCAGAGCCGTCAACTGGGCTTGTGTCATGTTAACGCGTCCGCTCATGATCTTCATATCAAAGGAAACCTGAGTGAGAGAGAGGTTCGCGAAAATGCGATGACAGAAGAGAGTAAGCACACAGGGTTCGAGCAACAGTTGTTATACTAACTAAGCATACCATGAGCAAAGTTCTACGTAATCTAGCAAGTAGGCAATATAAACATAAATCATATCACCTAGAATGTCGAGCCTTGCACATGGAGTGAAGCGTCGTTGTGGATTGTTGAGCACTGTACAGGTTATTGTCTGGTTTTAACAAAAACTTTTTCCCCATTAAAGCCAAGTTCACTATAACCAATGGCTCCGATACCAATCTGTCACACCCCTAAAATCCACCTGCGGAGAATCACCGCTTGGAGGTGTGACTGACCAGGATCAAGCCACCAATCATATTGAACAATGAAATATAAATAAGATAAACTAAACACAATATAATTGGTGTCCAAAATAAGTTAACCAAATTCAAGCATCAGTGGAAGCATAAAGTTGTAAAACCAAATCATAAGTTTTAAAAGTTCAAATGTTCCACATGGAACTCCACATTCCATGTCCCACAACGACTCTTCCCCATGCAAGCTCCAGCTAAGTACCTAATGACCTACAAAGCATGTAGTAACGAGTCAACAACAAAGTTGAGCGAGTTCACGGTTGGGTGTTCGTTTTAAGTTGTTCCAAAAACAGTTTCCTTTATCTGGCATCCTGGCCGTGGGGGTTACCCCATAGTTGAAAGAGTGTTTTGTTTAATCCCGTTTACTCTGGCAATTCAGCCGTGGGGGCTACCCCATGTTTAATTATCTGGCTCTTCGGCTGTGGGGGCTACCCCATGTATATACTACTAGACTCATTACCATATCGACCACTGACTTTAGTCATGTTTATGTGCCCTTAGCGTCAATGTCTATCATCATTGACGTGCCCAAATCCATTAGTTCACGCCCGTCCTCTGTGGCACGGTGTGAGGCTTGTCAGACCTAAATAGCGCTATCTAACTAATGACCCGCTCGCCATTGGCCCGGCGATTAAGTCGATATAAAAAGGAGGGACTTCGTGATAGAGTTTTGGTCTAGTGAAAGTTAACTATCCATGAGGACGAGGAATTATATTCCTGAGCCCATACTATCCTACCCAAGAAGGACGAGGAATCCATATTCCTTAACCCATTCCCAACCCATGGGAATCCCATGCTTTGTAGAAAAGTGTGAACTCACCTTAGGTTAGCTCGGCAGATAAGTAAAGGTCAATCGAGCTGCTAGTGGTCAACCACGTCCTATCATGGTTACCATACAAGTCAGGTCTAGGTTCACATAGTGCACGTATGTTAACACAGAGATAGCAAGTTACGAACGCATGGTATACACAACATACACGTAAAGCAATATCAGACATGTAAATAACAAAGCCCAATGCGAATAGCCGGCCCAACCTATTGTGCGATCAGCACAACTTGTGCGATCCACAATGGGTTGTGCGATCAGCCCTAAGCCCGGCCCAAACAATAATACATGTTGATCTTGTGCAGTTCGGATATCTTGTGCGATCCGGTCGACTTGTGCGATCCGAACATCTTGTGCGACTGAGATTTTGGGCCATTCGGTCCAATAATATGCTGAGTCCAATTACTGTGTAAGGCCCAAGACTTGTGCGATCGACACTATCTTGTGCGATCCACAAATCTTGTCAAATAAAGGCCATGACTGGCTAATCTCTTACATCACTTGGTGAAGACAAGTCATTTATGTATTACTTTTGATTTCCATGCTTTGGTTAACTTTTTAATTGCATTTATATTAATGACTTTAATATCTAGTTTTTTATATTGAAAGTGAACTTTATTCTATCATCTTTTCTTGTTTTGTTGATTCACTCATTCGTGTCTTTTCGGTCTATATAAAGCGAGTTAACTGTCTGGAAGGGGTTAGAAGGGTGGTTTGGGTAAAGTTCTTGCCTCGTTCAGTGTATAGATCTTGCGATTACTTGATTCAAGCTTACTCGGACTTCCTTTGAGGCAGATAGCATCAAATCGGGGGAAGTAAGAATGGCTTGAATCCCTTACAAATAAACTACTATTAAAACTTTAAACCGGCCATGCGGGACTGTATCCCTGCTGACTCAGACCAATATGGTCGAGGGTAGTGTTTCCTCCAAAAGAGGGACATGCCACATTTTGCATTAATAACTTACTTAATTATCTTTCAATAATCTAGCCTTACAGGACTATATCCCTGCTGAGTTAGACCAATATGGTTGGGGGTAGGGTTGCCTCCAAAAGAGGGACATGCCACTATAACTAAAATGATATCTTAAAAACCCAAAGTGTGAAAATCATCAAAGGATATGTAAAAGACGAGTCGGAACCAAGTGATTCAATCTGTTTCTTTTATTATTTTAGTGTTCTTTCTTTATTTTACTTTTTATAAACCTTTTCTCAAAATTTGGTTAGATTAGACGTTGATGATATTCCGGTATTAAAAGCTCTTGTGTCCTTGGACGACCTCGGTATCTTACCATCACTATACTACGACAACAATGGGTGCACCTGCCCTAGCGTGTTGTGGAGAGTGATAGTGTTATATCGTGTTTCATAAATTTAAAGCTCGATAAAAGAGTGAAAAGTTTTTAAGAAAAATAATAAAAATCATACACACCTCACACATGTAAAGTTTTTGGCGCAGTTGCTGAGGACACAAGGATTTTAAGAAAGTTTAAAATCGTCGGCCTAATCATTTTTATGCTTCTTTAATTTTTCTTCTTTTCTTCATTTTTCTACTTTCTACTGGAATAAGAAATGGCCGTGTTTGGTCAACACAGGGCTGTGTCAGACCTACAGTATAGAAAAGAATATGTTTTCTGGTTTCTAGAATAAAAGCACGGGTCATGTTACAGGAGCATGGGTCCATGTCAAACCTCCAGTATCTGGGAACCTTAAAACATAATCTTTTTTCTTAATAACACAGGGTCGTGCCTACATAGACACGGGGCCGTGCTACTCTTCTGATCATCAATTTTTGTGTTTTTGTTCGCAGAAATTCACACCATTCAGTATAATTCACAGAAAATATGTGAGGACCGTTTCGGGTCTTCGAATGCTCCGGCTGGTCAGATAATCTTCATATCACGTGCGGAATCCATGTATGAAGTTGAAAAACACAAGAACAATCTAATTAAACTGGTTTCTATTGATTATATTCAAGTACAGAACCACGAAACCAAATGGACAGAGCTTTCCCTCTCAAGTCCACACCCGATACAAATGACAAGACCTGATCCCCTATTTATAAGCAAACCCTCTCGTCCGAATACCTAGGGATGCCAAGATCTTTATGAGCGAGAGACCATTTGGGACGACAGAGTCCTTTCGCATGAAAGACTCTTTCATCCGAAAGGCTCTTTACATTACAATCCTGGCTCTCCTAACACGTTTACCTATACAATCAACTAAGACACTATACATTGACATTTATAGATATGATTGACGGAGGTAATAGAGATAATGCACTGACAAAATACAACATGGTGCATGACCTCCACCTCCGACAAAGACATAAAAGTACCACTAGAAGAACCGAGCGCTTTTTAAGGAAAAGACTTCAAGCTAAAAACCAAAAAAAGCCTCGACCCAAAACCTCCCCATGGCGGATTAACGTATTGTCATAGATTACATACCACCTACGGTCAGTAATTTTGGAGCCGCTATTAACCCACCTAATGTCGATGCTAACAATTTTGAGCTTCGACCTCACCTAATCCAAATGCTCCAAAATTCTATCACCTTTCACGACCTTTCACGACCTACCTGATGAAGATCCCTAAATGCTAACAATTCGGAAATATGTGACACCTTTCGGATCAACGGAGCCTCCAACGATGCTATCCGGCTTCGTATGTTCCCCTTTTCCTCAAAGATCGAGCCAAAGCTTGGCTAAACACCCTCCCAAGTGGGTCCGTGCACATTGGGATGAACTTGCCCAAAAATTTCTCTACAAATATTTCTCTCACGCTAAAACCGCCAAACTCATGACCGAAATTAATTCAAACTCTCAAGACGACGGGGAATCTTTTTATGAGACATGGGAAAAGTTCAAGGAGTTACTAAGGAAGTGGCATCATGGTCTTGAACATTGGCAACAAGTGTCCATTTTCTATAATGGGCTTTTACCACACACAAGGAAAATTCATGATTCTAACTCCGGGGGACTCCTTGGATATCGATGACCCGAGGAGATTTAGAACCAAATTGAGGAAATTGCTCAAAACAGTTTTCAATGGCACACCCCTAGGGGTTCAAATCAATAGCCTCGGATGCCCATAAAGTGGACTAAGCCACCTCTTGACAACCCAATTGAAGCCTTAACCAAAAAAATAAAGTAACTTAAATTAAATAAAACGGTTTCAGTTATGGCTTGTGAAGGATGTGGCGGACCACATGAAAGCTTGAGTTGTATGAAAGATATGGAAAACCAAACGGAAGTGGTGAACTACCTCAATAACCATCCATGACCACCGGGAGCCCCAAGTAACCCCGAGTGGCGAAATCATCCCAACTTTAGTTGGAGGGAATCGGGAGGTAACAACCAATAAAATCAAAATCAACGACCCAACTTTCAACAAAAACCCCGAAATGAGCAACAAGGCTTCCAACCACAACAACAAGTAGGTAGAGAAAGACTTAAGGATCTCATCACTCGTATTTTCTCCGAGTCCGACAAGCGGCATTCGGAGAGGTTCCTACAAACCAAAGCCGAAATTAGAAACCAACGAGCTAGTATGCAAAACACTGAAAAAAAAGTAAGCCAAACTTGCCCAAAATTTCTTCGAAAGACCATAAGGAGCCTTGCCTAGTAACACTGAACCAAACCCAATGGCCCAAGTAAACATCATCAATTTAAGAAACCAGAAAGTAGGACCCGATAATGAACCAACTTTACCCCAAATCACTACACAACCCACAAGCACACCCATAGCCAATAACCAAGAAAATACTCAACCCCAAAACACCGAACCAACCAAACCACCACTAGTCCCTTACCTCAGTCATTTACTTCACCAAAAGACTGACGAGCAATTCACCAAGTTTGTAAGTTTACTTAAACAACTTCACATCAACCTTCCTTTTGTTGAAGTCCTCACACAAATGCCAAAATACTCCAAATTCATGAGGGACTTCCTCACTCACAAAAGGAAGATTGAGTCGATTCAACAAGTTAACTTAGGTGAAGAATGCTCGGTGACACTCCTCAACAAACTCCCCCAAAAGAATATTGATCCTGGAAGCTTCAACATTCCTTGCTCCATAGGAGGATTTCCAATAAGCAATGCGCTTGCCGACCTAGGGGCTAGCATCAACCTATTGCTAGCCTCCATGTTCAAATGACTCAGACTAGGGAAGCCACATTCTACAAGGATGAGCATCCAATTTGCGGATAGGTCGGTAAAATACCCTTAAGGTGTCGTAGAAAATCTATTGGTCAAAGTTGGGGAATTTGTTTTTCCAGCCGACTTTGTAATACTTGACATGGAAGAAGACATCGAGATCCCGCTCATATTAGGAAGACCATTCATTGCCATTGCACGGACCATGGTAGATGACAAGGAAATAAAGTTTGAAGTGGGACAAATCATGGAGGGTGATTCGGTCAACTACATCAAAGAAATAGACTCGAGCTTAGACTACGCCCTCAATCGGTGCAACTTGGGGTGCGAGTCATGCTGCTCAGGTAACATTTGACCGATTTGGGTCTAGTCAAGGACCCTTATAAACGTGGCGCACCATGGATGCATTTCACGGACTATCCAATAATAAAGTAGTTTAATTAAACATAAGTTGTTCAAATTCAAAAAGTATGGCTTCCTTTTTGAAAAAGAACAAACATGTTTAAATTTTAATGTAGATTTTAGTTAATACTTTTATTTTTAAGTTTTCTTTTTTTTTTTTAGGAATAAGATACACTCGAAAGAAGGATGGAAAATAGGCAAAGGACGTTGAAACAGAACCACATGCACGTAAACAGATGTCTCCCAACGCAAAATCTTCAAAACAGTAAGTGCAGCACGGGGTCGTGTAAGGTAAGCATCCCCCTGTGCCTCAAGTCTGCAGAAAATAATTTTGTTTCTAGAACTGTTACACGGGGTCATGTTTTAAACACACCCCCATGCCTGTCTTATAGAAAATTTTTGTTACTGACACTTCTTACATGGGGTCGTGCATACCTGGCACGCCCCCGTGTCTGCCTTCTAGAAATTTTCTTAGAAGTATGATACTGGCACTTTTTACACGGGGTTGTATCCCCCAAGCACGCCCACGTGTCCAGTATCTGATTTTTTTTTTAATTTGTTGTTTTAAACCTACATTTATACATTTAATCAAATCTAATCCATTTTGGACACATTGAGAACAATGTGTAATTTAAGTGTGTGTGTGGGGGGGGGGGGGGCTTGAATTTGACAAGACAATACATTCTCGGTCCTTACCAACTAATCTAAGTAAGTAAATGATTGGGGAATTAGGACTATAAACCCTTTTTTTCTTTTTTTTAACCTTATTTTCTTTTTATCTCCTCACCAAAAACAAAATTTCCATTAGTTAACCCTTTTGAGCCTAAACATTTCGTTTCAAATCCCGCAAAATACAATTTTGCATAAATCACCCATCACCCAAAAACCTTTTAATTTTTACACCTCTTTATTTTAGTAAAATTCGGTTCTTTTGAAATACACAAAAATATGTGACTTAGTTATCTTGTGAATATTTATTCTATAAAAAAAATCGTTAGTTGCTTGAAATAAATAAGCAAACTTATTGCTTATAAGCCTTTAGTCTATATCTAAGTCACAAATAAATAAATTTTTCAAAAGAAAACCAACATTTTACGCCTTTACCCACTTTTCAAATAAAACTATCCTACCCCTAGCCAAAACCTACCTTTTTTAAAGTCCTCTTGATATTTACAAATATTATGTTAAAAAGGAGGAGGTTTGATTACTTGTCAAACATATGGTAGGAATAAGTTCCATACAGGACCGAGCGTTTCACTTATACATCTTCAGTCGAGTGTTGAGTGTTCAATTGTGAGGTATGTGAACTTGTATATAGCTTATTGAAATTAAAAAAAAAAAGGCATGTTATGCCCAAAAATATTTATTTTGCTTAGAAAGAGTTCTAAATTAATCATGTCGAATAGGATTGTAAATAAAGTAAAAACAAGAATAAATAAATCTTGGATTCCCGACACTCTAAAGCAAGACCCAAAAAACTTCTTCTCTACTTATTCCATTTGGGTGTGTAAGCAATATTAAAGAGTTTTGCATGATGACAAACAAAGATTCAAGTGTGGGGGTATTTGATATGCATCGAATGCAACATATAAATTATATCAAATAAGGTATAAAATCAATCCTTTTTAGTACTAATGTTGGAAAAAGTGTGTTTCTTTGTATACTATTAATTTTCAGGATTAAAAGAGCATAAATGTACAAAAGGAACAAATTAACTTTAAAAACCAGCATGAATACAAAAGAAGGGAAGTTGATGCATCATACCGACCCTCTGAGTTTCACCCCAAGACCAAAAACAACGAATCAGAAGATAAGCACGGGGTCGTGCCACCAAGGCGTCGGGCTGTGCCCCACTCAAGATTCCATGCAGAAAAAGACAAATAGAAGCAGACAAGAGACACGGGCCGTGGTCAACTCCTAGAGATGCAAATGTTGGATAGTACAGCAAGTACAATGGCGACGTGGCCATGCAAGCATACAGACTAACACAGCTCATTGAATGAAAACAGAGAAGAAGGAGGCATGGGGTGGTGCCCACCTATCACGGGGCCGTGTAAACCGTCTGTTTACAACTATAAATAGGGGTGCTTTGTTCAGTTGCAATTCGCCCCTTGGCAAACCACTTCTTTCACACCTGCCACCACTTCACCACTACAATACCATTATCATCCACCACATTCATCCATCATCCATCTTTAGAGTGTGTAGTAGTCTCGGGATCCAAGATTGATCGTGAGAGTTTTTATCAAGAAAAGGCCATGATTGGCTAATCTATTACATCACCTGGTGAAGATAAGTCATTTATGTATTACTATTGATTTCCAAGCTTTGGATAGATTTTTAATTTGGTTTGTATTAATGACTTTAATGTCTAGCTTTTCATATTGAAAGTGAACTTTATTCTATCATTTCTTCATGTTTTGCTGATTCATTCATTCGTGTCTTTACGGTCTATATAAAGTGCGTTAACTGCCTAGAGGGGGTTAGAAGGGTGGTTTGGGCAAGTTCTTACCTCGTTTAGTGTATTGATCCTACGAGAACTTGATTCATGCTTATTAGGACTTCCTTTGAGGCAGATAACATCAAATCGGGGGAAGTAAGAACGGCTTGAATCCCTTATAAATAAACTACTATTAAAACTTTAAACCAACCTTGCAGTACTGTATTCCTGTTGACTCAGATCAATATGGCCGAGGGTAGCAATGCCTCCAAAAGAGGGACATGCCACATTTTTAATTAATAACGTGCTTAATTGTCTTTTTGTGATCCGGCCTTACAGGACTGTATACCTGCTGACTCAGACCAATATGGCTGAGGGTAGCGTTGCCTCCAAAAGAGGGACATGCCACTATAACTAAGATAATCTCTTAAAAAATCCAAAGTGCGGAAATCATCGAAGGATAAGTAAAAGATGAGTTGGAACCAAGTGATTCTATCTTGTCTGTTTATTTCTTTTATTACTTTACTTTCTTTCTTTATTTTACTTTTTATAAAACTTTTCTCAAAATTTGGTTAGATTAGACATTAAAGATATTCCGGTATTAAAAGTTTTTTTGTCCTTGGACGACCTCGGTATCTTACCATCACCATACTACACCAACGATGGGTGCACTTTGTGAGTGCATAATGTCTATCACTTCCGTCAATCCCGAATCGTAGGAGAAAACTGATCAAAATAAGGTTTTATAGTGTTAAATATAGTGGAATGGCATAATTGTAAATAAAGAAAACTTCCATATGAGAACCCTAGAAATAGGAACCTTATGTTTAGAATTTAGGATTTTTTTGAATATTTGAAGCTTTGAAGGTCTAGAGGGAGAAACTATTGTTCAAGGTGAATCAAGGTGGTGTATTTTCATATTATTCAATAGAATCGCCGTTTATTATGTTCTTGTGTCGATCCACACACGTACACGGATTCCGCACGTGATACGTGTTCTTCGCAATCGTGTTAGGAGTTCAAATTCGATCTAGAAATGAATAGACAAATGGTATCAGAACGGGAGTTCGATTGCACGGATCAGAGATACAAGATTTCACAAAATTTCAGCAAATTTAGAGCAGAATTCGTCAAATTTTTCGCCTTCTACTCATCTTCTTCACTTTTTACACTTTAAATCTCAGATTTACATGGTTCTAATGGATAAAAACACTTAGATTTTTTATATGTAGTGCGAAAGACATTTTTGATTAAGCCTACAAAGTTTCAAAACAAAATTTGATGATTTAATGGTTCAATTTGATAAAAAAAAAAAAAAAGTAGTTGAAAAGTCGAAGTCGTCGCTGAACTGTTTGGTACGAAGTCGTAGCTTCGTACGAAGCTAGTTTGGTACGGAGGGACGTGTTTGTTGCTTCGTACCAAGCTAGAATAATCACTAGTTTAGTCTGCATGCTTGTTGCTTTGTAGGAAGCCATGATAATTGCATCTACCTTTTAGAACCCATGATGACCTGCATGCATATTGTTTTACAAATCCACGTTTACTCACATGCAAGTTTAATTAAGTACTCACTTTATTACAAAGATGCATTTGTACTAAAGGCCATGTTTTGAACACCCATAAGTTGTTCGAACTTTATAGCATTACGAACTCATACTGTTTGTATGAAACTGTTGTATTACGAACTGACTTCACTTCGTACGAACTCACACTTCGCTTCATACGAACCCACGGTTTGAACCTGCTTCGTACGAACCGAGAACAGTAATTACGAACCCAGGATTTCCTTTGTACAAACCGACATTGGTTTCTTGCTTCGTACTAAGCTGGGATAAACACATTTTTACGAACCTAGAACAACAGTTGTTTTTACGAATCCAGGCGATTCATACAAACTCATCAAGGTTTTTGGATTTGTACAAAGCTGATATCTTTGCATGAATCTGGTTAGTTTCATACGATCTCATATCTACTAACCCATAACTATGAACCGGCATTATCTTTTCAATCGTACGAAGCTAGTGACTTAGGTTTGTACGAACCCAGAATATTTTACGTATTGTTCATTTATTTCAAACTGAGACAGACCATCAATTACAGATCAATTGCATATTATTTCATACGAACACAGAATCACTGATTTATATCTTACGAATATGGGATATTATGAACCAAGTCTGATTGTTACAAACAGTTTGTTACAGATCTGCACTCGTTACGAATCAAGTGCTCAAGTATCGACATATTAGTTTGTCGAATCTGATTCATAAATCTGAATCAAGTGTTGTTCGAACAGAAACAATTTTTATGAAGTTACTTGTGCGAACCCAAACTGTTTTACGAACCCAGGTATTACACAACAAGTGTTGATCAGTTATTATCTGAGTTTACACAGATCTGCAGAATTTGTTAAAACTGATGTCATTCGCTGAAATCTTCGTTTATACATTCACTCAATAGTTTGTCCGTAGTAAAGAGTCGCTGTAGAATTATCATCGGCGGGAGTGTAAATACGCAGAATTATTCACTATTTGCTAAATTGTCAGCCGCAAAATCATATATTTGCAGAATCGGTTTGGTTTTGTCTGTTCGTTACTTGTTACATCCGCAGAACTGAACTGGTTACACAGATCAGTAAGTGTTGGTCTGATTGATACAAACACACGATTCATTCGCTGAAAATCAGCTGCAGAATTTGTTTAATTTTCTGCAGAATTATCAACTGCAGAATCTGAGTTTAATTTGCTGAAAAACAGATTCATTCGCTGCGGCAGAAGTGTTCGTTTGAACATCTAGTCATCCGCAGAATTGTCAAACAGATTGACGAACAGAAGAATTGAAAATCAGCCGCAGAAATCAGCTTATTCGTTGATATTTGTTATCGAACCGATTTATGTGCTATAGACCCGCGACTGTTTATCCGCTGAATGTTTGTTCGCATCAAGATTTACATCTGCTAAAACTGGTTCATATGCTAAAATTGTTCATTCACGGAACAACCATTCGTAGAATATTCACACAAGTCAAAAGTACATCCGTTTAACATAACTCATTTGTCGGAAATAGTTTTCTTCGGCTGGGAATAATCCATTCATTCAGTGAATGTCCATTCAGTAGAGTCTATTTGGGTCCATTCTGTCAAGGATGAAACAACTTCATTCGGCCGAAAGCAAAAGTTTGTCCATTCGCACATCGTTGGTTACTCGGTGTTGTTCACAAAGCATTATTTGTGTTGGGTCCAAACGAGTTAACATCAATCTTCATCCACACAAGTATTAGATTAATCCCTGTTCGCAAAAATTCAACATTATTTCATAGTCGCATATTTTATGGGTTTTCACGTATTCGATTCATTTAAACTGATCAAGTGTTTTGTTTGATTGCAGGTGATAATCAAGGTTCATTCAAAGATTTCAAACATGGAGAAAGAGTTCTATAATACATTTTACAATGCATTCACGTCTGAAACAACATCCGAATTGACACCCAAAACAAAAAATGTTTCTAGTGTTATTTCTGAGAGTCTAAAGTATGATAGTGTGTACGGAAATCATCAACGACCACCGAAACAAATGAATATCGAAGTTTACCATTGCTGGAGCACTAGATTTGAAAACTGGGTGCAGGCTTACGCTTATGATAGTTGGGTTATGTTAACTTCAGGATATGAAAAGCCGAAAAACGATAAAAATGAACTAATTCATATTAAAGAATTTTCAGAAAATGATAAAAAGGATCACTCTAATGAACTAAATGGTAACATTGTTACAACAATCTGTTCGAGAGGATATTTGTTCTTGCTTCAACATGGTGAAACTTCCAAGTCAATGTGGGAAGCACTGAAAGTGACAGCCGAAGGTGGAAAAGATATCAAAAAGAACAAAATTTCTTTGTTGAAAAAAGAGTTTGATTTGTTCGGATGTATGAAAGGAGAAACTGTCCGACAAATGATAGAAAGATTCTGCCATTTGAAAATTGAACTAGAGAGGTTTGGAATCTAAAAGGAAAGAGAAGAGATTATTGACAAATTGATAGAGGCATTGCCGCACGTTGAAGATTGGAAAACGTTTGTGATTGTTCTGAAAAATGATGCCAAGTTTGACGAAATTACTTGGGATGGTTTAATTGAAAAACTTGAAGGTCATGATCTAGAGTTACATAAACAAAACAAAATGACCAGTTCAAGTTATGAGCAGAATGTTGATTTGTGTTATCGGAGAAGTATGTTGCTAGACAATCAGTCGCCAAAGATCGGTACGGCTTTTAATACTGATAACGCTGGTGATTCTTCAAAGAGCAAATCTTCGAGCTATGATTCTGAATATCATTCATCATCTTCATCGACTAAATCCAATTTGAATCAGAATTGGAAAGATTCTCCAAACTTGAAAACCAATTTCGCTTGACAGCATATAAGTTTCTTGGCTTCCGTTCTGGAATCTTATGAAGGTCTGATCGCAGGAAAGATAGGCAATCCTAATATGACAAAGGAAGATTATGACCAGGTTGATCCGGAAGAGATGGAGCTCATGGATATTCGATGGTGTATGGCTAGTGTAATCAGGAAGGCTCAAAGGTTCATGGAGATAACGGGAAGGAAATGTCTTGAAGGTCCAGATACGAAGCTAAGATTCGACAAAGCAAAGGTCACATGTTTCAAATGCAAACAAAATGAACACTTTAAGAGAGAGTGCACTAACCGACAAGCTTATGAAAGTGTGAATCCTTTTCATGAAGATTACTATAAGAAAGCAATTTATCATCGCAAAAACTAGCAACCGTTTAAAACGAATCAAAAGCAGATTGATGAAGGTTCATCAAAAGATTGAAAACAAGCTATGGCGGTGATTCAAGATGATGAAGGGTTTAACTGGAATAAATACCACAAAAAGGAAGAGAAAAAGGCGTTGGTTGCTAAGTTCAGACAAAGTCGAGAGGAACGTCATGCACGAATGTATCTGAGTGATGTGTATGAGGCTTTCATAGAAGCAAAGCGAGCAAACAGATGGGATAAAGAGAGAGAATGTTTTGTTGATCCTCAAGGAAATTCAACAGTTGATCCTCAAAAGGTAGATTTTGAAGCTCTTGTTGCTGCTATTCCAACTGTAGGAGTATGGGCTACAGGGCTCAGAGAGAATCCGAACTACAGGAAAGAAGTAAAGGAAGGCTTAAAAAGAGTAATCTATGACAACATCGAGAAGAAGAAGACTGTAGAAGAAATAGTTGACGAAAACAAGAAGCTGAAAGATGAAATTCTGAAGAAGAAGAAGAAGAAGAAGAAGAAGAAGGCCGACAACACACTGATAGAAGATCATGTTGAGGTAACAACTCAAACTGAAACTATTAAGTCGTCTGATAATGCTAAGCCAACTGATAAAATTGATGAAATTGATAATAAAGCTGAAATAAAAACTGATGATCAGTGCTAGAAATGTGTGGAAACATGTAGTGCTTGTACTGAAAAGGATAAAAATTTAAAATCCAGAGATATTGAGTTTACTAAAATAGAAAATATTTTCAAAGAAAAATGTAACGAAACGCTTGGAAATGAAAGATTTTTGAAACAAAAGGAAGAAGAGCTGACACAGAAATGTGATGTTCTTGAAAAAGAAAACAAAATTTTAAAACAAGAGTATTCAGCTGACTGCAACAAATGTATTAAAAAAGATAACATTATTCAAGAGTTGCAAAAAGAATATGAAGGAATGAAATTGTCATATCATAAGGTAAAAGAAGCTTATGAAACTTTGAAGAGTAAAGTTAGAAGTCTGGATGATAGATTGTCAGCATGTTAGAAAACAACTAAACTTGTTGAAGCAAGATATGAATGAAAACAACTGGTTAAAATCAATATATTGATGAAGTTGCTAAACTTAAACAAGAACTCGCTAAAAAAGAAAAGTTGGTTAATAAACTTCAAAGTTATCATGCTTCTTCATACATTCCAAAACGTATTTTCAACATCACACCAGGTGGTAAAGAGTCTGAAAAGAACAAAAAGGGAATTGAGTTAGGATATCATCAAGTTCCACCACCGTTGGAGAATAATTATACGTTCTATGATAACGAGAATGTGGATAAAGCAATTAACATGGTTGACCAATTACCTGGCAACATCGATGTGACTTGCACCAAATCTGATGATCTTGTTGATTCAGAGGTTGTAGGTAAGGTTGTTGAAAGCGTTTTGAGAGATGAGTCTACCAACAATGTTAAGTCCGAATCACATGATGAAAATGAGGAAAGTTTTCACAAAAATTATCTTAAGAATTCAAAATCTAAGAAAAAATGTGAATGATAATCCAACAGGATTGGCATATACCATGATTGGATTGGATAAATTATTCTCAGACATTGAATTTCCGATTCAAAATGTGATTTCGGAAAAGATTGACAAAGTTTTCAAATTGGTAGAAATTGAGAAGTCTGAAATTGTAAAATTTGCTAGAAAGAGCAAGAAAACTTTTTATAACAAACCTAGTTACAAAAAGAAAAACATGAAGGTTGGGTTGGGTTATAAAAAGAAACAAAATCAAAAGAAACAATTTGGAAAGACAAATCTTCATAAACAGACGAACTTTGTTCACAAAACAAGTTCAGAAGAAGAGAAAGAACTCCAATTTAGTCGACAGACTACTGAAAAGTTCTATGCTCAAAAGAAACAACAACAACAGGCTAAAGATGTTTCCAAGAGAACATGCTTTAAGTGCGATCATATTGGACATCTTGGTCGCAAGTGTCCAAATCTGAGGCCTGTTGATATTGAAAAGAAAAGGAAAGTTGAGGTTAAGGCACAGAAGTCAAACAAGATTGGGTCAAAACAAATTTGGAAACCAAAACCAACGACATCCAAAGTTGTGCCACAATAGATTTGGAAACAAAAAGTAAATGTTCAGAATCGAAACAAATCTGGAAACCAAAAATTGATTTGACAAAACAAAATAGTCAAAATGATTCACGATTCTATCAAAGGAATGGTTCAAAAGGTCAAATTTGGGTGCCAAAGAAACAAACGATTTATGTGAGTGCAAATCAGAAAATTGATTCAACCAAGCAGGTTGACAATAAGAATGAAAACGTATTTGTGAAAAATGATAAAGATTTTCCAAAATTGAATAGTTCTTATTGCGTGACAATACCCAAGGTCAAATAGGCCTGGGTTGCACTATTCAAATAATTGAATGAGTTAAATGTGCAGGTGCTCCAGAAGGAATCTGAATGCCAAAATGAAGAGCGGAGCAGCATGGCACAGGAGGTTGCAGGTCCCTGCAACTGAAAAACATGGAGTTTGTTTGTTTTTGTACATAAATATGTTTGATCGATGTGTGACCCTAACGAGTCAATCAGAAGAGTTTACAATCTATTTCAAAGGCGGAATCAGAGAAATAGACGTGTAACAGCTTCATTCTCCTTAATTATCTTCTTATTATTGATTCCAAAGCTTTTACAGATCATTTGACAAACTGGCAGCACCTCGGCTCTGAATCGGAAAAGTTACAAATGAAACCACAACTCAGCTGTATATAGTGTGAGTAATTTCGCTTGAAAGTGGCACTGGCCATTTCAAGCGAAATTAACATGCCTAATTTTGTTTGAAACAGCCAGTGACCATTTCAAGCAAAATTACACACAAACACACATAAATCCTAGTTTTGAACCAGCTGAGCACTGGTTTATCCTATCTAGACACAAGACTCTATAAAGACGAAGTTAACAGACATTTGTGCACCAACAGACTCCCCCTTGGATGTTGACGAAGTCTTTAGCATCAAATCTTCAGTCTTTAGTCTTTGTCTATCTTCTTGCTCTGTCCAATTTGTCTAACAATGTAAGCATCCTTCAATTCTTCTCATCTTCTATCAACAGCTAGCATGAATCACAGAATCTGAATCTTTAACAACCTTCAAACTCCCCCTTGAATGTAGATCCAGGAACTATATCTGACTTTTAAGTTTTCAGACTCCCCCTATCAGTTAGCTGGGATTTTGCTTAGCTGCTTTCATAAATTCAAACTTTTTACCTGCACAATCTCTACCTTAACATAAGATTTATGATTATGACAATTTCAATCCAAACTTAACATTCGACTTCATTTGTTGGTTTTGTCAGAATTTAGAAATCCACTTAAGTATTCAGGTTCAAATTAATGACCCTAAGTACTTAATTTGTCTACCAAGTCCAACTTAATTACCTTGGTTAACCTGAGACAAATCACACTGACATTTTGTACAAACTAGTTCAAACAATTTTCTGAAATTTACAAGTTTCAATTTAATGAACTTGTTTTAACTTTCCAATTTCACAATTTTTAACAAGATAAGCTCACAACCCTTCTGTCCAGCTCAGAAACTTCCTGCATCTGCTTCAAATTTTGAATCTGAAGATCAACTTTCCACATTGGTTTGTCGGAAAATAAAGCAGAAATGTAAAATCTTTTCGGATTTTGAATAAAGTTTCTAAACTAGAAAATGAAATACAGAAATGAAATGCAGTAAATGTAAACTATTTACAAACATATTTTTGGTGAGCGTGTTAGGGAATCATATCAGCTATTCGACAAGTCACAAGTACCGTTAAGCTTTAATTTCATACTCAGAATTAAACAATTCACTTAGATTGTCGATATACTGATCCACTTAAATTCTCACACATATTTCAATCTGTCCAGGATATGAATTAGATGTATTAGAGACTTAAACTCATTCATGTGTCCCACCTCTTGAATATACTCCCGTATCCAAATCCCAATATTCAGTCTTACAGGTGAGTATACCACAAATGATATCTGTAAGGGGTTAAATTGCGAGGACCGTGAGAGCTCAGGTCAGAACTTCCGTTCAGCAAAGAGATGACGGCTTCGACTTTTGGTGTGTCCCCTTTAGTGGATCTTTATTACAACAGCACATGATTAGCATTTTTCAATGTTTCATCATTTTTTATGCTGAGGGAGATGCTCTATTTCAAGCAAGCGGTAAAGTATTATACAGGGACTAGGCCATTGCTTCCGCAAAATCAGAAGTCCCGAGATAATACCCCAGATATCACTGAGTATAAAGACCTAGTATCTCAGAAAGAGGGATCTTTCAAACAAGATTTCAGGGGTTACCTATATATCTAAGTAGTGTTCCCCACGAAATAAGCAAGTAAAGATTTAGGTTTATATCCCGAACAAACCTACTAAATGTGCAAAAACCTATCGGCACATCATCAGCGAGACTGTTTAAGACTTTTAAACTTTACATATCTTTAGCATACTGTAACTGTCAAGCCAATGTACTATCATTTTCCCTTTTTACACAAGCTCTTTTCTGGTTTTCTATTGTTTTTGTATTTTGAAAATATCTCATGTTTTTGGATTTTTGAAATTTTTTACTGTTTTTGTATTTTCTGAAAATATTTACTCCCCCTAAATACCAAAACAAGTAAAAAATCGACAAACCATTGCAGATTGCTTCTCAACATCATCTAAAGTGATACCTTCATCTACGCCAAGAATTTCCTCCGACACCGATAAAAGCTTCATACCGTTCAATTTTAACAAATATTGAAAACGAGTTTTATCAAACGCTTTGGTATGTAAATCAGCTTTTTGTTCGTCAGTGTGGATTTTCTCAATTCAAATCAACTTCTTCTCGAAACAATCTCGGATGAAGTGATGACGAATTTCAATGTGTTTTGTTTTAGCGTGATGAACAGGATTTTTAGTGATGTTTATCGCTGCCTCATTATCAACAAAGATAGGGGTGTTAAGAAATTGCAAACCGTAGTCTCGCATCTGTTGCTGGATCCACAAGATCTGAGAACAGCAACTGCTAGCAGATACATATTCAGCTTCACATGTGGATAAAGCTACAGAGGTCTGCTTCTTGTATTGCCAGGTAACCAATCGTGGTCCAAAAAGCTGGCACCCCGTTGTTGTTGATTTAGCGTTAACTTTGCAACATCCGAAATCGGAATCGGAATACCCTTCGAGCATGAAATCGCCTTCTCTTGGATACCACAACCCCAGTAATGGAGTTCCTTTCAGGTAGCGTACTATCCTTTTCACAATCACCATATGCGAAGCTCTCGGGTTAGATTGAAATCTTGCTGCGAGGCCGGTTGGATACATAATATCGGGTCTTGAAGCTGTCAAATACATCAGCGATCCGATCATGGAACGATATAACATTTCATCTACCTTCTCTCCGGTGAGATCAGGATTTATCCCATGATTCGTTGCTAATGGGGTGGAAGCTAGAGTAGAACCTGACATCCCAAATTTCTCTAGAATATCATGAACATACTTCGTTTGATGTATGAAAATTCCCTTAGGCAATTGATCAACCTGAAGTCCCAAGAAGAATTTCATCTCACCCATCGATGACATTTCAAATTTTTGCTTCATAACTCTTTCAAAATCTTTGCACAGATTTTCATTTGTAGACCCAAATATGATGTCGTCCACGTATATCTGAACTATCAGAAGATGCCCGTCGACTTCTTTCATGAAGATAGTGGCATCCACTTTTCCATGGATGAAACTGTTGGCAAGCAGGTGTTGAGACAATGTCTCGTACCAAGCTCTCGGGGCCTGGTGTAAACCATATAGCGCTTTATCCAGTAAATAAACCTTGTCTTTGTGGATTGGATCGGTGAAGCCCGGTGGCTGTCCGACATATACCTCCTCTTTTACCTCCCCATAGAGAAAAGTCGATTTAACATCTAGCTGATAAACTTTAAAATTTTTCCAAGATACAAATGCTAGGAAGATTCTGATCGCTTCAAGTCTAGCAACTGGAGCATACACTTCAGTGAAATCTATCCCCTCTTGCTGACTGAAACCCTGGACTACGAGTCGAGCTTTGTTACGAATAATAACCCTTCGATCGTCTCTCTTACACTTGAACACCCACTTGGTGTTTATCTTCCTTTGACCAACAGGCAAGTCTACCAATTTCCACACTCCTAACTTCTCAAACTGACTCAGCTCTTCTTGCATCGCATTGACCCAAGAATCTTCAGTTAATGCTTACTTGTATGTTCGCAGTTCAATCTGCGAAATAAAACAAGTGAAAACTCAGTTTGTAACGAAGTAACTGTAGAATAAAAACATGTAAGGCCAAGGTCAATTTGTCATCTAGTGCGAACGCCTGATTGTAATTCTCCAATAATCAGTTCTTCTGGATGATACGAAAGAGTTCTCGGCATCACCTCGCCTGGAAAATCTACCTCGCCTGGAAAATTTGTAACATTCTGATTTGTTCCTTGTTCACTGACTGGAATAGTTTGACTTGAAATCTGGATCTACTCCCCCTCAGAATCTGAATCACCATGATCAAATACAGGTCTATCATCAGATTCTTGATTAATATTAACTGCCGTCTGATTGTCAAGATTTTGCTGAATATCATCATGTTCTCCAGCATTACTTGGACCAGCTTCATCGTCATTGGAAGCTCGATTTTGACATCTAGAATACTCAGCTGGGAATCTTTCTTGTGATTCTTCATACTCTCTTAGAATATCTAACTCGTCAAAGAAATCTTGTTCTTCTTCCATGTCAAACGAATCCCACAGTGTATCGTAATTAAAACGCCATGAGTCGCCTGGATTCTGTGGTGGCATGGTATAACCTTGAACTCAACATTGTGTGCTTCGATAATCCACTTCAAACTTGGAACAAAGACTCGTTTCAATGGACTTGCATAACCTACAAAAATTCCATCAATGCTCTTTGCACCAAATTTACCAAAAGGCTCTAGAACTGTGCAGGGAGACCCAAATGGTTCTAAATACTTCAGGTTCGGTTTGCGGTTATTGATTAGTTCAAAACACGTCTTGTTGAATTTCTTCACTGTAAGAACCCGGTTGAGTGTATAGCAAGCGGCTGATACTGCTTCCGCCCAAAAGTTAACATGTAGTTTGGAATCAGCAAGCATCGTCCTAGCCGTTTCAATTAGTGTCATGTTCTTTCTTTCAGCTACTCCATTTTGTTGCAGAGTGAAAGGAGCACTAAATTCTTGCAATATACCTCTCTCATCACAATATTCTTCCATCTTGTTGTTCTTGAATTATGTACCGTTGTCACTCTTGATTCTTCTGATTCGAGTTTGGTACAAGTTTTCAATCTTCCTGAACAACGTCATCAAACTTTCAAATGTTTCATCTTTTGATTTCAGAAATGATACCCATGAAAATCTCGAGTAATCATCTGTTACTACCAGACAGTAAAGATCTCCAATTATGCTTTTGACGTTCACTGGACCAAAAAGATCCATATGAAGTCTCTCTAACTGTCTTGATACTAAGTTCACTTTCTTTCCAGGGTGAGATTTCTTCTTTTGCTTGCCTTTGACACAGCTAATGCACTCCCCCTCAAGATGAAAACCTTTTACATGAACACCAATAACTAAGTCGTTATGCACCAGGTAATTCATTTTTCGTAGGTTAATATGGCCCATCTTTCGATGCCACAATTGTGATTCTTTTTCCGTTGCTCTTGACATAAAACAGTGAGCCTAACCCGTGGTAGTAGTTGCTACACTCATGTCCAACACGTACAGATCATTCACTCTGGGCGCTCTCATGATAACCCACTCTTCAGGAATAACAAATCCTGGTTTCAAGATCAAACATTCTTTGTCTGTAAAGTGCGTTGTATACATACGATCACAAATCTGAGAAATACTCAGAAGATTGTTTTCAAGCTCGGAGATGTAGTTTACTCTTTCAAACGTGACAATTCCATTCAATAAAGTTCCCTCACCGACTATTCGACCACCTTGATTTCCTGCAAAACCTACATAACCTCCATTAAACCCTCTAACATCATACAATAGGGTCTTCTTCCCCGTCATGTGCCGAGAAGCTCCACTATCCATAATCCAATGTGAAACGGATCTTGGAAGCTCCTGCACATGTCATAAACACTTAGTGAGATTTTGAAGCCACCCAAGCCTCTTTTGACTCAGGTAACTTGATATTTATGTGAGTTTTAGCAGTGTAAAGTGGCAGAAAATTCTTATCATTCATCTTTAAGCTCTCCTCAGATCCAATCTCAACCTCTTTATATAAACAGAAATCATTTTTAGGAGGTTGACCAGTTGATTGATCTTTCTTTGGTATATACTTCTTTTCAGAAGTAGTAGCTTCTTGTGATTTAAGTTTCTCATAGTAATCCATAGGAACATTCATCTTTACCGGAGTGGTAGAAGACGATTGTTTTTCTTTTTCAGAAACCTTTGGTTTTGTGAAACTTGATTTCTTTTCAACTGATTTTGGTTTCCATGCTTGTTGAGGCGAAGCAACCCGTTTGTAAAACTTGTCAGTTTTAGTTACGACATTCTTTACGGGTTCAGTTTTCATTTTGATGTTTTCATTTTTCAAAACTTTCTTCTCAACAACCATTTGAGCTTTGCCTTTTGCATCAGCTTTCTTTTTCTGACTCTCAACAGCTTCAGACTTAGGCTTTAAGTTGGTGCACTTTCGTGCAATGTGTCCAACTTTGTTGCACTTAAAGCATGTACGAGTATCAACTACTCGACTTGTACCTTCAGTCTAAGGCTGTGAGGCCTTTTCTTCAAAAAACTCTTCATTTGATTTTGAAAAAATCTCAGATTCCTGCTCAAAATGAGAACTCGAGCTTTTTACAAACACCTTTTTCTCAACAAATTTATTGTTTTGAAAATTCCTTCTTTGATTTTTCTTACCACCCTTATAACCACCCAACCATCTGTTTTGATAATTGTTAGAAAAACGCGGCGGTACAACGGGTTTTCTATAATAAAACTTATCTTTTTTTTCAAAATTCAATTGCCTCTTTGTACGTTTCAAACCTTCGATCTCAGACACATCAATCTCAATCAACTTGAACACATTTTTCAATTTGTCAACATTCACATTCTCCAAAGGAAAATAACTATCCGAATACAACTTATCAGATCCCAACATCTTGTACATCACAAGATTAGGTTCATCACTTAAGTTGTTTTTGGATTTTGATTTTTGAATGTATTTATCCAGAAAGCATTCATCATCCTCAGTAGTGTCACTTTCAGATTTTAAAACATTTTCAACCATACTTTTCACAACTTCAGATTGGACACTATCTTCATCAGATGATTTGGTAAATGTGACATCAATCGTGTCTGGAAGCTTAACTTCATTTTCTTCTTCATCATTAACCAACCCGGACTTTTTCTTTGAAAAAATTATTTAAAACTGGCGGTGGAACCTGATGAAACCCAACCCTAGTTCCATCCGAATAAACATCTTCGCCTGCTTTGTTCTTCCCAATTGGTTTAGTAACGATATGTTGAAGAACAAAACTTTCGGAGTTGTAACTGTTCAGTTTCAACTGAATTCGTTCATTTTCAATTTTAGCTTCTTGAAACTGAAGCTTCAACTTAGCAATTTCATCCAGTTGTTGATTGATTAACTCTTCTTTTACTCTAAGAACTCCTGACAATTTAATATTTTCTTTGTTTGTCTTACCATTTCTCTCATCAGAATCTTTTACCGTTCGTTTTAGCTTCTCAAAATTTTCTGAACGTTGACGATTTTCATGAATTAATTTTTCGTTTTCTTTCCTAATTCTTTCTACGTCACTTTTATCATTTTTAATTTTCTCAATTAATTCTTTTACTCTATCATTTGAAGCCTTCAACATCTTGTCACGATTTAAGATCTGATTTTCAACATCTCTGACTCTTCCTGTCAGTTCTTCAACCTTTTTAACGTTGAGGTAAGCAACTGTACTACAAACCTTGCAGTTTTTCATGCAATTTTTGCAGTCGCTCTCAGTTTTAGCTTTCTTGCCTGACTCATTGTTTGCATCATTCTGACTGACCTTGGTTTTAGACTCAGTTCCAGAACCAGAAACTACCTCTAGCTCTTTTGCTGCAAACACTTTGTCAGGCATCTTCTTCAGATTTTCAGCAGTAAACTCTTGTGACGTGTCAATAATCCCGTCATCAATTTTCTTTGATTGCTGCTCTTTCTCTTTTTCTTTTTAATTTGTTTTAGCTTCTCCTCCTCCCCACCACTCTCTCTGCCTGGCCTCTTCTTCGTCAGCAATTTGTTTGGTGAGAGTTTCAACATCAACAGTTTTTGGATCAACAGCTATGTTACCCTTGGGATCTAGGTAACATTCTCTATCAGCTTCCATCTTTTCGCCTGTTTTGCTTCTTTGTATATATAACCAATTCTAATCTTCCTGTCTTGGGCTTTCATCTTTCTGTTGATGTATTTCTCTTCTTCTGTTCGGCTATCTTTGAAAGGAACAATTCTTGTCACAAACACATAGCCCACTGCATCCTCTTCTGGTAGCAGTTCACTCCAATCGTAACCTTCGTCGTCATGAATAACAGCAAGAGCTCTTGATTTTTCTTTGGGGTTATCTTCAAGCTGCTTCATTCTGGGAGGTTTAGATTTGTTCTAATGATATATTGCTCTTTTGTAGTAATCTTCTTTGAATGGATTTGCAGTATCATCAGCAGGTGCGTTTCGACATTCACGTTTAAAATGTCCATTTTGTTTACATCGGAAGCACGTGACCTTTGATTTATCAAAACCAAGTTTTGTGGACGGTCTTCCAATTGAATGTTTGCCTGTAATCTCCATGAACCTTTGAGCTCGTCTAACTGCACTAGCCATACACCACCTGATATCAATCAACTCCATCTCTTCTGGGTCGATTTGATCATAATCCTCCTTGGTGAGATTAGTGTTTCCAATCTTTCCTGCAACCAGGCTCTCGTATGATTCTAGCACAGATGCTAAAAAAACCATTTGCTGCTTTGCAGATTCCTCACTAAAGTTTTGTGCATTCTTCAGATCCACAGCAATATTACATTGAAACAGATTCTTCGGAACTGATTGACTTGAAGTAGTTGACCATGAACCATTATGAAAACCACTGCTTGAACTTTCTTGATTTGACGTGTTAGAACTTTCGGTTGAGAAAGCTGTCTTAGGAGACACATTCTTCGGTATCATACTTCCTCGGTAATACAGCTCAACATTCTGCTGATATGAGGAATGATTGACTTTGTATGATTTCTTGATCTCCAGCTCATGACTTTCCAGTCTTTCAATTAACAGATCAACTGTCAGTTTCTCCGACTCGATTGTATTCTTCAGCATCAAAGCAAAGTATTGCCAGTCTTTATCATCCGGCAGCGAGTCAAACAATTTGTCAACCAATTCTTCTCGAGTATATATGACTCCATGTCTTGCAAGCTCCATCTTCAAATGCCCGAATCTTTCAATCATTTTTGACACAGATTCATTTTTCAAACATCCAAACAAATCAAACTCCTTTTTTTAACAACTTCTTTTTGTTTTTAACTATCTCGGCACTACCCACACATTTCACTCTCAATTTCTCCCATAGATCTTTTGCATATGTATACTCAATCAACGATATTATATCGTCTCTCACAGACTGATGAAGCAATGCAATGCACTTTTGTTCAGCAACATATCTTTCTATATCATCAGTTTCTGTCATATTTTCATAATCCGATATTCCCATATTGAAACCATTTTTCAAGCTCTTCCAACTTGGATACGCAAACGCTTTTAACCATTCTTCAAACCTTTTTGCCCATCTATTGTATTCTTCAATCGCCATTAGCTTGGGAGGTTTGTTGTACGTCCCATAAGCACTATCCACACTCAAAGCATCAGAAAAAGTTTTCTTTGCACTTGGATTTGAAACATTTTCATTTGTGTTGTTTGATGTATCATCTCCGCTGTTTCTCGTAAAAGCAAACATATCACTGAAAGGATTCATAAACTCATCCATCTTCAAATATCTGAAACAATCAACAAACACTTAGAAATTTTTTTGGATTTTAATAACAACAGTTTCAAGCGGAATTAGTTCAAACGGAATCACTTCACGCGAAATCAGCTTCAAACGGAATTAGATTTCACGCGGAATAACTCTTTTCAAGAGAAATATCTTTTCACACGAAATACCCAATTCAAACGGAATCGGGTTTGATGCGGAATAGCTGATTTCGTGTGAAACTTTCAAACGGAATCTGATTTCGTGTGAAATCAGTAGTAGTTTCAAACGGAATCAGTAATTTCGTGTGAACTAACAGCACTTTCGAACGGAATAAGCAATTTCAAACGAAATTAACCACAAAAGCTAATTATGTGCGGAATCACAAGTGTGATTTCGTGCGGAATTAGGATGACATCAGCAATTCGGCTACCATTTTGTCAAATTGATCCGGTTTTTGTTCGAATTTTGGTCCAATTCTTTCAAGGATTCAATAAAATGATGTTTCGCGTGCAATGTGAGAAAATTAAGCCATTTTATCCGTTAAATCTTGTTTAATTTTGAAAAGAAGGAGTATAAGTGATGAAAACAAGCTGAATTGCTATAAACTCTTCTTCCTGAGCTCTGATACCACTTGTTGGATCGATGTGTGACCCTAACGAGTCAATCAGAAGAGTTTACAATCTATTTCAAAGGCGGAATCAGAGAAATAGACGTGTAACAGCTTCATTCTCCTTAATTATCTTCGTATTATTGATTCCAAAGCTTTTACAGATCGTTTGACAAACTGGCAGCACCTCGGCTCTGAATCGGAAAAGTTACAAATGAAACCACAACTCTGCTATATATAGTGTGAGTAATTTCGCTTGAAAGTGGAACTGGCCATTTCAAGCGGAATTAACATGCCTAATTTCGTTTGAAACAGCCAGTGACCATTTCAAGCGAAATTACACACAAACACACATAAATCCTAGTTTTGAACCTGCTGAGCACTGGTTTATCCTATCTAGACACAAGACTCTATAAAGACGAAGTTAACAGACATTTGTGCACCAACAAAATAAACCATAAATCAAAAACCATAAAAATAGAAAATTTTAAAAACCAAAAATTTGAAAAAAAAATATGTTGATTGAATACGCCGAAACCCTCACGGCTGAACAAACATGATTATTTCACAAGTGGTTAAATGGTTTTAACATTGTTAAAAATCAATGTGTTGTAAATCATAGGGATACTTTATGCAATCCAGAGCATGTCTAAGCAGAAAATGGATGACGAGATAATGTTGTATGCATCGGGTTGTCAAATTTTCTTTAAATGTTTTTAATTTTAAGGGGAGTAAATATTTCAGAAAATACAAAAAAAACAGTTGAAATTTGAAAAAGCCAAAAACATGAGAAAAATGAAAAGAGTTTCTGTGTAAAAAGAAGAAATGATAGCACATCAGTAAAACAGTCACAGTACGCTAAAGAAATGGAAAGTCAAATGTTATAAATGGTCTCACTGATGATGTGCTAGTAGGTTTTTACACGCTTAGTAGACTGATTTTGAGATATAAACATAAAATCCATATCTTGCTTATCTGGTGGGGAACATCTCTCGGATATATGGATAACCTACGAAATCTCGTTTGAGAGGTTGCCTGATTCTGAGATACTCGGTCTTTATACTGTTTGATATCTGGGGTATTATACCTGGTCTTCTGATTTTGCGTCAGCAATGGCCTAGACCTCGTATAATACTTTGCGTGCTTAATGCTTACCCTCTGCATAAAAATTGAAAAATATCAAAAGATATGAATCAAGTGCAGTTGTAAAGAAGATCCCTAAGTGGGACACACATAAAGTCGAGCCTTCATCTCTTTGACTGAACGGTAGTTCATTGTTGGCCCATGCAATCAAGCCAGAAGAACAGATGACATGGAAAGCCAAAATTGGTTCTCAACAGTTGATCATAATAAGCAGTGCATGTCCTAGATTTTCCCCAATGACAGTGGTTATCTATCAGTTGATGATTTCTAAGTGCTGATCCTTCACAACAACTGTTTGTAAAAGAACTGCTAAGGAATAAAGACTGAAGCTCTAACAACTGATGTCTCTCAAGTACTGATAAAGATTAAAGCACTGCTGACTCAAGGTCTGATCACCCTTTGAAGAAAGCACTCATCCTCAACATCAGTGCTTAGGCTACGACAGTGGGAAGCTGCATCAGTGTTTTATCTAATCAGTGTTTATTGTAATCAGTGTTTTGTATGGTCAGTGTTTAGAGGTTGTTAGATGTCACTATCTAGGTGACGTCAGCCAAGATGCTCATTGGTTTGTATTGTACTATAAATAGAACAGTGCCTCTACTGTTCTATTAGCTCTTTTGCACCAAGTCATCTTGTAAGAACAAATCAGTGAGCTCAGGCTGGGGGGGAGTCTAGTGTTGCATGCATGCATAGTTTATATTTATAATTGATACAAGCTTTCGACTAATGAAAATCATGTTTGCTGAAAGCTATTCTTCTTTGATTGTGTGTTAAAGTTTATTTCATTTCCGTTGCACATTAATCTCTGTTTCATCTTCCATTTCTATTAAACAACACATTCTAAAGAAACTCAGATCCTAACAATTGGTATCAGAGAATAGGACAGTCAAATTCGATCTAACAATCAATTTGACATAAAAGTTCAGCTCATATCTATTGATACTTCAAATTGTTCGTATCAGTTGAAAAAACAGAGTAAGAGGTAATCACGTACAAAGTTGATTATTCGAAAACTTTTGTAAAATCAACCAAGATGACATCACAATCACACGACCCTCACAACACCGCAACACTATTCAAGCCACCTATGCTTCTCAGATCCGAGTACAATATCTGGCAACGTAGGATGGGCCATGTGTTAGCTCAACAAAACACCGGCTACTGGAAGTCAGTCATCTTTGGACCACACGTTCCAATGGTGCCTAGTACTGAAGATCCCAAAGGCTTTATGCCTAAAAGCCCTGAAAACTACTCAGAACAAAATTTTCAGAAAATTGAATTAGATGCAAAGGCTTTTAGCATGGTAGCCTTAGCTCTTCCAAATGACATTTATGCTGGACTATTACATTGTAACAGTGCCAAAGAGTTGTGGGATGCTCTAAAAGAGCAGTTCGGTGGAACATAAGAGGTTATTGAAAATAAAAAGGAGGTTTTGAATAAACAGTGTGAAACGTTTTGCCATGTCAAAGGAGAATCACTAACCCAACAGTTTGAATGTTTTAGCTGTCTCATTAGTGAACTTAAACTTGTTAATGTTGAATTTGCAAAATCAACTCAAATAGTAGGTTTCTAAGATCACTACCTGACGAATGGGACACAATTACTTTTGTTACTAGAAATCCTGTTGGATTCAAAAAGTTAAGTCTGACCCAACTTCATGGTTGACTCCTCACTTATTAGAGATAGTTGAACCAGAAAAAGAAGTTACAGGAGTCTGGGAAGGTAGCTGATGATTACACCTTTGGTAACACAGCACTTCTGGGTCAAGAAGAATCTTGTGGTAGTAAGGATCAGAGTTATGATCATTACATTGACATAACTGTTGATGGAGCCTTTAACAACTCTGAGCCTTACTCACCCAACTATGCTTTTACAGCAAATCGGGAAAACCAGAATTCTGACAACTTATCCTTTGAGCTCAATGATTTCCAACATTTTGATCCTGCTGATCTGGAGGAAATGGACATATTGCACCAACTGGCATTGCTGAGTGTAAGAACCAGCAAGTTTTATAAGAGAACAGGAAGAAAATTTCCAGGGTTACATAGGAATCTAAAAGTGGGGTTGGATAAATCAAAGATAAAGTGCTACAAGTGTAACAGGCTAGGACACTTTGCTAGAGAATGTAGAAGCCAAAATAGTGGACCAATCATAACACATCCTAGCCCTAGACCTCAAAACTCATAAAACATTGTGCACTATTCCCAATATACCCATGTTGCTCATGTAAACACTGCTCATTATGCATACCCTTAACACCTGTTCCAGTGCAATATGTTCAAACCCCTGTCCCACAAATACAGTATGTCCAAGCCCCAGTCTCTCAGGGCCGAGTGCAACAACCTAGACCACAACATGCTGCAAAAACATCTGCTCCAGCAGAGGCCAGTCAACAAAGCTTCTTTACCCAAAGCTTTGTTGATTGGAGTAGCATGCCTGATGAGTTAACTGTTGAAAACTTTGCTCTATTTTCTAAGAATGATGCTCCTTGTAATGAGTTTTGTTTTTCAGCATTAGGGTCAATTCCTGAAAGGCTGGAAACTGAAGAAGGGGAACTCAGTGTTGAAACATTGGATGAAAATGTTGAAGTAGTGGTTAGTGTTGTTGTTGTTGTTGTTGAACAGCTATTGGAGAAGGAACCCAAACCACTATTAGAACCTCTTTCTGACCTATGGTGTAAAGATGAAGTGAAGGAAAACACCAGTGGTTGTGAAAATGTCTGTGACTGTGCCATGATAGCTGCAGCTAAGGTATCACCTCAGGTCTTGAAAAACCTATGTTCAGACAAATGTATCATAGCATTTGCTAATTTTAAAGAGGTGAATGAAAACCTTAGGGATAAAATCTTAAAAAATGAAGTGCAATTTGAAAAGTCTGTTAAAGAACTAAAAAACAAATTGTTTGAAAAGGATAATGAGATCTGCAGTCTTAAACATGAACACAGCATAACCAAGGACCAACTTCAAGCCATGATAGAGAAATATCATGCTTGCAAAAAGGAGTTGGAATCCACCCAAATCACTTGTGAAAAATGGGTGGAATCCTGCAAAGGTTATGAGCTGATGTTAGAAAAACATGTCAAAAGCAATGTAAAATTTGGCATAGGTTTCAGGAAAAATGACCAAGTTGAAAACACTGCTGAAATTGATTCTAGTTCAATTGAAGTCATACCAACAAACAAGGATGATCAAGAAATCAAAATCACTGATAAAAGTAGTAACAAAATCATCTTGGAAAAATCAAGTGGGTCATCAACCTTTGAAGAGATAGAAAAATATCAATTCAAACCCACCTAGTCAGATGAGTGTGACATCCTTGAGAATTTTAAACCCATTGATTTTTCCACAGTTGAAGGTGTGAAAGCACCTAAGGCCAAAGTCATTCCTCTCAAAGACATCCCAACAGTGGTTTAAAACTCTGTTGCAAAGGAAGGTGAAAATGGGAAGAAGAGAGAAAACGTTAAAAATTTGTTTTGTGACTTTTGTGAAAAGAAAAATCATTCCACAAAGGATTGTTTTCATTTAAAAGCCTATGATATTAACAAAACAAGCATAATTGAGCCTGCAAATAGTTGCATCGTCTGTGGAAAAACCAACCATCTTACTCATGAGTGTGTGTACCTCAAAACTTTTGAGGTTAAAAGAAAAGAGTACACATCAAAAACACCTGTGAGTTCATCAAAACAACCCATCATGAAACAACAACCATTTGTGTCTGTCCAAACAACTGTTACAAAACAATTGAACAAAAACTTTGCTCCAAGAGATGTACAAGTGACAGATGCACCATCCTCAAACCAACACCAAAGAGGAAAAGGTCTACCCCCATACCAAAGGGTTCCACATGTTTATGAGGCTTACAAAAGGCCTTCTAAACCAAAAGTGAATAGGCATCCCTTTGGATTTCAACATCTGACAGGAAATGGTCCACAACAATGGTTAGAGAAACATTGTTCAAAAACTTTTCAAACCCCTGAGCTAACCACTGTCCATGTTCCTAGACTTGATACTGACTCTGTTGTAACCCCATCCAAAGCCTTATTAGCTTTGGAGACCCTCCTGAACTAATTGTTTACTTGATGTTTAGGGAGCTTTTGCATGCTTAGATAGTCTTTGGTATGTAGATAGTGGAGACTGCAGGCACATGACTGGATGTAGAGCCCTACTCAAAGAATTCAAAACTCATGGAGGGGTGATATATCTTTTGGTAACAATTCTAAGGGAAAGGTGTTGGGGTCTGGAATAGTTCAGTCTGGAAAAGTCAAGTTTGAAAATGTCAATCTCATTAACAATCTAAAGTTCAACCTCCTTAGTGTCTCACAAATGAGTGACAAAGGCTATGGGTCATTCTTTACTAAGGAGAGTTACAAGATTGTTGGACAAGAAATGGTCAAAAAGATTGAAGAAATAATAGCCAATGGAAAAACTCAACTTGTTGCTCAAAGGAGTGGCAATGTTTATGTTGTTGATTTGTCAAAAGCGAGCCCTATGACTGATGCTTGTCTGTTCTCAGCTGCCTTTAACAAAGAGACAGAATTATGGCACAGAAGATTGGGGCAAACAAATCTCAAGACAATCACTGCTTTGTCAAAACAAGGCCTTGTAAGAGGTCTTACAAAATTTTTTTACTTGTCCTGAGCATTGTGTTTCCTGTTTAAAAGGTAAACAACATAAAATCTCATACAAGTCCATTGAAGAGTCCAAAACAACTAATTGTTTGCAAATGTTGCACATGGATTTGTTTGGCCCAGTTAAAATCATGAGTCTGAAAAAAAAAGATAATGTTTGGTTATTGTAGATGATTTTTCTAGGTTTACATGGACTTACTTTTTATATTCTAAAGTTGAGATTGCAGGCATTTTGCAAGACTTTGTCAAACAGGTTGAAAAGCAATTTGACTTGCCAGTAAAAATCTTCAGAAGTGACAATGGAACAGAGTTTAGAAACAAGGAGTTGGATGAATTGTGTGTGTCAAAAGGGATTCTAAGGCAGTACAGCATCCCAAGAACACCAGAACAAAATGGGGTGTTTGAAAGGAAACAGAACTTTGATTGAAGCTGCCAGAACCATGCTTGCATATTCAGGTTTTACCCTTAACTTTTTGGGCAGAGGTTGTAAACACTGCTTGCTATGTGCAGAACATAGTTTTGATCAACCTAGGCATCAAAAGACTTCCTATGAAACTATGTTCAAGATCAAACCACTGATCTCATATTTCAAAATCTTTGGCTGCCCATGTTTTATCTTAAACCTAAAAGATTCAATTTCAAAATTTGCAGCCAAAGTAGATTGTGGTTATCACTTAGGATACTTAACCACTGCCAAGGCCTACAAAGTGTTTAACACAAGGACTAGGCGTGTGGAAGAGACTTTGAATGTAAAGTTCAATGAACTTTCATCACTGAAAATCCTAGCAAACCCTGCTGAATTACTTGATCTTGATAAATTTACTTTTGAAGATGTGTCTGTCAAGGCTAACACTGCAGGTACACCACAATCTCCACCACAAGACTATGGATATGAAGTTGTTATCCCACAACACAAATTCACATCCACCACCAGAGCAGCAGATGTTCAAAATAGCTGTCAAAGCTCAACCACTGCTGCATCAACAGTTGTTGATCAAAGTAGCCCCTTAACACCTGCCACTTCCTCATCCACAACCAATGTTGATAAAAATATGCCAACAGTGGATAAAAATCAACATTGTGCCACACCCATTCCTCCTATCCCTCCACCTTCATTTCAAACATATATTGGATCATCAAAGTCACCAACAGATGTTAGCTCATATGATTCCCATCTGCAGCCTTCACCTTTTAATACCATTGTTCCATACAAGGGAGATCTAATCTTCCTGAAGTCTCATCCACTAGATCAAATCATTGGCAACATAATGAAGGGGTTCTCACAAGAAGTCAATCCCAAAACATTTGTCTTTTTGCTGGCTTTCTATCACTTCATCAACCAGTCAAGTACCAAGAGGCACTAAAAGACAATAGTTGGGTAGAATCCATGCAAGAAGAGCTCCAACAGTTCAAAAGACAACAAGTATGGGAACTTGTACCACTGCCAGAGGGTGTGAGTTCCTATTGGCACAAAGTGGGTCTTTAAAAACAAAACTGATGAAAGGGGTATTGTTGTCAAAAATAAAGCTAGGCTTGTGGTTCAAGGCTTTATACAAGAAGAAGGCATTGACTATGATGAAACTTTTGCCCCTGTAGCAAGATTGGAATCTATCAGATTGTTCTTAGCCTTTGCAGTCAACCACAACATCAAGGTGTTTCAAATGGATATAAAATGTGCATTCCTCTATGGTAAGATTCAAGAAGAGGTATATGTTTGTCAACCTCCTGGTTTTGAGGATCCATTTAATCCAAATCATGTCTACAAGCTAAACAAAGCTTTGTATGGCTTGAAACAAGCACCAAGGGCCTGGTATGAAACTCTTTCCACTTTCTAATCTCCATTGGTTTCACAAGAGGTAAAATGAGTGCAATGGGTGAACTACAGTGCTTTCTTGGTCTCCAAGTTAAGCAATTTCAAAATGGTACTTTCATTCATCAAAGCAAATATGCAAAAGAACTTTTAAACAAATTTGAGATGAATGATTGCAAACCATATAGTACACCCATGGCAACCACAAAGATGGTCATGTCTGATGAAAAGGATGATTTGGTTGATCAAACTTTGTATAGAAGCATGATTGGGTCTTTATTGTACCTAACTGCATCTAGGCCAGACATCATGTTTGCAACATGTGTTTGTGCACGATCCCAATCAGCCCCTAGGAAGTCTAACCTCATTGTTGTGTAAAGGATATTCATATACATAAAAAGTGCTCCCACACTTGGTATCTGGTACCCTGCTAATCGGAATGTTAAGCTTTCAAGTTTCTTAGACAGTGATTTTGCTGGATGCAACACAACAAGGAAGTCTACCTCAGGTGGGTATCAATTCCTAGGCAATTTCTTAGTGTCTTGGCAAAGCAAAAAGCAAGTAGTTGTTTCCACATCCACTGCTGAAGCAGAATACATTGCTGCTACAAGCTGTACAGCCCAACTGCCGTGGCTTCAAAATCAACTGCTGGATTTTGCTATAACTGCTTTAAAGACACCTCTCATGTTGGATAGTCAAGCAGCTGAAAATATCATCAAAAAACCAGTTTCTCACTCAACCACCAAGCATATCGACATCATACATCACTTTGTGAGGGATTGCTATGAAAAAGGTTTGATTTCTCTGCATCATGTTCCAACTAAGGATCAGCTGGCAGATGTGCTAACAAAAGCATTAGACACATCCACCTTTGAAAGCTTGATCTCTAGAATTGGCACGCTTAACATGGAATATCAAGCAAAATCTTGTTTTTCTATGAATAAAAAGCATTAAAATGTTTTCAGAAAATCCAAAATCCATCCTTAAAAATAGTAAAAATGAAATTTTTCATTAATCCTTAAAAGTCTGCCATATCCACTGATTGGTTCAAACATCTTATTGTTGAAACTCATCCACTGCTGAAAGACAACCTCTGTTTCTTCATTTCTCTTGTTACCACTGTTGACCAAACATCAGTGTTTCAACCACTGATATCTATCCACTGATAGTTGAAATCAGCCACTGTTCTCATTCTTCATTGGTCTCAACCACTGATATTACTCATCAGTGGTTTCCAAACAACTATCTTCCACTATTTCATCAGAGGTTGCCATGTGGGCAGATCTTAGCCGTCAGATCTTTGTAACCGCTACCACGTCAGCATTCACTTTTTCATCTCAATAGAACCCTGATAAAATCTCCAAACAGAGTTTTCATTTCCGTAATGAATTCAAAATTCTTCAAAGTGGTTTCCATCTCAAAATCCTCTCTTCTCTTCCATTCTCGATTTCTAAAAATCACCATGGCTCTCGTTCTCAAACACCCACACAATTACCTTTGCACATTTGAGAAATCAAGCAAAAAAGAAAAATTTCCATTCCATCATCAACGCTCTTTCATCCTCAAAGTACAAAACTTTGTTGACTTGCAATGCTTCGATTTACCAAGATACCCTACGCGACTTCTGGGCTAATGCTACACTTGAAACTCAAGATAAAAATCCTTGGGCCATTACATCAAAAGTAGGAGATATTTTGGCCGCAATCACACCACAAACAATTTCAGAGGTTTTTCAGACAAATGATATAGTAGGTAAAACTTCTTTCTCTAAAAGTGAGTATGAAGTAGAGTTGATCGAAATAGGGTATGATGGGCAATTGTCAAAAGTAACTATGCAGAAAGGATATTTCCCACTACCCATGAAATTTTTGTTTCATACCCTGCTCACATGTGTTTCAAACAAAACAACTGCTTTCAAAGAAATTCCTTTAAAAATTCAATATTTGGGGTATGCTATTTTGACAAACACCGATTTCAATTACTCCCAAGCATTATTTGCTGATTTGGTCAATAATTTGAATAATGTTAAAGAAAAGAAGCAACATGCTTTCTTATTATTTCCCAAGTTTTTGAGTTATTACTTGCAACAGAAAATACCAAAAGAAAATGTACAAGTACTTGTACAAGGTACACCTTTTCAAATAAACAGTTTATCATCTTAAACTTTTACTCGCCTTATGCCAAAAGAGTCGAAAGGTTCCGAAACACAGGTAGGGGAGTCTGAGTAACCTTTGGATGCGTCCAAATCTACTCCTCACACTTCAGCTGCTGAGCCCACTGCTCTTGGTGACCACAGCAACACAACCACTGTTGTACAACCCCCACCAACAATTCCTAAAAAGACCAAGAAAAAATCCAAAAAGCCTACCAAACCATCCAAAAAGGGACTTCTGGAAGATGAGATCTTAGAAGTTAACCCAATGACAACACAAATGTCACCAATAACAACTGTTGCTACTTCCTCACAACAGCTGGAAAGATCTCCACCTAAAGCCTTAACTCCTCCTGCTTCCTCACAAAATGAATAGGTTGTAAGCATAGGGACACCACAATATGAAACATTACCCTCACTTGAGAGTATGTTTAATAGCCCTTCTCCCGGGGGGAAATTCTCTTTCAACACCTATCCCCACCTCTCAAATACCACCATCCATCATACCTTTGTTTGATGCCATTGAGCATCAGACTCAAAACAGCCCCTCTCAATCACACATTAAAGAGAGTACAACTTCAACGATGGCTGTGTCTGAACCAACTCAATTGGTTATCCCACAAACAGCTGAGGAGGATACACCACATGAATTTCATGAAATTCTTGTTGGTAGTTCAAGTGGTGCAGCTACTATAGATGTTGGATCCACTGATCTACATCTGGATAGTAGTTTCATAATTAAGACTCCCTTGAAGGCAACCACTGCTGATGCTATCAAGGTATCCACTGGTGTGTTCAAGTTAACCACTGGTGAGATTTCTAAGATTACCACATCAGAGGGAAGTCCCTAGTACCAAGAAAAAGGGGCATCAGTTGATGAACTATTGGAGACTCCTCCTGGTCCAACAGTTGATACAACCACTGTTAGTGGGAAATCAGATTATCCCATTAAATTGGGTGATGGTTTAAAATACCAAGATTTGATGGAGAGGCTCTCAACCATGGAAACCATTGTTCAGATGAATGATTCTATTCAATTTTTGGTTCAAGCTTCCAAAAGTCAACCCACTCCACAACAATACTTCCAAGAGCTATGGAATGCAGTTCAACCCATTATCACTGCTCAAAGGGAACTTGCAGAAACTCAACACAATCATCAAATGGCACTAATCGGGAATATGGTTGATGCAAGATACAAGGATACTCAAGCTAAAATCAGGGCTATCAAAGAAGCCTTGATAAAAATAACTGGCACTAACCAAGCACCCATCTACAAAGATGATAATGATCAAGATGATGCCAAAAAGGGGGAGAAACATGACATGAAAAAGTTTGGCAGACCTACTCCAAGGAAAAAACCAAATCAAAAGACAAAGCCAAAATCTGAGAAGAAGTCTTCTGAAACCACTGCTGAAACACCTGTCAAAGAAAAGAAAAAGGGAATTGATGAAACCCTAAACATTCTAGCAGATGAAGTGGCGAAAAACAGAAAGACAATTCAAAATCAAAATGAGACAAAGGAAAGGCAGTGGAGAAAGGAACAAAAGGCTTTGAAAGAATGGGAAATCAAAGAAAAGGATCTTGGAACATCTGATAGAAGAAAATCACACAAACATAATAAACCACCACTTGCAACATACCCGAAATCACCCTCACCACCAAAAGAAATCACTGCTACACTTAAAACAACTCCTCCACCACAAAAAAACCTGCCAAAAAGCAGAAAACAAAGCCAACAACACCACTACCGTCCACCACTGCAACAGATGTTGAGACAATAGTAGTTGAGACACCAGTTGTTTCAACAACTGTTAGTCCATCCACCACTTTCGAATTTCCTTACTAATCAATTTTCATTCCTATTTCCAAAACTCTAACAAAAACTCCTCCTCCTAAAAAGAGTTACACAAGAAAAAAGATAGTTTCAAGTGAATGATGATGGTATACCTACACCTACTCCATTACCATCTTCACAAACTAACCCTAGACCATACAAACCTCCATCATCACCTACAACCAATCTACTTGTCCAACTACGATCACTTGAAGGGAAAGATCCATCAAGATCTATCCCATTGGCTGTGAGTTATCCTTTGGAATTGCATGCAGTGAAAGATGAAATGAGGCAATTCTATATAGAGGATGATCCATCTAAAAGAAATTTCCCATCCCTTCATGGTTTCAGACCTCCAAGGAACATGGAAGAGTATCTGAAACTCAAAGTCAGGCAACCTGAATATATTGCTCAGTATGAAGGTGAAGGGGAGTGTGATAAAAACATCTCAAGTCGAATGCAACATGGGCTTAGTAAAGTCAACAAATTGGAAGACTATGCAAGAGACTTAAGCAAAGAGATGTCAAACTTACCACCAAATGCTGATCTACAGAAGAAGCTGAGGAAAGTTCTCTTAGAGATTATTATGAGAGACAAATTTTATCCTGCCAAAGTTGAACAATTTAAAGACTGGCCACTCACAGCTCTCAAAGTAGAAATAAATAGAATTGAAAGAGTAAAGAATGATCCTCAGATGAAGAGGTCTGCACCAAACTGGAACAAGTACAAAAAGTCCAGTGTAGAACTTACTTTAGAATATAAGAGGAAGAGAGCTGAGTTGTTTGCAGCTAAATATGGATCAGCAAGGGCCATCTCAAAATGGTCTAGGAAGTACATTGATGTAATTTATGATAAGCTGGAGAAACTAAGAGAGACAGATCCTACAGCACCTAAGAAACCAGCATACAAAAATAAATCCACTGATGAGCCAAAGCAGTAGACCCTCTCTCTAAAAACTCTATTCACATCATCTGACTTATCCACCATTGTCTTAAATCAAAGAAAAAGACAAAAGCAGATGGATGAGGAAGATGCACAGAGAGAAGCTGAAATTATGAAAGTGGCCATCAAGTAAATGATTGAAGAGAATCCTGACTCATCAAAGCTATAAGAAATTGCCAAAAGATTTATGAGCAGGCCTCCATCACCAAACTCTCATCAAATTAAATTTCTCCCAAGAAATCCATTGGACACAAAAATACTAAAATGGAGGTATGATAAAAAGACCCATGTATTAACTCTGCTCAAGTCCAATGGAAACACATTTCAAGGGAGGATGCATTAGGTCTGAATGCAGCTGATCTCCTAGATCTTTTACACCTTCAACTCTGCAAGGATGATGATGAAGATTCTTTTAATTTTGAGCTGCAATTCAAAGGCCAAGTTAGGGAGAAGCTTATGAGAGAATAAAGATCAAAAATAAAGAAGTGTTTTGGCATCATCTGTTCTAGGAGGAGATTGTTGGCTCATGCAATCAAGCCAGAAGAACATATGATATGGAAAGCCAAAATTGGTTCTCCACAGTTGATCACAATAAGCAGTGCATGTCCTAGATTCTCCCAAATGACAGTGGTTATCTATCAACTGATGATTTCTAAGTGCTGATCCTTTACAATAACTGTTTGTAAAAGAACTGTTGAGGAATAAAGAGTGAAGCTCTAACAACTGATGTCTCTCAAGTACTGATGAAGGTTAAAGCACTGCTGACTCAAGGTCTGATCACCCTTTGAAGAAAGCACTGATCCTCAACGTCAGTGCTTAGGCTACAACAGTGGGAAGCTGCATCTGTGTTTTATCTAATCAATGTTTATTGTAATCAATGTTTTGTATGCTCAGTGTTTAAAGGTTGTTAGGTTGTTAGATGTCACTATCTAGGTGACGTCAGCCAAGATGCTCAGTGGTTTGCATTGTACTACAAATAGAAGAGTTCGTGTACTGTTCTATTAGCTCTTTTGCACCAAGTCATCTTGTACGAACAAATCAGTGAGCTCATGCATGCATAGTTGATATTTGTAATTGATACAATCTTTCGACTAATGATAATCATGTTTGCTGAAAGTTATTCTTCTTTGATTGTGTGTTAAAGTTTATTTCATTTCCGCTGCAAATTAATCTATGTTTCATCTTCCATTTCTATTAAATAACACAATCTAAAGAAACTCAGATCCTAACATTCATACCTGAGCTCTCAAGGTCTCGCACTAACGCAGAGTACATATATCAATATAGTATATTCACCTGTAAGACTGATTCTAGGGAATCTTGATACGGGAGTATATTCTGAGTGGGACACGTGAATAAGTTAAGTGCTTAAAACACTAAATCTCGTATCTCGAATCAGTTGAACTTTGTGTGAAAATTTAAATGGATCAGTATACTTACAATCAAAGTGAATCACTTAGAACATAAAGTGTTTATAGCTCAACGGTGCTAGTGATTTGTCATAAACTGATATGATCCTCTGACGCGAACTCAAACAAAAATATTGTCTGTAAATATTTCTTTACTGCTTTATGTTTCAGAAAAAATACAAAAAGATTTTGTTTCTTCTTTATTTTCGACAACCGATGTCTGAATGCTTAGTTTTAAAATCTAAGTATGCTGAACATGTTTCTTAAAATAAAAATAAAAAGTTCATTAATTTGAAACTTGAAGTTTTAAATGAAAAATCATAAACAGTTGGTGAAATCTCCAAGGTCATTAATTTGGACTTGGACGATTATCTGTGAGGTTTTTGAATGCTTTCATTGTCAAATATAGAGTTATCTAATAGGGGGAGTAGAATCGGATAATTCTGGGAGGCTACATATTGTTACATCTTTGTTTAGAGCCAGACTATCATTCAAAAAGCTTTCACTGTCATATATTTGTGATTTTCAGATATTAAACCAGATTACAATCCCGATAGCTGAGACTAAAGGGGAGTCTGAAGACGAGATCAAAGCAAGGGGGAGCTTGTAATTGAAGAACCAGGTGTCGATCCTGAAAAGCACGGAAGCTTAAAAAAAGGGGGAGCCTAGAGAAAGAGTCAACCGAAGGGGGGAGTTGATTCAGAACGCAGAATCAAGAGGAGCTTAAAGAGGGAGTCTGTGGTACTAAAGATGTCAAAGATTCTAGAAGACCCAGAGAGAGAGAGAAGACAAAAAGCTACGAGATTGACTGTAGTAATATCCAAAGGGGAGTATGTGAGTGCATAATGTCTATCACTTCCATCAATCCCGAATCATAGCAGAAAACTGATCAAAATAAGGTTTTATAGTGATAAATATAGGGGAATGGCATAATTGTAAATAAGGAGAACTTCCTTATGAGAACCCTATAAATAGGAACCTTATGTTTATATAGCTTTAAATTTATAAAAGATTATTATTACTTAGACTAATTGTGCTTAGAGTTCTTAAATGAATCAGACCGACACGCTAAAAACACACATCAAGTTTTTGGCGTCGTTGTCGGGGATACCGTTATTTTAAGAAAGACTTTGGACAACTAACAAGATTAATTTTTCAACTTTTGTTTCTATCTTGTCTTTTGTTTTGTTTTGTAGGTATGGACTCACAAAGTCCACAATATATAGAGATGAAGTTTCTCGATCTTGATGCTTATTGTGCAAAAGAAGGGTGTGAATTTTCTGGAGGTCCATATCTCATTTATGAGTGTTCTTATGTGTGGGAGCCTATGAAGAATGAAGACATTTTCTATTCTCCGCCATTAGATGGGCCACTTGAGCCATAACCTCCAACACCCTCACTTTTTTACTTACAACCCTCATGATGAAATACACCACATTGAAAACTCACCACCATATATTCTACCTCAACCACTTTCTTACCCACCACCCACCCTAAACAGTCGATTCTCGACACGTTACCTTATATACCATCACTACTCGCTTCACTTTCTTTTACCCACCTTCATCACCTAGCCCACCTTCCATTCCCAAACCCGATTTTGGAGCCCGGCAAAGTCATTACAATATTTGGATGAAATAAAAAGTATGTATGAGGTCGAGCCCCATAATGAAGAACAACCTCCTTAATCACCACCTCTTTATTTATCTCTAGAAACCGATCCGTGGAGTCAAAACAAGTCACTTTGTTACTAGAAAGAAATAAAGAACCATTTCCCAAGGCTTTACTCAAGTCATGGTCAAAATGATTCTTTAAAAATTATGGACCCTCCAACGGAAGAAATACAAGTCTGTTCGGCCGAAGAAGAAACTGCCAACCATCCTTGCACGCCCGTGCCCAAGGATAGGCACGGTTGTTCACACCCTCCAAACAGCGGGTTGAGTAAAGACGAAAGAATAACACTTAAAGCTCAAATCATCGAGTGGTATACGCCAAAGGAGGAGCCTTCCCATTTCACAGACATAGATCCATTTCAACTACAATATCAAGAGAAGTTTCAAGAAACCAACACCAATCAAAGTGGTGGTTCCAAATTTGGGGAGATGATAATTAGACCAAAATATGTTTTTGACAAGTGGGCTCTCCTATCTAAGGCTAGCCATAAATAGTATGAAGAACAAGTCAACCTTAATAAAGTAGTTTTAATAAGTCACCAAGCATCACTCAAGGTAAATAAAACTCAAGACGGACATGCGGTTGAAATTTCGTGTGAAGAACTTAAGGGCATGAATGAGTTGGTAGGTGCATCATGTATTGGGGAAAAGGAAGGATGGGTTGACCTGAATGAAGTTCTTGCTACAGCAAAGGCATCATCATATGAAAAATCAAACTTCACGATCAACCCATCACATGCGCAATAGATGAGCTCAAAGAACATATACCACATCCACTTCTTCGCACAAGTGATAACCAACTTGTGATAAAACAAACATTTGCTTCTTCACAAGATAAGGGATATCACTCTAAGGACCACTTCACTTGGGAGAATCGACACACTTCTAGCAAACCATATGTGGCCAATATGACTTGTCTAGGTGATCACCTTCTTCTCTACTTGACCTTTGTGAAGTTCGGTCTGGGAATTTCAAGTGCTGGTGGCATGACTTATCTACAAACCACACGGTCGCAAAAATTTTCCACTACCTACCACAATCTAGTATAAAGTAACGATTCCGAGAATAGCCCGATGATGAATAAGTTGAGAAGTTGGTGCATACGGTCGAGCTAACTCAAGAACTTAAGGTTTGCTTTTCATGATTACTCTTGAATTACTTCTTCCACCAAGGTATGCCTTCTCAATACTGGGACAAGTAGCTTTTTCTTTCTTCTTTATTTTTATCTTTTGTAGTTTTTAATTATCTAAGTCATGCCAAGTGTTTCTCTCAACTGAAAGCTAAGTCTATTACAAAAGTGGAAAGATGCCTGCGAAAATCGACCACACGCATTAAACAAGGACTTGACCAGGGGAGTACTATTTTCTTTACCCTTAACACTCATCATTTTCGTGCATTATTACGTTGGAGACAATGCACAAATCTAAGTATGGGGTGGGAAACAACTAAAAGTGATTTTGAAAAATTGAATAGTAGCATAAACAGCTAAGCACGGTCATTCACCCCCATGCACACCCGTGCCTGATTTTCCCAGAAACATTCTATTAAATCTTGCTTAAAAATACTTAAATTAGTTTTTCAAATCTTAAAAACTTGCATTTTTATCCAATCGATTCTAGAACTATTTAAAACTGTTTTTCAAAAGATTAGAAGTCCAAATTATAAAACACGTGCAACCTGGAAGGGTGAGTACCCGTACATCGAGTTATCTGTCTAAGGCTAGAGTATTCGTATAAATCCACATAATCAGACCCGTCACTCTTACCTGGGAACTCTCAGCGTGAGCACTCACTTATAAGCTAAAGCATGTCTTCACTAAATATCATAAGGACCAATAATCTTCCCAAAATTTAAGAATGTTCAAACCCTTTGAGTTCAATAAAAATAATCAAGTAGGGTAATAAGAGTCATGAAAAGTAGAATGAATAAAGGTTATGCTTAGATTTTACACTTTACCATATTCCAATGACTTACATGTGAGAACTTTCAGCCTTAAATGAGCATTAATCATACATACTTAATCACATGCTCATTCATTTGAAATAGAGAGTAAAATCATCCATTGCATTACATTGTTAGAACTTGTGTGACTTATGCATTTCCAATGCCATGATCTAGGTAAATCTTGCATGAAAAGGATGGAGGCACTTAGGATTATCAACCTTCATTTATCCATCAAATCCATCTAAATTCACCTATCATAATCATCCACTTAGATAACCCTTTGAGCTTTAACCTCATCGCTTCAATCACCCAATTATCCACACAAAGTCTTGCTTTCATAAGAATTACCTAGGACTGGTTCATAAAGAATGGGTTTGAAAGAGATTCAAGTTCACAAAGAAGTCTTTTAGCCATCAAGGATCTACAAGAATAATATCAAAATTATGGAAAAGAACTCTTCAAAGAATATCAAGTTTTTGGTCTTGAACAAAATTCAAAGAGTTTTGGCATTACAACACCAAGTTTTTTTTGGCAATTATCCATCAAAGTATAAATTATCAAAGCCATAAAGGAAAGCTCAAGAAATTTGTGGAACCAAAACTTAAAAAAAAAAAAACAGAGAGAGAGAGAGTAGTTTTTGGTAAACACATATCCCTAAAGTTTTTTGGCGCTGTTACCATAAGACAACAACAAAGTCTTTGGTATCAAAATAAAGAGGAAAACCACACAACACAAAGCGAGAATCAAAGAAGGAAGTGGCATCAATTTTAGAGACACATTTCCCCAAAGAGTGTCACCAAGAAGAAACGACTCTTACAAGAAGTAGGTATGAAGCTAGTCCTATTGGATGCTATTAGGCCAAAACTCGCAAAATGGTTCGAAAAGAGAGGATAGTAGAAGTATCGCCCATTGAAGGAAATTAGGAAAAATGAGTTTTGGAATGGTCTTGACGATCCGACCTTAAAAGAGACACTAGCACTATTTCAACCACTTCAAAATGATCATTATCTAGTGTTCTATGAAAAGCATTGACCATATCTCACTCACTCGCCATCCATTAACCACCATATACTATATCATATCACCCAAAGAAGCCCTCTTGATTCATGCAAATTTGCTAAGTAATTGGTGTAGATATGATTTGCATACAGGTCTTTGACTCATGCATGCATTTGGATTAACTTGAGTGTTACACCCATAAAAACTCACCCCCAAACATAGCCAAGAGTTAGTGAACATTGTGATGTGTGTAAGACTAAGTATAACAAATTTTTAGTAGGCATGCCATGATTCATCATTACCTCAAACATATTAGTAATTTGTAACTCATTGTAGGTAGGTAATGTCCAAGATGTCGGGATCACCTACTATTTTTCGAAAACTAACTTGCTTGATTGCTTGAGGACAAGCAATGTTTAAGTGTGGGGTTTATGATGTGCCATCAATTATACATGTTTTTAGTGCATAATTACCTCCTAATTTCAAGTACTTTTATGACTTTTCAGTTGCAAATGCTACCTAAATCGGTCCTGCGTAACAAATGCAGGTTTCTAAGCTCTCTGGATGAAAAGAAGTGAAAATGTGCATAAATAAAGAAAAAACCCAAGATTCTAAAGAAATCAGCAAGTCCCCAGATAGGCACAACTGTGCCCGGCTTTGGGTACGGTCGTGCACAATACCGAGAATCACAAAGTCAACAACTCAACCCAAGAATGGTGAACAAAAGTCCAAGATATTCAAAGGCACGCTCGTGCACACCTAGGCACGCTCGTGCTTAGCTAAAGACAAATTGTAGAAGCTTCGAGAACTGACAAGAATTTCGCCTGTCCATGCACGACCTTGGATCTTTAGGCAATTGGTGGTTACTTAGGGTAATCATGTATGAAATCCTTATTGGTTATCCCTTTTTTTATGATTATCCAAGGATGACATGTCGCAAGATCATAACTTGAAGGATATGTTTTAAATTCCCTGCGGAACCAAAGGTTTCAAAAGAGGCCAAAGATTTGATATATATCCAATGATGGTGAAAAATGGAACAAACTGAAGCATGTGATCAAAACTATCCATCAAATTTTCATAATGTGATGGGACGACCAAGAGATTTACATGTGACCCTGTCTCACTCGGTCAACAACATGGTTCGTGCTACCAGTCGAGGGCAGATACTTCATAGTTGTGTTTGTAAAAATTGACAGTAATCGTTTTTGTTTTTTACGCTTGTTAATGTTGAGTCATTTTGTAACTTTACTTTAGGGGGATATCTTTGTTTGGCCGATAGGCCAAAATTGGTTGGGTGACGTTAGGCTGACTAATTTTGATGTATTATATATGATTACTGAAAAATATTTTCAAAAAATGATATAAGCTTTTTTGAATACAAGAACATTGTAAGCATCTGAATATTTTTGACCCATTTGATCATTTCACCTTTTTTTAATTAAAAGAAATGTTATTCATTTGACCTGTTTCGATAAAATACAACTCTAACTGATTTGTTTTCATCTAAACTACTACCCCATGTTTCGGTACTCGAGTTCGTTTATTGAGTGATAAAATAAACACCTTCATACCGAATTAAAAACTTAATGATCGGTCTGATTAGTCGCCCATAATCATTAGTTAGATAGTATTTATTTTAGTACTCCCAGTATTAGCAACCCGTTAGCTAGTAGCCCAAAAGCATTATAAACTAGTAGCCCAAAATTAAAAAAAAAATAATAAAAAAAAAAAACTCGTTTTAGCAGCCCATTTGGAAACGTGATTACCGATTACACCAACTTGAATTAACCCAAATGCAACCTACATAGGGTTTTTGTTTAGAATGCAAATATGCATATATCCATTGTATGAGTATACAAGAAAATATAAGACACTCGTTAAAATATTTTGTTTCAAACAGTTACATAAATGTAACCACTATTCCAATTCATTTCCTTTATTAAGCCACCACCTTACACAAACACAACACATACGACGAAAACACTTCATTTAAACAACAACGCAATCGCTTAAGGATTTATGGGCACCACCAACGGAACATCACCTTTCTCGACCACAAATTTCTTGACCATTTTCTTGCCATCTGTAACGACAATAACCTCATAAGTCCCAGGAAACCCGCGGAAACAAAATTCGCCCTTATCATCAACATGTCCATGACTATGTGACAACCATTCTTTTTTGAGCTCAAGCAGCCGATTCCCGGCTACGTTAATCTCACCTTCAGCATCAACCAAATGTGAGTTTTCGCGACTCATAAACAACTCCCAAAACCCCCAAATCATAATCCCTTCAACCGCGGGATGAGCAAAAGCTTCACGAAACATAACCTCCAAATCATCTGCTCGAATGTACTCGTTTGTAGATGACACATCAAGCTCGGTGAACCAGATAGGGAGTCCGAGACATCCTAGTTTGTCAAGAGCCGAACAAACGACTGGACCCACAGGACTATCGATATGCCCTTGTATCCCAATCCCACCAACTGGTGCACCTTGTTGTTGCAAATCAAGAATCTGTGATATGTATTTCTCGGGCGTGGATCTCGTGTCACACCCGTCTTCAACATGGTAATCATTCACAAACAATGTGGCTGATGGGTCCAACTGGTTTGCAGTTTTGAACATGTTGGCTCGTATATCTTGGCCCAACCGGCTTGGATAGAAGGAGCCGTGAAGCATTTCATTGTTCACGTCGTAATGCTTGAACTTACCTTTGTATCGATTAAGTAAGCTAGTCAACCGGTTCTGGACGGCTGCGCCTAGGTCGGTTTTGTTAAGGTTCTTGACCCAATCTTGAACCGTGTTATCAACATCCCAAAAGATACAATGCCCTCGAGCCGAGATGTTGTTATCGTCACATAGTTTTAAAAGATCATCGGCGTCTTGGTAGTTTAAGTTCCCTTTTTGCGACTCGGTCCAGTACCATTTGAGCTCGTTTCCAAACACGGCCCAGTTGAAATTTTTAACGAAAAAAGCGACGAAGTCTTCGTTATCAATGTTTGTTCGGCTTATGCATGATCCGATCGGGAAACTGTTTTGAATTTGTTTCACTATTACCATCGTTGGGTACATACTGCTTGAGTCTGGGATCGGAAATTTCAGGGTTACATCTTGTTTACGAATCTGTAGGACAATCCAAGAAAACACATGTTAGCAAGTTAAGGTTGGCAGTGTGCATGTTAAAAATGGAAAACACCTGATTAAATAGTTGAATAAATGTATAAAAATGGTTCGTAGAATAAACAAAATTTTGTTGCATTTCCATCCAAAATCAAAATTTAGTGAGATTTTTCGGTTAACATCAATTTTTTTTTCTTATTCCGCTGTTTTAAAGAAAGACAAAATGGTCTTTTAACGTTTTATTACAACAAATTAAAAAAATCTAACTATTTTGCCCTTCATTAAAATAGAGAAAAAGACAAAAAAACTGGATGTTAACTGAAAAATCTGATCACATTTTGATTTTGGATGAAAATGACAATAAATTAAAAAACACAGGGACTCAGATTCAAAATATTTAAGTTTTTACTAGACAAAAGTGAGCAAACCTCAAGGGACCATTTACTCTTTTAATAAATTTATGAACTTTTGATGTAAACGTTTGTTAGATATTTAGACTATACTTTTAGTTTTACCTTATCGGTTTGTCGCCGTAAGTGCCTAAATCTGGCCTGACGATCCACAGCAAAGATCTGAAGTCCAGCCATCTTGAAACTCACTCCAGGCGCTGGTCCTTGAATATAAACCATCACTTTCGCCGGTTGCTTTTCAATTCTGAATGACCCACAAATTTCATGCCACTGGTTAGAATCACTGATCTCCACTTGACCACCATTCACCCACTGGCTGTCAACCCCAAGAGCCACATTTATGTTCTGTGGGCCACTGGCTCCAGGACCGAGCCGAACCCATGCTGATATTTGGTAGGTTACAAATAGCTTCACTTTGTCCGTGATCATCTGAGCCGGACCCATCCAGGTCTGGGTCCGGTTGATCGTGTGTATACAACGACCACTTAACGGCTCGTGTGGCCCCAGGGTGTCTCGTGCAGCCGGTGGAAGTATATGAGGCGAACCGGTCACCACATTTAATGAACAGTTACCGAGTGGGAACCACCCGTTTGTTCCATCGCTAAGATTACTATTCGTGATGATGTTAACTCCATAATCCGGATTCTGCGTGAAGATTATTTATTAAAACAAATGAATTAATCGGGAATAAAATGTATTTATTTAAATTAAGTTTAGTTAAGAACCTCAATGACGGGAGGCGGTGTTGGAGGTGTTTTCTCGGCATGCTTAACGATGAAGCCGTCAACAAGAATATCAGTGCCTGGACGAGGGCCTTCGAGATATACCACCACCTTCGACTGCAACCCGTTTAAAAGAAACTTTCCTTGCAGTTGTACCCAATCGGAATCCGTTGCTTGCGTGCTTCAATGTCAAACAAACAGGCGTAAGTGTCGAAAACGCTTTGGAAAATATGGTGGAGGCAATGTGAAGGAAATTACGGCATCAGAAATGCGTAGAAAAAATGTTGTTGGTTTGTGGTAAAAAGTTTCCTAGATAATAAAATCAGTTTTGTCCAAAAAGTGTCGCTAAAGGGCGTTTGCTACGCATTGCGAATTTTGCCTTGTGAACCAACCCAAAAATTCTAATAGTTCGGGCAATGTTTTATCTGTTGTTGTTGTTGTTGTTGTTGAGCCTTAAAATTTTTAAACTACAAGGCCTAAACAATGAATAGTTAAAAGAGATTATGAAAACAAACTAACTTAGCAATGCCGATGTAATGTTCACGGGAATCAGGGGTCTGAACCCACAATGTGGCTCTAACAGTCGAGCTAGTAACATTGTTGCCAAAGATTCTAACGAATGCGGTGACTTCATACACAAGTTTTCGTTGAACTTTTCCGCTAATATCTTGTTGAATCCCGTTCCAACTTTGGGTACGTTCTGATGTCGATGCGAAGAACTTCCCGGATTTAGGAATGATTTTGCCATCTCCCATGGAGGCATGTACAGCAATCTTGCATCCTCTTCCGGACCAGTTGTTAACTCCATCCTCAAAATCCGGGTTCAGTATGATGTTGTCGTCAGCAGTGTATACACATGGTAAGATTTTATCCTGTAACTTGAATGACAATAGGTTAAAACTCGAAAAAAAAAGGTGACAAAATAGACACATTGGACAAATAGGATATCAAGTCAAACGGGATTTTAAGGTCAATACTAGTGAAGTTATTTATTTGTATAAATATTTAGTGTATCGAATAACATCATAAAAGTTCATAATGTGACATGTGACATCACATTATCTTTGAAGTTAGAGTAAACTTCCGTTTTGCTTCCTGTGTTTTGTTCACTTTAACGGTTTTGCTCCAAACCTTTAAGAATAGTCATTTTCCTCCAATAGTTTGCTATGATTTTTCCATTTTGCTCCCTGCGGTGAGCAAAATGGAAAAACATACAATTTTGATAGAGTTAGAGGCGGGGAGCAAAATGGAAAAACCATAGCAAACTATGGGAGGAAAATGGCTATTTTTAAAGGTTTGGGGCAAAACCGTTAAAGTGATCAAACCACAGGGAGCAAAACGGAAGTTTACACGATTTATTATTATTATTATTTTTTTTTTTTTTTTTTTTTTTTGGGTTTTCACGATTTGATCCTTATGATGAAAAATTGTTTTGATTCTGGTTGACTTACATGAGTGAAGACTAAAACCGATTCGATGAGAATGTTAACTCCAGGATTTGGCCCTTCCAAGTAAATCACCACACGATCAGGCTTATCCCTCAACACGAATGTACCTTCTAAGTTCTCCCATTTTCCCTTGGAAACAGTGGTCCTGCAACAACAAGGTGTATGTTTTGACCTGGTTACATGTAATGGCGAAGCTTGAGATTTCCGAACGGGGGTCGAAAACTTATACCCAAAAATTTCTATAGTTAAACTACATACTACTCTCCACTACTGAGCGAGAAGTTTGGGGGGTCGGCCGCCCCTTCCGGCCCCCACTATGCTGCGCCCCTTGGTACATGTAAAAGGATCAACTTGTTTCTACCCATTTACTTAGAAATGGGCGCCAAACCCAACGACTGTCACTCGGTTACATACTAATAAGTGACGACTTGTATCAACCTAAACCCAATTTGAACGAAGACCTGTCCCCCAACTCGTCTAACCAATAAGCATCAAAAAGAACCAAAAGGACATAAAAAATGACACACCTTGCGATGTTATAATATTTGGTGCCCGAGTGTTGGTATTCGCGTTTGAGGGTCGCAATGACTTCAGCGTCACCTTGAAGTTTGGTCCCGGAAACTCCAACACGAGCACAAACCGTGTAAGTCGTACCGGAGGAAATCTTGTGAGTGATGTCTTGTTCTAAGCCTTGCCAGTTTTGGCTTCTGTTTGTAACAACAACATGATGCTTGCATGATTTTGGTCTTGTTTCTTGGACCGATAAAAAGGCATCACAGCAGTTTGCATGCCACGAGTCCAAACCGTTTGAGAAATTATGGTTTTCTATGATGTTACTCTTTTCACGACTCAAGTCATTTGGTTTCTGTGATGGAAGCAACATGTGCCAAAACATAAGTAAAGACTTGTTTTTAACATTTAATGTTCGTATTTTGTGGGACCCTTTTGTATAATGGAGGCATCATATAATATGACACAGTTTGACTTTTCAAGTCAACCTTGTTACATGGAAATTCTTTATTAATTGATTATTATAAGAATATGCAAACTTTAAATTCCAAATTTCAAATTCAACATAGAGAATTTGCGCCTCAATGTATTGCTTTGTTACATAACTCAATTATATGAAACCGCACGACTAAGATATATAAAACGCCGAATTGAAATGTAAATAGTACATAGTAGTAAATCTGACCAGTTTCGAATGTAAAAACTAAGCCAAACCGTTTGGTACTGTATGAAATATCCTACCCCGACCAACAAAAATCGTCCGATTCCCACCATAATCGAGACGATTTTGTGGCTTCTAATATTTCATTTAACGATGCTTAAAACAAAACACGCACCTGAGACTGAAAACCGTCGATGCCATGGATCATTGGTGGGGTTGGGACCTCCATTGATGGCTTCTGCGTAACTTCTTTCAGTTTCTTTTGTTTAAAACAAAGAACCATTCGTCAAACCATTTATATTAACCAAAGCCATGATTACAAACCCTCTAATTCTAAAGACAATGCTTAAAAGCAATAAATATAGAGAAGTAAAACACACACCAGTAAGTGAAAATAATCGCTTCCATTGATCATTGATGGGTTCTCCATTACTTCTTCGCGTTTCTTTCGTTCAAAACCAAACAAAAGTCAAACAACGTACGAATCAGAACCAAAAACTGAAAAACAGTTATTACCTTTGATCTGTTGGGATTCTTGTGACGTCTAAAGATGGTGAACAAACATGCTGATCGTTTTGCCATTTATACACAACGATTTTTCAGTGTACGTTACTGAAATCTTAATAACCAATCAAACTGAAAAGACTTTTAAAATCCCTAATAACCTAATTTCGTTACCAACCGTGGTTTATGAGTAATTTGAAACGATAATCACTGAAAAATGAAACTTAATAAAATTGTTGATGGGTTCCCTTTATCTTACAGCTAGAGATATGAGGGTGAACCATAGCTAACTTTATTGTATGCTTGAATTGAAATAGAAGATTTGATTTTTTTTGGTTTTCTTTTACTTTTTGTTGGATTGCTTTACTTTGATTAAATTCAAGACTTGGTTTACACGTTAAACTATTACAATTTGCAATTGAAAAGATTAAGGATTAGGTGAACAATGGCGTTCTGATGCACAGGATCCGGGGTGTTTATTGGTGTGTTTTCTTTATTTCTTCGGCACCAGTGAACTGGCAGGCTGCTAGGACTGTGTCTAAGATCATATATTTAATATACCACTAGTGTGATTACCGCGCGCTTTGCTGCGGGCCTTTGATCATCATCAGTCTAGTTCATTACATTACTCGTATTGACACTCGGCATAACAATTGTTGTCAATCGACACGTGTTTTACATCAATTGAAAACAATAAAAACGAATACTTGTACCGGTACCGGTATTATTCGGTCGGTATCGGTCCGTTACGATACCGGTATTGTACAAACAATCGATATAGCCTACGATACCAAAGAAATAGTTTATTGCGAATATAACTTTGTGTTCAATGAATTTTATACCGCCATGTTGAGAAAACTATAAAAACGAAGCGCTAGCGCGCCCCTCTCTCTAAAGGGGCGTAAGCACTTTACTCGCTAGAGGATGGGATTCATTCACTTGCATTCCTGCTAGCACTACAAAAAGCTCCGGTCTTAACGCCCCTACTACTGCTGTGCAGCCTTTCCTCGGGTTCGTAGAGTCGGGTTTCCCGTTTACCCACAACGGAGGAGCCGCCCCCACCAGGCAGGCGGCCACAATACGGTATCATTATCAATGTTGTTTGGTCAGTATGTGTTCGGTTTGTGATGATTAAAAAATATCAACTATATATGGCTCGTTCGAATAGAACTTTTATCGAATTGTACATAATAATAAGCACATGATGACGCTAATAATAAAAAAACTATACTAATGCTATACGGTACGGTACTGATGTTGTTCAGACAGTATTAGAAATATTAAAAAAATCATTAAAACTTAAAATTAAATAAATATGTTTAAAGTTAAAGTAAATATAATAGTAATATGTTGTTATATTGAAATGATAAAAGTGAGGAAAAACTATATACATTATTATAAAAATCGGATTTCTATTCATGATCACTTTCCAATTATACTTGTTGCAGTCGCGCGTTGCGGTGAAATGGAACAAATGATACTGTAAAACAAATGTTATTTGAAAATGAATTATGTTGTTTAGAAAGTTAAACCATTAGAATCGGTTCAATTTATCAACGTACCATTTACGATACCAAATAAATACTTAACTTTGAATACAACTTCGTTTTTAACAAAACTTATACCATAATGTCGAGGGAAAAAATTAACGAACAGAAGTTATTAAAGAGATATCAAATTAATAAAGGAAATATAATCAAAAACAGAATTATCAAAATCAAAAAACCCAATGATAAAGAAAATATGATTTTAAAAAAGGAAATAATATGTTAAAACTTAAACTAAATATAATAATAAACTACTATAATATTAAATATTAAAATATGAAAAAACTATATATCATTATAAAAATAAAATCACTACTCATACCCACTTTCCAATTATATTTATTAAATAAATACTTAATTTTGAATACAACTTCGTTTTTAACAAAACTTATACCATAGTGTTGAGGGAAAAAAAATTAACGAACAGAAGTTATTAAAGATATATCAAATTAATAAAGGAAATATAATTAAAAATCAGAATTATCAAAAACAAAAAACCCAATGATAAAGAAAATATGATTTTAAAAAAGGAAATAATTTGTTAAACTTAAACTAAATATAATAATAAACTATTATAATATTAAATACTAAAATATTAAAAAAAAACTATATATCATTATAAAAAATAAAATCACTATTCATACCCACTTTCCAATTATATATATTAAATGTTAAATTACGTTGTGGGACGTGTGAAATATGAAGAAAAAAACGATACGTAAATGCGACGTAGGCAGTTTCACTTTCACGTCTAAACTCACTTAGGTAGGTCGGCCGGTGTATATCCTTGAATCGGTTGGAAGCTTCGAGATCTTCCAGGAATAGATTAGCACGGGCGTCCCTTACTATGCACAGGCGTGCCTTACCATGCATGGTCGTGCTGGTGAGGTGTCCCGACAGGGGCAGCAACGGTTGTACTTCTGGTCTCTAATTTTTGTCTTGCCTAGTTTGTCTTTTGTGGGGCACGGGTGTGTCAAACGTTTTTTCTTTCTTACCCACCAAATTATTACGTTGCTTCCAAAAGGCGAGCTGATGCAAGAGGCATGGTCGTGCCTTTGTTCTACACGGGGGTGCTTCTTGAAAACTTCGTATTTTTCGTCCGGTTTTTATTATTTTCTACTTTATTTTTGTCTTGACCGTTAAATAGTGCAGAAACTAAAAAGGAACGATTTAGTAGTGTTTCCTTCATAAATTGTCTCGAAAGAATTCATCAACGGGGGTAAATTCGTATTATAAATATATATAATTGATGGTACGTAGATCAGCGCTTAGAGGTGTTGGTTGTTCAGGTGAAATGTGAGTAGGGCATTATTGTAAATTTGGCATGTTAGGTTAAGATCATCCCCACCCAACACTCATGGTACACCTCCCAAGCCTCCAACCTTCATCTTATTCCATTCTTCATGCTTGTGGAGAACTCCATGCCCCCGCCCCACCATTGCGCCATGCTATGGTCATGTGCGAGCATGCCCCACTCCGACGAGCTTTATTGCCCCACTCGGACGTGGTAGGCTTTAGCGCCCCACAACGAATGATCTGGGACTAAATTACACTCCATCGCAATGGTGAACAATCTAATCTCTCAACACTATCTTCCCCAGTGGTGTTATACAACAATTAATAAACAATGGTGGACCCCTTATAAATATATTACTCAACATACTAGTGATCACAAAATACAATATTTGAATATTTAAGCTAAAGCACTACTTGTTATATTTGTATTTGTATTTGATCTTTAATCTTCAATCTCTCATTAATTGAATATGTAAATTTCAAGGAAACTAGAGAGATGTAAATTAGATTAGTATTTGAAAGTGTTTTGTAAGGCCTCAAAACCTAGGAACATGAACACACATAGCTTTAGACCAAAACATAAACCAAACATAGTGGAATCTTAAATTAAAGATAGTAAAACATCGAAACAGTCCAAACATCATAAACGTCAACATGTCAAATAACAAGGAGCCACCATCCTCCTATGCTAAGGAGCCACCATCCTCATGTCCAAGCCTCATTTACCTAACACGCATGCTAAATAGTTTCAACAAAGCTGAGTGAGTCCTACTATATAACAATAATCTGCACTAGCATCATCAATCATGTCATACTCAATCACACATGAAACCTTCCCCTGAGTACCAGTGCTTTCCATCGAATAGTCCATCGTCCTCAACGACAATGTGTGCAAACATTCTAGACTCGCTATCACCTCAACGCAACACCTGCCCACATGATCGGTTTCATTACTACCTCAACGCGGTAACTCCCATCATCTATAGACTCATTGTTACCTCGACACAATAACTGTTTGCATTTTTCATCACATCTCCACTTGTCGCATGCATCTAGTTACTCATACCAAGCACTACCTCATAACTCATAACAAACATTCAGATAATCATTTATTGAGAGATGGCTACATAATAGTGAACCATGTGTCATAGTCTCAAAATGTCTAATTATCAAGAGGGACAAAGAACTCACATGTGTGTAGAACCTCAACTCCTAGAACTTCCTAGCTCAACCACACACTCCGTATACAAGTGTTTCACCTAGTTGATGATAACAGGTCAGTGTCATCAAATTCCTCAAGTCCATCATACTCATGGTGACCTGTTACCCGAACACAACCCAAGTCCCAATCTAGAGACCCTCTCGGTTAAAACCTTCATGAGCGGTTCACCACCATGGTAACGCAATTACATGGCCGAAACCCTTAAGGGCCAGTTCCGTGCCTGGCACCGTTGTAAATATTTTTTAGAAAACTTTATTAAAACTATAGATAAATGTATAAAAATTTTAAAAGAAGAAAAAAAACTCATTCCCCGTATAGGTCCAGTCCACTAGACAAAATCGACACATTAATTTTTATTGGAAATTGAAAAAACTATACGAACCGTGTAACTCTATCCGACCCATATTAAGAGTGTCAATTTAAATACACGACCCTTTAAAAAAGGGTGTGGATAAATGTGATGACTGTCGTAAGGGTCAATCAAAAACCTAAATAAGCTACGTAGATAGCGTAAGTAGGGTATCGTATCCACGGGGAATTTGTGGTTAGCGTTAAAGAAAATTAATTAAAACTAAACTATCTAAATTGGGGGGCTTGTTTGTTGTTTTAAAAGAAAACACGATTTGTCACGAAAAGTGTTATCAAGATGAGAAGAAGTAACCTCCACCCGAAATCCCGAATACCCGTTTTAATATAAAAATCCGTTTTCTGATTCAAAACACCACATAGACATGGCCTCGGAATTAATGAATTTGATTAGTTAATAGGGATAGTTTTTAAGATTCACTATGCAACCTAATAACCCGTTTGTTTGTATCAACTACCCACCGATTTACTAACCCGCTAACAACGCAAGGAAGTTGCCAATACGCTTAATAAACGACAAGTAATTCAAACACAAGAAACGTTTACCAATAATCCAACACAAGTGGTCAAGCTGTACCAGTTTACAAGAATCAGAGAAACAGAAAATTATATCAAACCGTGTAAACGTTCATCCGGGCGGAAGTCACCGAAAGATTTAGCCGCTCATGGTGATCTTCACAGCTTCGGTTGTCATCCCTTGTTGATCCGACTTCATTGATTGACTTGAATAATGTTGAATGATGATGAAAACTGTCCCTCTATTCGATATGTTCCTGTGCGACGGCTCCAATGGGATTATGAGAATGGTTCTTTAAATACTTATTATCTAACCGACATGATAAAAATTCTCGTAAAGAAGTTGGGCCGCGAATGATATGAGATTGACCGACTTCTTTCCTTTAATCCCAAAGCCCAAAAGAATAAGATCTTGAATGAATACTCCTGTCCTGTGCACACGTGATGTTGTTTCCCAAGAATATGCCAAATAATGTGTGTGTATTAAATCCCCTTTTGATAATATTGATGTAATGTTATTTTGCGAAAACAAAATCCTCCCAAGAAAAGTTGTCCCATGTGCACGTATGATGGCTGATGGTTTGAAAATAATGAATGTGTTTCCCTTATAACCTATTGTTGCCACAAATCCCGTATTGGACTCTGCCGCGCTATGCGGAGTAAACACAAGCCACCCCCGCGTGTCGCGGGGGTCATTTCCTTGACCGGCACGTTTTTTATATTGACCGACATTATCTCTATGGCTCCAGCGCGTCGCGGACCGTTCCCGAATACCAACCGCATGTCACCTGGCTGCTCCAATTAAATTCCTTTTGTTTCAAATCTTGCAGTTACTTGTCAAACCCATTTTCAACTCGCTTACTTTCGTTTAACCTCGTTTTAATACCTGTTAACTCACAAACATCAACACATTATAAGTAGCAAAACCATTACGACTTAATGTATTTAACTAACTAAAAACGACACTAGTTAACATAAACTATACTTATTTTAACCCGACATCACATCCCCACACTTATCTTTTTTCGTCCCGAAAAAATTATTTGCAATGGAATCACAATCAGAAACAATGGCATCTAATATATTCAATTAATATATTTATCAAATCAACCCACACGTTAACCAGGATTGCAGGTATACGATCCACTTAAACCCAACCGCCAGCTTCCAAGCCCTTATTCACGATCCATTTAAGTTCAAGTAAGTATAGTTATCTATGGATCTCACACTCAAAAGACTACAACGCCACCTAATCCCGTTTCAAGCTTATAAGGTTAAAAGATATTAATCTACCGTCTTATATAAAAAAACTCTTATATTATTCCGATTAAACTTTATGATGGATAGATGGATGATATTGTGAGCTTTGCATGCTTTTGTATACGATCAGTTTAGCGGACATACGCCACACGAGTCACCATCCCCATGGTTAATGCCATAAACTTCACATATTTTTTTATAACTCCACCTAGAGGGTATGTACCGCATGAGTCGCTATCCCCGCGGCAATGCCATAGGCTTTGTTTTCTTTTTTTTTTTCTTTTTACATGCGCTCAGATGAATGGATGGATTTTTTTTTTTTTTTGGGCGCCACATTGTTTCGGATTTGTTTTCACAAAAAGAAACAGGTGTGCCAATTTAATCGGAAAAACTTATAAGTTTTTTACTTATGACGTACCCCTTATACTTTCCACAGTTTCAGTTTTGCCATAGCTCCTAAGACGAGAACCCACAAGACTCCTAATTTAAGTTATTTTATATTGTTCCTAAGAAACCTTTTAGCTCGCTGGGCCTACCCACATATCCTAAATTAGACGCGTAACCGACCGTTTATTATCTCATATATATAATAATTAAATGCCAACGATCTAATTATACCTATCATTTTCCATTTGTTGCAAAAATTTCCTCAAGACATTTTCTATTTTTTCAATTTTTTTTTATTTTTAATTTTTTTCAAATTTTTTTTCTTTTTTTTTTAATTTTGACGACACTACTGACACGACTACGACACACTAGACACTAGTCTCCCCTCCCCACACTTAATTCCTGCATTGTCCTCAATGGAGCGAGACTATTGTCGATACAACTACAAATATAAATAAAACACATAGATAAATGGAACAGACTCCCCTGATTTGACGCGGTTGAATCCTTTGAGCCTCGTTCCACCGCAACCGTATAGCATTTCATTCGCGGTTGCTTCAACACGGGATGCTTGTCTTTATATAATTGTTCGAATCACTTTCGTCCAAATGGAGATTGAGTATGGACAAAAGCGATCGAAAGCTGCAAAGTAAATCTCACAAGCTCCAAAAACAGGCTAAACGGTTAGTAAACGAAGAGAAATGAGTGAAAATCAGGTTTCTTTTTTTTTTTAAGATATATACATTATATACAAACAGGGGCGGATTTAGAGGTAAAGACCGGGTTCCCAGGAACCCAGTCTTTTCGGACAAAAACGTTTTTTTGTAGTGTAAATCTTGTATGATTTGGAAAAAAACGTTTTTTTTTTGTAGTGTAAACCTTGTATGATTTGGAAAAAGGAACCCAGTGATTTCTCCGGCTGGATCCGCCACTGTATACAAACCGAGCCCCGACTACCAACCGGCCTAATTTTTCCGCTCAACTTACTTGCCTCGACACTAATCATCTTTCTAACTGCTCGCACATCTTAACTACTAAAAAACAATCACCGACTAGAATGCGAACTTTATCAACTTCTTTTGATACACTTAAACTTCTCAACAAATGCACATGTACCATTTATCCGCTCATAAGCTCTTTCCGACAATCCTAAACTTTATCGCAAATCTTCACTAACCGCAACTCACTTCCTATCTTAACTTACTTCCTCAACCACATACTAACTTGCACAACCTATATCCGACACTAAATTTTTATATGCAACCTCATGTTCATGTTCAAATATTTACTAAACAAACTCATGTATCCACCAGTACACACAACTTTAAGGTCTCAAACAATACCTATTCAAACAAACACACTTCGACTTAGCTTTTTACCACAATTTCAACGTAACCTCATCTCAAATTCCTGTTTTTTTAACAACTCTCAGCTCAACATTAAACTCTCTCATAATTACATTCAACTATCCTTATTCAACAACATCCCAAAGCTCTCATCATTTGAATTAAGTCAGCCTAAAGCGTTGTTCCTGACCCATCTCTTTCCACTCAACACAACTCTTTCAATAGACAATTTCAACACCCACCTAACAATCCCACCAATTAATTTCCAAAAATTCAAGAACCCATCATGAAGATTTTGCATAATCATAAAAAAAATAATAATGCTTCATACATGGATTCCTTTCAAACTGAAAAACAAAGAAACTATGATGCTTTTAATCGAACAGGTCTGGTCGTCGCTCCGAGGTTTGACAGGGGTAATCGGAGATCAACGGAGGATAATCGGAGGTCGGTGGAGGTGATTATCGGTGGTCGTCGGTGATATACCAGAGAGGTGGTTAGCAGGAGGTGGATAGTGGTTGTCGGCGAATGTCGACGAGGTGGTCAATCGGAGCCCACGGTGGATTTGGCGGTCAACGGTGGTGTGGAAAGAGGTCGTTCGCCGGCCGCCAATAGTGTTCTCCGATGAGTAATCGGCTGTCAGGATGGTGGTGATTAGGTGCGGCTGGAGATGGTGGATATTCGATGTTGGGGAAGAAAGATAATGCAGGAGAGATGATGAAAGTCTGATTTGGGAGCGAGATGAAGTTTTTTGACTTTTTTTTTAACTTAACTTCCCACGACACGCGGAGGAAAGGGGGTACCCACCCCGCGGCACGCTAGGGGACGGTTTTCCAGCAGATTGCATAATTTTTTACTCCAATGCCATAGAAAATGTTTTTGGTTTTTTTTTTTTCATGTTTTCACCTTCTTCATCCCCCAAACGAGTTTTTATGATAAATTTTCAATAAAAACATAACTTGGGCTCCTTTTTTAATCAATTTCCTTCTCCGAACCATCTCTTTTTCCTGAAACACTTCGAAAATATACCGAAAACGCTCCAAAAATTAATTAGTTTTTTTTTTCCGGGCAAATTTTTTATGTAATCTTATAATCACTTTGCCCTACCCTCCAAACAAGTGTGCATTGCCCTCAACTGCACTAGAGCTTAACCAAACCTCTTGGACTTCCCCACACTAGAACGATTGCACGGTTTTGACATAAAAAAAAATAAACTACACTAATACGAAAAATAAAATAAACGACAAACCTTAGGCTGCCTCCTAAGAGCGCTATGTTTTAGATCTTCAGCCAGATCATACCTGCAATCTTCAAGGTGGTTCAAAGATCGGCTCACCTCCAGACTTCTCTAAATCAATTCGCTTCGCATAGTCTGGAAATTTCGCAGCTTCATAACAGTTATAATCGAACTCGGCCTCATCGCCCCGAGCATTTCCACCATCAGGTGGTTTACTTGTTTTTCCTCTTTTCTTCACCTTCACTTTTTTCACCGATTCTTCGTTTGTCTCTTGTTTAGACCTGTCAAACTCAACACCTTTCTCATCAGTAGCAACTGCTTCATATGAATTATTAATAATTTCATAAGTAATAGATTTGGAATAAACATTAAAAATCAACTTACGGTTTTCAGAACTCATAGTAATTACTCCCTCTCTGCAGTTGATTTGAGCATTGGCAGTGTTCAAGAACGGGCGTCCCAATATTACCTTTTGTTGCTCGTTCGTCCTTGTGGCTGCATAATCCAACACTAAAAAGTCTACCAAATAATAAAACTCACCAAGCTGGATCTTCACATCCTTAACAACCCCACGCGGTTGTTTCCAAGTATCATCAGCTAAGATCACCTTTCTATCAAACTCATGCAACGGTCCGAACTCGTACTGATCAAACAAGCTGCCTGGTAGAATATTCGTGCTTGCCCCATAATCCAACAACGCCTTGTGGATTTTCAGCTTCCCTACCTTAATAGGTACGTGCGGCGCTCCTAATTCACTTGCTTCACTTCCATCACTTGTACATGCAACTACTTGGGAAGAAGAAATAAGATCTGTATTAACAGTGTCAGAATTAGGAATGGTACTTACCGAATTAACTCTTGCGTGATGTTGTGGATTCTTTGTAGTGTCACTCGGTAACTTCCCTGGATCTCTTCTCACCTCCTTCACATCAACCGCCAACTGAGCAACTTGCTTTTCCAAAGCTTGATATGCCTTAGCTTGCAATTCTTGGTCCTTTTTTATTTGCTTCAACACCTCCATAATCTCACGATTAGAAATCTCCTCGTTTGAAGTATTTGACTTGCCTTGCTCTTGTTGTTGCTGATAGCTTCTTTGATTTCCCTTGTTGTAATTTCCTTGATTATAATTCTGATTATAGTTCGATTGACGGTTCTGATACGGCTGGCTTCCTTGGTTTGGTACCTGAAAATTAGGATTCAATTGATTAGTATTATTATACCGAAAATTTGGATGGTTACGCAAACCAGGATGATATGTGTTTGAGTTCATATCATAATTCCTTTGCTCTCCATACACCATGTTTACGTCCTCCTCAGCAGCTACAAACTGACCCGGGCATGCATCCAACGTATGTCCCAAATCTCCACATGAATCACAAACCGGAAAGGTTTGCGCCGCATGCAATGCATCCCTTGCGCCAAGACCCTTAAACTTCGCTAACTGACGTTCCAACGCCTCCTTTTCTCTCTCTAGCTGAGCAACCCTTGCATTAGAGGCTCCCGCACTTGATGGTGCCACAATCAGATACTTTTTATTCCTATCCGACTGTGCTTGCCTCTTTGAATCTGCTGCAACAGTATCCAAATACTCCCAATCTACATCCACATGATTTCTCAAAAAGGTACCCCCGGTGATAGCCTTAATATCTCGTCTATCCTCATTTGAAATCCCATCGTGGAAGGCGGTAATTAACTCCCATCTTTGAATACCGTGGTGAGGACAATTACGGATCAATTGATTGAACCGTTTCCAAGACTCGTAAAGAAGCTCACCAGGTAATTGTTGGAACTCTCTAATTGCTGCTCTCCCCGTTTTGGTTCTTTGCGGGGTATAATACTCATCCAAAAATTGTTGCTGCAGCTCTTGCCATGTATAAATACTAGCATATGGCAAAGATGTAAACCAATCCCTCGCATCATCCTTTAGTGAAAACTGAAATAATACCAACTTAACCTGATCTGACGTGAACCCGTGTCCAGCAATCATACCACAAACTGCCTCAAAATCCGCTATGTGTGCATATGGCTCCTCAGTACCTTTCCCGTGAAAGGTAGGTAGCATGTTCAGAATGTGTGGTTTTGCTTCAAACGAACGTTCCACATTTCCCGGAGCTACTGGCATCACTATCGGTGATGCATGCTCAGCAATGTGTGGTCTGAAGTGACTCTCAACCCCTCGAATAGTCGGATGCGGAATTCGAGGATCTCTTTGTCTTTGACGAGGTGCAGCTGGTGCTCTATGAACTTGTGGCGGGGTCTGATAAGCATCTACTCCCCGTGGCTGTCTCTGTTGCTGATACACCGGTTGATTGCGATTAAATGCCTGATTTTGGTACCCACCTGGATATCCCATATACCCATCGTTTATCCCCCACTCCTTATCTTCGTAACCTTCATCCCATGTATCTGTTCTCGCCCTATTGTCCACTTGCTCAAACATAGCACCCGACCGGTTCGGGTGTGGCACAAGATTTGGTTGATTCACGGTCCGCAAAGGATTGGGCTGTGGTGGTAGTCGGCTTTCAAGAGGGTACAGTGGTTCACCAATAAAATGAAATTCTCCAGTAGGAGAAGAAGTTGGTTGGGTGGTAATGGGTGGGGTTTGTTGGGTTTGGGTTTGTTGTTGTGGTTCAGATGTAAATGGAGGTGGTGGCATTGGTGGCAATTCGGTTGTCGATGTTTGTTGTGGTGTTTGTTGTTGTGGGGTGGATTGGTTTTTTGATGGATTCATGGTGGTGTTTGCCCGCGTATACTCGAAGGGCATCCTACGCGGCCCGCGAGGGCCACCCTAGCTACGGCTAGGGCTGCCGTGTCACGGTGTAGGTTTGCCACGTGTCTGACACGTGGCCCTAAAGCTTTTCCGAAGAGTTGCAAGGTTGTTGCGCCCCGCGTAAGCCTTGCTTATTTCTTACGCAGCCCGTGACCAACAAATAAATTTTGATTTTCTTGATTTTCCATGAAGCTTAGGGTTTTAGGGGTCCAGGTCTTCACTTACGGAGTGTTTTAGGAAAATTTCGTGCAGGTCCTTACATCCTCCCCACCTTATTTAAAATCTCGTCCTCGAGATTTACTGGAACAAGTGAGGATACTTTCGCTTCATTTCTGATTCCAACTCCCATGTATACTCAGGTCCTCTTTTCGAATCCCACTTTACCTTGACTAGCACCAATCTTTTGTGCTTGAGAAACTTGACCTTTCTGTCTTCTATTTGAAGAGGTTTCTCCACAAATTTCAACTTTTCATTTACCTCTATGTCTTGAAGAGGTACTACTAGGGATTCATCAGACACACACTTCTTGAGATTAGATACATGAAACACATCATGTACTCCGGCTAACTCTTCTGGTAGTTGTAAGCGATAGGAAACTGGTCCTATTCGTTGGGTAACTGCGAATGGTCCTATGTACCTTGGACTTAACTTTCCCTTTTTACCGAACCGAACTACCCCTTTCCAAGGAGAAACTTTCAAGAGTACCTTGTCTCCAACTTGGAATTCCAACGGCTTACGTCGATTGTCTGCATAACTCTTCTGGCGATCTTGTGCCGTTTTCAGTTTTTCCTTTATTCGAGTTATCTTGTCGGTGGTTTCCTGTACAATCTCGGGACCTGATAATTGACTTTCTCCTATTTCTGCCCAGCATACGAGAGTTCGGCACTTTCGTCCATACAATGCTTCGAACGGGGCAGCATTTATGCTGGTATGGTAACTATTGTTATAGGAGAATTCGATTAAGGGTAGGTGGTCATCCCAGTTTCCACCAAAATCTATTACACAGGCTCTGAGCATGTCTTCTAGGGTTTGGATCGTCCTTTCACTTTGTCCATCTGTTTGGGGATGGTATGCAGTACTTAAATTTAACCATGTCCCCATTGCTTCTTGGAAACTTGTCCAAAAATGCGAAGTGAAGCGACTATCCCTATCTGACACAATGGAGAGTGGAACTCCATGTAAGGATACTACCTCGTCTACGTATAACTTTGCTAATTTTTCCATGCTAAAGGTTTCCTTTATTAGTAGTAAATGAGCTTATTTGGTTAATCGATCTACAATCACCCATATTGCATCGTTACCTTTCTTTGGTTTGGGTAGCTTAGTAACAAAATTCATTGTTATTAGTTCTCATTTCCATATAGGCATCTCTAACTGTTGAAGTAAACCTGATGGTTTCTGGTGTTCTGCCTTCACTTGCGAACAAGTTAGGCACTTAGAAACTTATCTAGCTATGTCCTTTTTCATTCCTATCCACCAGAAGTTCTTTCTTAAATCTTGATACATCTTGTTATTACCAGGATGCATCGTATACCTAGATTTATGGGCTTCCTCTAAAATTTTATCTCTTAAATCTCCTTGCCTAGGTACCCAAATTCTGTTCTTATGGAATCTCCAAATTCCATCAGCCCCTTGTTCTAATTCCTTAATTCTTCCTTTCATTCCTTCAGCATCATCCTTGATTGCTGTTTCCTGAACGTTCTTCAGTTGTTCCATTAAATCTATTTGTAGAGTTATTCTTAAAGCACGAACTCTCCATTGCTTTTCATGGTGCTTACGACTTAGGGCATCTGCTACTACATTTGCCTTTCCTTCGTGATATAGAATATCACAGTCGTAGTCACTTAGAATTTCCATCCATCTTCTTTGCCTCATATTTAATTCTTTTTTTCCCAAATATGTACCTTAAACTTTTATGATCTGTATAGACAGTAAACTTACTTCCGTACAGATAATGTCTCCAGATCTTAAGGGCAAAAATTATTGCTCCCAATTCTAAGTCATGGGTAGTATAATTTTCCTCGTGCTTCTTTAACTGCCTTGATGAATACGCAATTTCCTTTTTGCGTTGCTTTAGCACACATCCTAACCCTAACTTAGAAGCGTCGCAGAAGACTTCAAAATCTTCCGTTCCTTCTGGTAAGGCTAGAATTGGGGCATTTGTTAATCTTTGCTTTAAAATCCTAAAGGCCTCTTCTTGCTTAGGTCCCCATTCAAACTTAACTATTTTACATGTTAGCTTAGTTAATGGAACAACTATCTTAGAAAAGTATTTAATGAAACTGCTATAATATCCAGCTAATCCCATAAAGCTTCTAACTTCGGTAGCTGATTGCGGGACCTTCCAATTTGTGATCGCCTCTATTTTGGAGGGATCCATGTGAATACCTTCGTGATTCACCATATTTCCTAAAAATTGTACCTATTGTAGCCAAAATTCACACTTCGGGAATTTAGCGTAAAGCTTTTCCTTTCTCAACAGAGCTAAGAGGACATACAGGTGCTCACAATGCTCGTCTTGGCTTTTGGAATAAATAAGTATATCGTCGATGAAGACAATTACGAATTTATCCAAATACGGCTTACAGATTCTATTTATCACGTCCATAAATGCCGCATGAGCATTTGTTAGTCCAAATGGCATGAATGTAAACTCGTAGTGACCATACCTAGTCCTGGAAGAAGTTTTAGGTATGTCTTCTTCTTGTACCTCCAGCTGATGGTATCCGGAGCGCAAGTCTATCTTAGAAAAGTATCTAGCTCCCTGAAGTTGATCGAAAAGATCATCAATCCTAGGTAATGGGTATTGATTCTTAATTGTAACCTTATTCAATTCCCTATAATCGATACACATTCGCATTGAACCATCCTTCTTTTTCACTAACAACACTGGTGCTCCCCAAGGGGAGGAACTAGGTTGTATAAATCCTTTGCTTAGCAATTCATCTAACTGCTTCTTTAGTTCTAACATTTATGTGGGTGCTAATCGATAAGGTGCCTTAGCTATTGGTGTAGTTCCAGGAATTAGGTGAATTCTAAATTCTACTTCCCTATCTAGTGGTAATCCAGGTAGTTCTTCGGGGAATACATCCGGGTATTCGGACACTACTGGGATTTCCTTAAGTTCCTTACCTTTAGTGTTAATGATTACCAAAATCATATACACTATTCCTTGTTTTCGTTCATAACCTGCAACTTTCATTACTGAAATGAATTTCATTGGTTTATGCGGCTTATCTCCTGTAACCACAATTACCTCTCCTGCGGGTGTATGAATTTCTATGGAATTCTTATCACAGAGGATTCGAGAATGGTTTGCTACTAACCAATCCATTCCTAAAACGACATCGAATCCGGCAAAATTCATAGGTAGTAGGTTTGCAGAAAATTTATGTCCTGAAAGTTCTATTTTCGCTTCTTGCAGAACCTTATCTATGTTAACAGAATTTCCATCTGTCGTTTCTACCGTATAAATCTGCCTGAGTTTGGTTAAAGGTTGCTTAAGAGCTTGGCAGAATGAAGTATTTATCAAACTTTGGTTTGCACCAGAGTCAAATAATACTTTTGCATAAACGTCATGTACAAGGAACGTACCAGCTATCACATCGGGAATTAGATCTGCATCCTGTGTAGTCAGCTGGAAGGCTCTTGCATTCTTTTTATTTGTTCCTTTAGCAGGTTTGGCCTTGTTATCAACTGGTTTGACCAATTTTGGGCATTCTGGTCTAAAGTGCCCAGCTTCTCCGCAATTGAAGCAAATCGTTGATTTCTTCCTGCACTCGTCCTCTCGGTGCCCCGGTGCCTTGCAGAAATTACACTTCTCTTGACATTTACCAAAATGTTTCTTTCGACAGTTTCTGCAGAATGGAGGTGTGAAAGATTGCCCAGTTCCCTTTTTCTTGAAATTACTACTATTATTACCCCCACAAAATCCTTGGGTAATCTTTTGGGCTAATTCCTTTTTCCTGTTTTCTTCTCTCGTACGTACTAGTCCGTCAGTCAAGGTGTTGGCCAATTCAACTGCATCGTCAATTGTGCGGGGACTCGCAACTTTGACTATATCGCGAATCTCACTAATTAGTCCCCAGATATAGCGAGAAATAATCACCGGTTCTGGCGAAGCCAGAGTTGGTACAATTCTAGTATACTCGAAAAATTCAAAGTATACCCTCGACAGTCAACATCCACCATCCGGTGGTTCAGGAACTTATTTGTCATTTGTTCTTTTTCATAGTCGGGACAAAATTTTCTTTCCACCAATTCCTTAAATTCTTCCCAACTCATGGCATAAGCCACGTCATTTCCCTTGGCTTGAAGCACCGTGTTCCACCATTCTAACGCCTCTTATTTGAAAAGATGGGATGCATACATAACATTGTCTTCCTCTGCGCATTTACTTATTTTGATTACTGCTTCAGTTTTTTCTAACCAATGCAGTGTGGCAGTCGCCCCTTCATTGCCTGCAAATTCCACTGGCTTACAGGCATGAAATTCTTTGTAAGTGCAACCAGGCGTTGCAACTTTCATTTTCTTAAGAAATGGAGCTTGAACCACATTATTATCATTATTGCCGCCTCCATTTACACTATTGCTGAAATTATCGTCGCGGGTGCGTTTGATGTGGTTAGCTTGGGAAGGTTCAACGAGGTTCTTAACAGCAGCGACGATTGCAGGGATACGCTGGCTATTCCCTAGGCAACGATATTTTCTATATCTTGCCTATTAAGAAAATGATCCTCATTGTGTTGTTCAGATTGGTTAATTTTGGTTGCTTGTTGGTTTATCGCGTTTTCCATCTGAATAATTAACAAGATATATATATATATATAAATTATTGTCACAAATCGTATAACAATTAAACACAACAAGGCAATCACAGCATAATTAAATTAACACATATAGCCAAAATTGTCGACCTTGCGACATTTATATATATTTTTAGAGTAAAGTCCTATTTGAGTCCCTGTGGTTTGTGCAGTTTAACAATTTGAATCCAAAAACCAAAACTGTCTTGATTTGAGTCCTTGTGGTCTCTAATTTTAACCATTTGAGTCCCTGTGGTCTCTAATTTTAACCATTTGAATCCAAAAACCAAATGTTTCTGATTTGGATGTTGTTTACTTTTGGATTCAAATGGTTAAAATTAGAAACCACAAGGACTCAAGTCAAGACAGTTTTGGTTTTTGGATTCAAATGGTTAAACTGCACAACCCACAAGGACTCAAACAGGACTTTACTCATATTTTTATAATATTATGCATCCGTACACGCCCGATATTTACAGATGTTTTATTTTAGTTATTATTATACAATATTATATTATTAGATATATATTATGATATATTTTTTTTTCACATATTATTATTATTATACAAAACTTTTTAACTTCAGTTAACTTGCTTTTCAGAAACGACGCTCCCTCTCGTCGTATTTCCAAGAGATCTTTTCCCCCACGTCTCGAATCCGATTTCCTGGATCCACCAGTTCCTCACCATAGCGGCGTAATTCGGCAATGTTTTCCGGGTTCATTGGTGGAAAGGGATTAGGTTCAAACTGGGGAAAATACACATTGGGGTTATTTATAAAGTTCTGAAAATGCCAGTCGCTCGTCCACCATTCTTCCAGCTCTCCGGGAAGAAGTTGAGGGTTGACAATTGGGTCCGGGATAGAAGGTTCCAAATTAACAGGAAGTTCTGATTGAGCGGGGTAATTGGAAAGGGTTTCATCAGCAGGTCCGATAAGGTCACAGTTTGCAAGTTTCCTATCTAATTCTTCCCAGGGTGGCAATTCTTGGACTTGACCAAAGCTCTCCCCTATTTCCTTCCCTTTTCCCTTTGGATCCTCTGTCTTTTTCACCTTTTGGGCAGCGGGCTTCTTCCTTCGTCCGCGCTTCCAATCCAGCAGCCTTCTTCTCTTTTTAGGCTTAGGTTTCTCCTGAGGCTGGGCCTGGAATACCAGTGGCTCCTTGGTATACGCCTGATATCCGGATTGGGTTCCTGTTGTATCCATATCGGTTGTGTGGATTGTAAAGTTTCAGAGTGCCTCCGACAGTTCATTCATGATGTTAGCACACAAGAAGAAACACACAAAATTCAAGTTAAGATTTTATTTATTTGTGAATTAAATTCTTACAGAATCACAGAATGGCAATCTGGAAAATTAAGTATTTCTAAATACTTAATTGGCGTAAATCAGTGGCTCTGGTACCACCTTTTTCTGTCACGGCCCCGACCCGGTTTTACCTAGTTCAGTGGCCACGGGACAGAACCCCGTGGTATTGGTGTTTAATTAGGCAGCGGAAATTTTAACAGAATCGTTTAAACTGAAAACACCCCTTTATTTTATTTCAAATTTTGGGACAAACCCCGTACTTTACAATAAAGGAATTTCACTAGGAAATCCCTTGGTTACAAAAACATGTTTATTTATTTGCTGAGCCACTTTATCCAAGCTGGTAGTGCTACACGGCACTTTTCCTTGTTCACAGTAAATCACCTGAAACATGTTGAAAAGATTTTATCAGCCGGGGAAATACTGGCGAGTCATTCAATTTGCACAAAACGACACATTGTTATAATCTACAGTATTAAGAGTGATTACAATGTTTATATATCAATCAACTACCCAACGGTATTTGTCACTCGACCGTATCCGTGACTATGGTCATATCACCCATTGGCTAACCCGTTGTCCAATGGTGACGGTTATCAAGTAATATATACAAAACCCCACATACCGGCTATAATTGAAGACTACAAAGACTTAATCCATGTAATTATAACTTTGATAATAAATAGGGTTTTAGAATTAATTTGATAAAAAGAGAATGACTTACATTGCAAGTTTAACTAGACAGATTTTTGCCTACTGATTAAGCCTGATAACCTAGTTAGATAATGCAAATGAAACTAGGTTAGTAACTTAATACAGCATTTATGATAAATTCACGAAATCAAAACCCTCACGACGAATGACAAAGTATAGCCCGAATTCAGGCAGCACTTAAACATCCATCGGATCGGTTTCAATCGATCGGACATTGTATCGTAGCAGTGTTCGAGTTATTACCCTGTAATTATAGCAGCGTCTCGACCCATAAACACACGTTTTAAGCAGAATTTAGACGTTTTCGACTTGAAATTTCGAACACAGAAGAAAGGCCATGCAACGTCCAATTTATAGCTGATTTTTTAGTCTCTCGCTGCCCGCATAAACTCGAAGGGCATCCTACACGGCCCGCGAGGGCGACTCTAGTTATGATGATTAGGAATTGTTGGATTAACAAACTGATGATTGTTCGATTAGTAGGATGATTCACATGATAAATTATTAGTTATGATTGTTACGACTGTCTGTTAGGGTTAGCGACGAAAAACCCTTGACGAACAATCCTGTTGACTGTCGACGAAAGTCCCAATCTTCGTCGACATACCTGTTGGCTAACCTTGGATCTTTTGTCACCCTTGAACCCGATGAAAGATGATTCTTCGTCATGATTGGACCCCGACGAAAGATGATTCTTCGTCGTATGGGTAATAAGTTGAACAGTGAGTGGGTTATGTTGTGCATGTGATCTGATAGTTGTGATTATAGCATGAGGAATCTGTATAGACAGATATGCGTTGTCTAATGTAAATTGTCTGATATGAGTAGCCAATGCAACTGTGAATGTTATTGCGTGATATACACAGGAGATGTGGATTGTTGTCTAAATGTAAACTGTGTAATTTGGTTGATCAAACTTTGTATAGAAGCATGATTGGGTCTTTATTGTACCTAACTGCATCTAGGCCAGACATCATGTTTGCAACATGTGTTTGTGCACGATCCCAATCAGCCCCTAGGAAGTCTAACCTCATTGTTGTGTAAAGGATATTCATATACATAAAAAGTGCTCCCACACTTGGTATCTGGTACCCTGCTAATCGGAATGTTAAGCTTTCAAGTTTCTTAGACAGTGATTTTGCTGGATGCAACACAACAAGGAAGTCTACCTCAGGTGGGTATCAATTCCTAGGCAATTTCTTAGTGTCTTGGCAAAGCAAAAAGCAAGTAGTTGTTTCCACATCCACTGCTGAAGCAGAATACATTGCTGCTACAAGCTGTACAGCCCAACTGCCGTGGCTTCAAAATCAACTGCTGGATTTTGCTATAACTGCTTTAAAGACACCTCTCATGTTGGATAGTCAAGCAGCTGAAAATATCATCAAAAAACCAGTTTCTCACTCAACCACCAAGCATATCGACATCATACATCACTTTGTGAGGGATTGCTATGAAAAAGGTTTGATTTCTCTGCATCATGTTCCAACTAAGGATCAGCTGGCAGATGTGCTAACAAAAGCATTAGACACATCCACCTTTGAAAGCTTGATCTCTAGAATTGGCACGCTTAACATGGAATATCAAGCAAAATCTTGTTTTTCTATGAATAAAAAGCATTAAAATGTTTTCAGAAAATCCAAAATCCATCCTTAAAAATAGTAAAAATGAAATTTTTCATTAATCCTTAAAAGTCTGCCATATCCACTGATTGGTTCAAACATCTTATTGTTGAAACTCATCCACTGCTGAAAGACAACCTCTGTTTCTTCATTTCTCTTGTTACCACTGTTGACCAAACATCAGTGTTTCAACCACTGATATCTATCCACTGATAGTTGAAATCAGCCACTGTTCTCATTCTTCATTGGTCTCAACCACTGATATTACTCATCAGTGGTTTCCAAACAACTATCTTCCACTATTTCATCAGAGGTTGCCATGTGGGCAGATCTTAGCCGTCAGATCTTTGTAACCGCTACCACGTCAGCATTCACTTTTTCATCTCAATAGAACCCTGATAAAATCTCCAAACAGAGTTTTCATTTCCGTAATGAATTCAAAATTCTTCAAAGTGGTTTCCATCTCAAAATCCTCTCTTCTCTTCCATTCTCGATTTCTAAAAATCACCATGGCTCTCGTTCTCAAACACCCACACAATTACCTTTGCACATTTGAGAAATCAAGCAAAAAAGAAAAATTTCCATTCCATCATCAACGCTCTTTCATCCTCAAAGTACAAAACTTTGTTGACTTGCAATGCTTCGATTTACCAAGATACCCTACGCGACTTCTGGGCTAATGCTACACTTGAAACTCAAGATAAAAATCCTTGGGCCATTACATCAAAAGTAGGAGATATTTTGGCCGCAATCACACCACAAACAATTTCAGAGGTTTTTCAGACAAATGATATAGTAGGTAAAACTTCTTTCTCTAAAAGTGAGTATGAAGTAGAGTTGATCGAAATAGGGTATGATGGGCAATTGTCAAAAGTAACTATGCAGAAAGGATATTTCCCACTACCCATGAAATTTTTGTTTCATACCCTGCTCACATGTGTTTCAAACAAAACAACTGCTTTCAAAGAAATTCCTTTAAAAATTCAATATTTGGGGTATGCTAGTTTGACAAACACCGATTTCAATTACTCCCAAGCATTATTTGCTGATTTGGTCAATAATTTGAATAATGTTAAAGAAAAGAAGCAACATGCTTTCTTATTATTTCCCAAGTTTTTGAGTTATTACTTGCAACAGAAAATACCAAAAGAAAATGTACAAGTACTTGTACAAGGTACACCTTTTCAAATAAACAGTTTATCATCTTAAACTTTTACTCGCCTTATGCCAAAAGAGTCGAAAGGTTCCGAAACACAGGTAGGGGAGTCTGAGTAACCTTTGGATGCGTCCAAATCTACTCCTCACACTTCAGCTGCTGAGCCCACTGCTCTTGGTGACCACAGCAACACAACCACTGTTGTACAACCCCCACCAACAATTCCTAAAAAGACCAAGAAAAAATCCAAAAAGCCTACCAAACCATCCAAAAAGGGACTTCTGGAAGATGAGATCTTAGAAGTTAACCCAATGACAACACAAATGTCACCAATAACAACTGTTGCTACTTCCTCACAACAGCTGGAAAGATCTCCACCTAAAGCCTTAACTCCTCCTGCTTCCTCACAAAATGAATAGGTTGTAAGCATAGGGACACCACAATATGAAACATTACCCTCACTTGAGAGTATGTTTAATAGCCCTTCTCCCGGGGGGAAATTCTCTTTCAACACCTATCCCCACCTCTCAAATACCACCATCCATCATACCTTTGTTTGATGCCATTGAGCATCAGACTCAAAACAGCCCCTCTCAATCACACATTAAAGAGAGTACAACTTCAACGATGGCTGTGTCTGAACCAACTCAATTGGTTATCCCACAAACAGCTGAGGAGGATACACCACATGAATTTCATGAAATTCTTGTTGGTAGTTCAAGTGGTGCAGCTACTATAGATGTTGGATCCACTGATCTACATCTGGATAGTAGTTTCATAATTAAGACTCCCTTGAAGGCAACCACTGCTGATGCTATCAAGGTATCCACTGGTGTGTTCAAGTTAACCACTGGTGAGATTTCTAAGATTACCACATCAGAGGGAAGTCCCTAGTACCAAGAAAAAGGGGCATCAGTTGATGAACTATTGGAGACTCCTCCTGGTCCAACAGTTGATACAACCACTGTTAGTGGGAAATCAGATTATCCCATTAAATTGGGTGATGGTTTAAAATACCAAGATTTGATGGAGAGGCTCTCAACCATGGAAACCATTGTTCAGATGAATGATTCTATTCAATTTTTGGTTCAAGCTTCCAAAAGTCAACCCACTCCACAACAATACTTCCAAGAGCTATGGAATGCAGTTCAACCCATTATCACTGCTCAAAGGGAACTTGCAGAAACTCAACACAATCATCAAATGGCACTAATCGGGAATATGGTTGATGCAAGATACAAGGATACTCAAGCTAAAATCAGGGCTATCAAAGAAGCCTTGATAAAAATAACTGGCACTAACCAAGCACCCATCTACAAAGATGATAATGATCAAGATGATGCCAAAAAGGGGGAGAAACATGACATGAAAAAGTTTGGCAGACCTACTCCAAGGAAAAAAACAAATCAAAAGACAAAGCCAAAATCTGAGAAGAAGTCTTCTGAAACCACTGCTGAAACACCTGTCAAAGAAAAGAAAAAGGGAATTGATGAAACCCTAAACATTCTAGCAGATGAAGTGGCGAAAAACAGAAAGACAATTCAAAATCAAAATGAGACAAAGGAAAGGCAGTGGAGAAAGGAACAAAAGGCTTTGAAAGAATGGGAAATCAAAGAAAAGGATCTTGGAACATCTGATAGAAGAAAATCACACAAACATAATAAACCACCACTTGCAACATACCCGAAATCACCCTCACCACCAAAAGAAATCACTGCTACACTTAAAACAACTCCTCCACCACAAAAAAACCTGCCAAAAAGCAGAAAACAAAGCCAACAACACCACTACCGTCCACCACTGCAACAGATGTTGAGACAATAGTAGTTGAGACACCAGTTGTTTCAACAACTGTTAGTCCATCCACCACTTTCGAATTTCCTTACTAATCAATTTTCATTCCTATTTCCAAAACTCTAACAAAAACTCCTCCTCCTAAAAAGAGTTACACAAGAAAAAAGATAGTTTCAAGTGAATGATGATGGTATACCTACACCTACTCCATTACCATCTTCACAAACTAACCCTAGACCATACAAACCTCCATCATCACCTACAACCAATCTACTTGTCCAACTACGATCACTTGAAGGGGAAGATCCATCAAGATCTATCCCATTGGCTGTGAGTTATCCTTTGGAATTGCATGCAGTGAAAGATGAAATGAGGCAATTCTATATAGAGGATGATCCATCTAAAAGAAATTTCCCATCCCTTCATGGTTTCAGACCTCCAAGGAACATGGAAGAGTATCTGAAACTCAAAGTCAGGCAACCTGAATATATTGCTCAGTATGAAGGTGAAGGGGAGTGTGATAAAAACATCTCAAGTCGAATGCAACATGGGCTTAGTAAAGTCAACAAATTGGAAGACTATGCAAGAGACTTAAGCAAAGAGATGTCAAACTTACCACCAAATGCTGATCTACAGAAGAAGCTGAGGAAAGTTCTCTTAGAGATTATTATGAGAGACAAATTTTATCCTGCCAAAGTTGAACAATTTAAAGACTGGCCACTCACAGCTCTCAAAGTAGAAATAAATAGAATTGAAAGAGTAAAGAATGATCCTCAGATGAAGAGGTCTGCACCAAACTGGAACAAGTACAAAAAGTCCAGTGTAGAACTTACTTTAGAATATAAGAGGAAGAGAGCTGAGTTGTTTGCAGCTAAATATGGATCAGCAAGGGCCATCTCAAAATGGTCTAGGAAGTACATTGATGTAATTTATGATAAGCTGGAGAAACTAAGAGAGACAGATCCTACAGCACCTAAGAAACCAGCATACAAAAATAAATCCACTGATGAGCCAAAGCAGTAGACCCTCTCTCTAAAAACTCTATTCACATCATCTGACTTATCCACCATTGTCTTAAATCAAAGAAAAAGACAAAAGCAGATGGATGAGGAAGATGCACAGAGAGAAGCTGAAATTATGAAAGTGGCCATCAAGTAAATGATTGAAGAGAATCCTGACTCATCAAAGCTATAAGAAATTGCCAAAAGATTTATGAGCAGGCCTCCATCACCAAACTCTCATCAAATTAAATTTCTCCCAAGAAATCCATTGGACACAAAAATACTAAAATGGAGGTATGATAAAAAGACCCATGTATTAACTCTGCTCAAGTCCAATGGAAACACATTTCAAGGGAGGATGCATTAGGTCTGAATGCAGCTGATCTCCTAGATCTTTTACACCTTCAACTCTGCAAGGATGATAATGAAGATTCTTTTAATTTTGAGCTGCAATTCAAAGGCCAAGTTAGGGAGAAGCTTATGAGAGAATAAAGATCAAAAATAAAGAAGTGTTTTGGCATCATCTGTTCTAGGAGGAGATTGTTGGCTCATGCAATCAAGCCAGAAGAACATATGATATGGAAAGCCAAAATTGGTTCTCCACAGTTGATCACAATAAGCAGTGCATGTCCTAGATTCTCCCAAATGACAGTGGTTATCTATCAACTGATGATTTCTAAGTGCTGATCCTTTACAATAACTGTTTGTAAAAGAACTGTTGAGGAATAAAGAGTGAAGCTCTAACAACTGATGTCTCTCAAGTACTGATGAAGGTTAAAGCACTGCTGACTCAAGGTCTGATCACCCTTTGAAGAAAGCACTGATCCTCAACGTCAGTGCTTAGGCTACAACAGTGGGAAGCTGCATCTGTGTTTTATCTAATCAATGTTTATTGTAATCAATGTTTTGTATGCTCAGTGTTTAAAGGTTGTTAGGTTGTTAGATGTCACTATCTAGGTGACGTCAGCCAAGATGCTCAGTGGTTTGCATTGTACTACAAATAGAAGAGTTCGTGTACTGTTCTATTAGCTCTTTTGCACCAAGTCATCTTGTACGAACAAATCAGTGAGCTCATGCATGCATAGTTGATATTTGTAATTGATACAATCTTTCGACTAATGATAATCATGTTTGCTGAAAGTTATTCTTCTTTGATTGTGTGTTAAAGTTTATTTCATTTCCGCTGCAAATTAATCTATGTTTCATCTTCCATTTCTATTAAATAACACAATCTAAAGAAACTCAGATCCTAACATTCATACCTGAGCTCTCAAGGTCTCGCACTAACGCAGAGTACATATATCAATATAGTATATTCACCTGTAAGACTGATTCTAGGGAATCTTGATACGGGAGTATATTCTGAGTGGGACACGTGAATAAGTTAAGTGCTTAAAACACTAAATCTCGTATCTCGAATCAGTTGAACTTTGTGTGAAAATTTAAATGGATCAGTATACTTACAATCAAAGTGAATCACTTAGAACATAAAGTGTTTATAGCTCAACGGTGCTAGTGATTTGTCATAAACTGATATGATCCTCTGACGCGAACTCAAACAAAAATATTGTCTGTAAATATTTCTTTACTGCTTTATGTTTCAGAAAAAATACAAAAAGATTTTGTTTCTTCTTTATTTTCGACAACCGATGTCTGAATGCTTAGTTTTAAAATCTAAGTATGCTGAACATGTTTCTTAAAATAAAAATAAAAAGTTCATTAATTTGAAACTTGAAGTTTTAAATGAAAAATCATAAACAGTTGGTGAAATCTCCAAGGTCATTAATTTGGACTTGGACGATTATCTGTGAGGTTTTTGAATGCTTTCATTGTCAAATATAGAGTTATCTAATAGGGGGAGTAGAATCGGATAATTCTGGGAGGCTACATATTGTTACATCTTTGTTTAGAGCCAGACTATCATTCAAAAAGCTTTCACTGTCATATATTTGTGATTTTCAGATATTAAACCAGATTACAATCCCGATAGCTGAGACTAAAGGGGAGTCTGAAGACGAGATCAAAGCAAGGGGGAGCTTGTAATTGAAGAACCAGGTGTCGATCCTGAAAAGCACGGAAGCTTAAAAAAAGGGGGAGCCTAGAGAAAGAGTCAACCGAAGGGGGGAGTTGATTCAGAACGCAGAATCAAGAGGAGCTTAAAGAGGGAGTCTGTGGTACTAAAGATGTCAAAGATTCTAGAAGACCCAGAGAGAGAGAGAAGACAAAAAGCTACGAGATTGACTGTAGTAATATCCAAAGGGGAGTATGTGAGTGCATAATGTCTATCACTTCCATCAATCCCGAATCATAGCAGAAAACTGATCAAAATAAGGTTTTATAGTGATAAATATAGGGGAATGGCATAATTGTAAATAAGGAGAACTTCCTTATGAGAACCCTATAAATAGGAACCTTATGTTTATATAGCTTTAAATTTATAAAAGATTATTATTACTTAGACTAATTGTGCTTAGAGTTCTTAAATGAATCAGACCGACACGCTAAAAACACACATCAAGTTTTTGGCGTCGTTGTCGGGGATACCGTTATTTTAAGAAAGACTTTGGACAACTAACAAGATTAATTTTTCAACTTTTGTTTCTATCTTGTCTTTTGTTTTGTTTTGTAGGTATGGACTCACAAAGTCCACAATATATAGAGATGAAGTTTCTCGATCTTGATGCTTATTGTGCAAAAGAAGGGTGTGAATTTTCTGGAGGTCCATATCTCATTTATGAGTGTTCTTATGTGTGGGAGCCTATGAAGAATGAAGACATTTTCTATTCTCCGCCATTAGATGGGCCACTTGAGCCATAACCTCCAACACCCTCACTTTTTTACTTACAACCCTCATGATGAAATACACCACATTGAAAACTCACCACCATATATTCTACCTCAACCACTTTCTTACCCACCACCCACCCTAAACAGTCGATTCTCGACACGTTACCTTATATACCATCACTACTCGCTTCACTTTCTTTTACCCACCTTCATCACCTAGCCCACCTTCCATTCCCAAACCCGATTTTGGAGCCCGGCAAAGTCATTACAATATTTGGATGAAATAAAAAGTATGTATGAGGTCGAGCCCCATAATGAAGAACAACCTCCTTAATCACCACCTCTTTATTTATCTCTAGAAACCGATCCGTGGAGTCAAAACAAGTCACTTTGTTACTAGAAAGAAATAAAGAACCATTTCCCAAGGCTTTACTCAAGTCATGGTCAAAATGATTCTTTAAAAATTATGGACCCTCCAACGGAAGAAATACAAGTCTGTTCGGCCGAAGAAGAAACTGCCAACCATCCTTGCACGCCCGTGCCCAAGGATAGGCACGGTTGTTCACACCCTCCAAACAGCGGGTTGAGTAAAGACGAAAGAATAACACTTAAAGCTCAAATCATCGAGTGGTATACGCCAAAGGAGGAGCCTTCCCATTTCACAGACATAGATCCATTTCAACTACAATATCAAGAGAAGTTTCAAGAAACCAACACCAATCAAAGTGGTGGTTCCAAATTTGGGGAGATGATAATTAGACCAAAATATGTTTTTGACAAGTGGGCTCTCCTATCTAAGGCTAGCCATAAATAGTATGAAGAACAAGTCAACCTTAATAAAGTAGTTTTAATAAGTCACCAAGCATCACTCAAGGTAAATAAAACTCAAGACGGACATGCGGTTGAAATTTCGTGTGAAGAACTTAAGGGCATGAATGAGTTGGTAGGTGCATCATGTATTGGGGAAAAGGAAGGATGGGTTGACCTGAATGAAGTTCTTGCTACAGCAAAGGCATCATCATATGAAAAATCAAACTTCACGATCAACCCATCACATGCGCAATAGATGAGCTCAAAGAACATATACCACATCCACTTCTTCGCACAAGTGATAACCAACTTGTGATAAAACAAACATTTGCTTCTTCACAAGATAAGGGATATCACTCTAAGGACCACTTCACTTGGGAGAATCGACACACTTCTAGCAAACCATATGTGGCCAATATGACTTGTCTAGGTGATCACCTTCTTCTCTACTTGACCTTTGTGAAGTTCGGTCTGGGAATTTCAAGTGCTGGTGGCATGACTTATCTACAAACCACACGGTCGCAAAAATTTTCCACTACCTACCACAATCTAGTATAAAGTAACGATTCCGAGAATAGCCCGATGATGAATAAGTTGAGAAGTTGGTGCATACGGTCGAGCTAACTCAAGAACTTAAGGTTTGCTTTTCATGATTACTCTTGAATTACTTCTTCCACCAAGGTATGCCTTCTCAATACTGGGACAAGTAGCTTTTTCTTTCTTCTTTATTTTTATCTTTTGTAGTTTTTAATTATCTAAGTCATGCCAAGTGTTTCTCTCAACTGAAAGCTAAGTCTATTACAAAAGTGGAAAGATGCCTGCGAAAATCGACCACACGCATTAAACAAGGACTTGACCAGGGGAGTACTATTTTCTTTACCCTTAACACTCATCATTTTCGTGCATTATTACGTTGGAGACAATGCACAAATCTAAGTATGGGGTGGGAAACAACTAAAAGTGATTTTGAAAAATTGAATAGTAGCATAAACAGCTAAGCACGGTCATTCACCCCCATGCACACCCGTGCCTGATTTTCCCAGAAACATTCTATTAAATCTTGCTTAAAAATACTTAAATTAGTTTTTCAAATCTTAAAAACTTGCATTTTTATCCAATCGATTCTAGAACTATTTAAAACTGTTTTTCAAAAGATTAGAAGTCCAAATTATAAAACACGTGCAACCTGGAAGGGTGAGTACCCGTACATCGAGTTATCTGTCTAAGGCTAGAGTATTCGTATAAATCCACATAATCAGACCCGTCACTCTTACCTGGGAACTCTCAGCGTGAGCACTCACTTATAAGCTAAAGCATGTCTTCACTAAATATCATAAGGACCAATAATCTTCCCAAAATTTAAGAATGTTCAAACCCTTTGAGTTCAATAAAAATAATCAAGTAGGGTAATAAGAGTCATGAAAAGTAGAATGAATAAAGGTTATGCTTAGATTTTACACTTTACCATATTCCAATGACTTACATGTGAGAACTTTCAGCCTTAAATGAGCATTAATCATACATACTTAATCACATGCTCATTCATTTGAAATAGAGAGTAAAATCATCCATTGCATTACATTGTTAGAACTTGTGTGACTTATGCATTTCCAATGCCATGATCTAGGTAAATCTTGCATGAAAAGGATGGAGGCACTTAGGATTATCAACCTTCATTTATCCATCAAATCCATCTAAATTCACCTATCATAATCATCCACTTAGATAACCCTTTGAGCTTTAACCTCATCGCTTCAATCACCCAATTATCCACACAAAGTCTTGCTTTCATAAGAATTACCTAGGACTGGTTCATAAAGAATGGGTTTGAAAGAGATTCAAGTTCACAAAGAAGTCTTTTAGCCATCAAGGATCTACAAGAATAATATCAAAATTATGGAAAAGAACTCTTCAAAGAATATCAAGTTTTTGGTCTTGAACAAAATTCAAAGAGTTTTGGCATTACAACACCAAGTTTTTTTTGGCAATTATCCATCAAAGTATAAATTATCAAAGCCATAAAGGAAAGCTCAAGAAATTTGTGGAACCAAAACTTAAAAAAAAAAAAACAGAGAGAGAGAGAGTAGTTTTTGGTAAACACATATCCCTAAAGTTTTTTGGCGCTGTTACCATAAGACAACAACAAAGTCTTTGGTATCAAAATAAAGAGGAAAACCACACAACACAAAGCGAGAATCAAAGAAGGAAGTGGCATCAATTTTAGAGACACATTTCCCCAAAGAGTGTCACCAAGAAGAAACGACTCTTACAAGAAGTAGGTATGAAGCTAGTCCTATTGGATGCTATTAGGCCAAAACTCGCAAAATGGTTCGAAAAGAGAGGATAGTAGAAGTATCGCCCATTGAAGGAAATTAGGAAAAATGAGTTTTGGAATGGTCTTGACGATCCGACCTTAAAAGAGACACTAGCACTATTTCAACCACTTCAAAATGATCATTATCTAGTGTTCTATGAAAAGCATTGACCATATCTCACTCACTCGCCATCCATTAACCACCATATACTATATCATATCACCCAAAGAAGCCCTCTTGATTCATGCAAATTTGCTAAGTAATTGGTGTAGATATGATTTGCATACAGGTCTTTGACTCATGCATGCATTTGGATTAACTTGAGTGTTACACCCATAAAAACTCACCCCCAAACATAGCCAAGAGTTAGTGAACATTGTGATGTGTGTAAGACTAAGTATAACAAATTTTTAGTAGGCATGCCATGATTCATCATTACCTCAAACATATTAGTAATTTGTAACTCATTGTAGGTAGGTAATGTCCAAGATGTCGGGATCACCTACTATTTTTCGAAAACTAACTTGCTTGATTGCTTGAGGACAAGCAATGTTTAAGTGTGGGGTTTATGATGTGCCATCAATTATACATGTTTTTAGTGCATAATTACCTCCTAATTTCAAGTACTTTTATGACTTTTCAGTTGCAAATGCTACCTAAATCGGTCCTGCGTAACAAATGCAGGTTTCTAAGCTCTCTGGATGAAAAGAAGTGAAAATGTGCATAAATAAAGAAAAAACCCAAGATTCTAAAGAAATCAGCAAGTCCCCAGATAGGCACAACTGTGCCCGGCTTTGGGTACGGTCGTGCACAATACCGAGAAGCACAAAGTCAACAACTCAACCCAAGAATGGTGAACAAAAGTCCAAGATATTCAAAGGCACGCTCGTGCACACCTAGGCACGCTCGTGCTTAGCTAAAGACAAATTGTAGAAGCTTCGAGAACTGACAAGAATTTCGCCTGTCCATGCACGACCTTGGATCTTTAGGCAATTGGTGGTTACTTAGGGTAATCATGTATGAAATCCTTATTGGTTATCCCTTTTTTTATGATTATCCAAGGATGACATGTCGCAAGATCATAACTTGAAGGATATGTTTTAAATTCCCTGCGGAACCAAAGGTTTCAAAAGAGGCCAAAGATTTGATATATATCCAATGATGGTGAAAAATGGAACAAACTGAAGCATGTGATCAAAACTATCCATCAAATTTTCATAATGTGATGGGACGACCAAGAGATTTACATGTGACCCTGTCTCACTCGGTCAACAACATGGTTCGTGCTACCAGTCGAGGGCAGATACTTCATAGTTGTGTTTGTAAAAATTGACAGTAATCGTTTTTGTTTTTTACGCTTGTTAATGTTGAGTCATTTTGTAACTTTACTTTAGGGGGATATCTTTGTTTGGCCGATAGGCCAAAATTGGTTGGGTGACGTTAGGCTGACTAATTTTGATGTATTATATATGATTACTGAAAAATATTTTCAAAAAATGATATAAGCTTTTTTGAATACAAGAACATTGTAAGCATCTGAATATTTTTGACCCATTTGATCATTTCACCTTTTTTTAATTAAAAGAAATGTTATTCATTTGACCTGTTTCGATAAAATACAACTCTAACTGATTTGTTTTCATCTAAACTACTACCCCATGTTTCGGTACTCGAGTTCGTTTATTGAGTGATAAAATAAACACCTTCATACCGAATTAAAAACTTAATGATCGGTCTGATTAGTCGCCCATAATCATTAGTTAGATAGTATTTATTTTAGTACTCCCAGTATTAGCAACCCGTTAGCTAGTAGCCCAAAAGCATTATAAACTAGTAGCCCAAAATTAAAAAAAAAATAATAAAAAAAAAAAACTCGTTTTAGCAGCCCATTTGGAAACGTGATTACCGATTACACCAACTTGAATTAACCCAAATGCAACCTACATAGGGTTTTTGTTTAGAATGCAAATATGCATATATCCATTGTATGAGTATACAAGAAAATATAAGACACTCGTTAAAATATTTTGTTTCAAACAGTTACATAAATGTAACCACTATTCCAATTCATTTCCTTTATTAAGCCACCACCTTACACAAACACAACACATACGACGAAAACACTTCATTTAAACAACAACGCAATCGCTTAAGGATTTATGGGCACCACCAACGGAACATCACCTTTCTCGACCACAAATTTCTTGACCATTTTCTTGCCATCTGTAACGACAATAACCTCATAAGTCCCAGGAAACCCGCGGAAACAAAATTCGCCCTTATCATCAACATGTCCATGACTATGTGACAACCATTCTTTTTTGAGCTCAAGCAGCCGATTCCCGGCTACGTTAATCTCACCTTCAGCATCAACCAAATGTGAGTTTTCGCGACTCATAAACAACTCCCAAAACCCCCAAATCATAATCCCTTCAACCGCGGGATGAGCAAAAGCTTCACGAAACATAACCTCCAAATCATCTGCTCGAATGTACTCGTTTGTAGATGACACATCAAGCTCGGTGAACCAGATAGGGAGTCCGAGACATCCTAGTTTGTCAAGAGCCGAACAAACGACTGGACCCACAGGACTATCGATATGCCCTTGTATCCCAATCCCACCAACTGGTGCACCTTGTTGTTGCAAATCAAGAATCTGTGATATGTATTTCTCGGGCGTGGATCTCGTGTCACACCCGTCTTCAACATGGTAATCATTCACAAACAATGTGGCTGATGGGTCCAACTGGTTTGCAGTTTTGAACATGTTGGCTCGTATATCTTGGCCCAACCGGCTTGGATAGAAGGAGCCGTGAAGCATTTCATTGTTCACGTCGTAATGCTTGAACTTACCTTTGTATCGATTAAGTAAGCTAGTCAACCGGTTCTGGACGGCTGCGCCTAGGTCGGTTTTGTTAAGGTTCTTGACCCAATCTTGAACCGTGTTATCAACATCCCAAAAGATACAATGCCCTCGAGCCGAGATGTTGTTATCGTCACATAGTTTTAAAAGATCATCGGCGTCTTGGTAGTTTAAGTTCCCTTTTTGCGACTCGGTCCAGTACCATTTGAGCTCGTTTCCAAACACGGCCCAGTTGAAATTTTTAACGAAAAAAGCGACGAAGTCTTCGTTATCAATGTTTGTTCGGCTTATGCATGATCCGATCGGGAAACTGTTTTGAATTTGTTTCACTATTACCATCGTTGGGTACATACTGCTTGAGTCTGGGATCGGAAATTTCAGGGTTACATCTTGTTTACGAATCTGTAGGACAATCCAAGAAAACACATGTTAGCAAGTTAAGGTTGGCAGTGTGCATGTTAAAAATGGAAAACACCTGATTAAATAGTTGAATAAATGTATAAAAATGGTTCGTAGAATAAACAAAATTTTGTTGCATTTCCATCCAAAATCAAAATTTAGTGAGATTTTTCGGTTAACATCAATTTTTTTTTCTTATTCCGCTGTTTTAAAGAAAGACAAAATGGTCTTTTAACGTTTTATTACAACAAATTAAAAAAATCTAACTATTTTGCCCTTCATTAAAATAGAGAAAAAGACAAAAAAACTGGATGTTAACTGAAAAATCTGATCACATTTTGATTTTGGATGAAAATGACAATAAATTAAAAAACACAGGGACTCAGATTCAAAATATTTAAGTTTTTACTAGACAAAAGTGAGCAAACCTCAAGGGACCATTTACTCTTTTAATAAATTTATGAACTTTTGATGTAAACGTTTGTTAGATATTTAGACTATACTTTTAGTTTTACCTTATCGGTTTGTCGCCGTAAGTGCCTAAATCTGGCCTGACGATCCACAGCAAAGATCTGAAGTCCAGCCATCTTGAAACTCACTCCAGGCGCTGGTCCTTGAATATAAACCATCACTTTCGCCGGTTGCTTTTCAATTCTGAATGACCCACAAATTTCATGCCACTGGTTAGAATCACTGATCTCCACTTGACCACCATTCACCCACTGGCTGTCAACCCCAAGAGCCACATTTATGTTCTGTGGGCCACTGGCTCCAGGACCGAGCCGAACCCATGCTGATATTTGGTAGGTTACAAATAGCTTCACTTTGTCCGTGATCATCTGAGCCGGACCCATCCAGGTCTGGGTCCGGTTGATCGTGTGTATACAACGACCACTTAACGGCTCGTGTGGCCCCAGGGTGTCTCGTGCAGCCGGTGGAAGTATATGAGGCGAACCGGTCACCACATTTAATGAACAGTTACCGAGTGGGAACCACCCGTTTGTTCCATCGCTAAGATTACTATTCGTGATGATGTTAACTCCATAATCCGGATTCTGCGTGAAGATTATTTATTAAAACAAATGAATTAATCGGGAATAAAATGTATTTATTTAAATTAAGTTTAGTTAAGAACCTCAATGACGGGAGGCGGTGTTGGAGGTGTTTTCTCGGCATGCTTAACGATGAAGCCGTCAACAAGAATATCAGTGCCTGGACGAGGGCCTTCGAGATATACCACCACCTTCGACTGCAACCCGTTTAAAAGAAACTTTCCTTGCAGTTGTACCCAATCGGAATCCGTTGCTTGCGTGCTTCAATGTCAAACAAACAGGCGTAAGTGTCGAAAACGCTTTGGAAAATATGGTGGAGGCAATGTGAAGGAAATTACGGCATCAGAAATGCGTAGAAAAAATGTTGTTGGTTTGTGGTAAAAAGTTTCCTAGATAATAAAATCAGTTTTGTCCAAAAAGTGTCGCTAAAGGGCGTTTGCTACGCATTGCGAATTTTGCCTTGTGAACCAACCCAAAAATTCTAATAGTTCGGGCAATGTTTTATCTGTTGTTGTTGTTGTTGTTGTTGAGCCTTAAAATTTTTAAACTACAAGGCCTAAACAATGAATAGTTAAAAGAGATTATGAAAACAAACTAACTTAGCAATGCCGATGTAATGTTCACGGGAATCAGGGGTCTGAACCCACAATGTGGCTCTAACAGTCGAGCTAGTAACATTGTTGCCAAAGATTCTAACGAATGCGGTGACTTCATACACAAGTTTTCGTTGAACTTTTCCGCTAATATCTTGTTGAATCCCGTTCCAACTTTGGGTACGTTCTGATGTCGATGCGAAGAACTTCCCGGATTTAGGAATGATTTTGCCATCTCCCATGGAGGCATGTACAGCAATCTTGCATCCTCTTCCGGACCAGTTGTTAACTCCATCCTCAAAATCCGGGTTCAGTATGATGTTGTCGTCAGCAGTGTATACACATGGTAAGATTTTATCCTGTAACTTGAATGACAATAGGTTAAAACTCGAAAAAAAAAGGTGACAAAATAGACACATTGGACAAATAGGATATCAAGTCAAACGGGATTTTAAGGTCAATACTAGTGAAGTTATTTATTTGTATAAATATTTAGTGTATCGAATAACATCATAAAAGTTCATAATGTGACATGTGACATCACATTATCTTTGAAGTTAGAGTAAACTTCCGTTTTGCTTCCTGTGTTTTGTTCACTTTAACGGTTTTGCTCCAAACCTTTAAGAATAGTCATTTTCCTCCAATAGTTTGCTATGATTTTTCCATTTTGCTCCCTGCGGTGAGCAAAATGGAAAAACATACAATTTTGATAGAGTTAGAGGCGGGGAGCAAAATGGAAAAACCATAGCAAACTATGGGAGGAAAATGGCTATTTTTAAAGGTTTGGGGCAAAACCGTTAAAGTGATCAAACCACAGGGAGCAAAACGGAAGTTTACACGATTTATTATTATTATTATTTTTTTTTTTTTTTTTTTTTTTTGGGTTTTCACGATTTGATCCTTATGATGAAAAATTGTTTTGATTCTGGTTGACTTACATGAGTGAAGACTAAAACCGATTCGATGAGAATGTTAACTCCAGGATTTGGCCCTTCCAAGTAAATCACCACACGATCAGGCTTATCCCTCAACACGAATGTACCTTCTAAGTTCTCCCATTTTCCCTTGGAAACAGTGGTCCTGCAACAACAAGGTGTATGTTTTGACCTGGTTACATGTAATGGCGAAGCTTGAGATTTCCGAACGGGGGTCGAAAACTTATACCCAAAAATTTCTATAGTTAAACTACATACTACTCTCCACTACTGAGCGAGAAGTTTGGGGGGTCGGCCGCCCCTTCCGGCCCCCACTATGCTGCGCCCCTTGGTACATGTAAAAGGATCAACTTGTTTCTACCCATTTACTTAGAAATGGGCGCCAAACCCAACGACTGTCACTCGGTTACATACTAATAAGTGACGACTTGTATCAACCTAAACCCAATTTGAACGAAGACCTGTCCCCCAACTCGTCTAACCAATAAGCATCAAAAAGAACCAAAAGGACATAAAAAATGACACACCTTGCGATGTTATAATATTTGGTGCCCGAGTGTTGGTATTCGCGTTTGAGGGTCGCAATGACTTCAGCGTCACCTTGAAGTTTGGTCCCGGAAACTCCAACACGAGCACAAACCGTGTAAGTCGTACCGGAGGAAATCTTGTGAGTGATGTCTTGTTCTAAGCCTTGCCAGTTTTGGCTTCTGTTTGTAACAACAACATGATGCTTGCATGATTTTGGTCTTGTTTCTTGGACCGATAAAAAGGCATCACAGCAGTTTGCATGCCACGAGTCCAAACCGTTTGAGAAATTATGGTTTTCTATGATGTTACTCTTTTCACGACTCAAGTCATTTGGTTTCTGTGATGGAAGCAACATGTGCCAAAACATAAGTAAAGACTTGTTTTTAACATTTAATGTTCGTATTTTGTGGGACCCTTTTGTATAATGGAGGCATCATATAATATGACACAGTTTGACTTTTCAAGTCAACCTTGTTACATGGAAATTCTTTATTAATTGATTATTATAAGAATATGCAAACTTTAAATTCCAAATTTCAAATTCAACATAGAGAATTTGCGCCTCAATGTATTGCTTTGTTACATAACTCAATTATATGAAACCGCACGACTAAGATATATAAAACGCCGAATTGAAATGTAAATAGTACATAGTAGTAAATCTGACCAGTTTCGAATGTAAAAACTAAGCCAAACCGTTTGGTACTGTATGAAATATCCTACCCCGACCAACAAAAATCGTCCGATTCCCACCATAATCGAGACGATTTTGTGGCTTCTAATATTTCATTTAACGATGCTTAAAACAAAACACGCACCTGAGACTGAAAACCGTCGATGCCATGGATCATTGGTGGGGTTGGGACCTCCATTGATGGCTTCTGCGTAACTTCTTTCAGTTTCTTTTGTTTAAAACAAAGAACCATTCGTCAAACCATTTATATTAACCAAAGCCATGATTACAAACCCTCTAATTCTAAAGACAATGCTTAAAAGCAATAAATATAGAGAAGTAAAACACACACCAGTAAGTGAAAATAATCGCTTCCATTGATCATTGATGGGTTCTCCATTACTTCTTCGCGTTTCTTTCGTTCAAAACCAAACAAAAGTCAAACAACGTACGAATCAGAACCAAAAACTGAAAAACAGTTATTACCTTTGATCTGTTGGGATTCTTGTGACGTCTAAAGATGGTGAACAAACATGCTGATCGTTTTGCCATTTATACACAACGATTTTTCAGTGTACGTTACTGAAATCTTAATAACCAATCAAACTGAAAAGACTTTTAAAATCCCTAATAACCTAATTTCGTTACCAACCGTGGTTTATGAGTAATTTGAAACGATAATCACTGAAAAATGAAACTTAATAAAATTGTTGATGGGTTCCCTTTATCTTACAGCTAGAGATATGAGGGTGAACCATAGCTAACTTTATTGTATGCTTGAATTGAAATAGAAGATTTGATTTTTTTTGGTTTTCTTTTACTTTTTGTTGGATTGCTTTACTTTGATTAAATTCAAGACTTGGTTTACACGTTAAACTATTACAATTTGCAATTGAAAAGATTAAGGATTAGGTGAACAATGGCGTTCTGATGCACAGGATCCGGGGTGTTTATTGGTGTGTTTTCTTTATTTCTTCGGCACCAGTGAACTGGCAGGCTGCTAGGACTGTGTCTAAGATCATATATTTAATATACCACTAGTGTGATTACCGCGCGCTTTGCTGCGGGCCTTTGATCATCATCAGTCTAGTTCATTACATTACTCGTATTGACACTCGGCATAACAATTGTTGTCAATCGACACGTGTTTTACATCAATTGAAAACAATAAAAACGAATACTTGTACCGGTACCGGTATTATTCGGTCGGTATCGGTCCGTTACGATACCGGTATTGTACAAACAATCGATATAGCCTACGATACCAAAGAAATAGTTTATTGCGAATATAACTTTGTGTTCAATGAATTTTATACCGCCATGTTGAGAAAACTATAAAAACGAAGCGCTAGCGCGCCCCTCTCTCTAAAGGGGCGTAAGCACTTTACTCGCTAGAGGATGGGATTCATTCACTTGCATTCCTGCTAGCACTACAAAAAGCTCCGGTCTTAACGCCCCTACTACTGCTGTGCAGCCTTTCCTCGGGTTCGTAGAGTCGGGTTTCCCGTTTACCCACAACGGAGGAGCCGCCCCCACCAGGCAGGCGGCCACAATACGGTATCATTATCAATGTTGTTTGGTCAGTATGTGTTCGGTTTGTGATGATTAAAAAATATCAACTATATATGGCTCGTTCGAATAGAACTTTTATCGAATTGTACATAATAATAAGCACATGATGACGCTAATAATAAAAAAACTATACTAATGCTATACGGTACGGTACTGATGTTGTTCAGACAGTATTAGAAATATTAAAAAAATCATTAAAACTTAAAATTAAATAAATATGTTTAAAGTTAAAGTAAATATAATAGTAATATGTTGTTATATTGAAATGATAAAAGTGAGGAAAAACTATATACATTATTATAAAAATCGGATTTCTATTCATGATCACTTTCCAATTATACTTGTTGCAGTCGCGCGTTGCGGTGAAATGGAACAAATGATACTGTAAAACAAATGTTATTTGAAAATGAATTATGTTGTTTAGAAAGTTAAACCATTAGAATCGGTTCAATTTATCAACGTACCATTTACGATACCAAATAAATACTTAACTTTGAATACAACTTCGTTTTTAACAAAACTTATACCATAATGTCGAGGGAAAAAATTAACGAACAGAAGTTATTAAAGAGATATCAAATTAATAAAGGAAATATAATCAAAAACAGAATTATCAAAATCAAAAAACCCAATGATAAAGAAAATATGATTTTAAAAAAGGAAATAATATGTTAAAACTTAAACTAAATATAATAATAAACTACTATAATATTAAATATTAAAATATGAAAAAACTATATATCATTATAAAAATAAAATCACTACTCATACCCACTTTCCAATTATATTTATTAAATAAATACTTAATTTTGAATACAACTTCGTTTTTAACAAAACTTATACCATAGTGTTGAGGGAAAAAAAATTAACGAACAGAAGTTATTAAAGATATATCAAATTAATAAAGGAAATATAATTAAAAATCAGAATTATCAAAAACAAAAAACCCAATGATAAAGAAAATATGATTTTAAAAAAGGAAATAATTTGTTAAACTTAAACTAAATATAATAATAAACTATTATAATATTAAATACTAAAATATTAAAAAAAAACTATATATCATTATAAAAAATAAAATCACTATTCATACCCACTTTCCAATTATATATATTAAATGTTAAATTACGTTGTGGGACGTGTGAAATATGAAGAAAAAAACGATACGTAAATGCGACGTAGGCAGTTTCACTTTCACGTCTAAACTCACTTAGGTAGGTCGGCCGGTGTATATCCTTGAATCGGTTGGAAGCTTCGAGATCTTCCAGGAATAGATTAGCACGGGCGTCCCTTACTATGCACAGGCGTGCCTTACCATGCATGGTCGTGCTGGTGAGGTGTCCCGACAGGGGCAGCAACGGTTGTACTTCTGGTCTCTAATTTTTGTCTTGCCTAGTTTGTCTTTTGTGGGGCACGGGTGTGTCAAACGTTTTTTCTTTCTTACCCACCAAATTATTACGTTGCTTCCAAAAGGCGAGCTGATGCAAGAGGCATGGTCGTGCCTTTGTTCTACACGGGGGTGCTTCTTGAAAACTTCGTATTTTTCGTCCGGTTTTTATTATTTTCTACTTTATTTTTGTCTTGACCGTTAAATAGTGCAGAAACTAAAAAGGAACGATTTAGTAGTGTTTCCTTCATAAATTGTCTCGAAAGAATTCATCAACGGGGGTAAATTCGTATTATAAATATATATAATTGATGGTACGTACATCAGCGCTTAGAGGTGTTGGTTGGTCAGGTGAAATGTGAGTAGGGCATTATTGTAAATTTGGCATGTTAGGTTAAGATCATCCCCACCCAACACTCATGGTACACCTCCCAAGCCTCCAACCTTCATCTTATTCCATTCTTCATGCTTGTGGAGAACTCCATGCCCCCGCCCCACCATTGCGCCATGCTATGGTCATGTGCGAGCATGCCCCACTCCGACGAGCTTTATTGCCCCACTCGGACGTGGTAGGCTTTAGCGCCCCACAACGAATGATCTGGGACTAAATTACACTCCATCGCAATGGTGAACAATCTAATCTCTCAACACTATCTTCCCCAGTGGTGTTATACAACAATTAATAAACAATGGTGGACCCCTTATAAATATATTACTCAACATACTAGTGATCACAAAATACAATATTTGAATATTTAAGCTAAAGCACTACTTGTTATATTTGTATTTGTATTTGATCTTTAATCTTCAATCTCTCATTAATTGAATATGTAAATTTCAAGGAAACTAGAGAGATGTAAATTAGATTAGTATTTGAAAGTGTTTTGTAAGGCCTCAAAACCTAGGAACATGAACACACATAGCTTTAGACCAAAACATAAACCAAACATAGTGGAATCTTAAATTAAAGATAGTAAAACATCGAAACAGTCCAAACATCATAAACGTCAACATGTCAAATAACAAGGAGCCACCATCCTCCTATGCTAAGGAGCCACCATCCTCATGTCCAAGCCTCATTTACCTAACACGCATGCTAAATAGTTTCAACAAAGCTGAGTGAGTCCTACTATATAACAATAATCTGCACTAGCATCATCAATCATGTCATACTCAATCACACATGAAACCTTCCCCTGAGTACCAGTGCTTTCCATCGAATAGTCCATCGTCCTCAACGACAATGTGTGCAAACATTCTAGACTCGCTATCACCTCAACGCAACACCTGCCCACATGATCGGTTTCATTACTACCTCAACGCGGTAACTCCCATCATCTATAGACTCATTGTTACCTCGACACAATAACTGTTTGCATTTTTCATCACATCTCCACTTGTCGCATGCATCTAGTTACTCATACCAAGCACTACCTCATAACTCATAACAAACATTCAGATAATCATTTATTGAGAGATGGCTACATAATAGTGAACCATGTGTCATAGTCTCAAAATGTCTAATTATCAAGAGGGACAAAGAACTCACATGTGTGTAGAACCTCAACTCCTAGAACTTCCTAGCTCAACCACACACTCCGTATACAAGTGTTTCACCTAGTTGATGATAACAGGTCAGTGTCATCAAATTCCTCAAGTCCATCATACTCATGGTGACCTGTTACCCGAACACAACCCAAGTCCCAATCTAGAGACCCTCTCGGTTAAAACCTTCATGAGCGGTTCACCACCATGGTAACGCAATTACATGGCCGAAACCCTTAAGGGCCAGTTCCGTGCCTGGCACCGTTGTAAATATTTTTTAGAAAACTTTATTAAAACTATAGATAAATGTATAAAAATTTTAAAAGAAGAAAAAAAACTCATTCCCCGTATAGGTCCAGTCCACTAGACAAAATCGACACATTAATTTTTATTGGAAATTGAAAAAACTATACGAACCGTGTAACTCTATCCGACCCATATTAAGAGTGTCAATTTAAATACACGACCCTTTAAAAAAGGGTGTGGATAAATGTGATGACTGTCGTAAGGGTCAATCAAAAACCTAAATAAGCTACGTAGATAGCGTAAGTAGGGTATCGTATCCACGGGGAATTTGTGGTTAGCGTTAAAGAAAATTAATTAAAACTAAACTATCTAAATTGGGGGGCTTGTTTGTTGTTTTAAAAGAAAACACGATTTGTCACGAAAAGTGTTATCAAGATGAGAAGAAGTAACCTCCACCCGAAATCCCGAATACCCGTTTTAATATAAAAATCCGTTTTCTGATTCAAAACACCACATAGACATGGCCTCGGAATTAATGAATTTGATTAGTTAATAGGGATAGTTTTTAAGATTCACTATGCAACCTAATAACCCGTTTGTTTGTATCAACTACCCACCGATTTACTAACCCGCTAACAACGCAAGGAAGTTGCCAATACGCTTAATAAACGACAAGTAATTCAAACACAAGAAACGTTTACCAATAATCCAACACAAGTGGTCAAGCTGTACCAGTTTACAAGAATCAGAGAAACAGAAAATTATATCAAACCGTGTAAACGTTCATCCGGGCGGAAGTCACCGAAAGATTTAGCCGCTCATGGTGATCTTCACAGCTTCGGTTGTCATCCCTTGTTGATCCGACTTCATTGATTGACTTGAATAATGTTGAATGATGATGAAAACTGTCCCTCTATTCGATATGTTCCTGTGCGACGGCTCCAATGGGATTATGAGAATGGTTCTTTAAATACTTATTATCTAACCGACATGATAAAAATTCTCGTAAAGAAGTTGGGCCGCGAATGATATGAGATTGACCGACTTCTTTCCTTTAATCCCAAAGCCCAAAAGAATAAGATCTTGAATGAATACTCCTGTCCTGTGCACACGTGATGTTGTTTCCCAAGAATATGCCAAATAATGTGTGTGTATTAAATCCCCTTTTGATAATATTGATGTAATGTTATTTTGCGAAAACAAAATCCTCCCAAGAAAAGTTGTCCCATGTGCACGTATGATGGCTGATGGTTTGAAAATAATGAATGTGTTTCCCTTATAACCTATTGTTGCCACAAATCCCGTATTGGACTCTGCCGCGCTATGCGGAGTAAACACAAGCCACCCCCGCGTGTCGCGGGGGTCATTTCCTTGACCGGCACGTTTTTTATATTGACCGACATTATCTCTATGGCTCCAGCGCGTCGCGGACCGTTCCCGAATACCAACCGCATGTCACCTGGCTGCTCCAATTAAATTCCTTTTGTTTCAAATCTTGCAGTTACTTGTCAAACCCATTTTCAACTCGCTTACTTTCGTTTAACCTCGTTTTAATACCTGTTAACTCACAAACATCAACACATTATAAGTAGCAAAACCATTACGACTTAATGTATTTAACTAACTAAAAACGACACTAGTTAACATAAACTATACTTATTTTAACCCGACATCACATCCCCACACTTATCTTTTTTCGTCCCGAAAAAATTATTTGCAATGGAATCACAATCAGAAACAATGGCATCTAATATATTCAATTAATATATTTATCAAATCAACCCACACGTTAACCAGGATTGCAGGTATACGATCCACTTAAACCCAACCGCCAGCTTCCAAGCCCTTATTCACGATCCATTTAAGTTCAAGTAAGTATAGTTATCTATGGATCTCACACTCAAAAGACTACAACGCCACCTAATCCCGTTTCAAGCTTATAAGGTTAAAAGATATTAATCTACCGTCTTATATAAAAAAACTCTTATATTATTCCGATTAAACTTTATGATGGATAGATGGATGATATTGTGAGCTTTGCATGCTTTTGTATACGATCAGTTTAGCGGACATACGCCACACGAGTCACCATCCCCATGGTTAATGCCATAAACTTCACATATTTTTTTATAACTCCACCTAGAGGGTATGTACCGCATGAGTCGCTATCCCCGCGGCAATGCCATAGGCTTTGTTTTCTTTTTTTTTTTCTTTTTACATGCGCTCAGATGAATGGATGGATTTTTTTTTTTTTTTGGGCGCCACATTGTTTCGGATTTGTTTTCACAAAAAGAAACAGGTGTGCCAATTTAATCGGAAAAACTTATAAGTTTTTTACTTATGACGTACCCCTTATACTTTCCACAGTTTCAGTTTTGCCATAGCTCCTAAGACGAGAACCCACAAGACTCCTAATTTAAGTTATTTTATATTGTTCCTAAGAAACCTTTTAGCTCGCTGGGCCTACCCACATATCCTAAATTAGACGCGTAACCGACCGTTTATTATCTCATATATATAATAATTAAATGCCAACGATCTAATTATACCTATCATTTTCCATTTGTTGCAAAAATTTCCTCAAGACATTTTCTATTTTTTCAATTTTTTTTTATTTTTAATTTTTTTCAAATTTTTTTTCTTTTTTTTTTAATTTTGACGACACTACTGACACGACTACGACACACTAGACACTAGTCTCCCCTCCCCACACTTAATTCCTGCATTGTCCTCAATGGAGCGAGACTATTGTCGATACAACTACAAATATAAATAAAACACATAGATAAATGGAACAGACTCCCCTGATTTGACGCGGTTGAATCCTTTGAGCCTCGTTCCACCGCAACCGTATAGCATTTCATTCGCGGTTGCTTCAACACGGGATGCTTGTCTTTATATAATTGTTCGAATCACTTTCGTCCAAATGGAGATTGAGTATGGACAAAAGCGATCGAAAGCTGCAAAGTAAATCTCACAAGCTCCAAAAACAGGCTAAACGGTTAGTAAACGAAGAGAAATGAGTGAAAATCAGGTTTCTTTTTTTTTTTAAGATATATACATTATATACAAACAGGGGCGGATTTAGAGGTAAAGACCGGGTTCCCAGGAACCCAGTCTTTTCGGACAAAAACGTTTTTTTGTAGTGTAAATCTTGTATGATTTGGAAAAAAACGTTTTTTTTTTGTAGTGTAAACCTTGTATGATTTGGAAAAAGGAACCCAGTGATTTCTCCGGCTGGATCCGCCACTGTATACAAACCGAGCCCCGACTACCAACCGGCCTAATTTTTCCGCTCAACTTACTTGCCTCGACACTAATCATCTTTCTAACTGCTCGCACATCTTAACTACTAAAAAACAATCACCGACTAGAATGCGAACTTTATCAACTTCTTTTGATACACTTAAACTTCTCAACAAATGCACATGTACCATTTATCCGCTCATAAGCTCTTTCCGACAATCCTAAACTTTATCGCAAATCTTCACTAACCGCAACTCACTTCCTATCTTAACTTACTTCCTCAACCACATACTAACTTGCACAACCTATATCCGACACTAAATTTTTATATGCAACCTCATGTTCATGTTCAAATATTTACTAAACAAACTCATGTATCCACCAGTACACACAACTTTAAGGTCTCAAACAATACCTATTCAAACAAACACACTTCGACTTAGCTTTTTACCACAATTTCAACGTAACCTCATCTCAAATTCCTGTTTTTTTAACAACTCTCAGCTCAACATTAAACTCTCTCATAATTACATTCAACTATCCTTATTCAACAACATCCCAAAGCTCTCATCATTTGAATTAAGTCAGCCTAAAGCGTTGTTCCTGACCCATCTCTTTCCACTCAACACAACTCTTTCAATAGACAATTTCAACACCCACCTAACAATCCCACCAATTAATTTCCAAAAATTCAAGAACCCATCATGAAGATTTTGCATAATCATAAAAAAAATAATAATGCTTCATACATGGATTCCTTTCAAACTGAAAAACAAAGAAACTATGATGCTTTTAATCGAACAGGTCTGGTCGTCGCTCCGAGGTTTGACAGGGGTAATCGGAGATCAACGGAGGATAATCGGAGGTCGGTGGAGGTGATTATCGGTGGTCGTCGGTGATATACCAGAGAGGTGGTTAGCAGGAGGTGGATAGTGGTTGTCGGCGAATGTCGACGAGGTGGTCAATCGGAGCCCACGGTGGATTTGGCGGTCAACGGTGGTGTGGAAAGAGGTCGTTCGCCGGCCGCCAATAGTGTTCTCCGATGAGTAATCGGCTGTCAGGATGGTGGTGATTAGGTGCGGCTGGAGATGGTGGATATTCGATGTTGGGGAAGAAAGATAATGCAGGAGAGATGATGAAAGTCTGATTTGGGAGCGAGATGAAGTTTTTTGACTTTTTTTTTAACTTAACTTCCCACGACACGCGGAGGAAAGGGGGTACCCACCCCGCGGCACGCTAGGGGACGGTTTTCCAGCAGATTGCATAATTTTTTACTCCAATGCCATAGAAAATGTTTTTGGTTTTTTTTTTTTCATGTTTTCACCTTCTTCATCCCCCAAACGAGTTTTTATGATAAATTTTCAATAAAAACATAACTTGGGCTCCTTTTTTAATCAATTTCCTTCTCCGAACCATCTCTTTTTCCTGAAACACTTCGAAAATATACCGAAAACGCTCCAAAAATTAATTAGTTTTTTTTTTCCGGGCAAATTTTTTATGTAATCTTATAATCACTTTGCCCTACCCTCCAAACAAGTGTGCATTGCCCTCAACTGCACTAGAGCTTAACCAAACCTCTTGGACTTCCCCACACTAGAACGATTGCACGGTTTTGACATAAAAAAAAAATAAACTACACTAATACGAAAAATAAAATAAACGACAAACCTTAGGCTGCCTCCTAAGAGCGCTATGTTTTAGATCTTCAGCCAGATCATACCTGCAATCTTCAAGGTGGTTCAAAGATCGGCTCACCTCCAGACTTCTCTAAATCAATTCGCTTCGCATAGTCTGGAAATTTCGCAGCTTCATAACAGTTATAATCGAACTCGGCCTCATCGCCCCGAGCATTTCCACCATCAGGTGGTTTACTTGTTTTTCCTCTTTTCTTCACCTTCACTTTTTTCACCGATTCTTCGTTTGTCTCTTGTTTAGACCTGTCAAACTCAACACCTTTCTCATCAGTAGCAACTGCTTCATATGAATTATTAATAATTTCATAAGTAATAGATTTGGAATAAACATTAAAAATCAACTTACGGTTTTCAGAACTCATAGTAATTACTCCCTCTCTGCAGTTGATTTGAGCATTGGCAGTGTTCAAGAACGGGCGTCCCAATATTACCTTTTGTTGCTCGTTCGTCCTTGTGGCTGCATAATCCAACACTAAAAAGTCTACCAAATAATAAAACTCACCAAGCTGGATCTTCACATCCTTAACAACCCCACGCGGTTGTTTCCAAGTATCATCAGCTAAGATCACCTTTCTATCAAACTCATGCAACGGTCCGAACTCGTACTGATCAAACAAGCTGCCTGGTAGAATATTCGTGCTTGCCCCATAATCCAACAACGCCTTGTGGATTTTCAGCTTCCCTACCTTAATAGGTACGTGCGGCGCTCCTAATTCACTTGCTTCACTTCCATCACTTGTACATGCAACTACTTGGGAAGAAGAAATAAGATCTGTATTAACAGTGTCAGAATTAGGAATGGTACTTACCGAATTAACTCTTGCGTGATGTTGTGGATTCTTTGTAGTGTCACTCGGTAACTTCCCTGGATCTCTTCTCACCTCCTTCACATCAACCGCCAACTGAGCAACTTGCTTTTCCAAAGCTTGATATGCCTTAGCTTGCAATTCTTGGTCCTTTTTTATTTGCTTCAACACCTCCATAATCTCACGATTAGAAATCTCCTCGTTTGAAGTATTTGACTTGCCTTGCTCTTGTTGTTGCTGATAGCTTCTTTGATTTCCCTTGTTGTAATTTCCTTGATTATAATTCTGATTATAGTTCGATTGACGGTTCTGATACGGCTGGCTTCCTTGGTTTGGTACCTGAAAATTAGGATTCAATTGATTAGTATTATTATACCGAAAATTTGGATGGTTACGCAAACCAGGATGATATGTGTTTGAGTTCATATCATAATTCCTTTGCTCTCCATACACCATGTTTACGTCCTCCTCAGCAGCTACAAACTGACCCGGGCATGCATCCAACGTATGTCCCAAATCTCCACATGAATCACAAACCGGAAAGGTTTGCGCCGCATGCAATGCATCCCTTGCGCCAAGACCCTTAAACTTCGCTAACTGACGTTCCAACGCCTCCTTTTCTCTCTCTAGCTGAGCAACCCTTGCATTAGAGGCTCCCGCACTTGATGGTGCCACAATCAGATACTTTTTATTCCTATCCGACTGTGCTTGCCTCTTTGAATCTGCTGCAACAGTATCCAAATACTCCCAATCTACATCCACATGATTTCTCAAAAAGGTACCCCCGGTGATAGCCTTAATATCTCGTCTATCCTCATTTGAAATCCCATCGTGGAAGGCGGTAATTAACTCCCATCTTTGAATACCGTGGTGAGGACAATTACGGATCAATTGATTGAACCGTTTCCAAGACTCGTAAAGAAGCTCACCAGGTAATTGTTGGAACTCTCTAATTGCTGCTCTCCCCGTTTTGGTTCTTTGCGGGGTATAATACTCATCCAAAAATTGTTGCTGCAGCTCTTGCCATGTATAAATACTAGCATATGGCAAAGATGTAAACCAATCCCTCGCATCATCCTTTAGTGAAAACTGAAATAATACCAACTTAACCTGATCTGACGTGAACCCGTGTCCAGCAATCATACCACAAACTGCCTCAAAATCCGCTATGTGTGCATATGGCTCCTCAGTACCTTTCCCGTGAAAGGTAGGTAGCATGTTCAGAATGTGTGGTTTTGCTTCAAACGAACGTTCCACATTTCCCGGAGCTACTGGCATCACTATCGGTGATGCATGCTCAGCAATGTGTGGTCTGAAGTGACTCTCAACCCCTCGAATAGTCGGATGCGGAATTCGAGGATCTCTTTGTCTTTGACGAGGTGCAGCTGGTGCTCTATGAACTTGTGGCGGGGTCTGATAAGCATCTACTCCCCGTGGCTGTCTCTGTTGCTGATACACCGGTTGATTGCGATTAAATGCCTGATTTTGGTACCCACCTGGATATCCCATATACCCATCGTTTATCCCCCACTCCTTATCTTCGTAACCTTCATCCCATGTATCTGTTCTCGCCCTATTGTCCACTTGCTCAAACATAGCACCCGACCGGTTCGGGTGTGGCACAAGATTTGGTTGATTCACGGTCCGCAAAGGATTGGGCTGTGGTGGTAGTCGGCTTTCAAGAGGGTACAGTGGTTCACCAATAAAATGAAATTCTCCAGTAGGAGAAGAAGTTGGTTGGGTGGTAATGGGTGGGGTTTGTTGGGTTTGGGTTTGTTGTTGTGGTTCAGATGTAAATGGAGGTGGTGGCATTGGTGGCAATTCGGTTGTCGATGTTTGTTGTGGTGTTTGTTGTTGTGGGGTGGATTGGTTTTTTGATGGATTCATGGTGGTGTTTGCCCGCGTATACTCGAAGGGCATCCTACGCGGCCCGCGAGGGCCACCCTAGCTACGGCTAGGGCTGTCGTGTCACGGTGTAGGTTTGCCACGTGTCTGACACGTGGCCCTAAAGCTTTTCCGAAGAGTTGCAAGGTTGTTGCGCCCCGCGTAAGCCTTGCTTATTTCTTACGCAGCCCGTGACCAACAAATAAATTTTGATTTTCTTGATTTTCCATGAAGCTTAGGGTTTTAGGGGTCCAGGTCTTCACTTACGGAGTGTTTTAGGAAAATTTCGTGCAGGTCCTTACATCCTCCCCACCTTATTTAAAATCTCGTCCTCGAGATTTACTGGAACAAGTGAGGATACTTTCGCTTCATTTCTGATTCCAACTCCCATGTATACTCAGGTCCTCTTTTCGAATCCCACTTTACCTTGACTAGCACCAATCTTTTGTGCTTGAGAAACTTGACCTTTCTGTCTTCTATTTGAAGAGGTTTCTCCACAAATTTCAACTTTTCATTTACCTCTATGTCTTGAAGAGGTACTACTAGGGATTCATCAGACACACACTTCTTGAGATTAGATACATGAAACACATCATGTACTCCGGCTAACTCTTCTGGTAGTTGTAAGCGATAGGAAACTGGTCCTATTCGTTGGGTAACTGCGAATGGTCCTATGTACCTTGGACTTAACTTTCCCTTTTTACCGAACCGAACTACCCCTTTCCAAGGAGAAACTTTCAAGAGTACCTTGTCTCCAACTTGGAATTCCAACGGCTTACGTCGATTGTCTGCATAACTCTTCTGGCGATCTTGTGCCGTTTTCAGTTTTTCCTTTATTCGAGTTATCTTGTCGGTGGTTTCCTGTACAATCTCGGGACCTGATAATTGACTTTCTCCTATTTCTGCCCAGCATACGAGAGTTCGGCACTTTCGTCCATACAATGCTTCGAACGGGGCAGCATTTATGCTGGTATGGTAACTATTGTTATAGGAGAATTCGATTAAGGGTAGGTGGTCATCCCAGTTTCCACCAAAATCTATTACACAGGCTCTGAGCATGTCTTCTAGGGTTTGGATCGTCCTTTCACTTTGTCCATCTGTTTGGGGATGGTATGCAGTACTTAAATTTAACCATGTCCCCATTGCTTCTTGGAAACTTGTCCAAAAATGCGAAGTGAAGCGACTATCCCTATCTGACACAATGGAGAGTGGAACTCCATGTAAGGATACTACCTCGTCTACGTATAACTTTGCTAATTTTTCCATGCTAAAGGTTTCCTTTATTAGTAGTAAATGAGCTTATTTGGTTAATCGATCTACAATCACCCATATTGCATCGTTACCTTTCTTTGGTTTGGGTAGCTTAGTAACAAAATTCATTGTTATTAGTTCTCATTTCCATATAGGCATCTCTAACTGTTGAAGTAAACCTGATGGTTTCTGGTGTTCTGCCTTCACTTGCGAACAAGTTAGGCACTTAGAAACTTATCTAGCTATGTCCTTTTTCATTCCTATCCACCAGAAGTTCTTTCTTAAATCTTGATACATCTTGTTATTACCAGGATGCATCGTATACCTAGATTTATGGGCTTCCTCTAAAATTTTATCTCTTAAATCTCCTTGCCTAGGTACCCAAATTCTGTTCTTATGGAATCTCCAAATTCCATCAGCCCCTTGTTCTAATTCCTTAATTCTTCCTTTCATTCCTTCAGCATCATCCTTGATTGCTGTTTCCTGAACGTTCTTCAGTTGTTCCATTAAATCTATTTGTAGAGTTATTCTTAAAGCACGAACTCTCCATTGCTTTTCATGGTGCTTACGACTTAGGGCATCTGCTACTACATTTGCCTTTCCTTCGTGATATAGAATATCACAGTCGTAGTCACTTAGAATTTCCATCCATCTTCTTTGCCTCATATTTAATTCTTTTTTTCCCAAATATGTACCTTAAACTTTTATGATCTGTATAGACAGTAAACTTACTTCCGTACAGATAATGTCTCCAGATCTTAAGGGCAAAAATTATTGCTCCCAATTCTAAGTCATGGGTAGTATAATTTTCCTCGTGCTTCTTTAACTGCCTTGATGAATACGCAATTTCCTTTTTGCGTTGCTTTAGCACACATCCTAACCCTAACTTAGAAGCGTCGCAGAAGACTTCAAAATCTTCCGTTCCTTCTGGTAAGGCTAGAATTGGGGCATTTGTTAATCTTTGCTTTAAAATCCTAAAGGCCTCTTCTTGCTTAGGTCCCCATTCAAACTTAACTATTTTACATGTTAGCTTAGTTAATGGAACAACTATCTTAGAAAAGTATTTAATGAAACTGCTATAATATCCAGCTAATCCCATAAAGCTTCTAACTTCGGTAGCTGATTGCGGGACCTTCCAATTTGTGATCGCCTCTATTTTGGAGGGATCCATGTGAATACCTTCGTGATTCACCATATTTCCTAAAAATTGTACCTATTGTAGCCAAAATTCACACTTCGGGAATTTAGCGTAAAGCTTTTCCTTTCTCAACAGAGCTAAGAGGACATACAGGTGCTCACAATGCTCGTCTTGGCTTTTGGAATAAATAAGTATATCGTCGATGAAGACAATTACGAATTTATCCAAATACGGCTTACAGATTCTATTTATCACGTCCATAAATGCCGCATGAGCATTTGTTAGTCCAAATGGCATGAATGTAAACTCGTAGTGACCATACCTAGTCCTGGAAGAAGTTTTAGGTATGTCTTCTTCTTGTACCTCCAGCTGATGGTATCCGGAGCGCAAGTCTATCTTAGAAAAGTATCTAGCTCCCTGAAGTTGATCGAAAAGATCATCAATCCTAGGTAATGGGTATTGATTCTTAATTGTAACCTTATTCAATTCCCTATAATCGATACACATTCGCATTGAACCATCCTTCTTTTTCACTAACAACACTGGTGCTCCCCAAGGGGAGGAACTAGGTTGTATAAATCCTTTGCTTAGCAATTCATCTAACTGCTTCTTTAGTTCTAACATTTATGTGGGTGCTAATCGATAAGGTGCCTTAGCTATTGGTGTAGTTCCAGGAATTAGGTGAATTCTAAATTCTACTTCCCTATCTAGTGGTAATCCAGGTAGTTCTTCGGGGAATACATCCGGGTATTCGGACACTACTGGGATTTCCTTAAGTTCCTTACCTTTAGTGTTAATGATTACCAAAATCATATACACTATTCCTTGTTTTCGTTCATAACCTGCAACTTTCATTACTGAAATGAATTTCATTGGTTTATGCGGCTTATCTCCTGTAACCACAATTACCTCTCCTGCGGGTGTATGAATTTCTATGGAATTCTTATCACAGAGGATTCGAGAATGGTTTGCTACTAACCAATCCATTCCTAAAACGACATCGAATCCGGCAAAATTCATAGGTAGTAGGTTTGCAGAAAATTTATGTCCTGAAAGTTCTATTTTCGCTTCTTGCAGAACCTTATCTATGTTAACAGAATTTCCATCTGTCGTTTCTACCGTATAAATCTGCCTGAGTTTGGTTAAAGGTTGCTTAAGAGCTTGGCAGAATGAAGTATTTATCAAACTTTGGTTTGCACCAGAGTCAAATAATACTTTTGCATAAACGTCATGTACAAGGAACGTACCAGCTATCACATCGGGAATTAGATCTGCATCCTGTGTAGTCAGCTGGAAGGCTCTTGCATTCTTTTTATTTGTTCCTTTAGCAGGTTTGGCCTTGTTATCAACTGGTTTGACCAATTTTGGGCATTCTGGTCTAAAGTGCCCAGCTTCTCCGCAATTGAAGCAAATCGTTGATTTCTTCCTGCACTCGTCCTCTCGGTGCCCCGGTGCCTTGCAGAAATTACACTTCTCTTGACATTTACCAAAATGTTTCTTTCGACAGTTTCTGCAGAATGGAGGTGTGAAAGATTGCCCAGTTCCCTTTTTCTTGAAATTACTACTATTATTACCCCCACAAAATCCTTGGGTAATCTTTTGGGCTAATTCCTTTTTCCTGTTTTCTTCTCTCGTACGTACTAGTCCGTCAGTCAAGGTGTTGGCCAATTCAACTGCATCGTCAATTGTGCGGGGACTCGCAACTTTGACTATATCGCGAATCTCACTAATTAGTCCCCAGATATAGCGAGAAATAATCACCGGTTCTGGCGAAGCCAGAGTTGGTACAATTCTAGTATACTCGAAAAATTCAAAGTATACCCTCGACAGTCAACATCCACCATCCGGTGGTTCAGGAACTTATTTGTCATTTGTTCTTTTTCATAGTCGGGACAAAATTTTCTTTCCACCAATTCCTTAAATTCTTCCCAACTCATGGCATAAGCCACGTCATTTCCCTTGGCTTGAAGCACCGTGTTCCACCATTCTAACGCCTCTTATTTGAAAAGATGGGATGCATACATAACATTGTCTTCCTCTGCGCATTTACTTATTTTGATTACTGCTTCAGTTTTTTCTAACCAATGCAGTGTGGCAGTCGCCCCTTCATTGCCTGCAAATTCCACTGGCTTACAGGCATGAAATTCTTTGTAAGTGCAACCAGGCGTTGCAACTTTCATTTTCTTAAGAAATGGAGCTTGAACCACATTATTATCATTATTGCCGCCTCCATTTACACTATTGCTGAAATTATCGTCGCGGGTGCGTTTGATGTGGTTAGCTTGGGAAGGTTCAACGAGGTTCTTAACAGCAGCGACGATTGCAGGGATACGCTGGCTATTCCCTAGGCAACGATATTTTCTATATCTTGCCTATTAAGAAAATGATCCTCATTGTGTTGTTCAGATTGGTTAATTTTGGTTGCTTGTTGGTTTATCGCGTTTTCCATCTGAATAATTAACAAGATATATATATATATATAAATTATTGTCACAAATCGTATAACAATTAAACACAACAAGGCAATCACAGCATAATTAAATTAACACATATAGCCAAAATTGTCGACCTTGCGACATTTATATATATTTTTAGAGTAAAGTCCTATTTGAGTCCCTGTGGTTTGTGCAGTTTAACAATTTGAATCCAAAAACCAAAACTGTCTTGATTTGAGTCCTTGTGGTCTCTAATTTTAACCATTTGAGTCCCTGTGGTCTCTAATTTTAACCATTTGAATCCAAAAACCAAATGTTTCTGATTTGGATGTTGTTTACTTTTGGATTCAAATGGTTAAAATTAGAAACCACAAGGACTCAAGTCAAGACAGTTTTGGTTTTTGGATTCAAATGGTTAAACTGCACAACCCACAAGGACTCAAACAGGACTTTACTCATATTTTTATAATATTATGCATCCGTACACGCCCGATATTTACAGATGTTTTATTTTAGTTATTATTATACAATATTATATTATTAGATATATATTATGATATATTTTTTTTTCACATATTATTATTATTATACAAAACTTTTTAACTTCAGTTAACTTGCTTTTCAGAAACGACGCTCCCTCTCGTCGTATTTCCAAGAGATCTTTTCCCCCACGTCTCGAATCCGATTTCCTGGATCCACCAGTTCCTCACCATAGCGGCGTAATTCGGCAATGTTTTCCGGGTTCATTGGTGGAAAGGGATTAGGTTCAAACTGGGGAAAATACACATTGGGGTTATTTATAAAGTTCTGAAAATGCCAGTCGCTCGTCCACCATTCTTCCAGCTCTCCGGGAAGAAGTTGAGGGTTGACAATTGGGTCCGGGATAGAAGGTTCCAAATTAACAGGAAGTTCTGATTGAGCGGGGTAATTGGAAAGGGTTTCATCAGCAGGTCCGATAAGGTCACAGTTTGCAAGTTTCCTATCTAATTCTTCCCAGGGTGGCAATTCTTGGACTTGACCAAAGCTCTCCCCTATTTCCTTCCCTTTTCCCTTTGGATCCTCTGTCTTTTTCACCTTTTGGGCAGCGGGCTTCTTCCTTCGTCCGCGCTTCCAATCCAGCAGCCTTCTTCTCTTTTTAGGCTTAGGTTTCTCCTGAGGCTGGGCCTGGAATACCAGTGGCTCCTTGGTATACGCCTGATATCCGGATTGGGTTCCTGTTGTATCCATATCGGTTGTGTGGATTGTAAAGTTTCAGAGTGCCTCCGACAGTTCATTCATGATGTTAGCACACAAGAAGAAACACACAAAATTCAAGTTAAGATTTTATTTATTTGTGAATTAAATTCTTACAGAATCACAGAATGGCAATCTGGAAAATTAAGTATTTCTAAATACTTAATTGGCGTAAATCAGTGGCTCTGGTACCACCTTTTTCTGTCACGGCCCCGACCCGGTTTTACCTAGTTCAGTGGCCACGGGACAGAACCCCGTGGTATTGGTGTTTAATTAGGCAGCGGAAATTTTAACAGAATCGTTTAAACTGAAAACACCCCTTTATTTTATTTCAAATTTTGGGACAAACCCCGTACTTTACAATAAAGGAATTTCACTAGGAAATCCCTTGGTTACAAAAACATGTTTATTTATTTGCTGAGCCACTTTATCCAAGCTGGTAGTGCTACACGGCACTTTTCCTTGTTCACAGTAAATCACCTGAAACATGTTGAAAAGATTTTATCAGCCGGGGAAATACTGGCGAGTCATTCAATTTGCACAAAACGACACATTGTTATAATCTACAGTATTAAGAGTGATTACAATGTTTATATATCAATCAACTACCCAACGGTATTTGTCACTCGACCGTATCCGTGACTATGGTCATATCACCCATTGGCTAACCCGTTGTCCAATGGTGACGGTTATCAAGTAATATATACAAAACCCCACATACCGGCTATAATTGAAGACTACAAAGACTTAATCCATGTAATTATAACTTTGATAATAAATAGGGTTTTAGAATTAATTTGATAAAAAGAGAATGACTTACATTGCAAGTTTAACTAGACAGATTTTTGCCTACTGATTAAGCCTGATAACCTAGTTAGATAATGCAAATGAAACTAGGTTAGTAACTTAATACAGCATTTATGATAAATTCACGAAATCAAAACCCTCACGACGAATGACAAAGTATAGCCCGAATTCAGGCAGCACTTAAACATCCATCGGATCGGTTTCAATCGATCGGACATTGTATCGTAGCAGTGTTCGAGTTATTACCCTGTAATTATAGCAGCGTCTCGACCCATAAACACACGTTTTAAGCAGAATTTAGACGTTTTCGACTTGAAATTTCGAACACAGAAGAAAGGCCATGCAACGTCCAATTTATAGCTGATTTTTTAGTCTCTCGCTGCCCGCATAAACTCGAAGGGCATCCTACACGGCCCGCGAGGGCGACTCTAGTTATGATGATTAGGAATTGTTGGATTAACAAACTGATGATTGTTCGATTAGTAGGATGATTCACATGATAAATTATTAGTTATGATTGTTACGACTGTCTGTTAGGGTTAGCGACGAAAAACCCTTGACGAACAATCCTGTTGACTGTCGACGAAAGTCCCAATCTTCGTCGACATACCTGTTGGCTAACCTTGGATCTTTTGTCACCCTTGAACCCGATGAAAGATGATTCTTCGTCATGATTGGACCCCGACGAAAGATGATTCTTCGTCGTATGGGTAATAAGTTGAACAGTGAGTGGGTTATGTTGTGCATGTGATCTGATAGTTGTGATTATAGCATGAGGAATCTGTATAGACAGATATGCGTTGTCTAATGTAAATTGTCTGATATGAGTAGCCAATGCAACTGTGAATGTTATTGCGTGATATACACAGGAGATGTGGATTGTTGTCTAAATGTAAACTGTGTAATTTCATAAAGTAACTTGTTACGAAATTGATATTGATTGGTAACCTCGGTAGGGTTGGTTGATTAACTGGAACGGGTAACTTGTTAAATATCGAGCAAAGCTAAGGTGAGTTCACTGCTCTTTTTCCAAGCATGCGTCCCGGGGAGGGACATCTGGTAAACGTTCCGGGGAGGAATGTCGGGTTATTGGGTTTAACTGGAATGTTAAACTCGGGATGTTGGTTAATACACTCATATCTATCAATTAAGTCCCTTCTACCGATTTGTTGCCGGGGAGGCAACGGGGTATTAGTTAATAGCGCTATTTAGGTTTGGCACCCTCACACCGTACCGGGGAGGACGGGTGTGAACTAATGACCCCAGTCTTGACCATTGCTTTGATAGAGGCTTTGGGGAATAGGGCAAATAATCTGGAGCCATCGGCGGTAATCGAGTTATTAACGACATCAAATCTTGGAAATGTTTTATATTCATATCTGGTAACTAAAACGTGTTAACAAACTTTGAACTCACCAGTGTCGTCTGACACACTTGTCTGCATGCTTGCAGGTCGTTAGATTCACGGATGGAACTTGCTATCTGGGAGTGCTGGAGTGGTCATGGGTCGTAGCTCTTGGATACTTGTTCGTTGATTATGACATTTATTTTGAATTACTCGAACAACTATTTATAATATGCTTCTGTTGAACGTACTTGTTTAAGTTATGATTTGAATTTGTTTATGAAATAAATGAGATCTTTTAGTTATATCATGTATAGTTCAATGTGATTGGTGGCTTGGATCCTGGTACGTCACACGTCCCGCGGTGTTCCGCATGTGGTATTTTGGGGGTGTGACAGTTTGGTATCAGAGCCACTGGTTATAGTGAACTAGGTTTTAAAACATTTTTATAAAACCAGACTATAACCAAACAGCTTCGAAAATCGACCATGACACTCAGCTCCAGATTGCAAGGTTCGTATCTCGTTTACTTATTGCATAGCATATCTAGTATACATTTATGTATGATGTTGCATGTGATTGCACACTTAGCACTACAGACTGAATTTATGTGTATTTACCTGAGTTATGTGACTGATAGAGTCACAGTGCGATATTCCGTAAGATTTTCGTGGTTTATGTTTGAGGTGTTTTGTCTTGTTGCGAGAACTTGAGGAACCTTTTAGCATGAGATGGGAGGAGCTGAGATAAACATGCAAAACGCATTATTATTATGGGTGCACACATAATAATAATGTGGGGTGCATGTGAGTCCCAATGAGGCTTAACAAGTGTGAAAGGGGCTCCGTTCTGTTGTTTGATGTAAACATAGTAATCTGTAGAAGTCGTTGTGAGGTTTAACTCCTACCTTATCTCGATCCTTAACCTTTTTCCTTCTCTTATATAGAATCATGAGCGAACGAGGCCATGTGCGTGGTCACATTACGATGACTCAGGCCGAACTGACAAATCTGATAAACACCCATGTAGCTGAGGCTTTGGCAGCCTACCAAGCTGGTATGAAATGTGCCAAACTTTATTCCTATGTCGCGTACACAACTCTTACCCTTGTGTTGAATTTTCTTTCATCCATTAGGTCAGCAAGCGAATCAGAATCAAAACCATCCGCCTGCTGGCACTTTCAAGACGTTCATGGATTGTAAGCCACAGACATTCAGTGGGACTGAAGGGGCTGTGGGGTTACTACGTTGGTTTGAGAAGGCTGAGTCTGTGTTCGCTATGTGTAACTGTCCCGAGGGGGACCGAGTAAAGTATGCTACAGGCACCTTGGAGGACGGTGCCTTAACTTGGTGGAATGCCCAGGTACAGATGTTGGGCATTGAAATGGCTAATGCGACGACTTGGGATGATTTCAAGGAGTTGATGCGGGAGGAGTACTATCCTCGTGATTAGATTCAGAAGCTCGAGAACGAATACTACAATCTGAAAATGGAGGGATCCGAGATCGAGGCTTACACGAAACGATCTCATGAGTTAGCAAATATGTGTCCTAATTTGTCTTGACCTCCACCTTGACGAATTGAGTTGTACATCAAAGGCCTGGCACCAGCAGTGAAGAGTTTGGTCACTGCTGCAAACCTTAACAATCTGCCCCAGATCATCCGTTTAGCACACAAGATTACTGACCAAGAGGTCGAACGTGGCTCATTGCCGCCACGTGTTTCTGCTACTACCCCGGCTGCTACAGCCACCACATCTGCTAGTGATAACAAGCGAAGGTGCAACGATGCTGAGAAAACAACCAGTGCCAGTCCGTCTCAGAAAAGGCCTGACAACAGCAATAACTGTAGTTTCAGTCAGTCGCCCTCAGTTAACCAAGGTCAGGGCAGCAATCAGAGCCAAGGCTCCTATGTTGGTAGGAAGCCAAAGTGCAACAAGTGTGGGTATCATCATCATGGACCGTGTGTCCGAGCTTGCCACAGGTGCGATAAGGTGAGCCATATGGCAAAAGACTGTAGAGCTCCGTACTCAAAGCAGCAGCAGCAGCAGCAAAATCAGCAGCAGAATCAGCAGCAGCAAAGGCAGCAACCCCATCATAATCAAGGCTTTAGGAAGGGGTGTTTTCAGTGTGGGGATGAGGGCCACATTAAACGGGATTGCCCTCAACTGAATCAAAATGCCAACGACAACAACAACCGTCAGAATAACAACAACAATGCTGGGAACAACAATAATGGCAACAATGGGGGCAATGGTGCTCGTGGAAGGGTATTTACGATTGGTGCTGGTGATCTTAGGAATGACAGCAATGTCGTGACTGGTACGTTTTTTTGTGAATAACCTGTTTGCTTCTGTATTATTTAATTCCGGTGCCGATTGGAGTTATGTGTCCCTAGAGTTCGGTCAACGATTAGGGTTAGCTCCAACACCCCTAGAAGCTAAGCATGTAGTAGAATTAGCCGATGGTAAAAAAATTGAAGCCTCACACGTTCTTATGGGATGTAAACTGGATCTTGTGGGTCAAGTGTTTGATATTGACCTCCTTCCTGTTACCCTCGGTAGTTTTGATGTAGTGGTTGGTATGGACTGGTTGTCTAAGCATCAAGCTGAAATTATCTGTAAAGAGAAGATCATACGTATTCCTCTCCACAATGGAGAATTTCTATCGGTTCAGGGGCATCGCAGTGGTGCGATGGTTGGTATCATCTCAGCTATGCAAGAAAGAAAAGTCTACGAAAGGGGTATCCCGCAATTCTAGCACTTGTTACTGATACTCCGTCAGAAGAAAGAAAGATCGAAGACCGGCCAGTTGTTCGTGAATTCCCTTATGTATTTCCTGAGGAACTACCTGGTTTACCTCCTCACCGTCAAGTGGAATTTCAGATTGATCTTGCACCAGGAGCAACTCCAATTGCTCGTGCACCTTATCGTCTTGCACCCGGAGAGTTGCAAGAGCTATCTAATCAACTTTAAGAACTGTTGGATAGAGGTTTTATCCAACCCAGTTCTTCGCCTTGGGGAGCCCCGGTTCTATTTGTGAAGAAGAAAGATGGGTCCTTTCGTATGTGCATAGATTACCGGGAACTCAACAAGGTGACTGTCAAGAACCGTTATCCTTTGCCACGCATCGACGATCTGTTTGACCAGTTGCAAGGGTCAAGTTTTTATTCGAAGATCGATTTAAGATCGGGCTATCATCAGATGAGAGTCTGAGAGGAGGATGTTCCTAAAACGGCTTTTCGAATGCGGTATGGGCACTATGAGTTCTTAGTTATGCCATTTGGGTTGACAAACGCACCAGCGGTCTTCATGGACCTCATGAACCGTGTATGCAAACCGTATCTCGACGACTTCGTTATTGTGTTTATCGACGACAATCTGATCTATTCAAAGAGCAAGGAAGATCACGAGCGACACCTGCGTCTTATTTTGGAGCTTCTAGGAAGGAGCAGCTCTACGCGAAATTCTCTATGTGTGACTTCTGGATTCGAGAGGTGCACTTCCTTGGCCACATTGTGAATGAATCGGGAATACACGTGGATCCTGCAAAGATCGATGCTATTAGAAATTGGGCGGCACCAAATAATCCTTCAGATGTACGACAATTTCTTGGTCTCGCTGGGTACTATCGGAGATTTATTAAAGACTTCTCGAAGATTGCTCAACCTCTTACCTCATTGACACAAAAAGGCGTCGTATACTTGTGGGGAACGAAGCAAGAAAATGCTTTCCAGTTGTTAAAACAAAAGCTCTGCAGCGCACCGATCTTGTCTTTACCAGAAGGTAGCGAAGATTTTGTAGTATATTGTGATGCTTCTATTCAGGGTCTCGGTTGCGTGTTGATGCAACGCGAGAAGGTGATAGCTTACGCCTCTCGACAGTTGAAGGTTCATGAGAGGAATTATACGACTCACGACTTAGAGTTGGGAGCCGTGGTTTTCGCGTTGAAAATCTGGAGGCATTATCTGTACGGTACCAAATGCACCATCTACACCGATCACAGGAGCCTCTAGCATATTTTCGACCATAAGGAGTTGAATATGCGACAGCGTCGCTGGGTAGAACTCTTAAACGATTATGATTGTGCCATCAAGTATCACCCGAACAAGGCTAACGTTGTAGCTGATGCCCTCAGTCGAAAAGAATCAAAACCCAAACGTGTTCGCGCCTTGCAGCTCACCGTCCATTCTAATTTGCCTGACAAGATCCGTTCTGCACAAACCGAAGCGTTGAAAGAGGAAAACATTGAAGCAGAGTACTTAAGGGGCATGGAAAAGCGGCTGGTAGAGAGATCTGATGGTATTCTCTATTGCATGGAACGAATATGGATTCCTTTGTTTGGAAATCTTAGAGAGCTTGTGATGGACGAAACACACAAGTCTCGATACTCTGTTCACCCGGGTTTGGATAAAATGTATCAGGATCTCAGGGTTTTGTACTGGTGGCCGAAGACGAAGGCTCACATCGCGACTTACGTGAGTAAGTGTCTGACTTGTCCTAAAGTTAAGGTGGAATATCAGAAACCGTCTGGATTGCTGCAACAACCAGAAATACCCATGTGGAAATGGGAGCAGATTGCCATGGATTTTGTCACTAGGCTACCTAGAACTCAAAACAGGAACGATACCATTTGGGTGATCGTCGACCGTCCCATGAAATTAGCACACTTCCTCGCGATCAAGGAAACGGATAAGTTCTCACAACTTGCCGCTGTTTATCTTAAAGAGGTGGTTACTAGGCACGGGGTGCCGACCTCTATTATCTCTGATCGTGACCCACGTTTCATTTCGGATTTATGGCAGTCGATGCATAAATCGTTCGGCTCGCGTCTCGACATGAGCACTGCTTATCACCCACAGACGGATGGTCAAAGTGAGCAGATCATCCAGACACTTGAAGACATGCTACGAGCGTGCGTGATTGATTTTGGCAAGGGTTGGGAGAAACACCTGCCTTTGATAGAGTTTTCTTATAACAATAGCTACCATACCAGTATCCAGGCAGCTCCATTCGAAGCATTGTACGAACGAAAATGTCGTTCACCTCTTTGTTAGGCTGAGGTGGGTGACAGCCAGATCACAGGTCCGAAGCTTGTACTTGAAACTTCAGAAAAGATTGTTTAGATCAGGAATCGTATGGCAACAGCACGTGACCGTCAGAAAAAATACGCTGACAAGCGTAGGAAACCTTTGGAGTTCGCAGTTGGTGATCGTGTTATGTTGAAGGTCTCACCTTGGAAGGGTGTGGTGTGATGTGTGCAAAATGCAACATATAAATTACATCAAACAAGGCATAAAACTAACCCTTTTTAAGTACTAATATTGGAAAAAGAGTGTTTTTGTCTTCCTTTTGTATTTTCAGGATTAAATGAGCTCAAAAACACAAAAGAAGCAAAAAGACAGCTAAATCCAACAAAAATACAAGGAAAGGAACATTAGTGGACTGCCCAACCCCTCAACGGCACCTTCCAAAGCAAAATGGAGAAGGCAGAAGACTGAACACGCCCCGTGCTCAGCCAGCACGGGGCCGTGCCCAAGAAGCAGCAGAAAAGACAAATCTATAGAAGCTTCTATTGCCCACCACGGGCCGTGCTCAGCGGACACGGGGGCGTGTCGAAAGTACAGCAGGCGCATTTATTGTAATTGCGAATTACAATTAATGAGGAGAGAGAGTGTCAGACAGACACGGGGCCGTGTCCAGCTCTCTGTTCAGCCTATAAATAGGAGTGCTTGGATTCATTTCATCTCATCCCTTGGCACACCACCTCTCTCACACTTCATCCACCACCCACCACCATCACAACACCATCATCCACCACCATCATCCATTGTCCATCGTAGAGTGTGTGAGTCGTCTCGGGATCCAAGATTGATCGTAAGAGTTCTTGACAATCAAGGCCATGTTTGCCTAAGTCTCTTACATCACTTGGTGAAGACAAAGTGTCTAGTATAATACTTTTTATTTCTAATCTTTTGCACTTTTTATTTGGTTTTGTATTAATGACTTTAATAACTAGTTACTTATGTTGAAGGTGATCTTTCCTTATCGTTTGTCCGTGGTGTCTTGGCATTATTTTACTGTCTATATAAAATAAAGGATTTTCACCATTCATATCTCCACGGTCTATATGGAGGTATGTTGGCTACCTGGTCGGGGGTTAAGGGAACGGTTTGGTAAAGGTCTTGCCATTGTTCAGCGTTTAGAGGTCCTGCAATGGACCTGGGTCAAATTTAGTAGGACCTCCTTCAATGCTTCACGGTATTGGATGGCGGGGGTCCAAACTCTTTGATCCCCTCATAAGTTAACTACTATTAATACTATAACCCGGCTACTTAGGACTGTATCCCTGCTGACTCAGACTACTTAGCCGAGGGGAGCGTCACCGCCAAAAGCGGGGCCTACCACAATACTGCATTAATAACTTAATTCATTATCTTCCAATAATCCACCCTTTTAGGATTGTATCCTTGCTGACTCAAACTACTGGGGTGAGGGTAACGTCACCTTCAAAAGAGGGGCCTACTACAATAACTAAGATAATCTCTTAATTATGTGCAAAAGTGCGGAAGTAATCAAAGGTTATATACTAGATACGAGTCGAAACCAAGTGATTCATCTTGTCTATCTGTTTTTTCTTTTATTTTTATTTTCAGCATTTTAGTTAGTTTTTATTTTTCCTAGTTTTAACATTTTTCTAAACTTTTATTTTGATTAGACGTTGAGGATAAACCGGTACTAAAAGCTCTTGTGTCCTTGGACGACCTCGGTATCTTACCAACGCTATACTACACTCAACGATGGGTGCACTTGCCCATATGTGTGTTTAGTGTTAGTGAAATATCGTGTTTTATAAATTTAAAACTTGGCTAAAATAAGTGTTAAAAAGGGCTTAAAATATACACCTAATATATACAACACTTCACACGCATCAAGTTTTTGGCGCCGATGCCGGGGACACAAGGATTTTAAGAAAGTTAGGAATCAACGGCCTAATCATTTTTATTTTTCTTTTTATTTTTTTTAGGATTTTCTTAGTTTTTCAGCTTCTGCAGCGCTCAGCACGGGCCGTGCCCGGTCAGACACGGGCCGTGCCCAGCATCATCACTGGCAGTTTTTATTTTCTGAGTTACAGAGAGCTGAACACGGGGCCGTGTCGGTGCAACACGGGGTCGTGTCCAACTCCCAGTAACAGGGATCCAGAAATCAATTACTGTGCCTCTGAACACGGGCCGTGTTCACTGAGCACGGGGCCGTGGTGAATGTTCTGACCAACGTTCTTTTCTGTTTTTATTGCAGGACTTGGAACCTAGGCGCCACGTCTGAACCTCCTACGTAGTGCATGAGCTCCAGTTCTAGTAGAGACAAAAAAGAACCTCTAGAAGAACCCGAACGCTTTCTCAGAAAAAGACTTAAAGCCAAAAATCAAGAGAAAGTTTCGGGGGACCCACTTCCAATGGCGGACCAACGTACCCTCATGGATTACCTACGGCCCACCGTAGGCAATCTCGGCGCCGCTATCAATGCACCGAATGTCGAAGCCAATAACTTCGAACTTCGGCCGCATTTGATACAAATGCTCCAAAACTCCGCAACCTTCCACGGGCTTGCGGACGAGGATCCCCATCTACATATTACTAACTTCTTAGAAATATGTGATACCTTTCGGATCAATGGAGCATCAAATGACGCCATCCACCTTCGAATGTTTCCATTTTCACTAAAAGACCGAGCTAAGGCTTGGCTTAACACCCTCCCAGTTGGATCGGTAAACACTTGGGATGAACTTGCCCAAAAGTTTCTATATAAGTATTTTCCTCCTGCTAAAACGGCTAAATTAATGACTGAAATTAATACATACTCACAAGAGGATGGGGAATCCTTATATGAAACTTGGGAAAGGTTCAAGGAGCTTCTAAGAAAGTGTCCTCATCACGGTCTAGTGGTGTGGCAACAAGTATCCACTTTCTACAATGGGTTGTTGCCACACACAAGACAAACACTTGATTCAAGCTCCGGGGGACTTTTAGGTAATCGTCGCCCAAATGAAATATATAACCAAATTGAGGAAATTGCTCAAACCAATTTTCAATGGCACACTCCCCGAGGTAATAAATCTATTGCCCCGGGCGCCCATAAGGTTGATGAAAGCACCTCTTTACAAGCCCAAATCGAGGCCCTCTCTTCAAAAATCAAAAAGCTAGAAATGACAAAAGTGGCCTCAGTTATGGCTTGTGAAGGGTGTGGTGGGTCACATGAAAATTGGAGTTGTATGAAAGAATTAGATGAACAAACAGAAACGGTAAACTACATGGATAATAGACCTAGGCCGTCGGGTCCTCCAACGGGTACCTACAACCAAGGATGGCGTAACCACCCAAATCTTGGTTGGAGAGACCCCGGTAATAGTAGTAACCAACAAAACCAACGAACTAATTTTCAACAACCGCAAAGTTTCTCTCAACAACAAGGTGGAAGAGAAAGGCTTGAAGATACTGTATCTCGCCTCATCTCTGACACTGAAAAGAAAAACTCGGATCGATTTCAACAATTGGAATCGAATTTCAGAAATCAACAAGCTAGCATTCAAAACATTGAAAAACAATAAAATCAACTAGCTCAAAATTTCTCCGAGAGACCACAAGGCGCGTTACCTAGTAATACCGAAACGAACCCGAAGGCACAAGTACATCTCATCACATTAAGAAATCGAACCGTGGGTCCCGAGGATGCTCCATTGCCGCCAAATGAAGGAAGCCATTCTAGCCAGCCTATGACTCCTCCTGCGCCAGAAAAGACTTCTACACCAAATCAAGAGGCCACCAAGACTCCTCCAATTCCGTACCCCGGTAGGTTAAATCGTCAAAAGGCCGATGAGCAATTCGCAAAGTTCGAAAGTTTACTAAAACAATTGCATGTTAATATTCCTTTTATTGAGGTCCTAACCCAAATGCCTAAATATGCAAAATTCATGAGGGATTTCCTCACTCACAAAAGGAAAATTGAATCATTGCAATTAGTTAACTTAGGCGAAGAATGCTCAGCTTTAGTACTCAACAAACTTCCACAAAAGAAAATCGACCCCGGGAGCTTCACAATCCCTTGTTCGATTGGGAAGTCTCCCGTCCGAAATGCTTTAGCCCATCTTGGGGCTAGCATCAACCTCATGCCCACATCAATGTTCAAGCGACTCGGCCTAGGAACAACAAGCCCTACAAAGATGAGCATACAACTTGCCAACAGGTCCGTCAAATTCCCACAAGGTGTTGCCGAGAATCTGCTAGTCAAGGTTGACAAATTCGTCTTTCCAACCGACTTTGTCATCCTAGACATGGAAGAAGACACCGATGTCCCTCTCATCCTCGGGAGGCCATTTCTAGCCACCGCCCAAGCATTGGTGGATATGAATGACGGAACTCTAACATTGAAGTTTGGGGATGAGGAAGTGAAATTTGAATGTGGAAAGCGAGTAGAGGAAGAAGATCCGGTCAACTACATGAAGGTCATAGACTCAAGCTTGGATGACGCTCTCCGACGGTGTAACATGGGATGCAACACATCCCACTTGGGTAACATATGACCAGGCTTCGGGTCTAGCCAAGGACCCTTATAAACGTGGCGCACCATGGAGGCATTCCACGGAACTATCCTTAGTTAATTTAGATTAATTTTTATGTTTTCTAGTTAGTTTTTCAGGAATAAAACACACTCATGGTGGTAAAGGATGAAAAGGGGAACGAGAAAAATGAACTCATGCACAAGAACAAGGCAACCCGACAATTCTCTCCATTTCAGAAGGTTCAACACGGGCCGTGCCCAACCAACACGGCCCCGTGCCGAACCACCTGCAGAAAAACGCCCAGTTCAGGTACCTGGACACGGGCCGTGTTCACCCAACACGCCCCCGTGTCCAGACTTCTGTCTCTCTTATTTTAATTTTGTTACTGGCACTTGAACACGGGGCCGTGCCCGGATAACACGGGGCCGTGTTCAGTGCCCAGTAACACAATTTTTTGCTTTTTAAACACTATTTTACACATCTAATCAACCTAAAAATTTATTTTTGGGACACATCGAGGACAATGTGTAATTTAAGTGTGGGGGGAATGCTAAAACCTTGAATTTTGCAAGTCCTAAATACAAGCCTTACACAAAACTCTATTGGAACCGCTAATCACCCCAAATTTTTTCAAAAATTTCATTTTTTTACTTGTCTAAGTTTAACTCGGGAAATTCAAGTTCTCAAAAAGGTTATATTTTTAAGAATTTACAACCGATAGCGTAGTGATAAAAAGAACCAACATAAGAAAATTATGAAAAGGCATGACAAACTTAGTTAAAATTTGATTATATATACTTGATCACATAAAAACCCATTCCCACAAAAGTGAGTTTTGAGCCTTTATTGAGCATACAAATTTACATCTTTAGACTAAATGCTCACTTTTCATTTCTTGTGTGAATAGCCGCTTGGTTCTTACGACTCTAGAACTTGCCATGACGATACATTCCCGGTCCTTATCAACTTAAACCCGAGTAAGTAAATGATGGAGGCATTAGGACTAACCCTTTTTTATTTCTACACCATTATTTTTCTTTTTCTTTTACCACCTACCCAAAAAAATCCCCCTAGTTAACCCCTTTGAGCCTAAACCTTTTCATTTCATCACCCAAAACCTTTTACCGACCAAAACCTTTTTCATTTTTAACCCTTTGTTTTAGTAACAAGTTCGGTTTTACTTATGAAAAAAAATAAAAAAAAAATTTCATGTTGATGATGAAGCAAAAAGAAAATAAACAAACAAGTTTATCAAAAATAACCTTGTTTGAATAAAAGCTTCATCAAAATAAAAGGTTACAAAAATAGAAAATCTTACGAAAACCGACACTTGTTACGCCTTTTCGCCCTTTTTCTACTAACCACTTTCCCAACCACCTACCTTTAACCCAAGCCTAACCCTTAACCCACAAAGTCCTCTTGATATTTACAACGGTATAAAAGTTAAAAAGGAGGAGGATTGATTGCTTGGCAAGCCTATGGTAGGAATAAGTTCCATGCCGCTCTCGAGTGATTCACTAAAAATACACCTTCGGCCGAGTGTGAGTGATTTCTCCCGTGAGGTATGTGAGCTTGTATATAAATGGAATTTTAAAAAGGCATGTTATGCCCAAATAAGTAATTTCTCCTATGAAACGTTCTAAATAAATCATTACGAATAGGATTGTAAATAAATAAAAATAAAACCCAAAAAGATCTTGGATATTCCGACACTCTACGACAAGCCCAAAACCTTCTCTTCTACCTATTCCATTTGTGAGTGTAAGCCACATATTAAAGAGTTTTGCTTGAGGACAAGCAAAAGTTCAAGTGTGGGGGTATTTGATGTGTGCAAAATGCAACATATAAATTACATCAAACAAGGCATAAAACTAACCCTTTTTAAGTACTAATATTGGAAAAAGAGTGTTTTTGTCTTCCTTTTGTATTTTCAGGATTAAATGAGCTCAAAACCACAAAAGAAGCAAAAAGACAGCTAAATCCAACATAAATACAAGGAAAGGAACATTAGTGGACTGCCCGACCCCTCAACGGCACCTTACAAAGCAAAATGGAGAAGGCAGAAGACTGAACACGCCCCGTGCTCAGCCAGCACGGGGCCGTGCCCAAGAAGCAGCAAAAAAGACAAATCTATAGAAGCTTCTATTGCCCACCACGGGCCGTGCTCAGCGGACACGGGGGGCGTGTCGAAAGTACAGCAGGCGCATTTATTGTAATTGCGAATTACAATTAATGAGGAGAGAGAGTGTCAGACAGACACGGGGCCGTGTCCAGTGGACACGGGGCCGTGTCCAGCTCTCTGTTCAGCCTATAAATAGGAGTGCTTGGATTCATTTCATCTCATCCCTTGGCACACCACCTCTCTCACACTTCATCCACCACCCACCACCATCACAACACCATCATCCACCACCATCATCCATTGTCCATCGTAGAGTGTGTGAGTCGTCTCGGGATCCAAGATTGATCGTAAGAGTTCTTGACAATCAAGGCCATGTTTGCCTAAGTCTCTTACATCACTTGGTGAAGACAAAGTGTCTAGTATAATACTTTTTATTTCTAATCTTTTGCACTTTTTATTTGGTTTTGTATTAATGACTTTAATAACTAGTTACTTATGTTGAAGGTGATCTTTCCTTATCGTTTGTCCGTGGTGTCTTGGCATTATTTTACTGTCTATATAAAATAAAGGATTTTCACCATTCATATCTCCACGGTCTATATGGAGGTATGTTGGCTACCTGGTCGGGGGTTAAGGGAACGGTTTGGTAAAGGTCTTGCCATTGTTCAGCGTTTAGAGGTCCTGCAATGGACCTGGGTCAAATTTAGTAGGACCTCCTTCAATGCTTCACGGTATTGGATGGCGGGGGTCCAAACTCTTTGATCCCCTCATAAGTTAACTACTATTAATACTATAACCCGGCTACTTAGGACTGTATCCCTGCTGACTCAGACTACTTAGCCGAGGGTAACGTCACCGCCAAAAGCGGGGCCTACCACAATACTGCATTAATAACTTAATTCATTATCTTCCAATAATCCACCCTTTTAGGATTGTATCCTTGCAGACTCAAACTACTGGGGTGAGGGTAACGTCACCTTCAAAAGAGGGGCCTACTACAATAACTAAGATAATCTCTTAATTATGTGCAAAAGTGCGGAAGTAATCAAAGGTTATACTAGATACGAGTCGGAACCAAGTGATTCATCTTGTCTATCTGTTTTTTCTTTTATTTTTATTTTCAGCATTTTAGTTAGTTTTTATTTTTCCTAGTTTTAACATTTTTCTAAACTTTTATTTTGATTAGACGTTGAGGATAAACCGGTACTAAAAGCTCTTGTGTCCTTGGACGACCTCGGTATCTTACCAACGCTATACTACACTCAACGATGGGTGCACTTGCCCATATGTGTGTTTAGTGTTAGTGAAATATCGTGTTTTATAAATTTAAAACTTGGCTAAAATAAGTGTTAAAAAGGGCTTAAAATATACACCTAATATATACAACACTTCACACGCATCAAGTTTTTGGCGCCGCTGCCGGGGACACAAGGATTTTAAGAAAGTTAGGAATCAACGGCCTAATCATTTTTATTTTTCTTTTTAATTTTTTTAGGATTTTCTTAGTTTTTCAGCTTCTGCAGCGCTCAGCACGGGCCGTGCCCGGTCAGACACGGGCCGTGCCCAGCATCATCACCGGCAGTTTTTATTTTCTGAGTTACAGAGAGTTGAACACGGGGCCGTGTCGGTGCAACACGGGGTCGTGTCCAACTCCCAGTAACAGGGATCCAGAAATCAATTACTGTGCCTCTGAACACGGGCCGTGTTCACTGAGCACGGGGCCGTGGTGAATGTTCTGACCAACGTTCTTTTCTGTTTTTATTGCAGGACTTGGAACCTAGGCGCCACGTCTGAACCTCCTACGTAGTGCATGAGCTCCAGTTCTAGTAGAGACAAAAAAGAACCTCTAGAAGAACCCGAACGCTTTCTCAGAAAAAGACTTAAAGCCAAAAATCAAGAGAAAGTTTCGGGGGACCCACTTCCAATGGCGGACCAACGTACCCTCATGGATTACCTACGGCCCACCGTAGGCAATCTCGGCGCCGCTATCAATGCACCGAATGTCGAAGACAATTAGTTTTATTTTATGTAACGTGAGATTGTTTGAAAGATTGGGGTCTTGATAGTTAGTGAACTTATTTGTGCAATTGTGCAATGTTATTGATTAATGAAATATTATAAAAAAACTTAAGAATAATCATGTTAACCTAAGGTTTTTGGTCACAAACAACCCGACGAAACTTGGATTCTTCGACGACACCCGGCTCGACGAAAAACAGATCCTTCGTCAAAGGGGTCTTTCGTCGGCCCAGATTCCTTCGAAGCCCAAAAAGGGCCCAGTACACTTACTCGAGTATATTACCTAGAACAGTTATACTTCGTCACATAACTGATCAATTGAAACCCTAGAACTCTCTCTTCTGTGCGGCGATAACTTTTGAGTTCTCGAGGCTTTCCATATCGATCAAACTTATCGTTTCCTTTATCTTGATTAGTGCCTAATCATTATTGACTGTTTGCTTTGAAATCATTATTGACGGTTGCTATGTAATGCTTGGTGTCTTGATTATGGTAATCATATGAACGATGATTATTAACCGGGCCTTCGTATGGTGAGGATAAATGGATGTTTCATCGAATTCGTCATGAATGATTGGATCATGATTAAATGATGATTCTTGATAATAATAAATCACTAGATCTATGTGATTATCAGTTACAGTTGTGTATGATGTGTAAATTAGGGTTTCATGATTACGATCGTACATTTAGAACATGTGGTTGAACATGGTATGAAACTATGATAGACTTGATGATTAGGAATTGTTGGATTAACAAACTGATGATTGTTCAATTAGTAGGATGATTCACATGATAAATTATTAGTTATGATTGTTATGACTGTCTATTAGGGTTAGCGAAGAAAAACCCTTGACGAACAATCCTGTTGACTGTTGGCGAAAGTCCCATTCTTCGTCGACATACCTGTTGGCTAACCTTGGATCTTTTGTCGCCCTTGAACCCGACGAAAGATGATTCTTCGTCATGATTGGACCCCGACGAAAGATGATTCTTCGTCGTATGGTTAATAAGTTGAACAGTGAGTGGGTTATGTTGTGCATGTTATCTGACAGTTGTGATTATTGCATGAGGAATCTTATAGACTGATATGCGTTGTCTAATGTAAATTGTCTGATATGAATAGCCAATGCAACTGTGAATGTTATTGCGTGATATACACAGGAGATGTGTATTGTTGTGTAAATGTAAACTGTGTAATTACATAAAGTAACTTGTTACGAAACTGATATTGATTGGTAACCTTGGTAGGGTTGGTTGATTAACTGGAGCGGGTAACTTGTTAAATACCGAGCAAAACTAAGGTGAGTTCACTGCTCTTTTTCCAAGCATGCATCCCGGGGAGGGACATCTGGTAAACGTTTCGGGGAGGAATGTCGGGTTATTGGGTTTGACTGGAATGTTAAACTCGGGATGTTGGTTAATACACTCATATCTATCAATTAAGTCCCTTCTACTGATTTGTTGCCGGGGAGGCAACGGGGTATTAGTTAATAGCGTTATTTAGGTGTGGCACCCTCACACCGTACCGGGGAGGACGGGCGTGAACTAATGACCCCAATCTTAACCATTGCTTTGATAAAGGCTTTGGGGAATAGGGCAAATAATCTGGAGCCATCGGTGGTAATCGAGTTATTAACAACATCAAATCTTTGAAATGTTTTATATTCATATCTGGTAACTAAAACGTGTTAACAAACTTTGAACTCACCAGCGTCGTCTGAAACAATTGTCTGCATGCTTGCAGGTCGTTAGATTCACGGATGGAACTTGCTATCTGGTAATGATGGAGTGGTCATGGGTCGTAGCTCTTGGATACTTGTTCGTTGATTATGCACATTTGTTTTGAATTACTCGAACAACTATTTTTAATATGCTTCCGCTGAACGTACTTGTTTAAGTTATGATTTGAATTTGTTTATGAAATAAATGAGATCTTTTAGTTATATCATGTATAGTTCAATGTGATTGGTCGCTTGGATCCTGGTACGTCACACGTCCCGCGGTGTTCCGCATGTGGTATTTTGGGGGTGTGACAACCTTACACTAAATATTCACAAACAATAGTCTGCACGATGAAAATATGGATTGTGATGCAAGACATACATGATTATAATGTTGATTTTATTAAAAAGTTAACAAGATCATCTGATCTACTCTACGTTTGTGTTCCCTTTTATAGAAATAATCATGTTCATAAAGATATGTGTATTGATTTTAAAATTTACTGTTATAGGTTGAATTTTATTCTAAAATTGTAAATAAAATTGCAAGAATTAATGACCGATTTATATGTTCAACAACAACTGAAAAGTTAAAACTTTTTTGGTAGAATTCATGAGTCGCAAAACTTTGTAAATCCACTGCAAACAACACCTGGTAATCGATTTGTTGTTAATATTTGATTAGGGCATTTTATTATTTCTTATAGCTGCTCAATAAAAAAAACATGAAGAGAAAGATGAATACATACAAGAAGGCTCAACCAATTAGATCTTCAATTAGAACTTTGATGAAAATCAAAGTTGCACTTTGATGAAGATCAAAGTTGCACTAAATTGTTTTTTCAAAATCTCTCTTAATCTACTTCTTTTATTTAGCATAATTTTTTTAAGAGTAAATTACAAAAATTGTCCTTTATGTTAACACCATATTACAATCTATATCCTTTATCTTTAAAAAGTACACAATACATACTCGATGTTTGCAAATACTTATACGTTATGTTTTTTGACCCCGACTCAGTTAGTTTTCATTGTTAAATCTGATCAAGTAAACTTGGCAAATTAGACTTTTTACTATTTATCTAATAAATAAAAAAATGAATTTAAAAAAATATATTAAAGAAAATAATAAATCAGATCCCTTCTCTCTCATCACTTGATGTGTGTAAAATGCAACATATAAATTACATCAAATGAGGCATAAAACTAACCCTTTTTTAGTACTAATGTTGGAAAAAGTGTGTTTTTGTCTTCCTTTTGTATTTTCAGGATTAAATGAGCGTAAATGAACAAAAGAAGCAAATATGCAGCAAAATCTAACATAACTACAAGAAAAGGAATAAACGTGGCATACCCGACCCCTCGACAACATCTTCCCAAGCAAAAACAAGAAAATAGAAGGCTGACCACGGCCCCGTGCCCAGCAGACACGGGGGCATGGCCAGATGTCTGCAGAAAGGACAAAGCTATAGAAGCTTCTATTCCCGACACGGGGGCGTGCCCATCTCGACATGGGGCGTGGTCAACGCTAAGATTCGCAGAATCTAAGCAAATCTTGATAGTACAGATACGCTTCTGCACACGGGGCCATACCCAACGGACACGGGGCGTGTGGAGCTAATGCAGACAAATTTCAATTAATGAAGAAAGAGAAAGTGTATGGACACGGGGCCGTTCACAGTGGACACGGGGCGTGTCCAGGCTTCTGTGCAGGCTATAAATAGAGGTGCTTGGTTCACTTCAAAGGCATCCCTTGACAATCCACCTCTCTCCCACTTCACCCACACTCCACCACCATCACAACACCCACATCCACCACCATCATCCATCATCCATCATAGAGTGTGTGTAGTTGTCTCGGGATCCAAGATTGATAGTAAGAGTTCTTGACAATCAAAGGCCATGTTTGCCTAAGTCTCTTACATCACTTGGTGAAGACAAGCATTTAGTGTAATACTTTTGTTTTTTAATCTTTTCGCACTTTTTATTTGGTTTTGTATTAATGACTTTAATAACTAGTTTCTTATGTAGAAGGTGAAACTTCCTTATCATTTGTCCGTGGTGTCTTGGCGTTATTTTACTGTCTATATAAAATAAAAGATTTACACCGTTCATATCTTTACGGTCTATATAGAGATATGTTGGCTACCTGGTCGGGGGTTAAGGGAATGGTTTGGTAAGGTTCTTGCCTTGTCTAGTGTATAGATCCTGCAAGGACCTGGGTCAAGCTTACTAGGACCTCCTTCAATACCCACTGGTATTGGATGACGGGGGTGCGAATGGCTTGATCACCTCATTTGTAAACTACTATTAATACATTAACCCGAATACTTGGGATTGTATCCCTGCTGACTCAAACCACTTAGCCGAGGGTAACGTCACCTTCAATAGAGGGGCCTACTACATTACGCATTAATAACTTAATTAATCATCTTCCAATATTCCGACCCTTTAGGATTGTATCCTTGCTGACTCAAACTACTGGGTTGAGGGTAACATCACCTTCAAAAGTGGGGCCTACTACTATAACTAAGAGTATCTCTTAAAAAGTGCAAAAGTGCGGAAATCATCAAAGGTTACATTAAAGGCGAGCCGGATCCAAGTGATTCATCTTGTCTATCTGTTTTTTATTTTATTTTTATTTTTGACATTTTTAGTTTTTATTTTTCATGTTTAAAACTTTTTCTAAACTTTTGATTTGATTAGACATTGAGGATAAACCGGTACTAAAAGCTCTTGTGTCCTTGTACGACCTCGGTATCTTACCAACGCTATACTACGCTCACGATGGGTGCACTTGCCCATATGTGTGTTTAGTGTTAGTAAAATATCGTGTTTTATAAATTTAAAACTTGACTAAGTGTTAAAAAGGGCTTAAAATATACATAAAAATTATATAACGATACACACGCATCAAGTTTTTGGCGTCGTTTCCGGGGACACAAGGATTTTAAGAATGCTTAAAATCGACGGCCTAATCTGTTTTTCAAAACCTTTTTAATTGCGCGCACATTTTTCTGCATTTTAGATAGTTTTTGCATTTACAGTAGACTGAACACAGGGTCGTGTTCAATGAGCATGGGGCCGTGCTGCACATTTTTAAACAAACTCCCAGATACAAAGTTTGAACACGGGGTCGTGTTCGCTGAACACGCCCCCGTGCTGCACAAAACCAATCACTTTTATTAAAACGCACAGATACAGAACCTAAACACGGGGCCGTGCTCACTGAACACGGGGCTGTGTCCAGCCTCTATTTCCGTTTTTGTTTTTGTTTTCTGTACTCGAGACTCTGTTGTGGTCTGCTGAGTGATTCCTATGGATCAATACTCAGGAGATTACAGCTACCACTATGAGGAGGATGATTATAGGGAAGACTATTGCACCATTTGTGGTAACCCTCATTCGGTACAATATTGTGACCTCTTTGAACCATCCCCTTCATACAGCTACTATGAGGAGCCCAGGTACGAGCCATCCACTTCATATCCACCCTATGAAGACCTAAGGTATGAACCTTCTCCCTCATACTCATATTCTGATGAACCAAGGTATGAGCCTTCATACTCATACTTTGAGGAACCAAGATATGAGGCTCCACCTTCATATACTTACTATGAGGAACCATGGCGTGAACAACCCACCTCATATGAGTATTATAAAGAACAGAGTTACGACCCTTATCCATCATATACTTACAATGAGGAACAATGGTGTGAACCATCTACCTCATATGAGTATCATGAGGAACCAAGGATTGAACTTCCGAATTCAAGCTATGAAGATCCTTATTCTATCACACCCATAGCCGATAAGATAATAGAACACCTTAAAACTATCGAGCACTACATAAAAGAAGCTCGCGCAAGGGAAGAGGAATCCCGCGCAAGGGAAGAATTAACTTGTAATAAAAAAGTGAGAGTTGAAAAGGTAAAAATGGAAGAACAAGTGAAAAGCCGACACATGAGTTAAACAATGAAAACGGTAAGTCCGACATCGTTAAAAACCAAGAGGAGTCCAATTTTAAAGAAATTAATCTCTTGTCACCTTCTTTTGAAAATCATTGTTAATTACCCATTCATGCTAAGTTTTTAAAAGAGTTAAACACTAACACTAAAATTGACAAAATGGTAAGCATTAAGTTAACAAATGATCAAACTACGCTAATAAAAGAAGATCCATTTGAAATTGACATCACACCAGTTCCATGTTTTTTTCAAAATTCCTTTATTAGTAATATTACAATTGATAAAGATCTTTGTGTTAATATAATGCCAAACTACATTTTCAAAAAATTAAGTATTAGTGATTTTTCTCCACTTCAAATACCCATTTTCTATCTAATCGGAAAACAATAAAATCAAAAGGGGTATTTGAGGATGTGTTGGTTTAAACCGATCAAATGGTAATCCCAACCGACTTCGTCATCCTTGATGACGCTCCACTAGTGTTGGGACAACCTTTTGTAAAGACCCATGAACCTTTGAAAAATCGGAAGTATAACAATCTACCCATTCAATTAGGGGCATTTAAAAAAGTGTCGATCTTGAGCGTTCAATGAAATATCCATTCGGCAATAATGACCCCCTAATTGAAGATGAAGATGAACCACCCGATACAAGAGAAGAAACTGACCACTTTGTTGAAGAAGAGGTCGCCATAGAACAAACCTTTTTGGTTCTTGACCAAAATGAGCAACCAAATAAGGAGTCTCCTAAAGACCCACCTCTTGAGCTCAAAGAACTTCCAAAAGGTTTGGAATACGCTTTTCTCGACAAAGATGGTAAATTACCTGTAATAATTTCGTCAAAATTAACTAGTTTAGAAAAAGAAAAATTAGTTACACTTTTGAAAAAACACAAAAACACGATCGCTTGGAAGCTTGTAGATATTAAAGGAATAAGTCCTTCCATGTTCACGCACAAAATTTTAATGAATGATGACTATAAATCAGTAATACAACCACAACATAGAGTAAATCCAAACGTCCAAGAAGTGGTTAAAAACGAAGTCATCAAATTACTTGACGCCGGACTCATTTACCCAATCTCCGATAGTCCTGGGGTAAGTCCCGTCCAAGTAGTTCCTAAGAAAGGAGGTATGACGGTGATAACTAACGAGAAAAATGAATTAATACCAACAAGAACCGTCACAGGATGGAGGGTATGTATAGATTATCGTCGATTAAATGAAGCAACAAGGAAATATCACTTTCCTTTACCTTTTATTGATCAAAATGTTAGAAAGATTATCCGGTCACAAATTTTATTGTTTCTTATATGGTTTTTCAGGTTACTTTTAAATACCGATAGCACCTGAAGACCAAGAAAAAGACAACATTCACATGTCCCTACGGAAATTTTGCTTATCGATGCATGCCTTTTGGTCTATGTAATGTCCCCGCAACCTTTCAACGTTGCATGGTGGCCATCTTCCATGATATGATAGAAAAGACAATGGAAGTGTTCATGGACAACTTTTCTATCTTTGGAGATTCACGGCCAATGCCTCGAAAACCTTGAACGAATGCTATCCCGATGTGAGGAAACTAACCTCGCCCTTAACTGGGAAAAATGCCATTTCATGGTAACTGAGGGAATAGTACTCGGTCATAAAATCTCGAGCGAAGGAATGGAGGTTGATCGAGCAAAAAAAGACACTATTTCTCGATTACCACCCCATCCTCCGTTAGAGCTATCAGAAGTTGCCTTGGGCATGTCGGATTTTATAGACGATTTATCAAAGACTTTTCAAAAATCTCAAGACCTCTAACAAAATTACTTGAAAAAGATGCCCCTTTCATCTTTGACAAGGATTGTAACCAAGCATTTCTAACACTAAAAGAAATGCTAGTTAATGCACCTATCATGATAGCACCTGATTGGAAATTACCCTTCGAAATCATGTGTGATGCAAGTGACTTTGCAGTTGGAGCTGTCTTGGGACAACGAAAAGATAAGCATTTTCACCCAATTTATTACGCTAGTAAAACACTTAATGATGCATAAGAAAATTACACAACAACAGAAAAAGAATTACTAGCTGTGGTATTTGCTTTTGATAAATTTCTTTATTATCTTGTTCTTTCTAAAACGATAGTTTTTACAGACCATGCAGCCATTCAATATCTCTTTAAAAAACAGGACGCTAAACCACGTTTAATCAGATGGATTCTACTCCTTCAAGAATTCGACATTGAAATAAAAGACAAAAGAGGAGCAGAAAACACCGCTGCAGATCATCTTTCGCGCTTGGAAGACCCAGCTTTGGAGGCCACTAGGGACGAACAAATCAATGAAAAATTCCCAACGGAATCCCTAGAAATAGTGGAATACCGAGAAGAGCCATGGTACGCCGACTATTCTAACTACTTAGCTAGCGGTATAGTTGCAAGATGATGGTCACATCATCAAAGAAAAAAATTATTTGCCGATGTAAAGCATTATTTTTGGGAAAATCCTTATCTTTTCAAAATGTGTGTCGACCAACTCATCTGTCGATGCGTACATGGTAATGAAGCATGGAGAATTCTCCGCCATTGTCATGAAGGACCATACGGAGGACATCATGGTGCTGCTAGTACCGCACGAAAGGTATTTGATTCAGGATTTTATTGGCCTACCATTCACAAAGACTCCCAAAGTCTTATTAAGACATGTGACGCTTGCCAAAGATCAGGTAATATTTCTTCCAAAAACGAAATGCCACAAAATGGCATTCTTGTTTGTGAAATTTTTGATGTGTGGGGACTCGACTTTATGGGACCTTTCCCACCGTCAAAAGGAAACAAATATATACTTGTAGTGGTAGATTACTTGTCTAAATGGGCTGAGGCCGAAGCACTTCCAACAAATGATGGAAGGGTTGTGGTAAGATTTCTGAAACGATTATTCTCTCGTTTTGGAACTCCAAAAGCATTAATAAGTGATAGAGGCACCCATTTTTTTAACCATCAACTTGAAAAAATTTTAACAAGATATGGGGTCTATCATCGGGTCTCAACAGCATATCACCCTCAAACAAACGGACAAGCCGAAGTGACTAATCGAGGTTTAAAAAGAATACTTGAAAAAACCGTAGGATTAAATAAAAAGGAATGGGCTGATAAATTAGACGACGCTTTATGGGCCTTTCGAACTGCATATAAAACAACAATAGGTACAACCCCATATAAGCTTGTCTATGGAAAAAGTTGTCATTTGCCGGTAGAAATAGCACATAAAGCCTACTGGGCAATTAAAAACGTAAACTTAGACTTAGAAATGGCCGGTAAAAATCGATTTTGTAAATTAAATGAATTAGACGAATTAAGGAATCACGCGTATTCTAACTCCGAAATTTATAAGGAAAGAATGAAAAATTTGCATGATAAACACATTAAACCAAATGAATTTCGGGTAGGAGATCAAGTTCTATTGTTTAATTAACGACTTCGATTATTTCCTGGTAAATTAAAGTCTAGGTCAATGGAATTCCATCACCCACATTTTCCCACACAGCGCAATTGAAATTAAATCTCGAAATGGAATTCCATTCAAAGTCAATGGCCAACAGCTAAAGCTTTATCAAGGATTTATTGAGGATGAAGAGGAAGAAATCTCGCTACAAGCGGCCGAAGAATAAAACGAAGGTTTAAGCATCGACATCATATCTTGTAAGTTACGAACATCGGGAAAGCATCTAGATCGGTAAGATTTCTAAAAACCAAGCTTCGGTAAACAGGGCACTCACATGAGCACTTAAAAAATTAAATTTGCCCACCCACGGGGCCGTGTCCAGCGGACACGGGGCCGTGTTCGCGCAACTGACAGGGATAAAACCCCCTTTTCCTGCATTTTTCATTTCAACACGCCCCGTTTCGTCGAAAACTCACTGGTTCCACCAGAAATTTCTGTAGATTTTCACGTTCCCCCGACTCCTAACAACGTCAATGTATGATTCTATCATTATAATTAGTTAGATTAATCACTTGCATGTAGTTTAACATCAAAAATTTGGGAAAAATCTCGGTTTCTTCAACTTGAACCAAATCAAACCTCTATTTTTGCTTAGATCTGTTAGTATTAGTTTAGATGCATGTTATAGGGAGCAAATCAACTTGAATTGTTTGTAGATTTGCCCAATTTCTCACAGAAACCTCAAACCCTTGTTTTTGAACCAAAAAAGATGAAATTGAAGGGGTAAACGGTTTGTTTCAGGAAAAACGGAACTTGCAGTTTCATTTTCGAGGAAAACCGCCCCTATTGGACCAAAAATTTTCAAGTTTTCGAAACCGAGTCAAAAAATCAAATTTTTGGGAAACAGACGCCTGAGCACAGGGCCATGCTCGGCGAACACGGGGGCGTGTCCAGCTATTTTTCAGCGAACATGGAACGTGTCCACTGAACACAGGGTCATGTTCAGCTGACTATTTTCAGTTTTCTTCAAAAATTTTACTGTTTCATGCTAATTGTTTGGTGTTTTCTTTCAGATGGACAAGAAGTTCACTAGGTTCAACTCGAATGAGTGGGATGCTCAAGCAAGGTATGAGACTCTCAAGACAAGGCCCGAAGAAAACCCCCGACAAGTTTTCTTAATTACACTAGACGCAGTAGGCCAACTCGACCGCTTCAACAACCTTGTTACCGGTCCATTAAGAGCAGCTCTTTGCACTCGGCTCCACTCCGTGCACGAATAAAACATGGAATTTTATAGCACGTTTGCCTTCAAGGCAAAAGCGGAGCCATTTGACAATGAGGGGGTGGAATTTCGGTGTGCAGGGGAAAGGTTTGCAATATCGATTGCACAATTTGGAGCTATCATCGGGTTATATGATGAGGCAAATGCTGGAGATGGGGAAAACACTGGTGGTCTTCGCGAACTTCCACAAGACCAACGCCAAGCTGCATGGGCTCAGATTTGGGAAGGACACTATAACCCGAGCCAGACCAAGAGTACACAGTTGAGGGACCCTCTCTACCGCTACATCCATAGGGTACTCAACTACTCCCTTTGTCAGAGACATGACAGTGGTGGTGTTGTAGGGTTGCGTGATCTGATAGTCCTCCATTGCATTCATAACCATATCAACCTCGATGTTCCAAACCTGCTGCTCCGCAACATGCACTTGAACCAACTTCCCACACCCCCGACTCCTATCCTTTTTGGAGGGTGGATCTACCGCCTCTTCAAGCATTTTGTGCAAAGGATGCCGAGGTCCTTCAAAAAGGGCCCATGGTCGGGAAAGGTGGACGTTGTCATATGTCGCTCCATGAACTTAATCAACGAAGCAGATGACGGGACGGTTAGATTTTAGACGGTTCAAGGGCATGTGTGGAACCCTCAAGCAGCTCTCGTCTTTCACGCTTTGTAAATCCGTCCTCCTCCCCAGTACCAGTATCAGCATCATGGTGATCCGAGCCAATCCTCCTCTCAAGGAGGTGGTTTTCCTAACTTCCAAAGTTTACATGATTTGTTGCAGGAAAATCTCATGTGCACCCGGAACACCTACAATATGGCAAGCAACACATACACCCGGGACGAAGTTATAGAAAGGAACATCTCCGACATGCAGGATGATATCAGCAACATACGGGAGTACATGGCGGGCCAAGGAGGGGATGATGACGAGGATGACGACATGGATTAAGCTAGAGGCGTTGGAGGTAATGCAACATGGTTGAAGGTCGTAACAGGTTAACCCCTAATCTATAACAACCCTCCTGAATTTTTTCTGACACTCTAATATATTTTAAAAATATTCCCATATGTCTTAAAATACACCCCGTATGTGAAAACCGAGCCCAAAATATGAAATATCATGAAAAATAATTAAAAAAACAAAAATTTTGGTGCGCTCGCGGGCCGCGTAGCCCTAGGCTGCACCTTACGCGGGCCGCGACAGCTAAGAGGCCAGATCGCACCCTGTGTTGACACGTGTCAAGCAACGTGTTGAACCTAGTCATGACCCGGATCACCTACGGCCTAACCCCCCTATTACGCGGGCCGCGTAGGCCTAAGCCTAATCTTACGCGGGCCGCGAGATACTCAGAAATCAGCCCTATATAAGAAGGCATCGGGATTTCGTTTTCAGTCGCTCATTTCTTTTCTTTCTAATCGAATTTCTGAGAAGTAGGCATAATATACGGGTATTATATCCCCCTAATTAGCGAGGTTATGCTCTGTTGTAAGTATTATAACCCCAGTTACGTATTAGATACGCTGCCCGATTGATCCAGGGTTCCGTAACAACTGTCGTGGTTCTGCCCGACGTAGTTGTTGGAATACCGTCTCGGGGAGGGTATCGTTAATATAATTAAAGGGTTATTATACTAACATATGTACATTTGTGTAAATTATAGATTAACACCAGGAAACCCTAGAAGAAGTCTAAAACAGCAATGTGAGTTTATCCGCTTTTTGTTAACCTTTTTAAACTATTTTACAAAACCTTAAATGTTTTACAATATGATTAAGCAGTGACTGAGTCTTTGTAGTTCTTCAATTACTGCCGGTATGTTGGAGTTTTGTATACAAAATGTGGAACACGTTACAATTGGACAACGAGGTAGCCAATGTGTAATATGACCCACCAGTCAGGATTGACGGTACTGAATGAGTAATTGTGTAGAAATAAACATTGTGATTGCTCTCAATATTGTGTTAATTGATAAAACTCTTCTTGATTAAACTGGGATTCACTCACCAGTATTTAACACTGACAAATGTTTTTAAAACGTGTTTCAGGTAACATAATGTGATAGCCAAATTAGAAGAAAGCCAGCTTGAGAGCACTGACGGCTTGGAAAAATGTGGCTATAAAAGTTACCTAAAAGACGATGTTTCAAATTCAATATAACAGGGTTTATCCCTATGTTGTAATAAGAAACTTGGGTTTACCCATGTGGTTATTAATATAAAATATGGTGGTTTTACTCTGATAAACATTTCCTAACTACGACCCTCATGTAATTTCCACTGCCAAATTAATAAACGAAATGATACCACTACAAATGATGTTCGCGGCTGCCCGTTCCCGGGACAGATAAGGGGGCGGGGGTTGCGACAGAAGGTAGTATCAGAGCTTAGCCACTGATTCAGCCATAGGAGTGTTCTACTAACATCAATATATTATCTAAATTGTTATGAAATAAATTATGAAAATACGTGAATATCTGTATTTTATTATTATGTGTTATTTAACTATTTGTTAGTTTACAGTATGAGTGATCAAGGACCCTCAGACGTGTATCGTCAGTTGTCCGATTCACCTAGGAGTGAAGGAACTTCTTCCCAGCCTACCCTCTCTGGGTATTCTTCTAATCAGGAAGAAGGGATGTTTGTCTTTAAGGCTCAGTCTGAAGAGCCATTCCCTCAGAAAAAGAGAGGATGGTTCGGTAAGGGAGCATTTGAGCATAGAAAAAGAATGTGAAAGTTGCAACAGCAAAGAGTCCTAGCAGCCCCTAAGCGAGAGTCAGATGCCCATACACAGGATATGCTTAATAGGAGCTTAGCCAATTTCCATATCCTAGCAACAACTGCTGCCGACCCAAGTCTGGAACAACTAGTAGCCCCACAACCCTTACCTCTAATTCCCACTCAGCCGATGGAGGTAGAAATGCATGATTTCAACCCTGAGGAGATACCTAGGATACCAGCCCCTAATCCCTTAGACCCAAATTATGATCCATGGTTTGATGATCTTGTGGATTATGTGCCACGCTACCATCTAAACGATGAAACCTTGCCAAACATAGTAGCGTATCTAGGTTTGGACCCTCTAGATCCCTATTATAACAACGATGAATACATTAGGGAGATTTTAGAGAATCCGTACCCTCAGGAGAATCCCATGCCACAGTACCCAGGTCCAGTACCAGCACCTGCACCCCCAATGAGTGCAGAGAATTTGTAAGAACTCTGAACTTTCGGAGAAGAAATCTTAGAGAGTAGTGAGAGGATGAGGTATGTAGGAGAACAACTCGTCTGGAAATATGACGAGCGTCAGATGGATTTCGGGAGAAATCCATATCCATGAAGATGATAGTAGAATTGGTAATAATAATAATATAATAATATATAATATGTTTGTATGAAAAAAAAAATCTATATATATATAATAATAATATATTGTAGTATAGACCACTTTGTGGTTAGTGATGCATAATAGTGTTGTAATTTTAAATTCATGTTTTAATGTGTATTTGACGCATACTATATAGAAAGAGTAAAGGTCGCAATGCTCGACGCTTTTGACCAATGTGTGTATTATGTGGTTGTTACTTAAAATATTAATTCTTCTGTGATATTAATATGTGGTAAATGTTTAAATTCAGATGGCCAACAAAGTGAATCAGGAAAATCTGAATAACGATAACCAGAGTAACAATAACCCAGGTAACGAAAATCCAAACAACAATAATGGAAACCAGGTGGATAACAGTGCCATTCAACACATAGTGGCACAAGGAATAATAGATGCAATGCCATATATTCTTCAAACGGCTAAGAATGCTAATAATAAAAGTAGACATGATAGCAAGCGACCCTCTGAACCTGAAAACAGCGTGAACAATGGACCCGTACTTCAAATGCCCATTCCCAAAAGAAGAGAACCGTGTCTTACGGTTGTTCTTACAAAGAATTCTGGTCTTGTAAACCAATGGAATTCTCGGGCAATGAAGGGGTCGTTGTAGTTCTACGCTGGATAGAAAAGACTGAGGCAGTCTTAAGAATAAGTAAATGTACAGAAGAGGATAAGATAATGTTTGCTTCCAATTTGTTTAAGAATTCAGCACTAGAATGGTGGAACACTATCCTCCAGACTAGAGGAAGTGATAGAACTTACAATATGGAATGGGAGGAGTTTAAAAACATGGTAGAAAGAAAAATATGCCCTCCTATTGAAAAAGAACAAATAGCAAACAAGTTCTTAAACCTTAGAATGACTGGTGTAGATAGTAAGGGGTACACCAAGTTATTCTTTGAATATGCTAGAATAGTGCCAACCCTTGCTTCACCTGAACAAGTGTTAATCTCCCGTTACATCTGGGGATTAATCGGGGAGATAAGGCATGTAGTCAAGGCAGCTAGACCTCAAACTATAGAAGAAGCTGTAGAACTAGCCAATACCTTGACAGATGAATTAGTCTGTACGCGAGAAGAGGATCAAAGAAGAAACCTAACCCAGAAGCTTACACAAGAATTTCGTTCTAGAAATTCTAACCGTGGGAAAATGTAGGCTCTACCTCTGTACCATAATGTAAGAATTGCAAAAGGAAGCATTCAGGAAGATGCTCCATATAATGTAACTTTTGCAAAATATCGGGACACAAGGAAGAAGACTGCAGGAAGAAAGCTAACAACATGATATGCTACAACTGCGGAGAACAAGGTTATATCAAGCCTAACTGTTCAAAGTTAGCTCCAGCTACGAATAACAAGAATACCAAAAATGCTAGAGCATTTGTTCTAACTGCAAAAGAAGCAAAGATGATCCCAGATGTGATCACTGGAACGTTTTTAGTTAATGATATTTTTGCTAAAGTATTATTTGACTCTGGTGCAAACCAAAGTTTTATTAATACTTCATTTTGCAAACTTCTCAATCAATCATTAACTAAACTTCCACAAGAATGTCTAGTAGAGACAGCAAATGGTGAAACCATTAAAATTTCTGAGATCTTGCTGGGAGCAAGAATAGAAATTCTGAATTAGAAATTTATTGCAAACCTTTACCCCATGAATTTGGCAGGATTTGATATAGTATTAGGAATGGATTGGTTAATAGCCAATAAAGCCAGTATTTTATATGATCAAAAGTCAATACAAGCAAATTCACCAAAGGGTGAAAAGATCACAATTAAAGGATATAAAACCTCTAGATCCACTAAATTCATCTCTGTGATGAAAACAGTAAGTTACATAAGAAAATGGTCATTAGTGTATTTGATTTCTATAATCACTAATACTAAAGGAAAAGAATTAAAGGATATTCCAGTAGTATCGCAGTTTTCAGATGTATTTCTAGAAGAGTTACCAGGACAACCTCCAGATAGAGAAGTTGAATTCAGAATCCATTTAATACCAGGGACAGCACCAATTGCCAAAGCACCTTATCATTTGGCACCTGCAGAAATGCAAGAACTAAAGAAACAATTAGACGAATTGTTGGAGAAAGGATTCATACAACCAAGTTCATCCCCATGGGGAGCGCCAATCTTATTCGTCAAAAAGAAGGACGGATCAATGCGTATGTGCATTGACTACCGTGAATTGAACAAAGTCACAATTAAGAATCGGTATCCATTAACAAGAATTGATGATCTGTTTGATCAGTTACAAGGAGCACAATTTTTCTCAAAAATCGATTTAAGGTCAGGATATCATCAATTAAAAGTACAGGAATAGGACATTCCTAAGACCGCCTTCAGAACAAGGTATGGCCATTATGAATTTACTGTCATGCCATTTGGTTTAACCAATGCCCCAGCAGCATTTATGGACATGATGAACCGAATATGTAAACCATATTTGGATAAATTCATAATTGTCTTTATAGATGATATTCTCATTTACTCTAAGAGTAAAGAGGAACATGCAAAGCATTTACACGCACTTTTAAGTTTATTAAGAAAAGAATAGCTTTATGCTAAGTTTTCAAAGTGCGAGTTTTGGTTAGAACAGGTACAATTTCTTGGACATCTAGTTAATCATGAAGGAATTCATGTGGATCCCACCAAGATCGAGGAAATAACCAATTGGAAAACCCCTGAGTCACCAACCGAGGTTAGAAGTTTCTTAGGACTAGCCGGATATTATAGAAGGTTTATTCAAGATTTTTCTCGAATAGCCATTCCCTTAACTAAGTTAACTTGTAAATCTGTTAAGTTTAAATGGGAACCAAAACAAGAAGAACCCTTCAGAATCCTTAAACAAAGATTAACCCATGCACCCATACTAGCGTTACCAGAAGGAACTGAAGATTTTGTAATCTATTGTGACGCTTCTAAAATAGGTTATGGATGTGTATTAATGCAACGTCAAAAGGTTACAGCCTATGCATCCAGACAACTTAAGAATCATGAAGAGAATTATTCCACTCATGATTTAGAATTAGGAGCTATAATTTTCACCCTTAAGATTTGGAGACATTACCTGTACGGTAGTAAGTTTACTGTTTTCACTGATCATAAAAGTTTAAGGTATGTCTTCGAGCAAAAAGAATTGAATATGAGACAAAGAAGCTAGATGGAAATGCTTAGTGATTATGATTGTGATATTCAGTATCATGCAGGAAAAGCAAATGTAGTTGCTGATGCTTTAAGCCGAAAGTATCACGAACAGCCAAAATGAGTACGTTCTCTTAAATTAAATCTACAAGTAGATTTAAATAAACAGATTTGAAAAGCACAAGAATCAGTAATCAAGGATGATACTGAAAAACTAAAAGGAATGATCAAGGAATTAGAACAAGGATCAGATGGAATTTGGAGATTCCATAAGAAAAGAATATGGATACCTAAATTAGGAAACCTACGTCATCGTATATTAGAAGAAGCCCATAAATCTAAGTATACGATGCATCCTGGAAGTGATAAGATGTATCAGGATTTAAGAAAGAATTTCTGGTGGATAGGAATGAAAAAGGATATAGCAGCATACGTTGCAAAGTGTTTAACTTGTTCACAAGTCAAAGCTGCACATCAGAAACCTTCAGGTTTATTGCAATAATTAGAAATGCCTGTTTGGAAATGGGAATTAATAACAATGGATTTTGTTACTAAACTACCCAAAACAAGGAAAGGTAATGATACAATCTGGGTGATTGTAGATAGACTAACCAAGTCAGGTCATTTCCTATCAATGAAGGAAACTTTCAGTATGGAACAATTAGCTAAATTGTATGTAAATGAAATAGTTTCTTTACATGGAATTCCTCTATCAATTGTTTCTGACAGAGATAGTCGTTTTACCTCTCATTTTTTGGACAAGTTTCCAAAAAGCCATGGGAACCAAGTTGAATCTAAGCACAACTTATCATCCTCAAATGGATGGACAAAGCGAAAGGACAATTCAGACGATGGAAGACATGCTTAGAGCTTGTGTAATTGATTTCAGAGGTGATTGGGACGATCACTTACCATTGATAGAATTTTCTTATAATAATAGTTATCACACAAGTATCAATGCTGCACCATTCGAAGCACTTTATGGACGAAAATGCCGAACCCCAGTCTGTTGGGCAGAAATTGGAGAAGAGCAACTATCTGAACCTGAGATAGTACAAGAAACAACAGACAAAATCATTCAAGTCAAGGAACCACTGAAAGCAGCACGTGATCGACAAAAGAGTTATGCTGATAACAGACGAAAGCCGTTGGAATTTCAAGTAAGAGATAAAGTATTATTAAAAGTCTCTCCTTGGAAAGGAGTGGTAAGATTCATAAAAAGGGGAAAGCTAAGCCCCAGGTATGTTGGACCTTTTGAGATTATTAGAAGAGTAGGACCTGTAGCCTATCAGCTACAACTGCCAGAGGAAATAGCAGGAATACATGATGTATTTCATGTATCTAATCTCAAGAAATGCTTAGCTGATGAATCACTGATAGTACCTCTTAAGGATATAGAGGTAAATGAATAGTTAAAATTTGTAGAAAGACTTCTACAAATTGAAGACAGGAAAGTCAAGAATCTCAAGCATAAAAGATTAGTTCTAGTCAAAATGAAATGGGACTCCAAAAGAGGACCAGAATACACATGGGAGCTTGAATCAGAAATGCACAGGAAATATCCACACTTATTCCAGTAGACCTCGAGGACGAGTACTAAAACAAGGTGGGAGGATATAACAACGCTCCTGAAATTTTTCTGACACTCTAATATATTTTAAAAATATTCCCATATGTCTTAAAATACACCCCGTATGTGAAAACCGAGCCCAAAATATGAAATATCATTAAAAATAATTAAAAAACAAAAATTTTGGTGCGCTCGCGGGCCACGTAGCCCTAGGCTGCACCTTACGCGGGCCGCGACAGCTAAGAGGCCAGATCGCACCCTGTGTTGACACGTGTCAAGCAACGTGTTGAACCTAGTCATGACCCGGATCACCTACGGCCTAACCCCCCTATTACGCGGGCCGCGTAGGCCTAAGCCTAATCTTACGCGGGCCGCGAGAGACTCAGAAATCAGCCCTATATAAGAAGGCATCGGGGTTTCGTTTTCAGTCGCTCATTTCTTTTCTTTCTAAGCGAATTTCTGAGAAGTAGGCAAAATATACGGGTATTATATCCCCCTAATTAGCGAGGTTTTGCTCTGTTGTAAGTATTATAACCCCAGTTACGTATTAGATACGCTGCCCGATTGATCCAGGGTTCCGTAACAACTATCGTGGTTCTGCCCGACGTGGTTGTTGGAATACCGTCTCGGGGAGGGTATCGTTAATATAATTAAAGGGTTATTATACTAACATATGTACATTTGTGTAAATTATAGATTAACACCAGGAAACCCTAGAAGAAGTCTAAAACAGCAATGTGAGTTTATCCGCTTTTTGTTAACCTTTTTAAACTATTTTACAAAACCTTAAATGTTTTACAATATGATTAAGCAGTGATTGAGTCTTTGTAGTTCTTCAATTACTGCCGGTATGTTGGGGTTTTGTATACAAAATGTGGAACACGTTACAATTGGACAACGAGTTAGCCAATGTATAATATGACCCACCAGTCAGGATTGACAGTACTGAATGAGTAATTGTGTAGAAATAAACATTGTGATCGCTTTCAATACTGTGTTAATTGATAAAACTCTTCTTGATTAAACTGGGATTCACTCACTAGTATTTCCCACTGACAAATGTTTTTAAAACGCATTTCAGGTAACACAATGTGACAGCCAAATTAGAAGAAAGCCAGCTTGAGAGCACTGACGGCTTGGAAAAATGTGGCTATAAAAGTTACCTAAAAGACGATGTTTTAAATTCAATAAAATAGGGTTTATCCCTATCTAGTAATAAGAAACTTGGGTTTTACACATGTGGTTATTAATATAAAATATGGTGGTTTTACTCTGATAAACATTTCCTAACTACGATCCTGATGTAATTTCCGCTACCAAATTAATAAACGAAATGATACCACCACAAATGATGTTCGCGGCCGCCCGTTCCCGGGACAGATACGAGGGCGGGGGTTGCGACATAATCCCTAGTGAATAATTTCATGGCCTGCGTGCCACTTGTTGAGCAATTTACTTTCCATAACTCTTTTACTTTCCTGCATTTTTTTTTTTTTTTTTAGTTTGTGTTGTGGATGTTGAACTTATGGTAAGGTAGGATGTTTGTATGTTGTGTGATGTGGTATTTTTAAGTAAAACATGTACATAGGAGGCTTGGAAGCACTAAGTATTAGTGCTACATAAGCCCGGAAGCCAGAACCGAAAGACAAAACCTGTTTTTGAAGATTGCAAATTGTCAGCACGGGGTCGTGCCCAGCCGGCACGCCCCCGTGTCCACCGCCCTGTTGCTGGTGTTTGTTTAATTTCTGCCCAACACGGGGTCGTGTTCACCAGGCACGCCCCCGTGTCCACCTTCTGTATGTTTCCGTTACTGGCAGTCTGAACATGGGGCCGTGTTCCTCCGACACGGGGTCGTGTCCAGATGCCCAGTAACATCAAAACCTTGTTTTTAAACACCTTTTTACACATTTAATCAACCTAAAAACTTATTTTTGGGATACATTGAGGACAATGTGTAATTTAAGTGTGGGGGGATGCTAAAACCTTGAATTTTGCAAGTTCTAATAACAAGCCTTACACAAAACTCTATTGAAACCGCTAATCACCCCAATTGTTTTCAAAAAACTTTTCATTGTTTTACTTGTCTTGGTTTAATTTGGGAATAACAAGTTCTAAAAAGGTTATAATTTTACAAATTTACAACCGATAGCGTCGTAATAAAAAGAACCAACATAAGAAAATTATGAAACGACATGACAAATCTAGTTAAATTTTGATTATATATACTTGATCACATTAAAAACCCATTCCTACAAAAAGTGAGTTTTGAGCCTTCATTTGAGCATAAAAGCATATATCTTTAAATTATATGCTCATCTTTCGTTTCTTGTGTGAATAGCCGCTTGGTTTCTTACGACTCTAGAACTTGCCATGACAATACATTCCCGGTCCTTACCGACTTAAACGCAAGTAAGTAAATGATAGAGGCATTAGGACTAACTTTTTTTTCTTTTCAACACCATTATTTTTCGTTTTTTTACCACCTACCCAAAATCCCCCTAGTTAAACCCTTTGAGCCTAAACATTTTCGTTTCTAAACCCACAAAACACACACCCTTTACCCACCAAAACTTTTTTATTTTTAACCCTTTATTTTAGTAAAAAGCTCGGTTTTCATGTGACATTCCTTAAAAAAAATGATGAAGTCTAGCAATAAACAAACAAGTTCCTCAAAAGAAACTTTGCTTGAAAATGCTTTATTTGAATAAAAGTCACAAAAACATAAAGTTTTACGGCGACCGACGTTTTTTACGCTTTTCGCCCTTTTTACTAACCACTAACCCAAAACCACTACCTTTAACCCAAGCCTAAACCTTCCCCAAGTCCTCTTGATATTTAAAAAGGAGGAGGATTGATTGCTTGGCAAGCATATGGTAGAAGTAAGTTCCATGCCGATCTCGAGTGTTTCACAAAAATACATCTTCGGCCGAGTGTTGAGTGATCTCCCGTGAGGTATGTGAACTTGTATATAAATGGAATATTAAAGAGGCATGTTATGCCCAAATAAGTAATTTCTCTTATGAAATGTTCTAAATAAATCATAACGATTAGGATTGTAAAAAACATAAAAATAAAGCCTAATAACGATCTTGGATTCCCAACACTCAAGACAAGCCCAAAACTTCTCTTCTACCCATTCCATTTGGGAGTGTAAGCCACATTATAAAGAGTTTTTCTTGAGGACAAGCAAAGATTCAAGTGTGGGGGTATTTGATGTGTGTAAAATGCAACATATAAATTACATCTAATGAGGCATAAAACTAACCCTTTTTTAGTACTAATGTTGGAAAAAGTGTGCTTTTGTCTTCCTTTTGTATTTTCAGGATTAAATGAGCGTAAATGAACAAAAGAAACAAATATGCAGCAAAATATAACATAATTACAAGAAAAGGAATAAACGTGGCATGCCCAACCCCTCGATAGCATCTTCCCAAGCAAAAACAAGAAAACAGAAGGCTGACCACGGCCCCGTGCCCAGCGCACACGGGGGCGTGGCCAGATGTCTGCAGAAAGGACAAAGCTATAGAAGCTTCTATTCCCGACATGGGGGCATGCCCATCTCGACACGGGGCGTGGTCAACGCTAAGATTCGCAAAATCCAAGCAAATCTTGATAGGACAGATACGCTTCTGCACACGGGGCCGTGCCCAGCGGACACGGGGCGTGTGGAGCTAATGTAGACAAATTGCAATTAATGAAGAAAGAGAAAGTGGATGGACACGGGGACGTGTCCGGGCTTCTGTGCAGGTTATAAATAGAGGTGCTTTGTTCACTTCAAAGGCATCCCTTGACAAACCACCTCTCTCCCACTGCACCCACACTCCACCACCATCACAACACCCACATCCACCACCATCATCCATCATAGAGTGTGTGTAGTAGTCTCGGGATCCAAGATTGATAGTAAGAGTTCTTGACAATCAAAGGCCATGTTTGCCTAAGGGGTTGTTTGGTAGCCTCTTAATAACCATTCAGATGCTACCTCTTAATGGTTTAAAACCTCTGAATGAATAAGAGGTAACCTCAAGTCTGAATGGTTAAGAGGTAACCTCTAAATGGTAAATCATCACATGTCACATTCTTCTACCTTTTCATTGGTAAAATTCTTAATGATTCCATTAAGAGGTAGCTTCTTAATTACCATTCAGAGGCTACCAAACAGCCCCTAAGTCTCTTACATCACTTTGTGAAGACAAGCATTTAGTGTAATACTTTTGTTTTTTAATATTTTCGCACTTTTTATTTGGTTTTGTATTAATGACTTTAATAACTAGTTTCCTATGTTAAAGGTGAAACTTCCTTATATTTGTCCGTGGTGTCTTGGCGTTATTTTACTGTCTATATAAAATAAAAGATTTACACCATTCATATCTCTACGATCTATATAGAGATATGTTGGCTACCTGGTCGGGAGTTAAGGGAATGGTTTGGTAAGGTTCTTGCCTTATCCAGTGTATAGATCCTGCAAGGATCTGGGTCAAGCTTACTAGGACCTCCTTCAATACCCACTGGTGTTGGATGGCGGGGGTACGAATGGCTTGATCCCCTCATATGTAAACTACTATTAATACATTAACCCGGCTACTTGGGATTATATCCCTGCTGACTCAAACCACTTACCCGAGGGTAACGTCACCTTCAAAAGAGGGGCCTACCACATTACGCATTAATAACTTAATTATCTTCCAATATTCCGACCCTTTAGGATTGTATCATTGCTGGCTCAAACTACTGGGTTGAGGGTAACGTCACCTTTAAAAGAGGGGTCTGCTACTATAACTAAGATAATCTCTTAAAAAGTGCAAAAGTGCGAAAATCATCAAAGGTTACACTAAAGGCGAGTCGGATCCAAGTGATTCATCTTGTCTATCTGTTTTTATTTTATTTTTATTTTCAGCATTTTTAGTTTTTATTTTTCATGTTTAAAACTTTTTCTAAAATTTTGATTTGATTAGACGTTGAGGATAAACCGGTACTAAAAGCTCTTGTGTCCTTGGACGACCTCGGTATCTTATCAACGCTATACTACGCTCACGATGGGTACACTTGCCCATATGTGTGTTTAGTGTTAATAAAATATCGTGTTTTATAAATTTAAAACTTGACTAAGGGGCTGTTTGGTAGCCTCTGAATGGTCATTAAGAGGCTACCTCTTAATGGAACCATTAAGAATTTTACTAATGAGAAGGTAGAAGAATGTGACATGTAATGATTTACCATTCAGAGGTTATCTCTTAACCATTCAAACTTGAGGTTACATCTTATTCATTCAGAGGTTTTAAACCATTAAGAGGTAGCATCTGAATGGTAATTAAGAGGCAACCAAACAACCCCTAAGTGTTAAAAGGGGCTTAAAATATACATAAAAATTATATAACGCTACACACGCATCACCACTCATTCTATTTCTCTCTCTTAACTTCCTGTTTCCACCACCACCATAAACAACCCACCATTTTCTAACCTCTTTCTCTCTTGTTCTCCACAACCACCACCTAGCCACTGCCACCCGACCACCACCACCACCTAAGTCCGGACAAAACCTACCAACATTGATCAATCAACCCCTACAAAAATTATATTCCTTTTCGTATTTATCCTTTTCTTTATATAAATAAGAGCCCAAACTAAGGGCATGTTTGGCTAAGCTTTTCAAAACAACTTATTGTCTTATTGACTTATCAAAAAGCCAATAAGTTGTTTTTGTGTTTGGCTAAGCCAAAAGTCTTTTTAGAAATGACTTTTTGTAAAGAAGAAAAATGAGGTTTCAAGAAGTCACAATATTGTGACTTCTTGGCCAGCTTTTAACTTTTCAAACTACAAAATACCAATATACCCCTTTGTCGAATACCCAACCTCCGGCTGACGTTGGTTAGATCTTCGGTGACGTCAAGAGCTTTGATCCTTGCTGGCTACAAAAGAATAAACCGTTAGCCTCATCACGGGGGACCCCGGGAGGGGGATCCGTGACCAAGCTCCGGCGTGAGAATAAGTAAACTTGCCGGAAATGAGAGGAGTTTCTTCCGATGAGTATAATCACCGGAAGATTTCCCTTTTGGTATGAATCTTATTGATGTGTAGTAAATGTGGGAATATTGGTCGGAAGTTAATGTGGAGAGTAAATGAAGGTGCAATAAATGAGAGTGAACCGGAGATCATACCTTCCTTGGATCCCTCTTCCTTCTTATATAATGACATGCCCTTATCTTTGTTAAGGATTCTCCCATGCATGATCCGACGGCTTTTGGGGGTTCTTGGGAAGGTCAGACACGTGTCTGACCCCCAGCGGTAGGATGATCCTCTTCATTAATGACCTGTCGGATAAGTACAGTGACTCAGACCGGAGCCGCCTCTTGTCATGCATTTAATGAGCCATGTCTTCCTTAGCTGTTTCCCGCTCAATTGTACGTAGAAGAAACCTTAGCGAGCAAGGTTATTATGACCGGTGGGCTTTTTAAATAATTGGGCTTCTAGATAAAAAGGCCCAAAGCGGGTAAAGTGGGTTTACCTACTGGCCCGTCGTCAAGTCATCTTTAGTCCCTGGTTCTGAGACCCGAGGCTCATGATCCGGGGCTGAGCCATAACCGTCCAAAGAGTGGTTTTTTCTAGTGGGTCCCTTTGGGATCGGTTGTAATGAACCATCTCCACTAATCATTACATCGCCGATTTTATTATAGCGGGAGCTAACCCCTGAACAACACGTGTTCCTTATTTTGAATTTTGAAGAGACAACTAACGCGACGGTTACCTGCAAGTCAGTCGCGTCTCTTTAAATACCCCATTCCTCTTTTCCGGTTTCTCACTCAAACATTTTTAAATCCCCTTTTCTTTCTCTGTGGTACTCCTCCGTGACTACCCCTTCTTCTCCGATCATGAGCCGCTGTGGACGCTCATCCATAAGATCTGTATTGACGGCAAAGGACTTGAAGTCCTTTGTAGAAGCGTATAACATCCCGGATCGCTTTTCTCCCTCTCTTCCCGGCCCTAGTGAGTCGGCAGAATGCACGCCGGACAGGATACCTATTTACACCCTTGCCTTTTCTTCCTGTGGGGTCCGATACCCTCTCTCTGGTTTCAAGGTTTCTTTGCTCCGTCACTTCGGTGTTCACTTTTCACAGATTCATCCTTTAGGGTTAATGAGGGTAGTCCACTTTGAATTAGCTTGTGCAGCAGTCTCAGGGGAGCCTTCTGTCCCTTTGTTCTGCATGTTCTACAGACTAATTTCGGACGGAGATTGGTTTACTTTTGCAAAACGGCCGAACGGTGTCTCGAGACCTTGCTATAGTTTTATGCCTACCTCCACTTATCCAAAAGATTGGAAAAGCAGGTTTATCTTTGTTTCTGCCACCATGTTGCCGGATTCTCCATTGCCGAAGGATCTTGATGCCGCAATCGAAGACGTTGTTCCTACTCTTTCCGCAGCCGAAACCCTTCAGTGGAAACGGATGTGTGACAATCCAACGAGGGCATTCACCTTTTCAGAAGGAACGCTGGCTATGGGGGGCTGAGTCCCTCTTATTCTGTCCGTCCGAGGGCTTTTTTCGGCAAGAAAGGTACCTCTTTGTTCTTGGTTTGCCTCTTTCATTCATTCTTCCTTTACATCTTTGAAAATTCCGTAGTCATCTTTTGTGCCTTCTTTTTGTGCAGAGATAACTTTGTGGAGACTTCTTCAGGGTGATTCCAAGGATGTAAAGTATGTGGTTGATAATGAGGTTGATCCCAGGCTGAATGTGGGAGTGCAGGTTATCGGGGGATCCGTCCAGGCAGGAGGTTCTGCCACCCTAGGTGGTGATGAGGAGAACCCTTCCGGGGAGGAGGAAAGTTCTCCTGACTTTCCTCCTGTTCATCCTTCTGGTCAAAGTGACGAAGAAGATGTGGAGATAAAGTTGGTTCGTAAGAGGAGGTCTGCTAGCCCCCAACCGGATCCTGTACCTCGTAGCATCCGCCAGAGGCTTCGTAGTGCCAGTGGCCAGAAGCTTCCCCCTCCCTCTAGAGCCGTTTCTGATCTTCCTCCTGCTGGGGTCAAGGGTTCCTTGTCTAAGCATTTGAAGTCCTCCAGCTTAGTGAGTGCTCCTTTGTTGGTAAGCCTTCTTTTCTCCTGTTTTTTCTTTGTCTTTCTGTGTAGTTCCTGATTGCTTCTTTTCTTATTTCTTAGGGGAGTTCCTTGGAGCCTATAGAAATACCTACTGGTCCCTCTCCTTCCCGCATCCGGGACAAGGCTTCTAAGGTGGGAGTGGCTCGTTTTTCCTCAGCTTTCGACCTTTCTCCCCCACATGCTACTGGGACTAGCAAGCCTACTGCCCTTGAAGGCCCTGTTCATCGATCCCCTCTTGCCCCTTTGTTTGCCGACGCCCTCCCCTTTACTTATGTCCCTAAGTGGAAGGTAACTAACTCTTCCGTTATAGGGACTCCTGAAGCTGCCAGGGACTTTCTGAACCATGCTGTCCCTCCCTCACATAAATTTGTAAACTCCGCCCTGAGGGATGATCTTTTTGACGATCAATACAGTATGTCCTTGTGTGAGAGCTTTTTCAGGGGTGCTGGGATGTTGCAAAGGGTTGATGATCTGAGGAAGGCGAACGAAGGACTTAAGGCTGAGCTTAAGGCTTCCCAGTCGGCTGTTGCTGGGCTTAGGAGCCGGGTGGTTGATGCTGAGAGGAGGTTACAGGAGGAGAAGGTGCGTAGTCTTCTCCCCCCCCCCCCCTCTTTTTTTTTTTATACATACTCACTGATTCTTTGTTTAGGGAGCTGGGGCTATGCTTGAGAGGAAGGAACGAGCTTGGGAGCGGGAGATGGCATCGTTGGTTGAGGAGAAGGAGGAGCTTGCTGCTGAGCTGAGGCATTTGAAGGAGGTTGGCTCCGTTTCCCAGGAGCAGCTCAATACCATTTACGCGGACTATGGAGTAACTTCTGATGATAATCAACGATTGGCGGGGGAGAAGCATTGGCTAATTACTGAAGGTTTTGGGGCCTTCCTTGCTGCTGTTGCTCAGTCGGAGGATTTTAAGAGCGGTTTGGAGCAGGTGTACAGGGCCTACAGGGATGTTGGGTACCAGTCGGGATTGAAGGATGGCTACAAATACTCCGCTCAAGGCTTGGATAGGAAGGAGACTCCTCTGTATGACTCCAAGGTTAAGAAGAAGCTGTCCAAGCTGAATGAGGAGTTTGGGCATAAGACCCCAGCTATTCTTGCCAAAATCCTAGAGCATCCCTTGATCTCTATTGATGAATTGAAGACCCTGTTCTCCTCTGCCGGTCCCTCGTCTCCGCCATCTCTTTCCGGGGGTGATCCCCAATGAATTCCAAACATTTGATACACTTCGATATGGTTGTAATAACTTTAACTTACTCTAGGATACTTGTGTGTTTTGCTTGACTGTCGTGGGTGGTCCTTTGTGTTGGGGACCACTTTGACCTTTAACCATATGGCTCATAGTTACGTATGGCCTTTTTGTTTTGTAGCCTGTTTCTTGTTTGTTTTGTTTTTGCAGGGGTTTTTTCCGGAGGCTAGTTTGGTGATTTCCTGGGGATTTTTAGGCTATTTTAGCAAGGAGCTATGTTTTTGTTTTACCTTGCTGTGTTTGCAATCTTTGTACATTGCTAATTCTTGCCCAAGTTGTTAGGGCTTTTCTTTGTATATGTATTTCGTAGTAAATAAAGCAGATTCCCTTTCGTAGTTTTGTACATGCGGGTGTGTTTGCATTATTTGTTTTTTGTTTTTGTTGTTTGCTTCGTTAAACTGTGATTGTCTGTTCGAGGCCAATCGGTGGACAAGTTTATAACGTGGTGCTATGTTTTTAACTTGTTTTGTCCGTTTTAGGTTAGCTAGACCTTTACTAGCCCCACGGCCGGGCTTTTGGACATGCTTTGAATGCCTTATACACGTGTGTTTGTTTGCTCTAGTTTTAGATTTAATGGTGTCCTTAGGCACGTCTGCCCAGGTGTAACTGTCCATTGTTTTCTCAAAATGGGACGTTTTCGTCCGTCTTTCATTTAATCCCTGGGGGCTTATATCTCCCATCATAGATTGTTTACAAAAGGTCCATCCTCTTGAGGGGAGGTCCCCGTACATATAGTTATCTATTACAAAAGTGGCTCTTGGCCGTTTTTCTTGGGGGTACACCCCTTACATGTAATATTTCCTGAGTTGCATGAGGTTCCAGGTCCTGGGAACCTCCTTGCCTTCTAATGTTTCCAACTTGCAAGTCCCTTTGCCATTTGCCCACGTGACTCTATAAGGTCCTTCCCAGTTGGGGCCTAGCTTCCCGGTGTTTTCTTGCAGACTAGCCTCGTTGGCCCTGAGAACTAGGTCCCATGGGACGATGTTGAGCTTCTTCATCCTGGCGTTGTAGTAGCTCCCCAGTAGCTTTTTGTATTGGGCCTCCTTAACTGCTGCTATTTCTCTTCTTTCCTCCAACAAATTTAGGTTCATCCTGAGGTCCTGCTCATTTTCTTCATCCCGGAGCTTCATCCGGGCAGTTGGGGATCCGATCTCAGCGGGGATGACAGCCTCCGTCCCGTAGGTAAGGCTGAACGGGGTTTCCCCGTTGCAACTTTTGGGGGTGGTTCTGTATGCCCACAACACAAATGGAAGTTCTTCCAGCCAGCCTTTCTGTTTTCTCCCCAGCCTACCCTTCATTCCTTTGATGACGCTTTGGTTGGCTCTCTCCACTAACCCGTTACTCTGAGCATAGGTAACGGAAGTAAACACTTGCTGGATCCGCATCTGTTCGCACCATGGTTTGAAGGGCCTTCCAGCAAATTGGACCCCGTTGTCACTTACTAACTCCCTCGGAACCCCATATCTGCATATGATGTTATCCAGTACGAACCTTCTCATCTGGTCCCCAGTAATTTTTGCCAAGGGCTTCGCTTCAACCCACTTAGTGAAGTAATCAATGGCTACTACCACGTATTTGACCCCTCCCGGACCTTCCGGGAAAGGTCCGATTATGTCGATGGCCCATTTCTGGAACGGCCACGACGTCGAAACTGGTACCATGGGGTGTTTGTGTTGGTGGGTCATTGGTGCATGCACTTGGCAGTTGTCACACTTCTTGATTTCTTCAGATGCCATTTCGTACATCCGCGGCCAGTAAAACCCTGCATTCATTGCCCTTCTCACTATTGTTCTTGGTCCCGAGTGCATTCCGCAAATCCCTTCATGCATCTCCCTAATTACATATTCGGCTTCTTCCATGTCAACACACTTCAGGGACGGACCCAGATATGATCTCCGGTATAGCTCTCCTTCGACCAGTTCGTACTGTAGGGCCTTGACCCTTATCTTCCGGGCCGCCCATTCCCCCTCGGGTAGAGTTCCGTCTTGGAGAAATCTGACTATCGGGGTCATCCATGTTTCCTGGGGGCTTTCAACCGTGGCCACTTCCGCGGTGTTGAGGGAGGAAGATGTTAGGACCTCTACTTTAACTTCCTTCGCTAGATGATCGAATGCTACCGAGGCTAACTTGCTAAGCGCATCAGATTTCCTGTTCCTTCCCCGGGGGATGTATTCCAGCTTGAAAGTTTTGAACGCCTTAGCTGTCTCCTTAACTTTCTCCACGTATCGAGCCATGATGTTATCCTTAGCCTCATATTCTCCTTGGTATTGTTTTACTACTAGCTGTGAATCAGTGCTGGCTTCTACGTGCTTCACCTTCATTTTTTGTGCCAGTCTCATCCCTGCTAGGAGGGCCTCATATTCTGCGGTATTGTTTGTGTTCTCAAAATCCAGCCTTATGGCATATGTCAGCTCAACCCCCTCGGGACTTATCAATGTGATTCCAGCTCCATTTCCTTCTTCACTGGATGCTCCATCAGTGAGCAACTTCCACACCGCCTTATCCTCCTTCTCTCTTTCTTCTTTCTCTAAGGCCTCCCATTTTAACAGTTCCTTTTCTTCGTCCCCCGGGACTTCTGCTAAGAAGTCGGCTAGTATTTGTCCCTTCATGGCTGTCCTGGGCTTAAACTCTAGGGAGTGTTCCCCTAGCTCCACAGCCCATTTGGCTAACCGTCCGGACAGTTCCGGCCTCCTGAGTACCTTCTGGAGGGGTTGATCGGTCATTAGGGTAATCTTGTGTTCATGGAAATACCTCCTGAGTCTTCGGGATGCGAAGACAAGAGCTAATGTGAGCTTCTCCAGGGGCATGTATCGTTCTTCAGGCCCTTTAAGCGTCCTACTGATGAAATATATGGGGATCTGTTTCCCTTCCCGCTCTACCATCATGACCGCACTTATGGTCGTTTTTGAGGCGGATAAATATAGGAGCAGTGGGTCCCCGGGTACTGGGGTGGCTAGCATCGGGAGCTGACAGATGTATGCTTTCATTTCTTGGAAGGCTGTCTCAGCCTCCGTTGTCCATTTAAACTTGTTTGTTTGAAGGCAGTCTTTCAATACTTTCATAAAGGGAAGAGTCTTGTCAGCCACCTTTGACAAAAAACGGTTTAACGCTATTAGCCTTCCGTTTAGTTGCTGAATGTCCTTTAGGGACCTGGGGGATCGCATCTCGGCCACCGCCTGGGTTTTCTCCGGATTTGCCTTGATCCCGCCCTTAGTGACCACTACCCCCAGGAAATTCCCCTCCTCTACTCCAAAACAGCACTTCCCAGGGTTCAACTTCATGTTTACGTCCTGCATAGTGTGGAGAGTCTCAGCTACATCGTTTATCAAGGTCGTCTCCGTTAAGCTTTTGATGACAATATCGTCGACGTACACCTCTAAGTTCCTTCCTCGTTGCTCCCTAAACAGACTGTTCATAAACCTCTGGTATGTGGCCCCGGCGTTCTTGAGGCCGAAGGGCATCTTGGTGTAGCAGAACGTCCCTTCGTCTGTGATGAAGGCGGTTTTCTCCTCGTCTTCTATTGACATTTGAATTTGGTGATACCCTTTGTAGGCGTCCAGGAAACACTTCAGGGGGTATTGAGACAAGGAGTCCACTTGGGTGTCTATCTCCGGAAGAGGATAACAGTCCTTGGGACATGCTTTGTTGAGGTCTTGGAAATCGATGCACATCCTCCATCCTCCGTCTTTTTTCTGAACCATTACAGGGTTGGCAACCCAGGACGGGTATTTGACTTCCCTGACTATCCCCGCTCTAAGCAGCTTCCGAGTTTCTTCACAAGCAGCCCTTCTTTTATTGGGTCCCACACTCCGCTTATTTTGTTTTACTGGTTTTGCCCATGTAAATGTGTTAAGTCGGTGCTCCGTTAGGCTCCTCGGGACCCCCGTCATGTCTCCATGTTGGAATGCAAACACCTCTATGTTATGGAGGAGCAACTCCTTCAGGGCACTCTTACATTTGTCACTCAAGTGACTCCCCACCTTGACTGTCTGTTCTGGGAACCTATCACAGAGGACCCATTCTTCCACCTTCTTTCCCTGGGACTTTCCTGGCTCTTCTTCTTTGGATACGGAGGAGACTACCTCGTAGGCGGACTTAACCCATGCGAGACCTTTTGGCGTTTGGAATACCAAAGCTCCGTGGGGGGTAGAGGCCTGTGCCTGCAGATCACCAATTCCGGGTCTTCCCAAGATTGCATTGTACTTAGAGGGTGCCCTGACTACCGTAAAGGTCAGATCTATTGTCCGGACCCGATCCCCCACGCCGACTGTGAATGGGAGCCTGATTTTTCCCAGGGGATGTGACACACTGTTGTTGAATCCTACCAATGGGATTGAATCTTCCTCCAACCTATCCCTTATGTCCCTGTCGAACCTAAGGAAGCAGTGTTCGTATATTACCTCAACGCCTGACCCTCCATCCACATGTATCATGGACACCTTGTGTCCAGCTATCACAGCTGAGATGTTCAGCGGGAGTCGTTGCACCTCGCTTTCTTCTAAATATGGCATGAGGATGGGAGCTTTCATGCAGTTTGGGGAGCCTAGGATTCTGGCCTTTACACTTCGAGTGGTATCAAACTCATTTCTCCTTCTAATCATATCAACGTCTGCCCTCCCCGGCTCCCGTGCATCTCTTCCCTTGCGATCCCCTCCCCTTCCTTGATTTCCTTGACCAAATGGGCCAGTCTCCCCGTTTTCACCGCAGCCTCTATTTCTCTTTTGAGGTACATACAGTCATCGGTTTTGTGCCCAAAACCTTTGTGGAATTCACAGTATTCGTTTGGTTGTGCTTTTGGTCCCGGTTTTATGGGGGGTGGCCTTGGGAAGGAATTCTTTACCCTCTCCGTGGCTAGTATCTCACTTGGGGTCTTAATGAGAGGGGTGAAGCTATCGGGGTAAGGGGGAGGACCTCTCCCTCGGGGTCTATAGGGAGAGTATGAGGGCCTTGCCCTGTCATGTAACATTCTATCAAAAGAAGGTTTCCGGGAATAGGGTGTACCTTTGTCAGGAGGTCTTGCAGCCGGGGCAATCCTCCGAGGTGTGACGTCCGTCTCCTTTGCTTTGCTGACCGTGTCCTTTCCCCGGACAAAGGCCCGGACTCTGTCCATAAGATTGTCAAAGGAGGGTGGAAACTCCTCCCCCAGCTTTTCACATAGCTGTGCGTGTTTCAGCCCATTTATGAAACTACTAATCTTCATGACTTCTGGGACGTCCTTGATGTTCATACTCTCTTTAACAAACCTCTCCATGTATTGGTCTATTCGCTCGTTATCTCTTTGTCTGATGTGAAGGATTTCGTTTGGATTTTTGACCACCTTCCTCTGTTGGCCAAAGTTCCTGAGGAATTTCTCACTCAGTTCTTCATAGCTGTCTATGCTCCCTTTTTCCTTCCCCTTGGATTTCTGGCCTGTGATCAGGTCCTCCCTTTCTTCAGAGGACATCTGCCTTAGGGCAGACATAAATGTTTCTAGCTGGTCACCACTGTTGTTCTTGTTCTGAAGGTTCGTTCCTTCCTGGCTGGAGGGTGTGTCAAAAGAGAGTCTGGCTCTGAGGCTGTCGAGTCTTTCCTGTCTCTTTAGGTCTTCAAGACATTTGGTTAACCTTTCCCTGTGCATGGCCACAAAATCGGGAGTGATATGTTCCGTTTCCCTCAGATTTCCTCCCTGATTCTCATCATCTTCTTCATGAGTAATATCTTCTACAGTGACTTTATCCAAGTCGTTTTGTGCCGTCTGAGTGACACGTGAGTTATGTGGGGTTGTCATGTTGTTTTTAGCAGGATAAGCTGCTTTCTGGACGTCGAGTGTTTGTGTGGGAACACCGGGCAGGCTGATGTCCCACGGATGGCGCCAATGTCGAATACCCAACCTCCGGCTGACGTTGGTTAGATCTTCGGTGACGTCAAGAGCTTTGATCCTTGCTGGCTACAAAAGAATAAACCGTTAGCCTCATCACGGGGGACCCCGGGAGGGGGATCCGTGACCAAGCTCCGGCGTGAGAATAAGTAAACTTGCCGGAAATGAGAGGAGTTTCTTCCGATGAGTATAATCACCGGAAGATTTCCCTTTTGGTATGAATCTTATTGATGTGTAGTAAATGTGGGAATATTGGTCGGAAGTTAATGTGGAGAGTAAATGAAGGTGCAATAAATGAGAGTGAACCGGAGATCATACCTTCCTTGGATCCCTCTTCCTTCTTATATAATGACATGCCCTTATCTTTGTTAAGGATTCTCCCATGCATGATCCGACGGCTTTTGGGGGTTCTTGGGAAGGTCAGACACGTGTCTGACCCCCAGCGGTAGGATGATCCTCTTCATTAATGACCTGTCGGATAAGTACAGTGACTCAGACCGGAGCCGCCTCTTGTCATGCATTTAATGAGCCCTGTCTTCCTTAGCTGTTTCCCGCCCAATTGTACGTAGAAGAAACCTTAGCGAGCAAGGTTATTATGACCGGTGGGCTTTTTAAATAATTGGGCTTCTAGATAAAAAGGCCCAAAGCGGGTAAAGTGGGTTTACCTACTGGCCCGTCGTCACCCTTCTTTACCCCATTATATCTAAAAGAATGCTCATTTTAGTTATTTTACATCAATAAGCTAATCCAAACACTTTTTTTTTAAACTCATTTTCCCAAAAGTCATTTTCCAAAAGTCCTTTTAGCAACTTCTGTAAATAATAAAGAAGAAAAGATATAAAACCCAAGTTACTACATACACATATAATCTCTTCATAGCAGTAAGTAGTTGAAGACAAAACCCTAGAAGGGTTCTTTCAAACAACCAATTCGCCGCCAGATCGATGTTTCTTGATGCTATTAGGTTTCTTGAATATCATCACCATATGTCTTGATTCAGCCCATGTTTCATCTTTTCCAGCAACCTTTTTGTTAAAACTTAATGTTCTTGCAATCCAGTATGAACGGAATTGAACATTGTTCCAAAAATTGTTCCTATTTTTTATTTTTTTATTAATCTGTGTTATCTGATCATCTAAAAAAATATGTTCTTTAAGTAAAAAAGTTAGATCTTTATGGGTTTATTAGTAGTTGTGGTAAGGGTTCATTTAGGGATGATTTGGAAGATGAGATAGGGTTGTTAAGGGAACAGAGGCTTGATGCTTGATGTTCAGAACCTATCGCTGCCGCACAATAGAACATCATCGCCGACATACACACGCCACTGCAACACGTTGATTAGAGGTGGTGGCAGGTGGGTGGGCAGAACCCACCGCCGCCTTATGTCCAGCCGTTACAACACTTCTATTAATACGTCGTTGTGGTCGTTTATGGAAAAACTGTGTTTCTCTATCTTGGTGGTGGTGGTGGCTGATGGGTGGGTAGACGGTAGTGGTCCCGGCAGGGATAGGTAGTGGTGGCCGGTGGGGGTAGGTTAATTAGAGATAGAGAGAGAGAGAGAGAGTTGAGATAAAGAGGGTATTTGTGTGTTTGTATGTATATAATATATATTTTTTAAACATAATTGTTTTCTTTATTATTTTTTATAATTATTTATTTTAATATTTAGGGCAAAGTGACCAAAATACCCTCATGTGGGGTCATTTGATCAGATTTAACCATGAAAACTAACTGAATTAGAGTCAAAGGACGTAACATGTAAGAGTTTGCAAACATTGAGTACGTTTTTTGTCCTCTTTGAAGGTAAAAGATATAGTTTGCAATTTGGTGTCAACGTAAAGAACGATTTTTGTAATTTACTCTTTTATTAATGGAGTCGTTCTAATGTATATGAATAACATGTATATCTTAATATTCAAATTATGGGAAGTAGATAAACACTTATAAAAATAAACATTTTTCTTTATGCAATTTTTTTTTAAATTAGAAAATACAAGGGTTGGTTGTATTTATTTACAAACTTTAGGGGATAGTGTAACCAGTAAATTTTTTTAAAATTATACTCTTATACATTTATCAACTGGCCGTTGGTTATAAACAAATAGGATGAACTCGCGTCGGTTAAAAACAAATAGGACGAACTTGCGTCGGTTAAAAAACAGTTTTGTCCCCGTGAAGTTAATATTCTCAAACTCATATCCTCAAACGGTGTTGAATATGCACAACTAAAGGAACCGTCGCATTACTTTGAAGCGTCTCCAACCATCACCATTGTTTAGCCACCGTTTCACAACCTTTATAATCCTCAAAGCAACCACCACCACACTCACACTACACAATCATTTACCACATAATCTCTCAAATTCTTAATAACTGGCGCAAAGGAAGAACAAGATCAACGTGGAGTGTTAACCCTCTACCACTACAAACAAGCATACGCAGATTGATATTCTTAACCGCACCACATCAGTGGAGTCCCTTTTACAAGCCGCTTTACTTAATTCCCACCGATTCACATGCTCCACCAACATAATCCGCCACGAAACACCACCATTGGCACCGATCTGCTACTCGCTTCCCTTTCACCGGTTCAACCGTAAGAAGTGACGACAGATGATGGTTTCATCTCTACGTTGATACCACAACAAATATTCATCATCAACTACCATGTAAATAAATACATATCTTTGTTTAATTTCTCTGGGCGAACATAATTTCTCTCCGACGAAATGTAAATGAATGAATAAGGAACAGTATCAATTTATTATAGCTTTAGAAGTCCCACCCCACCCAAGAATGAAATTAAAACATAATTTTATATTAGTATTTTCTTTCTCCACGGAAAGTATTATGAGCCCTACACATGTGCAAGGCCTTCTGGCTTTCTGCCAAGTGCAATTGCTCACAAACAAATAAGACAACACGAGTCTATTGTCAATTTTCCAAGATATGTTTTATTTTTCTTTTGGTTTATATTATTGTTTACTTAAATTTTAGATATGTAAAATGTAACGTAAGGCATAAATTATTTTATGTATCTTTATTAGTTTATTTATTTCAATTGAAAAATATATTCTCAGAATTAATTACATGGTTATTCTATGTGGTATGTTCGTATTAGGACTTTTTGATACATGTTTTTTGGAAACTAAATCATTGGTTTAAAGTTGCGTATATTGTAACAATATAGTTGGTCCAAATTAATACTTTTTTTTTGAACGGCAAATTAGGATCACTGACGGACCACTGGAGTATCATCGTGCCACCAGCAGAACCACCCGATCATATCCATCTCCACTAGGCAATAATGCCTACACACCAATTCAGAAGGAAACCCAATAAATCTAGGAAAACCCCCTTTGTGGGAATTGAACCCGTGACCTAATGGTCATAAGCCTTATCCCACCACCAAGATACCACTAGGCTATAATGCCATGGGTTAATGGTCCAAATTAATACTAAGATTGTAACTTGGTTGGTCTTAAATTTTACATTTATTGTGGTATCTTAGTATTTGTTTATTGTTTTTATTTGATTCGAGGTTGTGAGTTTCTAAAAATGCTTTAGCGTGCTATTGTAGTTTAGGGATACAAAAAATTGTGTAAAATTAAGAATTTTCACATATTGTATAGTTGTATACCGATAGAACATTCATAATCAGCATCTTGTATTCCTGCCGCAATGTGCGGGTCGACGTCAACTTGTGAGGTACATTTAGCAACACCATGAAAAAAAGGGTAAGAGCATTCACATCCCTTACATCATTTTTATCCTATAATTTCACTAAAAACAGCCATATTTTCTTTTTCATTTCAATTAAATAATATTTTTTATACTTTTATCATTACCTTTTCTCTCTTCTCTACTCACAACCACTTTCAAAATATATTAAAAATGATAGAAGGTGAACAGTGTCCTCTCAAATTTACAGATGAGTAGTAACATTTTCTCTGTTATCTACCTACAACCACTTTTTATAATATGAAAAACCCTCTCACAGAATTTCGGGGACTTCCTAACCCCAACCCAATCGCAGGAAGTACATAGTTCGTGAACGCGAAACCGCAAATGATTTTCTAGTAAGCGACTATTTCTCACCCCAACCAACGTATGATGAAAAAATCTTTAAGCGTCGTTTTCGTACGAGTAAACATTTATTTTTAAGAATATCAAAGGATTTAGAGGATAATTATTCTTATTTCCAACAAAGACCCGATGCGCGTGGTAAGATCGGATTTACCACGTGGCAAAAGGTCATGGCCGCTCTAAGACAATTGACTTATGACAATAGTTCTGACATAATGGACGAATATTTAAGAATGTCGGCACGAGTGGCTAGGGAAAGTCTTCACAATTTTTGGGCGTATATCATTGAACTATATATGAAAAGATACTTGAGAAAACCAACGTTTAGTGATATGCAACAACTTTTGGAACATTACACTAAATATCATGGTCTCACTGGGATGATAGGTAGTTTAGATTTTATGAAATGGGAGTGGTAACTTTCGAGCTGATTTGGTAGAACATGTTTCGACACTTCCTATATTCAACTCCATTGAAGATGAAGATGATTGATTAGTTTTTTTTGTTGTAAGGTATTTTTTTTATTATAGTTATTTAAAATTACTTTATTACATTCTATGATTTGATAAAAAAAAAATTCGGTCCACATGGCACCCCCACGCCCCTTCTATAGCCCACTTTTTTAAGTGTAGACTGGTGAGACCTAGAGGTGGCACGTGTGAAGCAATGCTCCCAAGCTAAGCACCCACACCCCCATAGTCTAATAGCCGGAATCCCTATTGATGAGATTTTGAGTAGGTGGGCGTGGGCTATAAACTAGGTTGATGAGGCGTCTCTCTCTTTTCAGGAGTGTTTCCATATCCTGAGTATTTCTTACATCACCTTCGTACACACACTCATACTCACACTGAATGAGAATTAAATCAAGAAAAGATCCTCATTTCTGTTACCCATCACCCTTCTTCCTTTCACCCCTTACATAATTATACATACATACATATCTCTCTCTTTCCCCTTTTCCCCCATTTTCTCAAATGGGCACTTGTTCTTTTTCACTCAACATTCAATCTTCCACTGCTTTTTTCATCTTTTTCTTGATTTTCAACTCCACCCACTCAAGATTTACGCCTCAAGGTTTGTGGGTCACTTTCATCTCTCTCTCTCTCTCTATATATATATATATATATGTGTGTGTGTGTGTGTGAAGCTAATAACAATTCATTTCATAAATGTGATTGCAGGTGGTTCTAATTTCAGCCTAATAGACAAGAATGCTCAGGTGAGACTTTAAATATTGTTTGCTAGTTGGTGTGTTTAAACTTGATTATTTAGCTAGTACTTTTGGCTAGTTGATATAAGATGTAGTTTATATAAAACAGCAACTGTCTAAAAGATTTATGTATAGCTTCGGATTTGAACTTATATTTAGCATATTTGACCTCAAAAGTTGAAGGATATTTTCTTTAACGGCACCGAAAAGTTATACTGATAAGTCCTGATTTTGGGTCAAAATGTGTATAACATATGCAAAATTTAAATGTGTTTGTTTCAAATATGAACATTGTGCCACGAGAGTTTACTTAAAAAAAGATTATACCCTGTTTTTCCTAACACAATTCAAGTAGAAAGTTGCCACTGTTGACCACAAAAGTCAAAGACTTTTGTAATTCTGTTGGTGTTAAATGCAAATACTTTTGGAATATTCTACAACACATTGTATCGATTGCTATGCATATTACTAATCTAAACACTTCTTATTGTCTTAATCAATTTTGAGATGAAAATTAAATCAGTTGACTTTAGAAGGTCAAATGAACTATCCTTGGTTCTTTATGTACTAATTTTATTACTAAATCAACCTCTACCATCCAATCCCATTGTGTAAGAATCCAAAAGTTTGTGTACAATTCTTTTTAGCATTTTGTGAATATTTAGTCCAGCATATTATTTTTGGACCGACATTGTAAAGTTGTCAACAATACCAATATTTGATTTATTTCTCAAAAAGAAGCATACAATTTTCAATCAATTGAGTTTTATCCACAATTATGGAAATACAAATAATTTTGAAAGGAGTTTTTAGAATCACTAGAATATTTTTTTAGATTTATTATTTACACATCAGCCATTCACATCTATAGTTAGAAATATGTTAAAGGGTAAATTACATTTTTCGTCCTTTATGTTTGTAGCGAGTTGCAATTGATGACCTTTAACTTTAATAATTACAGTCACGGTCCTTTATTTGCAAAACCTGTTACACCTTAGGTCCTTTGACCCTAACCTGGTTAAAACTTTCAGTTAAGTGAGGTCATGTGCAACCCATGTGAGGGCAAAATAGTCATTTAATGTCAAAATTTAAAAACTTATATAAAAATTATAAATCTAAACCATGATCATCATCTCCCCTCATCATCTCCACTTACTTTCTCTCTCTACATACCACTTCTATAATCATCATCATCATCAGGCCACTACCACCTACACCACTGCCCACCAACACCGTCGACCACCGACATCATCACCATCACTATTGACCTCCATAATCTCGCCACCATAACTTATTGAAAACAAATCAATCAAAAACAAGAGAAAACTGATATCATTTGATCTAACTTCTAGATCAAAATACACGTTGCTATGATAAAACCTAAACCTACTAAATCTATCAATCAACATTCAACTTCTATCAACACCATCACTACAAATCGATTGCAACTGAATCGGCGCCGGCTCATAATAAAATGGAGCAGCCGGATGTTGCCACTATTTACACACAACCGGAGCCTTCTCCGGCTACGGCACGGTTTATCGTCACTAATATCAACACAATTTCTCTTCACGTCAGGTGGTGTAGCTAACAGAGATAATAACTAAATCACAACGTTCCAGTTACTCACCGGAGTTACCTGAATCGACGACGGAGCTCGCCGCTGTAAGTGACTCGGTTGAGTTCTCGATTTCTCCGATCGATCCGCCATTAATAAAGAATCAGAGATTGAATATCGATTTCTAGGGGTGGATCTTGATGGTGGCAGGACTATGGAGGTCAATGGTGATGGTGATTTGTTACAAGAGTTGTTTGCAGACATAGCTTTAAGTTAGAAAGCTGCAATGGTGATAAAAACCCTAATGAGGGATTTGGGAGAGAAAATGGTGTAATTTATATGGTGGGGTAGTTGGTAGGTGAATGGACTTAAATGCCCTCACATGCCAAGCACATGATCAGAACTAACTAAATTTTCTAACTGGGTTTGGGGTAAAGGATGGAACGTGCAACATGTTTTCTAAATAAAGGATTGTGGCTGTAATTATTGAAGTTAAAGGCTATCCACTGCAACCCGCTACAAACATAAAGGACGAAAAGTGTATTTTACCCTATGTTAAACTATTTCATGTGTATACTTTATAATACACTTTATTTCACGTATCATAAAAAAAGTGTTGTAAATTCTGATTGTGTGCTAGGTATTTAGTATATATTATACATGGGAAGTTTCTATATAGAACACTAAATATTACGAGAACACGCATACCAAAATGAATCATCCATTTTTACAATCCTAAAACCCAAAAAGTAAGTAAAAATGTTATAAATGTAAGATTTATTGTTTTTCACACTAGAATTCAAAACAAAATATGAAAATTTTTCAGTCTTTATATAACCTAAACATATGTAGGTTATGTGTCGGTTAAATTAGCTACATGTATCTAAGCTATGTGTAAGTAAAAATATGTGGTTTTTTATGTATATATAATACACATATCAATATAAGAAACATAAAAATTAAAAAATATAAACCTTAAATCCTAAAATTTAGTGATTTAAAGTTGTTCCTTTTGTTCTTGCAATAATTAGTGTGCTGTAATGATCTTCATACTATTATATATATATTGCATATTTATATATTATAGGGTTATTAGCTTTTATCACCCCTAACTATTGGCTATTGGTCGTTGTCACCCCCAATTATCACTTTGACGCCCGCCACCCTCAACTTAACACTTAGTGTGTTCTGTCACCACGTAGTTAACTGATTACTAACTTTTGATATTGTTACTATACTTTTGGGGGTGTCCTAAGATCCCTAAAACCTTCCTAAGATTCCTATGACACCCCAAAAGTATAGTAACAGAATCAAAAGTTAGTGATCAGTTAACGCCATGGTGACATAACACACCAAGTGTTAAGTTAGGGTTGACGAGCGTCAAAGTGATAGTTAGGGGTGACAGTAACCAATAGCCAATAGTTTGGGGTGATAAAATCCGATAACCCATATATTATATGCTTTTGTTTGCTTAATGTGTGCCATTGGAGTGTTAATTGTCATTGTATGCTACCTATTGCTATTGTATATCATTTTTCATTGGGTGTATCTTTGGTGACCAATGTGTTCATCAGGTGTCTCTTTTGGTGACAAGTGTGTTCATTGTATATTTGCTATTGTAATTTTTAGTATGCATATTTTATCATCATTGTGTGGTATCAACTTATTGGGGTTTGTGTGTTCATTTTAATATGTTAGGTGTTTTGTTGCAATCATAAACCGTAGGAGTCATGGTTTTTTCTTCCGATTATGTCCAAGACAAGGGGTGCAACCAAGGGAAATGACAAGGAGTATAGTTTGTGTTTGGCCTCTTGGAATGTAGGAACTTTAAGTAATAAACTATTGAAGGTGGTAGGTGCACTTAAAAGGTACAGACATAGCATGCCTGTAGGAGAGTAGGTGAAAAGGGCATAAAAGTGAAGAGCGTAATGGGTATAAGTTATATTCAGGGACTGATAGGGCTAGGATTTCTAGCGGCTTTGAATATATACAAAAATGTGGTTGAGGTGGTTCGACACAATGATAGGATTACGGTGTTGAGGTTAGTTCTAGGTGAGGGAGTAGTGGCAGTGGTTTGCGCTTACACACCACAAGTAGGACTAGGGGATCATGAGAAGAAAGATTTTTGGGATTATCTAGACATGGTTGTAAGGACCTTACCTAGGGAGGAAAAAAAATTGTATAGGAGGTGATTTCAATGGCCACATTAGAAAGGATAATGCTGGCTTTCAAACGGTACATGGGGGTTTTGGTTTTGGTGATAGGAATGACCTTGGTAGCGATCCTCAAGATTTTGCAGTTGCCTACGACCTAGGTATTGTTAACTCGTTCTTTACAAAAAGAGAATCATAGTTGATTACTTTTCGTAACGGAACACATAGATCGACTATCTTTTGATGTGGTGAGAAGAGCGAGGACGGTGGAAGTACTACAAGGTTATATCAGGGGAGACAACGGTCCCTCAACATCATTTACTAGTGGCGGATGTAGCCTTAAAAGGCAAGTTGTCTAAAGGGGAAAGGAAATTACGACCTATGATACGACGAGGAAATCTGAAGGGCGAAAAATTGTAGTGTTCAGAGATAAGGTCATCTCCACGACACCCGAGCGATTAAATGGGGACACAAACCAAATGTGGGAGACTATGGCAACCACCATTGTTCATGTGGCGAAGGAGACTGTAGGAGTCACAACATGAAGCACAAGTGGGTAAAAGGAATCATGGTGGTGGATTGAGGATGTACAAACCAAAATTAGGGATAAGGAAAGGATTTTTAGAGAACTTCTAAGATGCACGGAGGATGGAGATTGAGTGAGATTGAGGGAGGTATACAAAAGGGCCGAAAAGGAAGCTAAGAAGGCGGTGACGGAGGCAAAGAACCCAACCAATAAGCAGATGTATCAACTATGCAGTTAATAGCGGTGCTATAGCGGTTAGCAGACACCTGGGCTTGTAGCGGTCCAAATAGCATCTGGTTATAGCGGAACCGCTATTAGCGGCGCTATAGCCCGCTATTTGGCCGCTATTTGAAGACCTGTATAGCGCCTACTGGACCGATTTTAGCGGTCAGCCCAAATTTAATGTAAATCCCACTTTTATTAATTAAACCCATAACAATAAAAGGCCCAAATGTTTTATCAAACCTAGATACGACCAATTAAACCTAAATTAATGATGTACAACGACCAATGTTCTGGAGCGCATACTGGTTTGAGGTCGCTGGAAGCACTTCTTCATCATGAAGCTTGTTCATAATCCGAATCGAAGCTAAATCTTTCAATTGGAATGATAAAACTATGAATTTTGATATTACTATTAATATTTTTCAAAGACATATTTATATATATATATATATAAGTACACAAATTATGCATGGTATAAAAGTTACCGCTATATCACCGCTATAACCTATATATCGTATAGCGGACCTTGACCGCTTTCCGCTATTTTACCGCTTTAACTGCTTAGCGTATCAACACCTGGAAACAAATGAGGGGGGGCATGATATGTTCAAGATTGCTAAAGCTAGGGAGTGTAGAAGCCAAGATTTTGGACTACTGAAGTTTATAAAGGGAGATGATGGACATGTTTTAGTTAAGGACAATGACATTAAGGCGAGATGGCAAACCAAATTCCACAATCTTTTCAATGGCGGGATGACATACAACAAGTAACAACCCCACTACTCAAAGTCGGCAACGAAATAACTGCTACTGTAGACGATCACACAGCGAAAGGTGACGACAACACTTAGGAAGATGGAAAGGCTAAGGCAGTTGGTGTAACACCCCGTGTTTCCGAAGTCAAAGTCAAAGCCAAGGTCAAAGTCAACGACCGATTTCGCGCAACTTGACTAGTAGTGAATTTCTTTTATGTGTTTATTTTAGCTGTATTATGTGGAATAAGTGTCGATAATTACAATAATCGACGTATGTTATTCGCTATTTAATCGATGTACGACTGTGAACTATAGGAAGTAACAATGCGATAAAGTCAACTAAACGCTAATCAATCTAATTTAATCAACATCGCATCGCACTCGCAACTCGAATTACGCATTTTAGTTATTGTTATACGTGTGTGTGTGTGTGCCTTATGTGTTACTTGTGCATGTTTAAGTTATGTTATGTGTGGTAATCAATCGAATCGCAATCGAAACTCAAATGCAATCGAACTCAATCGCAATCGAAATGGTATGATAATTAGTGGAGAAGGGATAGTGCAAGATATGAGTAGTTGGGATTAAAAGTAATTTGACTAGGAAAAACTTATCGCGTCGAAGCGATCGCAATCGAAATCGAAACAGCAAAAATCGTCGCGCCAAACACCCGAACCAAGTGCCAACCGGCCGGATTGCCATCCGACCGGGCTGCCACTTGATAGTGGTGCCAGGTTGCCATCCGACCGAGATGACATCCGACCGGACAGTCATCCGGGCGAGATGCCATCCGACCGACTTGCCCCTTTCCATTTTGGGAATCCTATAAATACCCCATGTCACTCTCATAGTTACCATTTTTGGCAACTGACGCCCGAACAGCTCGTGCTCCTTACCTTTTCTTCGATTTCTCCCAATTCCGGTAGGATCTCATCCTAAATCTTGTACTTCCTTAATCTATACGCACTCCTACACCTTTCTATCTTTTGAATCTTAACTTTTAACCGTGAAATCACTAGATTTGAGGTGTTCTAGGATGGCGTCATCATGGTGTTCTTATAAAACTTCATGTTTTGGCCTCAACCCACCAAGAACAACTTAGATCTAACCGATTTCCACACAAGTAAACAAAGATCTTGCATAGATCTAAACACATTCAGGGTGAAAAAGGATTGAAAGATGGTTTCTAACTTTCTTTCAACTCTTTTACACTCAACGCACTCAAAACCGATAGAATCGAACCTTGTTCTAGTCTTCTACTCATTCGCGGTGTTGAGCTAGTTCAAGACCAGGATTCTACTCACGAGACCACCGACTTCGGGTTAACCAAGAACAACCGTCTTGAATCGATTAACTGGTCGAACTCGGGTGATTCCTGTTTGATCGGGTCACTTGGGTCAAGATGGGGTTTTGTTGATTAACACGCTGTCAAAACGTCTCGATAACACGACAAACAATCAAAACGACCAAGTGTAAGACGAACGGAACGACCAGGACGGAGTACTATCCGACCGGACTACTGCCCGAACAGATAGCCATCCGAGCGGCCGGCTGTCCGAACGACCTACATCTTGGGTCCCACACTTAACCAATTGTATCTGAAGTCTGAGTATTGAACGAGTTACTATCCGACCGGACTACCATCCGACCGAATTACCCTTCGGATCATGAGATACTTGGACTTTAACACTTAAACAATTTTCAGCATGTTCAACAACAGGGTTGCCACCCGCTCGGATGGGCATCCGACCGAGTGACCGCCCTGCTGTGAATTTGTTCTCACTAAGCAACCTCGCCACTCGAGTCGCCGTCCGACCGGATAACCATCCGAGCGGATTGTCATCCGCATGACTGACCATCCGATCGACCGACTTGAAAGGTAGAGATACTTCAATGTTTTCAAAATGCTACAACGAAAACTTCAAAGGTCAAGCCATCATACACAAACACATCATTCTCATAGGAAGAAGCAATCCACTCGAGTAGTCATCCGACCGGACTACCGTCCGACCGGATAACCATCCGAACGGATTGTCATCCGCACGAACTGGCTGTCCGATCGGATTACCATCCGACCGAACTGCTATCCGAGCCACTTACCCCTTGCATCGTTTTACGCATCACTTATCGTTATGCTATCGTTCTGATCAGACTAACCCTACTCTCTAGCGCTCCCTTCAATCCATCATCGCTGTGAGTATACTCGATCCCTTTTTGCTTTCTGCACTTTTGGGTGTTACATACGTTACTTATTCTAAATCACATTGAACACACTACGCAGTACTTTTAACGCTAACCGTTGCCGCATGTTATACGTGACTTAATGAATGCTTGTTTGTTATGTTTACACATGGAATGCTGTCTACCTGCCTTAGCAACGATAGTACTATTAGTTTGGACTCAGCACCCGTTCACTCGGGGGTTGTTAAGGACAATTATTTGCATGGATTACAGTGGTGATCATGTATTACGAACTGCCTTGGGCAGTCAACCCGCAGTCATTGGTATCGATAGGTCTATGTCGATAACTAACATGCCTTATTTCGATCTGTGTACGTGCTGGTTATGCGTAACGCTTTCGAACTCTATATGCTACTATCAAAACTTGTATGCTCACCTTTACACTATGTGTATTGACTGTTATTTTAACGTATGTGACAGGTGCTTAGGATGCTTATCTGCTAGGAAATCGAGGCTAGAATAAGGCTTTAGAGGCCAACAAATAGTTGTCTGTACAAATGAAATCAAGGGTCTCTCGAAGCAGATAAAAAATTGGGCTATTTGAAAAATATGAGTTGTCGGAACAGAACTATTTGCCTAGAATTTTGTCTGTAATAATTTGTTTACCTTTTGAGACATGGTATGGGACATGTTACTTTAAATTAAGTGGTAATGATAATTGTTATGGAAACTTCTGGACAATCTGTTTCGCTCAGTGCCATACCCCGATGTTTCCGCCATCGGTTGGGGTGTGACAGATTGGTATGAGAGCCATAACTATAGGGAATTAGGCAAGACACGACCTAGTCCGGGTCGATGTCTTAGATACCTAGTCTATAGTTAGGAACCCACAGACCGACTTGTGCGTGTCCAGTAGGGACTATGCATAAGCTTACTACTATTTCTCGCTATTTTCGCCTACGCTACACAATCACGGCACTCAAATTTTCAAATATGAATGAGCTATTAAGTCGAGATTAGGTGTGAAAACCGCAAACTCTCAATTAAATTGCTTGTTCAACCCACAACTTTATCTATAAACACGAGAACCTGCGTTGAACCAGGAGTGAAATCCATACTTCGACGCATAATTCTCTCTTATTTTATCCAAATGAGGATGAAGTTGTTAAGCCAGGGGTGAAACCCTAACCTTGACGACTTGTTCCGCCCTTTTTACAAAACTCTCATCAAAGTCTCAACGGACTCCAACGACCTGAAGTCACGATATGACTAACGGGATGCGTGCCCAACGCCCAAGAATCGAGGCAAAGGCACTGTCCTGACGGTCAAATGTGCACAACAAGTTCTTGTGAATAGTCAAATGACTTTGGGTAGTCAAAGTCTAATAGCCGCATACGATCTATTTCTCGAGTTTTATATGTTTCGATTCTGAGCCCGCGATTGCTGACTCTGATGATTCGTCAATTTTATGTGATTTATGTGGTTTATGTTATTTGTTAGCGTTTTGAGGTACTACTGGTTTCGATGTAACGCCTTTTGCTTCCACTAATCACACAACACACTACACATCACTGACAAATCGCTATCACATGGGGAACGACTTTACGCCATATTGTTTGCCATGCTATTATACGCTTATACTGTACTACTCGATATACTAAACGCGATCGCTATGTTCGAACACTCGCGAGCTTTGAATGATAGGTTTCTGTATTCTGACTGCCTCTTGTGATTACATGCTTCTGTGCTCTATGTGTTTATGTGATTATGTGTTTCTGTGTGTATGTAAATCTGTGCCTAGATGCCTATGTGCCTATGTGAATATGTGATTACGTGCCTACGTGACTATGTGATTGGATGTGTTCCTAAGGTTTAGTAGTAGTAGGATTGTGAGGTGAGATTCGAATATGTCATGTTGAGTCCTGTGACGATGTCTGTTGCAGACAATGTCGTCATCTGGATGTCGCGCTACCCGAGACGCTCACCGAAAGCAAGCAGACAAACGCCTTTCTGCCATGATCACTAAGCAAATGGAAAAGGTGGCACCCCAAGTCGTCAGCGAGATATACGAAAATATGAGCAAATCATCTGAGGAATCCCAAACTGAGACTCCCAAAGCTGTTTTCAGCTTCAAACAATTCAAGGCGTGTGGACCGAAAGAGTTCACAGGAGAAGAAGGCCCTACAGCTTTGTTTCAATGGTTTGACTCCATCGAGGTCACACTGCGACAGAGCGGTTGCCCAGATGACCTACGCACTCTCAACGCAACTGGCGTCTTCCAGTCCCACGCTTTAGACTGGTGGACGGCTGAGAGGAATAAACGTGGGAATGATGCAGCCTACGGTCTGTCGTGGGACGAGCTCAAGGAAGTCATTCTGTAAGAATTTTGCCCTCCTCATGAACGTCAAAAGTTAGAAGATGAATTCTGGCACATAAAGCAAAAGGATGGTGAAAACGCTGCACTCACTGATCGCTTCAAGCAGCTCAGCATTATCTGTTTTGATCAAGTCAAGACTCCGGAGATCGCAATCAAGAAGTATATCCGAGCCCTGCCTGACTGTGTTGCAGATTTCGTGCAAGCGGCCAAGACTACAACGATCGAAGAAACCTACCTACTGGCCGCTGAAATCAACTACAAGTGGGTCAAGGCTGGTGTCTGGGATAAAACTTCGAAGCACCTGCATCAGGTCACCGCCACACCAACTGCTGAAACCGCCGCCGCTCAATCGTCAAAGTTCTCGCGCCGCAAGAAAAAGAACAACAACAGCAGCTCCAGCAACAACTGTGCTGTCACTACCACTACTGCTCCACTTCAAGCCGTACCGGCCCAGCAACAGCCTCATCACCGACCAGCACCAGTTACTTATGCACCGCCAGCAAAGCACGCATACACAGGCCCCCACCCGGCTTGCCCGACATGTTCTTATCATCACCCGGTGGGTGTCGCCTGTCGTTTCTGCACTCACTGCAACCTGTACGGCCACTTCACTGTCAACTGCCGTACTGGTCCCCGTCAAGCCCCAGCTCAAGCCACTGCTCATCAAGCTCTGCTCCCAGCCCCACAAGGCCAAAAAGCGGCTCAAGTACCCGCGATCAACGCCAGAGTCTGCTTCGCATGTGGTGACCCCAACCACTTTGCGAACATGTGCCCGAACAGGGTTGTGAAATAAGAGCCCCAGCAGCAGCAGCAACAACATCTGCAGCAACAGCCCCAGCAACAACAACAAGCCGCACACTCTAGAACTTTCAACATCAACGTGCGCCAAGCCCAGGCGGACAACAACGTGGTCAATGGTACGTTCCTTGTGAATGGTATTTATGCTTCGTGTTTGTTTGATACTGGAGCCGATAATTGCTTTGTGTCGTTCGAATTTGAGAAACTCTTTAGTCGTAAGCGCTCCCATCTCCCCTCGACGTTCGATGTTGAAGTCGCTACCGGAAGAACTGTCGCAGTAAATTATGTTCTTCATGATTGTACTCTCGAGCTCAACAATCACATCTTTCCGATCGATCTCATTCCGATGCAACTCGGAAGTTTTGACGTCATAGTAGGCATGGACTTTCTTCGCGAAAACCATGCTGAAGTTGTGTGTTTCGATAAGATGATTCGATTCTCGCTCGCAAATGGTGATTTATTGTGTGTTTATGGCGAAACTGCTTCGAAAGGTCTCAAGCTTATGTCATGTGTTCAAGCTAGCAAGTATCTCCGCAAGGAATACAGAGCTTTCCTGGCTAACATTGTAGTAGCGGAGAAGGAAAAGAAATGTAGGCCTGGAATAAACGATGTCTCAGTGGTTCGAGAATTTCCTAACGTTTTTCCAGAGGATCTTCCCGTACTGCCGCCAAGTCGTGATATCGACTTTCGTATCGACCTCATTCTTGGAGCTAACCCTATTGCCAAGGCTCCTTACCGACTCGCACCGTCCGAAATGCGCGAACTCTCAAACCAACTCCAGAAATTACTTGAGAAAGGCTTCATTCGCCCGAGCACCTCTCCTTGGGGCGCGCCAGTCCTTTTCGTTAAAAAGAAGGATGGGTCGTTCAGGATGTGCATCGACTATCGGGAATTGAATAAGTTGACTATCAATAATCGCTATCCCCTGCCTCGCATTGATGATTTGTTTGATCAGCTACAAGGTGCTACGTGTTTCTCGAAGATTGATCTACGCTCAGGCTTTCACCAACTACGCATTCAAGAGTAGGATATACCCAAAACCGCGTTTCGCACTCGCTACGGCCACTACAAATTCGTTGTTATGCCTTTCGAACTCAATCGCAATCGAAATGGTATGATAATTAGTGGAGAAGGGATAGTGCAAGATATGAATAGTTGGGATTAAAAGTAATTTGACTAGGAAAAACTTATCGCATCTAAGCGATCGCAATTGAAATCGAAACAGCAAATATCGTTGTGCCAAACACCCGAACCAAGTGCCAACCGGCCGGATTGCCATCCGACCGGGCTGCCACTTGATAGTGGTGCCAGGTTGCCATCCGACCAAGATGACATCCGACCGGACAGTCATCCGGGCGAGATGCCATCCGACCGACTTGCCCCTTTCCATTTTGGGAATACTATAAATACCCCATGTCACTCTCATAGTTACCATTTTTGGCAACTGACGTCCGAACAACTCATGCTCCTTACCTTTTCTTCGATTTCTCCCAATTCCGGTAGGATCTCGTCCTAAATCTTGTACTTCCTTAATCTATACGCACTCCTACACCTTTCTATCTTTTGAATCTTAACTTTTAACCGTGAAATCACTAGATTTGAGGTGTTCTAGGATGACGTCATCATGGTGTTCTTATAAACTTCATGTTTTGGCCTCAACCCACCAAGAACAACTTAGATCTAACCGATTTCCACACAAGTAAACAAAGATCTTGCATAGATCTATACACATTCAGGGTGAAAAAGGATTGAAAGATGGTTTCTAACTTTCTTTCAACTCTTTTACACTCAATGCACTCAAAACCGATAGAATCGAACCTTGTTCTAGTCTTCTACTCATTCGCGGTGTTGAGCTAGTTCAAGACCAGGATTCTACTCACGAGACCACCGACTTCGGGTTAACCAAGAACAACCGTCTTGAACCGGTTAACTGGTCGAACTCGGGTGATTCCTGTTTGATCGGGTCACTTGGGTCAAGATGGGGTTCTGCTGATTAACACGTTGTCAAAACGTCTCGATAACACGACAAACAATCAAAACGACCAACTGTAAGACGAACGGAACGACCAGGACGGAGTGCTATCCGACCGGACTACTGCCCGAACGGATAGCCATCCGAGCGGCCGGCTGTCCGAACGACCTACATCTTGGGTCCCACACTTAACCAATTTTATCTGAAGTCTGAGTATTGAACGAGTTACTATCCGACCGGACTACCATCCGACGGAATTACCCTTTGGATCATGAGATACTTGGACTTTAACACTTAAACAATTTTCAACATGTTCAACAACAGGGTTGCCACCCGCTCGGATGGGCATCCGACCGAGTGACCACCCTGCTGTGAATTTGTTCTCACTAAGTAACCTGGCCACTCGAGTTGCCGCCCGACCGGATAACCATCCGAGCGGATTGTCATCCGCACGACTGACCATCCGATCGACCGACTTGAAAGGTAGAGATACTTCAATGTTTTCAAAATGCTACAACGAAAACTTCAAAGGTCAAGCCATCACACACAAACACATCCTTCTCATAGGAAGAAACAATCTACTCGAATAGTCATCCGACCGGACTACCGTCCGACCGGATAACCATCCGAATGGATTGTCATCCACACGAACTGGCTGTCCGATCGGATTACCATCCGACCGAACTGCTGTCCGAGCCACTTACCCCTTGCATCGTTTTACGCGTCACTTATCGTTATGCTATCGTTCTGATCAGGCTAACCCTACTCTCTAGCGCTCCCTTCAATCCATCATCGCTGTGAGTATACTCGATCCCTTTTTTGCTTTATGCACTTTTGGGTGTTACATACGTTACTTATTCTAAATCACATCGAACACACTACGCAATAATTTTAACGCTAACCGTTACCGCATGTTATACGTGACTTAATGAATGCTTGTTTTTTATGTTTACGCATGGAATGTTGTCTACCTGCCTTAACAACGATAGTACTATTAGTTTGGACTCAGCACCCGTTCACTCGGGGGTTGTTAAGGACAATTATTTGCATGGATTACAGTGGTGATCATGTATTACGAACTGCCTTGGGCAGTCAACCCGCAGTCATTGGAATCGATAGGTCTATGTCGATAACTAACATGCCTCATTTCGATCTGTGTACGTGCTGGTTATGCGTAACGCTTTCGAACTCTATATGCTACTATCAAAACTTGTATGCTCACCTTTACACTATGTGTATTGACTGTTATTTTAACGTATGTGACAGGTGCTTAGGATGCTTATCTGCTAGAAAATCGAGGCTAGAATAAGGCTCTAGAGGCCAACAAATAGTTGTCTGTACAAATGAAATCAAGGGTCTCTAGAAGCAGATAAACAATTGGGCTATTTGAAAAATCTGAGTTGTCGGAACAGAACTATTTGCCTAGAATTTTGTCTGTAATAATTTGTTTACCTTTTGAGACATGGTATGGGACATGTTACTTTAAATTAACTGGTAATTATAATTGTTATGGAAACTTCTGGACAATCTGTTTCGCTCATTGCCATACCCCGATGTGTCCGCCATCGGTTGGGGTGTGACAGTTGGTTTGGACAACATACTGATTGAGGTGTAGAGGTGTTTGGGAAATAAATGAGTTCAATGGCTAAGTTGTTCAATCTTATTTTCGTATCAGGTAGAATTCCAGATCAGTGGAGGTGTAGTGTGATAGTGCCCCTATATAAGAACAAAGGAGACGCCCAATGTTGTGGTAACTATAGTGGGATTAAGTTACTAAGCCACACGATAAAATTATGGGAACGAGTAATAGAGACTAGACTTAGAAAAGAAACTCGGGTTACGGTCAACCAATTTGGTTCATGCCAGGGCGATCAAGTACGGAAGCTATACATATTCTAAGGAGGTTGATGAAAAAGTATAGGGAGAAAAAGTGAGATCTACATATGGTGTTCATACACCTTGAAAAAGCATACGACAATATGCCACAGAGACTAATTTGGGATAGTTTGGAGGGGAAATGGGTTCCTGTGAAGTATTATAGACCTAATTAGGGATATGTATTTTAGGACTAAGACTAGTGTTAGTGCGACTGTAGGATATACAAATTTCTTCCCTATGGAGGTAGGACTCCACCAAAGGTCTGCGATTAGTCCGTTTCTTTTTGTCATTGTCTTGGATGGATTGTCAAAGTCGATTCAGGAAGCAATTTCGTGGTGCCTGATTTTTACGGATGATATTGTAATAGTATCAGGGAATAAACAGAACCTGAATGTGAGGTTCGAGGAGTGGTGAGCAGCTTTGGAGGGAAAATGTTTAAGGATTAGTTGCTCTAAGATTGTGTACCTTTATTGTGATTTTATGGTGCGGACGATGAATAGGACACTCAAATTACCATTGAGGGACTAGTGGTCCCGCAAGGCAACTAAGTTCAAGTATTTAGGGTCATTTGTACAAAGGGATGAGGAGATAGATGGTGATGTAGCCCATCGTATCTAGGTGGGATGGTGTAAGGAGAGAGCAGCTACTGGAGTATTTTGTGATGAGAGGTTTCAACTAAATTAAAGGGGAAATTTTATTAGGTTGTTTTAGACCTGCTACACTATACGGAACAAATTGTTGGGCCATCAAGAAGACATAAGCTTGCAAACTAGATGTGATAGAGATGAGAATGCTAAAATGGATGTGTGGGCACACTACGTTGGATATGATAAGGAATACGGTTTTTAGGGATAGATAAGGGATAACTAGTATATCAGATAGGATAAAGGAGAGGAGGTTGAGATGGTTTGGGTATGTCAGGAGGAGACAAACAACGACCATAGTTAGAACCGTGGAAACTCTTATTGTGGAGGGCAAGAGGAGTAGAGGCAGACCGAAACTGACTTGAGGGGAGTAGATTAGGCATGATTTGATAGACTTGCATCTCTCCTGAAGACATGGCCAAGGATAGAATTTCATGGAGACGTAGGATTAGGGTTAATGACTTTTAGGATGATGATTTGGTTGGGTATTAGAGCCTTGTGTTAGGAATCTTGCTCTTCATTCTTTTTTGTTGGCCATTGCATGTTTTTTTTATCACTTGTGGGGTGTTTGACGTGTTGTCTACCCCCTTTATGCATCCTTGCCTATCGGTAGATTGGAAGCTTTAAAAAGAATTTTAATACCCTGTGTGCCTGTTTATGTTTTATCGGATTAGTATGCCTGGATGTGGTTTTTGGAGTTGGGGATCTCACTGGAAACAACCTCTCTATCCCTCGAGATAGAGGTACAGTTTGCCTATATCCCACCATCCCCATAACCTACCAATAGCTTGGCAATGGGTGGGATTATACTGGATACGATTGTTGTATATTTACATGCAAAATTTCTATCATGTATCTATTTTCATGTATATGTTTTATTTTTCTAAACGTTGGTCGTGTTTGTAAAATTCAAGAATTTTTTATGATATATATAGGGAATGGTTCAATTAAAAACTCATAGTTAGAAGAAAACTTGATATTACATGTGTAATATGTCATATGTTACACATATACAATATTGATATATTGCACATGTGTACAATATATTATATGTTGTATATGTATAATATATATTACATATGTGTAAGATATCATATGTTACACATGTGTAGTATATATTACACATCTGCAATATGTGATATAATACACCTATTTAATATAAATTTTCGAGTTTTCTTAATAAAATGAGTTTTTTTTTTATTAAATCCTCCCACTTGGTAGATGAAACCCATGAAAACCTTTATCAAACAAAGAAATGTTTTTTTATTTATGTAATATGTAATACGTATTTTATAAGTTATTACAAAAAAGAAAAAAAAATGTATGCATCAATTACACATGCAATTAAAAATGTCGATGGCTATGTTATACATACTACATATTTATGACGTAGATGAAAAGAGCAAGTCTTTTGATTGGATCAAGACCACCAAGATGTGAGAAGATATATTGTAGAAATTGTAGTCACTGTGAGGCAGTTCAAGTCCCTGTTGTACCTAAATACATTAGTGCAACCCAACAAGCATCGGGTACAACCCCTAGAAACATATTTAATTCAAGAGGTGATGACATCTCTAACTACAAGCCCATGTGTTGGAAGTGCAAATGTGGGAATTTTTTGTTCAATCCTTGATCAACATGTATACATAATTCAAATATTTATTTTTTATTTTCTTTTTTCCATGAAGAAATACATGATATATTTCTTCAAAATGTTCATAGATTTCATGGTGTTGTTAAGCTATTTTTAGGACAAAATCATTAGATATTAGATCTTTTTAAGCTTTAATTTGCTTATTGAATGTAAGAATATATTTATTTTGTTTGAAATTCCACTAAAAATATTGCAGAGACGTCATAATTTTTTTTTTTTTAAATTTAGACTATTCGTACACTAAAATTAAGTATGATGTCATTTTCACCTGTGTGATTTCATAAAATATGCCACTTTAATTCAAATTATTTTTTGTGTGCTTTTTGCCTAGACATTTTCAAAACATGTTAATTTCATCCAATATTTTACCATCGCTAAAAAAGCCGGTGAAATGAGGGGTAAATTAATCATTTCACATATATATTTTATTTTTCACCGAGTAAACTGTCATTTTCGTCTATGAAATTTACTGAAATATGCAACTTTAGTCCAAGTTTTTTCGTATGAATTTCATACCAGACTTTTTCAAAACATGTCAATTTCATCCAAATCGAAGGTTGCAACCCCTTTCATATCTTCAATCTTCATCTACCTATAGACCTTATGGTTTCCCTGTCTAAACACCAACACCAAACACCATCATTAAAGCCAATGCAACCACTGACATTCACACCTGATCTAGAATACCCTCGTTTGAGAGGTTATGCAGATGATGACATAAATGGGACTACCGCTGATATCGACGTAGGATGGAGACACTCTAAAAAGACGAGGGTCGATTTCAATGATGACGAGAAGAAGAATTTTGGGGTCGGTTTCAATAGTGACGGAGTTGTGATGCCGGCGACACCACGCCAGCAGATTCCACCTCTGACACATCTAATGTTCCAAATCATCATCTACACATGGCACCACCACATATGTCGTAGTAGCCTTATGAAACACACCCCACGTTGAAATTTTATGTGAAACTTAGGTCGATTTTGACAAAGTTAGGGACGAAAATCGCATTGAAAAAGTTGGATTAAAGTGACATGTTTTATGAATCCTCAAGGACAAAAATAACAATTTATTAAGTGAAAAAATGAAATATAAAAAAATACATGTGAGAAAATGACCAATTTACCCCTCAGATAACGTACTTTTTTAATGGGGATTAAAAACTCAGACAAATGAACATGTTTTGAAAATGTCATTGACGAAAGTGACGAACAAAATAATTTAAACTAAAATAACATATTTCACCAAATGACAGGAATGGACATAACAGTATACTCTTTTTATAGTTTAACACTAAACATAGCTAGGTTCATGGGCGAAGCTATTAAGGGGCAGGAGAGGACGACCGACCTCCCGAACTTTTCGCTTAGTAGTGTATGTAGTTTTTGTATAGATTTTTTTTGGTATATACATTTTTGACCCCCGATTTTATAGAAATGTTTAGATCGCCGGAAATCTTAAGATTCGCCACTATCTAGGTTAATTATTTAGTGTACAATAAATGAAATGATGCATTATACAAGAAATGATGCATTATGAACAAATCGTGAAGCAGGAAATACAACCTAAACTGTGGGGTAGGAGTGTAGTACAAAAAGAAAAGGGTGATAGAGAGAGATGACATGGTCATGTGTGGGTGTCAGTTTGCTCTGCAGGTTTACGTATCCACAAGATTTTCTTATTTATTTTATTATCTTCTGTCAATTTTCTAAATAAATAAACAAGTTTCCAAGATCTGCTAAATTAAGGTAAGACGTTAATGAGTGAGCGTTGTGTTGCGGTGTTGAAGCGTCTTCACGTCGAGCACACCGGCCCTTATTGCCATGGAGGACGGCGTTGTTGTTGTTGGGTGGCAAAAACTCCACTAGCGTGGATAACAAATGAGTGATGATGTAGCGTTGGGTGGTTGTTGGGGTAATAGCCGTTGGACCCGAACGGTCTTTTTTTTTAAAAGAAAAATTAATTTAAAAAGAAATTTTACTAACTCACCTTATTAAAAACCCAACATATTTCATTATTTTTTTTTACCAAATTCTCTTCAAACCAACTCTAAAATATATAAAATCTCTCTACCTTTTATAAAAAAAATATATATGCATCAACACAACCGCACCTTCGATCCGAAAAACCCATATGGTGTGGGTGAAATACCGAACACTACTTCGCCTCAACCATCTTAACCCCGTATGTTCGATCCTAACATAACGGCGTATGCGCATCTTCTTGCGAACCTACATTTGTTATTTCCGTAAATGCAACCTCAACAACAATCACTCACTCCTCTATACCAAACGCTCCCTACACCCGAATCCGAACATGAAACTCAACCTACACCTAAATCCTCTACGCGAAAAAAATGCAACCATAGGAAGAAAACCGAAGCCGAGAAGGAAAAAGCAAAAGAGGATCGTCGCGTATATCCATGATGCTGGTCGCTCTACCACTGCATACATCATCTATCTCGGCAACAATATTATCTCGTGGAAGTCAACTCGCCAAAAGTCGGTCTCTCGCTCATCTACAGAAGCCGAATACAAAGCTTTAGCAAACTCCTTAGCTGAACTTACTTGGACAAAAAATCTACTTCGAGAACTTGGCATTCCCACCAACAAAACGCCATTACTATTTTGCGACAACTCCGATGCAACATACCTCTGTGCTAACCCTGTTTATCACTCTTGAATGAAACATGTAGCTCTTGACTATCATTTTGTTCGAGAACAAGTTTCAGCAGACCACTTACGAGTCCTTAACATCAGCTCCCAAGACCAACTTGCATATATGCTTACAAAACCATTATCACGGGCACCTTTCCTATGAAACCGTTCCAAGATTGGAGTCTCCGATGGATCCTCCATCTTGCGGGGGCGTATAAGGAATACCTAATCAAATGTCTAAACTCATGCCTCCCTAGTCTTGTTTATACTTTTACAGTTGTATTGTTGCTATATTTAGTTTATCAGTTAACCTTATATTCCTCTATTTCCTTGTTGTATAGCCTCTATTTATATGCAAGTATTTATGAATAATAGACAATATCAATTTCTCCATTATATGGTATCAGAGCATACCAAAGCTCCTCTGAGTTCTTCTCGATCCATTACCTTCTTCCCTACTGCCGCTACACATGGCCACTACCACCACTGTCATTCAATTATCCACCACCACCAATTTTCCCATCCGGCTAATCGCAAACAACTTCCCATCTTGGAGAAAGCAAGTTCTCTCCACTCTCACCGGACTTGAACTTGAACAGTTCGTCGACGGCTTAACCGAACCACCATCGAAGGTCCTGGAAGGTAAATGATGTGTGCAAAATACAACATATAAATTACATCAAATGTGGCATAAAACTAACCCTTTTTTAGTACTAATGTTGGAAAAAGTGTGTTTTTGTCTTCCTTTAGTATTTTCAGGATTAAATGAGCTCAAATGAACAAAAGAAGCAAAAAGGCAGCTAAATCTAACATAAATACAAGAAAAGGAACAAACGTGGCATGCCCGGACCCCCCGACAGCATCTTCCCAAGCAAAACAAGAGAACAGAAGGCTGAACACGCCCCGTGCTCAATGAGCACGGGGGCGTGCCCAAGTGTCAGCAGAAAAGACAAAGCTGTAGAAGCTTCTATCACCCACCACGGGGGCGTGCCCAGCGGACACGGGGCCGTGGTCAACTCTAAGATTCGCAGAATCTGGGGAAATCATGATAGTACAGATACGCTTCTGCAGACGGGGTTATGCCCAGCGGACACGGGGGTGTGGTCAACTAATGCAGACAAACTGCAATTAATGAAGAAAGAGAAGGAAGGTGGACACAGGGCCGTGCTCAATGGACACGGAGCCGTGCCCGAGCCTCTGTTCAGCCTATAAATAGGGGTGCTTGGCTCATTTGCAAACCATCCCTTGGCACACCACCTCTCTCACACTTCACCCACCACCATCACAACACCATCATCTATCACCATCATCCATTGTCCATCATAGAGTGTGTGAGTCGTCTCGGGATCCAAGATTGATTGTAAGAGTTCTTGACAATCAAAGGCCATGTTTGCCTAAGTCTCTTACATCACTTGGTGAAGACAAGTGTCTAGTGTAATACTTTTTATTTTTAATCTTTTCGCACTTTTTATTTGGTTATGTATTAATGACTTTAATAACTAGTTTCTTATGTTGAAGGTGATTCTTCCTTATCGTTTGTCCGTGGTGTCTTGGCATTATTTTACTGTCTATATAAAATAAAAGATTTTCACCATTCATATCTCCACGGTCTATATGGAGATATGTTGGCTACCTGGTCGGGGGTTAAGGGAACAGTTTGGTAAGAATCTTGCCTTGTTCAGAGTATAGATCCTGTAAGGACCTAGGTCAAATTTAGTAGGACCTCCTTCAATACCCACTGGTATTGGATGGCGGGGGTCCAAACTCTTTGATCCCCTCATTTGTAAGCTACTATTAATACTTTAACCCGGCTACTTAGGACTGTATCCCTGCTGACTCAGACTACTTAGCCGAGGGTAACGTCACCTTCAAAAGAGGGGCCTACCATAATATGCATTAATAACTTAATTAATTATCTTTCAATAATCCGACCCTTTAGGATTGTATCCTTGCTGACTCAAACTACTGGGTTGAGGGTAACGTCACCTTCAAAAGAGGGGCCTACTACAATAACTAAGATAATCTCTTAAAAAGTGCAAAAGTGCGGAAATAATTAAAGGTTACACTAAACACGAGTCGGTTCCAAGTGATTCATCTTGTCTATCTGTTTTTATTTTTATTTTTATTTTATTTTTCAGCATTTTAGTTAGTTTTTATTTTTCTAGTTTAAAAACTTTTTTTCTAATTTTTGATTCGATTAGACGTTGAGGATAAACCGGTATTAAAAGCTCTTGTGTCCTTGGACGACCTCGGTATCCTGCCAACACTATACTACGCTCACGATGGGTGCACTTGCCCATATGTGTGTTTGGTGTTAGTAAAATATCGTGTTTTATAAATTTAAAACTTGACTAACGTGTAAAAAGGGCTTAAAAATATACTTAAATATATATCACACCACACGCGCATCAAGTTTTTGGTGCCGTTGCCGGGGGCACAAGGATTTTAAGAAAGCTTAAAATCGACGGCCTAATCAGTTTTTCAAAACGCGCGCATATTTTTTCTGCATTTTAGTTTAATTTTGCATTTACAGTAGCTTGAACACGGGTCGTGCTCACTGAACACGGGCCGTGCTGCATATTTTTCATAAAAACACCCAGATACAAAGCTTGAACACGGGGTCATGCTCACTGAACATGTCCGCCGTGCTCAACGAAACCAGTAACTTTAATTAAAACGCCCAGATACAGATCCTGAACACCGAGCCGTGTCCACTGAACACGGGGCCGTGTCCAGCCTCTGTTTCCGTTTTTACTTTTGTTTTCTGGTCTCGAGAATTTGTTGTGGTCTGCTGAGTGATTCTTATGGATCAATACTCAGGAGGTTACAACTACACCTATGGGGAGGATGATTATAGGGAAAATAATTGCACTAATTGTGGTGACCCGCACTCGGTTCAATATTGTAACTTATTTCAACCATCCACTTCATACACCTACTATGAGGAGCCCAGGTACGAGCCATCAACTTCATACACATCCTATGAAGACCAAAGGTATGAACCTCCTCCCTCATACTCATATTTTAATGAACCAAGGTATGAGCCTTCATACTCGTACTTTGAGGAACCGAGATATGAGCCACCACCTTCGTATGCTTATTATGAGGAACCATGGCGTGAACAACCCACCTCATATGAGTATTATGAAGAACAAAATTACGACCCTTATCCATCACATACTTACAATGAAGAACAATGGTGTGAACCATCTACTTCGTATGGGTATTATGAGGAGCAAAGGATCGAACAACCGGATTCAAGCTTTGAAAATCCCGATCCTTACTCTATCACCGAAGTGACCGATAGGATATTAGAACACCTTAAAACTATCGAACACTACATAAAAGAATCTCGCGCAAGGGAAGAGGAGTCCCGCACAAGAGAAGAATTAAATAAAGAAGAGATAGTTGAAAGTGTAAAAATGGAAGAACAAATAAGTGAAAAACCGACACATGAGTTAAACAACGAAAAAGGTGAGTCCGACAACGTGAAAATACAAGAAGAGTCTAATTTTGAAGAAATTAATCTCTTGTCACCTTCTTTTGAAAATCATTGTTTAGTACCCACTCATGCTAAGTTTTTAAAAGAGTTAAACACTAACACTAAAATTGACGAAACGGTAAGCGTTAAGTTAACTAATGATCAAACTTCGCTAATAAAAGAAGACCCGTTTGAAATCAACATTACACCGGTTCCATGTTTTTTTCGAAATTCATTTATTAGTAATGTCACAATTGATAAAGATCTTTGTGTTAACATAATTCCCAACTACATTTTCGAAAAATTAAGTATTAGTGATTTTTCTCCACTTCAAATACCCATTTTTCTATCTAATCGGAAAGTAATAAAATCAATCGGTATAGTTGAGGATGTCTTGGTTCAAACAAATCAAATGGTAATCCCAACCGACTTTGTCATCCTCGATGACACTCCTCTAGAGTTGGGACGACCCTTTGTAAAAACTCACGAAGCTTTGAAAATCCGGAAGTACAACAATCTATCTATTCAATTAGGGGCATTTAAAAAGAGTGTCGATCTTGAGCGTTCAATGAAATATCCATTCGGCAATAATGACCCCCTAATTGAAGATGAAGATGAACCACCCGATACAAGTGAAAAGATTGACCACTTTGTTGAAGAAGAGGTCGCCATAGAACAAACTTTCAAAGTTCTTGATCAAAATGAGCAACCAAATAAGGAGTCTCCTAAAGACCCACCTCTTGAGCTCAAAGAACTTCCGAAAGGTTTGGAATATGCTTTTCTAGACAAAGATGGTAAATCACCTGTAGTTATTTCGTCTAAATTAAGTAGTTTAGAAAAAGAAAAATTAATTAATCGTTTGAAAAAACACAAAAATGCGATTGCTTGGAAGCTTGTAGACATTAAAGGAATAAGTCCTTCCAAGTGCACGCACAAAATTTTAATGAATGATGACTACAAATCGGTAATACAACCACATCGTCGAGTAAATCCCAATGTTCAAGAAGTGGTTAAAAACGAAGTCATCAAATTACTTGACGCCAGACTTATTTATCCTATCTCCGATAGTCCTTGGGTAAGTCCCGTCCAAGTAGTTCCAAAGAAAGGAGGTATGACGGTAATAACTAATGAAAAGAATGAATTAATACCAACAAGAACCGTCATAGGATTGAGAGTATGTATAGATTATAGACGATTAAATGAAGCAACAAGGAAAGATCACTTTCCTTTGCCCTTCATTGATCAAATGTTAGAAAGATTATCCGGTCATAAATTTTACTGTTTCTTGGATGGTTTTTCAGGTTACTTTCAAATCCCTATAGCACCCGAAGACCAAGAAAAGACTACCTTCACATGTCCCTATGGAACTTTTGCTTATCGACGCATGCCATTTGGTCTATGTAATGCCCCCGCAACCTTCCAACGTTGCATGGTAGCCATCTTCCATGACATGATAGAAAAGACAATGGAAGTCTTCATGGACGACTTTTCTATCTTCGGGGATTCATACGACCAATGCCTCGATAACCTTGAACGAATGCTATCCCGATGTGAGGAAACTAACCTCGCCCTTAACTGGGAAAAATGTCATTTCATGGTAACGGAGGGAATAGTACTCGGTCATGAAATCTCAAGCGAAGGAATGGAGGTTGATCGAGCCAAAATAGACACTATTTCTCAATTACCACCCCCATCCTCCGTTAGAGCTATCAGAAGTTTCCTAGGGCATGCCGGATTTTATAGGCGGTTTATCAAAGACTTTTCTAAAATTTCAAGGCCTCTAAAAAAATACTTGAAAAGATGCCCCTTTCATCTTTGACAAGGATTGCAATCAAGCATTCCTAACCCTGAAGGAAATGCTAGTCAATGCACCTATCATGATAGCGCCTGATTGGAAATTTCCTTTCGAAATCATGTGTGATGCAAGTAACTTTGCAGTTGGAGCTGTCTTGGGACAAAGAAAAGAAAAGCACTTTCACCCAATTTATTATGCTAGTAAAACACTTAACGATGCACAAGAAAATTACACAACAACTGAAAAAAGAATTACTAGCTGTGGAATTTGCTTTTGATAAATTTCATTCTTATCTTGTTCTTTCTAAAATAATAGTCTATACAGATCATGCAGCCATTCGATATCTCTTCAAAAAGCAGGACGCCAAACCACGTTTGATTCGGTGGATTTTACTCCTCCAAGAATTTGATATTGAAATCAAAGACAAAAGAGGAGCTGAAAACACAGCATCAGATCATCTTTCACGTTTAGAAGACCCAGCTTTGGAGGCAACCAGGGACGAGCAAATCAATGAAAAATTTCCAACAGAGTCCCTAGAAATGGTGGAATACAGAGAAGAGCCATGGTACCCCGACTATGCTAACTACCTAGCTAGTGGTATAGTCGCGAGAGGTTGGCCACATCATCAAAGAAAGAAATTCTTTGCTGATGTAAAACACTATTTTTGGGAAGATCCTTATCTTTTTAAAATGTGTGCCGACCAACTCATCCGACGGTGCGTACATGGTAGCGAAGCACGAAGAATTCTCCGCCATTGTCATGAAGGTCCATACGGAGGACATCATGGTGCCACTAGTACCGCACGAAAGGTATTTGATTCAGGATTTTATTGGCCTACCATTTACAAAGACGCCCAAAGTCTTGTCAAGACATGTGATGCTTGCCAAAGAACAGGTAATATTTCTTCCAAAAACGAAATGCCACAAAATGGCATTCTTGTTTGTGAAATTTTTGATGTGTGGGGACTCGACTTTATGGAACCTTTCCCACCATCAAAAGGAAACAAATATTTACTTGTGGCAGTAGATTACTTGTCTAAATGGGCCGAGGTCGAGGCACTTCCAACAAATGATGGAAGAGTCGTGGTAAGATTTCTGAAAAAATTATTCTCTCGTTTTGGAACACCTAAAGCATTAATAAGTGATAGAGGTACCCATTTTTGCAACCATCAATTAGAAATTTTTTTAACAAGATATGGGGTCTATCACCGGGTCTCAACAGCATATCACCCTCAAACAAACAGGTAAGCCGAAGTGACTAATAGAGGTTTAAAACGAATACTTGAAAAAACCGTAGGGTTAAATAAAAAGGAATGGGCCGATAAATTAGATGATGCTTTATGGGCTTTTCTAACTGCTTATAAAACAACAATAGGTACAACCCCATATAAGCTCGTCTATGGAAAAAGCTGTCATTTGCCAGTAGAAATTGCACACAAAGCCTACTGGGCAATTAAAAATGTAAACTTAGATTTAGAATTTGCGGGTAGAAATAGATTTTGTCAATTAAATGAATTAGACGAATTAAGAAATTTTGCATACTCAAACTCTGAAATTTATAAGGAAAGAATGAAAAAATTGCATGACAAACATATTAAACCTAATGAATTTCGAGTAGGAGATCAAGTTCTATTGTTTAATTCACGACTTCGACTATTCCCCGGTAAATTAAAGTCTAGGTGGTCAGGACCTTTTTCCATCACCCATGTTTTCCCACACGGTGCAGTAGAAATTAAATTTCGGAATGGAATTCCATTCAAAGTCAATGGCCAACGGCTGAAACTCTATCAAGGATTCATTGAGGATGAAGAGGAAGAAATCTCGCTTCAAACGATCGAAGAATGAAAGCATCAACATCATACCTGGTAAGTTACGAACGAATAGGATGACATCTTAATCGGTAAGTCTTCTAACCAAGTTTTTTGGAAACAAGGGCACTCACACGAGCACTAAAAAAATTAAACTTTGCTCGGCAAGAGGCCGTGTCCGCTGGACACGGGGCCGTGTCCGCGCGACTATCAGGATAAAACCCCTTTTCTCAAACAGTTTCTTCATTCCACACGCCCCGTTTCCCCAAAAACTCTCTGGTTCAGGCGATTTTTCCGCAGAATTCCGACGTCTCCTCTACTTCTAAGAACATCAAGGTATGATTCTATCATCATTAGTAGTTAGATTAGGCATTTGCATGTAGTTAAAACATAAAAAAATTGGGGAAAAATCTAGGGTTCTTGAACTTCATCCGGATCGAACCTCAAATTTTTGCATAAATCTGTTAGCATTAGTTTAGATTAATGTTATAGGAAGTAAATCCACTTGTATTGTTCATAGATTCGCCTGATTTCTCACAAAAACCCCAAACCCTTGTTTTTGAACCGAAAAAGATAAAATTGAATGGGTAAACGGTTTGTTTTGGGAAAAACGGCACTTGGGGTTTCATTTTCGGGGGAAACCGCACCTACTGGACCAAAAATTTTCAAGTTTTCGGGACCGGGTCGAAAAATGAAGTTTTTGAGTAACAGACGCCTGGACACGGGGTCGTGTCCGCTGAACACGAGGCCGTGTCCAGCTAGCTGTTTTCAGTTTTCTCAGAAAATTTCACTGTTTCGTGCTAACTTTTGGTGTAATCTTTCAGATGTCGAAGAAATTCACAAGGTTCAATGCAAATGAGCTCGATGCTAAAGCAAGATACGACGTACTTCGAACCAGACCGGAGGAATACCCAAGACAAGTGTGCATGGATCTTTTGGGATTAGTGAACCAATGGGACCGCTTCAACAACCTAGTCACCGGGCCGCTGAGAGTCGCCCTTACTATTCGCCTTCGCTCGGTCCACTAATATATTCTGGAATTCTATAGCACATTCGTGTTCAATTCAAGGTGCGACCCATTTGATAATGAAGGGGTAGAATTCCGATGTGGGGGGACCAAATACTCGATTTCGATGGCACAGTTTGGGTCGATAGTTGGGTTGTATGCGGAGGAAGATGTGGGTAATGAAGAAAAAACCGGAGGGTTACGTGAACTATCAGAAAACGAACGCCAAGCCGCTTGGGCTCAAATAGGAGATGGAATCTACAAACCAAGCAGTACTAAGAGCACTAAGCTGAGGGACCCTCTTTACCGTTACATCCATAGGGTCCTCACTTACTCTCTTAGCCAAAGGAATGACAGTAGTGGCGTCGTTGGGTTAAGAGATTTGGTGGTCCTTCATTGCATTCATAACCGCAGAAACCTCGATGTTCCGTATCTCTTGCTCCGAAACATGCATTGGAACCGGGTTGCTACTCCACCAACCCCTATCTTCTTCGGGGGTGGATATACCGTCTCTTCAAACACTTCGTGAACATGCCCAGGTCTTTCCAAAAGAGCCCATGGTCGGGAAAAGTGGACATACACATCTGCCGCTCCATGAACTTGCTTTATGAAGCCGAAGACGGGACGGTTAGCTTCCAAAGAGTCCAGGGGCATGCATGGAACCCGCAAGAGGCACTCGTCCTTCACGCTCCACAGTTTGAACAACCTCCTCAGTACCAGTACCAGCCCCACGGTGATCCGGGCCAATCCTCCTCACAAGGATGCGGTTTTCCTAACTTCCAAAGTTTACATGATTTGTTGCAGGAAAACCTCATGTGCACCAGGAACACCTATAACATGGCAAGCAACACGTACACCCGGGTCAGAGCGATTGAGAGTAACATCTCTAACATTCAGGATGACATTGGGAACATCCGGGAGTACATGGCGGGGCATGGGGGAGGAGATGATGATGAGGAGAGGACATGGACTAGGCGGGAGGAGCGGAGTTAGGAGCAGCTGGTAGGAGGTCCCACATGTTAACCCTCTTTTATCTTGAACAATTTCCGGCATGCGTGCCGTGTGTTGAACAATTTACTTTCCTTTAACTCTTTTTTACTTTCTGCATTTGATTTTCTTTTTAACTTTGTGATGTGGATGCTGAACTTGGGTAATTTAGGATGTTTGCTATGGTTTGGTGTAGTGTTTATTGATAAAACAGGTACATACGAGGCTTAGAACACTAAACATTAGTGCTACTAAAGTCGGGACAGGAAAACCGGAGCCAGAAACCTGTTTTTCACCTTTGCAGATTGTCTACACGGGGTAGTGTCCAGCCGACACGCCCCCGTGCCCACTTCCCCAGACCTGCTGTTTGTTTAATTCTGCAAACTTTTGCCAGACACGGGGTCGTGCCCAGCCGACACGCCCCCGTGTCCACCTTCTGTAAGTTTTCGTTACTGGCACTCTGAACACGGGGCCATGCTCAACGAGCACGGGGCCGTGTCCAGGCGCCCAGTAACATAAATTTTTGTTTTTCACACCTTTTTACACAGTCAATCAAGCTAAAAACTTATTTTTGGGACACATTGAGCACAATGTGTAATTTAAGTGTGGGGGGGATGCTAAAACCTTGAATCCTGAAATCCTAATTACAAGCCTTACACAAAACTCTATTGGAACCGCTAATCACCCCAAATTTTTTCAAAAAAGAAATTCATTTTTTTACTTGTCTAAGTTTAATTTGGGTTCAAGTTCTAAAAAGGTTATATTTTTACAAATTTACAACCGATAGCGTCGTGATAAAAAGAACCAACATAAGAAAATTATGAAACGGCATGACAAGTTTAGTTAAAATTTGATTATATATACTTGATCACATAAAAACCCATTCCCACAAAAAAATGAGTTTTTGAGCCTTTATTGAGCATACAAATACATATCTTTAAACTAATTGCTCATTTTTTGTTTCTTGTGTGAATAGCCGCTTGGTTCTTTCGACTCTAGAACTTTCCACGACAATACCCGGTCCTTACCAACTTAAACCCGAGTAAGTAAATGATGGAGGCATTAGGACTAACCCTTTTCATTTCTACACCATTATTTTTTCTTTTTTTTTTACCACCTACCCAAAATCCCACTAGTTAACCCCTTTGAGCCTAAACCTTTTCATTTCTTAACCCAAAACAAACACCCTTTCACCCACCAAAACCTTTTTATTTTAAACACTTTGTTTTAGTAACAAGCTCGGTTTTTCTTATGACTTTCTTATGTTGAAAAAAAAACGATGATGATGAAGCCAAAAATAAACAAATAAGTTTATTAAAAAAACAAAAAAAATAAATTTGTTTGAAGAATTGCTTCATCAAAATAAAAAGTTATGAAAATTAAAAAAGTCTCATAAAAACCGATGCTTTTTACGCCTTTCGCCCTTTTCTACTAACCACTAACCCAACCACCTACCTTTAACCCAAGCCTAACCCTTCAACCCAAAAGTCCTCTTGATATTTACAAAGGTGTATAGTTAAAAAGGAGGAGGATTGATTGCCTGGCAAGCCTATGGTAGGAGTAAGTTCCATGCCGCTCTCGAGTGATTCATTAAAATACATCTTCAGCCGAGTGTTGAGTGATCCTCCGTGAGGTATGTGAACTTGTATATAAATGAAATTATAAAAAAAGGCATGTTATGCCCTAATAAGTAATTTATCTTATGTAATGTTTTAAATAAATCATGACGAATAGGATTGTAAATTAATAAAAATAAAACTAATAAATAATCTTGAAAATCCCGACACTCTATGACAAGCCAAAAAACATTCTCTTCTACCCATTCCATTTGGGAGTGTAAAGCCACATTATAAAGAGTTTTGCTTGAGGACAAGCAAAGATTCAAGTATGGGGGTATTTGATGTGTGCAAAATGCAACATATAAATTACATCAAATGTGGCATACAACTAACCCTTTTTTTAGTACTAATGTTGGAAAAAGTGTGTTTTTGTATTCCTTTTGTATTTTCAGGATTAAATGAGCTCAAATGAACAAAAGAAGCAAAAAGGCAGCTAAATCTAACATAAATACAAGAAAAGGAACATGTAGGAACGTTATACGACCTGACGAGTCGATCAGAAGAGTGCTCAGACTGAATCAAAGGCGGAATTCATTGATTCAGTCTTTGTTTAGCTTGATTTCACTATTTAACGTCTCTTTTATTGATCTTCTAACAATATACAAGCTCTGGAGACAAAATGGCAGGGCTTCGCCGTAACACCACTTAACTGCCACTTAGATCCGCTCATAGGACACCTATTTATAGACCAGGGTGGTTCGCTTATATGGACATGTCCGAATAAGCGGACCTGACAAATAAGCGGACCTATATTGGGTGGTTCGTTTATATGGACATGTTCGTATAAGCGGACCTGAACAGGTAGGTTCCCATATACGGACATGTACGAATAAGCGGACCTAACCAAATAGGTTCCCATATACGGACATGACACATAAGCGGATCTCCTTACTTATGACCAAATAAGCGAACCTAATACATTAAACACATACAATGAGCCCTAACCTAAGACTCGAACTAAGATGTAGTCGACAGACAACTGCACCAACAGACTCCCCCCTTGAATGTTGACGAAATCTTCAGTGAGAGTCTTCAACATGACAACTCTTCAATCTCGATCGGTCTTCTTCAGGAACTCTTCCTGGAATCATATACCCGGATCTTTCTCTGGTTCTAACTTTCGTCAGACTCCCCCTTTCATCGAGCTGGGATCGCCGTCTGGAATTTGTTATCACCATTGAAATCAAATCCTGGTTTTTAAAGTTTAAGCTCTCCTCAGATTCTGATGCATCTCCTGGCTTTCGTAGCAACAGGATCAGAAACCTACACAACTCAAACACACAATTATAACAAACAATATTGTGATTCAATTTAATGAATCAACTAAACCTTTGAGAATCATTTTCATTTAAAATTGATTTTAAAAAATATTGAAACATTCCAAATTCTGATTCAACTTCTCAATCCAATTATTCATATTGTTTAGCCTTTGAAATTTTGAATATTAGCTTTTCAACATCAGTTGTCAAAAATCTTTTTGGATTTTTCAAACTATGAAACACAACCGCAATAACAGAAATTAAATACAGAAATGAAATATGTACAAACATATTTTTGTGAGTTTGCGAAAGAGGATCAGATCAGTTTTTAGACAAATCAGAAGCACCGTTAAGCTCTTAATCGTTTTAAGTTCTAAACGATTCACGTTGATTGACGATATATTGTCCACTTAAACTCAATCTAAAAACTTTTGACATGCTTACCGATACGTTAAGGTATATTTAGATAGCACTAAATTCTTATGGACCCCACGATCTCAGCATATCCCCTCATCATGCAATACACTGACTCAAGTAATGCCTTTAAACTTTATCAACTGTGATTTGTGCGAAAACAAAGCAGAATGTTTAAACATTAACAATCAGGTCGATACTTCCGTATACGCAGAGAAAGTCCAATGTTTAAACAAAATAAGAAAAATAAAACAAGTTGAAGTTGTTTAGGCTTTAACCACCAGGTCGATACTCCCGTATACGCAGAGGAGGTCCAAAGCTTAAACGACACACCAAAGAAAATAAAGCAGAACGTTTAGGCAACAACATCCAGGTCGATACTCACGTATACGCAGAGGATGTCCGATGCTTAAACAAAATAAAGAAATAAAACAAGTTTAAATCTTTGCAAAATGAAATACACAATCACAGTGACTTTTCAGCAAAGTTGTGAAAGTTCACAAACTTAACCAGTTTTATGTCTTTCGACAATCAGCGATTACTGAGTAGGCACACAATCAAGAAGGACAAAACTAAGTACTATGCTTTTGACCATGTTTCCCACTAGAACTAGGCTTTTTCATTTAGGTTTGTATCGTTATCGCAAATCTACTAGTCTAGCTGAGCCTACCGTCACATCGTTAGTAAGATCGTTTATCACATTTTATCTCTCCATTTCTTTAGCATGCTGTGACAGTCCACTGATATACTATCATTTTCTCTTTTTTCAGCAAAACTCATTTTTACTTTTTCAATGTTTTTGACATTTTCAAATTTTCTAATTTTTTAAAAATTTTACTCCCCCTAAAATCAAAATATGTTTCAATTTTCATTTTCTGGGAAAATTTGAAACAAACTGTACAAGAAATGTGACAACATGATGAGAATTGCTTCAATTCTCCATTCACTTGGCTTGAACAATCAGAACTCCCCCTCACAACAAAACATTTTCCCATAGTGATTTCAAAACACTTAAGTTTGTTTTAATCAAAATGGTTTTTCCGGAAAATAAGTTTTGTGTGTCTTTTCACAAATTCGGGGATCTTTCATCACTTTGTTTTCTTCAATCATTTGTAAAGACTAACATTTTTAAGATCAATCCACAAACATCACTTGTAGAAAATCAAGTACAATTTAATGTCCCTGATTTACCACTTGTAAGTCGAAATCACTTTCGTGAATTTCTCAAGAAATGTGCCGATTCATGTTCCACGCTTACCAACCTGGGAACTCCGGCAAGTCAGGTTTTTTATTTAAAGAGTTTCACCCAAGCCTGACGGTCCTTGGATGCTTTTGAAATTCCATTTGACAATGATGGAAAATTTTCATCATTCATTGTCAAACTAGAATCACCACTTTTTACCTCAACACATGGCTCCTCTGGCTTTACCACACCAGATTCATCGCCTAAACTTGGCTTGTCTGACTTTGAAGAGTTAGATTCATCGCCAACAACTGGCTTCTTTGTTTCCGGAGAAACAAATTCATCACCAGCAACTTTCTTTTTCATCTTTCTCTCTTTCATCCTCAGATTTGTATCTGATGAATCCGTTTTGCTTGATTTGTCGTTCTTTGGCGAGCAAGACGATTTATCAGAACTTTTATCTGTTTTACTAGTTGTATCCGAGGACAAGATCTTCTCTAGATACTCTCTAGCCTTCTTTCTCTTCTTCCTCAGTCTGTCTTATTGCCCCTGAGAAAGCTTCACTTTCGTTTCTTGAACTTTAGGTTCTTGAACCTTCTGTTCTTTGGGCTTGACCTTGACTGATTTCTTTGCCATCTTCTGAGAATTAACCCTCAATCTTTCATTTGATCTCCTTGGGCAATCTCTGGCAACGTGACCTCTGATATTGCAATTAAAGCATCTTCTCGTCTCATAATTCCAACTTTGGCAGTTAACAGCAATGTGTCCTTGATAACCACATCGGTAACACACTCTGTTATTGTACCAATCACCATTTTCAGTCCAAACACTTAGATCAAAGCACTGTTTGGCTTGGTGATAAACTTTCCTCCTCTTGTTTGCAGGATTTGACTTTTGAGCACTGTGGTCCGATCTGCACCACTTATTGTCAACAATTTTAGAGTTTTCATTTTTTGATTTTTGTAATTTTTCATTGCGATTGGATGATCGATCTGATGAGCTTTTATTATCTTTTTGTACATTTTTCAAAATTTTCTCTTTTTGTTTTTGTTCCACTTTCTTCTTCAAAGGTTTTTTCTTAGAGCATTCTCCCTTTTCGGTTGATTGCGGAACGGTTTCTTGAAATTTTTCTTTTAATTTCAAAAACAATTTTTGTTTTTCACTTTTATCTTTTTTATCATCAGATTTCTCATCACAATCTTCAACTTTGACATTGTCAAAGTTTGTGACATCGTCACTTATTGGAACTGAATTAACAGGTTTTGGGCAAGGAATAGTTGAAGTATTCACAAACACCTTCAACTTTTCTTCCCATTCATTGATTTTCTTTTGAGCACATTCTGCTTCTTTTTCAAGTCGAATAATCTTTTCAAGATGAGAATTGATTTCAATTTGTTTTTCAAGATTGTTTTTACCAAACATATCTCTCTCATCTTCTAAAATCTTTATTTGACTTTGAAAATCTTTTTCAATCTTTGATTTTTCATTTTCAAAACTTTTAATTTTCTCTTCAAAAATTTTTACTTTTTCTTTCAACTTCTTGTTTTCTGATGTCAAACTGTTCAAATCATTTAACAGTTTAACATTTTCAGCTTTTAGCTTTTCACAATTTCCCTGTAAATCCAGAATCTGTTTTACATCACTTTGCTTTTCATCTTTCAACTTCTTGACATCCGATTTCAAACTTTCCGCATCCTTCAAGAGTTTGTCATTGTCAGTCTTAAAGTTGTAACATTTGGAGCACACTGATTCAGAATTTGAAGATTCATTCTTCACTCTTTGGATCTTGTTCTTTCTCTATCTTATATGTACCTGCACCAAAGATTGTAACAAGATCAATAGAATTTCCATTATCATCAATATAACAACCCCTTTTCATATCATACATCAAATTTCTTTTCGCTGCCCAACAAACATTGATTCTTTTGTTTATTTCATATATCACGTCTAAATTCAAATTATCTAAATTCATTTTTATCTTATCCAACACATCTCTCTTCTTTTGATAAAGTTCATAATCATGATTTTTCAGTTTACTGATGAATTTATTCAGAGATAATTTTGAAAAACTTGAATTTTCTCTCAGATTTTTCAAAAAAACATCCCATTCAGCAGATAATCCATTAGCAAACTTTGATACCATTTCAGCTTCTGATATTACTATTTGATTTTATTTCAAATAGTCAATCAAACAATCAAAACGTTTTTCCAAATCATCCAATTTCTCATCTTCCTTACTCAGAAAACATTCGAAACGTTTACTCCAAACCTCTTTGGGAAATTTCTGATAGGAACTACTGAAATATCCTCGATACCAATCATTTAGCTTTTTAAGATCATTGTTTTCTTTTTCATCAAAGACCTTTGCCATCTTTTAAACTGTCTAGACAAAATTTCTCACAAAAACACACTTTCACTTGTTCCGAGTATAAAGTGAGCTGTACTTGACTGTGATTGGGCTGAACAATTTCACCAAAGCTGATTTGGCCGCACTATTGATTACTTTTATTTGATTAATGATTGGGCCGAGACACTTTAAAACAACCGAATTGTGAATGGGTCGTTAATGAAGATGATACTTGGGCCAAGGATCTTGTTTATACACTTAACATTCACTGGACATATACCACACAAATCGACAACAATAGTGAGCTGACACCTTTACTATTTCACAAATTTGACTTTAGTGAGCCGAAGATATATGATGAGCTGATTACAAAACCCACTAAGCCGACACCTATCACAATATCCCACTAACAATTTAATTGAACCTCACATGCAACATGCAACCTTTTGTCCACTAACATCTCATTGGACCGCAAACTATGATCACATGGAATGGACTTTTAATACTTCCCGACAACACCTTACATGCACACAACCTTGATTACCTCAACCTTGTTTAATGTTTGTACACAATACACGATGCACTTTTTCAAACGATTCACACTACTCAATGCACTATCACGTGAAAAACTGAACTACTTTCAAACTGAAGTCGTATTTCAGACGGAAAGATCAGCTTCAAACTGTTAACCCAACATTTTCAAACTGACACATGCATTTTTCAAACTGACACTAGAGCGAAACACCTGTAATGTTCACAAAAGCGGATCTGATTGTTGTTCACTGAAGCGGACCAGATAAGCGGATCAGATGAGCGGACCTGTAAAGTACTTTGGAGCGGACCTGATCAAATATGTGTCGTTGAAGCGGACCTATCAAGTAATTTGGAGCGGACCTGATCAAATATGTTCCTAAAAGCGGACTTAACAAGCGAACCTTCAATAATCAAGTCCCTATGAGTGGACCTCTTGAGCGAACCTACAACAAATATGTTCCTAAAAGCGGACCTAATCAAGCGAACCTATGAAGTGTCCGTATAAGCGAACCAAAATCCGAAGGTCATTTGATCCATTTTAGTCTGTATTTTGGTCCGAAACTTTCCAGGGTTTGTCTATGATCAATTGCGCACAATCCGTGAAACTTTGAGCGAATTCCGACCGGTAAAACTTGATCTGATGATGAAAGAAGGTGTAGAAATCAGAATTTTTGAGCGAAAACTAACTAAACAGTAAGAACTCTTCCTCCTGAGCTCTGATACCACTTGTAGGAACGTTATACGACCTGACGAGTCGATCAGAAGAGTGCTCAGACTGAATCAGAGGCGGAATTCATTGATTCAGTCTTTGTTTAGCTTGATTTCACTATTTAACGTCTCTTTTATTGATCTTCTAACAATATACAAGCTCTGGAGACAAAATGGCAGGGCTTCGCCGTAACACCACTTAACTGCCACTTAGATCCGCTCATAGAACACCTATTTATAGACCAGGGTGGTTCGCTTATATGGACATGTCCGAATAAGCGGACCTGACAAATAAGCGGACCTATATTGGGTGGTTCGTTTATATGGACATGTTCGTATAAGCGGACCTGAACAGGTAGGTTCCCATATACGGACAGGTACGAATAAGCGGACCTAACCAAATAGGTTCCCATATACGGACATGACACATAAGCGGATCTCCTTACTTATGACCAAATAAGCGAACCTAATACATTAAACACATACAATGAGCCCTAACCTAAGACTCGAACTAAGATGTAGTCGACAGACAACTGCACCAACAGAACAAACGAGGCATGCCTGGACCCCCCGACAGCATCTTCCCAAGCAAAACAAGAGAACAGAAGGCTGAACACGCCTCGTGCTCAATGAGCACGGGGGCGTGCCCAAGTGTCAGCAGAAAAGACAAAGGTGTAGAAGCTTCTATCACCCACCACGGGGGCGTGCCCAGCGGACACGGGGCCATGGTCAACTCGAGTGATTCACTAAAAATACACCTTCGGCCGAGTGTGAGTGATTTCTCCCGTGAGGTATGTGAACTTGTATATAAATGGAATTTTAAAAAGGCATGTTATGCCCAAATAAGTAATTTCTCCTATGAAACGTTCTAAATAAATTATTACGAATAGGAGTGTAAATAAATAAAAATAAAACCCAAAAAGATCTTGGATATCCCGACACTCTACGACAAGCCCAAAACCTTCTCTTCTACCTATTCCATTTGGGAGTGTAAGCCACATATTAAAGAGTTTTGCTTGAGGACAAGCAAAAGTTCAAGTGTGGGGGTATTTGATGTGTGCAAAATGCAACATATAAATTACATCAAACAAGGCATAAAACTAACCCTTTTTAAGTACTAATATTGGAAAAAGAGTGTTTTTGTCTTCCTTTTGTATTTTCAGGATTAAATGAGCTCAAAAACACAAAAGAAGCAAAAAAGACAGCTAAATCCAACATAAATACAAGGAAAGGAACATTAGTGGACTGCCCGACCCCTCAACGGCACCTTCCAAAGCAAAATAGAGAAGTCAGAAGACTGAACACGCCCCGTGCTCAGCCAGCACGGGGCCGTGCCCAAGAAGCAGCAGAAAAGACAAATCTATAGAAGCTTCTATTGCCCACCACGGGCCGTGCTCAGCGGACATGGGGGCGTGTCGAAAGTACAGCAGGCGCATTTATTGTAATTGCGAATTACAATTAATGAGGAGAGAAAGTGTCAGACAGACACGGGGCCGTGTCCAGCGGACACGGGGCCGTGTCCAGCTCTCTGTTCAGCCTATAAATAGGAGTGCTTGGATTCATTTCATCTCATCCCTTGGCACACCACCTCTCTCACACTTCATCCACCACCCACCACCATCACAACACCATCATCCACCACCATCATCCATTGTCCATCGTAGAGTGTGTGAGTCGTCTCGGGATCCAAGATTGATCGTAAGAGTTCTTGACAATCAAGGCCATGTTTGCCTAAGTCTCTTACATCACTTGGTGAAGACAAAGTGTCTAGTATAATACTTTTTATTTCTAATCTTTTGCACTTTTTATTTGGTTTTGTATTAATGACTTTAATAACTAGTTACTTATGTTGAAGGTGATCTTTCCTTATCGTTTGTCTGTGGTGTCTTGGCATTATTTTACTGTCTATATAAAATAAAGGATTTTCACCATTCATATCTCCACGGTCTATATGGAGGTATGTTGGCTACCTGGTCGGGGGTTAAGGGAACGGTTTGGTAAAGGTCTTGCCATTGTTCAGCGTTTAGAGGTCCTGCAATGGACCTGGGTCAAATTTAGTAGGACCTCCTTCAATGCTTCACGGTATTGGATGGCGGGGGTCCAAACTCTTTGACCCCCTCATAAGTTAACTACTATTGATACTATAACCCGGCTACTTATGACTGTATCCCTGCTGACTCAGACTACTTAGCCGAGGGTAACGTCACCGCCAAAAGCGGGGCCTACCACAATACTGCATTAATAACTTAATTCATTATCTTCCAATAATCCACCCTTTTAGGATTGTATCCTTGCTGACTCAAACTACTGGGGTGAGGGTAACGTCACCTTCAAAAGAGGGGCCTACTACAATAACTAAGATAATCTCTTAATTATGTGCAAAAGTGCGGAAGTAATCAAAGGTTATACTAGATACGAGTCGGAACCAAGTGATTCATCTTGTCTATCTGGTTTTTTTTCTTTTATTTTTATTTTCAGCATTTTAGTTAGTTTTTATTTTTCCTAGTTTTAACATTTTTCTAAACTTTTATTTTGATTAGACGTTGAGGATAAACCGGTATTAAAAGCTCTTGTGTCCTTGGACGACCTCGGTATCTTACCAACGCTATACTACACTCAACGATGGGTGCACTTGCCCATATGTGTGTTTAGTGTTAGTGAAATATCGTGTTTTATAAATTTAAAACTTGGCTAAAATAAGTGTTAAAAAGGGCTTAAAATATACACCTAAAAATACTACACTTCACACGCATCAAGTTTTTGGCGCCGTTGCCGGGGACACAAGGATTTTAAGAAAGTTAGGAATCAACGGCCTAATCATCTTTTATTTTTCTTTTTAATTTTTTAGGATTTTTCTTAGTTTTTCAGCTTCTGCAGAGCTCAGCACGGGCCGTGCCCGCTGAACACGCCCCCGTGCTCAATCATTGGAACTGGCAATCTTGTTTTATGTCAGACAGTAAGCTGAACATGGGGTCGTGCCCACTCAGCACGCCCCCGTGCCCAAGTTTCAGTTACTGAAAACAGAACCGTTAGATCCCGGCGGTTGGTAATTTCTGACATAAACATGAGTGATAGTAATTGTTTTTACTTTCGACACTCTTATGGTACGTGGTGTCAATTATGTGGTGGCAAACATGAAGAAGTAGAATGCTACTTTCTAAATTATAGGCCCCACTACATAGACCCACCGACTTCTTACAACCTTAAGAGGGGCGAAAGTAAAAATAAGCACTATTTCTCCCTCGAATGCGCCCAGCCAGATATTCTAGGGGAAATGCTCCTTGATGAGTTATTTCAACTAGAAAAGCTAATTCAGAATTGGTTAGAAGAGCTTAGGAAGGATTTTATTGATCCACCCCAAGACGATAACCATGAAGAAATGCTGGAGCCGCATTCCAACAACCTCGTTGCTCCCGAAAATGCCTTAGTACCTAGCAAAGACTTGGATGATAATCGTCCCTGTGTCGATTGTGCCGTGAAGGACTCTCCATCGACTTCGTTCGGTGCATACATAGACCTGAGCGATTCGGCATACACCTTCTTTAACAAGAGCCCGGGAAAGGGTTGGACTTGTCCACCTAGAATGAAAATAGGAATTACCCTCACCGACAACCTCTTGCGTTCTCGCCTTAGTCTAGGACAATTAAGGTATCTTAGGCACTTTGGGGTTGTTCCAACCAGTAAGGAACCACCCGATTTCGACGAGATCCTTGAAGTAGCAAAACTCCATAAAGCAGCCTCCAGACACGGGGCCGTGTCCAGGTCAACACGCCCCCGTGCTCACTAAAAAGATTCTCTGCTGATTTGGTCAGAATACGGACAAAATGTGTCAGGATTTCCTCTGGACACGGGGCCGTGTCCAGTCAACACGGGGCCGTGCCCAGTGCACTGTCGTTATCTTTAAATGCAGCCTGATTCCTGCTCATTTTGACCACTTCAATTGACAGAGATCCCTGGGATTTTCACTCATACCATCCTAGGTAAGTGTTAAAAGAAGGTTCCAAAGGACCCTCTTGTCCCTTCCACTTTTATTCATTTCCTCCTCTTTCAAATTTTTTCGAAAATTTCCTCCATGGAAGCTTGGAAATCCCTTGATTCCAACCCTCTATGTGAAGTTTGTAAGATTATTTGCTAAATATTCTTGCTTAAAGTTAGTTGTATAACTTTGTTTTAAATTATCTGAGCTTAAAACCCAGATAAAAATCATAAAAATAATTTAAAACTCCAAGATTCTTTAGCCAAAAATCCTGCAGACAAATGGACACGGGGCCGTGTCCAGGGGCTCTGTTTTGTAAAAATTTAGCTTTCTTCGGTTTCCTTCACAGAAAATGGCAAGCAGAACAAGCGGATCATCTTCAAGAAATAACCAACAAGGGAGGAGATCTTCAACAGCAGAAGACTCTCTTGTAAACTATGTTTACGCTCTAAGGGAGGCTATTGATGAAATGACGGGAGTGGAAGAAGCATTGGTCGACCGTATCAACCATCTTACAGTAGGGCTGGAAGGCTGTCTCCATGAAGTAAACCTCTTGCACCAGAGGTTGAACCTTCTCGCTTCCCCGCCTTTGGTACCTATAATAACCCAAAGGGCGTGGAACATGGTGCCCGAAGTTGTCATTCCAGCCGAATGGTACGCCATGCACCAAGAGCTTCCGCGAAGAGTGGTGCAAGGAGTCCCGGTGAATGTTCCCCCTCAACCACCAGCAGCGGAGGAAAATGAAGCCACGTTCTTCCTTCCTAGGGAGATCGAAGAATGGCTTTAAACAACGTTTAGGGAAGAATTCATTCGGCTAAAAGTCCTACTATATCGGGAAACTATTCTCGAAATTTTCTTAAAATAGTAGAACTCCTTATGATAACCTCGTGTACCTGCTGACCTCTTTAGTTAAGTTTTAGTTTTAATTTTAATTTAGGATTATGTAAGTTCTCTCTATGATGAAATGAAATGATGGTTTTAAGGTTTGGATGGTTTGTAATGAATAAAACACACTCATGGTGGTAAAGGATGAAAAGGGGAACGAGAAAAATGAACTCATGCACAAGAACAAGGCAACCCGACAATTCTCTCCATTTCAGAAGGTTCAACACGGGCCGTGCCCAACCAACACGGCCCCGTGCCGAACCACCTGCAGAAAAACGCCCAGTTCAGGTACCTGGACACGGGCCGTGTTCACCCAACACGCCCCCGTGTCCAGACTCCTGTCTCTCTTATTTTAATTTTGTTACTGGCACTTGAACACGGGGTCGTGCCCGGATAACACGGGGCCGTGTTCAGTGCCCAGTAACACAAATTTTTGCTTTTTAAACACTATTTTACACATCTAATCAACCTAAAAATTTATTTTTGGGACACATTGAGGACAATGTGTAATTTAAGTGTGGGGGGAATGCTAAAACCTTGAATTTTGCAAGTCCTAAATACAAGCCTTACACAAAACTCTTTTGGAACCGCTAATCACCCCAAATTTTTTTCAAAAATTTCATTTTTTTACTTGTCTAGGTTTAACTCGGGAAATTCAAGTTCTCAAAAAGGTTATATTTTTAAGAATTTACAACCGATAGCGTAGTGATAAAAAGAACCAACATAAGAAAATTATGAAAAGGCATGACAAACTTAGTTAATATTTGATTATATATACTTGATCACATAAAAACCCATTCCCACAAAAGTGAGTTTTGAGCCTTTATTGAGCATACAAATTTACATCTTTAGACTAAATGCTCACTTTTCATTTCTTGTGTGAATAGCCGCTTGGTTCTTACGACTCTAGAACTTGCCATGACGATACATTCCCGGTCCTTATCAACTTAAACCCGAGTAAGTAAATGATGGAGGCATTAGGACTAACCCTTTTTAATTCTACACCATTATTTTTCTTTTTCTTTTACCACCTACCCAAAAAAATCCCCCTAGTTAACCCCTTTGAGCCTAAACCTTTTCATTTCATCACCCAAAACCTTTTACCCACCAAAACCTTTTTCATTTTTAACCCTTTGTTTTAGTAACAAGTTCGGTTTTTCGTATGAAAAAAAAAAAAAATTTCGTGTTGATGATGAAGCAAAAAGAAAATAAACAAACAAGTTTATCAAAAATAACCTTGTTTAAATATAAGCTTCATCAAAATAAAAAGTTACAAAAATAAAAAAAAAATCTTACGAAAACCGACACTTGTTACGCCTTTTCGCCCTTTTTCTACTAACCACTAACCACTTTCCCAACCACCTACCTTTAACCCAAGCCTAACCCTTAACCCACAAAGTCCTCTTGATATTTACAACGGTATAAAAGTTAAAAAGGAGGAGGATTGATTGCTTGGCAAGCCTATGGTAGGAATAAGTTCCATGCCGCTCTCGAGTGATTCACTAAAAATACACCTTCGGCCGAGTGTGAGTGATTTCTCCCGTGAGGTATGTGAACTTGTACATAAATGGAATTTTAAAAAGGCATGTTATGCCCAAATAAGTAATTTCTCCTATGAAACGTTCTAAATAAATTATTACGAATAGGAGTGTAAATAAATAAAAATAAAACCCAAAAAGATCTTGGATATCCCGACACTCTACGACAAGCCCAAAAACTTCTCTTCTACCTATTCCATTTGGGAGTGTAAGCCACATATTAAAGAGTTTTGCTTGAGGACAAGCAAAAGTTCAAGTGTGGGGGTATTTGATGTGTGCAAAATGCAACATATAAATTACATCAAACAAGGCATAAAACTAACCCTTTTTAAGTACTAATATTGGAAAAAGAGTGTTTTTGTCTTCCTTTTGTATTTTCAGGATTAAATGAGCTCAAAAACACAAAAGAAGCAAAAAGACAGCTAAATCCAACATAAATACAAGGAAAGGAACATTAGTGGACTGCCCGAGCCCTCAACGGCACCTTCCAAAGCAAAATAGAGAAGTCAGAAGACTGAACACGCCCCGTGCTCAGCCAGCACGGGGCCGTGCCCAAGAAGCAGCAGAAAAGACAAATCTATAGAAGCTTCTATTGCCCACCACGGGCCGTGCTCAGCGGACATGGGGGCGTGTCGAAAGTACAGCAGGCGCATTTATTGTAATTGCGAATTACAATTAATGAGGAGAGAAAGTGTCAGACAGACACGGGGCCGTGTCCAGCGGACACGGGGCCGTGTCCAGCTCTCTGTTCAGCCTATAAATAGGAGTGCTTGGATTCATTTCATCTCATCCCTTGGCACACCACCTCTCTCACACTTCATACACCACCCACCACCATCACAACACCATCATCCATTGTCCATCGTAGAGTGTGTGAGTCGTCTCGGGATCCAAGATTGATCGTAAGAGTTCTTGACAATCAAGGCCATGTTTGCCTAAGTCTCTTACATCACTTGGTGAAGACAAAGTGTCTAGTATAATACTTTTTATTTCTAATCTTTTGCACTTTTTATTTGGTTTTGTATTAATGACTTTAATAACTAGTTACTTATGTTGAAGGTGATCTTTCCTTATCGTTTGTCCGTGGTGTCTTGGCATTATTTTACTGTCTATATAAAATAAAGGATTTTCACCATTCATATCTCCACGGTCTATATGGAGGTATGTTGGCTACCTGGTCGGGGGTTAAGGGAACGGTTTGGTAAAGGTCTTGCCATTGTTCAGCGTTTAGAGGTCCTGCAATGGACCTGGGTCAAATTTAGTAGGACCTCCTTCAATGCTTCACGGTATTGGATGGCGGGGGTCCAAACTCTTTGACCCCCTCATAAGTTAACTACTATTGATACTATAACCCGGCTACTTATGACTGTATCCCTGCTGACTCAGACTACTTAGCCGAGGGTAACGTCACCGCCAAAAGCGGGGCCTACCACAATACTGCATTAATAACTTAATTCATTATCTTCCAATAATCCACCCTTTTAGGATTGTATCCTTGCTGACTCAAACTACTGGGGTGAGGGTAACGTCACCTTCAAAAGAGGGGCCTACTACAATAACTAAGATAATCTCTTAATTATGTGCAAAAGTGCGGAAGTAATCAAAGGTTATACTAGATACGAGTCGGAACCAAGTGATTCATCTTGTCTATCTGTTTTTTTTTCTTTTATTTTTATTTTCAGCATTTTAGTTAGTTTTTATTTTTCCTAGTTTTAACATTTTTCTAAACTTTTATTTTGATTAGACGTTGAGGATAAACCGGTATTAAAAGCTCTTGTGTCCTTGGACGACCTCGGTATCTTACCAACGCTATACTACACTCAATGATGGGTGCACTTGCCCATATGTGTGTTTAGTGTTAGTGAAATATCGTGTTTTATAAATTTAAAACTTGGCTAAAATAAGTGTTAAAAAGGGCTTAAAATATACACCTAAAAATACGACACTTCACACGCATCACCCTGCTGACTCAGACTACTTAGCCGAGGGTAACATCACCTTCAAAAGAGGGGCTACTACAATAACTAAGATAATCTCTTAAAAAGTGCAAAAGTGCGGAAATAATCAAAGGTTACACTAAACACGAGTCGGATCCAAGTGATTCATCTTGTCTATCTGTTTTTATTTTTATTTTATTTTTCAGCATTTTAGTTAGTTTTATTTTTCTAGTTTAAAAACCTTTTTTCTAATTTTTGATTTGATTCGACGTTGAGGATAAACCGGTATTAAAAGTTCTTGTGTCCTTGGACGACCTCGGTATCCTGCCAACACTATACTACGCTCACGATGGGTGCACTTGCCCATATGTGTGTTTGGTGTTAGTAAAATATCATGTTTTATAAATTTAAAACTTGACTAACGTGTAAAAAGGGCTTAAAAATATACTTAAATATATATCACACCACACGCGCATCAGTAAACCCAATCTGGCATACCGTACCCGGTACCGTCAGGATCAGGTGCTCCTTGGTGCACTACTTGGTAGCTGCTCTGACACTATCTAGCCACTCGTTTCCTCTGCCAAAACGTCTCGCCATCTCTTTACTCGTCTTACAGAAAACTACGCCAGCGTCTCGAGGTCCAGAATCATATCCCTACGGACCAAACTCGCCACCACCAACAAAGGCAGCCGACCCGTTGCTGATTATCTCCACGAAATGAAGGCTATGGCGGATGAATTAGCCTTGGCGCAGAAGCCAATCGATGATGACGACCTTACCATTCATATTCTCGCTCACCTCGGTGAAGATTACAAGGATGTAGTTGCTGCCCTAAAGACTAGAGACACCACATTTGCCTTTTCTTACCTATATGAAAAACTCGTTGACCATGAACGGTCCTTGTTGGAGGCCAAACCTAGTGAGCAACTAATAACCTCTGTTAATTTCACTCAAAGGGCTGGCCACACTCAATCTCAGCTAGGCCAAACTCTCACAGGCCATTTACAAGCAATAGAAACCAAAACAGGCCCAATACCTTTGGCCCAAGAAACACCAATAATGAGAACAATGGTCAATCTACATATTTTAGAACTAATCGTGACAATTTTTTCTGTCAATTTTGCAATATTCCTGGGCATGAAACCAAGGATTGTCGAAAGTTTGCACAGTTCCAACAACAAAACAACCTTGCCTTGGCTCAAGCACCAAGGAACCCGACCGTCAATGTGTCCATGGCAAACTCTCCACAACACACATCATTGAAAATGTTTGATAGTGGCGCCACTGACCATGCCACACCCGACCAAGCATTTTTACACAACCTATCTAAATATGGAGGACCCGATGAGATCGTCCTCGGCAATGGTAACACTCTTTCCATTTCTCATATCGGTCATGCATCGATTCCCACTACATATCGCCCTTTAAAGTTGTCTAATGTCTTACTTGTTCCACGTTTGTGTCATCATCTTCTTTCAGTTGCTAAACTTTGCAAGACTAACCACGTTTCCGTTGAATTTTTTCCTTTTCATTTCTTTGTTAAGGATCTTCACACGGGGCGCCTCTTATGCGCGGGGTGAACATTAACGATGTTTACTATGCATATCATACTCCTTCTCGTTTGCAACTCAATTCAAGCACAAAGACATCGGACTCTCTTCTCTCATGGCATCACAAACTTGGACACCCATCTATCAAAGTTCTAAGGCGTTTACTAAATAGTCTAGGACTTGATTATAATAATGTGTCAACTAATCTCTATCATTGTGATGTGTGTTCCTTGAATAAAATTCATAAACTACCTTTTGGCGAAAACTCATTTAAAGTTTCCAAGCCACTTGAACTAGTCTACTCTGATGTATGGGGTCCCGTAAAATTTTAAAACGATGGCTATGAATACTATGTCATATTTGTTGATTTTTATTCCAAATATACATGGTTTTACCCCATTAAAAGAAGATCAGATGTCTCCACATTATTTCCAATTTTCAAAACACTTGTTGAAAAAAAATTTAACCCCCCCCCCCCATCTCTCTCTTTTCGGACAATGGGGGCGAATACATTGGTCTCCGCACTTATCTCCAACAAAATGGTATTTCTCACTTCACCACACCGCCACACACTCCAGAGCAAAATGGAATGGCAGAACGTCGACACCGGCACATTGTTGAAACCGAGCTATCACTATTGTATCCTGCCAACCTATCATTCCCTTTTTGGTCTCATGCATTCCAAACGGTGGTTCACCTTATCAACCGATTACCAACAAAAAATTTAGACTTTAAATTACCATTCAAAAAACTTTACAACACTCCACCCATATACACCAAACTCAAATCCTTCGGGTGTCTATGCTTTCCTTGGCTTCGTCCGTATGCGAAATTAAAAATTCATCCTCGCTCAACGAAGTGTATCTTCCTTGGATATTCTTCTTCTAAGTCCGCCTACAAATGCTACGATCCTTCAACCCATCGCTTCTATCACTCCCGTCATGTGGAATTCATCGATCATATCTTTCCCTTCTCCTCTAACGGTTAATCACACGATACACTACCTCCACCGAACATCTTTCTTGGCCCATCTACATCTACCATCATTCCCTCTCCCCACTCAGCCCAATCCATCCAACACGGGCCAACACCTTCCCTCCACAAACCCACCTCCCACGGCCCAACACTCCTCTCGCCCTATAAACCAAACAAATCACCTGCACTCCTCTTCCACGTCTAACTTGTCACACCCCAACCGATGGTGGAAACATCGGGATGAGATGAACAAATTGCTCAAAACGTCATAACACTAAAGTGACAATAGTTTTAACTTAAATTTTCATAGCAATGCTAAAAATGTCATACAAAGATTCAAATAAGAACAACATTGTTTCAAACATAACATAAAAATAGTTGTTTAGTCTAGGTGTGTTTCTAAGTCCACCTAAATCTCGTTTCTTCACTTAGCATCATCTCGTCTATCAACCCGCAACATGTATTAAAATATGATCAACAAAAAGTTGGCGAGTATACAAGTTTTCATACATAACATAAAATGGATTAAAAGTTTAACACGCTCATATCCAACATGAATAACATAGATACAAGTTACTAATATGCTGAAACGGTGTACTATATGTTCAAACCCAAGTATACAACGCAAATTTGCCTATCCCAAGAGATTAGCGGGAGGTTAACATGTTTGACTTAACAATACCCCAAGACTAATGGGCGGTGCGTTAATACTATAACGTTATAATTCTTAGAGTAGGCTAGCAAAGTTAATGAGCATATATTGACACAAAAGTTTACATAGCATACGATATTAACAAGCATCATATAGTTTCATGTTTAAACGTGGATCGAGTGTGATTAAAATAGTTTCAAGTGTTGTGTTTTGTATAACATACATGTTGCACCCAAAGTGTTAAAAAGTAAAATGGGATCGAGTATACTCACGGTTTTGCAAGCTTTCCACTTGGTAATTCCGCGAGTGTTTGTTGGTTGATTAGAGTAGAGCACCAAGTCCTTCTACACGAAGAAACATAGGTGTATGAGTATTGGATGTTAACGGAGGATTAAGGATTCAGAGTTTAAAGTACATGACAAAGTAGACATATGAAAAATAATCATCTAGCACATAATACTTGTTTTGACACTATGAAACCCAAAAGGGTTAGAATGTTTTCATGGGTTAAAATACCTATTAGAATCATAACAAGTTATTAAGGTGTTAGATGATGTAACTTAACATTTTGACAAATGACCACTAGGTCATCATCAAAGGTTTGGTTACTTGGATATTATACATATTATAAGTTACTAGTCCAATAATTCAACAAGAACATCATATAAGTCATGCATGAGGTAGGAAGATAAATCTTCCATTTAGGTACCTCTTTGGTATTCACCACTACACATGTTGTCATAAACAACAAGGAGGGTCATGAACATACATTGAGCAATGAAATACATACTATCTAACTAAGAAAACATCAAGTGATGTGTGGATTTGAAGGTAGGATAGCCCAAGCTAACCATATAATCACACAACTTCAAGTTCAAGACTTGTTCATCACTTGCGAGTTAAAACTCTATTAAAACAGAAAGTTTTTGAGGATTTAACCTCTGGATTTACATGTCACAACCTTGTTTTTAAGCTCACATAATCATGGTCTTGATTAGTGGCATAAGGACTTAGGATTGTGTTGAGAAATCTCAAGTTTAAGGAAGTTTAACAAGTGTTTAATCAAAACAGAAAGTTTTCTTACAATTTGGACCTTATTTGGTTGATGTTCCAGCCTTGGTTTTCCATGGAAAACCTGTGGAAACATAGCTAAGGTTGTTCCAAGTGCAAAGAAAGAAGAATCAATGAAAAAGATGAAGTAAAGTGAGGTTATGCTCACTTTTGTACTTGCAACGAATCTGACTTTTGCTACTGTTTTCAGCTGAATTTGGAGTGATTAGAGAGTGTTTAAGTGAGTATGCAAAGTGAAAATGTGTGGAGGAGGCTTGGGCTTTACAGGAAATAATTAGGGTTGGTTGTTGGTGCCATTTAATGCAAGAAACACACATAAAACACACCAAAATTGGCCCAATCCCGTAGCTGAATTAGGAGTCTGCGGATCAGACTAGCTCGCGGGCCGCGAGCCATGTTGAGGGGCGAGTCACGACCGGTGAGGCCCATGGCTGATGAAATTTAGTTGATTTTTGGAAAATTCAACCCCTATACTTTCATATCTTTAGGTTTTAAGTTATTTTCAAGGTGTTTTAAGTATAAAGGACCATGTCTATGGCATGTAATGTATTTAAATCATAAAAGGAAATATAAACAAGTATAAAGACGTATGTTTGTCGAGATTAAGTGTCGTATTCGCATAAATTGAGCATATGAGTCGTGTGTTTGCAATTTTAACGTATTTTAAACGAATTGTGAATAAAGTATCATGTGTTTAAATAATTCAAACGTATGAACATGTATGAAATGTGTATAACATGAATGTAATGAAATGCGAATTTTATAATGATCCAAGTCTCGGATTTTACAACCATTACAACGAAAAGATGAATATAAGAACACAAGACTTCCAAAAATAGAAATACAAACAACACTTTCTAATTATGGAAAGTACGAAAAAGCAGGGCATTACACAACTCCACCACCCCATCGACATCTCAACACCTTTCACCCGACTCTTATCCCATGCAATCGGGCTCCTCTTCCACATCGGCTCACTCCACTCCATCCAACATCGCATCCTCACCCACACCTATCCACACCGACCCTTCCACCTCTCCAATGCCCTCACCCGATACCTCCCTCTCTTCCCCTCTAGCTTCCTCACCATCTAATACCACATCCGAAACCACAAACTCTCATCCTGCCTCTGCTCACCCTCAAAGGCCCAGCAAACCCAACCCAAAATATTACAACCAAAATCTTGTAAATCACACAACCCTTCATCCCCTCCCACCGACACTTGAACCCGCCACTCACACTCAAGCCTTTAAAGATCCACAGTGGCGTCAGGCTATATATTTAGAGTTTAATGCCCTTCTCCAAAACCAAACATGGCAACTTGTCCCCTCTAGCTCCCACACTCCAATTGGGTGTAAATAGGTCTTCTGTATCAAACGAAAACCTGATGGCTCTATTGATAAATACAAAGCACGACTCGTTGCCAAAGGTTTTCACCAACAACATGGAAAAGACTACTTCAATACCTTCAGCCCCGTTACCAAACCTATTACCATTCGCACCATCCTTTCCATTGCTCTATCGAAAAATTGGCCACTTAAACAACTTGATTTCAACAACGCATTCTTGCATGGTACTCTACACGAGGATGTATACATGTCCCAACCACCGGGATACATTAATCCTCAATTTCCCAAACACATATGCAAGCTCAAAAAGTCCCTATATGGCTTAAAGCAAGCACCTCGGGCTTGGTACAATGAGCTAACCAAATTTCTCCTTCAATTTGGTTTTCGAAAATCTTTGTCCGATCCTTCGCTCTTCATCTATCAGGACAAAGGTGTCACCTGCTATTTCCTGGTTTATGTTGATGACATTGTCGTCACCAGTAACAACACATCCTTTCTTGATCGTTTCGTCCATGCCTTATGTGACAACCGGTAATTTACGCCCTTAATTACGTGATTAACAGGTGATTAACGCGATAATAAATAGTGATTGCAGCACAAATTAACTTAATTAGGCCTTTGGAGTGCCTAGGAACGCTTATTCGACTCTACAGTACGCGTTTGAAGATTCGCGTGGCATCTGCGGAACATCAAATGACAACGGACTGAAACCGTGCAGAATACTGACAACGCCGACAAGTACAAATCTTATACGAGTAATTTTGTGTTTATAAATGTAGTTTTACAAATTTATCGTGCTTCCGAACGACACAAAACACAGACACGTACGAAAAACGCGGAAACAGTAACGCACCGACGATCAACGACGGAACTGACGCACTGGACTCAAATTTCGTCTCGACATTGAAATATTTGGTTTCGTCTTCGAATTTTAAATACCCATAGTCGAAACTGGATCGAGAAACGGTTCAGAACAGCAAACGACGTAATTTTTCACAATTTTTATCGTGAACAAAGAATAAAGGCACGAACGTCTTCCGGCACTATTATATGTATTTTAACTCTAAAATAACAATTTAAGACGCTTTACGACGCGCGGGAGCGAAGACGGGCCTTCAAAACGAGATCGGGCTACTTTAAACGCGAGATTTGGGCTTGTGGGCCTTGGGCCCAAGGCCAAAGCCCATTATTAAATCATTAGTATATAAGGGGCTGTAACCCCCCTTGAATTCTCCTGGTGCAGAAAACAAAAACTCAAACCAAACACACACCACGTTTCTCTCTCTCTCTTCGGCGAACCGTGCGGCGGCGGAGCCGCCGTAGGCGGCGGCAGTCCGGCGAGATGCCGGGGGTCACTTTTCCGGCCAAACACCCCCCTCCCTCCTTCGACCTTCTTGATTTCCCGACAATCCAAACATCGAACACCCCCACCCCCTGCTTCTTGTTCGGTCACCAGAGAAACCACGGACCGCCGGTTATTACGTTTATCCGAAGGTCCGTTTCGACACCTACAACCATCGTCAACAGCAGCCCCCCCCCCCCTCTGTTAATGATTAACGGCTGCCACCACCAGCTGGTGGTGGCGTGCGGCGGTGCGACCAAAGAGAGAACGAGAGAGAAAGAGAACCGATGGTCCTTTACTCGGACCGGTGGTCTTTGTTTTTATCCGACGGATTTCGCCATTTTTCCGGCGGTCTTTGTCTCGATCTGGTGGTCTTCGTTTCTGTCCAACAATCTCCGGTAAGTCCATTCTTTTTTTTTTGTCTCCTGTCGATTTTTGAGATGATGATTGTTGCTGATTTGTTCAAGATGATGATGTGCTTAATTGGCTGATGATTATGTCCGGGTCAGTTCACGGCCAGTTCGGTTCGGGTGATGCGGCACGGTTCGGCTCGGGTAACTGTTTGGAGCCTCGGGTCAGATTGGTTACGGGTGCGAGTCTTGGTTCGGCACGGGTCAACCGGTTCGGGTCAAGCGGCTCGTTCAGACGGTTCGGTTCATGGTTCGGGTTGACTCGGTCAAACCGAGTCAACTCGGTCAACTCGGTCAACTCAGACCCGGTCAACTCAGTCCGCGGTTCGACGTGAGAGATTTGCTAAAGATTGACGATACGTTTAATATTTACGCAATTTTAATTCTTTTGTGAACGAGCTCGAACCGATTCGTTTATAATTCAGTTACGTTTTATTTTGGTCGTGTTGATAAAACTTTATAATATATATTGTTTGAATGGATTGAATTATTGTTGAGTTTGATAAAATACGACAACTTTTTATTGTCGGGTTATTCCAAAAACAAAGGAAACTCTGCCCGTTTTTTTTCGAGAAAATCCGTAATATACAACGCGTTTTATCATAAAATAAAACCTTTGGATTCAAATATTGTTTTATAAAATTTCTTACGACGACACTTTACAACTTACAAAAACGACGATGAAACAAACTATTATACAAAGTAAATATAGTTATTATATTTAAACTCAAATCTTTTTAAAAATAGATATATTTTATATATTTATTTCAAATAACGGGCAACACGAAATCGTTTATACAATACATATAGTTATGTATTCATTTCTAAATATCAAACAACACGGATTTGCTTTTATAAAAATAAATATAGTATATATTTATTTTAAACATGCAACGACTCGATGAAATTTTTATAAAATAAATATAACTTTTATATTTATTTCAAACGCCTAAACGGCATATACACATATTTTGATAATTTTCATACAAGATGCGATATATAATACAAGTTTATTATATATTATTTTCATACGAATATCCCTATATATCAACAAACGACTTCACGAGGCGACAAAGTTTAGCTTAGTCATTTTCGTTAACTTAACAACTTAACCGTCGAATCGTTCGGTCAACGATCCGGTAGAGCTCGATAACACGTAGATTAGTTACCGCATTATTTCGAAACTTATTAGATATTCCATGTTAGGAAAATTGTAGAATGCACGCTAGCGAGTCTCGTCTTGGAAACGACATCACGAAGTCGTATTTAGCTAGCTTTGCACAGGAATATTCAGGTGAATTCATAACCCCACCTTTTTACAGTTTTACATTTTTCTAAATGTTTTCGGGGTGGAAAGACATGCACTTTTTGCAAAGCATATAAGAATTACATATATCTAAACCATTTTACAAGCAAGTTTTAACTGACACAAATGGTTTACGAAAAGCTTATGTTTTATACCGGTTTTTCAGACAAGCGTATTTTTCGAAAGATGCATACACACGAGTTCTAGTTTTCTAAACTATGGGAAAATACAAACACAAGAGTTACAAGATACAAATATTACAATGTTTATAAATGGTATGATACATAAACAAGAAGCACTCTTGGTGATCACTAGTACCAAGTATGATGCGTTTTGAGGAATGATACGAGAAATCGTGTCACGAATAGGGTACCATAAGCACCATTAATCGTTTACATACTTTGACCGCAGAACAAAAGGTTAGATCTAACGGGTGTCCGGGCAGCCACACTCTCGGTGAACACTAGTACCGAGTAGTGCTTTTGTGTCTCCGTCATGAATCAACAACTAGAAAAATGCCTATGGTTTGGTGACTTCCTATGTCGTGTCACATGTTAATGGCCTTGCAACCCATTAACTACACAAGAATACTTTATTTTACAAGAATACGTTATTTCACATGAATACTTGATTTACACAAGAAAACATGATACATACACGAATACTTGATTTATACAAGATACATATAGAAAGACTTGATTTATACAAGATACATACAGAAAGACTTGATTTATACAAGATACATACAGAAAGACTTGATTTATACAAGATACATACCATGTTCTCATACAAAGTTTCCGTATAACATGACAAGAAAATGATTTTAAATTCGTTTTCTCAACAATACTTCAAAAACCGGTTATTCAAAAAGATTTATTTCAAATCTTTTACAAACAAACTATGAACTCGCTCAACTTTATGTTGATTTTTCGCATGTTTCTTTCTCAGGTTGCATTTCAGAAATTATGGCACGATTGGAATAGGAGAACCATTGAGGATTCGAGTACTTAGTGGGCGTTCGTTTTCTAGAAGTCTTAGCTTATTTGCTTCCGCTGTGCAATGAAGATACCAGTCCAGTCACGCCAATGATCTGATATTTCGGGGTGTGACAGATTGGTATCAGAGCTATAGGTTACAGCGAATAGGGCTCTCTGTAGAGATACCTAGGCTCTAACCTCATATTTCTCTGGGGACTTAGATTATTAAAACGTTGAATACATACAGAACGCATAGTACTCGAATATGGTCTCCAACCGTGGCCGAAAAACAAACAGTCAAAATTTTGTTTTCAAACATACGCTAAAGTGGTGTTTTACACACGGTAACAAAACAGTCGCATACAGTACACAAAACTCTGAGAGTTTAGAAAACATGCATTTAAGACCTTCGGAAACTTATGTTGAAGTTCATTAAAGGTCATCACGTAGGAACCGCGAATATTAACTCGGGCACACACTATTATCCATATTGTCTATGATATTTTGACTTCCCAAGCAGGCAGCCTACGCATAACGAAACGCTAGTGCACAGGTATAGTGTAAAACTTAAGCTATACATCAACGAAGGTTGAAGTACGTCACATACGACTTTTGAGGAAGCGGCAGTTGGCACGTGGTCCTGCAAACGACACGAGTCATGCTAAGAAGAAGACGCATGTCTCCGCATTCCCCCTGACGCAATAACGACGAATACGCTATGTTCGACATTCCGTGGTAATGTCCCTTAACAACCGGTTATCACATGCAACCCCAGGTAAAGTCCTTAAATTTCTTTTATTGAAATTTCGACTTTCACATTTACTGAGTAGATTCTCGTATCCCTACTCCTCTTGATGGTCATTGTATCACGATCATTTCTTTCAGTATAGCGAATATTCAATTGATTCATTCATATGTTACGCATGCATCGTTTGTTACGCATGTGGTTTCGTTTCAAATAAGCGTTTCATCAAAGTTCAAATATTATTTCGCTAAATCTAATTATTGATCCGTGATTCGAATGACCCGCATTATTGTAATTGTTGGCTTCTTTGTTATCAGGTCAACACATTTTCTTGAAATTTCTTTTCTTTTCAAGTCACATACATGCTTTTTCGTTGTGACCATGCCGAAAGTTTTCTTGTCAATACATGTACTTATTATCGGCTTGCGCCGAAACCAAGATTCAATTGCTTGAAACTTGTTCATTACGCATATTCAATTCAACACACCATATGATGTATTGAAAGCATCATATTCAAATTCGTATTACCAAGTGTTTCATTTGTTTCGAGTTGTAGTAGATTTGTTTGGTCTACGACTCCATTAAGTCATTTGTCGATTTCGACACCTTGTGGTGTCAGTATAAACTTGTAGCTTGGGCTAATTATGATTGAGCATTTGATACAAAACACGGGTGATACTTGGTCAATCACCGCTATTATTGAATTGTTTCACTCACTATGACACCTTGTAGCGTCGGTAGAACTTGCAGCCTGGGCTGATCATGATCGAGCGTTTCATGCAAACTATTACAATTGAGCTTGTTGAAATCTAAATTCATTTATTTGATGCAATCTTTTCTAGAACTCATTTGCATATTGTGATACGTCCTTGAATTCACATCATTCGAATAAGTCTTGATTCTATTTCATGATCGTTCACTTTGGTACTAATCGTATTTTCTACGCATAACGTAACTCTAAGGAGTTAACGTAGTCTAAATTTAGAGGACGAAATTTTATTAACACGGGGAGAATGTGACAACCGGTAATTTACGCCCTTAATTACGTGATTAACAGGTGATTAACGCAATAATAAATAATGATTACAGCACAAATTAACTTAATTAGGCTTATGGAGTGCCTAGGAACGCTTATCCGACTCTACAGTACGCGTTTGAAGATTCGCGTGGCATCAGCGGAACATCAAATGACAACGGACTGAAACCGTGCAGAATACTGACAACGCTGACAAGTACAAATCTTATATGAGTAATTTTGTGTTTATAAATTTAGTTTTACAAATTTATCGTGCTTCCGAACGACACAAAACACAGACGCGAACGAAAAACACGGAAACAGTAACGCACCGACGATCAACGACGGAACTGACGCACTGGACTCAAATTTCGTCTTGACATTGATATATTGTGATATATTTGGTTTCGTCTTCGAATTTTAAATACCCATAGTCGAAACTGGATCGAGAAACGGTTCAGAACAACAAACGACGTAATTTTTCACAATTTTTATCGTGAACAACGAATAAAGGCACGAACGTCTTTCGACACTATTATACGAATTTTGACCCTAAAATAACGATTTAAGACGCTTTACGACGCGCGGGAGCGAAGACGGGCCTTCAAAACGAGATCGGGCTACTTTAAACGCGAGATTTGGGTTTGTGGGCCTTGGGCCAAAGCCAAAAGCCCATTATTAAATCATTAGTATATAAGGGGCTGTAACCCCCCCCCCCCCTTGAATTCTCCTGGTACAGAAAACAAAAACTCAAACCAAACACACACCACGTTTCTCTCTCTCTCCGGCAAACTGGTGCGGCGGCGGTCCGGCGAGATGCCGGGGGTCACTTTTCTGGCCAAACAGCCCCTCCCTCCTCCGACCTTCCTGATTTCCCGACAATCCAAACATCGAACACCCCCACCCCCTACTTCTTGTTCGGTCACCGGAGAAACCACGGACCGCCGGTCATTACGTTTATCCGACGGTCCGTTCCGACACCCACAACCATCGTCAACAGCAGTCCACCCTCTGTTAATGATTAACGGCTGCCACCACCAGCTGGTGGTGGCGTGCGGTGGTGCGACCAGAGAGAGAACGAGAGAGAAAGAGAACCGGTGGTCCTTTACTCAGACCGGTGGTCCTTGTTTTTATCCGACGGATTTCGCCGTTTTTCCGGCGGTCTTTGTCTCGATCCGGTGGTCTTCGTTTCTGTCCGACAATCTCCGGTAACTCTGTTCCTTTTTTTTTGTCTCCTGTCAATTTCCGAGATGATGATTGTTGCTGATTTGTTCAAGATGATGATGTGCTTAATCGGCTGATGATTTTGTCCGGGTCAGGTCACGGCCAGTTCGATTCGGGTGACGCGGCACGGTTTGGCTCGGCTCGGGTAACTGCTTGGAGCCTCGGGTCAGATTGGTTACGGGTGCGAGTCTTGGTTCGGCACGGGTCAACTGGTCAACCGGTTCGGGTCAAGCGGCTCGGTCAAACGCTTCGGTTCGTCGTTCGGGTTGACTCGGTCAAACCGAGTCAATTCGGTCAACTCAGACCCGGTCAAATCAGTCCGCGGTTCGACGCGAGAGATTTGGTAAAGATTGACGATACGTTTAATATTTACGCAATTTTAATTATTTTGTGAACGAGCTCGAACCGATTCGTTTATAATTCAGTTACGTTTTATTTTGGTCGTGTTGATAAAACTTTATAATATATATTGTTTGAATGGATTGAATTATTGTTGAGTTTGATAAAATACGACAACTTTTTATTGTCGGGTTATTCCAAAAACAGAGGAAACTCTGCCCGTTTTTTTTTCTCGAGGAAATCCGTAATATACAATGTGACAACCCTCAAATTTACATGTAACCGTACAATCTATTATTGCTAATTAAAGTACTTGATGACTGTGCTGGATCATTTAACTGCTCTCTGATTTCTGTGTTATGCTTATATGTATTTGTTAACATACTAATAGTATACAGAAAAGTTACTAAATAGTCCGGTATGCCTTCCTGAGTGTTGAAAATTAAAAACGTTACAAATATATATATATATATATATATATATATATATATATATATAGGACGCTTTACGGATTAGTTAAGCAGTTTAACGGAACAGTATCGAACCAAACAACCGGACTTTACCCGGAACCTAAAAAATATTGTCAATGACATTGTTTTCCTTTTCTGAGCTAGTTAGGGTCCCCAAACACCCTAACACCCGTTATATTACATAACACACTAGTAACTAACTTAAAGTTCTAATTGACATAACTAGTTACTAACTATATGATTGAAATCCAACTATTTAACCCCCCCCCCTAACCGATCGGTCTCCATGTGGGACACACTCCTTACAATCTTGATTATTTTATTAGCCTATGTCCCATATCTAACTTACACAATACACCATGGTTAAAGCACTAATATGGTCTATAAGTATAACCAAGAGATCACAGTTTTCATTTTACATAAACACTCCAACAAAAATTGCTCTCATCTCTCTCCCTCTCCTTACAATCGGCCGAAACCCACACCCACCATCTCACCATCATCAAGCTTTGATCTTGCAATTTCACATATACACAAAGGTGTTAAAGATCACATAAGGAAGCTCGGTGCTTTCGGAAACTCAAGGACCCCTCTACATTTCTTTTATCCACCTTATTTACGTCTTGTTTCTTCCCTAGCCTCGAGCTAGTAGTAAGTGCCTCTAAACATCATCTTGATCTTGTTCATGGTGGTTAATAGTTGATTTAATGGTGAAAATTTGAGAAACACTAAAGAACTTACATTAATCTTAAACATAAAGTGATAAGGGGTGGTAAAGAGAAGTTATGTGTGTAAATCATGTAGATCTTGTGTTGTTATGATTCTTGGTTGATTATCTGATGTGTTGCTGGTTAATATTGATGTTTGATGTTGTTGTGATCACTAAACATGTTAACGGAATCAATCGAACACAATTTAGAATGTTAAAAGCTGATACAGTAGGCTGTTTGGTAATTACATCCAACTTCAGTTGGCTGTAACAGGACCGTAACTTAACGAAAAATGTATTTTCTGAAGTCTAGACTTATGTACTAAGAAATACGGTTCTAATGGCACCGGAATCATAATTTTTGGACTCCGTTTACTATTTTTAAAGTGTCATTTCGTAACAGCAGCTAGAGCAGCAATTTTTCTGCTGAAAATATGCGTTCTGTTTTCAGTCATAACTTGGATCCTGTGTAGAGTTAGATCATGAAACTTGTACTGTAAATGACCACTGATGTATTTGTAATCCTTCCACTGGAATTTCGTAAATCGAACTCTCGATGAATTTTAAATAAATTATTCCGTGGACTGTGGTCAGAAAAAGATAAATCTGAGTTCAGTCCGGAAAATGAATTTTTATAAAATATTGGTAATGAACTGGGCCCCGATATTTTTACACAATAAAATATGGAACATTTAAGACATTCTGTAAAAATTTGGGAATTTTTGGTATAAGTTAACTATTTTATTAAAATGTCCGAAAACAGCCCGGTTTTGAATATTTAAGCTGAAATAACATAAGTTGTAATTTGCGTGTCTAAATGTCGAGTATACTATCTGTGAATGATCTAACATGCTATATGTGTTATGTGCATTATCGTATGTTTGTTTATGAGTGGGGAATGGATGGGAAGTATATATGGGCATAAACAGTTAAAGTAATGCATGCTACGTGATAGATACGTGTGGGAACTATGTGCTCTATTTAAAAATCACTAAATGACTAACTGGTAATCATATTAGGACGTGATTGACCGACCTTGACTGTTAGCTATATTTGAGAATCTAACCGAGCAAACCGAGGTGAGTTCACACACTTTCTAAGGCATGGGATTCCCGGTGGTTTGGGAATGGGTTAAAGAATTAAAACTAAATCTACATATCCCCTTGGGAGGATATGTACGGCCATCCTCCATAGGCAGGGTGCCATTATTAATCCTACGAATTCTCCTTGTGCAGAATACGTACGTTCGTCCTCCTTGGGTAGGACAACAACCTTAAAACTAGCTAGACAAAACTCTATCATGAAGTCCCTCAATTTATATCGACTTAATCACCGAGGCCAATGGCGAGCGGGTCATTAGTTAATAGCGCTATTAGGTTTAACAAACCTCACACCGTGCCGGTCGGACGGGCGTGTACTAATGGGCTATGGCAGACTATCAGTGATGATAGACGCTGATATAGGGCACAACTTATTTGCGTAGTAGTCGATATCATACCGTCTAGTAGTTCACACGGGGAAAGCCCCCACTGATTATGGTTATGGTTTGGGTAATGAAAAAGGAACTGGTTAAACATACTTTCAACTACGGGGTAACCCCCACGACAATTAAGCCAACGAAATTCAAACCACGTTTTTCAGAAACAACTTAAAACTAAACAACCAAACGTGAACTCACTCAACTTTGTTGTTGACTTGTTGTTACATGCCTTACAGGTTGCTAAACGCTTGGAGCTTGCACGAGGAAGGAGTCGTTGTGGTGTACGGACTGTTATGTTCCGTGCTTATTATTTAAACCCTTATGAACTTATTAAACTTGCGTTTTGAACTTTAACTTATAAACTATGGACTTATGCTTTTGGATTTACTTTTATGCTTCCGCTGTATAAACTAAACATGGTTAACTAGCTTTGGTCACCAATCGTATTGTGGTTGGTCTTATTTACTTAATTACGATGTTCAATATGATTGGTGGTTCGATCCTGGTCATGTCACGCCTCCAAGCGGTGATACCCCGCATGGTGGATTTTGGGGGTGTGACATACAACGCGTTTTGTCATAAAATAAAACCTTTGGATTCAAATATTGTTTTATAAAATTTCTTACGACGACACTTTACAACTTACAAAAACGACGGTGAAACAAACTATTATACAAAGTAAATATAGTTATTATATTTGAACTCTAATCTTTTTAAAAATAGATACATTTTATATAATTATTTCAAATAACGGGCAACACGAAATCGTTTATACAATACATATAGTTATGTATTCATTTCTAAATATCAAACAACACGGATTTGCTTTTATAAAAATAAATATAGTATATATTTATTTTAAACATGCAACGACTCGATGAAATTTTTATAAAATAAATATAACTTTTATATTTATTTCAAACGCTTAAACGGCATATACACATATTTTGATAATTTTCATACAAGATGCGATATATAATACAAGTTTATTATATATTATTTTCGTACGAATATCCCTATATATCAACAAACGACTTCACGAGGCGACAAAGTTTAGCTTAGTCATTTTCGTTAACTTAACAACTTAACCGTCGAATCGTTCGGTCAACGATCCGGTAGAGCTCGATAACACGTAGATTAGTTACCGCATTATTTCGAAACTTATTAGATATTCCATGTTAGGAATATTGTAGAATGCACGCTAGCGAGTCTCGTCTTGGAAACGACATCGCGAAGTCGTATTTAGCTAGCTTTGCATAGGAATATTCAGGTGAGTTCATAACCCCACCTTTTTACAGTTTTACATTTTTCTAAATGTTTTCGGGGTGGAAAGACATGCACTTTTTGCAAAGCATACAAGAATTACATATATCTAAACCATTTTACAAGCAAGTTTTAACTTACACAAATGGTTTACGAAAAGCTTATGTTTTATACCGGTTTTTCAGACAAGCGTATTTTTCGAAATATGCATACACACGAGTTCTAGTTTTCTAAACTACGGGAAAATACAAATACAAGAGTTTACAAGATACAAATATTACAATGTTTATAAATGGTATGATACATAAACAAGAAGCACTCTTGGTGATCACTAGTACCAAGTATGATGTGTTTTGAGGAATGATACGAGAAATCGTGTCACGAATAGGGTACCATAAGCACCGTTAATCGTGTACATACTTAGCCACACTCTCGGTGAACACTAGTACCGAGTAGTGCTTTTGTGTCTCCGTCGTGAATCGACAACTAGAAAATGCCTATGGTTTGGTGACTTCCCATGTCGTGTCACATGTTAATGGCCTTGCAACCCATTAACTACACAAGAATACTTTATTTTACAAGAATACGTTATTTCACATGAATACTTGATTTACACAAGAAAACATGATACATACACGAATACTTTATTTATACAAGATACATACAGAAAGACTTGATTTATACAAGATACATACAGTAAGACTTGATTTATACAAGATACATACCATGTTTTCATACAAAGTTTCCGTATAACATGACAAGAAAATGATTTTAAATTCGTTTTCTCAACAATACTTCAAAAACCGGTTATTCAAAAAGATTTATTTCAAATCTTTTACAAACAAACTATGAACTCGCTCAACTTTATGTTGATTTTTCACATGTTTCTTTCTCAGGTTGCATTTCAGAAATTATGGCACGATTGGAATAGGAGAACCATTGAGGATTCGAGTACTTAGTGGGCGTTCGTTTTCTAGAAGTCTTAGCTTATTTGCTTCCGCTGTGCAATGAAGATACCAGTCCAGTCACGCCAATGCTCTGATATTTCCGGGTGTGACGCCTTAAGCCAAAAAATTTCCATCAAAGACCTTGGTATGCTTCATCACTTTCTTGGCGTTGAAGTTATTCCCACACCAACCGGTCTATTTCTATCTCAGCATCGATACATCCAAGATATTCTACAACAGTTCAACATGGATGGGGCAAAAGATGTCTCTACTCCTCTCGGTACCACCAACGTCCTCTCCATTTTTGACACCACACCAGAAGTTGATGCTACCCCATATCACAAGCTTGTCAGCTCACTTCGATATCTTGCATTCACCAGGCCGGACATCTCATTTGCTATCAACAAACTATCTCAATTCATGCACAACCCACGCCAAACTCACTGGCAATCTCTGAAGAGAGTTCTTCGCTACCTAAAGGGCACCATTCATCACGGTTTGTTCCTTAACCGGAAATCATCTCTTGATCTCTCAGCCTTCTTCGATTCAGATTGGGGTGGTGTACATGATGCTGGTCGCTCTACCACTGCATACATCATCTATCTCGGCAACAATATTATATAGTGGAAGTCAACTCGCCAAAATTCGGTCTCTCGCTCATCTACAGAAGCCGAATACAAAGCTTTAGCAAACGCCTCAGCTGAACTTACTTGGACAAAAAATCTACTTCGTGAACTTTGCATTCCCACCAACAAAACGCCATTACTATTTTGCGACAACTCCGGTGCAACATACCTCTGTGCTAACCCTGTTTATCACTCTCGAATGAAACATGTAGCTCTTGACTATCATTTTGTTCGATGAACAAGTTTCAGCAGGCCAGCTGGCCACTTACGAGTCCTTCACATCAGCTCCCAAGACCAACTTGCAGATATGCTTACAAAACCATTATCACGGGCACTTTTCCTACGAAACTGTTCCAATATTGGAGTCTCCGATGGATCCTCCATCTTGTGAGGGCATATAAGGAATACCTAATCAAATGCCTAAACTCATGCCTCCCTCATCATGTCTATACTTTTTTGTATAGCCAATATTTATAGGCAAGTATTTGTGAATAATAGACAATATCAATTTCTCCATTATATATCCGTGGACAAATTACTAAGGGGTGCTGTTGACAAAAGCTTGGCTTTCTGTTTCGGAGAATTCGGTTCCGGGTATAATTTACTTTATATTAATTGTATAAAAATAGATATGTTTAAAAAGTTATGTAATTTTTTTGTTATGGATATTTATAGTATATATTTTTAATAGGTACCAACCATTATTGCGACTATTTTTTGAATCGAATAAACGATTTTCATCACCAAACGTTGGGATGAGATTACTAAAAGAAGAAAAAAGATAGTCTCTCGTCAAAGTGACGTCAAATAAAGCAAGTCATGACCGCCTTCTATGGCCACTACAACAACATAAAGAATAACCCAAAGAGCGACGAAACCGATGCCGACTTGTTGACGTGTACGATGTGTCACACCCTGACTTTTGCGGAAGTGTGGTTATTTGGTGTGACTTCTTAATACCATAGCAATCAATCATAACAATGCTATATGATAAAACCAAAAGTTTTTCATCCAATAATAAAGTTTAGAAAATACCACAATACCATTGTCTTAAAAACATTGACGCCAATTAGTTACAAACCATAACATGTTCAAATGAGATCCCATAGACTCAACAAAAGACTTTAAATAATCCGCAGTTTAGAAACATGTATCCTGTCCAGGAATAGGATACATCCTTTAAACTCTACGACCACGGATGACATCCTTTATTTAACACGCAGCTTGTAGACACATGCATACACCTGCCATATCCGTTTAGTTCCTTGAAATACTTGTAGTTTGAAAAATCAACAAAAGTTGAGCGAGTTCATATGTTCGTTTGTGTGTATGTATATGGCTTTGTAAATGCCATAAGTATGTATGTATGTAAGTCCCTGGTATGTAGCATTAAGGAAAAAGAGATCACCAATGGTTTGCAAGGACATTGATATGTGTGAAGTGATGCAGGAAGACTCAAACCTAGCAGATTTGACACCGGGCTTCCGGTTGTAAGACATAGTCACTACGTGGTCCACTCAGCGGACTTAGGGGTGGGGCTCGCTACACCCGAATAGATCTATCACTCATGTCCCTCGGTCCTACAATGAGGATTGATGGCCTTAAGTTTCCGCCTACCCAATCACATGATCTAAGTAGTATGCCCTCCTTAAGCTAGCCATACCATGTATAAAAATGTCTGTATAATTGTACATGTATTTCACCCCCGAAGTTATGAAACTGAAAACGATTAAGAGAAAATGGGGACATGAACTCACTGTATTGTGTCTTCAGTCTGTGTAACCCAAGTCTCCTCCGCAAACACGACTACCTACAGCGTACTAATGTCTATTAGACGAACGGGTCATGCCATGTCTTAGTATTTATGTTTTTGAGTTACGTTTCTGATATTATTCCAAGTTATAATAATTATATTTAGTTTTGGAATAATTGTTTATACAATATTTCTGTATTAATACTTCTCAAGTATTCGCATTCGTATTTCCTTCCCAAGGATGGGGTATTTCATACATGGTTATCCGTATTCTTGTATTTGTTTATCTAGCCATGTAGTGGCGTCGTATTCCGGTGGGTTAATCCAAGAGAATATATATCTTTAAGTCCCACTTGGAAATAAATAAACTTTATTTTTATTCAAAACAATACAGTCCAAGAAAATATATATATTTTTCCCAAAAATACTATATTTCTTAATAAACCCGAGTAAAAATACTTTTACTTTCCCAAATAGTAATACATTTTCTCTTGTCCTAAAAATATGATATACTTGGTAATACGCACAAAAATCACATTTTCACCTCCTTCGTATCCATATTAACGTTTACCAAAAATATTTTTATAAGAGTATGTAGGATCGTGTACGGACCCGAATGAGTCGTTAAGAGGAGTTTTACTTCGTTTCAGGTGCGGAATAACAAGAAACGAAGGTAGAAACAGCTTATTCTTCACTAATAACACTGATTGTATTGATTAGAACTCGAATACAAGCAGTCTTCACACCGGCAGCACCTCGGTATGGAATCGTACAACTGTTACAAATGATTTCGCTCAGTACCCTATATATAGTGTTGATGATTTCGCTCATATGTACATGTACATATAAGCGAAACCTCAACATGTCCATATAAGCGAAACCTCATGCCAATGACCATATGAGCGAAATTTGCTTCCTAAACACAATATACTTCCTATTTTCTCGTAAATCGTGCCCTAATCTATACAATGCAATCTAAGACTCGATCCAAGACGAAGTCGACAGATGTAGTGCACCAACAGACTCCCCCTCAGATGTTGACGAGTCGTCCATCGAGTCTTTGACAATATCATGTCTTCACTTCTTCAGTCTTGATCAGTCTCTGGGCTTCTCTCTCTCTGTCTTCATCAACAGACTCCCTTTAACAGTATCTGCTAGAATATCTTCAGACTCCCCCTCTCGATTTGCTGGCATTTCTTTGTTCTTCAGCAATATCTGATACAGGATCGTTTTCTGGCTTTCACAGGTTCAAGATAGATTCCTGTCTTTAACTTTCACCACAGAATTGAAACCTGGTTCAAACTACAGAGTCTTCAATTTCCAGGATCGAAACTTGGCTCTTCAGGAGTCGGAAACCTGGCTTTCTTCTATCAGAGTCCTTAGGTATCGTAACCTGGCACTCTATCTTCAGGTTCAAGATCGAAACCTGGCTAAACCTGCACATTCTTACCCCAGAAATAAATTTTCTAAATTTAACAATTTGTATGCACCAACATGCTGATATAAACAGATGACTCCCTCTCATAAACATGTGCATCAACACCGACTCTCCCTCAGATCATACACACAAGATGAACCACTTGTTGATTTAAAAACATATTTTGACAATTAAGACACACTCCCCCTCACAACAATGTCATCATGTTTAGCACTTGGAATTTTGAGAATCAGCTTTCCAACATCAGTTGTCGAAAATGTTTTTGATTTTTTTCAAAAATTTAAGCTAAAACACACACAAAAAATTTTTGGATTTTTCTGAAAGAGAGTAAATGACACCACTTGAAGAATCAAGAAAATGCAAAAATGAAATATCTACAAACAATATTTTTGTGAGTTCGTGCAAGAGGATAATATCAGTTTTTGACAAGTCACAAGTACCGTTGAGCTTAGTTACACATTAAGAATTAAACAATTCACTTAGATTGCCGATATACTAATCCACTTAAATTCTCACACAAATTTTAACTGATTCAGGATATGAGTTAGATGTTTTAAGGACTTAAACTCATTCATGTGTCCCACCTCTTGAATATACTCCCGTATCCAGATCCCAATATTCAGTCTTACAGGTGAGTATACCACAGATGATATATGTAAGGGGTTAAATTGCGAGGGCCGTGAGAGCTCAGGTCGATACTCCCGTATACGCAGAGAGATGACGGCTTCGACTTTTGGTGGGTCCCTTTTAGAGGATCTTTTGTTTACAACAACAATGACTATCAATTTTATTGTTTCATCAATTTGCTGAGGGCGGCGCTATTTTTCAAGCATGCGGAAAGTATTCTCCGGGGACTAGGTCAGAATTTCCATTCAGCAGAAGTCCCAGGATAATACCCCAGATATCACTGAGCATAAAGACCTAGTATCTCAGAAAGAGGGACCTTTCAAACGAGATTTCAGGGGTTACCTATATATCCAAGTAGTGTTCCCCACGAAATAAGCAAGTTTGAATTTAAGTTTATATCCCGAAAAAGCTTACTAAATGTGTAAAAACCTATCGGCATATCATCAGTGAGACCGTTTAACGCTATTTAAACAATACAATTCTTTAGCATACTGTAATTGTCTACTGATGTACTATCATTTCCTCTTCTTTGACACCAAAACTCATTTTTGCATTTTTTCAATGTTTTTGACTTTTCAAATTTTCTAATGTTTTTGGATTTTCTGAAATTTTTTACTCCCCCTAAAATGCAAACACATTTTATGAAATTTGAAAACAAACTGTACAATAAACTTGACAACCGATATCGAATCGCTTCAAATCGCCATCCACTTGGCATAAATAATCAGAACTCCCCCTTTCACAAAACTATTTTCTCATTATGATTTCAAAACACTTAAGTTTGTTTTAACCAGAATGATTTTTCCGGAAAATAAGTTTTGTTGATTTTATCACTTGTAAGTTAGGGGATATGGTTCATCATCTTGTCAGTTTTTATCAAATGTAGTAAATCAAGTACAATTTAATGTCTCTGATTTACCGTTTGCAATTAAGCAACCTCTGTACCAATTGTAAGAATTACCACTTTTAGGATCACAAACAATACCACTTGTAGGTATGATTAATCAATACCAACTGTAGGAAAGTTACGTCTACATGCATCATTTTATCAATCAGGATGCCGATTCCTGCTTCGCACTTACCAACCTAGAAGCTCCGGCGTAGTCATTCAACCTGTAAAATTTTAACAATTTTAACGACTTTCATACAAACACTTTAAAATATGAATGATGCCGATTCCTGATCCACGATATAAAGTTGGATCTCCGGCATAGTCCTAAGACTTTACGGGAAACAAACTTCCATCCAAGTCTTCTCAGACTTGATGGCTTTCAGTTCTTGCGCAGTAGGATTGTAAGTTGCCTTTTTAGTTGCATAAAAATCTTTAACCCCCTTAGCTTTCCCATTCAACATTTTCCCAAAAATTTTCTTAACACTTCCATTGAATGTTTTCTCGACATCAAACTTAGTATTATCGTTGTAAAACTGATTCGAGATATCAACCTTGCCAACTTTCTGTTTAACTTCTTCAAATTTCAGTGATGGAAACTCATCATCATTCACTGAAATTTTCATCTCAACCTGCAATGTGACCAGCTTCATTGCATTTGTAACAAGTTCTAGTTTCTTTTGAGTGACAAACTACAGTTCCATTCTTCTTCTTTTCAGCAAGAAACTCTTGATTTGACTGTCTCCAGAATGGTTTCTTCTGTTCCTCTTCTACACTTCCACCTGACACAAATTCTGTTTTTGTTTTAGAATTTTTCAAATTTTTAAGATTTTCTGGTGGAATAAATCTAAGACCTTTCTTTTTGTAGCTACGATTTTGGTTTGGTTTCTTTTGAAAACCAGAACTAGAATTGTAACCCTTTTTTCTTGTTTAGACGTTGTTGAACTCTTGAAGTGTACTTTTTAGGTTTTTCAGTAAGATTTAAATCTTTTATTTTAGAAATATTAATTTCTGTCATTTTGAAAACCTTTTTGATCATGTCAAAACGAACACTTCTTATTGGATCGTGTACGGACCCGAATGGGTCGTTCAGAGGAGTTTTACTTCATTTCAGGTGCGGAATAACAAGAAACGAAGGTAGAAACAGCTTATTCTTCACTAATAACACTGATTGTATTGATTAGAACTCGAATACAAGCAGTCTTCACACCGGCAGCACCTCGGTATGGAATCGTACAACTGTTACAAATGATTTCGCTCAAGACCCTATATATAGTGTTGATGATTTCGCTCATATGTACATGTACATATAAGCGAAACCTCAACATGTCCATATAAGCGAAACCTCATGCCAATGACCATATGAGCGAAATCTACTTCCTAAACACAATATACTTCCTATTTTCTCGTAAATCGTGCCCTAATCTATACAATGCAATCTAAGACTCGATCCAAGACGAAGTCGACAGATGTAGTGCACCAACAGAGTATTTCCCGGAATATTTCGTAAGTTACGTTTTATTGTTCGAATTCACAATATTAAATGTGTAACTTATATTTCATTCCTTGTGATTTTTGGTATTATTTTGGAGTTGTAATTGTGATAGGGTTTTGATAAGTTATGTTATTATTTGCCCTAAAATAATGTAACTAGTTCGCAAATCGAACAAGTATTCACACAAGCGTTTTAGTATAAAATATACACTCTAAATATATATTCATCCGCTTTTATTTGCGAAAACCCACCTCCGTCACTTTGAAATATTGTAACAAAGCTTATGGCGAAGTTTACTTCCTAAAAACAAAGTTAAACGCATTTGTAAACACTTGTTAGAAAATAATTTTCTAAGTCTTGGGATTTTTAGAAATTTCGTCAGAGTTTCCTTTGTAAACGCAGGTCCCCATGCTATATAGCATATCATTTTCTTTTCAAAACAAATCAACAATCAATCCTTAAACAATTTTGCATTATCAAGAGCAAAAACTACATGCGTTTCATATTAATCGTGAAATTGATTTATCCCGAAAACGCGTAGTAACTTGGTAAAGCGTTTAGTGGACTTAGTTACCTTCCAAAGCGTATTTATTTCTTTAAAAATCCTTTTCTCACAAAAGTTTAGTGTTTACAACTTGTAAATAATTTTTACAAAAAAAATAAAACCTTTGAACTCTTCTTGTAAATAAAAGGTTTCTACACTTATGTTAGCTCTAAAATGGTGTAAGTGTATGTACAGGTCATGATTTTCTAAAAGTCGATTCTTGAACTTGGTTTATTTAGAAAAGTCTTTTGCAAAACCCGGATCTACATGATCCTCAACTTACTTTGTTCACTTATTTTTTTCAAGAAAATCGTTTTTATTAAGTTCATGTTTAACTAGAAGGTGGTTATTTTATGTAACACATAACCACTTTCTAACCTTGTGAAATCATGGTTTTAATCATCATTTAACAATATCCATATGGTGATCAACATCACATACCCAATAATCATCATAAAATCAACAACATATTAACTACAATATTTTACTAGCAACATTTCATCTTCATGTATCAACCTTATGTAAACTTTTATGTAAAGCTTCATGTTCATCTTCTTAGTTCTTGTTCTTTAGTGTTTTAAACATACTTATCATGCTACAACCTTTAACTATAAAAACAAGATGAACAAGAGTTTAACAAGAACTTACTACTAGCACAAAGGCTAGGGATGATTCTAGTGAAGAAGATGATGAAAAATGATGGTGAAAAGCAAGAAACAAAGCTCCTTGAAGTTCCACAAGGAATGATGAGGATCTATGGAACCATACTTATAATCCTTTCATCACATATTTTGGTAGCCTCAACAAGCAAAGATCCATTAAAATAATGAAGTAATATCAAGGAAGTATGGTGTGTATATTTGTGGGTCCACTTGGGACCGAAATCGGTTGTGGGGGGGGGGGGGGGGGGTTAATGTAAAATTTTGATGATAAAGGGTAAGTGTTAGTTAGGTTTCTAGTATATCTTACATAGGTTAGTTAGTTGATATTTAGGGGGTGTTAGGGCGAACGGGGATTATGACTAGCTAAGAAATATTGAAACAATGTATTTGGCAAAAATTTGGTGTTCCGGGTAATGTCCGGTTGTTGGGTTAGATATTGTTCCGTTAAAGTGTTTAATTATACCGTAAAGTGTCTTTTATATATATTTTTGTAACGCTTTTAATTCCTGGCACTTAGGAAAGCATATAGGACCATTCTGCCATATTTTTGACATCTTACTAGCATGTTAATGCTGATTTTTTTTGCTGAAAATGCAGAATTCTACACTTAAAGTGTGTTTTAGGCACTTCTCGGCACTATAACTGTCACCTAGTGACGCAGTTTTATGGTCCTCACTTCCCTACACTCCATACTAGTGTAATACCTTATCCCTGTCTCATACTGGCCTCAAAACATTATCTGTCTATGTGCTGGCATTGTTAGCATGTTTCTGAATTATCCGTTTAGTGTGCTAACTGTGCTTTGTGCATCAAGTATGTCACTAAAGTTTGTGTGTAATAAATGGAGTGACTGTATGAAATATGATGCATATGTATGTATGATACAAAAATCATAAAGTAGTTTAAATTGTCAGTTGTAATCAAGCACAGTCATTAAGCACATGATTAAAATTAATTAATTGTACGGATACCTGTAATTGTGAGGGTTGTCACATTCTCCCCCCGTTAAGAAAATTTCGTCCTTGAAATTTGTACTACCTTACCTCCTTAGGGTTTCATTATGCGTGTGTGTATATGAATAATACCGCGGTAGATAATCACTAAACCGAATCAAACCTTATTCATACTAGGTGATTCCAAGAATATATAACAACACGAATCCAATGGTTAAAAGGTATGTGCTTTTAGCATTTGGTGTCGAAGGTACAAGACGTATCGACGTATAGTCTAGTGTAATCCAGTTACAGGGGTTCTACAAAAGAGGAGTTTTGACTAATAAGATCCCTAAACGATCGATCGCAATATGCAAAGAGTTTCCACAAACCATAGCATCCTCTATATGAATTCATAATCAATAACTCGAATGTGATGGTAACACGAAAAACGACCTGTCAACTTCCAAATAAGTAAATGGTAAGGATTAGTGTGTTGACATTCTTAAGTTTCGAAAGTACACCGAATGGAATACAAACGAATTGGTGTATCACTGTCTTGATTCGTAGTTGCATGAGAAATGTTTAAATGACCAGCCAAACAAAAGCATGTTTAGTTTCGTGTGAGACGGTTGACCATGATCAGCACAAGCTGCAAGTTTGTAATGACACCACCAGGTGTCGTAATGACATAATTCAAATATAGTGGTGACTGAACAAGTTCACCGTGTTCGAAGTCAAATGAAGATGTACCGAAACAAGCCTGAAGTTTTGATTTACACAATGTCATTGAGTTTTCAATTGAATATGGAACATCAAGGTATTACTGTCTTTGTTTGAAAGTGGAAAACAATAAATACTACGAGGTATTTAATTTGTAACGAAAGAACCGTTAGGAGGTACACCGTGCTATGAAATGAATCTATGTACCATTGCCTTAAAACACAACTGTGTAGAGACTGCTTTAATTAAAAAGTACAAGACAGATTTAGAGCAAATTAGCAAATAATTTAAATCCGTGTATGAAGTGGGTAACCAAATTAGCGCAAGCTCCAATTTCGTGAAAGTATTACCGTAAGGTATCGAAATAAACAAATGATTTAGTGGGGTCGTAGACCAACCAAGCCCACTACGACTCGAAACAAAAGAACCTTTGCAAAATGTTTGAGTATGATGCTCTCAACACATCATATGGCGTCTTAAATTGAATATGTGAAATGAATAAGTTCAAGCAATTGAACTTAGTTTCAGTGTAACCCGACAATAAACGTATGTATCAACACAGGAAATCTCGGCATGGTAACAAAAATAAACCATGAATATAATTTGAAATAAAATAAGTTTCAAGAGAGTGTGTTGACTTGATAGCAAAAGAGCCAACATTTACAATAATGTAGGTCATTCGAATCACAAACCAGTAATTTAGATTTAGCAACATAATATTTGAACTTCAATGAAGCGTTTGAAATGAAACCGCATGCGTAGCAGATGGTGCATGCGTAACATGTGAGTTTTCAAGTAATGAAACAATGAGTGTTTGCTAAAATGGAGAAACGACCAAGTATTCGAAGCAAATGAGTGTTCGCTCTCAGCGAAGAAAATCAACGTGATGCAACTACAAATCAGGGGAGTAGAGACGCAAACATCTACTCGCTAGAAGCAAAAGTGAAGATTTCAACAAAAGGAGTTTGAGTGCTCTTTGTTTGGTTAACTGAAATAGCATATATGTACGGATAATGGTGTTCGAGTGAGTTAACAGATATGGTTTCTAAGTAACAACCTGTACAAGTTTGGACCTGGGTTCCCAAAGGTCCTATGCATATGTTTTCCAGATCCTCAAGGTTTCGTATTCTGTGTAACTCTGTTTTGTGCATTGCGTAGGAAACACCATTTTTGTGTATGTTTAAAAACAAATTATTGTCCCACAATTTCCCAGTATACTTTATTCCCGAATTCACAGCTAATGACACTCGATCATCGATCAGTCGTGTAGTAGTAGTTGGATCCTCACAGTTAGTTAACTAAGAAATTCGTTAATTCTCAGCAATAGTTACTGACTCTTGTGGGTTAGCTCGTTCGGCTCCAGGTAGTTGATGCTCATTTAAAAATCATCGTCCTTCTTCTTGACGAGCAGAATTGGGGTTACCCAAAAGGGAATTTTGGTCTGTTATCTTCCTTCTCTATCAACTTCTGAGGTTACACTGCCAATCCTTGCATCTCCGAAGGTGTAAGTCGCTAAGGTGCATCGACTACAGGCGCGACGCCTGGAATCAAATTGATGCGAAATTCGACTAGTCGTTGAGGAGATAATTCTGGTAAGTCTTCGAGGACGACTTCAGGATATTTCCTTATCATAGGAATATCTTCGAGTTTTGGTTTTTTGGCTCCCTTGTCCCCGACATGAGCCAAGAAAACAACACACCCTTTACGCAACAATTCATGTGCCTTTAAGCAATTGGTAAATTGTGGAGGCGTATCCTGCTTCATGAGTCAAGATCGTTCCCTCATTTGCCATCGGGATGCGGATATCAATCTTCACTCGATCGCTTGGCAACTAATCCATCCCAATTACCTCGATGAAGCTTCCCAACTCAACTGGTAGTAGAGCAACCGTAAACTTACGCTCTTCGGGTTCTATCTTGCCGTTTTTAGTTACTGCGTTGGCTTCCACTAGCTTTACCTAGCTAGTTCCATCGAGTACGAGTTATCTAACTTACTTGCTACTAACCCAAGTATACTCTCAAACTCTAGAGATGCGAAGCTTAAAATTTGCAATAGTATCTGGCAATACAGATGCATAATGTTGAGTAATATGGAGCGTACCGATACTTGAATTTCTGGCGTGTCTCCCTAGCTCCGGTGTTGGGCTTTTCATCCATGTGCCTTCTTCTTTTTAGGAAATTATTTTCTGAAATGCTTTTTGCTTCCACAGTTAAGACAACCTTGAGCACGTTTTTGTTTGTCACTCGTCCTGCCTGAATAGGTGTCATTGCCGTTGTTTCCTCCGTGATTCTTGCTACCGTCTTGGTCTCTATTACTATGTTCCGTATCTTGCCTACAAGTTTATTTAGGATGCGCCCTCTTGCCACAGTTATCACATTTTCAATATTTACATCGCCCGACATGATATCGCAGACAATTGTCGCATTTAGGTAGGATACCCATGTAGTCTTTTCCCTTTTTGGCCTTCCTCTTGTTACTCGCCCGAGTAATCTTTTTGAAATTTGCGAGCTTTCTCTTGTTATCTCCAGATGACTCTACGGGAGTCTCCTCTTTTTCTTCCATACCGGAAAATTTTCCTAGTCTAACCGCTTCTTCAGTGAGCGCCACGCTTGTGTCGATAGCCTCGGTGATCGTTGAAGGTTTAGACGTTGTTACCAGGATTAGAATCTGAGGTGCCAATCCCCCTATGAAACGTTCAATTCTCTTAAACTCTGGTCCTACCAGGAGCGTAGCAACTTGTGATAACTCGTTAAATCTCTGCACATACTCAGCTATCTTTGGTCCTTCCATTTTCAAGTTCCACAGTTCAGTCTCCAACTTCTGGACTTCTGCCCTAGAGCAATATCTTTTGTGCATCAGTTCCTTCAGTTCGTCCCACGTCAAAGCATACGCAGTAGTCTCGCCCATTGTCTGAACCTGAAGGTTCCACCATGACAGAGCCCCATCTACAAACAGCCCTGCTATGTACGTAACCTGATGTTTTGGGGCGCATTTACTTAGTCGCAAAACATAATCTGCCTTCTCAACCCAACGCACAAAAGCTAAGGCACCCCCGGTGCCATCGAATTCTCGAGGTTTGTGGTCTAAGAACTGCTTGAAGGTGCAGCCTTTGCTGTGTTCGGAGCGAAGGGCCTCGAGTTGTGCAATAGCCTGTGAGATGCGCTCTTGTAGTTCTGCCGCTGTTGTTGGCGGAGGGTTGTTGGTAGCGATGTTTCCTTGTATCGACATCTTCTGAGAGGAAGATCGGTTAGGTCAGGTCTTATTGTTCAGGGAGTGCATATAGTTGTTTCGAGGTCATATGTACATACATGTATTTGATTTTTATATCAGTCAATCAAGCAATAGCATAATCATAGCATAACCAAGTAATTTGGTAATTATGTTTAATGAGAGCATAGTAAGCAAGCACATAGCATTATAATTACAGCACACATATATGGATCAACGATCGTGCTCAACGAAGACATAGCGACTGAGCTTTCGTTGGTCATTGGCCACAAAGTATTGTCGCAGGTTTTATGATTATTGGGCTCTCATTATTCTTCGACCACAATTGTATCGTCTTTCAAAATATATCACATCAAGAGGGACATAGGGTCACCCTACCCTTGCCCAACAAGTATATCAGCGTCTCAAAATCACATAGTCTGAAGTGGTCTTTAAAAGTCTCCACAATCCCGGCTTATCATTAGTGTCTTTACCCAAATGTAATGCAATCCGCATAATCCATAAATCACTATACCAGTGTCTGAGGTGGAGGAGGAAAGAAAAGTAAGCTGTTAACATGCGTGGACTTCCTCCTCGGGCTTGTGTACACGTCGAAGTAATTATCTGCTCTGCCGCTCGACAGTAAAGAAATGAGCATCAGAAACCTGGAAAAGGTGTAATAGCAACGGTTGAGAGCGCAAAAGGAACCTTGATATATGTTGAGGATCAAAGTATGCTGGCAATAAACAGGGTGGAGGATGTGGTATCAGCTCAAGCTCCAAAACTATGTGACTCATATTCTCAAACTGTATCTGATGTTACAGGAGCAACTTATCCCGTGTATAGCTCCATAATGTAAGGGTCTAATTTCAGCATAGTGTATGATAAGGGATGCAATGCCTGGCAAACCAAAAGACACAGGGTCATGATCAAGTAAAGGTGCAGGTTCAGTAGGAGCAACATCAAGCTGTCCCACAAAGGTGCAGAAGCTAGGTCAGGGGCAGTCTCTGGGTCGTGTAACGGTGTGGTGCCTCGAGCAAGTGATAATGCAACAGTCATAACGGCGTCGTCGTGTGTGTCAGTAGTAGAAAGTTGTAATCCGGCCATTTATAAGGCTCTAAGTGTCACAGACTCAAAGGAGTCTGAAATCGAGTGTATTCTAGGCGCAGAGGGTAGCCTGATAACAGAGGTCTCAGATGTGAAATTTGTAATAATGTTCTCGTCTAACTTTCCATCACCATGGATGTCGTCAGGAGGACCATCAATAGCTATGTCCACGTCATCGACTATTCGTCGAGTAGCCACCCTTTGGAAGGAAGGGTTCACATGAGGCGTATTGTCAAGGATCGGAGCCATGGTGTGTTCATTATCGGAATGGCCAGTGATGAAGTGGTCATGGACCGGGACAGGAGTAACATGAGGATTCTTGTCAGAGAAGCCTTCAGTCAGGATAAATCATCCCCAAAAATCGGGTAGCGCGGACTGTTGTAAGTCGTCCTTGCCCTTGGTCAGCATATCAGGATCACTCTCAGTGTCTGACGTAAATATCTCCGGCGCAGTGCAGTCTCAATATTTGTGGCGGCGGCCATAGGGTCATCAATGTTTGACAACCCGTTTTTTTTATCAAAGCGACATGTGTATCGGTACATGGTAGTTATAGTATGTATTTCCATAGTAATCACTATCAGTTAGCGTATGCAAACAGTTTCCACGTATGCACGTTTATCAATAATCAGTAATTAAGCATGTATGTGATAACAATGTAAGCAAGTAATCGTCATAGTCTTCCCCAGACTATCCCACCTAGTCTCTTAGACTGAACTCCCTAGTCTCTCAGACTAACTCCCTGGTCTCTAAGACCAACTCCCTGGTCTCTAAGACCAACTTCCCTAGTCTCTAGGACTAAATCCCTGGTCTCTAAGACCAAACCTCCCAGTCTCTAAGACTAAACCTCCCCAGCCTTTACGGTTGAACTCCCTCAGTTTCTAAGACTAAACCTCCCCAGCCTTTAAGGCTGAACTCCCTCAGTCTCTAAGACTGAACCTCCCCAGCCTTTAAGGCTGAACTCCCTCAGTCTCTAAGACTGAAATATAAATTTTGAAATATGTATTTGTGCCTTTTGTTTGTAAAATGTTTGTGCCCTTGATCTGGACGTTTAGTGTATGCAATGTAAAAATGTTTGAAAATGTTTTCGTGAGAGCCCTGATGATCATAGTCTAGACTCGAGAGGGAATCCTAGTTCTCTATGATCGAGGCTCTGATACCAAGCTGTCACACCCTGACTTTTGCGGAAGCGTGGTTATTTGGTGTGACTTCTTAATACCATAGCAATCAATCATAACAATGCTATATGATAAAACCAAAAGTTTTTCATCCAATAACAAAGTTTAGAAAATACCACAATACCATTGTCTTAAAAATATTGACGCCAATTAGTTACAAACCATAACATGTTCAAATGAGTTCCCATGGAATCAACAAAAGACTTTAAATAATACTAAGTTTAGAAACATGTATCTCGTCCAGGAATAGGATACATCCTTTAAACTCTACGACCACGGATGACATCCTTTATTTAACACGCAGCTTGTAGACACATGCATACACCTGCCAGATCCGTTTAGTTCCCTGAAATACATGTAGTTTGAAAAATCAACAAAAGTTGAGCGAGTTCATGTGTTCGTTTGTGTGTATGTATACGCCTTTGTAAATGCCATAAGTATGTATGTAAGTCCCCGGTATGTAGCATTAAGGAAAAAGAGATCACCAATGGTTTGCAAGGCCATTGATATGTGTGAAGTGATGCAGGAAGACTCAAACCTAGCAGATTTGACACCAGGCTTCCGGCTGTACGACATAGTCACCACGTGGTCCACTCAGCGGACTCAGGGGTGGGGCTCGCTACACCCGAATAGATCTATCACTCATGTCCCTAGGTCCTACAACGAGGATTGATGGCCTTAAGTTTCCGCCTACCCACTCACGTGATCTAAGTAGTATGCCCTCCTTAAGCTAGCCATACCATGTATAAAAATGTTTGTATAATTGTACATGTATTTCACCCCCGAAGTTATGAAACTGAAAACAGTTAAGAGAAAAGGGGGACATGAACTCACTGTATTGCGTCTTCAGTCTGTGTAACCCAAGTCTCCTCCGCAAACACGACTACCTACAGCGTACTAATCTCTATTAGACGAACGGGTCGTGCCCTATCTTAGTATTTATGTTTTTGAGTTACGTTTCTGATATTATTCCAAGTTATAATAATTATATTTAGTTTTGGAATAATTGTTTATACAATATTTCTGTATTAATACTTCTCAAGTATTCGCATTCGTATTTCCTTCCCAAGGATGGGGTATTTCATACATGGTTATCCGTATTCTTGTATTTGTTTATCTAGCCATGTAGTGGCGTCGTATTCCGGTGTGTTAATCCAAGAGAATATATATCTTTAAGTCCCATTTAGAAATAAAAAAAACTTTATTTTTATTCAAAACAATACAGTCCAAGAAAATATATATATTTCTCCAAAAAATACTATATTTCTTAATAAGCCCGAGTAAAAATACTTTTACTTTCCCAAATAGTAATACATTTTCTCTTGTCCCAAAAATATGATATAACTTGGTAATACGCACAAAAATCATATTTTCACCTCCTTCGTATCCCAATTAACGTTTACCAAAAATATTTTTATAAGAGTATTTCCCGGAATATTTCGTAAGTTACGTTTTATTGTTCGAATTCACAATATTAAATGTGTAACTTATATTTCATTCATTGTGATTTTTGGTATTATTTTGGAGTTGTAATTGTGATAGGGTTTTGATAAGTTATATTATTATTTGCCCTAAAATAATGTAACTAGTTCGCAAATCGAACAAGTATTCACACAAGCGTTTTAGTATAAAATATATACTCTAAATATATATTCATCCGGTTTTATTTGCGAAAACCCACCTCCGTCACTTTGAAATATTGTAACAAAGCTTATGGCGAAGTTTACTTCCGAAAAACAAAGTTAAACGCATTTGTAAACACTTGTTAGAAAATAATTTTCTAAGTCTTGGGATTTTTAGAAATTTCGCCAGAGTTTCCTTTGTAAACGTAGGTGCCCATGCTATATAGCATATCATTTTCTTTTCAAAACAAATCAACAATCAATCCTTAAACAATTTTGCATTATCAAGAGCAAAAACTATATGCGTTTCATATTAATCGTGAACTTGATTTATCCCAAAAACGCGTAGTAACTTGGTAAAGCGTTTAGTGGACTTAGTTACCTTCCAAAGCGTATTTATTTCTTTAAAAATCCTTTTCTCACAAAAGTTTAGTGTTTACAACTTGTAAATAATTTTTACAAAAAAAAATAAAACCTTTGAACTCTTCTTGTAAATAAATGGTTTCTACACTTATGTTAGCTCTAAAATGGTGTAAGTGTATGTACAGGTCATGATTTTCTAAAAGTCGATTCTTGAACTTGGTTTATTTAGAAAAGTCTTTTGCAAAACCCGGATCTACATGATCCTCAACTTACTTTGTTCACTTATTTTTTTCAAGAAAATCGTTTTTATTAAGTTCATGTTTAACTAGAAGGTCCTCTTTTCGAATCCCATTTGATCTTGACTAGTACTAGTCTTTTGTGTTTGAGAAACTTGACCTTTCCGTCTTCTATTTGAAGCGGTTTCTCCATGAACTTCAACTTTTCATTTACCTTTATGTCTTGAAGAGGTATTACCAGGGATTCGTCAGATAAACATTTCTTGAGGTAGGATACATGAAATACGTCATGTACCCCGACTAACTCTTCTGGTAGTTGTAAGCGATAGGCAACTGGTCCTATGCGTTGGATTATTGGGAATGGTCCTACGTACCTTGGACTTAGCTTTCCCTTCCTCCTGAATCGAACTACTCCTTTCCAAGGAGAAACTTTCAAGAGTACCCTATCTCCAACTTGAAATTCTAGTGGCTTGCGTCGATTATCGGCATAACTCTTCTGGCGATCTCGAGCCGTTTTCAGTCTTTCCTTGATTTGAGTGATCTTGTCAGTGGTTTCTTGTATGATTTCAGGACCTGATAATTGACTTTCTCCTATTTCTGCCCAACAGACTGGAGTTCTACATTTACGTCCGTATAGTGCTTCGAACGGGGCAGCTTCGATGCTTGAATGGTAACTATTGTTATAGGAGAATTCAATTAAAGGTAGATGGTCATCCCAGTTTCCACCAAAATCTATTACACATGGCCTGAGCATGTCTTCCAGGGTTTGAATCGTCCTTTCACTTTGGCCGTCTGTTTGGGGATGATATGCAGTACTTAAATTTAATCGTGTCCCCATGGCTTCTTGGAAACTTGTCCAGAAATGTGAAGTGAAACGACTATCCCTATCTGATACAATGGAGAGTGGAACTCCATGTAAAGATACTACCTCGTCTACATATAACTTGGCTAATCTTTCCATGCTAAAGGTTTCTTTCATGGGTAAGAAATGAACTGATTTAGTTAATCGATCCACAATTACCCAAATAGCATCGTTACCCTTTCGGGTTTTGGGTAACTTAGTAACAAAGTCCATTGTTATGAGCTCCCATTTCCATACAGGCATTTCTAATTGCTGGAGTAACCCTGAAGGTTTCTGGTGTTCTGCTTTAACTTGTGAGCAAGTTAAGCACTTAGATACATATCTGGCTATGTCTTTCTTCATTCCTATCCACCAGAAATTATTTCTTAAATCTTGGTACATCTTATTATTACCAGGATGCATGGTATACCTAGATTTATGGGGCACTTCTAAAATTTTATTTCTTAAATCTCCTTGCTTAGGTACCCAAATCCTTTTCTTGTGGAATTTCCAAATTCCATCATTTCCTTGCTCTAATTCTTTTATTCGTCCTTTCATTCCTTCAGCATCATCCTTGATTGCTGTTTCTTGAATGTTTTTCAGTGGTTCCATTAAGTCTAATTGCAAACTTAACCTAAGAGCACGAACTCGTCGTTGTTTCTCATGATATTTACGACTTAAAGCATCTGCGACTACATTTGCTTTTCCTTCGTGATATTGAATATCACAGTCGTAGTCACTTAGAATTTCCATCCATCTTCTTTGTCTCATGTTTAATTCTTTTTGCCCAAATATATATCTTAAACTCTTATGATCTGTATAGACAGTAAACCTACTTCCGTACAGATAATGTCTCCAAATCTTAAGGGCAAAAATTATGGCTCCTAATTCTAAATCATGAGTCGTATAGTTTTCCTCGTGCTACTTCAATTGCCTTGAGGCATACGCAATTACCTTCTTGTGTTGTATTAACACACATCCTAATCCTAGTTTAGAAGCATCACAATAAACTTCAAAATCTTATGTCCCTTCCGGTAAAGCAAGAATTGGGGTGTTTGTTAACCTTTGTTTTAAAATCCTAAAAGCCTCTTCTTGCTTAGGTCCCCATTCAAACTTAACTATTTTACAGGTTAGCTTAGTTAATGGCACAGCTATCTTGGAAAAATCCTTAATAAAGCGCCTATAGTACCCAGCTAATCCTAGAAAACTTCTAACTTCTGTAGCTGATTGCGGGACCTTCCATTTGGTGATTGCTTCTATTTTAGCAGGATCTACGTGAATACCCTCATGATTCACCATGTGACCCAAAAATTGCACCTCCTGTAGCCAAAATTCACACTTCGAGAATTTGGCATAAAGTTTCTCTTTTCTTAACAAAGTTAAGAGTGCATGCAGATGCTGACAATGCTCGTCCTGACTTTTGGAATAAATAAGTATATCGTCGATAAAGACAATTAAAATTTATCCAAGTACGGTTTACAGATCCTATTCATCATGTCCATAAATGTTGCAGGATCATTTGTTAATCCAAAGGGCATGACTGTAAACTCGTAATGACCACACCTAGTTCTGAAAGCAGTTTTAGGTATGTCTTCTTCTTGTACTTTCAACTGATGATATCCGGAGCGTAAATCTATCTTAGAAAAATATCTAGCTCCTTGAAGTTGATCAAAAAGATCATCAATCCTAGGTAATGGGTATCGATTCTTAATTGTAACCTTATTCAATTCCCTGTAATCAATACACATTCTCATTGACCCATCTTTCTTCTTTACAAACAACACTGGAGCTCCCCACGGGGAAGAACTAGGTTGTATAAATCCTTTGCTTAATAATTCATCTAACTGCTTTTTTAGTTCTAACATTTCGGTGGGTGCTAAACGATAAGGTGCCTTTGCTACGGGTGTGGTTCCAGGAATTAAATGAATTCTAAATTCTACCTCCCTATCTGGTGGTAATCCTGGTAATTCTTCTAGGAATACATCCGAGTATTCTGATACTACAGGGATTTCCTTAAGTTCCTTACCCTTAGTGCTAATGATTACTGAAATCATAAACACTATTTCTTGCTTTCGTTCATAACTAGCTACTTTCATTACTGAAATGAACTTCATGGGTTTACGCGGCTAATCCCCTGTAATCATAATTACTTCTCCCATGGGTGCATGGATTTCTATGGAATTTTTATCACAAAGGATTCGAGCATGGTTGGCTACTAACCAATCCATTCCTAACACGACATCGAATCCAGCTAAATTCATAGGTAAGAGGTTTGCAGAAAAATTATGACCTGAAAGTTCTATATTTTCTTTTTGCAAAACCTTATCTATGTTAACAGAATTTCCGTCTGCCGTTTCTACTGTAAAAACTTGCCTAAGGTTAGTTAAGGGTAGGTTAAGAGCTTGGCAGAATGAAGTATTTATAAAACTTTGGTTTGAACCAGAGTCGAATAATACTTTCGCATAAACGTCATGAACTAGGAACGTACCAGCTATTACGTCAGGGATTAGCTCTGCTTCCTGAGTAGTCAACTGGAAAGCTCTTGCGTTTTTCTTGGTAGTTCCTTCTACAGGTTTAGCCTTGTTATCTGCTGGTTTGACCAACTTAGGGCATTCTGGTTTGAAATGCCCAGCTTCTCCACAGTTATAGCAGACCCTTGTTTTCTTTCTGCAATCTTCTTCACGATGTCCTATCGCTTTGCAGAAGTTGCAGGTTGCATTACATTTGCCAAAATGTTTCTTTTTGCAGTTTCTGCAGAACGGCGGAGTGGAAGATTGCCCAGTTCCTCTTTTCTTGAAATTGCTATTATTACCCACACGAAATCCTTGGGTAATTTTCTAAGCCAATTCCTTCTTCCTATTTTCTTCTCGCATACGCACCAGTCCGTCAGTCAAAGTGTTGGTTAATTCCATCTCATCATCGATCGTGCGGGGCCTTGCAGCTTTGACAATATCACGGATTTCGCTAATTAAGCCCCAGAAGTAGCGAGAAATAAGTACTGGCTCTGGCGAAGCCAGAGTAGGCACAATTCGAGCATATTCGAAAAACTTCGAAGTATACCCTCGTCAATTAACACCCACCATCCGGTGGCTCGGGAATTTATTCGCCATCTGCTCTTTTTCATATTCAGGGTAGAATTTTCTTTCCACCAGACGCTTAAACTCCTCCCAACTCATGGCATAGGCCATGTCGCTTCCTTTAGCTTGCATCACCGTATTCCACCATTCTAATGCTTCTTCCTTGAAAAGGTGAGAAGCATACATGACTTTATCTTCCTCTACACATTTACTTATTTTAATTACTGCCTCAGTTTTCTCCAACCAACATAGAGCCGCAGTCGCCCCTTCATTGCCTGCGAACTCAACAGGTTTACAGGCAAGGAATTCCTTGTAAGTGCAACCAGGCGTTGCAGCTTTCATTCTTTTGAAAATTGAGGCTTGCAGTACATCATTATCATTATTATTAATATTACCGCCTCCATTTATGCTATTACTGAAGTTATCTTCATGAGTACGTTTGCTAGGAATAATTTGTTGAGGTTCAACTGGATTTCGAGCAGCAGCAAGGATTGCTAGAATAGCATTGGCTATTCCCTGAGCAATGATATTCTCGATATCTTGCCTATTCGGAAATTGATCTTCATGGTTTTGTTCAGATTGGTTAACTTCATTAACGGGTTCATTACCAGCGTGTTCCATCTGGTAATTAATATATATACGTGATTAGCAGAAATTAATTAACAACCAAACATAACAAAACAATCGCATATAATTACATCAACATGTATAGCCAAAATTGTCGATTTTTTTACGTTCGATATTTTATATATTATAATAGGCATCCGTACACACTAGTTATCTTACAAAAGTTTTATTTTTAAGTTATTTCACATAATTATATTTTTATTATTATTAAACACACGTTCCCACAACCACATTTGATCCTTGTTAGATGGCACTTCAGAAACGACGTTCTCTCTCGTCGTACTTCCAGGATATCCTTTCTCCCATATCCCTAATTTGGTTCCCTGCATCAATCAGCTCCTCGCCATAATGGCGGAGTTCAGCCAAATTCTCGGAGCTCATAGGTGGGTGTAGTGGAGGCTCCGTATCAAATTGGGGGAAAAAGGTATTAGGGTTATTCAGGAGATTTTGAAACTGCCAGTCAGTGGTCCACCATTCCTCCAGCTCTCCTAGAGGTCGAGGGTTAACAAGGGGATCGGGAATAGCAGGTTCCAGATTGACTGGAAGTTGGGCTTCAGCTGGGTAATTGAAAAGAGTCTCATCGGCAGGTCCGATGAGATCGCTATTTGCTAGTTGGCGGTCCAGTTCTTCCCAGGGTGGTATTTCTTGAGCTTGCTCTGAACTCTCCCCAATCTCTATTCCTTTGCCCTTAGCTTTCGGATCATCGGTCTTTATAACTTTTTGTGTTGCTGGCCTCTTCCTACGCACACGCCTCTAGCCTACAAGTCTTCTTCTTTTCTTCGGTTTAGGTTTTTCCTGAGGTTGGGCTTGGAATACTATTGGCTCTTCAGTGTCAGCCTGATAGTCCGTAAAGGAATTGGTGATATCCATATATGAACTATGGATAGAAAAGTTTTGGAGTGCTTCTGATAGTTCATTCATGCTGTTAATCATAAATGAAGAAACATACAAAATTCTAAGTTAAAATTTGATAAATTAAATTTTCATAGAATCACATGATGGTAATCAGAAAATTAAGTATTAATTACAAATATCTAATATAATTATTAAGTAAAACGAAATATTGCGATTATATATATATATATTACAAATTACAACTGAAATTCGAAATATACTAGTGGTTATGCATCCGTAAATTATTATAGTCTGGCTAGGTTACGGGAGTATTATGCTTAACATGCGTTTATTCTGTCTCTTTCTTCTATTAAGTTGTTATCTAATGGATGAAGTTCTTTCAAAGTTTCTGGCTCGTAGGTGACATAGGTGCTGGTACTGATTTGGCGATTCAACTACAAGTTAACATTTACTGCTGTAGTGGCTAACATGTAGAGATTTTCCCATTGTTCGTCTAATTCATCTTCCCATGGTGGGTTATTACCTGTTTCCTGAGTCCTCTTATTAATTATCACTTCTTTTGCTTGTGACTTCTTTATTTTCTCTTGACTTTTTCTAATAATCCAACTTCTTTTCTTAATGGTAAGTGGTTTCTCAAACTGTGTCTTACGAATAAATATTCCTTCCTCAGTATCAGCTGAGTATCTTGAGGAATTTGATTGGAATGAGGTTTCCTTATCTTTTGGTGAACTATCTAATTGACAATAGATGTCCGAAATTCTTTGCTTACCCATACTGTAAACTAACAAATAGTCAAATAACACAAAAAAAGCACATAATCACAAAATGATAATCAGAAAATTAAGTATTTCTAAATACTTAATTGGCTCAAATCAGTGGCTCTGATACCATCTTTTTCTGTCACGGCCCCCGGCTCGGTTTGACCCGGTCCCGAAGCCGCGGGACAGAAATCCCGTGGTATTTATTTAATTTGGCAGCGGAATAATTAAAAGGATCGTTTAAAACTTGAAAATGCCCAATTATTTTATTTCATAATTAGGGACAAACCCCGTAATTTACAATAAGGGAATTTCACTGGGAAATCCCTATTTTACAAAAAACATGTTTTCCTTATTTTTATTAAGCCACTTCTTCAAGCTTGTAGTGCTACACTGCACTTTTTCCTGGATCACAGCAGATCACCTGAAACATGTTTTAAAAAGGTTTTATCAGCAGGGAAATACTGGCGAGTCATTCAAGTTGCACAAAACGACACATTGTTATAATATACAGTATTAAGGGTGATTACATTGTTTATATCAACCAATTACCCCAAATCGGTATTTGTTACTCGACTGTATCTGTGACTATGGTCAGATCACCCATTGGCTAACTCGTTATCCAATGGTGACGGGAAATAAGTAATGTATACAAAACCCCACATACCGGCAGTTTTTGAAGATTACAAAGACTTAATCCCTGTAATTATAACCTTGAAAATAAATAGGGTTTTGTAAAGAAATTAGATAAAAAGATAATGACTCACATTGCAGATTTAAACGGGCAGAGTTTAGCCTACTGATTAGCCTTGTAACCTAATTTAAATAACAATGCACACGAACTAGGTCAGTAACTAATACAGCATTTACGATAACTCACGAGATTAAAATCCTCACAACGAATGACAAAGTGTAATACTTAAACATCCATCGAATTCACGACGAATGACAAAGTATAGCCCTAATGTGGGCAGCACTTAAACATCCATTGGATTGATTTCAATCGATCGGACATTGAATCGTAGCAGCGATCGAGTTAATACCATGTATCGTAGCAGCGCCTCCCTAATGGAAATTATAATTTTGAGCAGTAGAACTTCGTTTTTGAGAAAAATTTTCGACACAGATGAACAGGCCATGATCGGATCAATTTATAGCTGAAAAATGAGGTTTACGCGGCCCGCGTAAACCTCCTCTTGATCTTACGCGGCCCGCGAGGGCCACTTAGGCGTAGACTAGGGCTAGCGTGTCATCGGTAGGCCTGCCACATGTGCGACACGTGGCCTAGCATGCTTATCCGGTCAACTTGGCTTTGACGTGGCCTGCGTAAGCCTAAGCTTACTCGTACGCGGCCCGCGTGAAACCCAAAAACCTTGTTTTCTTAGTGTTTCATGCACGTTAGGATTTCAGGGGTCCGAGTTTCCACTTATGGGTCGTTTAGGGACATTTTTGAAGGTCCTTACATAAACTGACCATATCATAGAGTTCTGGTATAAATCGGTAAATGACGATAATACCTTTTTTGCTAATAAAATAAGATTAACATATGATTTAAATGCCAAACCTTTTCCTACTGTTGTTATATGTAAAATAAAATATTTTAAACATTTAAGGCTGATCAAAATCTCAGAATTTCATAAACATCTCAAATATCGTCAATTATCGACTTTTACGATAATTAGGTGCATAGTATGGTTTAAAACCATATTTATCACCTAAGACTTGTTACCTACTAATTTTATTAATAAATTTTAATACTTTAACAGTAAGTATAAGTCTTGAACTCAGACTTCCAATTTTGTCATTAAAAACATATGCGAAATGACCAAAATGCCCCTACGATGCATAGTTTGGCCATAAATATTTTTCTGAATGTTTTAGACCAGAACCTCAGTTTACTATTAAACCTCTTTTATAAACTTTAAATGACCAAAATGCCCTTACAGGACCTAATTTGGTTTAAAAATCTATTTGGGCATAATTGTTGGTATCCTACTGATATCATAACATATTTGAAGCATAATAACTTATGGAACTTATAAATGACTCATCCGGTTACCCGTTTATGCTTATACGCGTGCGATACAGTTTATGTAACTAGTTTGCATAAATTAGCCGAAACGGGTCAAACCTTATCATTTTTACTTCAAAATCCAGAATGTATTTAGTTTACCCATATTATACACGCCTTCATACTTGTTGGGTCTAAACTACATTTTATTCCGGTCATAGCTTAATCTAGTGTATCGTACTCTTTTTAATACTTCCAGCTAGCCGGTTTAAGTCTATAACTTAAATAAAACCCGTTAGCATTCTAATTGGTTATTTATACCATCATTCTAGACTAGAGCCTTCCGGTAAATTGTACCTATGCTTACTTAATTGAATACAGCTGAGTTATTATAAATCTTGCAATTTAAGACAGGAGCTAGCTCAGGTAAATACTCTTAACCTATTTTCCCTTATACGGGCTTGGGATACGGTAATATAATTACCGCATGGTCAGGTATGGGATTCGAAGACCAATAAGTCGGGAAATTCAAATAACCTGTTTTAATTCGTATTGCTTGACTGAAACAATGGGGGTTAATGCGACCGTGTCCTGGATATCCTTGACTCATTAATTACAAATGGCCACGACCTAGGCACGGGGTGTAGTCATACACCCGACAGCTGCGACATGGTTTATTAAATAATTTTATACCCATTATGGGTTTCCTAATAAGGGAATAAGTGGTGTGTCGGTTAATCATGAACCGGCATAGTACCGGGCCCCGTATGTAGAGCAAGTTATGTAAAACTGATAACATGAGATATAGTTTGTCCCAAGTATAAATTATTTTCGTGCCTTGTGCACCTAAACCAATTTTCATAAACATTTTTTTAAATGTGTCGGTTGATTGTATTTACCAATGAAAACTGACGTATTTTCAAAAGTCAAAGTAACAGGTACAAATACGTAAATAGGCTGGAAGCTGCTCGGAATTGTTAGACGAGGAATTTGCAACTCCTTCGCATAAGCCATTAGTCTGATAAACTCCTTTTGTTTTAATGATCCGCCTGTGGATTATTACAAGCTTGTCTGTACTAAATACTTTGATATATTTTAGACATTGTGTTTGTAATAATATATTATATTCCAAGACTTCCGCTGTGCTATTCTGTGTATGTTTAACTATGACGATATCAATCTTACATCACGATACTCCCCACTGGGCTGAGCTGTAAATATCGGGGTGTGACAGGTTGGTATTAGAGCCAATGTTTGAGTGAATTAAATACTTGCCTTTAGTGTTTAATCTCAGATGACACAATATCATATTCCTTAGACCTTCCGAGTCTAGACTTAACATAGGAATGCTCTTATCCCTATTAAGTAAACATTGTTTTCGATTTTATGTGGTTTGAATATGTCGCCAGGCAAAGAAGCCGTTGATGGAAATTCTCCACATCCGAAACCTAGAAATGCCAAACTTCGTACCACAGCTAGGTTAATCATGTAACCAGTTGGAGGAAAGACCTTTATGGACCTATTCCCAAAATCAAACCTATTTAAACCCTTAACCAGACTTCGAAGTCCATACCGGAGGTCCCTGAGGCTCAAATCTTGAAGTCTATACCAGTGGAGTCCATACCCGGAGATCCCTGAGGCTCCCATTGTGAAGATAATACATGTGGATGCTATTAATCCCTATTTCCTATCTCCGGGTTTTGGAATTCCAGACTTGGACTATACCAGGCAAAACCCAATCCGTGATCCATGTCATTTCTTTAACTATTGAGTCTTCGAATTCTACTTCTGCAACGGATCCAAATTTGAAATGTTTATTTAATTCACTAAAATCTTCAATATCGCTATAGCATACGACAAACAAAGAAGAGAAATAATCGGAATGAAGCAAGGAAGGCATTAAAAGGTCGATCTTACATTATATTTCATTTTTCCTCTAAATCCCTGTGTGGGCATTTAATTATTATAGTCCCTTCGTGGACATTATATTTCAATATAGTCCCTTTGTAGACACTGTACTTCAACATAGTCCCTTCGAGGACATTATATTTCAATAAAGCCTCTTTGAGGACATTATGTTTCAAAATAGTCTCTTCGTGAGCATTATATTACCATATAGTCCTTTCATGGACGTTATATTTCGATATAGTCCTTTCGAGTACATTATATTTCAATAATAGTCCCTTCGAGGGCATCGCACTTCAAAATAGTCCTTTCATGGACATTATACTCCATTATATTCCTTACATGGACGTGTTATTTCAATAAAATCTTTTGGTAAACATTTTATTGCATTAAAAACCTTTTGTAGACATATTATTTTATTAAAGTTCCTTGGCAAATATAATAATTCATCATAGTTCTCTTGAGGACATATCGTTTCACTATAGTCCCGATGTTGACATGCCTTATAGTCCCTAAACGGACTTATATTTTTCCCTTTCGTCCCCGCTTGGACAGGTATTGCTTCAAAGTCCCTGTAAGGACCTATCTCTTCTATATAGTCCCAGTAAGGACATTTGTTTATTATAATCCTTATATGATCATATTTTTAATTTAAGTCCCTGTGAGAGCATCTGTTCAGCAAAGTCCTTTGTGCGCATGCTGTACCAATATAGTCCTTTTTATGGACATGTTATTTCATTAAAATCCCTTTGGGGATATGTTATTTCTAAAAAGTCCTTCCGTGGACACGACATTTCATTATAGTCCCTATACGGACTTATGATATTTTTATAGTCCCCATACGGACTTATAATTTCCTTTTTAGTCCTCTGTGGACAAATATGATACTAAAAGTCCTGATAAAGGCACTATTGTAAATTTCTTAATGATTTAGGGAAAATTTTGAAAATTTATATAGGTATTCATTTCGTCCTTTATCAAGCAATAGTATCAATTTTATTTAAATTTTATCGATCTGCTAAATAATTTCAAAAGATCTTCTTAATGGTACAACCTAGCTAATATGTCTATACAAGACATGCTATGATGGTAAAACCCTCTTAAGACAATTAATCCTATCTAAGAACATGTTAACACTCCTGGCAGTGTGACTTGAGAAACCACACCAGCCGTCAAGGTGTTTGGACTATGTCCAAGCCTTAAAGTCTATATGATCGAATTAGATCATGGCAAGTATCATCAATATGATGATCATAATATAAACATCCATTAGTGATGAAGTGCCTACGGGCTAAACTTGTTGTCGAATAAGACAACGACAGTTGTGGTCTATGACCCCTGTCTAAAAATATTGGACTATGTCCAAGCATAATGGTCTACATGATTAGTGCGATCATGACTAATATTATCTGATACGATGATCATATTATTTAACATCCTTTAGTGATGTTTCGCTTGCGGGCTATATACTATATTGTCCATTAGTGACATTGACAATTGTGACCGTTATGGTTATTGTCCAAGGTTATGGGCAATGCCCAAGCCTCATACTATATAAGATCGATAAGATCTTGACAGATATCTTAAATTACGATAATTATATGTATATATATAACATCCATTAATGATGTCCATTGATTAGCCTATGTGCCAAAAAGGAATCATCTTTCAAAACGATGACAGTTGTAGTCTATGACTCCCTGTCCAAAGGTGAAGAACTATGTTCAAGCCTAAGCCCCTGATCTAAGAAGATTGCGGTTTATAAACTTATTTCATTTGCGACAAGGCTTTTATGCCATATGATTACTTATGTCCTTCATGACTAGGCTTTATAACATATCGTTTTATGTCCCTGTGACGGGCCTCTGTGCCATATACATATTAAAGTCCTTTAAGGCTAGCCTTCGAGCTACTCATAATCGTCATATTAAAGTCCTTTAAGGCTAGCCTTCGAGCTACTCATAATAGTCTATATGACAAATATAGTTGTGACATTGTGATCCCCTGTCAACAGGGCAATGAACTCGGTTCAACCCTTAAATGCCATTAATGGTCCTTTTTGAGACCTAGGCTAAATATAATTAATATAGTTTCTAGTAACATACTATAAGGAAGTTAAAACCTAATAGTCGATATGGTTTAATGATACCATAGTTTGATAATCATCAAATACGATGATTCACTATTATTTTGTAACTAAGCAATTGTTATTATTGGTGTTTAGTACCAAAGCTTCAAAATGGTGGATTCTGATGAAGCATACAGCAGTACTGCAAATAGAAACAATGATGAAAATGTAAACGCTAATGGTGCTGATCTTCAGGCCATGATTGACGCAGCGGTTAATAAAGTTGTAAGTAAAGCTCTTGAGAACAATAAGGAGTCAAGTGCTACTCGCTCAAGGTCCCATACAAAATCAAATACATCAGCTCGCAAGGAGAGCTCCGTTCACTCTTCAAATACAAAGAGCGAACCTAAGAAGTTAGTGCTCCATGATAAGACCCGTTCAACTGAAGACGGGTGCACATACAAATACTTCGTCTCATGCAAACCCAGGGATTTCAATGGGGAAAAAGGGGCGATTGATGCCATGAAATGGCTTGATGAAATGGAAACTATTGTGGACATCAGCAATTGTGCTGATAAGGATGGTGGAAGGCCATGGTACAGTCCACGGGGAAGATTCCCCTATACAATATGGGATGGTCCAAGTTTGTGGATCTTATCAGAGAACACTACTGTCTACAACACGAAGTGGAAAAGTGGAGACATATTTTCTGACTCTCACAATGAAAAGCCTAGATTGTCAACAATATGTTACCGACTACAACTCCCTGTCTAGATTGGTGCCCTATTTAATTACCTCTGAACCTAAACGCATTGCGCATTTCATCGGTGGTTTGGCACCGGAAGTAAAAGGGAATGTTAAGGCTTCAAGACCAACCACATTTAGATCAACTGTGGATCTATCCTTGTCTCTCACTCTGGATATAGTGAGACAAAAGTCGGTCAAGATTGAGACTAATGAGAAAAGACAGAGGGAGGAGGATAACTCCCAGAATCCTAAGAAGAAGGGCAAATTCGAGTTAGAAAGGAACCAACAAGATTCCAATAAAAAGCCTACATGCAAAACTTGCAAAAGAAGACACTGGGGACAGTGTCGAACAAAACAAAAGTTAAAACAATGTGGCATCTGTAAAAGAACTGGTCACCAGTCCCACGAATGTAGGGACATAAAGAATGCAATCTGTTTCAGCTGTGGCGAGAAGGGTCACATCAGTACTAATTGCCCTAAAGCTGCCAAAGAAGGTACAGCTAAGCCTGGAGAGGCTAAGAAAGGAAACGCCTGAACTACCGGATGAATGCCAGAGACAGTACATATCAATAATAGCATCAGGTACATTCCTTATCATTTATCAATGATAATTTCTGCTGAGTGTCTTATTTTAATTCAGGGAATAATAAGTCTTTGATAGACCATAAGCTTAGCAAACTTTTGATTATACTCATAAGAACTCCAGATATTAAGTATAGGGTAGAACTTACCAATGAAAACTATAAAGACCGTTTCTTCCATTCTCGACGATGATCCTCTCGTAAGAATCTAGAGTACTCTTTCTCCAAGAAAAAGTTTGACGATATACGTTATTTTAAAATTATCTCATTAATTTCTACCAACTACGAATGCTAGATTATGCTTGATAAAATAGCCATATGAGGATTGGCGTATCCTAGTGTGTCCCATAGATTGCTTCCATGCCTGATCAGTATGGAGGTTTAATGCATGGAACCACTGAGATATCCCAATGGTCATATTGTACTAGTGTCGACTAATGGTATTCAAAGAAGATATCCAGTATAGAAATGTCCAAGTAAGTGTCACTAATTAAGGCATCCATGCATTCGTAAGGAAAATGTGTCATTTATATGAAACAGGTAACGATAGATGAACCGAAGCCTGAGATTCAGAATATCTCTGTCATCTCTGTGAATCTCGATTGTCCTCTTTGTAGAACTACCTTGTTTACCTCTTGAGAGGCAAGTAGAGTTAAGATTAATATCCCACTTAAAGCTGCATCTATTGAAAAATCTCCATATCGGTTAGTACCAACGAAAATGGAAGAACTAACAGCCAATTAGATAAGCTTTTAGAAAAGGTTTCATAAAGCCTAATTCAAAATTCTGAGAGCTTTGGTATTATTAATTAAGAAAAAACGGTTCATTATGCTTATGCATTGATTACCACAACCCTATTTAGGCAATAATTAATAATCGCCATCAGCTGCCTAGGATCGTCGATTTGTTCGACTAACCGTGTGGTTAGCTATTCTTTAAGATTGGTTTAAGCAGTAGTTGGAATAACCATCTCACCTTAAATAAGATTTCCTATAACTAATAGTTAGTATATAAGCATCAAGGATGCTCCTTTGGAGACCTTGTATAGATGGAATGTCAAACGTCCGTTTGATGGACAGAAGTTTGGTAAGTCCAATCATCAGGATCTGAAATTACCCTGAAGACAACGGATAAGATCATACAAATCCGTGATCGTCTGAAAGCTGCCAGTAATCGGCAGAAAATCAATGTTGAGGAGAGTCGCAAACCTCTTGAGTTCTCAATAAGGAACAAGATTCAACAGAAAGTACCACCCTAGAAAGGTGTGCTACATTTTGATGTAATGGACAACTTAAACTCTAAATATATAGGACCATTCGAGAAAATCGGATATGTCAAGATCGGTAGCCTATAAGCTAAAACATACCTAAGGAATTTAATGGTATTCACAATGTGTTTCACACTTGTGATTTCAGGGTATGTCTAGCCATTAAGTCAATAAGCATTATCACATATTGATATGTAGATTAATGAGAACTTATGGTATATTGAGAAACCCATACTGATTAAGGGTCGGCAGGTTAAGAAGCTATGTAAAGAAAGTATGTACCTATGGTATAGGTCAACTGAGATGCCGTAGAGGCCCAAATATGTTGTGGAGATTAAGTCCATTATACGACAGAAAATACTTCCATTTTTTGAGCAAATCTCGAGGTTGATAATTATTTTAAGGGGGTGAGGATGTAACATCTCGTAAAAACACATCCAATGATGTGTTGACACGTGTACTAAACCCTAATAAGGTCAAACGTTGACTATGAAGGACTAATTTTGCGAAAAATCAAAAAATTTGAATGCGAAAGGACTAAAAGTGTTAACTTGCTTAAACTAAGCCTCTGAATAACAATACTCGGTATTCATAATTAGAATTAAGCCACTCGTTGGTCGAGAGGATCCATTTGCATAATTATTTTAAAGTTTGCGCGTCGAAGGGTCAAAAGCGTCACCATGTTAATTCTTACCTCTGAGTGACCTTTTAACAAACCGAGAGCATCATGACGTGTGATTATACTCTCGTGAATACCCAATGTTAGCCATCTAAGGCTTTTATACCTATAAGTGACATTACGTGCAACTTTGCAAGTTAAAGGGGTTAAAAGCGTTAATATGTTTAATTTTACCTCTGAATGACCTTTTAACGAACCCGGAGCATCATGATGTGCAATCATACTCTCGGGAATGCCCAATACGGGCAACACAGGGCTTTGATGCTATTAAACAATAATACGCGCAAGTTTGCGAGTTAAAGGGACCAAAAGCGTCAACCTCTAAAACTACACCTTTGACTGACCATTTTAGCAAACCGGAAACTCTGTAATGCTCGGTCACGCTCTCAGGAATTCCTAAAGTGGGCTATGTAAGGCCTTGACATCGTTAAACGATATTACGCACCATTTTGTACGTTAAAAGGACTAAACACGTCAACGAACGAAACTACACCTCAACATGGCCTTTTATACGAACCGAGAAGTTTATGATGCTTGGTTATACTCACGGATGCGCCTAAGATTAGCCATTTGAAGTTTTGTACCATATAAACATAACCTAATGGATATGAACATAATGTGCCGATTATGTCATTTCTGAAAGTTTAAAGCATGCATAATGAAGTTAGGGACTTATCTGGTCATTTCTGAAAGTCTAAAAGGGATTAAAAAGAGTGCAGGGACTGATCTGGTCATTTCTGAAAGTCTAAAAGGGATTAAAAAGAGTGCAGGGGCTGATCATGTCACTTTTGAAAGTTAAACATGTGAATAAAGGGAACAGGGACCAGAACTGTAAGTCTGCCAAACTTCTGCTGGGCCTGCTGCATTCGTGGGCCGCCAGCAAGCCAAACAGTAGCCCAGTATACAGAATTCTTGAGTTTGATGGTTTTTCTCCTCTTGTTTCCCCACAAAACCATTTTTAATCAAACTATGGACTGGTATACAGATGTTAACAGCTGTAAAGACACCTGTAACAAACTTAAGACAACCCTAAACACTTGGCAAGATCTGATCCAATCCCAAAAACTATAAATAGGTGGGTTTTTCACCACTTTCATTTACACCTTCATTCCAATCTTCCTCTATCTCTCAATCTGGAAGATCCTGAACATTTTGGAACCTCCTCTAAGTTTATTTCAGTCCCTAGGACCTTATGTAAGTGTCCTTTCGTGACTAGTTTATTTTATTTGGCTTAAAAAGCCAAAAAGTCAAGCGTTTACGATAAACGCTTTGACTTTTAGCTAGACCGTAAATGGTCAAGCCATTGTTCGCAACGAACATGGCTACTTGATCGTAATTAGGTAGGTGTTAAACCCTCAAAAGGGCACCTCCTAAGAATCACGTTTGCTTGGTCCATTGACGAGTCAAAGTAATATTGTTTTTAAAAAGTCGACGGGCCAGTTTTCGAAATAATTGCGATATGAGTTTAGAAATGTTCTAAAATACGTTTTATCACTTAAACAACTTGGTAATAATTATTAGAACATATGTAAACGTGTTCGGCTCGTCAATTCCAGTTTTAGGGTCGTTTAGCAACCGAAAGTCGCGAAGTTTGACTTCTGCGTTGACTTTCAATTATGAACCGAATTAGATTAGTTTGTTACTATTTTTAGGTTCCGTTATGATCGTAATTTAATGTAGCATAACCCTATAAGGTTATATTACACGATCATATTAGAAATCTGAGTTATTTGCATGTTTCCGTTATTTGCTTAAAAATTGACTATTATGCCCTTGTGTTATAAAAACGAGATTTTTGGATACGTGAGAGGACAAATATCTTTATTACTGATATATAAGTATGTCAAATAAATTTGACATCAAATTTCCGGTCTCAAACTAAAGTTATGCAATATATCGTAAAATGGAACTTTTTATTAATTAAACTATGATTTTTCGCATAAATCATGTTTAAACCCAAATTTTGACACCAAACTCATTACCTGCTATTTTGATATTATTTTTAGAGATTTTTGGAATTTTTGGTCAGATTATAAACTGACCATATCATAGAGTTCTCGTATAAATCGGTAAATGATGATAATACCCTTTTTGCTAATAAAATGAGATTAACATATGATTTACATGCCAAACCTTTTCCTACTGATGTTATATGTTAATTAAAATATTTTAAACTTTTAAGGCTGATCAAAATCTCAGAATTTCATAAACATCTCAAATACCGTCAATTATCGACTTTTACGATAATTAGGTGCATAGTATGGTTTAAAACCATATTTAACACCTAAGACTTGTTACCTAATGATTTTAATAAATTTTAATACTTTAACAGTAAGTATAAGTCTTGAACTCAGACTTCCAATTTTGTCCTTAAAAACATATGCGAAATGACCAAAATGCCCCTACGATGCATAGTTTGGCCATAAATGGTAAACCTCACATATGTATGATATCTTACTGATGTAACATGATAAAATAAATATTTTACTGAATGTTTTAGACCAGAACCTTAGTTTACTATTAAACCTCTTGTATAAACTTTAAAATGACCAAAATGCCCTTACGGGACTTAATTTGGTTTAAAAATCTATTTGGGCATAATTGTTGGTATCCTACTGATATCATGACATATTTGAAGCATAATAACTTATGGAACTTATAAATGACTCATACGGTTACGCGTTTATGCTTATACGCGTGTGGTACGGTTTATGTAACTAGTTTGCATAAATTAGCCGAAACGGGTCAAACCTTATCATTTTTACTTCAAAATCCAGAATGTATTTAGTTTACCCATATTATACAAGCCTTCATACTTGTTGGGTCTAAACTACATTTTATTCCGGTCATCGCTTAATCTAGCGTATCGTACCGTTTTTAATACTTCCAGCTAGCCGGTTTAAGTCTATAACTTAAATAAAACTCGTTAACATTCTAATTGGTTATTTATACCATCATTCCAGACTAGAGCCTTCCGGTAAATTGTACCTACGCTTACTTAATTGAATACGGCTGAGTTATTATAAATCTTGCAATTTAAGACAGGAGCTAGCTCAGGTAAATTCTCTTAACATATTTTCCCTTATACGGGCTTGGGATACGGCAATATAATTACCGCATGGTCAGGTATGGGATTCAAAGACCAATAAGTCGGGAAATTCAAATAACCTGTTTTAATTCGTATTGCTTGACTGAAACAATGGGGGTTAATGCGACCGTGTCCTGGATATCCTTGACTCATTAATTGCAAATGGCCATGACCTAAGCACGGGGTGTAGGCATACACCAGACAGATGCGACATGGTTTATTAAATAATTTTATACCCAATATGGGTTTCCCAATAAGGGAATAAGTGGTGTGTCGGTTAATCATGAACCGGTATAGTACCGGGCCCCGTATGTAGAGCAAGTTATGTAAAACTGATAACATGAGATATAGTTTGTCCCAAGTATAAATTATTTTCGTGCCTTATGCACCTAAACCAATTTTCATAAACATTTTTTTAAATGTGTCGGTTGATTGTATTTACCAGTGAAAACTGACGTATTTTCAAAAGTCTAAGTGACAGGTACAAATATGTAAATAGGCTGGAAGCTGCTCGGAATTGTTAGACGAGGAATTTGCAACTCCTTCGCATAAGCCATCAGTCTGATAAACTCCTTTTGTTTTAGTGATCCGCTTGTGGATTATTACAAGCTTGTCTGTACTCTTTGATATATTTTAGACATTGTGTTTGTAATAATATATTATATTCCAAGACTTCCGATGTGCTATTCTGTGTATGTTTGACTATGACGATATCAATCTTACGTCACGATACTCCCCACCGGGCTGAGCTGTAAATATCGGGGTGTGACACTATAACATCCAACAAGAAAGAAACGCCCACAAAGAAAAAGTTCCCGAGGTTTTCAAACGAAAAAATGAATTTGAAAAACGAGGACTTTGCTAAAGAAAAGCGATCAGATATGAATTTCCTCAGTATAAAAACCAATCACCTTGAAGACGAAGATAAAAAAAATGTACGAGAAATTGAAAGAAGAAATCAAGGCAAAATATCGTAGTTAGTATCGGTTATTTTTTTTAATTTCTGTTTTTGTAAATTATGTAATCTTTTTTTATATTTTGTAATGTTTTTTAATATTGTTGTTTATTATATTAGTATTAATGATTGTTTTTAAAATTTAATTGATTTTATAAAAAATTTAAATATAAAATATTAATAAAAATGTGCGCCATGTCGCACCAATCCACTCTTTCACGCCTCATCCCATTTTTTTTTTACCACGCCACTTTTCTAACACATACTGACGTGACAGACACAAGTTGAATAAACAATAATTTACGACAATGTACAAGTAAAGATGCATGTAGTACAAGTGGGTGTCAAATTCAACAAGGTCTCCATTGCTGCTGATTTTGTACACATGTACACTTCACGCTTCAGTTTCGGTTGGTTTTAGTCAACAAAACCAAAATTTAAAATTTCGGTTTTCTGATTTTACGAAACCGATCAGTTTTAATTTTTGGTTTTTAGTTTTAGTTTTAGGTATAATTCGGTATTGTTATATTAGGTTTTTAAATTTAAATTAGAATTGGAATTAGAATTCCATTTAATTTAAAGTTTTTGTGTCGAAAAAAATGGCAACAATATTAAATTTAGTTTTTTAAGTTTTAATTCTAGAATTTAGTTAGCAATTTATTATTAAATTTGTGCCTTAAAGTTTTTAATATTTTAATTCTAGAATTTTGTTAGCCATTGTTATTAAAGTAGATTATAGACCCATGTATTACATGGAGTTGTATAATAGAAAAATAAAAATATAATAATGTGTACGAAATTTACAATAATATATATAATAGAAATTATATAATTTTGTACTATGTATAAAAAGTTATAAAACTGAAGTATTTTTTTGTTATGTATAACAATAAAAAAAAAACGATTACAATGCACAAATTTTTAAATAATTCTTTATGCACAACATTTGTTTTTTTTAATTGTATCGTTTTTATCAACTTTGAACTGCTTAACCCATCCCTATTATTCAATTCGATATATATATATATATATATATATATATATATATATATATATATATATATATATATATATATATATAACAATAAGTTAATACTACTTCTAAATCCTGTATTGTAGGTAAATAATAATTGTCATATCATAATCTAGTTTATGTTTTAATCAATAAAACTTAGCATATGTAATATTAACTCGAAATTTGATTAGCTATGTAATATGGTACGTAATAGGTGTTTTACAATACATACAATTAGGGATATGGATATTGTTAGGTATAGGTTTTTATATTGAAAATATAAACGATTTAAATTAAATATATTTGACTTAGGAGGCACATGTCTATCTTAAAAAAATTGATACTAATTATTATATTTGTTTAAAAATATTAATTTGTATATGGAGAATTAGAAAATTTTGGTAAGAAAAAAATGCTTAGACATATGGCATTTTATAAAATTATTTATTAGAATAGATTGTTATAAACCAAATTTAATATTGATTAAATTACGAACAAAACAACAAATGTCGTGTACAAAGAACTATTTAGAGATTTGTGTAATTGTACATTCATTTTATATTGTTATATGGATGAAAAATAATTCAGGTATGCATTATTTTTAACATTATAGAATTACATATTTTCTATCATCAACACATGCAATACACATTTTTTATTAATTTCATTTCATGTCGATAATCCTCTATAAATTTATCTACAATGTGTTAGGTTAATCAATATAAAACAATATCTAAAATATATGGCTGATTTAAATAATTAAAATCAAAATGGATTTTATTATTTATTTAAAAATCAATTAAAATATAAAATTGTAAATCCAAATATCATTGTTAAGTTGTATATTGATGACAATGAGGTAGTGGTGGAGTGGTTGTGGAAAGACTTGGTGTTACTTGTGACCCAGGTTCGACTCCCACTCTCTCCATTATTTTCTACGGCATTCAGGTGAAGGGCGAATACGGGTGGCGCCGGTTCGTCTTGGATGGGAGGCGAGGTTTTACCGATTATTCCACTGTCGTGCCTTCGGGCGGGTGGAGGTCGGGTTTCCGTGCATCTGGAAGAGCCAAGGGGCTGACAGCGGTCGAGTAGTCGACCTTGACCATAGCGCCCAGTGTCACGGTGCTTGGCACGCCGTTCCTTGTCGTTCAAAAAAAAGTTGTGTACTGATACATGATAAATTTTGTGCATTTATAATTTATTGGATTACGTTTCAATATTTCTAGTAAACATAAATGTAAAATTTAGATTTAGGTATTATAATAAATTTACATATGTTAATATGATATTTATTAATATTATTAACTAATTATGTTTTTATGGGTTTATAATTCAATTATGTTGCAATATTCAAACTAAAGGTAAATGTAAATTTAGATTTAAATATTTACAATAAATTTATGTCTATTAATCTGATATCAAATATTATTATTAATTAATTAATTAAAAGAGAGGGTGCATATATTAGATATTAAATTAAAATAATAATTAGTAATATTAACAATATTATTACTAAATTAGTTGATAGACTGTCATGTGACATTAATAAGACTCAAATATTAAAGAAGAGGGTGAATATATTAAATATTAGATAACAAATTAATTTAATAATTAGCAATATTAACAATTATTAATAAGTTAGTGGAGAAAATGCAATGTGCCATTAATAAGAATGTTTTAGTAGTACAGTAGAAACTCTATAAAATAATACACTTGGGACCACCAAAATTTATTAATTAAAAGAGTTATTAATTAATCGATAAATTAATAATTATTAATTTATATATTAATTAATATTTTATTAATTTATAGTAGAATACTTAGTTTACAAACACCTTTCAAGCTTCCACTTAATTTTTGTATACAATGCATGTATATCAAATGAACGGCCCAATTTGAAAGAAACCTTCAATCTCCCACCTTATTATGCTTCTTGTGTTCAATGTATCACTTTATGGACATTAAAAATATTTTATATATAAATACAAGATCAAAATAGGTTAACACAAACAAATCATTCACACAACATGGCTTCCCATCTTAAAGGTGTGAAAAAAACAACAATGACAGACGAGATTCGAAGAGCATTATGCAATGACAAACCAGAAATTCTTACCATGCTAAGGAAAATTAGAGACGAGATTCAAGGGGAAATTGATTTCAACAACAAACAAAAGACGATTGAGTCATTTTTCAAGAAAGCTTCATAAATCATTCATGTAATATGCTATATATAAGGAATTATTAATTTATATTTTATATGGGGTCTAAAGAAATTATCAAAAATGTATTATCTTATAATTTTAGCGTATTATTAATTTAGCACCCTATCCCCGAGTCGGGACCGGCAAAAAATATTATCTTAGAGAGTTTATTAAATAATCAAGTATTAATTTATCGAGTTTCTACTGTATTAGAATGTCAAGTGGCATTAATAGGAATGCTTTATTAGTATTAGATTTGTGTCTTAAATGTTTACTGAAAATAATAAATTTTAAATTGAATTCCAACAACAAACATTCAGGATATTGTCGATGTCCAAATAATAATTAAGTAGTACTCTGCTCGTCTGCTGGGACAGGTTCCTAAAAAAAGTATAGATTCAACCTATGTGTATGAAGATCTCAATAACGTCTTATCCAACTGAGATGCGTATGCGCAGAAGTTGGTTAATTCTTGTACATTTTTAACTCAAAACTTGTTATTTAGTTAGCACGATATAACATCTTTGCTTCGTTGTGTATGATTCAGAAATTTTTAAAGAAATAACAAACAATAACGAAGTAGCTTCAAACATATAATGGCATATTTGAATTAAAAATCTATAAAACAAAAAACTATAAAACAAATTTGTTTTTTAAGCAGATAAGACATTTATTAGTAGATCGATTAGGCTATGGGGTGTGGATGGAGCCCCATGGGGCTTTATAGGTGCCAACTAGGAGCCACGTCATCGTCATGTCAGCATGGGGGCTTTATCATGTCCCCCTTTAATTTGGAGGGTGTGGATAGAGCCCCGTGTCATGATTACCTAATTATTTTTTATTTAAATATTTTTTTTTAAATTAAATGGAAATTTTAATAACTACAAAATTAAAAATAAAAACATAATTTCATTTAAAAAAACTACAAAGTCAAAAAAAAAAAACAAAAAAACATTACATACTAGAAAAAAAAAACATAACATTGTAGAAAAAACATTACGTACGCGGGTCTCGGCGATAGCGGTCCTCTTGCTCGTTGTTTTGCAAAGTTTGCCAATACGGATTGGTCGGATCCCATGGGTTGTTTAGGTTGTTAGGAAACATTGTTGGAAGTTTTTAAAAAAATGAAGAGAGTTGTATAAAAATGGAGGTAGAGAGTGAAATGAATGAAAGTAGAAGGAATGATTTATAGTGTGATTTTATAAATAAAATAAAAAAGTTATTTTTTATTTAATTTCTGACCGTTCAACGGTCCAAAAAATCAAAAGTGCCTCGGTCCCTGTGCGTTACCGCTCGCCATAGCGGTGGCGGAGCATCAATGGCGCCCCGACTATGGCGCCGGCGGTGTGGGTGAAATTGGAGGGGGCGCTATGGTGGTCGACGTGGCGGAAGGGTGGCGCCCCACACCCTCCAGCCTTATAGTGGTTCAAACAATATGTACAGTGGTAACATAAGCTAAAAAACAAGTATATATTTTTTTCTAAGTTAATAATTGATATAATTAATTTTACCCAAAAAAAACAAAGAACATAGTTTAATTTTATCAAAAGTATTACACATTTTTTATAAGAATATAATTTATGTTTTCTCAACCCGTGTGATAAAATTCATGAACTATCAAAGTATAATATAATAATATTTTTATATTCTTTAACCGTATGATAAAGATTATATAAAAATTTATGAATTGCATTTTTTTATATTCAACCCGTGTAATAGACAGGTTTATAAGCGCTAGTATATAAATAAAACTAAACCGAATAAAACAGTTTTTCTTAGATGTATACAAAATATTAAATATTAGAAGAAGACTAAAATGTATATTCTACTATATCTTAAAGGACAAAGTCGGTGGAAACCCCGCCGGCTTTGCCTCCCCTCCCCCATATTTTTACGATGTTGTAATTTTAGCTCATTGACTTTGGTACCTTCCAAGTTTTATAAAATGGTAAATTTAGTCCATAAACTACTACCTCATTTTACAAATAGTTTGCTTTTAATACCCCAACTTTGTGGTAGTTTTCTTTTCAGCCCCAACTTTGTGGTAGTTTTCTTTTCAGCCCCAACTTTGTTATAGTTTCCTTCTTACCCCAAAACTTTATCAAATTTTATCTTCACCCTTTCTTAGCCCTTAAGTTTATGAAATGCAATTTTTAACCACTTAACTTTTATCAACTTTGTAAATGCCATTTTGACCCCCCCCCCCCCCCCCTTGAGAGTTTTTGGCTTAACGATATAAATTCGAGTTGGGACGCAAATAATACGTTATGATTGTAAGATATAATTTCGATTTACGTTATGTTTTGATCCAATCGCAATGCAACTATAGGATACATTGAGTTCAATCGGATACGTCAAAACGTGCGTTTTCATATGGTTAACACATCACATAACGCTTGGACTAATCCGTTCGATGTTTGCGAAGTAACCGCGACGCAACGCGCGCGGGTCTTATTACTAGTTAAACTTAAAAACATAAATCACCAAAACTGGGCCTTCATAATGGGCTTTGGACTTGGCATCATGCAACAAAAAAAAAACCAAAATTGGGCCTTCGACATCAGCAGACCAAACAAAAGACCACATGTGATTATAATGGGCCCCATTTATCCTAGTCCACGGCCGAAAAGCAAAGCCTAAAAATACACCTAACGTCCAAACAAACACCCCACCGCTTAGCCCAATTTGTCCAACAACAAACCCAAATCAACCTGATGGGCCAAAAGGAGTAATCGATCCAAAAAAAACACCACAAGAAACGCATATATGGGCCTTTGAATTGGGCCGAAAAAGGCTGTAAACACAACGCCAAGTACACAAAAAAATTGGTCTTTAAAGTACTAAACAAATGAGACCAATCAACACAAAATTGGCAAGACGCCAAGAAGCAAATAAAAAAATTTGTCAAAAATTAAAAGGGAGAAGATCCCACATAACAACAGCAACCTACCCCGAATTCTCCTTCCTAGCGACCAGAAAATGAAGCAAACCAAAATAGCGCCTCCAACATTCGACAAGATAAACATGAACATGAATTATTTATGACAAGCAGGTTTGGCAATCACAGGATCAAAATACTTACCCCCTTGAGTTGAGCCACTTGTGTCTGGACCAACATCCTCAATGACAAAGTTTTGGTTCAATCCAAGCGCATCACATTGATCCCAAAAGTATTCCCATTCACCCGAAGACCAATTTTTTGTATCATATATTTTAGGGGAATTGATATGTAATAATCCCACCTAAACCTTATTGTCCATTAATAATCTCACCTTAGAATATTCCTCCCACCAGTCCCACCTTTCACCTATTTTTCCTACAATGGTCCCCCGTTAAAAAAACTTAACGGAGTTAAGCTTTTTTCCAAATTACAAACAGATTTTTAGGGCTTTTGATCAGAACGATGATACGAGTTCATTTATGTAAAACTTACTTCGAAATGGTGCTCCAAGTGACTTGATTTTGGTTAATTGGAAATTTAAACACCCGAATTGAAGCGCCGTTTTCATCGTTTGGAGCACCGTTTATACGCAAGTTTTACATCAATGGACTCGTATCGTCGTTCTGATCAAAAGCCCCTAAAAATTTGTTTGTAATTTGTAAAAAAAAAAAACCTTAACTCCGTTAAGTTTTTTTAACGGGTGACCATTGTATGAAAAATAGATGAAAGGTGGGACTGGTGGAGAGAATATTCTAAGGTGGGATTATTAATGGCCAATAAGGTCTATGTGAGATTATTACAGGCCAATTTCCCTATATTTTAACACATTTAAACTTCACGATAGTTCTACGGATTAGACGACGTTGTTCCTCTGTGATATCGTAATCTACATTAGAGTATTCTGAATCTGAGTAACTAATGTTATTTTGAGCCAACCCGTCCGAGTTCACACCCTTTGTATATGGGACTTTCTACCACGATACGGCACGACCCGGATCAACCGTGTGCTGCTTGTTAGTGGCACATACTTCTTCTACCGCCGTACTGTGAGGGTACAAGTTCATATGCTTATCAATCAACTCATTTGCTTTAGCACTCGCCAATAAATCAAGCACATAAAACCTGTTCAAAGTACTCGTATGGGCCTGCTTAGGAGGTGAATTTTGGGCAGTCCCTTTACTGGCTTTTGGGCCTTGAACTGCACAAGGATAGTTAAAACCCAACCCATTCTGTTTTGAACTGCTGGTCCCTCCCTTAGACTATGGGGGTATGGAGGGGTTTGGGTTGGGGGCATTGCTCAACACGTGGCAGGTGTGGGCTCCACCAGTCCACAACCAAAAAAAGTGGGGTGTTGAAGAGGTATGGTCAGGCCGGCGTTGTGGAAGGGACTAGCCAAACGGTCATCAACACCCAGCCAACTGTTGTCAGACACGCCAAGCGGGCAACGCTCACCAAAACGCCAACCCGGGGTGGAGCACCCGGCGTTAAAGGGCCAAAACGCCAAGCGGGCAACGCCCACACCCGCCAGTCTTAATTTCTTATGTAACCCTTTCCCCGTATAATTGGGAATATCCTTCTGATTGGTCATTTGTTTAACCACTGATCACCATCTGAATTTGAGACATTGTTCCACATGCTATTATATTTCGGTTTGGGGTGGCTCCTAGAAACCTGAGTGTACCCATTATCCTGTTGACCCATTGACCCATTTCCACATCCATAAGAGAGGTTGGAACATTGTTGGTCACACTGTTAATAAAAAACAATAACTTGTTACAAACTAAACACCCTAATTAATTTTAAACAAGGCCAATTTAATAAATAATAAATATACGTGTATTACCAGTTTACCTTTATTCTAAATCTTAAAATAATTGTTAAGTGTTATGTAACAACTAGAACCTATTAGCAATCAGGGCCGTTCCAACATTTTTGGAGACCCTAAGCGAACTACGAAGTGGATGCCCTTTTGCAAAATTATCATTTTCAACGTATTTAGTAACAAAACCCTCGACCTTCACCCAATCTTGAGACCAGCAATCATAAAATAAAAAGTTTATAGGTGATGAAGTTAACAATTTTCTTTTTGAATATTATATGTTTTGTATAACTGGTTCACATTCATTAAAACACACCACTGGTTCACATTCATTAACACACTTAAATCAATGGCAATGATGCAATTAAATACTTGTAACTATAACTAACAGAAAGCCGTCATAACGGATTCGATTGAAAGACATGATGAAGACGACAATGATATAAAGACTAAAAGACAATATGAAGATGACAATGATATAAAATGCTGTGAGTAAGAGACCATAGAATCCGTATTAATAACGAATAGAGATAATGGCAATAAACTTTGAGTTCAAATCAAACGTCGTGAAAGCCTACAATTTTGTGTCGTTTGTCATGTTTGCTAGTCAATCAGCCCTAAACAACTAATGAAATCAGCTAATAGCAATATGAAATCATTCCTAAACTACTCTGGTGTGTACACAGTACATATGAATTTGGTGGCAAAAAATCTGAAACAAAAAATTGTTAAAACAATCAGCCCCAAGCAAACAATTGGAACAATATATAAACTTTGGAGGCCCTAGATTTTGTAGGCCCTCGGCCTTTGCCTAGTTTTATTAGTCCATTAGGCCGACTCTGTTAGCAATGTATAGAAAAGAATGCGAGAATGGGAGATTGATTTCTTATTGATTTCAACATCATATATAGATGTCATTATCTATAGGCTCTTACATTAGTACAATAGTAACTAACAAGATAGGAGTTATAGATGTGGATAGTCACTACATAATGGATGCACTAAAGAGATAGGAGTTATAGATGTGGATAGTCAGTACATAATGGATGCATTCATAACACACCCTTGACTATCCACATGATAATATACTATTCTTTAATACGCTTGGTGATGTTGACTCGTTAAAAACCTTACTAAGAAAACCCAATGGAACAAAACCTCAGCTAAGAGAAAAAGAGCGCAGTGCATATTGTCTCCCCCTAATACTTCTGGATCAGGTATGTTGCCTCATTAAAAACCTTACTAAGAAAACCCAATGGCACGAAACTTAGTTAAGGGAAAAAGAGTGCAACTTGAACAAATCTCCCCCTTATTATAATATGTATCCTTTAAGTAACGTGTGTCCATCTTCCTCGAATGCTGCTCAAAACTTTTGTAGAATAATTTGTTGTTTGATGCCTTGAAGTGCAATACTTTATGTTGAGTAATGTTGTAAAATCTTCTTGTGAGACTTCTAGTGCTTCCTCTTGCAAACCAATGCCATAAGATTCACTACTATGTTGTGTTACATTCTTTACATTTACAAGACTAACGAAACTAGTTTTCATAGGTTAGTAAATATAAACACATATCATCCCTTTAGGGTATCGACATATCTGCTTTACCATTCAAATGCCTCCTCATTGGACATGTGCTATATCATGTTGATAAATTCAAATAAGAAAAATATATTATGCATAGATAGAAAGAAATATTAATGCACAATTGCACTTTAGCGATGGTACTTTTGGAATGAGAATCCCTACTTTGGTAGGAGATGATAATAGGCATTTCTTATAACAAATGACTTAACAACCTTTAAAGTTCAACTATGTTCATACTAAAATATCCAAATATCATCATCTAGATGTACTTGAGGGATTGGTAAAATATAATTACATATATACTCGAACTGCAGTTCGAGTAATAATTAGACCATGCCAAGGTCATTCAAAAATTTCCCCTCCAAAAGCTCGACAATTTCTCTCGATGATGCCTAGACATCATTACTGTAAATTGTGATTATAGTGAACTTTTAAAAGTAGAATGTTGATAGAACCTAGCTAATTTAGTCAAATTTATATCCCTCTTTATCCGAATATCTCGAGTTGTACAACACTCATCTCGACTATTTAGTCCATACGCATTTTGTCAACTTGATATAATACGTTCTTGAGGTTTTGACATCATTGATGCTTCTAGCATTATCAATCCATGAGGGAATTCTTTCCATCTTATCCAAATATGCATGTGCTTTCACTATTTAGAAGTTTTACTACATAAATTTGCCCATTTAATACATAGATATCTATATCATATGCAAAAATGTCATGAACACTTGCTTTTATCTCCTAAATCCATATTGTACCATGCGTGTACACTATTTATTGAGATATCACAATCACCGGGTATAAGTTTTCTATGTATGTTTCTTGATGCACAAGTATTACATCGTTAAGATGTTTCAACTAACCTTTTAAGCACTCAATTGCTTTAGAAACTTATTAGGAGTTCCAACTATATCCAACATGTAAAATAATCATAACCTATTCAAATCCGAATATGTATAAATGATCACATTGTTCTCGAGAACTTACTTTACATGACCTACATAATTTAATGCTTCAGGACTTTCATGCAAACTTTCAGTATTAAGTGATACGTAACATTCATAAGACGAATATCAATTCTCTCTTTATATTACTAGACTAATAAAATATTGGAAAGTCAATGCATCCACCATTGGAGAATACGTATCCTCATAATCAATCATAGGTCTTTGCGAAAATTCTTGTGCTACCAATTTTTCCTTATATCACTCAATTTGATTTTCACATAATTTGCATAAAAGAACCGTTTATATACAACATATTTCACAACTTCAGTAGTATGGACTATTGGTTCGAAACTTTCCATTTCGTTAGAGAATTCAACTCTGCCTTATTTGCGTCTTTTCATTTTGGCCAATCATTTCTATATTTACGTTCATAGGCAGATCTCAAATCTTTATCCTCATCATTTAATAATTTTAAGCACTACATTATATACAAAAGTATAACGACGTCGATTTTTATTTCGATTCCATACATATCTTAGACATGATACAACTTATCGAGATCTCTTTATTTTCAGGTACGTGAGGTTCTTCTTGAACCATTATGTCTATTGTCTCTTCAGGATATCTTATTACTGTAACCTCGACTTGACCATCTTAACTACTTGCTCCAATTTTCGAGGAATTTTATTATTGGAATCAACTAGTTTATCACGCTTTAGGCGTCCACTCATTACAAAATATGTGGTTGTCCTCTTGGGACACAAATATAACTGGAGCATAAGCAGTTGATTATGTGACTTACTTAGTCACTCTATTTAGGTCAATGAACTTATCTGGTAATTTGTTCTTTAATATTGGTAAATGAATTATACTTTAAACTTCTAGTTCATAGTTTATAGTCTGAGGATCAAGATGACATGATAATTCATTTCAGTTTTCACTTTCCAACTGCTTGTTATCTCCCCCTAATGTTGGGAACATTCAATCACTAAAGTGAAAACCAATGAGCCATAAACGAATTTCTCACTAATGGCTTTAAGTATTTAATTATAGATGATTATTTATACCCAACATATTCTCAAACTTTTTAGAAGTCCCATCTTTGTGCGTTGTGGTGGATGAGTTTCAATATATGTCGCACAACCAAAATCTTTGATGAGACATCTTTGCCTCCTGACCAAAAACCATCTGTACGGGGAGAACTATAATTTATTGTCTTGATGTGAATTGATGGTACTATACATAAAATTACATGTACCTAAATGAACTTTTGCTCCTCTCATAATCATTGGCTTTATAACCAATACTAGACGTTTAGTGATCATCTCAACAATAACACTTATTCCAATGATCGTTAATAACTTGGGAATCAAATTCACTATTTTCAAATAAATATACCAATATGGATTAATGTGCTTGATATCACATTAGCTAAGCCACAATCACACAAGCTTCAGGTTGTGGATTTGATAACCATTTAGACGATGCATCGATTTAAAACACTGAATGGTATCATGTTGGGATATGCATATCCTTTAATCGCTTCCAGAATATTTAGGTATTCACACCCTCATTTATTTTGCAAATATAAATTTCCGTTAAGAGCAAACATTACATACAAATTATCAGTTTGAAGAATCTTCTACTTCTTCATTATGTTTTACATCATCATTGACTTGGTGTGGTCTAACCAGTCATGCCAATTAAGTAAATAATTATGATACATAAACTTCGAGTTTACGATCGTATATGTAGTAGTTGCATTATGCGAGAGAACAACGTGTTATCATTGCAAACTATTGTGTTATGTAACTTTTATCCTTTTTCACATTTTGTTCGCGTATAATCACTACCATAATTTGCCACTTATAGTGGTCAATCTCATTATGACCATTATTATAATTCTGAACTTGGCTATCATATCATTCGGATATGGTCAATCTCATTATCAACTTGGCTATCATAACACTTCTGATGACCGATCTCATTATTATTATAATCGTCATTACAAATTTTTCAATTATGTCCATGATCATGATATTTTCAATGATCGTTTTATAATCACATTCAATTAAGGGAATGAAGTAGAACCGGAATAAGTCTTATAGCTTTTCATTCTTCATCAGAGGTTTTATGGATCATACATGTTTTAGTTGCACTCGTGTTTGTTTAATACACGACATAAAATATGAGAGAACCGTATCTTATTATTTCAAACATTCATGTTATACATGTTTCATATATTATATTCTCATATAATCACTTCCTTAGTGAGTCACTTCTTGTGGTCGATTTCAATATTAACATGGTTGATCTCACTATCAATATAAGATCATTACAGTTTTCTCATTTACCATGATCACGACCTTTATAACGATCATTGTATAATCACCACATAATTAACATGATTGATCTCATTATTAACATGAGCATAATAACAAACTTTCATGGTGATATCATTACAATTTCTTTTGCTCATGATCGTGACCTTTACACTGATCATCATCATATTCACTTTAAGCAATGGGATAGAATCCGAAAACATTCATGGATTCTCATTCTTTATTCAGTCACATGGGTATGAAATCATTTTAAACTCATACTTTCTTAATGGTATCGCTACTTCATGAGCCTATCTCAGGTGTGATAAATGAACATCTTTTATACAGCTTTCATTAAAGACAATCTTCTTTTCATATATTATAAATTGAGAGATCATTACATGACTGAGTCATGTAGTATTATCGTTCTATAAATCTTATAACCTTTTATAAATTAATAATCAGATTCAGAGAGTATAACACTTTTGATGTCATAGTTAAACATACTTATACTTTTTGTGATAGCATATAAACCACAAATTTGGTTTTGTTGTTTTATTCAACAATAGTTATATGATGCATGATGACATATAAAATCAAGGTATAATGTAGAGTCAATTTATATAATACACTACGTTATAACATATCGCAGTAGAAAACAAGTTATAGAAAAACTTTATAAAATAAGATATATATATCGCAGTAGAAAACAAGTTATAGAAAAACTTTATAAAATAAGATATATATCTTTTCATCACTTGCAAGAAAATGTATGTAATTTATGCATAAATGTAACATGATATAGCCAATCACAAGTATATCATATATGCACATATTTGTCACTATAGTTTAAACAAAACAAATTTCACTATCAACTTTCTCGATCATATAATAGCATATGAATCTTTATTACTTGTAAATGAGTTTTCTTATACTAATAAATTTTGTTGCTCAAGAAAATATAACAAGCATCTTGAGAATTTTAGTGTCATGTTAATATGAAAATAATATATGTTACCACACAAATATTTCATAGAATTAAATCACATATTTAAATATATAATAGTAACTAAAAGGCGTATACAATTGCAATAACAATGATATTCAAGAAAGTTAACTAAGTAGTTGTCATACTATAATATATTATCATATAAACATGTGTATTATTGTAAATTCATTAACAGAATTGGTAGTTCTTCATAAATTGTATAAATACTAATAAAACATAACATCTATTCAATTGCATATTAAAGTCAAAAGAGAGCTTGAAAACATATATGATGCACATATATTATTAAACCCAAACTATTAATTAAGAATCACAAACTATTAGCCTATCACTATTTAGAAAACAATTATCATAGAACAACTAAAAATAAATTGGATTAAACCCAACTATATGTCATCCACAGATTATTATGCACATTACATAGGAATATATAAAAAAAAACAATTTTTTTATAATCAATATTAGATTATTTAACAATATTTACAATGTAAATTAACTAGCCAACAAAAAAGTATTACTACTAAACACCATAAAAATATATTCATATAATAATAGACAGCGTGATTGAAGTTCATAATATATAAAGGAATTATAATATTACTGAAATATTAAAATCTATGTTGCTAACGATATTACAATAAATACATATTTGCAAAATTACTTTCATAAATCAGATGATATATATATATATATATATATATGATATATTTGATATCATATATAATATTAGAATCTTCAAATAGCCACTCATCTTGATACACCATATATTAATATTAATAATAGAATAAGTGGTTATAGTTGACATTAATAAATAAATACAAAAAAGTTGTATCAAATTCTTTCTGATTAGAATACTGAATATATCAACCAAAATTTTTACATAAACCATCGCTTTTGTTATCATCGTTTTGATTTGTTTTGATTTGTTGAAAGTAATTAAATAACATCTCAGTGATTGAAATCTTCAATATTGATCCAAAATATTTGTTTTATAATATTCAAAAATTTCGTTTCAATATTTTTATGGTAATATGTATGATGACTTTTGGATGCTTGAAATTGAAAATATAAATTAATCATACAAAGATTTAATACGAATATGTAATACAAGATTAATAATTAATAAACCCCATGAATCAAAATAAAACTTACCTGTAGGATAGTCACGCCGACTAATAGGTTTTTTTTTTCTTTTTGAGAACTTTGATTTTTTGATGACGACCAAGATGCGAATTACCAGAATTCCGTGTTTAGAGTCTCGTGCTGATTACGTGTTATGTAACAACTAGAACCTATTAGCAATGTATAGAAAAGAATGGGAGATGAATTTCTCATTGATTGATTGCAACATCATATACAAATGCCATTATATATAGGCCCTTACATTAGTACAATAGTAACTAAAAAGATAGGAGATATAGATGTGGATAGTCACTACATAATGGATGCACTAAAGAGACAGGAGTTATAGATTTGGATAGTCACTACATAATGGATGCATTCATAACATTAAGATCATTGTGTTGGGATAGAATAAAAATGGCCAACAACATAAGAAATGTAAGAAGAAAATTTGGGAGTTAATCTTGAAAATTTAGTGGTGTAGGCACGTCATGTTGTTGGGGGAGGGGAAAAATAAAAGTGCTGGAAGGGTATAATGGAAAATGCAACTCTTATTAACTTTCTCTTAGAAAATGCAAGCCAAATACGTATTCGTCCATCTTTTTTAAACATTCATAATCCTTTTTACGTACACCCCGCTGGTGGTATGCACATATAAGGTATGTATGTATGGGCGCTCAGGGGGGCAAAAGTGAAAGTGCATTAATTTTAACGTTATTTTACTAATTTTGTAAAAATAACGTTATAAGAGGGGATGGTTAATCATGCATCATGTGGTGGTGTTGATAGCCGAAAAACAAGGGAGTACATGCACTAATCGGCCTTTGTCTTAATTGTTGAGTGTTATGTGTCTTATGTCCAAGGCTTGATGCAAAACTACTATGGAGCCAGGGGTCTCACTGAAAGAAGCCTCTCTATTCTTAACGGGTAGAGTTAAGGTTGTCTACATCTTACCCTCCTCAGACACTACCTTAGCTTTGCTATTGGTGGGATTTACTGAGTATGATGACGATGATGATGATAATCTTTTTTACATGAAATTATTTTTTTAAAAAGAGTAAATTACTATTGTGGCCCATATATTTTTTTTTTTTTTTGGAAAATTGGATTTATAATCATAACTTTCTCAAATTAGCCGATAATAATCCCAACTCAATTATTTTCTGATAGTAATCCGAACTGATCCACTTTTGGCCGATAATTGTCCGCCGTTAAAAATAGCTTAACAGAGTTAAGTTTTTTCCGAATTACAAACCGATAATTTAAGGATTTTGATCAGAACGAGGATACGAGTCGATCTACGTAAAACTTACCTCAAAACTGTGCTCCAAATGGCTTGAGTTTTGTTAATTAGAAGTTTAAACACCAGAATTAAAGCATCGTTTTCGTTGTTTGTGGCAATATTTTGAGGTAAATTTTACATCAATCAACTCGTATCCTCGTTCTCATCAAAAGCCCTAAAACATCGGGTTGTAATTCAAAGAAAAACCTAACTCCGTTAAGCTATTTTTAACGCAGACTATTATCGGCCAAAAGTTGATTAGTTCGGATTACTATCGGCAAATAACTGATTTGGGATTATTATCGGCCAAGTTGAAAAGTTGGGATTATTTAAATCCAATTTGCTTTTTTTTTGCATCTTTAACCTTTTTGGCCTAAAAAGGAATCTTTTGACAAATCAACCCCCTAACATTTCATTTTATAGTTGTTTTGTCCCTAACACTAACTATGTTAGTTTTTTATAGTTAAGTGTAATGGTATTGTGGTCCTTTTACACCACAGAGAGTACTTATGTAAATTTACTGTAAAATAATATAAACAAACCCCTCATCATCCCACCCATTTGCATTTAACTTAGGGTCTTAAATCAGTAAATCTATCCAATTTCAGATCTAGTTAAGCTCCATGAGGTGATCATAGATCAAAAGCAAAGCTACATGAATCCGCTAGCGAATTTGAGATCTAGTTGTTGTTCAGTTGTTATAAGATTGGGATTCAAATAATTTGTCCTTTAATTTTGTGTTTAGATGTGCATAATGTAGAAATGAGTCAATAACTTTTTGTTTGAATTTTACAATTTAGCAGATCAGGGCTGAGATCTTACTGTTAGGTTGTTGATTACGTTTGAACTTAGTTAGGGTTCTGTTGTCCATGATTTTTAGTTGTCCATGGTGTTTTAGTCAGTTGTCCATTATGTTTTACTCTATTGTCCACTATGTTTTAGTATCTGTCCATGGTGTTTTGTCTACCATCCATAGGTTTTTAGTCTGTTGTTCATTGTATTTTTATGTACATGTTTTCCAAATTCTTTCAAAAGTATAAAAATACTATACTCATATTAAAGATTAAAAAATGTTCGGTTTTATGGTATAATGTTTTTTCTTTAGAAGACGTATAAAAAGTTACGAATGTTAAAAATGATGAGAAATTGTCATGTGGCTTGCATGTGTACATTCCTTGGCATGTGAAAAACATTTGCACTTTACCTTTTTCCTTCAACGATCCCTATATGGACACATGTCACATTATAGTGACTTCTTACCTTTCTCATAATTATAACCCTTTTTTAGCATATCGCTACCGTAAGATCATTAATCCAAACTTTTGAAAATCGTGACAATAAGACAAATATAAATGATAAAATTTTGAATCCAATCATTAAACATTTAACTATATAAAACCAGATAGTTGGAAAAGAAATAAAACTTACATAAAAGAGGTAATAATACCAAATTTTTACTTAAATTTTAGTGAGTAAACTGTCATTTTCATTCCTGATATTTGGTGAAATATATCACTTTAGTTCAAATTATTTTTTTGTGTGATTTCCGTCCCTGACATTTACAAAATGTACTAGTTTCATCCATTTTTTTAACCGTCGTTAAAATGTCAGTTAAATGAGGGGTAAGCTGGTCATTTCACATATATATTTTATATTTCACCGAGTAAACGAGTAAACTGGTGAAATATACAAATTTAGTGCAATTTTCTTTGTGCGACTTTTTCGAAACATGTCAAGTTCATCCAAGTCGTTGGTTGCAACCCATTTCGACATCTTCGAACTTCATCTACATATAGACTTTAGGATTTCTCTATCTAAATACCAACACCACCATTAACGCCATTGGAGCCACCGATATTCACACCTAATATAAAATACCCTTTTCTAAAATGTAACGACCCTCCTAGAACCCTTAACGTGACCCTAAAACGTTCCTTACCTACCCCGTATATGAAAAACAGACCTGAAATACCTTTGTACTTGGGAAAATCAAAGAAAACAAGATCAGCCCGTCGCTCGCACGCAGCGAAAAACGAAGACAAAGCCGTCGCAGGGCGCGACAGCCTGTTGCTTGGCGGACACCCAGATCGCCACATGTCAGGACACGTGTCAACCCTATACGCTGACTCAGCAATCCTTTCGCCGCCATTGAGGCTCCCGCGGGGCGTGAAAGATGAAGAAGAATCTGTCGCGGGGCGCGACAGACAGGTCGACCAGCTATAAAAGGGGCAGGAATCGGCATTTGCAACTCGTTCATTTTCTCTGAATCTCTCTCAACTTCTTATAGGCGAAAATTATAGCCAAATATCCCCCTATTAAGCGAAGCTCTGCCTCGTTGTAAGTATTATAACCCCCGGTTACGTAATAGTTACTCTGCCCGATTGATCTGGAGCTCCGTAACACATGTCAAGGCTCTGCCTGACTCAGTCGTTGGAGTTCTGTCTCGAGGGTATAGCTAATGTAAATTGGGTTATCTTACTAACACGTGTGCATATATATATATATATTTCCATAGAAACTTAAGGAAGTAATCCATAATTAAGAACCAAGAAAAGCAACAGGAAGCTATAATATTACCAGAAAGCCTGTAGAAATACCTAAGCCTACAATGTGAGTTAATCTTCTTTTTGTAAATCTTTTGTGAGTAATCCTTTCTTTTTATAAATTGTTTTTACAAAACCTTAATTGTTTTACATTATAATTAACAGTGATTGAGTATTTGTAATTCTACAATTATCGTCGGTATGTTGTGGTATTGTATACAAAATTTGTTACTACACTGTGAGTAGTAACATTTCCACAAGTCAGGATTGACAGTGCCATGGGTGGTAATTAAGGTAGATATAAACAAATGTAATTGCTGGATTGCACTCAATGTTGTAAAATGATAAAACTTGCTTTGATTAAACTGGGATTCACTCACCAGTATTTCTTGCTGATAAAATGTTTTAAACACGTGTTTCAGGTAACTTAGCTGCTGTTTGTTTTTTATGAGGTAAAACGTCTGCAGTCTGCGGACCACATCTGCAGACATCTGTCGCTGAAGTGCTGGACCAAATGTCTGCAGTTTGCAAGAAGAAGACTGTTTGTTTTTTTACTTCTGCAAACTGCTGAAATAAACTGAAATATAAATAAACTGATTTATTAAACTTAAAAGAGTTTTTCAACATTCAAACTTAAATAATAGTTATACAATACTTAAATAATATTCATAAAAAAGACAATAACATTTTTTTTAAATCATTGTTTCCATGCTTTACATTAACTGCTTAGCAATCTCATCTCATAACTGATTCATATATTCTCGATCTGATGCAGTACCATGTGCTTCAACCTCGTCTTCACCAGCATTAACGTGCACTTCCCTATTATGCACCGAAACATTGGGTTGATCGTATTCTGTAAACAATTCATTGCTTAAACCCTCTTTCCTTATAAAATTATGTAGCGCGAAACATGCAATGGTAATGTTCCTTTGTGTAACCACGCCTCTCTCATGTCGGAGGACACCCCAAAAATGTGAAAAGCAGCTAAGAATATAAGATCTACCGGGTCTAACCCAACCAACTTTAACTTCTCAGAACACTCACGAACTGTTGGCGCTTCTTTGCCTTTAATCAAAACCTGTAGAGCCTTCTGCATATCACATGCTAAACCATCATGGTTAATAGATGATTTTGAGGTTTTGGCCCTTTTGTTTGGATTAGGCTCGGAAGTGGGCTCGGAAGTGGGCTCGGAAGTAGGCTCAGAAGTGGGCTCTGGAATAGGCTTTGGAGTAGCCTCAGAAGTGCCGGCATCATCTTGTGTGTCATGATAATGGGTGTCCATAATCATAAGTGATTGGACACGATGACAAGAAGATCCAACCCCGAATGTTGTTTGGGTTGAGGTCCACTTGCAATTTCCAGTGGCAGTATTTCCATCAAACAATTCTGCACAAAGTTCTGGAAAAGGCAATGGAACTGTCTTCAATGATGCAGCCTTCGGATGCCCCTAAACCCAAAGTAAAAAAAATATTGTTATAAACTTTTTTTTAGAATTATGTTTAAAATTTATATAAACGAACATACGTTCTTAAATTCTTCCCATTCCTCGTTCGTTAAGCTAAAAGTATTTGTTTGAGGGTTATATATGTTGCCGGTTTTGTTTTTCAAATACGCCCAACCTACGTATTTGGCTTTTAGATTATCATATGCATTCTTCATTTGTTTTTGTGTTAAATCCAAGCCAAACTTTTCCTTAAGAACTTTTCCTAATTTATTCCACGAGTCTTTATGCAAACTCAAGCCTTTTCTACCCACCGTGTGTATCTCTTCAATGCAAGTCTCTAATAAGCATTTTAGATGGTCGTTTGACCATTGTTGTTTCTCTCCCATTTCTACTAATCATGTCAATCCAAAACATAAGCGAAGCGAAAGTGAAAATGATATTCAAACAAACAAAAATCCTTAATTAAACGATTCATTAATAAGCATAAGCGAAGCTAAATATTCCAAAACACCCAACATCTATATTCCAAAACATAAGCGAAGCGAAAGCGATAATTATATTCAAACAAACAAAATCCTTAATTAAACAATTCATCAATAAGCATCTATGTACCAAAACATCTATAAGCATAACCGAAATTCAGCCAAGAACTAACTTTAATACATCTTGCAGCATATTGAAGTTGATGTAATCAGAAAAAAGAAGAGTCTGACTAGAAAAATATATATATATACACATGATTGAAATCAAGTAATTACAAAATAAATGAACTGAGTTTGATAGCATCCATGTTTGATTTCTTACCTTTACCTATATAATTCAAGGAAACAATACATGTTTCAAATATTTAAAGATTTAAAAAAACACAACTTAATTCAGTTTAACAATTGATAAAATCAATGAGTGTTACAAAAATAACATATCCGAAAAAAACATTGAAAGTTGGGTGAAAATAGCAGGCATCAGTTCTCCAAGGTGATTAGCATCAATGGAAAACTTTCAGACGCAAATTACCCATTTGTTATAATAAATTCAGCCAAGAATTTGTAAGTTAACCATGACCAACAATTGTATCTACCAATCTATTATATTAGCAAGAACAAATTACCTTAGATGTTGGAGGATGAGTGGAGATATAAGGGGGCTCGGCGGTGGTGCTCGGCTGTGGAAGGTTTCAGATCGGCAGGAGGGGTGGAGGGCGGCGTGGCAGCGGCTGGAAGTGGAGGAGCAGAGGAGGTCGGCTGAGGAATGGAGAAGGGAACTAGGGTTTGAGAGTTTTGTGTTTGGAAAAGGTTGAAGAGGTATGTGAAGAGGTAAAACAAGATCTGCCCGAGGAAGAGCGGCTGAAGAGGTTTTTTAATGAATTGTCTTCTGAAAAACAAATAAGCTTCAGACCCCTATGTCTGCGCGTGGTCTGCTTGGTGAAGACAAAAGAGGTCCTGAAGCTCTTTTAACAAAAAACAAACAGCATCTTAGTGTGAAGCCAATAAAAGCCAGCTCGAGAGCACTGAAGGATTAGAAAAGTGGCTATAAAAATTACCTAAATAAAAAGGAGAATTGTTTTCAATAATTAGGGTTTATCCATATAAATATATTACAAATGAAAGTCGAATTTTGTCCCACTTATTTATCATAAATGTATTATCAGAAAAACTTGGATTTTATTCCATTTATCTATTTTAAACATTTTGGTGTTTAACTCTGATAAAAATATTTCCTAACTACGGTCCTGATGAAACTTTCCGCTGCCAAATTAATAAACACCGATACTATCAGACTGGTTCGCGACTCCCGCTCCCGGGGTGGGGTCGTGGTTGTGACAGAAGGTGGTATCAGAGCTAAGCCACTTGTTTAAGCCATTTAGGTGTTCTTCTAATACCTAAACCTTAAACGTTATTGTTACAAAATAAATACCTTATATGTTATCCTGTGAACATAAAATCTTAATATGTCTATTATGATTTTTATGTCATTTCACGAGTTTTGAATTCTCAATATGTGTTACCCCTATCTGTATCTCACAGTTATGATATGTTTAAAATTATATATATAGGTGATATATTAGTAATGTTATGCCTTATCAAATATTATGATATATTTTTATATTCATATATTCCATGTGAATATAATTCAATCTAAATTTTATAACATTATAATAATATTATGATATTAATATTTAATATCTTAGTCAAATATATTAATATAAGATAACACAATTCATATGATACTTCAAAAATGTCATAATTTAAATATTAAGATAATATGTATTATACCTAAATGTTTTTCTGTCATTTAAATTCTCAGTATATATCACCCCTACTTGTTATGCTATAAATATAAAAGGGATATATTCATAGGGAGAGGATCATAAGAAAACTACATATAAATGAGAGAACTATAAAACTAACTAAAAAAACCTTGCCTCTTGGAGAAAAGACCAGGGTTCAAATCCTGGCATGGGGTGTAGTTTAGTATTTATTGATGTAGTTTAGTATTTATCGGTGTAGTTTAGAAGTAGGAGTAATGTAACCATTGCCATTCAAAAAAAAAAAAAAAAACTAAAAAACATACCAAAATTTTTTTTTTACAATTTTTTATAAAAAAATCGCTAGTTTTTATATATAAAAAAATTTCAAAAAAAAATTGTTGTACTGCACATGTGCATTATATGTGTACTACACATGTGCACTATATCCGTAATAGTGCACATGTGCAATACAAAAAAAAATTAATTTTTTTCCATGCATAAAAACCTGCGATTTTTCTATAAAAAATTAAAAAAAATTGGTATGTTTTTTAGGTTTTTTTAGTTAGTTTTTTGGTTTTCTCATTTAAACTAGTTTTCTTATGATCCATCCCCTATATTCATAATATATTAAACTTTGTAATAGATATCATACTCATATATTTATGTGAATACAATTCAATATAAATTATAATAATATTGTGATATTAACATTAATATCTTAATCAAAGATGTAAGATAACACCCTTTAGGTATAATGTCACTAAAATATTATAATATAAAATATTATTCGATGCAAATAGTATGATTTATGATATAGCCCAAAATTTTACTCAACTTAAATATATTTTTGTCAAAGTTTTGACAAAACATATAAGTATATTAATTTTGTTAATATTTTAGCATACTTAAAACATGTTTATTTTTTAATACAATACTATAACAGAATTTTCATAATGATACTATGAAAATATTATATATTATTACATATGCTTTTGTTATATTATATAAGCACATGTACCTTTACATACACATGAAAAGTGTGCGAAAAATATATTAGTATTCTATATTTTATAAATTATATTAATGAAACAAATGATATTTCATACATAAAATAGAAACGTGTACAAAAAAAATATCTGGTACTGTATAACTATATAATTTAATATATATATATATATATATACGTAATACGTGTATATCACAAGGGAATAACTTACGAATTTTATCATTTTATAGTTTAACTCATTTCTTAAACTATATTTGATTTAGATGTATGTATGTTCTGATATAAGAGTAATATTTCATTACTTAATACAATAAGGATCAAATTTAGAAACGTCAAACTTTGTATTATCTATTATGATTCTTTAATTAAATAAAATTGATAAATTAAGAATTAAGTCCTAATATTTTCAACCAATATGGTTCAACCCTCTGCTTAAAATTATTCCAAGGAATCCGTAAGGATTATATATTTTAATTTAATTTAGTTATTCACCCTTTTATTTTAAAATAGTATGTTCAACAGAAATTCATTCAATTACTATTGTTATTATAAAGTTATGAGAATAAGCAGAATAATTAATACCATTAGTTATATGATTGAACTCTTATAAATAATTTGGTATTATATATATATATATATTACAGGAAATTTGAAAAACAAATATAATATATACAATATAATAATCAAATATCTTATGTAGAAAAGCAAATTTTTGTATGTAACAGAATAAACAGGTCTACATGTTTACCTATAAATTATCCAAATGATTTTTCAACCAATTAACCACAATTAAACCAAAAGAAACCCTAAGGACACCCAGGTTAGCACCATGGGAAAAATAGTAGAATCAATAACTGGGAATCTTAGGATCTTATATAAACCTTTAATTCTGGCCACAATCACAACCACAGTTCCGACCAAACATCCCGAATATTTATCCAATCATGAGCCCTGAGAATATAAGCTAAGTTGAGAAAATATAAAGTCATTATTAGTAAAACACCGAGCCTATAATTTAGAACAAAAGCTCGTCTATAAATTCGATAAAAGGAAATAGCACATAATATATTATATATTATATATATACTTTCCTTATATTTTGATAAAATATATAGTAAAAAGAAAATGTTAAGATATAATATATATATATATATATTTATCAACGCATCGTACGGATATGTATGATTATACTTGTGCTTAATGTAATATGAGCAACAAAATGTGCCTGTATAATTGCTTAATTCTATGATAGTTACATCCGAACATGTTTGCAATTCAGACGTCAAAAGAAATAACCGGTAATCAAGAAATTCAGGCTAATAATGAAAACTCTTTCGACAGAAGCACTATAGAAAACATAATAGCTCAAGGAATATGGAATGCCATACCTTCGATCATTAAAGCTATTAAAATTTCTATGCCTATCAACGAAAGTCCTACTCTACATTGTAAGCATACTCATCACTTCAAACCTAGCCCTAGTATCAATGGAGATCATGATATTCGTATCAAAACTCCATCCTCCAAGCAAAAGAAAACCACAATCTATAGTTACTCGTATAAGAAATTCCGCTCTGACAAAACCGATGAGAACCAAGAAGCTGAATCGTCAATCGCGCAACCTACCTGCAACAACTATAACCAGAAGAGTTCAAAAAGACACCATTCTAGGAAGACACACCGCTGTAACTTTTGCAAGAAGGCTGGACATGCAGAGGAAGAATGTAGAAGGAAAACTAACGTTTGTTTCAACTGCAGAGATCCAGGTCATATCCGTCCCTACTGCCCGAAATTACCCAAGGTTCCCGACAATAAGGCTATGAACCCAGATGAAGCTAAGGAGAATGCATAAATATTTATGACCCCGGAAACAAAAGCAACTTCTAAAATAAGCACATTTTCGTTTTTACTAAAGTATTAGTTGACTTTTGGTTCCAACTAAAATTTTATAATAACAGATCTTTACTTTTCTTTCATAAAGCTAACACTCATTTGTCTCATCTCTTGACAAATTCCTATGTCACACATGCATTGCTTGTAACACATGTAATTTCACTTCAAAAGATCATTTATTCACAAGCTCGAATAAATATTTCGTTATACTCATTCTGACAATCCCTATGATTGCAAAAACGTTGACTCTTGATATCAAGTCAGCAAAATTCCTGGAAGAACTCCTTTTCTTTTCAAGGATTCTTACCAAATTTCCATCGTAACCTTTCTCTTGCCAACTACATATATCCATTATTGGAATATGTCCAAACCAAGCTCAATTTATTTTGAACTTATTCATATATATATTCAGATTCAAATTCTCATATGATGAATTGAGATCATCATATTCGAGGTAATCTCAACTAACCTTTCATTTGTCAAACCATAGTAGACTTGTTTAAAGTATTCAAATCCAATAAATCATTTGTTAAAACACTACACCTTGCGGTGGCGATCTCTTTGAAACTTGGACTCATTTCATTTTCACACCAGAGGTACGAACGTATCTATCTTCTGATGATTCGTTATCCTAAAACAGTCTTAATACAATTTTGTGTTAAGATAAAGGTACGTAGATTCCTATTCCTATATACCTCCAATATTTCCTTGATCAAATCCTACGATATTCAATTGTTCCTTCATTTGAACATCCTATCTTTTGAGTACCCAGATTCACTTCATTGAAACTTTCAGTTAATGTCGAGAACGGTGAATTTGTTCGGTCACCGTAATCATTGAATTCTTTCAATCACTACAACACCTTGCGGTGTATGTATAAATTTGTAGCCTGTGCTAATAGTAAACCCTAATCATATCAATTCATACGTCATTCATTTGACTCATCATTCAAGTAGTCTTGATACAATTATATATTAAGACAATGATACACTAAATTCTATTATATTATCCGGTGTATCCCTACCATTTAAATAAACGTCACTGATTTCTGGTTTGATCATTGACAGATCATTTTTCATACTTATATTTTCAAATTGAGATTATTGATTCAGAATCTCCCTCAATTGACGATCAAAGTAAGTTCTTTTCTGGCATTGAATCCTATTGTTTCTAAAAGTCATTATATGCCTATCAAAGCTCTCTTTTGATTTGTGAAACTCAGGCACCTTGATGATTGTATCATTTCATCTCATTCATTTAACATCGATTCCTGAAACTAATTGAAACCATTGAATTTCAATTATCCTATGATATCTTTATATTTTAATTCTATCTTAGATACCTGGATATACTATTCTTTCTAACTTAGAGACATAACATAACTCCGAGGGGATATCATAGCCCAAATCTCGAGGACGAGATTTAAAACAAGATGGGGAGGATGTAACGACCCTCCTAGAACCTTTAAAATGACCCTAAAACGTTCCTTACGTAACCCGTATATGAAAAACGCACCCGAAATACCTTCGTACTTGGGAAAATCAAAGAAAACAAGATCAACCCGTCGCTCGCGGGCCGCGACAAATGAAGACATAGCCGTCGCGGGGCGCGACAACCTGTTGCTTGGCGGACACCCAGATCGCCACGTGTCAACCCTATACGCTGACTCAACAATCCTATCGCCGCCTTTGGGGCTCTCGCAGGGCACGAAAGATGAAGAAGAATTTGTCGCGGGGCGCGACAGACTGGTCGACCAGCTATAAAAGGGGCAGGAATCGGCATTTGCAACTCGTTCATTTTCTTTGAATCTCTCTCAACTTCTTATAGGCAAAAATTATAGCCACGTTGTAAGTATTATAACCCCCGGTTATGTATTAATTACTCTGCCCGATTGATCTAGAGCTCCGTAACGCATGTCAAGGCTCTGCCTGACTTAGTCGTTGGAGTTCTGTCTCAGGGGTATAGCTAATGTAAATTGGGTTATCTTACTAACACGTGTGCATTTATATATATATATATATATATATATATCCATAGAAACTTAAGGAAGTAATCCAGAATTAAGAACCAAGAAAAGCAACAGGAAGCTATAATATTACCAGAAAGCCTGTAGAAATACCTAAGCCTACAAATGTGAGTTAATCTTCTTTTTGTAAATCTTTTGTGAGTAATCCTTTCTTTTTCTAAATTGTTTTTACAAAACCTCAATTGTTTTACATTATAATTAACAGTGATTGAGTGTTTGTAATTCTACAATTATCGTCGGTATGTTGGGGTTTTGTATACAAAATTTGTTACTACACTGTAAGTAGTAACATTTCGACAAGTCAGGATTGACATTCCCGTGGTGGTAATTAAGGTAGATATAAACAAATGTAATTGCTGGATTGCCCTCAATGCTGTAAAATGATAAAACTTGTTTTGATTAAACTGGGATTCACCCTCACCAGTATTTCTTGCTGATAAAATGTTTTAAACACGTATTTCAGGTAACTTAGTGTGAAGCCAATAAAAGCCAGCTAGAGAGCACTGAAGGCTTAAAAAAGTGGCTATAAAAGTTACCTAAATAAAAAGGAGAATTGTTTTCAATAATTTGGGTTTATCCCTATAAATATATTACAAATGATAGTCGAATTTTGTCTCACTTATTTATCATAAATGTATTATCAGAAAAACTTGGATTTTATTCCATTTATCTATTTTAAACATTTTGGTGTTTAACTCTGATAAAAATATTTTCTAACTACGGTCCTGATGAAACTTGCCGCTGCCAAATTAATAAAAACCGATACCATTTGACTGGTTCGCGGCTCCCGCTCCCGGGGTAGGGTCGGGGGTTGTGACATAAAAGGTTGTTAAGCAGATGATGACACAAATGGGACTACCGGTGATATCGACGTAGGCTGGGAACAACTGGAAAAGAAGAGAGTCGTTTACAATGGCGACGGAAAAAAGGATTTTGGGGTCGGTTTCAATGGTGGCGGAACTGTGATGTCGCCGACTTCACAGTGGCACCATATCAACAAATTCCACGTCGATACATCTGAAGTTCCACCTCATCGCCACACGTGGCACCACCGCATACATCGTAGCCTTATGAGACACATCCCACGTTGAAATTTTGTGTGAAAACTGGGGGTCACTAAAAGTTGGATGAAACTTGCATGCAAAGTCAGAGACGAAAATCGCATGGAAAAAAAAGAATTAAAATGTATTTTATCAACCACTGGGGATGAAATTGACAATTTACTCAGTCAAAAAAATAAAAAATAAAAAATATATGCATGGAAATGACCAATTTACCCCTCATTTAACTAACTTTTTTAATGGGATTAAAAAATTGGACGAAACTGACATGTTTTGAAAATGTCAAGAATGAAAATGGTGTAAAAAAATATTTTGGACTAAAATGGCATATTTCACAAAATTAACCACAAAGATGAAAATCTTAAAGTATTATTTGATATTAGACTTATAAAGGTCTATTTATAAACGGAGTCACACAATTTTAATGTACCCCAAGGTTGATTAATAAAGGTTTATTTATAAAGTAGTTTCTCTATTGTAATAAATTGAATTGGTCAAAACTAAACATTCTTGTTGTGCTAGAACTCGAATGAAATAAGCTGTGTTGAAGTGGTGTTTAAAATGAGAAAATAAGCCAAAAAGCTTATGTAAGTGGCGCAAACATGCGCTAGACTGGTGCAAAATTTTTGATGTTGAGCTTTGGATCAACACGTAATATCCTTTTGCATTGCTAATTAGTTGTTACTAGTAACATACTTTCAGCCAAAAGCATAAGGTTGATTAAGATGGAGTCTCGGGATGGATTTCGAACATGCTTTTGTTTAACACGGGTGTTTTTAGATGAGTACTATACTTTTTGTTTGACATACTGTTTTGCAAAGTATACATAAGCTGTCCAAGAATCACAAGTTGATATTCGTGTCATGTGTCAAATTACGAAAATATGGACCTGATTTCATAACTATCTACTTATCTGAGTTTAAAATATTTGGGTGTTATAGAAACGAATCTGGATTCTTGATCAGGGATGCTCAATGGCTAGAATTACATGAGTGGCACGTCGTTTTATTGTTAACCGGAAGTAAAGGGAAATATGAATGTCATTATTGTTGATCTTTTTTTAAAACACAAATAACATTTATTATTCTTCATTTAGAAAAAAATAATTTACAATAAAATCATGGTTTTTAGTATCTTCAATTTGATATAATTAATTAATTTTTTTTATAAATTGACTTGCTTCCAATTGTGTGTGTTTATATAACAGGGTGTTGTATGCATAATTATGCGTTATTAATTTACATTGCTGTGTGGAGACATTATGTGAGCATTCCTGTTAAGAGCAGCATTGGTGGGATCTGGAAGAGCTGGGCATATTCAAAGGCGATTCATCTAATCGTAGGTACAACGTGCTGGACAGTATGAAAGGCGAGAAACGATACCATATTTAACTACAAATCAGCCTCCGTATCAAGGTTGATTAGTGACATCAAAGCATGCTCGTTTCTTGGGATAAAAGCGAGAGCGAAGGTGTGTGATCTTAACTAGGAGAAATGGAGATGTTTTAATTTTTCGAACTTTCCGAATGTAATGCTTCTGTATCCTGTACCAATGGCTCTCCAATGTAGGGAGCTGGTGCCTTTTCTTTTCCATTCCTTTACTGTACTTGTTTTTTACATGGCTGATCGCCTTCGTCAAAAAAAAAAAAAGTTTTGATATTATGGTATATAGGGTGCGTGGATGTTTTATTGCGAAAACAAAGAATCATAATAACTTGTACGTGATAATAAAGGCGGTCACTACCGCGATTGATTGATGGTTATTCTGCCAGAAACATCTAGTGAAATAATCATGATGACCAAGACAAAATACAGAACACAATCAAAATAAGTCATCATTTGTATCATGCAACTTCTTACAATTACTTCATTACATAGTCGACTACTATAAATGCTACTCTCCTTCGACATGTTGTATAACATTTATTCTGTCTTGAATGGTTGATATTTCTTGAGATCAGTCAACAATCCTTGGATGGACCCAACAGCCGCGACCAACGAAACCACTAAACAAGTATAAGTCAGGATCTTTAGCCAAATCCAAGTGAACGAAAACCTCGGTATCTTAGCCCGAGCGATATACATCTCTATCGGAAAATAAACTGTCAAAGGGTAAAATGAAGCCGCCCCTATCAATCCCAAAAAGCTATTGAAGAAGGGGAAAATCATTGCGATCAATGCAGTTAACGCCACATAGGCTGTTCTCCACACCAACCTAAACATGTTAACGGGGTACTCCCCACAACATGGCACGTTAACTGCATGTTCAGCCGTTATAAACTTGCTTTCAGGCCATCGTTGCTTACATTTCTTTTCAACAAACCCGAATATAGGTTGGCAAAAGACCTGAAATCACTCACATTTTTAGTAACAAAATGTAATAAAATGTTACTTGTTCTAAGAATATAGTTTAGTTGATTTTATACAAACCTGATATGCGCCTATAAGGTGAACGGCAATGCAAACATTTGCAATATCGACGAGCCAAAATGGTTCATAGAAACCAAAACCGGTCAAGAAGTTGCCTGGTGCATCATTCCCAAATGCTGCATAACCGATGCAACCGCAAAGCATGTAAAACATTGTCGTCGTTAGAACTCCCACAAGTGATGCTCTCTTCATCATCTTGTTTTCTGGGGGATGTGATTTCAGAGTGTCCTGTATTTGTTTAGATTATGATGATTATTACATACAATTAAAACAGATATGTAATCATTAGAATTATCATTTCGTCTCCGTGACATATTATTATACATATTAAATTACATCTTGCTAACTACAATTAAGCATATTGCCTTTATGTTTTGACCAACCAAAGTTTTATGTTTTTCAATTTGGCCCTAGGTTCCCTTTTAAAGGCTAGTTTGTCAATATTTATTATCCATTTCTTTATTTCTTTTGCCTTTATTTTGTTTACATTTTTTATTAAATATTGTGAATCTGTTTGTTTATTTTTATTTGTATAAAATTTCTTATATCTTAGTTCAACTTTTATTTATAAGTTGTCCAAAATATTTAATATTTCCCTATTTGATTTGTATAATTTAGTTATGTTTTATTATTATTATTATTATTATTATTATTATTATTTTAACGTTTTATTATTATTATTTTTACAATTATTACACAAACATATATACAATTATTTCATTGACGAATCAAACTAATACTGTCCGAACTACTAAAACATTGGTCATAATATTCATTTTATTGTTTTCTATATAAATTTTGCTAAAACGGCTCCAACTTTTGATTGCTATATTATTCCGATACTATATTAAACTAAACCGATACCGATTGAATTCCCGCCGCAACGCGCGGAGAAATTTTACTAGTTTCTTTTTATGCCCAAACACTTCATATGCAACCGAAATATTCTAAAAGGTTATACAAAACTTTATTTTCATTATTGTTTAGCATTCAGAGGTGAAAGGAATACCATTGTTTCAAAATGAATTGACCCAAATAAGAAGAGACATGACAGAAATTAACCTTAATCATTCCATGAAGCCAAATTAGTGTCTGATACCTAACATCAAATCAAACACCTAACAACATAAAATCTTCGATAAAGGAAGACTATATGAGCAAAATATATTTACAAACAGTTTAAAATACGTTTAATTCAATTAAATAATAGAAAATATAATTTACATATACTCGATTCATGGTTTTTTGGTTGTTATGTGTCTAACAATTACATGTGATCTTAGGTATACATTTTTTCGATGCATGAAAACTATATATATAGTTACTTTATTTGTTAGTGTGTACATCAATTTAATAAGAAAAACACAACAATATTGATTTGATTAGTGTATTTCCTGTGTGCACTATTTTACATATATTCTGTTATTTTTAAAATCACATGTAAAATGGTGATGCAATTGTCTAGATTTTTCTCACACTATCTTTACTTTTTTTTTCAATTATGTACATATGCGTTATTCAATACTCATGATTCTCAACACATTATATAGAGTTCAGTTTATTAGAAAAGTCCAAAAAAGTGAGAAACCTTTTAATTTTACATAAAACAATTATTAAAAAATCACTTGTACATTAAAAAAAGTTTTTTTACCAATTTTTTTAGAGCTTTTTCATATTAACACATATAAAAGTTGTTCAAATAAAAAATTAATTGTTGTATTTTTTTTTTTTAATTTTTGTAACTGTTTTTACACTTTTCTTTATTTTCTTATTCTTCAAATTTTTATATATTAAAACGGCTTCTATGTTATTTATGGGTGTGTATTTGTGTTTAAATAATGATTTCACAGAATACTTATTGCAAGTATATCAACTAGGAAAATGAAAATAGTGGTTGACACTTGACAGAATATTGATGGTATGGCTACAACATATTTTTTCAGAAAAGCTGTCTATTCAAAGCATCTCGGACGCCTACCCCACGTAAGGCCTAACTTCTTTGAAAAATCCAAACACATTTCATGGCATATAGTCACCATTATTTGAGGTCCATAAACCAATGGTCCACACGAATCTTGCCTCCTTTTTACAATTTAAATCTTACAAGACTTTCTTTCCTACATGAGACAGATGTTCGGTACTTATACTACTTCATAAATCATGATTATCTTTATGTGCATTAAGTGTGTCATAATCATAAATTGAGCTTCTAAATGCTACTTTATTGAAGCTTATATAATTGTGAATGTTTATAGAAAAGTCAATTAAGTAACCCTATATATATATATTTTTTAACAACATAGCTTACTCCTATCCTACATTACACTAATTAACTAAATAACCCTTCTTGCCTGACTTTGAACCTACGATCTCCACTCTAAGAGGCATGAGCCTCTCCAAAGCGGACTCGATTTCAAGGCCAAGTGTTGATCAATCTATATATTATAGAGATAGGGAATCAGATGGAGATGTTATTTCAAAAAATACACAAAATTAAGAGAAAATAATGTTCTTTTTATTTAAATTACTTAAATGAAGATAGAGAAATTAATGAGAATGCTCTTAGATCCGTTATCGTTAATCACATGCCATTAGTAGTTACATAGACAATAATGAAGCAAACATTACAGGTGACAGGTCTAGAAAGGTTCGGTGTAAAGCATTAGTATTTTTGTGAATGGAGAAAGTAGATTTTCACATGGTATAAAAAGTTTGTGGCTAATTTGTCAATTTTCTCTCTTGAAGGACTGATTGTGACATGTTATGTTGTATAAAGATAGACTTGTGGATGCATCAGAAGAAGAAGACAGAGGGTTTGCGACATCTGTCAAACGAAATCAATGCCTCGTTTTTTGTGTTTTATTAAAATATTATTTAATTGTTTTTATAGCGCCAACAAACGCTGTTTAATTTACATCATATCATATATAGATAGATATATATATATACTTATCCTTAGAAACAAGAATACTTATATGAGTTCGTTTAATTAGGTAATGGTTAATTTTTTAATTAACGTATTAAGTATATTCCGAGTAAAATCTTTTCATGTGTATCAGATTTTCCATCAGGATGCCTATTAACTATGTATTTAATGTACATTAATTATAAAACAAATTATACTTATGCCTAAACACAAATAAATAAAATAATTAAACACAAACCTGAATTTCGATAAGAACAGTTGAAAAAGCATACGCAAAAGCAATGTCTCCAATGGCTTGAAATGTTCGCCACACCTTCTCTGAACTTGTCAAATTCGTTCCTACTTCCGTACCTGTTAGAGTTGTCTTCGTGTGCACCCCTCCTGAACATATTTAATACATAACTAATTTTATTATTCATTATTTAAAAAAATACTTTAAATTGCATAAAATTGAAAACTTACCTACTACTTTAGCAATAGAGAGACCGAGTCCAATGAGAGAGTAAGCAAAAGACATCACTGCGGCTAGTATTGATAACCATGATAGTTTATGAAAATTTGGGATTTGGCTTAACACGATCTGTATAACTGCAAACACAGCCATGTATGGATAATTCGATGGTTGACAATGTGCGTCATGCCCGTTATAGTGAAAACAATTTGATCTTTTCACTGCCCTGTATATTAAATAGCAAAACGTAATTAAACTTATCTATTAAACAACGTTACTAAACGAGTTTTATTTTATTTTACATTTTAGAAAAGAGAGATGTCACTATTTTATTTTACATTTTATATAAGAGAGATGTCACAGGAAAAAAATACACAAAAGATATAAAATTAACTGCTCAGAAAATATAACAAACGTCAACCCCTCGAGTTCCGCAAATTTTTAGATAACTAATTAATATGATATTTAATGTACTTACACAATGCTTATAGAAGCAGTGATTGTGTAACCAATAGTAACTCCAACAAGGTTCACATATTGAGCTATCCCACATAACTGCACCTTTTTCCCTCCTGTTTAAAGACAATTTTGCCCTTGTATAAAATCATTTAACAAGAAAAAAATAACAAACATCTAGTAAAACTAAACATTTTGTACCTAGGGTGGCTCGAACCACATCCATGTAGGTGTAGTTACGCTTCCCATGAACCGGGTCCGGTGCACGGTAAGCGTCCGCGAGAAGGGTGGAGGTGAAATAAGTGATGAACGAAAATGTCATGAGAACCGCCGGACCAGCAACCCAACCTAGCTGCGCAATCGCCCATGCTAGCGACAGCACACCAGACCCAATCACAGCAGTTATAATGTGTGCGCTTGCTGTCAACCAAGTCCCTAGCCAAAACAAACAAACCACAAACGTCACTACATAACCAAGAAAATTGAGTTTCAATGATAAAACGTATCAATGAAATGACTTGAATTTTGGTAAAAAGTTTACCGGTTCGTTTCTCGCGACCGTCATCATCGAGGTGCTTCGGAGTCGGGTCGTTGGTGATATGAAATGTTGAAGGGGTATCCATGAATGTGTGTTTGGAGATGAGGATTGGTTAGAGCAAGTGAACGGTGGAAGGGATTTAAAAGGAGAAAAAAAGGGTAAAAGTGTCACAAAGCATTTAATGAAAATGAAATTACACAAGGCTTTAAAAGTCAAAACATATTCATTTCTTTATGACTAGAGTAGTATTGAACCGTCCCAGAATAAAGGTATTATTTTTCTGATTTGTTGAAAATACATATAATTATTAATGTCATTGTTGGCATGGTGTAATAGAAGAAAAATATTTTTTTTTTTAAATTAGAAGAAAAATAGTTAAATAATCGTTTTATATATCTTATCTAAAAAATAAATATGTGTTTGTGTTTACGTGATTATTAAAGTTTAAACAAGAAAATCTATATATACACATACATATATATATACACACACATAGGATCAAGATCAAGGGAAAACTCTTCCGACTTATGAGAACTTAGAGAACTCGACCGTCTCGTGCGAGCTTTGCCTCATTTTTTCACACCCCTATATTAAAATGTTAGAAAAAATTGTTGTAAATTTAAAAAAAAAAAAAATTCGAAATGGTATTTTTCGGCCTCTTACAGCAGCTGTAAAAAGCTGATGACATAAGTATAACATCACTTTTTACATCATTTACGGTTTGTTTGTTTTTTTTTTTTTTGAAAAGTTGATTTTTTTTAGGATTTTTTGCAAAAATAAAAAAAAAATCTTTTGTTAGGGTGAGTTCTCTAAGTTATCACAACTCGTATAAGTTTTCAATTTACCATAACCCTATATATATATATATATATATATATATATATAAAGTGTTTTATACTTTAATAGTTTAAGTAATTGCAACTCTTAAAAACATATGATACAGTTCTTTAAAACATATTGTTGATTTTTAAACCAGTAACATAAGCAATTTTTTAACATAACTTTTCGTATGTTAATCGTTTTTTTTGTTTAATTACGTCATTAAAATGAATATTTTCCTCTCTTTTAATTTTATTATGTGATTGTTATAGTTTTTTATTTTATTTCTGTTTAAGGAAATTTAACATGTTACGTGATTATTAATATGTTTTCTTTACCGCATCACGCAAAAGCCCCTCTAGTATCAGAGCCGGCTCAAGAGCAAGCTAATTAAAGCTCGTGCTTTAAGCCACTACTCCTTTAAAGGCCCCAATATGGAAACAAATGTATGTTCATTTTCTCTGTTATAGCTAGTTTTTAGTCATTAATGTTAAAAGGATTTATGATTTTTGGGATTCTATCTTCATATTTAATGATTATCGGATCATATTTAATGTTTATCGGAAATGGATAAGAATGGTTAAGACCATGGGATGTGGTTTGGGTAGTTCCTTTGGGGACTATCCGCCACATAAGCGTCATGTCAGCAGGGTGGAGGACCATCCCCTTAGGGACTATTCAACGGTGTGGAGGATAGTCCCCCTCCCTTTTTTTATTATTTAGTTTTTTTATTTAGTTAAATAATTAAAACAAAGTAAATAAAAATAAAAAAGTTACATTTAAATAAAAACCTAAAGTTACATTTAAAAATAAACTAAACATTTAAAAAAAATACAACACAAATAAATAAAAAACTACTCGTTGTTTTCTTCGAGATTCCAAATGTGTTCGATCAAGTCTGATTGAAGATTGGCAAGTCTGAAATCGTTATGTAACGAGAACCTGTTTAAATCTTGTTGTTCTTCGCTAACCTGAACACTATTCTGCTCCACCACATTCTCGTCATACTCACAAATTGCATGATTTTTGTCTTCGATGATCATGTTATGCAACAAAATAAAAGCATACCTACAGTATCGCAACTTTTTGGGTGTAAAAGCGCGTGCTGTATAACAACCCTCCAAAATTATTTCCGACACCCATAAAATATTTAAAATATCCCTACATGTCTTAAAATACTCCTTGTATACGAATAATGGACCCTAAATACTTTATATAATTAAAAATAAAATAAAAATAAAAAAATCTGTCATCTTTCGCGGGCTGCGAAGACCTTGTCTTCGGGCTACGCAGGGCGCGACAACCAGTACATCAGGCGAACCCCTGAGCCGCCACGTGTCGTGATCGTGGCAAGTCTATGTGTGTGACCCGACAAGGCTAGGGCCTACCCGTCTTACGTCGCGGGGCGCGAAGGCCCCCTTGTGTTCTTACGCAGGCCGCGAGAAAGCCGAGATCAGCCCCTCTAAAATGGGAGAATCGGCCTTCAGTCCCAACTCACTCACAACTTTCCTTTCTCTCTCAATTTCTGTATAGTAGGCATTATACCGGGCATAATACCCCCTAATTAACGAAGTTCTATCTCGTTGTAAGTATCATAACCCCCGGTTACGTATTAGATACGCTGCCCGATTGATCTAGTGCTCCGTAACGGCTGTCGAGGTTCTGCCCGACGTAGTCGTTGGAGTTCTGTCTCGGGAAGGGTATAACTAATGTAAATATTTGGGTTATTATACTAACGCGTGTGCATTGTGTAATTAATAGATAATCACCAGGAAATCACAAAGAAAAACCCTAAAATTTCAATGTGAGTAATCCTCTTTTTGTTAAACCTTTTTGTGAACTGTTTTTACAAAAAACTCAATTGTTTTAAACTGTAATTAATAGTGATTGAGTATTTGTGATTCTACAGTTATCGTCGGTATGTTGGGGTTTTGTATACAAAATTTGTTACTACACTGTGAGTAGTAACATGACCACAAGTCGGGTTGACAGTACCGTGGGTGGTAATTAAAGTAGAAATATAAACAAATGTAATTGCGAGATCGCCCTCAATACTATAAAACTGTTAAAACCTGCCTTGATTAAATTGGGATTCACTCATCAGTATTTCCCACTGACAAAATGTTTTTAAACGCGTTTCAGGTAACAAAATGTGAAAGCCAATTAGAAGCCAGCTGGACAGCACTGAAGGCGTGGAAAAGTGGCTATAAAAGTTACCTAAATAAAGAAGTTGTTTTATTTCAATAAAATAGGGTTTATCCCTAAAAATCAGTTGTAATGAAAACTTGGGTTTATCCTAATATATTTATTAATATAAAATGTGGTGTTTTACTCTGATAAAATATTTTCTAACTACGGTCCTGATGTAAATTCTGCTGCCAAATAATGATAAACACCGATACCACTGATACTGGCCGCGGCCGCCCGTTCCTGGGTGATAGGGGACGGGGGTTGCGACAGAAGGTGGTATTAGAGCTACAGCCACAGAAGTGTTCTGCTGACACCAAAATTTTATTCATTATGTTAGGAAATAATCTATGTGATTACGTGCATATCTGTATATTATTGTTTTGTGTTATTTAACAATTTGTTAGTTTACAGTATGAGTGATCAAGGACCTTCCGACGCTTACCGTCAGTTGTCCAGATCACCTAAGGACGAAGGCACCTCTTCACAGCCTACCCCCTCGGGGTATTCGGCTGATACCGAAGATGGGATTTTCGTGTTCAAGGTACAATCTGAAGAGCCATTCCCTCCCAAGAAGAGAGGATGGTTCAGCAGAGGGGCTCACGAATGTAGAAAAAGGATGAAAAAGTTACAGCAACAGCGAGCTTTAGCAGCCGCTAATAGAGAAATGAACTCTCAGGATATGATCAATAGGAGACTGGCAAACTTCCACATACTAGCAACCACAACCGCCGACCCAAACCTGGAACAACTCATAGCACCCCAACCATTACCACTATTTCCCACACAACCAATGGAAATTGAAGCCAACCCAGAAAACCAAATCCCAATGCCTGCTTTTGACCCAGCTGAGATTCCTAGAGTACCAGCACCCCATCCCCCAGACTATGACCCATGGTTTGACAACCATAGGGATTATGAGCAACGCTACCCAATACCAGACGAACCCATGCAAAACCTAGTAGGACCCTACCCAGACCTTGACCCTCTAGACCCCTATTATGATAATGACCAATACATCAGGGAAATCCTAGAGAACCCGTACCCTTACGAAGAACCTATGCCCTAGTTCCCAGACCCAATACCAGCACCTGCACTACCCATGAGCACTGAGAATGTGCAAGAACTCCGAACCTTTGGTGAGGAGATTTTAAAAGGAAGTGAAAGAATGAGACAAATAGGTGAGAGGCTCGTCTGGAAATATGACGAGCGTAACATTGAATTTAGGATGAACCCGTACCATTAATAGTAATAATATATATATATATATATATATATATATATATATATATATATATATATAGGGGAAGGTTAAAATGAGAACCACCTCGAGTTGTAAGAACCGCGGGAACTACACCGTGGGGGGCGCGGTGGACCAAAATTTTTTTTCATAAACGTAGATGCATGTATAAAAACACCATTTGTAAAAAAAAATTCAAAAAAAAAAAATGTCGTGTGTGTAGTTTTGAACGCCACAAGTTTGTGTTTATATGACCCGTAAATCTAGCCGGAAAATTTACGGGTCCCGAAAACACAAACTTGTGTCGCTCAAAACTACACCCACGACAATTTTTTTAATTTTTTTTACAGATGTTGTTTTTATACATGCATCTACGTTTCTGAAAAAAAATTTGGTCCACCAAGGCCCGGATCAAAAAGTTCTCGCGGTTCTTACAACTCGAAGTGGTTCTCATTTTAACTTAATCCTATATTGTATATATATGTGTGTGTGTGTGTGTGTGTGTGTGTGTGTAATAATAATAGATAAATAGCTACAGATGCATACTAGTATTGTAATTTTAGATTTCAGTTCCAGTTTGTGCTAGACGCATAATATATAAAATAGAGTAAAGGTCGCAATGACGACGATTTTGGATCAATATGCTTGTGATGTGATTGTTTGTATTGGATATTGTCTTGTGATATTAATTCGTGGTAAATGATTAAAATTCAGATGGACAATGAAGTGAACCAGGAAAACCAGAATAACGATAACCAGAATAACAATAATAATGGAAACCAAGTGGATAACAGTGCTATGCAACACATAGTGGCACAAGGGATAATAGATGCAATGCCATATATTATTAAAACGGTTAAGGAAGCGGATAATAAAAGTAATAATGGCAGTAAACGACTACCTACTGAACCAGAACACAACGTAAATAATGGACCCATACTTCAAGTGCCCATTCCAAAAAGAAGAAGAACCACGTCTTATGTTTGTTCATATAAGGAATTCTGGTCATGTAAACCAATAGAATTCTCGGGCAATGAAGGAGCCATTGCAGCTCTACGCTGGATAGAAAAGACTGAGGCAGTCTTAAAAATAAGCAAGTGCGCAGAAGAGGATAAGATAATATTTGTCTCCAATCTGTTTAAGAACTCAACATTAGAATGGTGGAACACTATCCTCCAGTCTAGGGAAAGTGACAGGGTCTATAACATGGAATGGGATGAGTTTAAAAATATGGTGGAAAGGAAATTCTGCCCTCCTAATGAAAAGGAACAGATAATAAATTAATTCTTAAACCTTAGGATGACTGGAGTGGGTAGTAAAGGTTACACTACGCTATTCTTCGAATATGCTAGGATAGTGCCGACCCTTGCATCACCAGAACCAGTATTAATCTCCCGTTACATCTGGGGATTAATCAGTGAGATTAGGCATGTAGTCAAGGCATCTAGATCACAAACTATAGAGGAAGCTGTAGAACTAGCAAATACCTTGACTGATGAATTAGTGCGTACACAAGGAGGAACCTAGCTCAGAAACTTACCCAAGAATTTCGCTATGGAAATTACAATTGTGGGAAAAACGTAGGTTCAACCTCTGCACCTTACTGTAAAGCATGCAAGAAGAAACATTCAGGAAGATGCTCCACCTACTGCAACTTCTGCAAAATACTGAGACACAAGGAAGAAGATTGTAGGAAGAAACCAAGTAATGGAGTGTGCTTCAACTGTGGAGAAAAAGGTCACATCAAGCCAAACTGCCCGAAACTAGCTCCAACCACAAACAACAAGAATACTAAAAATGCTAGAGCATTTGTTCTAACTGCGGAAGAAGCAAAGATGATCCCAGACGTGATAGCTGGTATGTTTTTAGCTGATGATGTTTTTGCTAAAGTATTATTTGACTCTGGTGCGAACCAAAGTTTTATTAATACTTCATTTTGCAAACTTCTCAATCAACCATTAACTAAACTCCCACAAGAATGTCTAGTAGAAACAGCAAATGGGGAAAACATTAAGATTACCGAAATCTTGCAGGGAGCAAGAATAGAATTTTCAAATCAAAAGTTTATTGCAAACCTTTATCCAATGAAACTGGCAGGATTTGATGTTGTATTAGGAATGGATTGGTTAATAGCCAATAAAGCCAGTATTTTATGTGATCGAAAGTCAATCCAAGTAAATTCACCAAAGGGTGAAAAGATTACAATTAAGGGAGATAAGCCATCCAGATCTACGAAATTCATCTCTGTGATGAAGCCAGCCAGTTATGTAAGAAAATGATACTTAGTGTATTTGATTTCCATAAACATTAACACTAAAGGAAAAGAATTGAAAGATATTCCCGTAGTATCCCAGTTTTTAAATGTGTTTCCCGAAGAGCTACCAGGACTACCTCCAGACAGGGAAGTTGAATTCAGAATTCATCTGCTACCAGGGACAGCACCAATTGCTAAAGCACCCTACCGCTTGGCACCAGCAGAAATGCAAGAGTTAAAGAAACAGTTAGATGAACTGTTGGAGAAAGGATTCATACAGCCAAGTTCATCGCCATGGGAAGCGCCGATCTTATTCGTCAAGAAGAAAGACGGGTCAATGCGTATGTGCATTGATTACCGTGACTTGAACAAGGTCACGATTAAAAATCGGTATCCATTAGCAAGAATCGATGATCTGTTCGATCAATTGCAAGGAGCTCAATTTTTCTCTAAGATCGATTTATGCTCAGGATATCATCAATTAAAGGTACAGGAAGAGGACATTCCTAAGACCGCATTTAGAACAAGGTATGGCCATTATGAATTTACTGTCATGCCATTTGGTCTAACCAATGCCCTAACCGCATTTATGGACATGATGAACCGAATATGTAAGCCATATTTGGATAAATTCATAATTGTCTTTATAGATGATATTCTCATTTACTCTAAGAGTAAAGAGGAACATGCAGCGCATCTGCATGCACTTCTAAATTTGTTGAGAAAAGAAAAGCTTTATGCCAAGTTTTCAAAGTGTGAATTTTGGTTAGAAGAAGTACAGTTTCTTGGACACCTAGTTAACCATGAAGGAATTCATGTGGTATAACAGCCCTCTTAAAATTTTCGACACCCTAAAAATAATTAAAATATCCCAATACGTCCTAAAATACACCCCGTATACGAAAACAGGCCCCGAATACCTTTATTTTTATTTAAATTAAATAAAAACAAATTTTAATGGGCTGTCGCGGGGCGCGAAGACCCCTTAGGAATCTTACGCGGGCCGCGACAGATGGGAGATCAGGCCGCACCCTAGGGCGCCACGTGTCAGGACGCGTGTGGAGGCTACGAGTCGAATCAGCCAAGCTAGGGCCTACCCTAGCTGGCCTCATGGGCCGCGAAGGCCCTGGAGGATAGCTACGCGGGGCGCGACACAGTCCAGAATCAGCCCTATAAAGGGAGGCCTTCGGCCTTCAGTTCCAGTCGCTCATTCTCAACTTTCTCTCTCGAATTTCTATAGTGTAGTCTCTCGAATTTCTATAGTGTAGTCACTATTCTCGGGCATAATACCCCCTATATAACGAAGTTTTGCCTCGTTGTAAGTATCATAACCCCGGTTACATATTAGATACGCTGCCCGATTGATCCAGGGTTCCGTAACGGCTGTCGAGGTTCTACCCGACGTAGTCGTTGGTATGTCGTCTCGGGGAGGGTATTTCTAATGTAAATATTGGGTTATTATACTAACGCATGTGCATTTGTGTAATTTATAGATAATCACCAGGAAATCCTTTAAGAAAACCCTAAGACAGCAATGTGAGTAATCTCCTTTTTGTAAACTGTTTTTTACAAAACCTTAAATATTTTACAATGTGATTAAGCAGTGATTGAGTCTTTGTAATTCTTCAATTACTGCCGGTATGTTGGGGTTTTGTATACAAAATGTGGAACACATTACCGTTGGACAAAGAGTTAGCCAATGGGTAATATGACCCACCAGTCAGGATTGACAGTACTGAATGAGTAATTGTGTAGATATAAACATTGTAATCGCTCTCAATACTGTGAAAATTGATAAAACTCTTCTTGATTAAACTGGGATTCCCTCACAAGTATTTCCCACTGACAAAATGTTTTTAAACGCGTTTCAGGTAACAAAATGTGAAAGCCAAATAGAAGCCAGCTGGACAGCACTGAAGGCTTGGAAAAGTGGCTATAAAAGTTACCTAAATAAAGAAGATGTTTTATTTCAATAAAATGGGGTTTACCCCTATAAATCAGTTTGTAATGAAAACTTGGGTTTTATCCCGATATATTTATTTATATCAAATGTGATGTTTTACTCTGATAAAATATTTCCTAACTACGGTCCTGATGTAATTTCCACTGCCAAATTGATAAACACCGATACCACCAATCTGAACCTCGCGGCCGCCCGTTCCCGGGACAGATAGGGGGCGGGGGTTGCGACATGTGGATCCCAGAAAGATTGAGGCAATTACTAAAAGGACAACCCCAGAATTGTCATACCCCCAAAATACCACATGCAGAAACACCGCAGGACGTGTGACGTACCAGGATCTAGCCACCAATCACATTAAACTCATACAAGATTTTTAAATAAACTTTCATTCATTAATATAAAGTGTTACAAAACAGTAATTACAAATCATCGTATTCAGCGGAAACATAAATCATAAGTTAAGTGTTTCTTAATCCATATGTATGATAACCATTAATCTCGTCTCACGATTCCATGTATCTCGACCCATGACCACTCCAGCATCCCAGACAGCAAGTTCCACATCCACACATACCTATAACCTGCGAGCATGCACACACGTGTATCAGACAACGCTGGTGAGTTCATAGTTTTACGAAAACGTTAGTTACCAAGTGTTTAATTCCGTTCATTGATTACAATGTTGATAATACCTCAGATACAAGACGGCTCCTGATTTATTTTGCCATTTCCCCAATGCTCCTATCAAAGCATTGGTCATGACTAGGTCATTAGTTCACACCCGTCCTCTCCGGTACGGGGTGAGGGTGCCAAACCTAAGTAGCGCTACCAACTAATACCCTGTTACCTCTCAGGTAACAAACAAGGAGGGACTTTAAAGGTGATAGGACGAGTATATTATCCAACATTCCAGATTTACCACAAGACGTATTCCTCTCAAGAATACCCAATTGATTTACCCAAAACCCATCCCTCTCAGGGATACCCAATGACTGTCCCAACTACAGGGACGCATGCTCAAGAGAAATGAACTCACCTTCGGTTTGCTCGGTAAGATTAGTTACTTGTTTATCAGTTGATCAAAAACGTCCTACCACAGTTACCGGTAAAAATCAGTTTCATGTGCACGTATATTACATTTTTCACATGCAATTAATTCATATATCCCTTAATCACATGCCACATGATTTAGTGTATGAATAACACCCATATAGTTCAAGTCATGACAACTATCTTATCACCCTTACATCATCAATTAGTCTATTAACATATAATCAATTCATAAACCAATCCACCTCATCACTTCATATGTACAATTCACATAGCAGTTAATACTTTAATACCCGAAAGTGTATAACATACGAATCAATGATCCCCCCATTGGCTTGTGCGGTCTAATAACATGCCACCCACAAGGAATGTGCGTGTATGTGAGGCCCAACGGAACCCACCCCACACCATATGTGCGGCTGCCTCGTGACAGTGAGTGTGGCCCAATTGTGGTCAGCCCGAAAAGGATGTGCAGCTACCGTTATTTATGCAACTGTTAAGTTGTTCAAGCCCATTAACTTAACAGGCCCAATTACCCTTGCAACCCAATATTTATTCAAGAATCCGTGTAGCCCAAGACTGTGTGTATGCGAGGCCCATGTGTGTGCCATTAACCCATTCAATTACCTTCACTAGTCATCCTAATATCCGACCCAAGTTAATATGTAATTGATATTGGAAATTGATTAGCTGTTTGTTTAGCCATTGAGTCTATACAAATTATAATCAGAATTTGTAACATTTTTCTCAACCCGTTAACCTAACTCTATCAACATTCAAATGACATTACATATTCCGAATCACCATGTGACCCTAGCATTTACCATTGAACCACATGATCATTGCTAATAACTATGTCACAGTTATAAATATTCACCCAAGTTATACTAAACTAAATTCTATAACATACCTCATAGAACTAATTAACTTCACGATTTACTTCACTAGTTTGATATGTGAACCCCCCATAATCACACAACATCATCGACTAGCATGAATCTTAGAGCAACAATTTAGTGGTTCACACACATTCTCGTCAGATAATCATCATCAATCTACCACAGTTCATTAAACTTTACTATAATAAGTTTTTCATATTCAATACAACATATAGATGAAACCCTACATCATGATCTTATTTCATAAGTATATCATAATAACACAACAAGTATAGCACTTCCCAGATCAACAAAACCATCGATTTAGACTAGGATTGATGTACTAACCGAGGGATAAAGGGTTTGCGAATGAGTTGGAACAAGAGATGATGATCTTCGGAGAGACCTTGTTGCCGTCGAGTTCGATGAAGGAGAGGGAAAGAATTAGGGTTTGGTTAACTTTGTGCTTAGACATGTTATAAGAATCATGCACAAGGCCCTTGGGTGATAACCGTATGAGGTGCGAGTTGGGCCCTACGTGGCTTCGTTTGGGCTGCGCGTTTGGGGTATAGAAGGTTAGGTCAAGATACAACATCCACACACCAACGTTATACTCACAATCGATCATTTGCAATTAACACTTTAATTAAACGACATATATAAGCATTTAGCGATTTCATGTAAAATAACCAATGTACACACGTAAACATTTAGTGGTGCACGAGTGTAATATGTAGGTAATTAATCGTAGCAAAACACACCAAAGATTGTGAAATATAAGTAGCGCTAACCTTAGAGATTCGGGTTGTTACATCATCCCCAACTTGAAAGAAATTTCATCCCGAAATTTGACATGTAACCCAAAGGTAGCTAGGTGTTAGATCAGGATGACTGTGGATTTTCCTCGGGTACCACATCATCCCCAACTTGAAAGAGAATTTCATCCGGAAATTTTCCAATGATAAAAGAGGTTGATTGATGTGTGTAAAATGCAACATATAAATTACATCAAATAAGGCATAAAACTAACCCTTTTTAAGTACTAATATTGGAAAAAGAGTGTTTTTGTCTTCCTTTTGTATTTTCAGGATTAAATGAGCTCAAGAACACAAAAGAAGCAAAAAGAAATCTAAATCCAACATAAATACAAGAAAAGGAACATAAGTGGATTGCCCGACCCCTCAACGGCATCTTCCCAAGCAAAATAAAGAAGGCAGAAGACTGAACACGCCCCGTGCTCAGCCAGCACGGGGCCGTGCCCAAGAAGCAGCAGAAAAAGACAAACCTATAGAAGCTTCTATTGCCCACCACGGGCCGTGTCCAGCGGACACGGGGGCGTGGCGAAAGTACTGCAGGCGCATTAATTGTAATTGCGAATTACAATTAATGAGGAGAGAGAGTGTCAGACGGGCACGGGGCCGTGTTCAGCGGACACGGGGCCGTGCCCAGCTCTCTGTTCAGCCTATAAATAGGAGTGCTTGGATTCATTTCAACTCATCCCTTGGCACACCACCTCTCTCACACTTCATCCACCATCCACCACCATCACAACACCATCATCCACCACCATCATCCATTGTCCATCGTAGAGTATGTGAGTCGTCTCGGGATCCAAGATTGATCGTAAGAGTTCTTGACAATCAAGGCCATGTTTGCCTAAGTCTCTTACATCACTTGGTGAAGACAAAGTGTCTAGTATAATACTTTTTATTTCTAATCTTTTGCACTTTTTATTTGGTTTTGTATTAATGACTTTAATAACTAGTTACTTATGTTGAAGGTGATCTTTCCTTATCGTTTGTCCGTGGTGTCTTGGCATTATTTTACTGTCTATATAAAATAAAAGATTTTCACCATTCATATCTCCACGGTCTATATGGAGGTATGTTGGCTACCTGGTCGGGGGTTAAGGGAACGGTTTGGTAAAGGTCTTGCCATTGTTCAGCGTTTAGTGGTCCTGCAATGGACCTGGGTCAAATTTAGTAGGACCTCCTTCAATGCTTCACGGTATTGGATGGCGGGGGTCCAAACTCTTTGATCCCCTCATAAGTTAACTACTATTAATACTATAACCCGGCTATTTAGGACTGTATCCCTGCTGACTCAGACTACTTAGTCGAGGGTAACGTCACCGCCAAAAGCGGGGCCTACCATAATACTGCATTAATAACTTAATTCATTATCTTCCAATAATCCACCCTTTTAGGATTGTATCCTTGCTGACTCAAACTACTGGGGTGAGGGTAACGTCACCTTCAAAAGAGGGGCCTACTACAATAACTAAGATAATCTCTTAATTATGTGCAAAAGTGCGGAAATAATCAAAGGTTATACTAGATACGAGTCGGAACCAAGTGATTCATCTTGTCTATCTGTTTTTTCTTTTTATTTTTATTTTCAGCATTTTAGTTAGTTTTTATTTTTCTTAGTTTAAAACATTTTTCTAAACTTTTTATTTTGATTAGACGTTGAGGATAAACCGGTATTAAAAGCTCTTGTGTCCTTGGACGACCTCGGTATCTTACCAACGCTATACTACGCTCACGATGGGTGCACTTGCCCATATGTGTGTTTAGTGTTAGTAAAATATCGTGTTTTATAAATTTAAAACTTGGCTAAAAATAAGTGTTAAAGGGGCTTAAAATATACACCTAATATATATAACACTTCACATGCATCAAGTTTTTGGCGCCGCTGCCGGGGACACAAGGATTTTAAGAAAGTTAGGAATCAACGGCCTAATCATTTTTTATTTTTCTTTTTAATTTTTTAGGATTTTCTTAGTTTTTCAGCTTCTGCAGAGCTCAGCACGGGCCGTGCCCGGTCAGACACGGGTCGTGCCCAACATCATCACTGGCAGTTTTTATTTCCTGAGTTACAGAGAGCTGAACACGGGGTCGTGTCGGTGCAACACGGGGTCGTGTCCAACTCCCAGTAACAGGGATCCAGAAAACAATCACTGTACTTCTGACCACGGGCCGTGTTCGCTGAGCACGGGGCCGTGGTGAATATTCTGACCAACGTTCTTTTCTGTTTTTATTGCAGGACTTGGAACCTAGGCGCCACATCTGAACCTCCTACGTAGTGCATGAGCTCCAGTTCTAGTAGAGACATAAAAGAACCTCTTGAAGAACCCGAACGCTTTCTCAGAAAAAGACTTAAAGCCAAAAATCAAGAGAAAGTCTCGGGGGACCCACTTCCAATGGCGGACCAACGTACCCTCATGGATTACCTACGGCCCACCGTAGGCAATCTCGGCGCCGCTATCAATGCACCGAATGTCGAAGCCAATAACTTCGAACTTCGGCCGCATTTGATACAAATGCTCCAAAACTCCGCAACCTTCCACGGGCTTGCGGACGAGGATCCCCATCTATATATTACTAACTTTTTAGAGATATGTGACACCTTTCGGATCAATGGAGCATCAAATGACGCCATCCGCCTTCGGATGTTTCCATTTTCACTAAAAGACCGAGCTAAGGCTTGGCTTAACACCCTCCCAGTTGGATCGGTAAACACTTGGGATGAACTTGCCCAAAAGTTTTTATATAAGTATTTCCCTCCTGCTAAAACGGCTAAATTAATGACTGAAATTAATACATACTCACAAGAGGATGGGGAATCCTTATATGAAACTTGGGAAAGGTTCAAGGAGCTTTTAAGAAAGTGTCCTCATCACGGTCTAGCGGTGTGGCAACAAGTATCCACTTTCTACAATGGGTTGTTGCCACACACAAGACAAACACTTGACTCAAGCTCCGGGGGACTTTTAGGTAATCGTCGCCCAAATGAAATATATAACCAAATTGAGGAAATTGCTCAAACCAATTTTCAATGGCACACTCCCCGAGGTAATAAATCTATTGCCCCGGGCCCCCATAAGGTTGATGAAAACACCTCTTTACAAGCCCAAATCGAGGCCCTCTCTTAAAAAATCAAAAAGCTAGAAATGACAAAAACGGCCTCGGTTATGGCTTGTGAAGGGTGTGGTGGGTCACATGAAAATTGGAGTTGTATGAAAGAATTAGATGAACAAACTGAAACGGTAAACTACATTGATAATAGACCTAGGCCGTCGGGTCCTCCAACGGGTACCTACAATCAAGAATGGCGTAACCACCCAAATCTTGGTTGGAGAGATCCCGGCAATAGTAGTAACCAACAAAACCAACGAACTAATTTCCAACAACCACAAAACTTCTCTCAACAACAAGGTGGAAGAGAAAGGCTTGAAGATACTGTATCTCGCCTCATCTCTGACACTGAAAAGAAAAACTCGGATCGATTTCAACAATTGGAATCGAATTTTATAAATCAACAAGCTAGCATTCAAAACGTTGAAAAACAATTAAATCAACTAGCTCAAAATTTCTCCGAGAGACCACAAGGCGCGTTACCTAGTAATACCGAAACCAACCCGAAGGCACAAGTACATCTCATCACATTAAGAAATCGAACCGTGGGTCCCGAGGATGCTCCATTGCCGCCAAATGAAAGAAGCCATTCTAGCCAGCCTGTGACTCCTCCTGCGCCAGAAAAGGCTTCTTTACCAACTCAAGAGCCCACCAAGACTCCTCCAATTCCGTACCCCGGTAGGTTAAACCGTCAAAAGACCGATGAGCAATTTGCTAAATTTGAAAATCTACTAAAACAATTGCATGTTAATATTCCTTTTATTGAGGTCCTAACCCAAATGCCTAAATACACAAAATTTATGAGGGATTTCCTCATAAACAAAAGGAAAATTGAATCATTGCAATTAGTTAACTTAGGCGAAGAATGCTCCGCCTTAGTGCTCAACAAACTTCCACAAAAGAAAATCGATCCCGGAAGCTTCACAATTCCTTGCTCGATTGGGGGATCTCCCGTTCGTAATGCATTAGCCGATCTTGGGGCTAGCATTAACCTCATGCCCACATCAATGTTCAAACGACTCGGCCTAGGAACAACAAGTCCTACAAAGATGAGCATATAACTCGCCGACAGATCCGTCAAATTTCCACAAGGTGTCGCTAAGAATTTATTGGTAAAAGTTGACAACTTCGTTTTCCCAACCGACTTTGTCATCTTAGACATGGAAGAAGACACCGATGTCCCTCTCATCCTTCGGAGGCCATTTCTAGCCACCGCCCAAGCGGTGGTAGACATGAATGACGGAACGTTAACATTGAAGTTTGGGGAGAAGGAGGTGAAGTTTGAATGTGGAAAAAGAATTGAGGATGAAGACCCGGTCAATTACATGTAGGTCATAGACTCAAGCTTGGATGATGCTCTCCGACGGTGTAACATGGGATGCAATACATCCCACTTGGGTGACATATGACCAGCTTTGGGTCTAGCCAAGGACCCTTATAAACGTGGCGCACCACGGAGGCATTCCGCGGAACTATCCTTAGTTTAATTTAGATTAATTTTTATGTTTTCTTGTTAGTTTTAATTTTCAGGAATAAAACACACTCATGGTGGTAAGGGATGAAAAGGGGAACGAGAAAAATGAACTCATGCACAAGAACAAGGCAACCCGACAATTCTCTCCATTACAGAAGGTTCAACACGGGCCGTGCCCAACCAACACGGCCCCGTGCTGAACCACCTGCAGAAAACGCCCAGTTCAGGTAACTGGACACGGGCCGTGTTCACCCAACACGCCCCCGTGTCCAGACTTCTGTTTCTCTTGTTTTAATTTTGTTACTAGCACTTGAACACGGGGCCGTGCCCGGACAACACGGGGCCGTGTTCAGCGCCCAGTAACACAAATTTTTGCTTTGTAAACACCATTTTACACATCTAATCAACCTAAAAATTTATTTTTGGGACACATTGAGGACAATGTGTAATTTAAGTGTGGGGGAGATGCTAAAACCTTGAATCTTGCAAGTCCTAAATACAAGCCTTACACAAAACTCTATTGGAACCGCTAATCACCCCAAATTTTTTTCAAAAATTTCATTTTTTTTACTTGTCTAGGTTTAACTCGGGAAATTCAAGTTCTCAAAAAGGTTATATTTTTACGAATTTACAACCGATAGCGTAGTGATAAAAAGAACCAACATAAGAAAATTATGAAAAGGCATGGCAAACTTAGTTAAAATTTGATTATATATACTTGATCACATAAAAACCCATTCCCACAAAAGTGAGTTTTGAGCCTTTATTGAGCATACAAATTTACATCTTTAGACTAAATGCTCATTTTTCGTTTCTTGTGTGAATAGCCGCTTGGTTCTTACAACTCTAGAACTTGCCATGACGATACATTCCCGGTCTTTATCAACTTAAACCCGAGTAAGTAAATGATGGAGGCATTAGGACTAACCCTTTTTATTTCTACACCATTATTTTTCTTTTTCTTTTACCACCTACCCAAAAATCCCCCTAGTTAGCCCCTTTGAGCCTAAACCTTTTCATTTCATCACCCAAACCAAAAACCCTTTTACCCACCAAAACCTTTTTCATTTTTAACCCTTTGCTTTAGTAACAAGTTCGGTTTTTCGTATGATCAAAAAAAAAATGTGTTGATGATGAAGCAAAAAGAAAATAAACAAACAAGTTCATCAAAAATAACTTTGTTTGAATAAAAGCTACATCAAAATAAAAAGTTACAAAAAAATAGAAAGTCTTACGAAAACCGACACTTGTTACGCTTTTCGCCCTTTTTCTACTAACCACTAACCACTATCCCAACCACCTACCTTTAACCCAAGCCTAACCCTTAACCCACAAAGTCCTCTTGATATTTACAAAGGTATAAAAGTTAAAAAGGAGGAGGATTGATTGCTTGGCAAGCTTATGGTAGGAATAAGTTTCATGCCGCTCTCGAGTGATTCACTAAAAATACACCTTCGACCGAGTGTGAGTGATTTCTCCCGTGAGGTATGTGATCCTGTATATAAATGGAATTTTAAAAAGGCATGTTATGCCCAAATAAGTAATTTCTCCTATGAAACGTTCTAAATAAATCATTACGAATAGGATTGTAAATAAATAAAAATAAAACCCAAAAAGATCTTGGACATCCCGACACTCTACGACAAGCCCAAAACCTTCTCTTCTACCTATTCCATTTGGGAGTGTAAGCCACATACTAAAGAGTTTTGCTTGAGGACAAGCAAAAGTTCAAGTGTGGGGGTATTTGATGTGTGTAAAATGCAACATATAAATTACATCAAATAAGGCATAAAACTAACCCTTTTTAAGTACTAATATTGGAAAAAGAGTGTTTTTGTCTTCCTTTTGTATTTTCAGGATTAAATGAGCTCAAGAACACAAAAGAAGCAAAAACATATCTAAATCCAACATAAATACAAGAAAAGGAACATAAGTGGATTGCCTGACCCCTCAACGGCATCTTCCCAAGCAAAATAAAGAAGGCAGAAGACTGAACACGCCCCGTGCTCAGCCAGCATGGGGCCGTGCCCAAGAAGCAGCAGAAAAGACAAACCTATAGAAGCTTCTATTGCCCACCACGGGCCGTGTCCAGCGGACACAGGGGCGTGTCGAAAGTACTGCAGGCGCATTAATTGTAATTGCGAATTACAATTAATGAGGAGAGAGAGTGTCAAACGGGCACGGGGCCGTGTTCAGCGGACACGGGGCCGTGCCCAGCTCTCTGTTCAGCCTATAAATAGGAGTGCTTGGATTCATTTCAACTCATCCCTTGGCACACCACCTCTCTCACACTTCATCCACCATCCACCACCATCACAACACCATCATCCACCACCATCATCCATTGTCCATCGTAGAGTGTGTGAGTCGTCTCGGGATCCAAGATTGTTCGTAAGAGTTCTTGACAATCAAGGCCATGTTTGCCTAAGTCTCTTACATCACTTGGTGAAGACAAAGTGTCTAGTATAATACTTTTTATTTCTAATCTTTTGCACTTTTTATTTGGTTTTGTACTAATGACTTTAATAACTAGTTACTTATGTTGAAGGTGATCTTTCCTTATCGTTTGTCCGTGGTGTCTTGGCATTATTTTACTGTCTATATAAAATAAAAGATTTTCACCATTCATATCTCCACGGTCTATATGGAGGTATGTTGGCTACCTGGTCAGGGGTTAAGGGAACGGTTTGGTAAAGGTCTTGCCATTGTTCAGCGTTTAGAGGTCCTGCAATGGACCTGGGTCAAATTTAGTAGGACCTCCTTCAATGCTTCACGGTATTGGATGGCGGGGGTCCAAACTCTTTGATCCCCTCATAAGTTAACTACTATTAATACTATAACCCGGCTATTTTGGACTGTATCCCTGCTGACTCAGACTACTTAGTCGAGGGTAACGTCACCGCCAAAAGCGGGGCCTACCATAATACTGCATTAATAACTTAATTCATTTTCTTCCAATAATCCACCCTTTTAGGATTGTATCCTTGCTGACTCAAACTACTGGGGTGAGGGTAACGTCACCTTCAAAAGAGGGGCCTAATACAATAACTAAGATAATCTCTTAATTATGTGCAAAAGTGCGGAAATAATCAAAGGTTATACTAGATACGAGTCGGAACCAAGTGATTCATCTTGTCTATCTGTTTTTTCTTTTTATTTTTATTTTCAGCATTTTAGTTAGTTTTTATTTTTCTTAGTTTAAAACATTTTTCTAAACCTTTTATTTTGATTAGACGTTGAGGATAAACCGGTATTAAAAGCTCTTGTGTCCTTGGACGACCTCGGTATCTTACCAACGCTATACTACGCTCACGATGGGTGCACTTGCCCATATGTGTGTTTAGTGTTAGTAAAATATCGTGTTTTATAAATTTAAAACTTGGCTAAAAATAAGTGTTAAAGGGGCTTAAAATATACACCTAATATATATAACACTTCACACGCATCATTGATTCAACAGTTTGAGTAACCGAGGATACTAGAGCTTCCTCGGATCATTGCGTTCCCACGTGAACTCCGGTCCACGTCTTGAGTTCCAACGAACTCTCACAATTGAAATTCGACTATGTTAACGAACCTTGACTTCCAGATCCATGTCTTCGATCGACTCCTCGACAACTACAACTTATCTAATAAAGGTATCACAAATGTATCGACGAACACTCCCTTAGATTCGAGACATAAATGAGTTTGTAGGTCATGCCCTTGATTCTTTCCAGAACTTTGAGTGGCTCAACGTGACGTAAATTCATCTTGCCACGCTTCCCAAAGTGCACCGCACCCTACCAGGGTGAGACTATCAATCATGACACGTTTTCCTGCAGCGAACTCCCAGTGGTTCCTAAGCTTATCAGCTTTCCTGATGGTCACACGTTGCCACCAAACGATTTCCGATCTAAACAATCTTCCCAAGAGTTTCGAGTACTAGTCCGGGACCACTGATTAGGTTGTCACCCACCTTAGTCCAACAAGGAGATTGGCATTATCGTCCATGCAATGCCTCAAACAGAGCTGTCTGAATACTAGAATGATAACTGCTGCAGTAGAATTCAACCAAAGGCAGGTGTTTTTCCAATTTCCCCTGTAGCCCATCACACACATGCTCGTAGCATGCCTTCGAGTGTCAGGATGGTTCGTTTACTCTAACTGTTTGTCCTATGATGATGAGTAATGCTCATGTCTATACGTGAGCCAAGAGTGTTGTGCAATGCTTGTCATAAATCAGGTATAGATCAAAATCAAAGGTATCAGGAGTTGGCACCTCGTGCCTAACAGCCGCCTCTCTCAGAGGAACATTCACTGCTGTGGAGACTCGTCAGTTTCCTCGATTGCAATAAAGTGTGCTGGTAACGCGAGACAATCAACGATCACACAGGTAATATTGTTTCTGTTTCGAGTTGTGAGTAGACTAGTGACAGAATCCATGGCAGTTTGTTCTCATTTCCATATGGGTGTTTCTGGTTATTGATACTCCACCTTGACTTTCCCACAAGTCAAATATCATTCACATATATAGCTAGGTGGGCCTTCATGCCCGATTACCAGTACGAGATTTATAGATCCTAATATATCTCATCAAACCCAGACGACTAGAATATTGAGGCCGGTGTGCTTGCTCACACATATTCCGTACAGTTGTCGTATAATGAGATCCACACTCATTCCTGGAGGTAGCGAATATCATCCGACCTGCTAAAGGTTGCTTCTCCATGCCCCGCGTGGTTTCAACTTGAAAATCCTCTTCCTTCAGTTCTCCAGGTTGAACAGAGCGAGTCTGATCAGGTAAGTTAGAATCGATAGTGAGCTTCAAAGCCCGCACACATTCAAGTTTCACAGTCGTAATCATCCAAAATTTCCATCCAGTGATGCCATTAACTGATTTAGCTCTTTCGAAACTAGGGTACACCGGAGGCCCTTGTGATCGGTCTAAGTAGTGCATTCTGTATCGTCCAGGTAATGCCTCCAACTTAAATCCAAAGACCACGGTTTCCACCGCAGGTTGTGTGTCGTGCAGTTCCTCTTCGTAACTCCATTACGTAAGTCATCACCTTCTCATGTTGCATCGGCGCGTAGCTGGGACTCTGATTCGGACCATCATGGTATACCACAAGATAATCAGTACTCTCGGATAGAAGCGATGCTCCGTGCATTGCAGAGTTGGGTTTCAAAAGCTGAAAAGACGTCCTCCTGTTTTGTCTTCCACGAACACAACACCCTGCTGTGCTGCATAGGTTACAGCGGCGCAATTTTCGAAAATCCCTCGATGAATCTGCGATAGTATCTATCGAAACCAAAGGATTGCTGTATCCCCGCAGGAATCTTTGGTGTCGATCGGTTTCTAACCAAAACGGGTCTGGGCGAGATCCACGTGTATTCCCACTTCGTTGATTACATGACCAAAAATGTAACTCTCGAATCCAGTAGTTACATTTAACAAGACTTCGCGCGGAGTGGCTTCTCCCTCAGGAGCTCTAAAATAAGATACAAACACCACCCATGATATCCCTCTGTCTTGGAAATGATTCAACACATCATCAATAAACATAGTCGGTTCATGTGATCCATAAAGCTGCTGGCGTGACGATTAACTCAATGATCATGGTGTACAGAGTTGCTACGGCCGCATTGCGTTCGTTATGCCGTTCTAAGAGTATTATCCACTTGGACTTCCATCTGATGATAGTTCATTCGTTAGTCAATCCTCGAATGGGAGCTTGACCCTCGCAGTTGGTCAACAGGTTGTCAATACATGGTCAAGGCAAACGGTTCTTGGCTGTCACCTTGTTGAGTTCTTGATAATCAGTACACATACGAAAAGGCTTATCTTCTTGGATATAACTGGGGATCCCCAAAGCAAAAAGCTAGGTCCGACAAAACTCCTGTCCAATAGTTCCTGAAGTTGATTAGGCAGTTCCTGCAACTTTCCTGATGTGAGACAGTAAGGAATACTAGTAATAAGGGATGCTTCTGACATGATACCGATCTGATATTCCACCTGACGATGTGAAGGTAAACCTGATAGTTCTTCTGGTGACACATAGGGAGAAATCATAAACAATTGGTGGATCCTCGATCCTCCTGTCCTTAGCCTTAACATCAGTAACGAGTGCTAACATAGCGGGGCAATCCTTCCGTGGACACTTTCGGCCTTCATTACTGAATGGATGCTAACCTCTACACCACTCGGATACTTTATGACAGATGACAACTTTCTCCTCACAGGGTATATCTGCGTGATATCTGGATAACCAATCCATACTGACTAATGCATCAAAACTATCAAGGGTAGTAGAAATAAGGTCGATGTCGAACACTTATCCCACAAGATCGAGTATGCATCCCTACAAACATATGAAGTTTCAATTGACTGGCCACCAGCCGATTTCGCAACAGGTTCGGTTAGGCAGAATAGAGACAAAGCGATTAGCTTCCCATACAAGCTACCATGTTCCTATATTCCTGGCATAGCCCACGCCAATCCTAAATGCCCTTCCAAGAGCATCATTTCCAGTGTTGTTATTGTCGTCGTTTCCTTGGTTGTTGTCATCTTGATTCTAACAACGGCCAACCCATGTCGTAGGCACCTTCATTTCCATATTGTAGGCCATGGTTACAAATACCTTGATGTCGTCGTGACTGTTGTCTCTAACGTCGTCGCTTGAAACGGAGCCCTACGATCTTCCACCCACCGAGTCCATCTTGTCACATTCTGTGCCACGTCCTACTCACTGTGATGGTAGTCACGCATTCCACACTATAATATGTTGTCATCGCTTATGTCCCGATTGATTCGTAAGAGTTGACTCCCATAAGTCGCTAACTAGGGTTAGGAATTCGGTTGAAGTCAATCTGCTGGTGTTCGTTGCCGGTAATCAGGGTCGTTCTAATACTAAGGTTGGTAAGGCACTACGCTCATGCTCTTGTCCATCGTTCTGGCAAGTTGACTGTGTAACACACGCCATGTTTCCAGAGCGTTGCAGAAGTGATCGCACTTCGGGGTCTAAGACGTCAGTATATTGAGTTCCCACAAACAAAGAGGAATGAGAGAGGTATGGACCAATCCTTGATGCTGCAACATCCAACCCAGGGGCGTTCGTACAAGCACCTAACATTCTACACAGTTCGCTAGGCGTTCAGATGGGTGTTCAGGTAATACTCGATAGCATCAAGATTCGCAAGGGTTCAGTGAGAAGTGAAAAGATCATGTTCGAGTAGGGGACAATCACTGCTACGACTCCTATAGACTGTTGTGTTTCACATCGATCAAATAACGGAATGGAACCCCTTTTTCACTTGTTAAGCCTCACTGGGACTCGCATGCACCTCACATTATTATTATGTGTGCACTCACAATAATATTGTGATTTGCATGCTCATCTCAGCTCCTCCTAACTCATGTCAAATGGTTCCTCTAACTCTGATGTCAAACATAGGTTATCAAGACGATAAGATCACAAGAATGTAAGGACTATGACATGCTATCAATGCATCATAATGTAAGCAAGTAATTCATGCAATCATGCGATAGTGACGAATGTGTGTTTGTACGCTACACCATACACAAATGTACACTACTCGTGTAATGTATACCACAGATGAAAAGACGAACCTTGCAATCCGGAGCTGAGTATCATGGTCGTATTCCCGTTTTCAGAACTGTTCGGTTATAGTCTGGTTTTATAAAAAAACATTTTTAAAACCAAGTTCAATATAACCAGTGGCTCTGATACCAAACTGTCACACCCCCAAAATACCACATGCGGAAACACCGCAGGACGTGTGATGTACCAGGATCTAGCCACCAATAACATTGAACTCATACAAGATTTTTAAATAAACTTTCATTCATTAATATAAAGTGTTACAAAACAGTAATTACAAATCATCGTATTCAGCGGAAGCATAAATCATAAGTTAAGTGTTTCTTAATCCATATGTATGATGACCATTAAACTCGTCTCGCGATTCCATGTATCTCGACCCATGACCACTCCAGCATCCCAGACAGCAAGTTCCACATCCACACATACCTATAACCTGCGAGCATGCACACACGTGTATCAGACAACGCTGGTGAGTTCATAGTTTTACGAAAACGTTAGTTACTAAGTGTTTAACTCCGTTCATTGATTACAATGTTGATAATACCTCGGATACAAGACGGCTCCTGATTTATTTTGCCGTTTCCCCAATGCTCCTATCAAAGCATTGGTCATGACTAGGTCATTAGTTCACACCCGTCCTCTCCGGTACGGGGTGAGGGTGCTAAACCTAAGTAGCGCTACCAACTAATACCCTGTTACCTCTCAGGTAACAAACAACAAGGAGGGAATTTAACGGTGATAGGGCGAGTATATTATCCAATATTCCAGATTTACCATAAAACGTATTCCTCTCAGGAATACCCAATTGATTTACCCAAAACCCATCCCTCTCAGGGATACCCATTGACTGTCCCAACCACCGGGACGCATGCTCAAGAGAAATGAACTCACCTTCGGTTTGCTCGGTAAGATTAGTTACTTATTTATCAGTTGATCAAACACGTCCTACCACGGTTACCGGTAAAAATCAGTTTCATGTGCACGTATATTACATTTTTCACATGCAATTAATTCACATATCCTTTAATCACATACCACACGATTTAGTGTATGAGTAACACCCATATAGTTCAAGTCATGACAACTATCTTATCACCCTTACATCATCAATTAGTCTATTAACATATAATCAATTCATAAACCAATCCACCTCATCACTTCATATGTACAATTCACATAGCAGTTAATACTTTAATACCCGAAAGTGTAAAACATACGAATCAATGATCCCCCCGTTGGCTTGTGCGGTCTAATAACATGCCACCCATGAGGAATGTGCGTGTATGTGAGGCCCAACGGAACCCAGCCCACACCATATGTGCGGCTGCCTCGTGACAGTGAGTGTGGCCAAATTGTGGTCAGCCCGAAAAGGATGTGCAGCTACCGTTATTTATGCAACTGTTAAGTTGTTCAAGCCCACTAACTTAACAGGCCCAATTACCCTTGCAACCCAATATTCATTCAAGAATCCGTGTAGCCCAAGACTGTGTGTATGCGAGGCCCATGTGTGTGCCATTAACCCATTCAATTACCTTCACTAGTCATCCTAATATCCGACCCAAGTTAATATGTAATTGATATTGGAAATTGATTAGCTGTTTGTTTAGCCATTGAGTCTATTCAAATTATAATCAGAAATTGTAACATTTTTCTCAACCAGCTAACCTAACTCTATCAACATTCAAATGACATTACATATTCCGAATCACCATGTGACCCTAGCATTTACCATTGAACCACATGATCATTGCTAATAACTATGTCACAGTTATAAATATTCACCCAAGCTATACTAAACTAAATTCTATAACATACCTCATAGAACTAATTAACTTCACGATTTACTTCACTAGTTTGATACGTGAACCCCCCATAATCACACAACATCATCGACTAGCATGAATCTTAGAGCAACAATTTAGTGGTTCACACACATTCTCGTCAGATAATCATCATCAATCTACCACAGTTCATTAAACTTTACTATAATAAGTTTTTCATATTCAATACAACATATTGATGAAACCCTACATCATGATCTTATTTCATAAGTATATCATAATAACACAACAAGTATAGCACTTCCCAGATCAACAAAACCATCGATTTAGACTAGGATTGATGTACTAACCGAGGGATAAAGGGTTTGCGAATGAGTTGGAACAAGAGATGATGATCTTCGGAGAGACCTTGTTGCCATCGAGTTCGATGAAGGAGAGGGAAAGATTTAGGGTTTGGTTAACTTTGTGCTTAGACGTGTTATAAGAATCATGCACAAGGCCCTTGGGTGATAACCGTATGAGGTGCGAGTTGGGCCCTACGTGGCTTCGTTTGGGTGGCGGGTTTGGGGTATAGAAGGTTAGGTCAAGATACAACATCCACACACCAACGTTATACTCACAACCGATCATTTGCAATTAACACTTTAATTAAACGACATATACAAGCATTTAGCGATTTCATGTAAAATAACCAATGTACACACGTAAACATTTAGTGGTGCACGAGTGTAATATGTAGGTAATTAATTGTAGCAACACACGCCAAAGATTGTGGAATTTAAGTAGCGCTAACCTTAGAGATTCGGGTTGTCACATCATCCCCAACTTGAAAGAAATTTCATCCCGAAATTTGACAAGTAACCCAAAGGTAGCAAGGTGTTAGATCAGGATGACCGTGGATTTTCCTCGGGTACCACATCATCCCCAACTTAAAATAGAATTTCATCCCGAAATTCGCCAATGATAAAAGAGGTTGATTCAACAGTTTGAGTAACCGAGGATACTAGAGCTTCCTCGGATCATTGCGTTCCCACGTGAACTCCGGTCCACGTCTTGAGTTCCGACGAACTCTCACGATTGAAATTAGACTATGTTAACGAACCTTGACTTCCAGATCCATGTCTTCGATTGACTCTTCGACAACTACAACTTATCTAATAAAGGTATCACAAATGTTTCGACGAACACTGCCTTAGATTCGAGACATAAATGAGTTTGTAGGTCATGCCCCTGATTCTTTCCAGAACTTTGAGTGGCTCAACGTGACGTAAATTCATCTTGCCACGCTTCCCAAATCGCACCGTACCCTCCCAGGGCGAGACTATCAATCATGACACGTTTGCCTGCAGCGAACTCCCAGTGGTTCCTAAGCTTATCAGCTTTCCTGATGGTCACACGTTGTCGCCAAACGATTTCTGATCTAAACAATCTTCCCAAGAGTTTCGAGTACTAGTCCGGGACCTATGATTAGGTTGTCACCCACCTTAGTGTAACAAGGAGATTGGCATTATCATCCATGCAATGCCTCAAACAGAGGTGTCTGAATACTAGAATGATAACTGCTGCAGTAGAATTCAACCAAAGGCAGGTGTTTTTCCAATTTTCCCTGTAGCCCATGACACACATGCTCGTAGCATGCCTTCAAGTGTCAGGATGGTTCGTTTACTCTAACCGTTTGTCCTATGATGATGAGTAATGATCATGTCTATATGTGAGCCAAGAGTTTTGTACAATGCTTGTCATAAATCAGGTATAGATCAAAATCAAAGGTATCAGGAGTTGGCACCTCATGCCTAACAGCCGCCTCTCTCAGAGGAACATTCACAGCTGTGGAGACTCGTCAGTTTCCTCGATTGCAATAAAGTGTGCTGGTAACGCGAGATAATCAATGATCACACAGGTAAAATTGTTTCTGTTTCGAGTTGTGAGTAGACTAGTGACAGAATCCATGGTAGTTTGTTCTCATTTCCATATGGGTGTTTCTGTTTATTGATACTCCACCTTGGCTTTCCCACAAGTCAAATATCATTCACATATATAGCTAGGTGGGCCTTCATGCCCAATCACCAGTACGAGATTTATAGATCCTAATATCTCTCATCAAACCCAGACGACTAGAATATCGAGGCCGGTGTGCTTGCTCACACATATTCCCTACAATTGTCGTATAATGAGATCCACACTCATTCCTGGAGGTAGCAAATATCATCCGACCTGCTAAAGGTTGCTTCTCCATGCCCCGCATGGGTTCAACTTGAAAATCCTCTTCCTTCAGTTCTCCAGGTTGAACAGAGAGAGTCTGATCAGGTAAGTTAGAGTCGACAGTGACCTGCAAAGCCCGCGCACATTCTAGTTTCACAGTCGTAATCATCCAAAAGTTCAATCCAGTGATGCCATTAACTGATTTAGCTCTTTCGAAACTAGGGCACACGGGAGGCCCTTGTGATCGGTCTAAGTAGTGCATTCGGTACCATCCAAGTAATGCCTCCAACTTAAATCCAAAGACCACGGTTCCACCGCAGGTTGTGTGTCGTGCAGTTCCTCTTCGTAACTCCATTACGTAAGTTATCACATTCTCATGTTGCATCGGCGCGTAGCTGGGACTCTGATTCGGACCATCATGGTATACCACTAGATAATCAGTACTCTCGGATAGAAGCGATGCTCCGTGCATTGCAGAGTTGGGTTTCAAAAGCTGAAAAGACGTCCTCCTGTTTTGTCTTCCACGAACACAGCACCCTGCTGTGCTGCATAGGTTACAGCGGCACAATTTTCGAAAATCCCTCGATGAATCTATGATAGTATCTATCAAAACCAAAGGATTGCTGTATCCCCGCAGGAATCTTTGGTGTCGATCAGTTTCTAACCAAAACGGGTCTGGGCGATATCCACGTGTATTCCCACTTCGTTGATTACATGACCAAAAATGTACCTCTCGAATCCAGTAGTTACATTTAACAAGACTTCGCGCGGAGTGGCTTCTCCCTCAGGAGCACTAAAATAAGATACAAACACCACCCATGATATCCCTCTCTCTTGGAAATGATTCAACACATCATCAATAAACATTGTCGGATCATGTGATACATAAAGCTGCTGGTGTGACGATTAACTCAATGATCATGGTGTACAGAGTTGCTATGGCCGCATTGCGTTCGTTATGTCGTTCTAAGAGTATTATCCCCTTGGACTTCCATCTGATGATAGTTCATTCGTGTAGGATCGTTTTCAAACCCGAACGAGTCGATCAGAAGAGTTTATCTCAATACGAGTGGCGGAAACAAACGTATTAATTTCAATTCAGCTAGATTCACACTTTAAACTGTCCGTATATTGATTTCAGATCAATTACAAGCCTATGGACACTTCGGCAGCACTTCGTTGTATAAACCGGAACTATTACAAATGATTTCGCTTGACATCCTATATATAGAGCCATGATTTCGCTTGAATGTGATAACATGTTGATTTCGCTTGAAACTGACCAGGCCTCTTTCAAGCGAAATCATCTCCTTCAAGCGAAATCACCTTTATCACACCCTAAAATCTTATATTTTCTTGTACAACGCACCCTGATGTGTCTATAATCAAATAAGACTCGATACAAGACGAAGTCAACAGACGCATGCACCAACAGACTCCCCCTCGAATGTTGACGAGTCTTCAGTGTTGAGTCTTTGGTTGTCAAACCTTCAGTCTTTATCAGTCTGCACACTTTCTTTAAAATTCTCCATTGTAAGCATCCACAATCAATCTCTTTCTCTTTCTTGTAATCTTCAGGATCTGAATCTGTCTCTACTATCTTCAGACTCCCCCTTTCGCTAAGCTGGGATCGCAGTCTGGAATTCATTTTCCACAAGTTCTTAGATTACAACCTGGCACTCATCTAACTCAGGTATCGGAACCTGTTTAACCTGCACACATCTCTTCCCAACAATAAGTTTCACAAATTTTTAAAAAATTTTGCAAATTTAGAAACCACTTGCAAGTACCCTTAAAAAATGATTTAATCTTTGATAACCATTTAAAATACAATTTTTTTCATTCATTCTTTCCCAAACATGTTCTTCAATTTTAGCACTTGGAATTTCGAAAATCAGCTCTCCAACATCAGTTGTCGAAAACTTTTTGTATTTTTTCAAAATTATGCTAAAACACACTGAAAATCTTTTTGGATTTTTGAATGTAATGAAATGCAATAAAGAAATATTTACATACACTATTTTTGCGAGTTCGTGTAAGAGGATCATATCAGTTTTTTAGACAAATCACAAACACCGTTAAGCTTTAATACATTTTAAGTTCTAAACAATTCACATAGATTGACGATATTGTTATCCACTTAAACTCAATCTAAAAACTTTCGAAATGCTTACCGATACGTTAAGATATATTAATTTTGCACTAAGTTCTTATGGACCCCATGATCTCAGCATATCCCCTCATCATGCAATACACTTACTCAAGTAATGTCTTTAAACTTTTATCAACTGTGATTTGTGCAAAAACAAAGCAGAATGTTTAAACATTAACAATCAGGTCGATACTTCCGTATACGCAAAGAAAGTCCAATGTTTAAACAAAATAAGAAAAATAAAACAAGTCGAAGTTGTTTAGGCTTTAACCACCAGATCGATACTCCCGTATACGCAGAGGTGATCCAAAGCTTAAACGAAATACCAAAGAAAATAAAGCAGAACGTTTAGGCAATAACATCCAGTTCGATACTCACGTATACGCAGAGGATGTCCAATGCTTAAACAAAATAAAGAAATAAAATAAGTTTAAGTCTTTGCAAAATGAAATACACAATCACAGCGACTTTTCAGCAAAGTTGTGAAAGTTCACAAACTTAACCAGTTTTTATGTTATTTGGCATTCAGCGATTACTGAGTAGGCACACAATCAAGAAGGACAAAACTAAGTACTATGCTTTTGACCATATTTCCCACTAGAACTAGGCTTTTTCATTTAAGTTTGTATCGTTATCGCAAATCTACTAGTCTAGCTGAGCCTACCGTCACATCTTTAGTGAGACCGTTTATCACATTTTGACTTTCCATTTCTTTAGCATGTCGTGACAGTCCACTGATGTACTATCATTTCCTCTTCTTTGACACAAAAACTCATTTTTTCATTTTATCATGTTTTTTGCTTTTTCAAATTTTCAAATGTTTTTGGATTTTCAGAAATTCTTACTCCCCCTAAAATTCAAACACATTTAAAGGAAATTTGAAAACAAACTGTACAAACAATGTGACAACTGATATCAAATCGCTTTAAATCGCCATCCACTTGGCATAAACAATCAGAACTCCCCCTTTCAACAAACTATTTTCCCATTATGATTTCAAAACACTTAAGTTTGTTTTAATCAAATGGTTTTTTCGGAAAATAAGTTGTGTTGATTTTATAAAACCATTTGTAGGTTAGGGGTTTGGTTCATCATATTGTCTTTCAATTACTTGTAGGAAAATGCAAGTACAACTTAATGTCCTTGATTTACCACTTGTAGATAAAAACCTTTTCAACCACATGGCTTACCAACCAATACCACATGTGAGTTGAATTCTCAAAATGCCGATTCCTACTCCACACTTACCATCCTGGGAGTTCCAGCAAGTCACACTTATACAAAAACAAATTTCATAATCAATGAATGATGCCGATTCATGCTCCGCGATTACCTACTTGGGAGATCCCACAAGTTAGGATTTTAAGTAAAGAATACAGACACCCAAGCCTGACCAGCTTTAGGTGTAACCTTCTCAACTTCTTCAGGGGTTTGAACACTTCTTTTTGTTTCATAAAATTCTTTCACCCCTTTTACCTTCCCATCAACCATTTTCCCAAATATCTTTTTAACATTTCCATTAAACACTTTCTCAACATCAAATTCTTTCTTTTCAGAATAGAATTTATTTGAGATTTCGACTTTTCCAACTTTCTTCTTAAAATTTTCAGCCCGCAGTGGTGGAAAGTTTGCATCATCCACAGTCGGAACTGAATTCTCTTTTTTCATAACAACTTTTGGCTCCTCTGATTTTGTGGAATCAGATTCATCACCAGAACTATTTTCTGAACCCTTAACCACCCACTTTTGATTTTTTAAAGTTTCTTTTCTTTTTAAAACATTCTTTGAACATTCTCCAACCTCAAATATTGAATTTTCAAAACTATTAAATTTTTTGGTTGTAAGTTCAGTTTTCTCAACAACTTTTTCTTTCAGTTTACCAGATACTTCTGGTTGTTTGTTAATTGTCTTTGGACAATTTCTGGCAATGTGGCCAACTGTTTTACATTGAAAACTGGTTCTTGTCTCGGTCTTCTTCTGAATAACACTTTTCTTCATCTCTTCTTGCTTCTTTGCAAGGAATTCTTTGTTCGTCTCCTTCTAGAATGAACTCTTCTGTTCTTTTTCAGCACTTGTTTCTGAAACAAAAACAGTTTTAGGTTTATAAATTTTCTCATTTTTATAATTTTTCGGTGGAATAAAACCTAGTCCTTTCTTTTTAAAATTACCATTATGGTTTGGTTTCTTTTGAAAACTGTAACCATAATTGTAACCCATTTTCTTGTTTAAACGTTGTTGAACTCTTGAGGTGTAAGGTTTAGGTTTTTCAGAAAGATTTGCATCCTTTATTTTAGAAATATTAATTTCTGTCAGTTTGAAAACCTTTTTAATCATTTCAGTTTTCACACCTCTTATTGGAAGAACCTCATCAGAATATAATTTGTCAGAATCTATCAAAGTATATGCTACTTTGACCGGTTCGTCATTCAAATTAGATTTTGATAACAAAAACTCTTTATTATACACCCGATTTTCCATTTTGGCTTTTTTACTTGACATGTCGGACTTTGACTTGGACTCTGATTTCGACTCTGACATTGACTCCTCTGATTCATCCTTATCCAACACCTGATCGACCGCCTTTTTTATTAACTCGGACTTATGATCAGTATCGGACGATGTGAAAGTGATATCTATACTTTCTGGCAAATTATCTGACGACTTAGACTCCCACTGTAAGTTCGTTGCCTTTTTTACTCTTTCAGAATTAGCATTTCGTGGAGAATATGCATTTTCAACAGGTGACGGACATTTGTTATAAACCACACTTGATTTCTTACCAGATGTATTCACTTCATCATCTTCTTTTGTCACAGATTTTTCCTCTTTCGAAGTCTTCTCTTCTTCAAATGTCTTCAATTTTTCCACTATGGGGTAAATCCTGTCAACAACAAAAGTAGAACATGAGTAACTTTTTAATAAATTGTTAACTCTTTCAGTTTCAATTCTTTGTGTTGCCAACTTCAATTCAAGCTCAGCACACTTGTCTCTGTAGTAGTTGACATCGTCAAGCTGTCTCATGTAAGCTCCTTTGAGTGTATTCATTGCTACAGCTTGTTCACTACTTGACTCGTTGTACTTATTCATCTCTCTGTTCAAAGTATCATATGATTCTTTCAGCCTTTTTATGTTGTGCAGTAATTCATTGTTCTGCATTATCAGAGAGTCACAATTCATACACTTCCCAGCAACTTTGACTACCTCATCATCTATTTTGATTTCAAATGCTGGAACTTCTTTAACAACTTTTACTTGAACTTCTTCTGCAACTACTTTCTTTTTCTCAACCTCACCATTTAAACGTTTTCTGACTTTTTATGTCCAATAATCATCAGTATAATCATTGATAACCTGAGCAACAAATCCTTTCTTCAGAAATTCTTTGTCTGGGCAATAATCATCCCAACTAAAACCTTCTGCCAATTTTTCATCTTCTTGTTCTGCTACACATACTTTACTATCTGTTGGAATGTATTTATCCCAACTGAAACCATTTCCTTTATCTTGATTAACAAGACATGCTCTCTTTGAATCTTCAATTTCTTTCCTACCATGAGCTGTTTGTGGCTGTTGTTGTTGATGTGGTTGTTGAGCAACTTGATGATATAACGCTTTTCGATAGTAATCATTGTTTCCAAAGGGATTTTGAGCTCCACTTGCTTTACGATTTGTGCACTCCCTCTTGAAATGCCCTTTTTCCCTGCATCGAAAACAAGTAACTTTAGACTTATCAAATCCTAAAGCTGAAACATGTGCATCGCGAAAATCATCTCTGCCTGTAATTTCTTTAAACTTTTCAGCTCGTCTCAGTACACTAGCCATGCACCATTTTATATCCATCAATTCCATCCCTTCAGCATCAATTTGATCGTAATCCTCTTTTGTTAGCATTGGATTTCCGATCTTTCCTGCAACTAAATCTCCATAGGATTCAAGCACAGTTACCAACAAAGACATGTGGCTTTTAGCAACTTCCTCGGTATAATTCTGATCATTTTCAAGGTTTAAAGCAATGTTGCATTGAAGTACTTTGCCACTCTTTGTTGTAGAAAAGTGTGGATCAAATGTTGGAAATGAAGAAAATCCCATCTTGTTACTTGATCCTTGAGATGATTTTTCAGAAGATCCCGTTGTATTGAAAGCAGTTTCAATTTTTGGCGAAAATTTGGTTTTGTCATTAACACCACTTTTGTAGTACAAACCAATGTCTTGCTCTCCATAATAATTCTTCATTCTCGCTATCTTTCGTTGTTCCATTTCTTGAGCTTCAAGTTGTTTAATAAAATCACTCAATGTTAGATCATTAAAGCCAGGTTTATTTTTCAACATCATAAGATACGTGCCCCACTCATCATGTGGCAACGCATCAGCTAACTTTTCAATCAACTCATCTTTATCCTTTCTGATACTCAATCTGTTCATGTTTTTCAATAAATTGCAGTATCTTTCAATGATCTGCTTGGTGCTTTCATTTCTTAAACCTCGGAACAAATCGAATTCCTTCTTCATCAACGACTTTTTGTTCTTAAGCATGCCATCACTACCAAGAAACTTTGCTTCTAATTCTGTCCATATTGAATGTGCAGTTCCATTATGTTGAAGTAAAATCAAGATGTCTTCTTTAATCGCCTGCTGCAACAAACTAACCATCAACTTCTCATCTTTGTATTTCTTTTTCTCCTCAGCACTCAAATCTCTAACTGGTATTTTTTTCTCGATCGCTACCAACTGGTCTAAAATATTGAACTTCAGTTTGTTCCCATGCATCTAAATGATAAGCTTCAACCCAGTTACCAAATCGTTCAGCCCATCTACTAAAATCATCAATATCCAAAAGCTTAGGCGATTTTTGAGTTGTTCCAGTTTCATTTTCAAGCATCGTGTTCTGAGTAACCGTCATTGGACTAGCAAAGGCATTATAAAACTCATTCTCCATGTTTCAGTTTTCAAAAGATCACAATATGTCAATCTCAAGCGAAATCACAGTCTAACCAAGATCACCCTGTTCAAGCGAAATCTGATACAAAATGTGATTTCAAGCGAAATCACAGAATTTCTCAAGCGAAACCTGTTCAAGCGAAATCAATACAAAATTTCAAGCGAAATATTGATTTCAAGCGATTTCAACTCCAATTCTCAAGCGAAATCAAACCAAAGTGCACACTCAAGCGAAATCAGCAGGAACTATTCAAGCGAAATCAGCATGATATCAAACTTTCGATCTGATTTTTGTCCAATTGGTCAAGCAAAAGGTCGAATTTGATTCTGAAACTTTCTAGGGTTTGATAAAACACAATTACGCACACATTGTGAAAAATTTAAATTTTATCCGTGAAAACTTGTTTAATTTTGAACGAAGATGTAGAAAATCAGAAAATGAAGCTAAATTGGTATGAACTCTTCCTCCTCAGCTCTGATACCACTTGTAGGATCGTTTTCAAACCCGAACGAGTCGATCAGAAGAGTTTATCTCAATACGAGTGGCGGAAACAAACGCATTAAGTTCAATTCAGCTAGATTCACACTTTAAACTGTCCGTATATTGATTTCAGATCAATTACAAGCCTATGGACACTTCGGCTGCACTTCGTTGCATAAACCAGAACTATTACAAATGATTTTGCTTGACATCCTATATATAGAGCCCTGATTTCGCTTGAATGTGATAAGATGTCAGTTCAAGCGAAATCTCAACATGTTGATTTCGCTTGAAACTGACCAGGCCTCTTTCAAGCGAAATCATCTCCTTCAAGCGAAATCACCTTTATCACACCCTAAAATCTTATATTTTCTTGTACAACGCACCCTAATCTGTCTATAATCAAACAAGACTCGATACAAGACGAAGTCGACAGATGCATGCACCAACAGTTCGTTAGTCAATCCTCGAATGGGAGCTTGACCCTCGCAGTTGGTCAACAGGTTGTCAATACATGGTCGAGGCAAACGGTTCTTGGCTGTCACCTTGTTGAGTTCTTGATAATCAGTACACATACGAAAAGGCTTATCTTCACGGATATAACTGGGGCTCCCCAAAGCGAAAAGCTAGGTCCGACAAAACTCATGTCCAACTTTTCCTGAAGTTGATTAGGCAGTTCTTGCAACCTTCCTGATGTGAGACAGTAAGGAGTACTAGTAATAAGGGATGCTTCTGACATGATACTGATCTGATATTCCACCTGACGATGTGAAGGTAAACCTGATAGTTCTTCTGGTGACACATAGGGAGAAATCATAAACAATTGGTGGATCCTCAATCCTCCTGTCCTTAGCCTTAACATCAGTAACGAGTGCTAACATAGCGGGGTAATCCTTCCGTGGACACTTTCGGCCTTCATTGCTGAATGGATGCTAACCTCTGCACCACTCGGATACTTTATGACAGACGACAACTTTCTCCTCACAGGGTATATCTGCGTGATATCTGGATAACCAATCCATACTGACTATTGCATCAAAACTATCAAGGGCAGTAGAAATAAGGTCGATGTCGAACACTTGTCCCACAAGGTCGAGGTTGCATCCCTACGAACATATGAAGTTTCAATTGACTGGCCACCAACCGATTTCGCAACAGGTTCGGTTAGGCAGAATAGAGACGAAGCGATTAGCTTCCCATACAAGCTACCATGTTGCTATATTCCTGGCATCACCCACGCCAATCCTAAATGCCCTTCCACGAGCATCATTTCCAGTGTTGTTATTGTCGTCTTTTCCTTGGTTGTTATCGTCTTGATTCTAACAACGGCCAACCCATGTCGTAGGCACATTCATTTCCATACTGTAGGCCATGGTTACAAATACCTTGATGTCGTCGTGGCTGTTGTCTCTAACGTCGTCGCTTGAAACGGAGCCCTACGATCTTCCACCCACCGAGTCCATCTTGTCACATTCTGTGCCACGCCCTATCGCGCTACTCACTGTGCTGGTAGTCACGCATTCCACACTATAATCTGTTGTCATCGCTTATGTCCCGATTGATTCGTAAGAGTTGACTCCCATAAGTCGCTAACTAGGGTTAGGAATTCGGTTGAAGTCAATCTGCTGGTGTTCGTTGCCGGTAATCAGGGTCGTTCTAATACTAAGGTTGGTAAGGCACTACGCTCATCCTCTTGTCCATCGTTCTTGCAAGTTGACTGTGTAACACACGGCATGTTTCCAGAGCGTTGCAAAAGTGATCGCACTTCGGGGTCTAAGACGTCAGTATATTGAGTTCCCACAAACAAAGAGGAATGAGAGAGGTATGGACCAATCCTTGATGCTGCAACATCCAACCTAGGGGCGTTCGTACAAGCACCTAACATTCTACACAGTTCGCTAGGAGTTTAGATGGGTGTTCAGGTAATACTCGATAGCATCAAGATTCGCAAGGGTTCAGTGAGAAGTGAAAAGATCATGTTCGAGTAGGGGACAATCACTGCTACGACTCCTATGGACTGTTGTGTTTCACATCGATCAAATAATGGAACGGAACCCCTTTTTCACTTGTTAAGCCTCACTGGGACTCGCATGCACCTCAGATTATTATTATGTGTGCACCCACAATAATATTGTGATTTGCATGCTCATCTCAGCTCCTCCTAACTCATGTCAAATGGTTCCTCTAACTCTGATGTCAAATAGAGGCTATCAAGACGATAAGATCACAAGAATGTAAGGACTATGACATGCTATCAACGCATCATAATGTAAGAAAGTAATTCGTGCAATCATGCTATAGTCACGAGTGTGTGTTTGTACGCTACACCATACACAAATGTACACTACTCATGTAATGTATACCACAGATGAAAAGACGAACCTTGCAATCTGGAGCTGAGTATCACGGTCGTATTCCCGTTTTCAGAACTGTTCGGTTATAGTCTGGTTTTATAAAAAAAACATTTTTAAAACCAAGTTCACTATAACCAGTGGCTCTGATACCAAACTGTCACACCCCCAAAATACCACATGCGGAAACACCGCAGGACGTGTAACGTACCAGGATCTAGCCACCAATCACATTGAACTCATACAAGATTTTTAAATAAACTTTCATTCATTAATATAAAGTGTTACAAAACATTAATTACAAATCATCGTATTCAGCGGAAGCATAAATCATAAGTTAAGTGTTTCTTAATCCATATGTATGATGACCATTAAACTCGTCTCGCGATTCCATGTATCTCGACCCATGAACACTCCAGCATCCCAGACAGCAAGTTCCACATCCACACATACCTATAACCTGATAGCATGCACACACGTGTATCAGACAACGCTGGTGGGTTCATAGTTTTACAAAAAAGTTAGTTACCAAGTGTTTAATTCCGCTCATTGATTACAATGTTGATAATAACTCAGATACAAGACGGCTCCTGATTTGTTTTGCCATTTCCCCAATGCTCCTATCAAAGCATTGGTCATGACTAGGTCATTAGTTCACACCCGTCCTCTCCGGTACGGGGTGAGGGTGCCAACCTAATTAGCGCTACCAACTAATACCCTGTTACCTCTCAGGTAACAAACAACAAGGAGGGACTTTAAAGGTGATAGGACGAGTATATTTTCCAACATTCCAGATTTACCATAAGACGTATTCCTCTCAGGAATACCCAATTGATTTACCCAAAACCCATCCCTCTCAGGGATACCCAATGACTGTCCCAACCACCGGGACACATGCTCAAGAGAAATGAACTCACCTTCGGTTTGCTCGGTAAGATTAGTTACTTATTTATCAGTTGATCAAACACGTCCTACCATGGTTACCGGTAAAAATCAGTTTCATGTGCACGTATATTACATTTTTCACATGCAATTAATTCACATATCCCTTAATCATATACCACACGATTTAGTGTATGAGTAACACCCATATAGTTCAAGTCATGACAACTATCTTATCACCCTTACATCATCAATTAGTCTATTAACATATAATCAATTCATAAACCAATCCACCTCATCACTTCATATGTACAATTCACATAGCAGTTAATACTTTAATACTCGAAAGTGTATAACATACGAATCAATGATCCCCCCGTTGGCTTGTGCGGTCTAATAACATGCCACCCACGAGGAATGTGCGTGTATGTGAGGCCCAACGGAACCCAGCCCACACCATATGTGCGCCTGCCTCGTGACAGTGAGTGTGGCAAAATTGTGGTCAGCCCGAAAAGGATGTGCAGGTACCGTTATTTATGCAACTGTTAAGTTGTTCAAGCCCACTAACTTAACACGCCCAATTACCCTTGCAACCCAATATTTATTCAAGAATCCGTGTAGCCCAAGACTGTGTGTATGCGAGGCCCATGTGTGTGCCATTAACCCATTCAATTACCTTCACTAGTCATCCTAATATCCGACCCAAGTTAATATGGAATTGATATTGGAAATTGATTAGTTGTTTGTTTAGCCATTGAGTCTATACAAATTATAATCAGAATTTGTAACATTTTTCTCAACCAGTTAACCTAACTCTATCAACATTCAAATGACATTACATATTCTGAATCACCATGTGACCCTAGCATTTACCATTGAACCACATGATCATTGGTAATAACTATGTCACAGTTATAAATATTCACCCAAGTTATACTAAACTAAATTCTATAACATACCTCATAGAACTAATTAACTTCATGATTTACTTCACTAGTTTGATACGTGAACCCCCCATAATCACACAACATCATCGACTAGCATGAATCTTAGAGCAACAATTTAGTGGTTCACACACATTCTCATCAGATAATCATCATCAATCTACCACAGTTCATTAAACTTTACTATAATCAGTTTTTCATATTCAATACAACATATAGATGAAACCCTACATCATGATCTTATTTCATAACCATCGATTTAGACTAGGATTGATCTACTAACCGGGGGATAAAGGGTTTGCGAATGAGTTGGAACAAGAGATGATGAACTTCGGAGAGACCTTGTTGCCGTCGAGTTCGATGAAGGAGAGGGAAAGATTTAGGGTTTGGTTAACTTTGTGCTTAGACGTGTTATAAGAATCATGCACAAGGCCCTTGGGTGATAACCGCATGAGGTGCGAGTTGGGCCCTACGTGGCTTCATTTGGGCTGCGGGTTTGGGGTATAGAAGGTTAGGTCAAGATACAACATTCACACACCAACGTTATACTCACAACCGATCATTTGCAATTAACACTTTAATTAAACGACATATATAAGCATTTAGCGATTTCATGTAAAATAACCAATGTACACACGTAAACATTTAGTGGTGCACGAGTGTAATATGTAGGTAATTAAACGTAGCAACACACGCCAAAGATTGTGGAATTTAAGTAGCGCTAACATTAGAGATTCGTGTTGTCACATCGAATCACCAACCGAGGTTAGAAGTTTCCTAGGATTGGCCAGCTATTATAGAAGATTTATTCGAGATTTTTCTAGAATAGCCATTCTCTTAACTAAGCTAACCTGTAAATCTGTTAAGTTGGACCAAAACAAGAAGAACCCTTTAGAATCCTTAAGCAAAGATTAACCAACGCACCCATACTAGCGTTACCAAAAGGAACTGAAGACTTTGTAGTCTATTGTGACGCTTCTAAGTTAGGTTATGGATGTGTGTTGATGCAACGTCAAAAGGTTATAGCCTATGCATCTGGAAAACTTAAGAATCATGAAGAAAATTATTCAACCCATGATTTAGAATTAGGAGCTATAATTTTTGCCTTGAAAATTTGGAGACATTACCTTTACGGTAGCAAGTTTACTATTTTCACCGATCATAAGAGTTTAAGGTATGTTTTTGCGCAAAAGGAGTTGAACATGAGACAAAGACGCTTGATGGAGATTCTTAGTGATTATGATTGTAATATCCAATACCATGCAGGAAAGGCTAATGTAGTAGCCGATGCTTTAAGTCGAAAGTATCACGAAAAGCCAAAAATAGTACGTTCCCTTAAATTAAATCTGCAAGTAGATTTAAATGAACAGATTAGAAAGGCACAAGAATCAGTAATCAAGGATGATACTGAGAAATTGAAAGGAATGATTAAGGAATTAGAACATGGAACAGATGGAATTTGGAGATTCCATAAGAAAAGGATGTGGTACCCAAACTAGGAAACCTATGCCACCGTATATTAGAGGAAGCCCATAAGTCTAAATATACGATGCATCCTGGAAGTGATAAGATGTACCAAGACTTAAGAAAGAACTTCTGGTGGATAGGAATGAAAAAGGATATAGCAGCTTATGTTGCCACATGTCTAACCTGTTCACAGGTCAAAGTTGAACATCAGAAACCCTTAGGTTTGCTGCAACAGTTAGAAATACCGGTTTGGAAATGGGAGTTGATAACAATGGATTTTGTTACCAAATTACCCAAGACAAGAAAAGGTAATGATACAATCTGGGTGATTGTAGACAGGCTAAGTAAGTCAGCTCATTTCCTACCAATGAAGGAAACCTTCAGTATGGAACAATTAGCTAAGCTATATGTAAATGAAATAGTTTCATTACATGGAATTCCTTTATCAATTGTTTCTGATAGGGATAGCCGTTTTACTTCTCATTTTTGGACAAGTTTCCAAAAAGCAATGGGAACCAAGCTAAACCTAAGCACCGCTTATCATCCTCAAACGGACGGACAAAGCGAAAGGACAATTCAGACAATGGAGGATATGCTTAGAGCTTGTGTAATTGATTTCGGAGGAAATTGGGACGATCACTTACCCTTAATAGAATTTTCTTACAATAATAGCTATCACACCAGCATCAATGCTGCACCATTCGAAGCCCTTTATGGACGAAAGTGCCGAACTCCAGTCTGTTGGGCAGAGATTGGAGAAAAGCAATTATCTGGACCCGAAATAGTATAAGAAACCACAGACAAGATCATTCTAGTCAAAGAACGACTAAAAGCAGCACGCGGTCGACAAAAGAGTTATGCTGATAACAGACGAAAGCTATTGGAATTTCAAGTAGGGGACAAAGTGTTATTAAAAGTCTCTCCTTGGAAAGGAGTGGTAAGATTCATCAAAAGGGGAAAGCTAAGCCCCAGGTATGTCGGACCTTTTGAGATTATTAGAAGAATAGGACCTGTAGCCTATCAACTACAACTGCCAGAGGAAATGGCAGGAATACATGATGTATTTCATGTATGCAATCTCAAAAAGTGCCTAGCCGATGAATCACTAGTAGTGCCTCTTTAGGATATAGAGGTAAACGAAAAACTTAAATTTGTAGAAAGACCTCTACAAATTGAAGACAGGAAAGTCAAGAATCTCAAACACAAGAGATTGGTTCAAGTCAAAGTAAAATGGGACTCCAAAAGAGGATCAGAATACACTTGGGAGCTTGAATTAGAGATGCAAAGGAAATATCCACACTTATTACAGTAGACCTTGAGGACGAGTTCTAAAATAAGGTGGGGAGGATATAACAACCCTTCAAAATTATTTCCGACACCCATAAAATATTTAAAATGTCCCTATATGTCTTAAAATACACCCCGTATACGAATAATGGACCCTAAAAACTTTATATAATTAAAAATAAAATAAAATAAAAATAAAAAAATTTGTCATCGCTCGCGGGGCGCGACAGCTAGTACATCAGGTGAACCCCTGAGCCGCCACATGGCGTGATCGTGGCAAGTCTATGCGTGTGACCCGACAAGGCTAGGGCCTACCCGGCCTACGTCGCGGGGCATGAAGGCCCCCTTGTGTTCTTACGCGGGCCGCGAGCCGAGATCATCCCCTATAAAATTGGAGCATCGGCCTTCAGTCCCAACTCGCTCACAACTTTCCTTTCTCTCTTAATTTCAGTATAGTAGGCATTATACCGGGCATAATACCCCCTAATTAATGAAGTTCTGCCTCGTTGTAAGTATCATAACCCCCGGTTACGTATTAGATACGCTCCCCGATTGATCTAGTGCTCCATAACGGTTGTCGAGGTTCTGCCTGACGTAGTCGTTGGAGTTCTGTCTCGGGGAGGGTATAACAAATGTAAATATTTGGGTTATTATACTAACGCGTGTGCATTGTGTAATTAATTGATAATCACCAGAAAATCACAAAGAAAAACCCTAAAATTTCAATGTGAGTAATCCTCTTTTTGTTAAACCTTTTTGTGAACTGTTTTTACAAAACCTCAATTGTTTTAAACGGTAATTAACATTGATTGAGTATTTATGATTCTACAATTATCGTCGGTATGTTGGGGTTTTGTATACAAAATTTGTTACTACACTGTGAGTAGTAACATGACCACAAGTCGGGTTGACAGTATCGTGGGTGGTAATTAAAGTAGAAATATAAACAAATGTAATTGCGAGATCGCCCTCAATACTATAAAACTGTTAAAACCTGCCTTGATTAAATTGGAATTCACTCACCAGTATTTCCCACTGACAAAATATTTTTAAACGCGTTTCAGGTAACAAAATGTGAAAGCCAATTAGAAGCCAGCTGGACAGCACTGAAGGTTTGGAAAAGTGGCTATAAAAGTTACCTAAATAAAGAAGTTGTTTTATTTCAATAAAATAGGGTTTATCTCTATAAATCAGTTGTAATGAAAACTTGGGTTTATCCCAATATATTTATTAATATAAAATGTGGTGTTTTACCCTGATAAAATATTTCCTAACTAGGGTCCTGATGTAAATTCCGCTGCCAAATAATGATAAACACCGATACCATTGATACTGGCCGCGGCCGCTCGTTCCTGAGTGAAAAGGGGACGGGGGTTGCGACTTGTTGGGCTTTCAATAATATGCCATCTTTGTTGGAGAACACCAAAACACCGTTCCATATCTTTTCTCGCTGCTTCTTGAAACTTGGCAAATTTCTTTCTTTTTTCATCTGGTGGATGCCTAACAGTTTTAATAATTGTAGAGTATTGTGGGTATATTCCATCGGCAAGATAATACCCGCGTCTGTGGCAAGATAATACCCGCGTCTGTACTCCACTCCCGAAACCGTAAACCTCGTATCGGGATCGGTCCCTTTTTAACATTGTCAAAAACCTCAGAATTTTGTAGAACGTTGACGTCGTTATTCGAACCACGAATCCCAAAGAAAGCATGCCAAATCCATAGGTCTTGGGACGCAACAACTTCTAGAATTATTGTTGGATGTCCTTGATCGCCTCAAGTATACATTCCTCGCCATGCGGTAGGACAATTCTGCCATGGCCAATGCATGCAATCAATGCTCCCAAGCATTCCTGGAAAATCGTGCCTTGCTTTGTGGTTTTCATACAATTGTTGTACCTCATTGGCGCTCGGTTTTCGCAAATATTTTCTTTTCTGTAGAGCCTCACCACAAATTTGAAAAACTTGTATAGACATTCTCTTGCAGTTCTTTCGGACATCTTTAAGTATTCGTCCCAAGCATCGGTTGCCGTCCCATAAGCTAGTTGACGAATCGCCGCAGTGCATTTCTGTAAGGTGGTGAAGCCCCTTTTGCCTCTAGCATCGTATCGCAATTGTAACACCCCAAAAACGGGTTTGGTAAATTAAAACGCGATTGATATAAAGAAATGAGTTTTAATCTCTTATTTAACCAAAATGAAACTAGAGGGACCAAAACCGCTAAGTGGGAAACATGATTTTATAAAACAAAAAATTAAAACACCTATGTGTGTGTGTGTGTCGATGATCAGGAAGGAGAAAGAGGGTTCAAACCCTAGTTTCTTCAAAATCTTCAAATTGAAAGGCAAGATGAAGCTTAAACTCATAACTGAGCATAGATTAATGATCACCTTCACAAGGGGATCGCAAGGTATGCTTAAAAGTTAGAATGGTGATTATGCACGAAGTGGGTTATGTTGTAAATCACAAATTTGTATGAAATTGAGCATGAGTATGTGTTAGATTCATCATTTGGAACATGGATTATGCATGGTTTGGGTTAATTTGATGTTTTTAAGTGAAACCCGTTGATTATGGTGATGATGACAACTTGAAAGATCACCCATGTCCAACTTCTTGCTTAAGATTGATGTATTATGATGTGTATGATGGATTCTTGCTAGAGGAATTGAAAGAAATGTGATGCTAATATGTTTGATGTTCATGCATGGATAATTTATGTTGATTAGTAGAAGGATTTGGATGAATTAGTTGTACTTTATGTTTAGAAGGTAGTACATACACCAAGGGTATGATGATATTATGAAGAACTTAAGTAGATCACTAGTAAGTGATTAATAATGTAGTTATGAAGTGGGTTTTAGATACTGTGATGTAAATTGATGATTTACTTATGTTAATGATGTTTGGAATCAAATATGTGTAAGTATGTTTAAAGAAATTGGATAAGAAATGATGGACTAGCATGTTTTAAGGTTAAATGATAAACTTAATATAAGATCCGTGTGATAAAAAGGATTTGATGAATGATGAACAAGCTAACTATCTTAAGAATGATATATGATAGTTGATGCTTGATAAGCGACATGGAAGCTTGGCAAAGAAGCGGGTCAAACGTGACTTATGTGCACGGGAAGCATATTTGGATGAGAGGTAAGTAAAGCTTACACCCCTTTTTGTAGAATGTCTATTCAATGTATAGATTACGAATATGGTAAGTAAATATGTGAATTATGATGTTTCGACAAGTTTTGGTATGGGCCGGAACATGTGGTTATGTTAAGAAACCAATCTTGATGGTTAAAAAGGGTAAAAAGGGCATCATGGTAATTTTGGTTGCAAGTTAACGAAAGAATAAGTTACATGGAAGGGGTAACGAGTAACTAAAATCCCACAAGGATAAAAAGGATATTTAGACTTAACGGGTCGAATGGTGAAGATGTCACCATTTGGCGTTATTGACTAATGAATTGTTTTGTTAAGTATTATGAATTCACAGAATGTATAGCAAAAGGATTTGCGTTGCTATTATCTAGCAATTTAGCGGATGAAGTATTAAAACGGGTCATAGCATTGATTCGAGCCAGGTATGTATGAGTAGAGTCGTTGCTAAGTCATGGGATTGGGTAAATAGGTAAGGAAGTCCTTTGTTGTAAAGAATGGGTCAAAGTTGACCAAAACGCCCTTGATAGGTATATCAGGCAAACGACCTTAAAAGTCATTTGGAAACAAGCTATTCGATTAGAGTAATGTTTTGGTCAAGTTTAAAAGCGAAGGGTATGGTTTTGTATGTCATAGACCATTTAATGCATAAATACCCATAACGGGTCAAAATAAGCTTTTGAGCGAAAATGTGTTAAGAGAATGCAAGGCATCCAAGAATTCAATCCTTTACGATAAACAACGTTGAAATTATAAGGTTTATGAGGAATCGAGGTCAAATAATCAGATTATTTTGATAAATGCATGAACGGTTCAAAACTTTGTAAAAAGGTAATAAGCCGAAAGCTTAAAAGTCTAAAGTTTTGTTAATCCGGATGATGGATGTTAATCCCATGTGATGGGGAATTAAATTACGATCCCGTAGGAAAAAGAATCAAGTACAACGGAAAAACGGTTTGAAAGTTACGGCCGTTTTCGTAAAAAGGATTAAACCGGAAAATCTATAACTGCGCAGTAGCGTAACCTACGGCTCAGCCGTAGGCTACGGTGCTGGAGGGGCTGTTTTGTTGATTATTCTGTAGCTGGGCTGCAGCGTAACCTACGGCTCAGCCGTAGGCTACGGTACTGGAGGGGCTGTTTTGTTGATTATTAATGGATTGTAAGCTACGGTCTGTAGACTGTAGCCTACGACAGGATTGATAAAATTGTTATATGTTGTTGTTTGATGATGTATGTATGATTATAAGTTGTTTGTATGATTGAATTTATGTTTGTATGTCTCTATACACGTATTTAGAAATGTATGTAAGCATGTATGCACCTACGTATGTATGTTTATAAGTATGTGAGCAAGTATACGCAGATATATGAAGGTATGTATGTGAGTTAGGTATGTTGCAAGTAGGGATGTATGTATGTATAATGTTATGAGTGTACGTAATGATGTAGGCATGTGTGTATGTAGATACGTATGTAATGATGTAGATGTGTTTACATGTGGGTATGTATGTAATTGGTTATGTGTGAACGTATGCATATGTATAAGTATGTATGAAAGTAGGTACGCATGTATCCAATGAAATTGAGTACTAACGATAATATTAGCGTGCCTGGTGAATGAAGTGTAATGCAGGAATAACAAAGGAGTCTCACCACGGATTGTATGATTAGATGGAAAGCTGGGATGTAAAGAGTTAACGGAACGAAAAGTAAACATGAATAAATCCTGCATGTTTATAATGCGTACTAATGTTATGAATTTTATATGGTGAGCGCAGGTAGTACGAGTCACGAGGATCATCAAGGAATAGAGATCGAGGACCGAGTCACAAGACAGATTGTACGGGAAAGTTGGTGTATGTAATATAGAAAACCCATGTTATGTTTTTAATGGTAAATGAGTCGATTTATGGCTTCATGTGAAAAAGTAGTGTTAAAATGCAATTTTAAGTAAGTCAAGGTACTTATAATGAAAAGAAATTTTATGGTACGAACTTCCGCTGTGACTTTTTTGTCAAATACGAACTAGGGTCTTACAGCAATGTAAAAAACGGGCCATAAGCGGCTAAATCGTTGGCTATACGTAAGAACAGTCGACGACTCATTCGGAAACGACGTCTAAAAATAGTCTCCGAGTACAACGGTTCGTCGGCAAAGTAATCGGCGACTAATCTTTCGTGAGTACCTACACGATGTGGCGAGTAATATATAGTAACACATATATAACTTATAAAAATAATGCAACGCTATAAAATATAAAAATAAAAATAAAAATATAACTAACCTTCTTGATCTCAGTTGAAGGCCGGGTTCCTGTTCCATGGTTGTGACGAAACCTCCTACCCCTCCTCTTCCTCCAAAATAAGTTGTGCCGAGTTTACCATCGTGTTTATAAAATATTGTACAGCTTCTCTGGTATCCGTCGAAGCCGGCGAAGAGGAAGATGACATTGTCTATTTCTTAGAGAAGGTTTTTTTGTAAAGGGGTTTTTTTGAAGATAAACGTTTGGAGAATGTGGGTGAATTTGTGTATGAAAAGGTTAAATGAATGGGTATTTATAGGTTTTAAAAAAATTAATTTTTTTTAAATAGTGTTGAAAAATGGCATTATTTAGTGGGGGTCCCACATTCAAGCCCGTCTCAAACCGCTTGGTGATGCCGGATGCGCCGCGACGAGCCCAGGGGGGCGGTGTGGGACGAGGCAGCGCCGGGGTGGGACGTTCCCCACACCCCATGGTCTAATATGAATAGGCAGGGTTGGGCATACACATCTTTTAAGGTGAAGAGAGATTTGCTTTGAAATTAAAATAATCCATATAATAACAATATAATCTAGGTTTTTTTTTTATTTATAAAACAACAGTATAATATATAAGAATTCCGTCATATACTTGATTTTAAAGCAATAAAAAATAATATCAACTCAAATTTGGAAAAGGCCTCGCATTTAAAGTTTGCTTTAGGTCTTCAAAAACATTTAGTTGGCCTTGTCTAGTATGTATACATGTAGTTTTAATTTAGAGTAAATTACAAAAATCGTCCTTTATGAATGTCACTTATTGCAAATTGTGTCCTTTGTCTTTAATAATTAAAGAGAACGTACTCGATGTTTGCAAACTCTTGCAAGTTATGTCCTTTAGCCCTAACTCAATTAATTTTTGTGGTTAAATCTGAACAAATGGATCTCACATGAGAGTAAAATGACCAAAATACCCCATGTAGGGTCCATTTGGTCAGATTCTACCACAAAAAATTAACTGAGTTAGGACTAAAGGACATAACTTGCAAGGGTTTGCAAACATCGAGTAAGTTTTCTTTAATTATTAAAGACAAAGGACACAGTTTGCAATAAGTGACATACATAAAGGACGATTTTTGTAATTTACTCTTTAATTTATTATAATTTAATTGATGTGATGAAAGAGAGATAGTTATAGGATTAAGTTATCATTTTAAAATTCACGTTTATTCATACTTTGTGCAAGAGAGATAGTTATAGGATTTTTGTAATTTACTCTTTAATTTATTACAATATGTGTGTGTATGGATTTATATATTTATTATTTTTGTCAAGATTTTAAGTATGATAGTGTTAATTTATTATCCTTATATTAAATTTTGAGTGTTTTGAACAGTAACCATATTAAGAAGAGAAATGAATAGTATCAGGTACCGGTATCAAATTTATCAAACTGAGTGTATTTTTAGTATCCTTTCGGCACCGGTATTCATCGGGTTTTACCCTCAAATACAGGTGTCGTACCAGTACCGACCGTATCAAGCCGTGCCGTACCAGGTATATTCGGTACCGGTACCCACTTTTGGGGATTTTGGTAATGGTATTTCGGTACCGGTTGGTACCGAGCTAATCAAATCCTGTAGCAACGTAGCAATGCAAGTAATTGCACAGTTTAGATTACTTTTCATACACACAGTAAGTAAACTGGATTTCGTTTGAATGAGGTTTTATATACACAACAACTTATTTTACTTTATTTTTTGTCTTTTTACGTAATGAATGAATTGTAGCATGTAAAATTAACTTGGATATTTAGATTATTGATGAGAAAATCGTATCAAATCCTGTAATCAAACCGGGATCATATTGGTACCAAATTTACTATACCAAATCATATTCGGTACCAATTTGGTACCCACCTTTTGGCGTTTTCAGAATCGTTACTTTCGGTTCGACACCGGTCTAGCACCATACCTATATTTATTGATTTTTACCTTCAAATACCATACCGTATTGTACCAAGCATTTTCGGTGTCGGTACCTAATTTCGATGATTTCCCGGATCGGTACTTTCGGTGCCGTTACCAGTACCGAGCTCATCCATATTTTAACGTGTTAGCACCGTAATAACTGAATTGAAAACAACCGAATTTCCAACGTCTAGGACGTGTGGGTCCTATTATTATATATTAGGTTATTTAAAATTGGTTTTTTTAGGACGGATTGACTATCTTTTTCACGACATTTTTATTTATGTTTTGATATCCGGTATCTGCTTGCCGTTACTTACACGCGTTTTGCAGTCATTGGGTCCCCGCCGCAACGTTGGGGCGGAAATTTAACTAGTTTAGTTAAAAACAGTCCAAACACAACTATTATAATATTAGTTAAATAACTTTATCGAAGATATAGATTCTCTTATTGAGGTGAGTATCAAATATGAAGTTTATTTTGGCTAGTAAGTATAAGAATCAATAGGATTATGACATGTGTCAAAATTTAAAATAAAGAGAAAGGGTATTTTAGTCAATTTTATCCAATCTTCTTCCTTCTTCTCCCATAGTAACTTCAAAACCCACCATTTTCAAAACCCACAATCTTAAACCTTTTTCTTCACTTTCTATCTCAATAATCACTACATTATAGTGCGATTTTCGTCACCAATCAATGATTCAAACACCCAATCAACGTGTTCTTCAACTGTTTTGAAGAAACCCAGTGTAACTTCATATAATATCTCATTTTTTCCATGATTTTGAAGCGAATCACTCGATTCGTTCGATTCGATCGCTGATAAGTCTTTCTATCATTCAAATTTTGTCAATGGTTGAAGAAATCGGCTTCGATCCATGTAAGAAATTCTTGAATTGCATTTTTACGATCTGAGTTTTTTATTTGAGTCATTGCGTTCTACGGGGGTTTCAAGTGGGCAACGCCCCCATGGCGGGGGTCCGGGGCCAGCGCCCCTAGGAGCAGGGTCCAAGGGGCAGAGCCCCTGGCTGGGGTCAGCTTGGAATTTTTTTTTTTTTTGATTAAATTGCTTTAATAAAACCGCATCAGAAAATTTAATTTTCTGGAAATTGCCTCATTTCGTAGACAAAAATTCGTAGACAATTTTTGAGAGAACACTGGTTCAATTTGTTTTAGAGAGAACACTTTCTTTTGTGTTTTTAGGCCATTGCGTTTTAGAAAAAAGACATTTTTAAGTGTTTTTTGGTCCATTGCGTTTTAGAAAAACACATTTTGAAGTGTTTTTAGTCCATTGCGTTTTAGGTAAACACATTTTTATGTGTTTTCAGTCTATTGCGTTTTAGAAAGAACACATTCTTTTGTGTTTTTAGGCCACCACGTTTTAGAAATAAGACAATTTTATGTGTTTTCTGGCCATTGCGTTTTAGAAAAATACATTTTTAAAATGTTTTAAGTCCATTGCGTTTTAAGTAAACACATTTTATGTGTTTTCAGTCCATTGCGTTTTAGAAAGAACACTTTCTTTTATGTTTTAAGCTATTGCGTTTTAGAAAAAAAAAAAAAAAGACATTTTTAAGTGTTTTTTTTGTCCATTGCGTTTTAGAAAAACACATTTTGAAGTGTTTTTAGTCCACTGCGTTTTAGGTAAACACATTTTTATGTGTTTTCAGTTCATTGCGTTTTAGAAAGAATATATTCTTTTCTGTTTTTAGGCCACTGCGTTTTAGAAATAAGAAATTTTTATGTGTTTTCTGGCAATTGCGTTTTAGAAAAACTTATTTTTGAAGTGTTTTCAATCCTTGCGTTTTAGAAAGAACATTTTCTTTTGTGTTTTCTGGCCAATGCGTTTTAGGTTAAACACTTTCTTTTGTGTTTTAGGCCATTGCGTTTTAGAAATAAGACATTTCTTTGTGTTTACTGGCCATTGCGTTTTAGAAATAAGACATTTCTTTGTGTTTTTTATGCATTGCGTTTTAGAAAAAAAGTCATTTTTAACGTTTTTTGTCCATTGCGTTTTACACAACTGGGTTTCGAACTTTTTTTTCGAAAATATAGCAATAGTATACTCGTTTTAAAGATAAAAAACCGCTCGTTTTTTGTTGCAAATTTTATAAAAAATAATGTCGTATGAAAAAAGTTATTAACGTTTAAAAAATGAGGGGGGGGGGGGGGAATTGGAGGAGAGAAAAACTATTGTCCTGGATTGACTAGAATGCCCTTACACAAACCCACACGCCTCTTTTCTTCTCTTCAATTTCACTCATTTAATCTTAGCCCTTAATTAAATCAATTGATGATCAAAATTACTTCCTAGCCTTCCTAACAAAAAAAAAAAAATTCTATTATATCCTAACCCTCTCTTATGGAAGCCTGTTAATTATTTTCTTTGTCTTTATTACATTGCTTCATCAGTTTTGTAATTAATAAATATTTGGACAACTCTACATCACGAGCTACTAAGTTTCATGATTCATGTTGGTATGTAGGTGTTTCAATGAGGTGATGGTCTATTAGTAATGATAAAATATTTAAATATTTTTGGAGAAGAAATTTTGAGTTCAAGTCCCACTTACAGCAGAAAAAAGGACATAAAAGAAATTTGTGTCCAAAAAATAAAATAAATCAAATGTGGGGTTGAAGAGAAACAAAACATTTACATCTTATGGGAAATTGTGATGATTAACTTGAGGTAAAAAAAAAAATTTAATGGCAAAGTATTACTCATCACCAAAAGAAAGTTTAAGTTACAAACATTTTTGGGGGAGTGGGAGGAAAATAATATCAAAAATGTGATTCGTCTTTTGAGGTGTTTCTTTTTATGCTCCGGCTTAAAAATCAATCTTCAGAAGTCAAATATGTTTGGGTATGAGGTTGCAACGGAACAAGTGAGAATTATGGCGACCAAAATGGGATGCGTGCCAGGTACGTTTCCTTTCAAATATTTAGGCCTAAAAGTCGGGGCGAACATGAATAACATAAAAAATTGGGATTCTGTGGTGGAAATTTTTGATGCTCGGTTAGCGCTTTGGAAAGCTTCATCGTTATCCATTGGGGGCCGGTTTACATTAATTTGGTCGGTTCTTGAAAGCCTTCCAAACTATTACTTTTCTTTGTACAAAGCTCCGGCTAAGATTATAGATAGTCTGGAAGGTTATATAAAAAGATTTTTATGGAGAGGTTCTAAGGAGGTAAATAAAATGCATTGGGTGTCTTGGGATAGGGTAGCTTTACAAAAAAAATGGGGAGTCTTGGTATTAATCGTCTTAAATTCATGAACCAAGCGCTTTTATCTAAATGGGTTTGGAGATATAAAACAGAAAAAAATAGTTTATGAAGAAGAGTTATTGTTGCCTTCCATTGGAAAAAATCCGGGTGGGAGCTAATTCCTTGTAAAAAGGTTATTAAAGGGGTATGGAAGAATATTGGTACTTTGATATCTAAATTTAAATTGGCAGGAGTTCCTTTGGCTAAGATGATAAAAGGGGTGGTCGGTACGGGTGAAGATATTAACTTTTGGATTGATATTTCGCATGAAAATGGAATGTTAAAAGATCGGATCCCTCTTTTGTTTTGGCTAGAAAAAAAACAAAACTTGCAAAATTAAGGAGAGAGTTCGGTGGATCGATCACAACATCGAATGGACGTGGGATTGGTCTCGGGAACCACATGTCACACCCCAACCGATGGCGGAAACATTGGGATGAGACGAAATAGATTGCAAGAGACTTCATAACACTATGTGACAATATAATTAAAATTCAAATTTCATTTCAAGACTAAAATGTCATACAAGAACTCAAATAAAGGTAACATTGTTCAACATAACATAAAATGATAAATTAATCTAGGTGTGTTTCTATGTCCACCTAAATCTCGTTCTTCAAAGCATCATCAAGTCTATCAACTTGCAACATGTATTAAAATAATCAATAAACGTTGGCGAGTATAAAAGTTTTGTTACATAGCATAATATAGAATAAAAAGTGCTCATATCCAACATGATTCATAATATGTGAGTGCTAGTATGCTGAAATGGCGTACAATATGTTCAAACCCAAGAATACAACGCGTTAAAATAGCCTATCCCAACAGAGTAGCGGGAGGTAAACATGTTTAACTTAACAATACCCCAAGACTAATGGGCGGTGCATTAATCCTATAGCGCTATAATTGTTAAGGTATGCTAGCAAAGTTAATGAGCATATATCGACCAAATAGTTTACATAGCATACGAGAATAACAAGCATCACATATAGTTTCATGTTAAGCATGGATAGAGTTTAAAATAGTTTCATGTGAAGTGTAATTTTGTATAACATACATGTTGCATCCCAAAGTGTTTAAAGAGTAAAATGGGATCGAGTATACTCACGAAATTGCATATACTTTTCCGATTATCCAATGTGACGGAGTTGTTGAGACTAGAAGATTGATTGTGTTTGATTTAGAGCTTAAGAGGTGTTTATATATGGTTTAGGGATTTGGAGTTTTGAGGACATGAAAATTAAGTATATGAAAATAATCATCTAGCACATGTGACACTTGTTCTTGACACTATGATACTGAAGAGTTTAAATGTTTTCATGGGACAAATCCATTAGAATCGTGACAAGTTATCAATGCCTAAGATGATGTAACCTACTTTCTTGACAATGACCATTAATTCATCATCAAGAGTTTGGTTTCTTGAATATATTACATAGGTTATATTAGTATATCATATAAAATATAGGTCAAGCATGAGGTAGGAGGATAAATCCACCATTTAGGAACCTCTTTGTATCATATAATTCATACATTTGGTAGGAAGAATCAAGTCTTCCATTTAGGTACCTCTTTGTTCACCAATACACTTGTTGTTATCAGCAACAAGGAGGGTCAAGAACATACAAGTAAATAATGAAATAAGAACAACTAATCTATGGAAAACATCAAGTAGTGTGTGGATTTTCCAGTAGGATAGCCCAAGCTTGTCCTATAATCACACATACATCAAGTTTTAATCTTGAACACTACTTGTGGGTAAAACCCTAAACAAAACAGAAAGTTTATGAGGTTTTAACCTCTGATTTTACATGTCTCAACCTTGTTTTTAAGCCCAATTAACCATTCAATTGATTATGAGCATAAGGACATAGGTTTGAGATGAGATAACTCAAGTTTAAGCAAGATTAACAAAGTTTAGATTTAAACAAAAAGTTTGGAGCCTTATTTGGTGATGTTCCAGCCTTGGTTTTTCATGGAAAATCTGTTGGAAACATACCTAAGGTTGTTCCAAGCAAGTAGGAAGAAGAATCAAGGAAAAAGGTTAAGAAATAAGTGAGTTATGCTTGTTTTTGTAACTTATAACATTTCTGATCGAGCTCCTGATTAACAGCTGAATTGAGAGTGTTTTGGGAGTGAAATTGTGAGTTTGTAAAGTGGAAAATGTGGGGAAGACACTTGGGTTTTATAGGGAAGTGATTAGGGTTGGGTTTGGTGAGAATTTAATACAAGAAACACACTTAAAACTTAAGAAAACACAAAAATAAGCTACCCAATCGCGAGCTGGTGAGGCTGTGCTGCGGATCCACACTGTCGCGGGCCGCGAGCCCTCATCAGACGACCAAAGTTTATTTTTTTGACGATTAAGCCCTTGAAATTATATATATATATACACACACACACATACACACATTGATTGTTTTAAGACCTAATGATGTGTTTTAGGGAATAAGGAATCGTATGTAAGGTATGCTAAGTAAATGAAACATAAAAACAAGTATAAAAAGAGTATAAACATGTATATTGGTCGAGATTAAGTGTCGTATTTTGCGTAAAGCGAGTATATAGATCACTAGTTGTATGTTCGGTGTATTTTGCACAAAGTATGAATAAAGTATCACGTATTTAATGTCTCCAAGTGTATGAATAATTATGAAACGTGTGTAACATGAATATGAAGAAAATACGAATTTCATCATGATTCAAGTCTCGGATTTTACAACGTTTACAATGAAAGGATGATTACAAGAACACAAGACTTCCAAAAATAGAATTACAAGTGATGCTTTCTAATTATGGAAAGTATGAAAACGTAGGGCGTTACACCATGTTCAATAGCAGAGATGGAAGAGTGGGAGAATATTTTTAGCGTTCTTGGTGCCTCATGTGGCAATGGCAAAGAGGATTCGTGGAAATGGTTAGGAGACAATTGCGATATATTTTCGGTGGCGTCGGTTAGGGGTCGGATGTATGAGGATTTGGAGGTGAGCAACAACTATGTGATGGAATGGTCTAAATAGGTTCCTAACAAATGTAGCATTTTTATATGGAGAGCGAATATGAATAGATTACCTACTTTGGACGCCCTTAAAATAAGAAACCTCCAGGTTGACTGTACCACGTGTATTCTATGCGGGACGGAAGACGAAACAGTGGAGCACTTGCTTATAGGTTGTAGGGTTGCTAATGTAGTCTGGTCCTTTGTGGAAAATTGGATTAAAGTGCCACCTATATTCGGCTTCTCAGTTCGTGACCTTAAGGAGTTCCACAACCACGTAATTTTATGCCCCACAAAAAATATGCGCTTCAAGGAATCATTATTGTAGCGAGTTGGAGCATTTGGAAGGCGAGGAACGAGATGAAGTTTCGACAAAAGGAGGTTACAATTGAAGAAATCATTGTTAATATTAGATCTTTTAGTTTCTTATAGTTCAAACATAGGTCTAACTGTAAGTCGGTATCTTGGTACGATTGGTGCTCTTTTAGTCTAATGTAATTGTTTGGGTTTGGTCGATGTGCCTTTTTTGTTGCTTTTGCGGCTTTGTTGTTTGTTTTAATGAAATTCATTGTTAAAAAACTAGCCAGGAGCTACCGAAACTACCCATCTGTCAATTCACTAACCCATAGTTCGAACTATAAACACTAACATATTACAAAGAAAAAGACACCCATTCACCCTAATCCACAGTACGGTTCTTCAACCGGTTTAGAACCCATAAGTATGCAGTGTTTTGAATCTCACCAAAACCCGGTCAGTAACTACTCTTTTTCCTGCAAGAATTAGCTGATTTCTGGTTCTTCAGATTACCCAACACACAACCAAGATTACTTGTATAGTGTGTTGTTTGAAACCTGCAGCTCCTAAGCGCTTGTGTATCTCTAGCATACCTTTAAAAGAAAACACATTAATATGTTGGATCTTGCACCAAGTACTAACCCGATTCCATATAGTTGTAGCGACATAACACAATGTGAATAGGTGGTCAGTTGTTTCATCATTTTCCCCGCACAGCCTACATCTCATCAAGCCCCGAAATATCCATCATTTCTGTAATGCAACCAGCGTCAGCAACCGATCATGTTCTGCTCGCCAACCAAAAATATTGACTTTTTTCGGGACCAAATTAACCTAATCAAACGGGTAATATGGAACGACGAAACTAGACATAAGTTTTTTTATATGGCTGATCGCCTTCGTAAAAAAAAAAAGTTGTGATATTATATATATTATAGACAGTGTAAACCTTAACTGCTATCACTTCTAATTATGGTATAGGGTGTGTGGATGTTTTATCTCGAAAACAAAGAATCATAATATACTTGTGCGTGATAATAAAGGCGGTCACTACCGTGATTGATTGATGGTTATTCTGTCATAAACATCTAGTGAAATAATCATGATGACTAAGACAAAATATAGAACACAATCAAAATAAGTCATCATTTGTATCATGCAACTTCTTACAATTACTTCATTACACAGTCAACTACTATAAATGCTACTCTCCTTCGACATGTTGTATAACATTTATTCTGTCTTGAATGGTTGATATTTCTTGAGATCAGTCAACAATCCTTGGACGGACCCGACAGCCGCAACCAACGAAACCACTAAACAAGTATAAGTCAGGATCTTTAGCCAAACCCAAGTGAACGAAAACCTCGGTATCTTGGCCCGAGCGATATACATCTCTATTGGAAAATAAACTGTCAAAGGGTAAAATGAAACCGCCCCTATCAACCCCAAAAAGCTATTGAAGAAGGGGAAAATCATTGCGATCAATGCGGTTAACGCCACATAGGTTGTTCTCCACACCAACCTAAACATGTTAACGGGGTACTCCCCACAACATGGCACGTTAACCGCATGTTCAGTCGTTATAAACTTGCTCTCAGGCCAGCATTGCTTACATTTCTTCTCGACAAACCCGAATATAGGTTGGCAAAAGACCTGAAATCACTCACATTTTTAGTAATAAAATGTCACTTGTTCTAACAATATACTTTATAGTTTAGTTGATTTTATACAAACCTGATATGCGCCTATAAGGTGAACGGCAATGCAAACATTTGCAATATCGATGAGCCAAAATGGTTCATAGAAACCAAAACCGGTTAGGAAGTTGCCCGGTGCATCATTCCCAAATGCTGCATAACCGATGCAACCGCAAAGCATGTAAAACACCGTCGTCGTTAGAACTCCGACAAGTGATGCTCTCTTCATCATCTTGTTTTCTGCTGGATGCGATTTCAGAGTGTCCTGTATTTGTTTAGATTATGAATTGTATAAGTTAACAATTGAAAATAAATATTATGAATCTGTTTGTTTATTTTTATTTGTATAAAATTTCTTATATCTTAGTTCAACTTTTATTTTTAAGTTGTCCTAAAATATTTAATATTTTCCTATTTGAATTGTATAAGTTAGTTATGTTTTATTATTGTTGTTGTTGTTGTTGTTGTTGTTGTTACACAAACATATATACAATTACTTGATTGACGAATCAAACTATTCATTTTATTGTTTTCTATTTTTATTTTCATTATTGTTTTGCATTCAGAGGTGAAAGGAATACCATTGTTTCAAAATGAATTGACCCAATTAAGAAGAGACATGACAGAAATTAACCTTAATCATTCAATGAAGCCAAATTATTGTCTAATACCTTACATCGAATCAAACACCTAACAACATAAAATCTTTGATAAAGGAAGACTATATGGGCAAAATATATCTACAAACAGTTTAAAATACGTTTAATTCAATTAAATAATAGAAATATAATTTACATATTCTCGATTCATGGCTTTTTGGTTGTTATGTGTCTATCTAACAATTAGATATGATCTTAGGTATTTTTTCGATGCATGAAACTTATATATATACACATAGGGTAGGGTTCATGCGAGAACCACATTTATTGTGAGAACCGCAATAACCAACGTGAACACAACAAAATAACCTAAAAAACCTAAAAAAAACAGTGTATTAATATTATTCCGAGTAAAGTCTTTTCATGTGTATCAAATATAAAAACATAAATACTTATATCATATCAAATATAGAAATATAAATACTTATTCTTAGAAACAAGAATACTTATATGCTTTCGTTTAATTAGGTACTGGTTAATGTTAATTAATTTATTAACGTATTAATATTATTCCGAGTAAAGTCTTTTCAGGTGTATCAGATTTTCCACCAGGATGCCTATTAAGTAGGTATTTAATGCACATTAATTATAAAACTAATTATACTTATGCCTAAAAACAAATAAATAAAATAATTAAACACGAACCTGAATTTCGATAAGAACAGTTGAAAAAACATACGAGAAAGCAATGTCTCCAATGGCTTGAAATGTTCGCCACACCTTCTCTGAACTCGACAAATCTGGTCCTACTTCCGTACCCGTTAGAGTTGTCTTCGTGTGCACCCCTCCTGAACATGTTTAATACATAATTTATTTTATTACTATTTATTTAAAAAATATACTTTAAAATGTATAAAGGTGGCAATAGAGAGACCGAGTCCGATGAGAGAGTAAGCATAAGACATTACTGCGGCTAGTATCGATAACCATGATAGTTTATGAAAATTTGGGATTTGGCTTAACATTATCTGTATAACTGCAAACACAGCCATGTATGGATAATTCGACGGTTGACAATGTGCGTCGTGCCCGTTATAGTGAAAACAATGTGATTTTTTCACTGCCCTGTATATTAAATAGCAAAATGTAATTAAACTTATGTATTAACCATAAGTTACGAAACGAGTTTTATTTTACATTTTAGAAAAGAGAGGTGTCAACGGAAAATAAATACACAAAAATATAAATTTTTAGGTAACTAATTAATATGATTCAATGTACTTACACAATGCTTATAGAAGCAGTGATTGTGTAACCAATAGTAGCTCCAACAAGGTTCACATATTGAGCTATCCCACATAACTGCACCTTTTCCCCTCCTGTTTAAAGATAATTTTGCCCTTGATATAAAATCATTTAACAAGAAACAAAATACACATCTAGAAAAACTAAACATTTTGTACCTAGGGTGGCTCGAACCACATCCATGTAGGTGTAGTTACGCTTCCCATGAACCGGGTCCGGTGCACGGTAAGCGTCAGCGAGAAGGATGGAGGTGAAATAAGTGATGAACGAAAATGTCATGAGAACCGCTGGACCAGCAACCCAACCAAGCTGCGCAATCGCCCATGCTAGCGAAAGCACACCAGACCCAATCACAGCAGTTATAATGTGTGTGCTTGCGGTCAACCAAGTCCCTAGCCAAAACAAACAAACCTCAAACGTCACTACATAAACAAGAAAATTGAGTTTCAATGATAAAAAGTATCAATGAAATGACTTGAATTTTGGTAAAAAGTTTACCGGTTCGTTTCTCGCGACCGTCATCGTCGAGGTGCTTCGGAGTCGGGTCGTTGGTGATATGAAATGTTGAAGGGGTGTCCATGGACGTGTGTTGTGCGTTTGGAGATGAGGATTGGTTAGAGCTGGTGAACGGTGGAAGGGATTTAAAAGGAGAAAAGAAGGGTAAAAGTGTCACAAAGCATTTAATGAAAATAAAATTACACAAGGTTTCTTTAAAAGTCAAAACATATTCATTTCTTTATGACTAGATTATGACTAGAGTAGTATTGAACCGTCCCATAATAAAGGAATTATTTTTTCTGATTTGTTGAAAAGGGTAAAGATCAAATAGGAAGTTAATTTTCGCTAGGAAGGATAGGAAGCCATATGATTATGACATGTGGCAAATTTTAAAATAAAGAGAAAGGGTATTTTAGTCAATCCAACTCCTTCTTTTTCCTTTTTCAAAACCCAGTAAATTCAAAAACCCATCATTTTCAAAACCCACCATCTTCAACTATTTCTTCACTTTCTATCTCAATAATCACTACATTATAGTGCGATTTTCATCACAAATCAATGATTCAGAACCCGATCAACGTGTTCTTCAGCTTTTTTTGAAGAAAACCCAGTTTAATTTCATAAAAAAATCTCGTTTTTTCCGGTGATTTTGGAGATAATCACTCGATTCGTTCGATTCGAGCGTTGATAAGTGTTTCTATCATTCAAATTTCGTCAATTGATGAAGAAATCGGCTTCGATCCATGTAAGAAATTCTTTAATTTCATTTTCATTATCTGGGTTTTTGATTTAGTCATTGCGTTTTACGATCTTTGCGAGGGTCCGGGGGCGGCAGCCCCCGGTAGCGGGGTCCCAGGGGCGGCAGCCCCTGGCGGGGTCCAAGGGGCAGAGCCCCTGGCTGGGGTTGAGCTGTACTAAAAACGCATCAGAAAAATTAAATTTCCATAAATTGGCTCATTTCGAAGACAGTAATTCGTAGACAATTCAGACAGTTCACAGTGACAGACAGTTTTATGTGTCCATTGCGTTTTAGAAATAAGAGAGTTTTATGTGGTTTCTGGCTATTGCGTTTTAGAAAAAAACACATTTTTAAGTGTTTTTAGTCATTGTGTTTTAGGTAAAACACATTTTTTAGGTGTTTTCAGTCCATTGCGTTTTAGAATGAGTCATTTTTAAGTGTTTTCTGGCCATTGTGTTTTACATATAAGACATTTCTTTGTGTTTTTTGTGCATTGCGTTTTAGGTGAAACACTTTTTTATGTGTTTTCAGTCCATTGCGTTTTAGAAAACAGACATTTTAAGTGTATTCTGGCCATTGCGTTTTACAAATAAGTCATTTCTTTGTGTTTTTGGTGCATTGCGTTTTAGGTAAAACACATTTTTATGTGTTTTCTGGCCATTGCGTTTTACAAATAAGTCATTTCTTTGTGTTTTTGGTGCATTGCGTTTTAGAAAAATGTCATTTTTTAGGTTTTTTTTCATTGCGTTTTACGTAACTGGTGGTTTTTCTATTGCGTTTTACGCAACTGGGTTTAAAATTTTTTTTTTTTAAAATATAGCAATAGTATACTCGTTTTAAAGATAAAAAAAACCCTCGTTTTTTTGGTGCAATTTTTATAAAAAAATAATGTCGTATGAAAGAGTTATTAACATTTAAAAAATGGGGGGGGGGGGGGAATTGGAGGAGAGAGAAACTATTGGCTTGGATTGACTAGAATGCCCTTGAACAAACTCACGCGCCTCTTTTCTTCATTTCAATTTGCCTGATGTAATCTTAGCCCTTGATTAACTTAATGGAAGGTCAAGATCACTTCCTATCCTTCCTAGCCAAATAAACTTCCTATTGTATCTCCACCCTTGTTGAAAATACATATAATTGTTAAAAGTAAATTATTGTTTTGACCATGTGGTTCATTTAGTTTAACTCTTTCAATCCAAGAAGAATATTTTAAGTATAAGGGTAATTAGGTAATTATATACCTTAGACTATGGGGTATGGGGCTTGGGTTGGGGCATGAGTTGGCTGAAAACGCCCAAGCCACCACCTCGGGTGGGCTTGGGTTGGGGCGGGAGTTTGAAGCCGGGCGTGGGGCGGGTCTAGCAAGCTGACATGGCGGGCTCTCAATGGCCAAACCAAACTAGCCGTTGGGGGCATTTAAAAAAAAAATTGTTTTCCTTTATAAATACCACCATATTTAACATTTTTCTCACACAATATCAAACACATAAAACACAATCTTGCCATGAGTTTTTCAACTTCAAGTGTATCGTCATCATCATCTGACGATGGTGCGGAAATATTTCTACAAACGATCACGGCGGTGGTGAAAGCTATCGTGGAAGACGAAGACGATGAGGAAGAGACTCCGCAACCTAAACCGGATGTAACCGGCCAATTAGGATTTAGTACGTGGCAAAAGGTCACAGCCACACTTAAGCAGTTCGCGTACGGCAACAGTTCGGACATTATGGATGACTATTTAAAAATGTCTGCACGTGTAGCTAGAGAAAGTCTTCACAACTTTTGTTCGTGTATTCTAGAACTTTATAGGAAAAGATATTTGAGAAAGCCCTCGTTCAGTGACATGCAACAAATATTGGAACATCACGCAGATTATCATGGGCTACCCGGGATGCTAGGTAGTTTAGATTGTATGAAATGGCCTTGGGAACTTTGTCCTACCGCATGGCAAGGCGCTCACACGAGTGGATTTCACGGGATGCCAGCCATCATCTTGAAGCGGTTGCGTCCCAAGATCTTTGGATATGGCATGCGTTCTTCGGTATGCCAGGTTCACAAAATGATATTACCATCATAAACCACTCGCCCCTTTTCAATGATCGGGTAAATGGTATAGGACCCAAAGGAACTTTCTTTGTAAACGGAGTTGAGTACGTGTATGGGTACTACCTAGTTGATGGGATTTACCCAGAGTGGGGGGTTTTCGTAAAATCGTTCACAAGACACGGTACCATAAATCCAAAGAGATTAAAGTTTAACAGGGTCCAAATGGCTGCACGTAAAGACGTCGAGCTAGCATTCAGTGTTTTGAAGAAAATATGGCGAATATTGGCAATGCCTTGTCGACTATGAGACAAGGATCAGATTGGAAACGTTATGTACGCATGTATCATTCTTCACAACATGATTTTGGAGGATGAAGGTAGAGCGGTCGTTACCTACTATGATGACGATGACCCCCAACCAGGTAACGTAACAGTTACAGACGAAGATAAAGCGTCAAATGAATTTTTGATCAAGTCAAGGGATATACATCACAACCTTCGATCTGATTTGGTGGATCATGTTTCAACGATTCCTGGGTTCGAAACCGACGAAGTCGACGAAGAATGATTGTTTTTTATTTTGATAATTATTATGATGTTTATGTAGTTTTTAATGGTTATATATATTAAAAAAAAAACGTTGATGATGCTTGGCCACGCCAGCCAAGCCACGCCCACCAACCCCCTACAACTTGGGTTTGGGTTTGTTGATCTTCAAGTTCCACGTGTCAACTCATGCCCCCAACCCAAGCCCCACCATACCCAACGGTCTTATGGACAGTTTTTGATAATTACAAATTTCTTTTAATATTTAAAAGATTATTAATGCGATTACTCAAGTTTTTTTTTATTATTTCATTATTTTCACGATTATTATTTAACAAAATACGTTTTAAATATACAAATAAATATGTATTATCATCAACCACTTGTTTTTATAAATATCGTTTTAAAAAATAATTTGTTTTTTTAACATTTTGTTTAAACAATCTATCGATTTTAAAATTGTTCATTTTTAAACCGTTTGTTTTTATTAAAATCGTTCTTTTTAAAGTCGTTTGTCTTTTAATTTTTTTTAAACTTCATTTCATACCATTCTTTTTAAAATTATTTGTTTTTTAAACATTTTAAAACAACTCACTTTTTTAAGTTGTTCGTTTTTAAAATTTTACAAAACGCGTTTCTTTTTAAACGCGTTTCTTTTTAAACCGTTTCTTTTTGAACTGTTTTTGAAACTGTTCAGTTTTGAAACTTTGTATTCAATTTACTTATACCCGTTAGGAAAAATGAACGTTTTCAAAAATTGAAGGAATTAAAAAACGATCGATTTCAAACAAATGAGTGGTTTAAAAACGAAGATTAAAAAAAGAACGTTTATAAAAAAAAGCAAAACCTTAAAAAATAAGTTAACAAGTGTAAGGTTTTAAAAACATATGAATTTAATAAACGAAAGGTTAAAAAAATAACGAATTTTGAATAAAGAAACGGTCGAAAGAAATGAAAGATTTGAAAAAGAAATAAACCACTCTAAAAAAAACTTTGAAAAATGAACATTATTTTGCAAACTTTTATTAGAATGTTTCATGTTTCAAATATTACATTTTTTTATTTTTTATACACGTCGTTTTGTAAAATTTTAAAAACGAACAACTTAAAAAAGTGAGTTGTTTTAAAATGTTAAAAAAACAAATAATTTTAAAAAGAATGGTATGAAATGAAGTTTAAAAAAAATTAAAAGACAAACGACTTTAAAAAGAACGATTTTAATAAAAACAAACGGTTTAAAAATGAACAATTTTAAAATCGATAGATTGTTTAAACAAAAAGTTAAAAAAACAAATTATTTTTTAAAACGATATTTATAAAAACAAGTGGTTGATGATAATACATATTTATTCGTATATATAAAACATATTTTATCAAAAAATGATCGTGAAAATAACAAAATAATAAAAAAAACTTGATTAATTGCATTAATAATATCTTAAATATTAAAAAAAAACTTTGTAATTATAAAAAACAGCCCCTAAAGTATATAATGACCTAATTACCCTTACACTTAACTACAAAAAAAGTAACAAAATTGGTGTCAGGGGCCAAAACCTTTATAAAATGCAACCTCAGGGTCTGATATGTTAAAATATTCATTTTTAGGCTAAAAGGGTTAAACCGGCTAAACCACAGGGGCCAGAACAGTAATTTACTCAAATATTAATGACATAATATGGTAGTGTTGGCATGGTGTAATAGAAAAAAATAGTTAAATAATATATATCTATATCTATACTATATAATAAAAGAAACCATTCATGGGACACTTGTCATTATATTAGGCCATGTATCTTTTGATTTTCTCAATCGGTTATGGATAATTATTATTTATAGATAACTTTCCTACTAAATATTATTTAGTTTAACCTCTTATGGATAATTATTTAGTTTAATATCTTCTCATTAATTATAGATAATTCTCCTACTAAATATAATCTCTTATGGATAATTATTATTTGTAAATAACACTCCTACTAAATATTATTAAGTTTAATCTAATTATATTTAGTTTAATCTCTTCCAATTAATTATAGATAACTCTCGTACTAAATATTATTTAGTTTAATCTCTTCTACTTAATTATAGTTAATCTAATTATATTTAGTTTAATCTCTTCTAATTAACTATAGATATCTCTCCTACTAAATATTATTTAGTTTAATCTCTTCTGCTTAATTATAATAATTATTTTTAAGTTTAAATTTAATGCACTTCTCATTTATAATATTATTTATTTGATTTACTATATCATATTATCTTCATTGTACAATTTTTAATATAATAAAAGAAACCATTCATGGGACACTTGTCATCATATTAGGTCATGTATCTTTTGATTTTCTCAATCTGTTATGGATTATTATTATTTATAGATAACCTTCCAACTAAATATTATTTAGTTTAATCTCTTATGGATAATTATTATTTAGTTTAATATCTTCTCATTAGTTATAGATAACTCGTTTACTAAATATAATCTCTTATTGGTAATTATTTTTTGTAGATAACACTACTACTAAATATTATTTAGTTTAATCTAACTATATTTAGTTTAATCTCTTTCAATTAATTATAGATAACTCTTCTACTAAATATTATTTAGGAAAAATTTCACCGTTGGTCCTTGTGGTTTCTGTCAAATTTCAATGTCGGGTACTAATAGTTTTTTTGTTGCTAAATCAGGTATTAAAGTTCTAATTTGTCACAATGTTGAGTACTAAGGCCAAACATTGTCACAATGTTAAGTACTAAGGCCAAACCTTGTTAACTTTCTTGGTTAAGTCTTTCTAAAATGACTAAAATGCCCTCTAATAATTAAAGTTTTTAGTCATTTTGTAAAACTTAGAAACCATACGGACTATATGTGTTAAATAATAAAACATAAAGCCCTCCATTCAGGAGGTCTTCTCCGGTAAAGTCGCCAGATTCCGGCCATATCGGATCCGCAAAAATTGTCTGTTTAACTTGTTTTTTTTCGTTAATGTTTATTTCCATCATAATCCAAACTAACAACTCGTTTGTGTCATGTATAAGCTGCAAATTATGATTATCCGCTAACCCGTTTAACTCCGAAATTCCGATCATCCTCTCGATCTTTTATATCTTCAATTCGAGTATGAACATACGCCTCTTGACCCAATGCGACCTCATTCCCACACAATTTCACAGTCAATTTCGTCTCTACAGCTGATCGGAGCCGCATCGGCATACCAGACGCTAATGATCAATTCTTGTACGTAACATCGCATACTGGTACAAATACTACAAGTTATTTATTTGTTTTATTATACAAAACAAAAGCCTCATATTTATTTCAACTTACAAAACTATAATATTCCTAGATCGGAAATTTCTTTTGGTTATTTTTATAAATCTTAACTTGGTTTATTATTTAGATTAAGTTAAAAAGTTTATTTTACTAGCATATTGTTATATATAAACTCAAAATTTATAAATAATAAACTTAAAATCCATTTAATTTTACAAAAAAATGTAAATAAAACAGAAAACATTACTTTAAATTATTTTATAAAAAACTTTAAAAGACAAACAACTTAAAAAAATATTTTCATAAACAAACGGTTTAAAAAAAATAATTTTACAAACGATATACGGTTTAAAAAAGGTTAAAAAAAACAAATGATTTTAAAAAGGACGTTTATAAAAAACAAACGCTTAATGAAAAAACATATTTATTCGTATATATAGAACATATTTTATTAAATAATTATCGTGAAAATAATGAAATAATAAAAAAAAACTTGATTAATTGCATTAATAATCTCTTAAATATTAAAAGAACTTTGTAATTATCAAAAACAACCCCTAAGGTATATAATGATCTAATTACCCTTACACTTAACTACAAAAAAGTAATAAAGTTAGTGTCAGGGGCCAAAATTGTTATAAAACGCAACCACAGGGGCCAAAACACTAATTTACTCAATTATTAATGTCATAATATGGTAGTGTTGGCATGATGTAATAGAAGAAAAATAGTTAAATAATCGTTTTTAAAAAGAAAATCTATTATATGTGTTTGTGTTTAAGTAATTATTAAAGTTTAAACAAGAAAATATATATATATATATATATATATATATATATAGGATCAAGATTAAGGGAAAACATTTATGAGTTGTGAGAAGTTAGATAACTTGAACTTCCCGTGCGAGTTTTGCCCCATTTTTTTACACCCCTTAATTAAAATGTTAGAAAAGTCTGCCTTAAAAAAATTAAAAAATTGTGAAGTTGTGTTTTTCGGACTCATACAGCAGCTGTAAAAAACTGATAATATAAGCATGACATCACTTTTTACATCATTACGGCTTGTTTTTTTTTTTTGGAAAAGTTAATTTTTTTTTGGGATATTTGGCAAAAAAAATTAGAAAAAAGTCTTTCGTAAGGCTGAGTTCTCTAAGTTTTCACAACTTGTATAAGTTTTCATTTTACCCTAGCCATATATATATATATATAGTGGAAGGTTCAAATGAGAAGAAAAAAATTGTAAGAATAAAAAGAATAAGTTTTAAACCAATAGAAATGCTCCATTTTAGTTCATTCAATATGTGTATTTAATGTTATTAATAAGGGCATATATGTAAATTTCTAATTGTAATTAATTAGCTAACTTATAAAACTTGTAACTCCCATTTTAAATATAGTCTTTCAAGATAAAATAATTTAGGGTGAAGGACAATTTTCGACATGTGCAGGATAAATTTTAGTATGTGTAGGATAAATTTTAGTACGTGTAGGATAAATTCTTAAATGTATATGATAAATTTAGATATGCGTAGGGTAAATTTCGGTAAGTGTAAGATATATGTAGAATAAATTTTGAAATGTGTAGGATAAAATGTTTTTTTGCTTTATTAATGAGAGATAACATAATTAATGGGATGAGTTATAAACTATTTAATGTTTTACCATTATTCCCTTTCTTCTTTTTCTTCTCACATTAAATTTCTTCTCAAATGAACCTTCCCCTATATATATATATATATATATATATATATATATATATATACTGTCACACCCCAACCAGTGGCGGAATCATCGGAGTGTGACGAAGATAGATTGTTCATCACACATAACGCTATTGCGACAATATTTAATTCATAATTGATTTCATATCATGATAAAATTGTCAAAGTACAACATGAAATTCAAATACAATATGGAAAACAATACAACAAGTTCAACAATTAAAGTACAAAATCTAGTAATTTCAAGTGCGTTTCTAGTGTCGTCCCTACTAGATTTCGTCATATTCAACCTCATCAACCTGCAACATGTTAACAAAATATAGTTCAACACAAAAATGTATTGGCGAGTACACAAGGTTAAGTATAAGTATAAGTATAAGTACAAAAATTTAAAACGAATCCACATGGCAACTTAAGTTATTCAAGATCAACATATCATGGCATGCAATATTTCTAGTCAAACCTCTGTTTATGTAATAAAGAATGAAACTTCACATGACCTCTCGTTCACGGGTGGTGTGTTACTCCTATAACGCTATACATGTTAAATGGAGACTCGTATAAAGCTAATGACTATCGTATCACATAAGAATCACCCAAGTATATGCATCAAGTACAACAACATAGTATTCATGTATTTGGATTGTTTTCGTGCATTTGCATAAAGAATAAAGTATATGTGATTTTTTATAAGGATAACATATTGCACCCAAAAGTGTTAAAATGAAAATGGGTCAAGTGTACTCACGGTTTTGGAAGCTTCCACTTGTTAGTCCGCGAGGAGTTTGTTGGTCGTTTAGAGATGGAACACCAAGTCCTTCTACACGAGGAAACATAGGTGTATGAGCATTGGATGATAACAGAGGATTAGGAATTCAGAATGAAAAGTATATGGAAAGTAAATATATGAGAAAATAACCATCTAGCACCTAATACTCGTTTTTGACACTATGAAATCCATAGGGGTTTGAATGTTTTCATGGGTTAAAGTACCCATTAGAATCGTGACGAGAACTATGCTCTTAGATGGTGTAACTTAATATTTTGAAAAATAACCATTAGATTATCATCAAAGGTTCGGTTACTATAGGTATTATATATTCTATATAGTATATATCATAACTTTTAGTCCATCAAGTATAGCAAGATTATCATAGAAGTCATGCATAGAGGTAGGAAGATAAATCTTCCATTTTAAAACCTCTTTTGTATTCACCAATGCACAAGTTGTCATGAGACAACAAGGATGGTCATGAATGGATTATTATGGAAATGAAATACATACTAGCTAACAAGGAAAAGATCAAGTGATGTGTGGATTTGTAAGTAGGATAGCCCAAGCTATCCAAATAATCACACATATTCAAGTTCAAGACTTGTTCATCACTTGTGGGTTAAAACCCTTTTAAAACAGAAAGTTTTGAGGCTTAAAACCTCTGGATTTGTATGTTACAACCTTGTTTTTAAGCACACATAATCATAGTCTTGATTAGTGGCATAAGGACATAGGAATGTATGAAAAAAAATCATAAGTTTAAGTATGTTTATCAAAGTGTTTGCACAAAACAGAAAGTTTCTTGCACTTCTAACCCTTTTATGGGGATGTTCCAGCCTTAGTTTTCCATGGAAAACCTATGGAAACATACCTAAGGTTGCTCCAAGTGCTAAGAAGAAAGAAGTAATGAAAAAGATGGAAGATAAGTGAGGTTATGCTCACTTTTTCAACTTGATGTGATTCTGATTTGCTATTGATTTTCCAGCTGAATCTAGTTTGAGAGTAGAAAAGATGTGTTTGCAAAGTGGAAAATGTGTGGGAAAGGGTTGGGTTCTATAGGCAGTGATTAGGTGAGGTTAGTTGGTCATTAAATGGAAGAAACACAACATAACTAGCACAAAATCGCCCAATCCATGAAGTTGGTCACGTTTTCTACGGATCCGGGCTGCTGGCGGAGCGTGAACCAGATGGGGGGGGGGGTCATGGGCCGCGAGCCAGTGTGGGCTGGTGATTTGGTTGTTATTTTGACAAGTTTAGTCCCTATACTATCTTATATGCATGTTTGAAGGTGTTTTAGGGTATTTTTAGTATAAAAGACAAAGTGTAGAGGCATATAATGTAATTAAAGTATAAAAGACAAAGTGTAGAAATACGAACAATGCTTTCTAATTATGGAAAGTATGAAGAAGCAGGGCGTTACAGTCTCCCCTCCTTTAGGAAATTTCATCCCGAAATTTAGGAAGATGTAACGAACAATTGCGGATACCTAGTCTTCATATCACTTTCGAGTTCCCAAGTAAACTCAGCGCGACGTTTTCCTTCCCATCGAACCTTGACGATAGGAATTCGACTGCGCCTCAATTGCTTGACTCCTCGGTCCATGATCTCGATGGGTTTCTCTACGAAGTGTAGAGTTTCGTTGATTTGAAGATCTTCGAGTGGAACTTGAAGTCCTTCTTCATCTAGACACTTCTTTAAGTTTGAAACGTGGAATACAGGATGAACGTTGTTGAGTTCTTCAGGTAGGTCTAGTCGATACGCAACCTTGCCAATCCTTTCGAGAATCTTGAAAGGACCTACGTAGCGAGGTGCGAGTTTTCCTTTCTTACCAAATCGAACTACGCCCTTCCAAGGGGATACCTTGAGGAGTACAAAGTCACCTATCTTGAATTCCAAGGGCTTGCGACACTTGTCAGCATAACTCTTTTGTCGGCTCCTGGCTTTCAGCAGATTGTCTCGAACCTGTAAAATCTTGTCCGTTATCTCTTATATAAGCTCGGGACCGGTGATTTGAACTTCTCCGATCTCGTGCCAACAAATAGGCGAACGACACTTACGACCATACAATGCCTCAAATGGTGCCATTTGAATACTCGCGTGATAACTGTTGTTGTACGAGAATTCGATCAAAGGCAAGTATATATCCCAGTTGCCACCAAAATCGATTACGCAAGAACGAAGCATATCCTCTAAAGTTTAGATAGCACGCTCGGTTTGACCGTCAGACTGAGGATGGAAAGCAGTGCGAAGGTTTAGAACAGTACCCATAGTGGATTGAAAGGTTTGCCAAAGACGAGATATAAAGCGACCATCACGATCATAAATGATGTCAATGGGGATACCATGATGACAAATGATTTCATCAGTGTAGATTCTAGCCAATTTCTCGACTTTGAAATCTTCACGAATGGGGAGAAAGTGAGCTGATTTGGTCAATTGATTAACGATCACCCAAATACTGTCATGACCAGAAGAAGTATGAGGGAGTTTGGTTATAAAGTCCATTGCAATACACTCCCATTTCCAAACAAGAATTTTTGGTTGTTCGAGCATGCCAGAGGGACGTTGGTGTTCAGCTTTAACCTTAGAATAAGTGAGACATTTCGCGACGAAAGTGGCGATATCTTTCTTCGTTCCAGGCCACCAATAGGACGTACGCATATCTTGGTACATCTTATCAGCACAAGGATGAATGGAATATCTTGATTTGTGTGCCTCCTTCATCAGAAAGTCTCGAAGGTTATCCCGATTAGGAATCCAGATGCGATTGAGATAGTATAGAATACCATGGGATTTAGACACAATATCTTCTTCAACACCACCTTGTATCTCGATGGAGAAACTACCCTCGTTAATAGAGGCATATTGAGCTTCAGGAATGCGGTTTTGAAGATCGTTAACGAGTTGGAGACAACGAATACCCTTTACATGAGTTTTACGACTAAGCGCGTCGGCTACTACATTCGCTTTACCTGGATGGTAGCGAATTTCACAGTCGTAGTCGTTTAACAACTCTACCCAATGACGTTGACGCATGTTCAGTTCCTTTTGGTTGAAGATGTGTTGAAGACTTTTATGGTCGGTGAAGACCACACACTTAGTACCATAAAGGTAGTGTCACTAAATCTTCAAGGCAAAAACAACTACGCCAAGTTCAAGGTCATGAGTAGTGTAGTTTTTTTTTTGGGTAAAGGGTTACCCCGGTGAATATTATAACCAATGAAAAACAAGTAAGAAGCAAAAATACTTCTCAGTTCTCACGTATGACATGCCATACGAGAGTCAACACACGCTCTATCCGAAAAAAACGCACCAACAAGGAAAACAATCAAACAACAAACACCTCTACACTAAACAATCAAATAATACAAGTCAGCCACAATCATCATCCGCTACCAACACTCCACGAGGAAGCATCCACTGTTGCAGCGCCCGTTCCGTCTGATTAGAAGACTTGAAACGCATGGTATGAAGCTTCATCCTGACAGTACCACGAATCACCTCGATAATTTGATTCTTACTTCTTTTCCGGGCAGTAAAAAGTCTTCTATTTCTCTCTTCCCAAATAAAGTATGCCGATGCACTCACCACTAGTTTCGAAATCACATGGTTAGTGGACTTAGAATTCGCTATACCCACCAAGTATTCAAAGATGTCGATCCACTCATTCTGAATTGACTCCATACCTGCTAACACTTTGACGTCCTTCCACACTTGGGCCGAGTAAGCACATTCGAAGAACAAGTGATTATGCGAGTCTGGACCCGAAACACACAGCGAGCAACATAACAAATTGAAGTTCGCGTTACCTGATGAATTCCAGCTGCTCATAATATCCTGAGTTTTCAGCTTCTTTCGAACGATCAGCCACATAAGAAAAGCATGTTTCGGAATAGCTTGAGGAAACCAAACAGCATTTGCCCACATAACTTCATCTTGATGTCGCCGAAGGTTATCCCAAGCCACCGATGTAGAGAAGTCCGTAAGGCTCGCTTGTCTCGTTTTCCACAAAATCTGATCTTTACGAGTAACATAGATCTCAAAAACTTGAACATTTAATAAAACCGGAAATCTGGTGAACCAATTAGCCGGCCAGCACCATTCCCCTTGAACAAAAATGTCAGCCAACTTAGTGTTCATATTGAAACCTGCATTAGCAATTAACCTGGGAGTAATAATGGACCTGAGAGGACATATTTCATTCCACATATCAAACCATACCATTGTGTCCTTTCCATCTCCTACCTTCATCCAAATAAAATCTCGAATACTCGGTCGTAACTGAAGCATTTTCCTCCAGCTCCACGTAATGTTGTTTTTGATCGGAATATCCCAAAAACTTTTGTCTCGAATACGATAGGAGTGGATCCATTTGACCCTTAAAGACTCTCTTTGGGTGATCAAGATCCAAATATGGACCGCCATCAAAGCGATATTCATATCTTCTACCCTTCGAATGCCCAATCCACCTTCATTTTTTGGCAAGCACACCACTTTCCAGCTCACCTTCGCTTTCCCTCTAATATTATTATTCCCTTGCGTCCATAAAAATTTCCTCATCCTGTCTTCCGGATCATGAATAATACGTTTGGGTAAAATAAAAACAGAGGCCCAATATATATGCATTGATGCAAGCACCGATCTAATGAGTTGCACTCTACCAGCAAAAGACAAGTATTTAGCTTTCCAGTCATCAATCCTAGTATCCATACTTTCCACAAGACGTTTGCAATCTTTATATTTCAGCTGAGATGAAATCAGAGGCACGCCTAAGTAACGAACAGTAGTGTAGTTTTTCTCATGTAATTTGAGTTGCCTCGATGTGTAAGCGATAACCTTGTCTCGTTGCATAAGGACACAACCAAGGCCAAGGTTTGAAGCATCGCAATACACGACGAGGTCGTAGTTACCATCGGGCAGCGCGAGGACAGGAGCATTGCAAAGCATGTCCTTGAGCGTTTGGAAAGATCCCTCTTGTTCAGGACCCCAAACAAAAGGTTTCTCTTTTTGAGTCAAGGAGGTAAGAGGAACGTCGATTTTTGAGAAGTTAAAAAAGAAACGACGATAGTAACCAGCTAGACCAAGAAACAAACGAATTTCAGACAGAGACTTAGGTGCAATCCAGTTCTTCACAGCTTCGATCTTAGCAGGGTCAACGTGAATGCCAAGTTCGTTGACGGTATGACCAAGGAATTGAACTTCTTTTAGCCAAAATTCACACTTGGAGAATTTGGCATAAAGACATTCAGTGTGTAGAAGTTGAAGGATAAGACGCAAGTGTCGCTCGTGCTTTTCTTAAGTCTTGGAGTAGATGAGAATATCGTCGATGAAGACGATCACGAAACGGTCTAGGTACGCTTTGCATACGCGGTTCATCAAATCCATGAAAACAACATGTAACACCCCTAAATTTATTAAACTATATATGTTATTATACATATATAAGTTAAATAATAATTATCAAACAATGAGAATAGAAACTAGAAAAAAAATTACCTAGGAAAGTATTAATAAAAAGGATGGGGAAATTAAAGTATTTTAACCTTTCTTATAAAAACTTGGAAAGTGAGGGACCAAAAGTGAAAATGTTGAAATTTGTTGTTTAAAATCTGGATAAACATCAAATTCACACACTTAGTGTGTGTCTTGATCGACCCAGAATCCCCAGGAGCGAACTCCCTCTCTTCCGAAACCCTAATTTCACAATTTCACTCAAAACTCAAGAATCAAAACCAAATTGAAGTTAATTCAAGGCTAAATAAGTGATCTTCATACTTAATTCAGCAAAAGGTATGCTTAACTTTGATATATGAAGATGTTTTGATGATTCTTGAATTCTAGTAACAGAGAATTATGGTGAATTGATGAAGGTTATGGCCGAATTATGATTAATACAAGTCTAGGAATGAGTATTAGATTATGGATTGATTCATTCATACCATAATTTAGAAGTTTAGTAATTTTCATATAAGGGTATATGGGTTTTTGTGAAGAATTCATGTAGTCTTGAGATATTGGATGTTGATTGATTGTTATAATGTAAATTATAGAGTGATTTAAGTGTTCTTGATATATGAATTGAATAACTATGCTTAAACATGGTTAAGGTTACTAATCAAGAACATGATAGTGTTAGTGTTAGAATGCTAAATATGCACGCTAGATGCTTGATAAAATGCTTGAATGGATCGAATATTGAACCATGAGTTCTAAACAATATATTCAAATAAAATCATGTAGGTGATTTGGGTGGATCATCAAGTGGGCAAGGCGGAACAGATAACCGCTTGAAAGGAAAGCTCTAAAGGTACGTGGCTATTCGCTTCGTAATATCATGCTTAGTATTTTATGTCGAGTACTTGAATGATAATCAATTTATTTCAATGTTGGATAATACTAAAATGAAGGATTTCGTTTGTAGTATTCAACATGAATAGGCATAAAATTCAAAACTATAGAAATAATAAAAGTGGTGGATTCCACTTGAGAATTTAAATGGGTCAACCGGACTCAAATACCACATGTTTGATTCACAAAAAGGGCAATGGATTTCGCTAGTGAATTTAAACAGGTTAAAATCGTTGAAGTATTGAGTTTTGATAAGGTAAGGTGTTATATGGCGCTAAATGAGTTAAAAAGGACAAGTAGAATATATGTACCTTAGTTACGGCCTTTGAGTTTATTCTATCATGTGCCGAAATATAAAAGTATGATGAGGCATCGTTCCTATATCATTTTAGAGTTCATAAATGCATTTTATATCGCATTAAGGTAAATGGGTCGAATAAATAGAAAGATTTCTGTAAATCAAGTGTGTAAAGTCAGAAGTTTTGGTGATATCATATAATTGATTTTATTACATGAGATAGATGGTTTAATTACGGTCGCGCAGAAAGAAACGTGACTCAAAACGGACTAGAAACGAACTAGTTATTACGTTTTTTGTAAAAAGGCTCTTAGCTGGGAAAATGCAGGTTTGGAAAACAAACCTGCTGTGAAAATCATCCCGTCGCGTCACGCGACAGCATAACAACCTCATCGTCGCGTCGCGCCATAGTGCTGGCGGCCCGCGACGGCTGGAGTCATTTCGGTCGCGCCACGTGACCTCAGCGATCAGCGAAAGTTTATATTTTGTTTGGTTTGCTATTCCGGACATGTTAAATCACATTATAACATCAGAAAAATTGATATTTGATGCCTTTTGATCACAGGTAGCGATAGGAACTTGCGGATGAAGATCAAGCTTTGTAATGAAACCGAACGCGTGTATAAGGATGCTTCCGCAAATGAATCTAGTCCTTTTGTCACCAAACATTTTAAATGTTATGTTTACTTTTATTAGTACATATGGTTTGTAGTTCTAAAAGAATCAAGTATGTTAGGTTTGTTACATTATGTTTTGGGGAAAATGTAGTAACATTTTGTAAACCTTGAAAACTTGTGTAAATATTGTTATCCTAATGTTTTAAAATTCAAAAAGTTTACTAAATGGAAAAGTAAGCAGGAGAGATCTTACAAGTTGGTAATTAGAGCCTCGTTAAGACATAGCGTATTCGGTTCAAATCTTGATCTAGACATCCGGTAAGAATAATTATAAATAAGTTCAAATGTACAGATCTAGATGATGTAGTTATACAAAAGTGTATGGGAGGAGTGTATTATTACACTCGAACCCGGAAAATACACTAAGTAAGAAAGGTAAGGCAAGATATGTACTTGACCAAACCTAAAAACAAATACACATTACTTGTGATTAAGTATGTGTAATATAAATTTCCATGTAACAAGGTGGAAATAAATTAAATAGTTATTGATTAACTATTGTGAATATTTCAGTCAAAGAAATGGCCGGTGAAACCGGATAGGAATCAACATCTCGTGTAACTGAAGAGATGAAAGCTACTATTTCCGAGGAAGTCGGAAAAGCTTTAGAAGCTAGTCTACCGCAGTTCATCGATAGACTACAAACTACGCTTTTAACGGTAATAGACGATAAGATGAATGAAAAGAAAGATGCGGGTAAATCGAAAGCATGTCCATATAATAAATTTATGGCATGCAAACCCCCGTTCTATCATGGTGAAGTTGATCCGATCATTTTTCAACAATGGTTTAGCGACATCGAAGGGGTATTTGAAAGGACCCATTGTGATGAGACTGATTTCATGGCATACGGAACCAGTTAGTTGAGGGGCCAAGCTAAGGATTGGTGGGATAATCTGAAGAAGGAACAGGGAATTGAGGCCACGAGAACTATGACGTGGGAAGAATTCAAAACTCTGTTCCTTAGACACCATAGTCCGAAAGCTGTGATTAATAGGATTAAAGAAGAGTTTATTCAGCTATGGCATAGTGGTGCGTCGATAGAGAAGATTACGGGAATTTTTCTTGATAAACTCAGGTTTTGTGATGAGTTGGTTCAGAATGAAGAACAGAAAATATATTATTATTATAACATGCTGGACGCGGAGTATCGGGAGTTTATGACTCCTTCAAAATACGGGCATCTTATAGAGATAGTGAATGCCGCACGTGAAAGGGAAATTGAGCTGAAAAAGCAGATCGAAAGGGGTGAGCGAAGGGCCTTTTGATAAAAACCCAACCCCCGCAAAGAAACAAAAACTGAATGAAGCTCCGAAGAAAGGAGTTGAAAAAGGGGGAATACCGCCATGCAAAATTTGTGAAAAGAAATCACAAGGGCGAATGTTATTTTAAAAACAAACCATGTCCTACTTGCGGTAAAATGGGACATGTGGTTGCGAATTACCCAGGAAAGGTGTCGGTATGCTATAAATGTTATAAACCGGGACACAAAAAGTCCGAGTGCTCGGAGTTAGTTGGAACCAAAGACACCACTGATGTAAAGCCTGATGCCCAGAAAGCAAAGGCTAGATCTTTCCACATAACAACTGCTGAGGCTAAAACCGAACCTGATGTTGTTTCAGGTATATTTCTTGTAAATTCAATTCCAGCACGAATTTTATTTGATACGGGTGCAAATAGATCTTTTATATCACATCGATTTATTCAACACCCTACATTCACGTTAACAAAATTACCTATACCACTAGAAGTAGAAATAGGTGATAATAAAAGTTTTATTGTTTGTGATATTTGTTGGAATTGCAAACTGAGCATTGACGATTAAGAATACTTTGTTGATTTAATTCCCATGTCAATGGGAAAATTTCAAGTGGTAATCGGGATGGATTGGCTAGCTCGATATCACGCGAAAGTAATATGTAACCGTAAGGAGATACAACTAATGTCTCCAAGCGGGAAACATGTTACTATTTATGGGGAGAAAAGCTGTAGCCCCATAATCTATTCTTTCATCAAAGCTTGCAAGCTGGTTCGACATGGATGTAAAGCGTATATGGCCTACATACATGATTCGAATAAAGACGCCCCAGAAATCAAAGATGTACTAGTAGTACGAGAATTCGAAGATGTTTTTCTGGAAGATCTACCGGGATTACCACCAGAGCGTGAGGTGTAGTTTGGCATTGAATTAGTCCCGGGCGCGAAACCGGTAGCCAAGGCTCCTTATCGATTAGCGCCGTCGGAACTACAAGAATTGCTATCGCAATTGCAAGACCTTTTAGATAAAGGATTTATTCGACCGAGTGTTTCTCCGTGGGGAGTGCCAGTATTATTTGTAAAGAAGAAAGACGAAAGTATGAGGATGTGCATTGATTACCGGGAGTTGAATAAACTCATGGTAAAGAATCGATATCCGCTTCCTAGGATCGATGACTTGTTCGATCAGTTACAAGGCGCGAGTTGGTTTTCGAAGATCGACTTAAGATCGGGTTATCATCAGTTGAAAGTAAAAGAAGAAGATATACCCAAAACAGCATTCCGAACGCGTTATGGACATTATGAGTTTTTAGTAATGTCTTTCGGATTAACTAATGCATCAACGGCTTTCATGGATCTTATGAACCGCATCTGCAAGCCAATGTTAGATCAGTCGGTAATTGTTTTCATTGACGACATTCTGGTGTATTCAAAAAGCAAATCGGATCATAAATTTCATTTGCGTGAAGTACTTGAAACGCTTAGGCGTGAAAGACTTTATGCAAAGTTTTCAAAATGTGCCTTTTGGTTACGGGAGGTACATTTTTTAGGACATGTTATTAGTGCCGATGGAGTGTCGGTAGATCCGTCCAAGATAGAAGCTGTGTCTAAATGGAAACCTCCAAAGAATCCATCGGAGATTAGGAGTTTTCTAGGTCTTGCGGGTTATTATCCGAGATTTATACAAGATTTCTCCAAGATCGCAACTCCATTAACTAAATTGACCCATAAAGAGGAGAAGTTTGATTGGGGTAGTGCACAAGAAGATGCCTTCCGTATCCTTAAAGAAAGATTGACCAGTGCCCCGGTACTAACGTTACCGGATGGGACAGAAGACATGGTTATTTATTCAGACGCGTCTCAGCTTGGTCTCGGATGTGTACTTATGCAGCGAGGAAAAGTGATCGCGTATGCTTCCAGACAATTAAAGATTCATGAAAAGAAATATCCGACACATGATCTGGAATTGGCGGCGGTAGTCTTTGCCTTAAAAATATGGAGGCATTATTTATATGGTGTGAAATGCACTATTTTCACTGACCATAAAAGTCTCAAGTACTTCTTTGATAAAAAAAGTTAAATATGAGACAACGACGTTGGTTAGAGACGGTGAAAGATTATGACTGTGAAATTCATTGTCATCCCGGAAAAGCCAACATAGTGGCAGATGCACTGAGTAGGAAAGAAGAATATTCACCTATTCGGGTGCAGTCGATGAAGTTAGTAGTAACCTCAGGGTTACTGAACGAATCAAGGAGGCGCAAACTGAAGCCATAAAAGAAGAAAATGTGAAGAAAGAAAGAATAGTGGGTCAACTCAAAGACTTGCAAGATAATAGTAATGGATTGAAAACCCATTTCAATCGAATCTGGGTTCCAAACTCTTGCAATGTTAAAACTCTTCTTCTTGACGAAGCTCATAAGTCCCGCTATTCTATTCATCCGGGAGCTACCAAGATGCACAAAGACTTAAAACAAAATTATTGGTGGCCTGGAATAAAACGAGACATAGTGAAGTATGTGGAAAAATGCTTAACTTGTTTACAAGTAAAAGCAGAACACCAGAAGCCTTACGGTAAACTTCAGCCATTAGATATTCCGGTGTGGAAATGGGAACACATTACTATGGATCTGTTAACTAAACTACCAAGAACATCACGTGGATTCGATGCAATATGGGTAGTAGTTGATAGATTGACCAAGAGTGCTCATTTTATTCCAATTAGGGAAACATACACTTCTGAGAAAATGTCGGAAGTATACACAAATGAAATTATATCTCGTCATGGGGTACCAGTGTCTATCGTATCAGATAGAGATACACGCTTTACTTCCAGCTTTTGGCGTGATTTTCAAGAAAGGATGGGTACTAAGTTATTTATTAGTACCGCATATCATCCGCAGACCGATGGGCAGAGTGAAAGAACTATTTAGACACTTGAAGACATGCTACGAGCATGTATTATCGATTTTGGCGGTAGCTGGGATATCTATCTACCACTAGCTGAATTTTCATATAATAACAGTTACCATTCCAGTATTGGAATGGCCCCGTATGAAATGCTTTATGGTAGAAAGTGTCGAACCCCGGTGTGCTGGGATGAAGTGGGTCCACGAGAACTGGCTCACAAGGATATAGTCAGAATCACCAATGAAAATATTGAAGTAATCCGGGCTCATTTAAAAGCGACTTAAGACCGGAAAAAGTCCTACGCGGATAAAAGACGAAGACTGATTGAATTTCGGGTGGGTGATATGGTTATGCTTAAAGTATCTCCGTGGATAGGGGTTATTCGATTCCGAAAACGGGGAAAACTGAGTCCAAGATTTATTGGGCCATTCAAAATCATAAAGCGTGTGGGTAAGGTAGCATACAAATTAGAACTGCCAGAAGAGTTGAGCGGTATTCATAGCACTTTCCATGTTTCACATCTACGAAAGTGCTTAGCTGATGAAACAACTTACGTAAGCTATAACGACATTGAAGTTGATGATAAACTTAATTATGCCGTAAAGCCTATCAAAATTCTGGATCGCAAGGTCAAAAGCTTAAGGCATAAAGAGATTAATCAAGTTAAAGTCAAATGGGAACATCGGAAGGGATCGGACACCACTTTGGAGTCCGAAGGAGAAATGAGACGCCTATACCCTTCCTTATTCGGTACGTATTCCGATTTCGAGGACGAAATCCTTTTAAGGGGGATAGACTTGTAACACCCCTAAATTTATTAAACTATATATGTTATTATACATATATAAGTTAAATAATAATTATCAAACAATGAGAATAGAAACTAGAAACAAAAATTTACCTAGGAAAATATTAATAAAAAGGATGGGGAAATTAAAGTATTTTAACCTTTCTTATAAAAACTTGGAAAGTGAGGGACCAAAAGTGTAAATGTTGAAATTTGTTGTTTAAAATCTAGATAAACATCAAATTCACACACTTTGTGTGTGTCTTGATCGACCCAGAATCCCCAGGAGCGAACTCCCTCTCTTCCAAAACCCTAATTTCACAATTTTTCTCAAAACTAAAGAATCAAAACCAAATTGAAGTTTATTCAAGGCTAAATAAGTGATCTTCATATTTAATTCAGCAAAAGGTATGCTTAATTTTGATATATGAAGATGTTTTGATGATTCTTGAATTCTAGTAACAGAGAATTATGGTGAATTGATGAAGGTTATGGCTGAATTATGATTAATACAAGTCTAGGAATGAGTATTAGATTATGGATTGATTCATTCATACCATAATTTAGAAGTTTAGTAATTTTCATATAAGGGTATATGGGTTTTTGTGAAGAATTCATATAGTCTTCAGATATTGGATGTTGATTGATGGTTATAATGTAAATTATAGAGTGATTTAAGTGTTCTTGATATATGAATTGAATAACTATGCTTAAACATGGTTATGGTTACTAATCAAGAACATGATAGTGTTAGAATTCTAAATATGCATGCTAGATGCTTGATAAAATGCTTGAATGAATCGAATATTGAACCATGAGTTCTAAACAATATATTCAAATAAAATCATGTAGGTGATTTGGGTGGATCATCAAGTGGGCAAGGCGGAACGGATAACCGCTTGAAAGGAAAGCTCTAAAGGTACGTGGCTATTCGCTTCGTAATATCGTGCTTAGTATTTTATGTCGAGTACTTGAATGATAATCAATTTATTTTAATGTTAGATAATACTAAAACGAAGGATTTCGTTTGTAGTATTCAACATGAATAGGCATAAATTTCGAAACTATAGAAATAATACAAGTGGTGGATTCCACTTGAGAATTTAAATGGGTCAACCGGACTCGAATACCACATGTTTGATTCACAAAAAGGGCGATGGATTTCACTAGTGAATTCAAACAGGTTAAAATCGTTGAAGTATTGAGTTTTGATAAGGTATGGTGTTATATGGCGCTAAATGAGTTAAAACGGACAAGTAGAATATATGTACCTTAGTTTCGACCTTTGAGTTTATTGTATCATGTGCCAAAATATAAAAGTATGATGAGGCATCGTTCCTATATCATTTTAGAGTTCATAAATGCATTTTATATCGCATTAAGGTAAATGGGTCGAATAAATAGAAAGATTTCTGTAAATCAAGTGTGTAAAGTCAGAAGTTTTGGTGATATCATATAATTGATTTTATTCCATGAGATAGATGGTTTAATTACGGTCGCGCAGAAAGAAACGTGACTCAAAACGGACTAGAAACAAACTAGTTATGACGTTTTTCGTAAAAAGGCTCTTAGCTGGGAAAATGCAGGTTTAGAAAACAAACCTGCTGTGAAAATCATACCGTCGCGTCACGCGACAGCAGAACAACCTCATCGTCGCGTCGCGCCATAGCGCTGGCGGCCCGCGACGACTGGAGTCATTTCGGTCGCGCAACGCGACCTCAACCCAGATCAGTGAAAATTTATATTTTGTTTGGTTTGCTATTCCGGACATGTTAAATCACATTATAACATCAGAAAAATTAATATTTGATGCCTTTTGATCACAGATAGCGATAGGAACTTGCGGATGAAGATCAAGCTTTGTAATGAAACCGAACGCGAGTATAAGGATGCTTCCGCAAATGAATCTAGTCCTTTTGTCACCAAACATTTTAAATGTTATGTTTACTTTTATTAGTACATATGGTTTGTAGTTCTAAAAGAATCAAGTATGTTAGGTTTGTTACATTTTTGGGAAAAATGTAGTAACATTTTGTAAACCTTGAAAACTTATATAAATATTGTTATCCTAATGTTTTAAAATTCAAAAAGTTTATTAAATGAAAAAGTAAGCAGGAGAGGTCTTACACAACAGGTGCGTTGGTCAAACCAAAGGGCATGACCACGAACTGATAATGACCATATCATGTTCGAAATGCGGTTTTGGGTATATCTTCTTCTAGGACTCGAAGTTGATGATATCCAGAGCGAAGGTCGATCTTTGAAAAGCAGGCCGCACCTTGCAATTGATCGAATAGATCGTCAATGCGAGGAAGAGGATATCGGTTCTTGACAGTAAGCTTGTTGAGCTCACGTTAGTCAATACACATTCTAAACGATCCATCTTTCTTTTTGACAAAGAGGATGGGAGTGCCCCAAGGAGATGTACTAGGGCGTATAAAGCCTTTATCAAGAAGCTCTTGAAGTTGGATCGAAAGCTCTTGCATCTCAGAGGGTGGTAAACGATAGGGAGACTTAGCGCCAGGCATAAAGCCAGGCACGAAATCGATTCAAAAGTCGACAGAACGAGCAGGAGGCGGACCAGGAAGATCATCGGGAAACACAGGAAAATCACGTACAACAGGAACGTCACTTATGCTTGGGCCTTTGTCCTTCTTTTCCATGATGTGGGTGAGAAAGGCAAAGGTACCCTTGCGCAAGCACTTGTTCTCTTGAATACACGACACAAGCTTGAGACTTTGAGAAGGTTTCTCGCCAAAGACGTGTAGAGAATCACCGTTTGGAAGAGGAAGACGAATGAACTTTTCAGAACACACAACTTCAGCACGAACCCGCCTAAGCCAGTCCATACCTACTATGACGTTGAAACTACCCATTTGCATAGGTATGAGGTCAATGCGAAATGTATGATCGTTAAGAATCAAGGAACACTTAGATAGAATGGAATCGACGGCGACAGATTTACCATTTGCGACTTCGACAGCGAATGATCTTGGTAACTTAGAGCGTTTACACTTAAGCAAAGGTTCGAATTCTAAAGAAACAAAACTTTTATTGGTGCCAGTATCAAATAAACATGAAGCATATACATGGTTCACGAGAAACTACCAGTAATAACGTAATTAGCATTCTCGGCCTGAGCAGTGGTGAGGAGGAATGCTCTGCCTCGAGCTGGTTTTTGAGGCTGCTGCTGCTGCTATTGTGGTGGCAGTTGATTGTGCTGAGGGAAAAAATTGGCGAGATGGTTGAGGTCACCTCATCTGAAGCATGCTCGCACATGAGCGGCTGGGTTGCACTTGGTTAGGAGTAGTGTTGGCAACAATAGCTTGATTTTGGTTGCTTTGGGGTTGTGGGATGTTTCGGCATCTGTCAGCAAAATGCCCAAACCTATGACAGTTGGCCCATTTGCGGCATGGTGCGGTGGGAGGATGATGGTATAAACAGGTAGTACACTGGGAATGAGATCCAGTGTAGGCTAGGTTTGGTAGTTCGTTGGTTGCGGGGGTAACGACGGCTACTGCTTGGATATGCTGAGGGTTTGGCGGAGTGATGACCGCACAATTCTGGCTTGAAGCCTTTCGCTTCTTGCCTTTGTTTTTCTTGGCTGGCTGAGATGGTGAGGGTTCAATAGCGGTGGTATCGGTGGTGGCTTGGTGCGCACTCTTCAACGAAACCTTATCATAGGTCCATGAAGAACGCAGTTATTGTTAAGCTCAGCGGCTATACGAAAGGCATCTTCAATGGTTTTGGGGCAGGCGGAGGCTACATGGTTCACCAAAGAGGGTGAGAGACAGCAGTTGAATTTGGCTACAACTTTGGGGACGGTGTCGACCTGTCTAGGGCAGAGGACACTAAGTTGCTTGAAGCGTGTAATCAGACCATCGATGTCGCTCCCCTTTTGTGTCAAGTTCCAAAACTCGTTTTCTAACTTTTGGAGCTCGCGAGGAGGACAGAATTGGTCCTTCATGAGTTGCTTAAGCTTGTCCCACGGTAAGGCGTAGGCTACATCATTTCCCCTTTTGTTGCGTTCGGAGGTCCACCATTCGAGTGCCCTCGAACGTAAAACTCCAGTTGCGTTTAGGGTTCGTAGATTATCAGGACATCCACTCTGTAGGAAGGTGAGTTCGATCGTGTCGAACCAGTTCATCATGGCTGTGGCGCCATCCTTGCCGGTAAACTCTAGAGGCTTACAGGCCATGAATTGCTTGAATTGGAATGACAATTGTAGTGTTTCCACCTTCGAGTCAACAGAGCCATGAGGAGAGTCGGGATTGATTTTGCTGACGATATTAGGTATGACCTTAGCCATCTGCTTGGCCATAAACTTCATGCAGTCCTTTTTCGACATGGTGCTCGAGCTACCCTTCTTGGTCTTCTTGGAGAGGCTTAGAGAAGACATCTAACAAATGAAGATAAGGAAAGGATGAGACTTGATCATAAATTCAAAATAAGTTTGACATGTATAAGCATGTAAGCATGACGTATCACGTATGGTTCACATAATTAGCATGAATTCAACAAGTATTCACAAAGCATAAACACGTATGAATGCGTAAAAAAAGTATAAATTTAGTATGTTCATGAGAATTATTATTGTTTTTGATTGCGAGAGATGTGCAAATCGTGTAGCGGTTTTGAAATGAACGAGGCAGCAAGTATAAAATCACATATAAATTGAGATAACATAAAGGAGAGGCTCACAAAACATAGGATTGTTTCGAGTTTAGAAACGTCGACTATTCCAAAGTGAAATGAAAGTCCTTTCAAATTAGAGAAACGTGCTTTGGCCTATAGGTAAGATACTCTCGTCGAGAAGCGATTAACGGTATCTTACCCTTCCAATTACTACATGTATCTAATCGATTGAAACAATCGAAACTTTGGCGAGATTGAAAATCGAGGAATGGGACTTAATCGACAAGATGCGGGTTTCACCCCTAACTTAACGATTTCGTACGCTAATGTGGTTGGTACTTGTCGGGTCAAAATTAAATTTCGACACTTTGACAAGGGTCCACTAGAGTTTGAATTGGAAATTTACCATTAAGATGTGGATTTCACTCCTAACTTAATGGTATAATTTCGTGCAAAATAAAGAATAAGCGGAATGAGAGTCGTTTACCAAATTGTGGGTTTCACGCCTATTTTGGTAAACTCGTCTCGTTTGTATTATGAGTGTCTTCAAGTCTTCAAGTGTACTGTGTAAAATGTCTTAGGAAAGACATTATGTAAGTATTAAGAACAAAAAGAAGAGAAAGAAGCAAAGTAGGAAGAATAACATTTTAAGCATGTAACAAGAATGGTAAAAAATAAGGTACCTACTATAGACTAGGTCGAACATGGCAATTCTACCTAATTCCCTATAGTTATGGCTCTGATACCAATCTGTCACACCCCAACCAATGGCGGATTCATCGGAGTGGGACGAAGATAGATTGCTCATCACACATAACGCTATAGCGACAATATTTAATTCAGAATTGATTTCATATCATGATAAAATTGTCAAAGTACAACATGAAATTCAAATACAACATGGAAAACAATACAACAAGTTCAACAATTAAAGTACAAAATCTAGTAATTTCAAGTGCGTTTCTAGTGTCGTCCTTACTAGATTTTGTCATATTCAACCTCATCAACGTGCAACATGTTAACAAAATATAGTTCAACAAAAAAAAATGTATTGGAGAGTACATAAGTTTAAGGGGCTGTTTGGTAGCCTCTTAATGACCATTCAGATGCTACCTCTTAATGGTTTAAAACCTCGAAATGAATAAGAGGTACCTCAAGTCTGAATGGTTAAGGGGTAACATCTGAATGATAAATCATCACATGTCACATTCTTCTACCTTCTCATTGGTAAAATTCTTAATGGTTCCATTAAGAGGTAGCCTCTTAATGACCATTCAGAGGCTACCAAACAGCCCCTAAGTATAAAAGTTTAAAATGAATCCACATGGAAACTTAAGTTATTCAAGATCAACATATCATGGCATGCAATATTTCTAGTCAAACCTCTATTTACGCAATTAAGAATGAAATTTAACATGACCTCTCATTCACGGGTGGTGCGTTACTCCTATAGTGCTATACATGTTAAATGGAGGCTCATATAAAGCTAATGACTATCGTATCACATAAGAATCACCCAAGTATATGCATCAAATATAACAACATAGTATTCATGTATTTGGATTGTTTTCGTGTATTTGCATAAAGAATAAAGTATATGTGATTTTTGATAAGGTTAACATATTGCACCCAAAAGTGTTAAAATGAAAATGGGTCAAGTGTACTCACGGTTTTGCAAGCTTCCACTTGTTAGTCCGCGAGGAGTTTGTTGGTCCTTTGGAGGTGGAACACCAAGTCCTTCTACACGAGGAAACATAGGTGTATGAGCATTGGATGATAACGGAGGATTAGGAATTCGAAGGAAAAGTATATGGAAAGTAAATATATGAGAAAATAACCATCTAGCACCTAATACTCGTTTTTGACACTATGAAACCCATAGGGGTTTGAATGTTTTCATGGGTTAAAGTACCCATTAGAATCGTAACGAGAACTAAGCTCTTAGATGGTGTAACTTAGTATTTTGACATTAGATTATCATCAAAGGTTCGGTTACTATAGGTGTTATATATTCTATATAGTATATATCATAAGTTTTAGTCCTTCAAGTATAGCAAGATTATCATAGAAGTCATGCATAGAAGTAGGAAGATAAATCTTCCATTTTAAAACCTCTTTTGTATTCACCAATGCACAAGTTGTCATGAGACAGCAAGGATGGTCATGAATGGATTATTATGGAAATGAAATACATACTAGCTAACAAGGAAAACATCAAGTGATGTGTGGATTTGTAAGTAGGATAGCCCAAGATATCCAAATAATCACACATATTCAAGTTCACGACTTGTTCATCACTTGTGGGTTAAAACCCTTTTAAAACAGAAAGTTTTGAGGCTTAAAACCTCTAGATTTGTATGTTACAACCTTGTTTTTAAGCACACATAATCATAGTCTTGATTAGTGGCATAAGGACATAGGAAAGTATGAAAAAAATCATAAGTTTAAGTATGTTTATCAAAGTGTTTGCACAAAACAGAAAGTTTCTTGCACTTCTAACCCTTTTATGGTGATGTTCCAGCCTTGGTTTTCCATGAAAAGCCTGTGGAAATATACCTAAGGTGTTCCAAGTGCTAAGAAGAAAGAAGTAATGAAAAAGATGGAAGATAGGTGAGGTTATGCTCACTTTTGCAACTTGATGTGATTCTGATTTGCTACTGATTTTTCAGCTGAATCTAGGGTGTTTGAGAGAGAAAAGATGTGTTTGCAAAGTGGAAAATGTGTGGGAAAGGGTTGGGTTATATAGGGAGTGATTATGTGAGGTTAGTTGGTCATTAAATGGAAGAAACATAACATAACTAGCACAAAATCGCCCAATCCATGAAGCTGGTCACGTTTCTGCGGATCCGGGCTGCTGGCGGGGCGCGAACCAGATGGGGGTGGGGTCGCAGGCCGCGAGCCAGTGTGGGCTGGTGATTTGTTTGTTATTTTGACAAGTTTAGTCCCTATACTATCTTATATGCATGTTTTAAGGTGTTTTAGGTTGTTTTAAGTATAAAAGACAAAGTGTAGAGGCATATAATGTAATTAAAGCATAAAAACAAATACAAAAAAGTATGAATAAGTATGGATGTCGAGAATAAGTATCGTATAAGTATGAATTTTTGCATGTAAGTCAAGTATTTGTAAGTTTAACGTATTTTGCATGAATTACGAGCAAAGTATCACATGTATGGCCATTCCAAACGTATGAACATGTATGAAGTATGTAGAACATGAATTTAAAGAAATACGAATTTAATTTATGATCCAAGTCTCGGATTTTACAACGAATACAACGAAAAGACGATTACAAGAATACAAAATTTCCAAAAAAAATAGAAATACGAACAATGCTTTCTAATTATGGAAAGTATGAAGAAGCAGGGCGTTACACACACACACACTTATATATATATATATATATATATATATATAGGATGGGGTTCTAGAGTGAACACTAGCGTATTTGTGAATTGAGTGAACAAATCCTGACCATTGATTTAAATCATCAAATCGTAAAATACACTAGTGTATTTTCATCATCAAATCCCAGCCATTGATTTACACTTGTGTATTAATAATCAAGGGCTAGGATTAGTTCACTAGTGTTCACAATCAAAGGGGTTGTTCACTCATGAACCTAACCCTATATATATATATATATATATAGGGGACCGCTAAAATGAGAACCACCTCGAGTTGTAAGAACCGTGAGAACTACACCGTACGGGGCGAGGTGGACCAATTTTTTTTTCATAAACGTAGATGCGTGTATTATAAACACATTTGTAAAAAAAAATTCAAAAAAAAAAAATGTCGTGTGTGTAGTTTTGAGCACCACAAGTTTGTGTTTACGGGTACCGTTATAATACACGCATCTACGTTTATGAAAAAAAAATTGGTCCACCTCTCCCCAGATCAAAAAGTTCTCACGGTTCTTACAACTCGAGGTGGTTCTCATTTTAGCGGTCACTTATATATATATATATATGGAAACGGGATCAGGAGAAAACGCCCTAAAGTGTGAGAACGCATCCTGATAGAACACGTGGCGCGGGATATAATCAGGGTTCGAGGGCCTTTTTTGTCTTTTTAATCTTCTTTTTCCCAAATGCGTGTGTCACAATACTGATTCATTTTTGGCGTCTAATTTTTTTTTGGGGTTTAGTTAGATTCAATAACTACATGGCGTTTTACTGTTTTTTTTATATCTGTATCGTTGAATTAATCGTTTTTGTGTCACATAGATATTGTTTTTGTGGCATTTTTAGATAATGTGTAGAGTGTTTAAGTTGTGTTTACATGTTCTACTTTTATAATGATTTTTTTTCCGGCGCATGTAGGATGCACTCTATAAATTGACAGGTAATTATGGCGTTTTGGAAAGATAAATAAATTCAACAGGTAATTATGGCGTTTTGAAAAGATAAAAAAATTTCATTTTCCGATGGAGTGGCTTTTAATATAATAAATGTTATTAGTAAAGTTTCTGTCGGTTCAGTTTACTGTTTTGTAGTTATAGTTTGTTCAACTTCATCTGTTTATCGTTTCAGTTTATTGTTTGTAGTTACTGTTTGTAGTTACCTTTTCGAGATTTTGGCGTTTTGTATTTTTAATGTGGTTTAGATAAAGATGGCACTTTGTTTTATTCTCTTGTACCTTGTTTTATACTTTTTTTTTTGAGTTTTTAATAATACTTGTCCAAAGTAATTTTATTATAGTTTGTGAGTTTTTGGGCGTTTTATGGCATGATGGTGTTTCACAAGCATTTGTTTGTTTGGCTTTTTATTATATTTTTTTTTGAAAAATAATGTATTTTGTTCTTAGCTGAAAAATATATAACAAACAACTGAAAAAGAAAATTAAAAGAAAATAGAAACAATTCATCTTCCAAATCTTCACTGTCACCAGTCTCTTTCTTCTTTGAAACATCTTCACTGGCGGTTTAACTTTGGTATGTTTTATTTTGTTTTTTTGTTGTTGAAGTAGCTTTTTTGTAGCCGTTTGGAAGCACAATATGACGTGAGTTTTCTGTTTGAAGTTCATCTTTATCTTCATCTTTGTCTTCAACCAACGCATCAGTGTCATCCGTCTCTTCATGCCATTCAAATATTCATCAAGAACAAAGCACAAAAAATGACATAAGTCTGACATCAGCATCTTTTTCTTGAAGATTTGTCCATCTCAAGCAGCAAAATGTTATTGAGTTACACCCCTCAGCTAACAATGCATTCTGCGAAACTTCCCGTAGAACAATATTGAATACACAAGAAACGATGTTTGCTATTTTTGGCGTTTTACTAAGAAAATAGTGTATCTAAAAGAAACGTCGATTGGAATCTTTGATGTTTGGGTTTTTTTGGCGTTTTCTTAGATGATTGGTATATAGTAAACTATGGCGTTTTGGTTTGGTGTGTTTGATGTTTCAGTTTTTTGGCGTTTCTAAGATGAATGGTATATAGTAAAATATGGCGTTTTGGGTTCGGTGTGTTTAATGGAAGGTCTAAGATGTTATTTATATAAGATGTTTTTGGCGTGTATTTTAGGCGGAATTTTATTATAATAAATGGTATTAATTAAGTTCAGTCGTTTCAATTACTATTTGTTCTGCTTTATCGTTTAAAAACAAAGTTTGGCGTTTCATATTTAATGACATTTAGATTAGGATGATGTGTTCTTTGTATTTTTAAGGCGGGAATGTAATGGCGTTTTATTCATGAGTTTGGCGTTTTGGGTAGAGAAGTCTAAAGACAGTTTTACCTTTAATGAAGCACGTTCTATTAATAAAACTGATGTTATTTATGATAATGCCACCGCGTCAATCTAGTCCATAGATTGTTTTGATCTGACGATGCATAACCGTTCTCATTGTTCTCACACTTTTCATCGTTTTCCCTAAATCCTGACCATATATATATATATATATATATAGGGGACCGCTAGAATGAGAACCACCTCGAGTTATGAGAACCGCGAGAACCACACCATCCGGGGCGAGGTGGACGAAATTTGTTTTTTTACAACTAGATGTGTGTATTACAAACACATATGTAAAAAAAAATTAAAAAAAAATGTCGTGTGGGTAGTTTTTTACACCACAAGTTTGGTGTAAAAAAAAAAATAAAAACACCAAACTTGTGGTGTAAAAAACTACCCACACGGCATTTTTTAATTTTTTTTTTTTTTTACGAATGTGTTTATAATACACACATCTAGTTGTAAAAAAAATTTTGGTCCACCTCGCCCCGGATGGTGTGGTTCTTGCGGTTCTCATAACTCGGGGTGGTTCTCATTCTAGCGGCCCCCTATATATATATATAGGGGATCGCTAAAATGAGAACCACCTTCAGTTATGAGAACCATGAGAACCACTTTATAGCCTTTAGATCAACATGATGGATGGATGAGATTAAAAGTAACAAAAACAAATATTAAATAAAATTTGTCTTATTATGTCTTTTATATTTTAATCAAAAAGGGTAGATTGGTAAAATAACTCTTTTTTGTCTTTTTCACTTTATTATTTTTTAATTACTTTTTGTTTTATTATATTACTTTTTAGTTTTATTATATTACTTTTTATTTTTTTAAAAGATTTTTTTTATTAAAAAATTTTTAAATTCAGATTTTTTTAACAAAAGACAATTTTTTTTGCACGCCGGATTTTGCACGCCGTTTTTACGTCCCGTTTTTTGCTGCGCCGTTTTTAGCGTCACGTTTTTTTACAAGCCGTCCCGTTTTTTGCCGTCCCGTTTTAGCTGTCCCGTTTTTTGCCGTCCCGTTTTTTGCCGTCCCGTTTTTTGCCGTCCCGATTTAGCCGTCCCGTTTTTGTACAAGCCGTCCCGTTTTTAGCCGCGCCGTTTTTTACGTCACATTTTTTTACAAGCCGTCCCGTTTTTTGCGCCCCATTTTCTACGTCCCGTTTTTTGCGCCCCATTTTTTACGCGCCGTTTTTTGCCGCGCCGTTTTTAGCGTCACGATTTTTTACAAGCCGTCCCGTTTTTTGCCGTCCCGTTTTAGCCGTCCCGTTTTTGTACAAGCCGTCCCGTTTTTTGCCGCGCCGTTTTTTACTTCACATTTTTTACAAGCCGTCCCGTTTTTTGCGCCCCATTTTCTACGTCCCGTTTTTAAGCGCCGTTTATACGTTTTACGCGCCGTTTTTCTACGCCGCATTTTTTCACGCCGTTTTTTTGCGACCGGGTTTTTAAGTGCGGTTTTTTATTCCCGGTTTTACGCGCCGTTTTTACACGTTTTACGTTTTACGTTAACCTTTTTAGACTTTTTACATTTTAAGTTTTACGTTAAAATTTTTACGTTTTACGTTAAAATTTTACGTTTTACGTTAAAACTTTTTACTTTTTACGTCCCGTTTTAGCCGTCTCGTTTTTTGCCGTCCCGTTTTAGCCTTCCCGTTTTTTTACAAGCCGTCCCGTTTTTTGCCACGCTGTTTTTTACGTCACATTTTTTACAAAGCCGTCCCGTTTTTTGCGCCCCATTTTTTACGTCCCGTTTTTATGTCCCGTTTTTACGCGCCGTTTTTTCTCGCCGTTTTACGAACCGTTTTTTACGACCCGTTTTACGCCCGACTTTTTCACGCATCATTTTTCCAACGCGCCGTTTTTACGTTAACGTTTTTTTACGTTTTACGCGCCGGTTTCTTACGTTAAAGTTTTTTCACGTTTTACGCGTCGGTTTTTTACGTTTTACGTTAAAATTTTTACGTTTTACGTTTTTTACGTAAAAAGTTTGACGTTTTACGTTTGGCATAAAACTTTTTACGTTTTACGTAAAACTTTTTATGTAAAACGTTTTAAGTAAAAAAGTTTACGGTTTACTTTAAAAAAAATTTTACATTTACGTTTTGCTTTTTACGTTTTACGTAAAGCTTTTTACGTAAAGCTTTTTACGTTTTACGTTAAAGCTTTTTAATTTTTACGTTTTACGTTTTACGTAGAGCTTTTTACTTTTTACGTTTTACGTTAAAACTTTTTACGTTTTACGTAAAACGTTTTAAGTTTTACGTAAAACGTTTTACGTAAAACTTTTTACGATTTACGTAAAACGTTTTACGTTTTACGTAAAACTTTTACGTTTCACGTTTTTACGTTTTACGTTAAAAAAGTTTACGGTTTACGCAAAAACGAACGCACCCAGAAATCGCAAACTCGGGAGGTGTCTCAGATATATTGTTATCATCATCGACGCCTCAAAAAAAATAAAAACCCAACAAACAAAAATAAAAAAAACCGAGTGGATTCTTAAAAAACCGATGTTTTGGCTCAGATTTTTCGATAATCAGAGGCTGCAAAAGTAGGGTTGCAGGTTCAAAAACCTACCCTCCACCATCCTTGCCGCGCCCTCGTCATCAAATTTTTTTTTTTTTTTTGCGTCATCATCGCCCCAAATCCAAAACGGATCAAATTCAAACATTCAAAAGCACCTGATGAACATCATTCAAAACACATTCAACAGATTCAAAAAGCACCATATTCAACAGAATCAAACCCCCAATCTATCGTATCAAAATCCACAGATTCAAAGAACACAAATCAAATCCAGCAACAATAACAACCATACATGTTGTTCATACCCAAAATCAAATAAAAAATTCTAGAACAACCACCAAAATCATCACAGATTCAAAATTAAAAATTCAAGAACACCCATCAAAAATTCAGAGGAACAAGATCAGAACCAAGATCATAACCAAAAAACAACAAAAAAAAAAAACAAAGGAACAAGATCAGAACCAACAATCAACAACAAAATCACCTGCATCATCAAACCCACCACCAAACACAGGGCACGACCACCGCAAACCCCCATCTTCACTTGACTTCGCACCACCACAAACCCACCACCTTCATCGGACTTCACGACCACCGGAACCCCCACCTTCACCTTCACCTTCATACTCAAACACCACCACAAACTATCTCCATCATCGGACTTCACGCGCCACCACACCCCCACCTTCATCTGCACTAACAAACCCTAAATTTACAACAAAGAACGACAGGATGATGGTTCAAATCGTGTTGAGTTTGCGGTTGAAATTGGTGGTGGTTGGTCGTCCGTTTCTGCTGGTCTGCAGTAGAGTTGGGTGAGGATGATGGTTCAAATGGTGTTGAGTTTGCGGTGGTGTGTGATGGTATCAGCGGTGGGGGAATCAATTGATGGATGGAGATCATGATGGCGGGGGGTTTTGGGACGATGATGTTGTTCGTCTTCAACAGAGAGGGGGAGGGGGAGGGCTCGAGTGGGATGAAGATGGTGGTGAGTATGGTTTGGGTTGAACAAAAATGTCTGGTTTTTTAAAATTGAGGAGAAAGGAGAGAGACATCAGAAATGAAAAGAGTCAAAAATAGGGGAGAGAGGTCTGATCGATTTAAATGAAGAGAGAGAGTGTGTGGGATTTGACATATGGGATAAATGACTAAAACACCCTTTAGGTTGGCATAATCTTATTGGCTGAAAGTGGTTCTCATGGTTCTCATAACTGGGAGTGGTTCTCATTCTAGCGGCTCCCTATATATATATATATATATATATATATATATATATATATATACTGTTTTATACTTTAATAATTTAAGTAATTGCAACTCTTAAAAACATATGATACAATTCTTTAAAACATATTGTTGATTTTTAAAACCAGTAACACAAGCAATTTTTTAACAACATAACTTTTCGTTCGTTAATTTTTTTTTGTTTAATTACGTCATAAAAACGAATATTTTCCTTTCTTTAATTTTATTATGTGATTGTTATAGTTTTTTTTTTCTATTTCAGTTTAAAGAATTTTAACATGTTATGTGATTATTAGTATCGCTTACGAAAAGACCCCTCTAGTATGTATACATGTAGTTTTAATTTATGATAATTTAATTGTTGTAATGAAAGAGAAAGATAATTATAGGATTAAGTAATCATTTTAAAATTCACTTTAAAGCATCAATCTAGTATGTATACATGTAGTTTTAATTTATGATAATTTAATTGTTATAATGAAAGAGAAAGATAATTATAGGATTAAGTAATCATTTTAAAATTCACTTTAAAGCATCAATGTATATTACATGAACATTAAAAGTTATATATATATGTGTATGGATTTACATATTTATTATTTTTGTCAAGATTTTAAGTATGATAGTGTTAATTTAGTTAAAAAAAAAGTCCAAACACATCTATTATAATATTAGCTAAATAACTTTATTGAAGATATGGATTATCTAATTTTTTGGAAGCCGTTAATTATTTTCTTTGTCCTTATTTCATTGCTTTATTACTTTTGTAATTATGTATAATAACAAAACTTGAAAGGGCTTAGAGCATTCCCATCCAGTCCATCATATGTAGTGTGTGGGGTTTTTAAAATGTAAAGAGTGTAAAAAGTGGTTGTGAGTGAAGGAGAGAGAAAATATTACTGTTCATCTGTATATTTGGGGAGACGCTGTTCACCCACTATAATTTTTTAATATATATTGAAAGTGGTTGTGAGTGAAAGAGGGAGAAAAATGTAATATATATTGAAAAGGAGAGAGAAAAAATATTTGTTTTTAGTGGAAATATATTGATATAAGAGTTGTTTTTTAGTGAAATGTATGTATATTTTTAGTGGATTGGATGTGAATGCTCTTAGGAATAGTACATGTTTCTAGGTTTTCATAAGCTATACGTGGCAGTTATTTATATTTTTTTTTGAACGTCCAACTAAACTTTTATTAAAATAAAGACATCCGGTCAACAACAGTTAACCCGCAACATAACAACGACCACCAAACATCAATATTACATCAAATTCCCATACAAGATAACTCGAAATTACACCAAGCTTCCCACGTCAAGGTCTGACATTTCGCTCTATTCTTAACCCATAGAAAAGCATACGTCTTTATCTCCTCTTTTATTCTCGCCACATTTGATTGCTTGTTATTAAAAATAACGTCATTTCTATTCTTCCATAAAACCCACATCGCAACCTGCATTAAGGACAACACAACCTTCTTCCACTTCAAGGAGCCGCGATATCGATTTTGTATACCAATCAAATCCTTCAGCTCAAGCGCATAAACAGAGCCAATCCTGCACCAGCTTGCAATAAAGTCCCATATCTGCTGTGAAAGGCCGCATGATATGAAAAGATGGTGTGCCGTTTCGTCCCCTTCACTACATATTCTACACACGACTGATGGAATTTGGACATTTCGCCGCCGCAAGTCAATTGCCGTAGGTAATCGGTCCAAAACAACCCGCCATGTGAGGAAATTTACCTTCAAGGGGACCCACCCATTCAATACGAAATCGATCCCCGTATCAGAAAACGCCGCCTTTTCAATAAGCCTTTTGACGCTACGGACAGTAAAAATGCCGGATGAATCTGGCTTCCATTTCCACCCGTCGTCACCCGCTCCAAAAGAAAATGACCGCACAGCTGATACTAGGCTGCCCAGCTCTGTTATTTCAGCCTGTTCCATCGGATTTCTGGACCATTCAAAGTTTAACACAACTTCCCCACTCTCATTCGTGACCCGGTCAGCGATGCAAACGCTTTTATTTCTTTCCAGCAAGTAAATGTTGGGGAATTTAATACATAAAGGAGCTTCACCAAGCCATACCTCCTTCCAGAATGCTATTTTCCTATCGCGACCTGGAACCCCTTGAAAAAGTTCCAATAAATTCACTCCTAATTGCGCCAGATCTAAAGAGATATTCACAATTTGCTTCCATGGTCCCGGTGCGGCCAACTTAACCGGAATAAAATTCCAGTTCCTTGAATTATGATGTAGGCTCCATATTACTTTTCTCCATAAACTCTCGCGATCCACTTTAAACCGCCACCACCACTTGGCTAACATTGCGACATTTGCGTCACGTAGCGACCCAAACCCCAATCCCCCGTAATTCTTTGGCGCCATAACGGTTTTCCAAGCCACCCAATTCATTTTTGCTTGCTCCGGAGTGGCTCCCCACAAGAACTCTCTCCGAAGCCTTTCCAAACTTTTTATCACTTGGAGCGGGGCCTTGTAGAGAGAGAAATAATAAGTGGGAAGAGCATTTAAAACCGATCTAACCAATGTAATTCTGCCTCCAAACGAAAGAGTGGAAGCCTTCCAAAGCGCAAGCCTCTTCTTGAAAATATCGACCACCGATTCCCAATGCTTTACTAAGTTCATATTGGCCCCAACTTGCAACCCCAAATGTTTAAATGGAAGCGATCCGCTTTTGCATCGTAAGACTTCCGCCATTTCATTAACCTGATCTTGATCCACCCCGACCCCATAAATGCTACTCTTAGCAAGATTCACCCTCAACCCCGATGCTAAGTAGAAACATCTCAAGATTCGATTCAAGTTTAAAGCATTTTGTGTAGTCCATTCACCAATAAATATTACATCATCAGCGTATAGAAAATGTGATAGGGCCGGACCATTGAAGGGGACCGATATTCCCCGGTATAAACCTAAGGAGCATGCTTTTTTCATGACTCCCGTTAGCGCTTCCATTGCCAAAATGAACAAGAAAGGCGACAAAGGATCCCCTTGCCTCAAACCCCTATAGCATTGAAATTCTTGGGTAGGGGACCCATTGACTAGAACCGAAGCCCTAGCGGTCGATACTATGGCCATAATCCAACTCCTCCATTTCAAAGGAAAATTCATTTGTACAAGAATAGAGTTTAGAAATCCCCAATTCAACGAATCATATGCTTTTTCAATATCTACCTTAAAAATTAACCCGTTCTTTTTGCACCGCTTCATCCATGGAATTATCTCATTTAAAATCAAGGGTCCATCAAGAATGCTTCTATTGGCTAGGAAACCCGATTGTTCCTCTGAAATAAGGCCGTGAATAACCATCTTTAATCTATTCACCAACACTTTTGACACCACTTTATTTATACATCCTATCAAGCTAATCGGCCTATACTCCTCAAGATCCCCGGGGTCATTCTTCTTAGGAATCAAGGCTATAAAAGAAGAGGTGCACCCATTACTAAACGAACCTTTCCAATAAAATTCTTCAAATAGCTTCACGAAGTTGTCTTGCAAAAGATTCCAACACTTTTTAATAAAATGAAAGTTGATACCATCTGGGCCTGGCGCCCTATCTCCTTCACACTCCCACACCGCTTGTTTGATTTCCACGACAGAAAATGGAGTAACTAACGATTCTGCCTCCAAAGGCGTCAATGTGCTGAGATTTGGGCAATCAAGTAACGGTCTAACTCCCATAGGCTCTTGGAACTTATTATGGAAGAAGTTAAATACCCGGTCCTTGATCAAGGTAGGCGAAGTCACCCAAACCCCATCAATAACCAACCCATTTAAGCGATTATTACTTGAGTTTGCGTTAACCGCATTATGAAAAAATGCCGAATTTTCATCCCCCTCCATTGCCCATCTAATACGAGACTTTTGTTTAATGTCCATGAGCTTCAGCCTATCCGCCTCCAAAATAAAACTCTTAGATTCAGCCCTTTCTTCCAATTCGTGTGGTAATAAATCCCTAGATTCCGCCTCTACCTCCAAAACCTCAAGTCTTTCCATTTTAGCTACATACAACCCAACCCTTGACGCCTTATAGTTCGCCACCCATTCTTTAACTCTAAATTTTATCCACTTTAGTTTAATGGCCAAAGCCAAATCAGCCGGACCATTAAAGCGGAACCACGAACATAAGCTACCCACGTACTCCAACAAACCCGGTAACTCCAACCAAGAGTTAAAAATCCTAGTTGGGGTCGGTCCAAAATCCGTAGGGACCGTGGATAAGAGTATAGGACAGTGATCCGAGACCAAATTGGACAGTGCAACAACAGACTCCATCGGCCATGCATTCATGAAACTCCTACATACCAAGAATCTATCAAGTTTACTTAACTTTTGCCCATTATCAGAGTGATACGTGAATCGCCTCCCTCCCATATTATACTCAACCAAGTCGACATTAGCTATGAATTGGTTAAAGTACCCCGCGTTTAGAGCCACAAACTCGGAATTCATCCTTTCCGACGGATCCCTCACATCGTTAAAATCCCCCATGAAAACCCATACTCCCGGCAACGTGTTTTTAACTGCTAATAAGGCTGCCCATAACGATCTCCTAGCCACCGGATCATTTTGTGCATACACATTTACTGTATTAACAATCTCCCCTGTCCTAACAATTGACCCCGAGACAACCAAAAAATGTCTATGCTTCAACACCCCAATTTTATTAAACACTTTCGGGTTCCAAATGGACAGTAATCCCCCTGACCTCCCGACCGCCTCCACAAATTCAAACTCCAAACAAGACCTGCCCCAAAACTGTTTAACAAAAAAATTAAAGCTACCTGACAACTTTGACTCCTGTATTGCAAGAAAATGAGCTCATTGAGATGTCTTCAGACCGCGAATCCACTCGGCCTTTCTGGAGTCCTTGACTCCCCTTAAATTCACCGAAAGACAATTCATGATGGAACCCTTTGGCCGCGTTCCTCGTCAATCAGATTCTCGACCTGGTTTTGAAAACTATGGACTTGAAAACCCACAACTGAACCCACATTTACTGTTTCCATAGCCTCAACCCTAACTGTCATAGTATCAGAATTTGGGCACACTGCCACAGGTGTAAATCTTTTAGTTCCGCCAGGGCCGTTCTGTTGTAGGGCTTCATCCTCTCCATTTACCACTTCATTCTGTGGAGCCGAATCATTGACATCTGCTTGTGCCTTGCTCGTATCACCCTGTTCTCCCATGCCCTCCTGTTGACTTTCAACTAACACAGAGTCATTATTTACCATTGAATCTCTAGAAACAGATGCTGCTATATTCAGATTTATAGATTTTTCAGCGATGTGGGCCATGTTAATATTTTCAAACCAATTCCATTCATCATTGGGCTCCTCTTGAACTGGGCTCCTGCATTGACGGGGCCTTTTCCTTGACTTAGTGTTTGGGCCAGGGCCCACTTCTGAGTAACAACCAACATTAAATAAAAACTTCTGATTATTAGTATTGTGGTCCCCACCCAACTGTTTTCTACCATCATTTTGTCTCATCGGGGTTGCATCCACGTGCGCCGCCCTTTCCGAGTTCCAATGAGCGGACTTATCAACCCCATGCAATCCCTGCAGATTTGGTGTCCCTTCCATACCCACCGGAATTTGAACAGTGACCGGCACATGTGTTCCAAATTTCGGCGGTGAGTCTTGCAGACCTACCTGGATCTCACCTTCCTCCATCTCCATCTCTGCATTTGCTACAGAACCTTCCGATACAACCTGCTCAACCCGACGATTCGCTGACAACGCATCAAGTTTCAAACATAAACTTTCATTATTTACCTCAACTACCCAAGCAGGGAACGACCTCCCCTCCCATTGAACTTCAACTTCCTCATTAAGTTTCCTACCGGAACCCGTTAGGACGCCACAAATAGAATGCGAGTTATTTACATCTTCCCACGTAAAATCCGACTTCCGAACCACCTTTCCGAACAAACCTCCAATCTTGTTAAAAAAAACACTATCTCGTAATTGAATTGGCACCTCCATAATTTTTATCCAGGCCAACCTCTTGAACTCCATGGATTGCCCTTCCCATAACACCACTGTTGATAAAATCCCACTCCATATCTCCTCTTTTCTAATAAACTCTAAGGCCACCCTCTTTTCTTTAAAGATTAACATAAACCTCAGACCTCCAAGGTAACTTACCGGGCACTCGTATCCTCCTTGATCTAACATCCCTCGTATTTTGTCTACCGCTGCTACATCCTCTGCTTCCCCAATCACAGCCCTCATAAGACAATGTTCAGGATATAAAGCGATCCTACCATCATATTCGACCTTCTTCTTATCGCTCCGATTGGTTTCCGACGCTCTTGCAACCACGTCCCTATACGACTGTCCTTCCTTCCTGCTTACCGGGACGAATTTCAGGCCTGGCTGGTTCTGAAACGGCACCTTCCTACGTTGAACATTACTAACCTCCTCTACTTCTTGCACAATCTTCTGATGGAACTTGTCATATTTAGCCAGACACACATTCACCTTCGCCTCATAAATCTTGACTGAGTTCATCCCACATAAAGTTGCTTTAACATCCTTGACCCCTTCACAACGGACAAAGCCGAAATAGTTCCCTCTCGAGTCTCTTTTCTTTGCAACGTAAGCATCTTTTACCCGACCGTGTGGAGTGAAGGCTTTCCAAAGCAACGAATTTGAAATTCCCCCAGGCAGATTAGATACAAAAAATGTGGTCTGAGGTCTTTGATTGTTGTATCCTCCACGTTTTTTCCGGTATTGGACCTCCGTCCACTCCTTGTCGCCGTTTGTCGCCCACCCTCTCATATTGTTTTTTCCAAAAATCCAGTTATTTATATAGTTATAAGTATTTAATTGAATGATGCCAAATGGTTTTTGTTTTCCTTTATGCTTGGTGGATGTATTTTAGTTTGTTGCTTTATTGTAATAAAATGATTTAATTGAATTGAGTGGCAAAAATATTGATATATTAAATCATGTATAGTATGTTAATTTTCATAGCATTTATATAGTTATAAGTATTTAATTGAATGGTGCCAACTGGCAAATGGTTTTTGTTTCCTTTATGCTTGGTGGATGTATTTTACTTTGTTGCTTTATTGTTATAAAATGATTTAATTGAATTGAGTGGCAAAAATATTGATATATTAAATCGTGTATAGTATGTTAATTTTCATAGCATTAACTAATTTGTATTTATAAGTACCTTTTTTTCTAAACAAATTAGCATTTTAATTATGGTTTTATTAATCAGTTTAATGATAAATTATACAAAATATTAATATATTAAAATGCTTATACTAAGTTAAGTTAATTATCAATTCAGTTAAGTTTTATTACTATATAATATTGAAACCGATGGACTCGTGTTTGTTATTGTTTTAAAAGCTCAATACATGAACGTCTTTAAACTATTTAGACGTTCATTATTATTGACAAAGGAGTTGCATTCAAGATGGTGTTTTTTTTTGTATCGTAGGCTATAGATGAGTGCCGGTATGTTCACAAACCGAACTGGTATTCGGTTTCAATGTTTTCGATCGATATGAAACACGTGACGATATTCATTTGAGTGTCGGTAACATAACGAACATAATCGATACAAACCGAGTTCCCGCCGCATAGTGTATTGAATCCAACTAGTACAATAACAAATGATGAAGGGGTTATGAATAGTGTTTTTTTCTTTTTTTTATGGTTTTTTTACTTTAGGAATTTATTTGTTTTCTTTTTTTCTTTTGTCTTATATGGTTTTATATTTTTTGGTTTTCTTTTTTTCTATTAATATCATTGAAACCGGTATTGATATTCGCCTTTTTTAATCTTCGCTTTCATGGTTTTTAATGAGTAGAGCCTATAATGACTAAAGTTACGCTGCGTAGCACTAGGGGAAAACGATCAACTCCCGCTGCGTAACAGTGTGGGGAAAACCTATTTTTATTTTTTTAATTGGTGTTATCGGAATTGATATCAATATTCGCTTTTTATGGTTGCCGATAAGTCGAGTCGATAACGGACAAAGTCACATCGCGTAACAATAGGGAAAATCGATCATCCTCCCGCCGCGTTGCGCGAGGGAGAAACCCGGTATGGATATTCGATTTTATGGTGTCCGATGAGTCGAGGCGATAATGACCAAAGTCACACAGCGTAGCAGGGGGGAAAACAATCACACTCCCGCCGCGTAGCGTGCAGGTAAAAACCTTTTTTTCCGTTTTTTTCAATATCGATATTCGCTTTTATCGATCTTTGCTTTTATGGTGACTAATGACTCATGCTAATAACGACCAAAGTCACGACCCGTTCCACAGAGATGTCACGTAGCACGTGTTTATCCTATTTGCTTTTGAAACTTTTGGTTTTCTGGCGTCAAAGGCTGTAGAGTTACTTAGTCGGGTTCAAAGGGTAATGCATATTAATGTTATGGCTCCGAGATCTATGGACGTAGTTTTTAAAAGCCTTAGTTTTGCTATTCAAAAAGGGATAGCGACACAGCTTGTTGCTCGTTTACCATCTATCTTGATGTAAATACTTGGATTTATTTAAAAATATGTTAAAATATAATATAATAAAGCTGATGTATGACTATTATGTAAATTACTGAAAAATAATAGATGTTTACTAGAAAAAAACGTGTCCAACCAATAATTACAGTTGTATCAGGGCCTTCATATATTTTTTTAACGGTAAATTTGGATCACTAATGGACTATTGGAGTATTATCGTATCACCAGCGGAATCATCCGATCATACTTCACTATGCATAATACCTATAAACAAATTCAGAAGAAAACTCAATAAATTGAAAAATCTCCCTTGTAAGAATCGAACCCTAGATTTATTGATCCTAAAATAATATCCTTCCACCAAGATACCACTAGGCTAAAAAGCCATCACAGAGCCGTCATTTATAAACAAACTTTCACGTCCATAGTCAAAGAATCAAAGCCTCAATAATTTTCACTTCTATAGTCAAAGGATCAAAGCCTCAATAATAGATAAAGTTTTGCTATCCTCCACGGCTCCACCATACGAACACTTTCAATAAAAGAAACGGCCATCGGGCCATCAGATTAAGAAAGATAACAATTTTAGTTTCGATGCCCTTTATTATTATTATTATTATTATTATTATTATTATTAGACCATCCGTAGTGGGCAATATTTGGTCGTTTTCTCCCCACAATCACGTCTAATCACGCCCGGCACTCGCCCCTGGGCGTTATTCAGCGTTTTTTGTCAAAAAAATTCCCTTGGCGTGTTTTAAATCACGCTGTCAACATTTGTGTTTCGCCAATAGCATTTAATATTCCCTTTTTTAATCCAGTAGGTTTTTTTGTTAGTTTTTTTATTTTTATTTAAATCATTTACACCCTTTAACATAATGCCCACATCCCTAGAACACCCATTTTAAAAAAAAACGCCCAATAATGTCCCTTGCTAACTGTAATGTCACATGACGGAAAACGCCCTAGGGTAAAGGCATTATTCACCCAAACCACTACACATGGTCTTATTATTATTATTATTATTATTATTATTATTATTATTATTATTATTATTATTATTATCGACAAATATCATTATTGTTATGAACACCGCTATATATATATATATATATAGGGTAAGGTTCATGCGAGAACCACCTTTATTGTAAGAACCGCGAGAACCATTGTGAACACAACCTAAAATAGCTAAAAAAACCTAACCCCCACCCCCCCCCAAAAAAAAAAACCTAACCCCCCCAAGCTAAATGCTAAAAACTAAAACCCCAAAAAAACCTAAACTCCCCCCCCCCCCCCCCCCAAAACCCCCCACCCCCTAAAAACCTAAACCCCCCACCCCCAAGCTAAAATGCTAAAAACTAAACCCCAAAAAAACCTAAAAAAATAAAAAAAATCCAAATTTTTTTTAAATATTTTTTATGTTAAAATCGCTACTTTTAGTAGCCAATTTTTTTTGGCTACTAAAAGTAGCGATTTTTTTATAAAAAATATTAAAAAAAAATATTTTTGTGTGTTTTTTAGCTATTTTTAGGCATTTTTGGTTGTGTTTACATTGGTTCTCGCGGTTTTCGCAATAAATGGTGGTTTCTAAGGGATCTTTGTCCTATATATATATATATATATATATAGGAGAAGGATTCGTTAGAAATCACTAGTGACGGATCCAGAAGTTTTTTCCAATGGCTTCACTTTTTTAAATGTTCCGATCTCATATGTCCGAACATAAAAAAAAACGGGTCGGTTCCATGGTTCGGGTCGGGTAAGATTCATCACATAATAAAAATACGATACAATAATAAAAAAACACCGTCATGATAGATTTAAAACACGTTATATAAATATAAAGATACAATAATGAAAAAAGTATCGTCATGATAAATTTAAAGCACATCATATAAATAAGATGGTCTCTACGAATACAAAAACATACCTAAAGTTATTCCCTACGAGGTTTCATCTTTTGAAAAGTTGTGACACCGACTAACTTTTTCACATTAGTAGTGGGAAAGGATATGTTAAAGAAAAATAAATAGATAGGCTCTTTCCCATTGTGTTAAGGTAAAACCACCAACACCTCAAAGATATGTTACTTCAACAGAGCATGTCTATTTTTTTATGAGAAAAATAACACATCTCCAAAAAGCATGTCTACTGACATTGCGAACCGAACACATAAGATCATTTGATATTTCTAGTTAATAAATATTTGGACAACTCTACATCACGAGCGGGGTAAGATCAAATAAAAAGTTTATTTTGCCTAAGTAGGATGAGAAGTAATCTTAACCATTTATTTTTCAAATCAATGGTTAAGATGAAAGTGTAGGAGAAAGAATGAGTGCAAGGGTATCTTGGGAAAATCCTATTTATGTACTTTCTCTCTCCACATGCAAGGCACATGCATATTCCACCCCCATTTTTTACACGTTCATAACTTTTTTATACGACATTATTTTTTCATAAACATTTCACCGTAAAATCGAGCGTCTTTTTATCTTTAATTTGAGTACCATATTGCTATATAAAATATGAAGATTAAAAAAACCCACTAAAATGTGTTGTATTTCTATGTTGTATAACATTTTTTTTGTGCTGAATTTTTGTACTATATTTTTGTGCTAAATTTTTTTTGCTGGATTTTTTTATCTTAGATTTTTTTTCTAAATTTTTTGTGTTGGATTTTTTTGTACTACATTTTTTTGCTAAATTTTTCTGTGCTATATTTTTTTGTACTAGATTTTTTTGTGCTATATTTTTTTGTACTACATTTTTTGTGCTATATTTTTTTGTACTAGATTTTTTGTACTAGATTTTTTTGTGCTATATTTTTTTGTACTACATTTTTTGTGCTATATTTTTTTGTACTAGATTTTTTGTACTAGATTTTTTTGTGCTATATTTTTTTGTACTACATTTTTTGTGCTATATTTTTTTGTTGTATTTTTAAAAAACAAAAGGGGTGCCACATGTCATTTTCACTCCTATTTATAAGGTCCAAAATGTCATTCATTCATACTTATTAGGAGTGCCACATGTCATCATCACAATCCTTCTTAGGCTACTTAGGCAAAATCCACTTTTTAGTGGATCCTTCCCCCATCACGAGCTACTATTTGTCCTTATTTCATTGCTTTATTACTTTTGTAATTAACTAGTTGGTGCCCCGCCCGCGTTGCGGGGCGATGACCGAATAATGAGCGAGTGTTAGTCATCTCAATGACACGAAAAACAATTAAATCGAGTCAACCAATTAAAACAAAACACTTTTATAGTTTTGATAAAAAAAAAACTAAAACAATGGCAATATTGTAATTTTTAACTGAGGGAAAGTTGTATTTTTTGACTGGGGTAAAATCGTAATTTGACAAAAGCTAAAGTAATGGCAGTACTGTAAATTTGAACCTGGGTCAAAATTGTAATTTTTCATAGGGGCAAATTCGTAATTTTTAACTTGGGGTAACAACGTAATATAAATTTGAACTAAGGGCACAATCATAATTTTAAGCTTGAGGCAAAGGCATAATTTTATTTTGAACCGAGGGAAAATCGTAATTTTGAGCTGGGGGCAAAAACATAATTTTATTTTGAACTGTGAAAAAAACGTAATTTTGAACTGAGGGCGAAATCACAATTTTTAAACGGGGAAAAATCAAATTTTTGAACAGAGGGTAAAATCGTAATTTTTAAGTTGGGGCAAAAACAAAATTTTATATTGAACTGGGGGCGAAAAGGTAATTCTGAGCTGAGGGCAAAACCACAATTTTATTTTGAATGGAGGGAAAAATCGTAATTTTGAGCTGGGGACAAAAGCATAATTTTATTTTGAGCTGGGGGCAAAACCGTAATTTTAGAGAGGGACAAAAACGTGATTTTAGAATGAATATAAAATAATAAACTGGTTGGTCCAATGGGAGAGTGCCAGGAAAAGTCGTAATTTTGAATTGAGGGCAATATCGTAATTTTGAGGTGGGGACAAAAAGCGTAATTTTATTTTGAGCTGGGGGCAAAAACATAATTTTATTTTGAGCTGGGGGCAAAAATGTAATTTTAAAATGGATATAAAACAATAAACGTGTTGGTCCAATGGGGGAGTGCCAGGCAGCTGCCTGGCACTATACCCCCCCCCCCCCCCCCCATCTTGTAAATGTATATGTAGGGTAATAAGTATTTGTACAACTCTACATCAGGAGCTACTAAGTTTCACGATTCATGAAATGTTGGTGTTTCAATCAGCTGGTGGTCCACTAGTAAAAGTAAAATATTTGAACACCTTGAAAGAAGAGATTTTGAGTTCAAATCCCACTTACAGCAGGACATAAAAGAAATTTGTATCCAAAAATTAAAATAAATCAAATGTGGGGTTGGAGAGAAACAAAACATTTACATGTTATGGGAAACTAGTTGATTTTATGTCTGCGCGTTGCGGCGTGGACCCAATGATTGCAAAACACGTGTCACCAACGGCAAGCAGCTACCGAATATCAAAAAATAAATAAAAATGACATGGTAAGGATAGTCACTCCATTCTAAAAAAAGATTTTAAATAACCTAATATATAATAATAAGACCCCACACGTCGTACACGTTGGAAATTCGGTTGTTTTCAGTTCAGTTATTTCGGTGCTAACACGTTAAAATATGGATGAGCTCGGTACCGGTAACGGCACCGAAAGTACCGATCCAGAAAATTATCGAAATTATGCTCGGTACAATACGGTATGGTATTTGAAGGTAAAAATCAATAAATACAGGTATGGTGCTAGACCGGTGTTGAACCGAAAGTAACGATTCTGAAAACGCCAAAAGGTGGGTACCAAATTGGTGCCGAAAATGATTTGGTATAGTAAATTTGGTACCGATACGATACCGGTTTGATTACAGGATTTGATACGATTTTCTCATCAATAATCTAAATATCCAAGTTAATTTTACATGCTATAATTCATTTATTATAGAAAAAGACAAAAAAGGAAGCGAAATAAGTTGTGTATATAAAACCTCATTCAAATGAAATACAATTTACTTACTGTGTGTATGAAAAGTAATCTAAACGGTGCAATTACTTGCATTGTTACGTTGCTACAGGATTTGATGAGCTCGGTACCGGTTGGTACCGAAAATACCGTTACCGAAATCCCCAAAAGTGGGTACCGGTACTGAATATACCTGGTACGGTACGGTTCGGTACCGATCGATACTGGTACAACACCAGTATTTGAGGGTAAAAACCGGTGAATACCGGTGCCGAACCGGTTCCAAAAATACAACCGGTTTGCTAAATTTGATACTGGTACCGGTACCCGATACCATTTGCTCATCACTTAGTGATGTTACTATTGATTTAATTCTATTTTTAATATATAGGCCCAAAAGTGTGTACCTGTATCAAATATACCTGGTACGGTACGGTTTGATAACGGTCGGTACTGGTACGACACCGGTAATTGAGGGTAAAAACCGGTGAATATCGGTGTCGAACAGGTACAGGTACCGAAAATACACCCGATTTGGTAAATTAGATACCGGTACCAACACTCGATACCATTTGCTCATAATTATTATCATATAGTAATAGGTTATTATCATATAGTAATATAAAAGTACTGTTCATTCAGTTTTAATATTATCATATAGTAATTGTGATGATTAATTTGGGGTAAAACTTTTTTTTAACGGTAAAGTATTACTTATCACCAAAAATAAAAGAACCCGTACCCGAACCCGTACCCGACATGTAAATATTATATACTTTATATATATATATATTATTTAATACTTTATTTAATTAGTTTAGATATTAAATGCACAATACGCATGCCGGACATGATTTCACATTTCAATACGCATGCCCGACATAATTAGTTTAGAATATGGAATTGAATTAAGAGTTCCCCGCATTCCCACGAACCTACTGAACCTTTAAGATAGCACAAACACTTCGAATTTGGTCGGTTTTAAACCTGCAACTCGCCGGAACAGTTCCTGATCGCCGGAGTTAATCGATTCACCCATCCCGACATTACCGGTTAGTTGTTATTCGTTCAAGTTGTTCGTTTTTAGTCAAACTAGGTGGAATGCTACTTATCTTATGCTCAAAACTGCTTTGATCTATAAAAAGGTTTTTAATCGTTTAAGACAACTTGAGCCTCAATATCAAACCTTGCCAAGTCCCCAAGACTGGGAAAATGCCAACGAAATTTGTTCGAGATTGGAGATTTTTTATGAGGTTACTGAAATATTTTCTGGAACAAAGTACCCAACAGCTAATCTTTATTTTAAAAAAATATGTGAGATAAGGCTTGCATTATCTAATTGGTTATCATCTTCCAATAACATTGTTAGTGATATGGCATTGAAAATGATTGAAAAGTTTGATGAGTATTGGGGTACCATTCATGAACTAATGGGTGTTGCTGCTGTTTTTGATCCTAGATACAAGATGGAAATGGTTGAGATATATTTTCCACTTGTATATCCAAGTGATAGTGAGACTCAAGTTCAAAGAATTAGAGACCTTTGTGATGAGCTAGTGAACGAGTACCAAAAAACTAATTCACATGATATGCATACAGCTGAGGATCCTATGGGATCAACTTCACCCTAAGTTGACTTCAGAATCTGCATTTAGTGCTAGTGGAAGACTCATAAGTCCACATCGTAGCCGACTTCATCCGAATACCATTGAAGCTTTGATGTGTGCCCAGAGTTGGTTGTGGGAAGTTATCAATAAAGGTAAGTATTTAATGACTATATATGTGTTAATCTCTTATTTGATTATATATGTTTAAATAACATGACTTTTTTTTATCAATATAGATGGTACACCATTTACATCGGATAACCATGCTACAATTTTTGAAGATTCTGACACTGAAGATAACTGTTGAAGATTTTTTAAAATGACAAGCAGCACTTTTGGTTTCTTTATGTAATTTGAAGACTTTGAAGTGTTTGTTGGTTTATGTAATTTGAAGTTTTGCATTTGTGGTTGACTTGTTGGTATTTTTAGTAGTGTTTCAATTTGTGGTTGATGTTTTACTAGTTGGTATTTTTTAGTTGTGTTTGAATTAGGATGGAAAAAATCATCCCCATCCCCGAGTACCCGATGGGGTTCCCCGATACCCTACGGGGACGGGTATGGGGATGTAAGTTAATTCCCCAGCGGGGATGGGGACGGGGATGGGGGTTGGAAATGGTAAACGGGGATGGGGATGGGGAATGGGATCCCCACTAATCCCAGCCCCATTGCCATCCCTACTAGCCAGGAGCTACCGAAACCACCTATCTCCCAATTCACTAACCCATAGTTCTAACTAAACATTAACATATTACAAAGAAAAAGACAACCATTCACCCTAATCCATAGTACGGTTCTTCAACCGGTTTAGAACCCATAAGTATGCGGTGTTTTGAATCTCACCAAAACCCGGTCTGTAACTATTCTTTTTCCTGCAAGAATTAGCTCATTTCTTGTCAGATTACCCAACACACAACCAAGATAACTGCTTGTATAGTGTGTTGCTTGAAACTTGCAGCTCCTAAGCACTTGTGTATCTCTAGTATACCTTTAAAAGAAAAGGCATTAATATGTTGGATCTTGCACCAAGTACTAACCCGATTCCACATAGTTGTAGCGACATAACACGATGTGAATAGGTGGTCAGTTGTTTCATCATTTTCCCCGCACAGCCTACATCTCATTAGGGATGAGCAAATCCCGATCCCGTCCTGATACCGTTCCGATCCCGAAAATCCCGATCCTGAATTTCACCGAAACTGGGTACCGATACCGATACCGAAATATGTCGGTACGGTATGGTATCGGTACGGTAGGGGTATTTGAAGGTAAAATTCGGTATTTTACCGGTACCGATACCGAAAATGCCAAAAAGCGGATACGTTTCCAATACCAAAAAAATTCGGTACAGTATTTTCGGAATCGGGATCGGTATGGGACGGGATCGGGATCGGTATTTAATACCAAACGCTCATCCCTACATCTCATCGAGCCCTGAAATATCGGTCGTTTCTGTAATGCAACCAGTGTCGGCAACCGATCATGTTCTGCCAGCCAACCGAAAATATTGACCTTTTTCGGGACCAAATTAACCCAATCAAACAGGTAATATGGAACGACAAAACAAGACATCAGTTTCCTGCATGAATTTACTGAAAACACCCCCGTAGCATCTGCCCCTATCGCCACCTATCTGGTACATCAGCTGACCAAATCCCTTTTATAATTTCATTGCAATGTTCAAGCTCATGTCGCTCTACATTTGTCACCAGTTGTCGTTTCCACTCCCACAATCCCACTGCAAGTTGATTGTCGCTTGATAATCTTGCTGCCACGGTAGCATTCTTATCAGCTTCTAATACAAACAAGGTCTATAAGACATCCATCAGAAGCGGAGCCCAAACCCAACTTCCCCTTTAATTAGTCAGATTAGATTCACGTTACAACTGTTGAACTCCTTCTCAGCTTTAATAATTGTGCTCCAACCAGATATTCCAGCCTTAATCCGTAAATAATTCCACGCCTGCGGTTGAGTGAGGATGGTAATCACCACCTTTTTCTAGAGACTGTCAGATTCATGTTTGAATCGCTGCCACCACTCCATCAATAGACTAATATTCATATCCCGGGGTGACCCCAACCCCAACACACCTTTTTCTTTAAGCCCGCTCACTCTCTCCGAGCACACCCAACTGGTTTTATTTTTCTCTTCGGACCCGCCCCAAAAAAATCTCCTTCTTAACGCTTCAGCTGTCACCAAAACTCCATCGGGAGCCTTGTACAAATAGATATATTAAAGAGGTAGGTTGTCCAACCCTGATTTCAATAGTGTTACTCTCCCGTCAATGTAAAGGGTAGTTGTTTTCCACTTAGTCAGTCTGGCCTTTATAGTGTCCACTACCGGCTTCCAATATCTTGTTTGATTCATACTCATTCCCACAGTCAAACCAAGATACTTACACGGAAACAAGCCTACCTTATAGTTAATAATATTCACCATATAGGAGTCAAAACCAATCCCGAACAGGTTCGTCTTTTTATAACTAATTTTCAACCCAGAATAAGATAAAACCTCCTCATTATCCAAACAATGTTTCTTATGTAATTAGCTCTCCACTTGCCCATTATAACTACGTCATTGTAAGACCCATACTTAATATATATAAATATATAGCGCTAATACCAAAGCTCAAAACATAATTCGAAGTTATTTAAAAGTTCATAAGTATTCAAAAGAACATTTCTACTGATTTACAATCTTTAGATTAGCAAAACGACTAAACAATACGAAAGCTTGATCTTTACTTGTATTTGGTTCTTCCATAACTTGATCTCATCCGTTTGCTCATAGAGATAACCTAGGTAACATTTAACAATCTTAAATGTTAGATATATAGCGTTAAAATGTGATTTGATAACACTATTCAAAGGAACAAAAAACAAAAAAAAATTTAGAATTCCCGCCGTAAGCTACGGTTTAAGCACCGTAGCTTACAATGCATATATAATGAACTGGGCAGTAGGGCCCTACCGTAGCCTACGGTATCCTATGGTTCCCAATCGTAGGTTACGGTTGAAGTATGCTGTTTTACTTTTTCCTAATTTGCCCTTTTTACACTAAAACGTTCATAACTTTTTACTCACTTATCCGTTTGAACTCAAATTTGTTCCTACACGATTGTAATTTAATCCCTCACAATTTAGACTCAAAATCCACTATCCGGATTTATAATTTCTTATCCTTTACGCTTTCGGCTTAGGATTTATTTATGATGTTATTTGACCCGTTTGCATAATTGGGTAAACAAGCTTATGAAACCACATCATTTTCGCATGAATGTCATTTTAATGAATATACCCCATTACATGGGTTACTTTCCTTGTGTGTTGCGCATCTGGCATTCGGTATGCATTCACACTTACTCGACCCGTTCAACCGTATAATATGGTTGAACTTAACTATTCTGAATTCCTTCATGAATTCACCATCTTATAATTGTAACTCCTTACCCGAGTCCTTAAATTTATAGCTCGCGTTCCCGGTACCCGGTTTACGCTTATATTTGTAATTGTACCCATCAACCGGGTTTATACCGAAGTCATTATTCGCACAACCATACCAGTATGCGCTAAGACTTCATTTTGAACTGTTTGGTTATTCGTATGAAATCAACCACTTGGAATAAACCAAACTCATTATTAACTTCTTTATTTTGACCCTTTTGGAAGTTTATATGAAATCCATCACTTTCAAACAACCAAACTCAATATCATTTCTTATTTTGACCCGTTTGGAAGTTTATGTGAAATCCATCACTTTCAAACAACCAAACTCAACATCATTTCCTTATTTTGACCCGTTTGGAAGTTTATGTGAAATCCATCACTTTCAAACAACCAAACTCTACGAATATCATAAAACTAATAAATTAAACACAATTAACATTAAATTTATCAACACAATACGAAGCAATAAGCCACGTACCTTAAAGCTTTTCCTTTAGTCGTGCGTTCGCCCCGGCTTGACTTCCCGAAGCTTCACCCGAGTTGCCTATAATGTGCAACCCAATTATTATTAAAACCTCATTTTCCATACTCATGGCATGTACACTTGCTAAAGTGTCAGCCATAAGTTCATATCAACATTACTTGATTAATTTTTAGAAATGGATGTCTCATTTAAGCGTTTTATCGAACACCTTGTGTGCATAACTTTTAACTAGTTATGTCACTCAAGTTATGTAAACCTCTAACCATATAATCCCTACTAAACAAGTAGACATGTTCACTATAAACGCTTTTATATCAAATTTCTGTTTATTATTAGTTCATACACCCAACATTAACCTCCTAGATTTCATGGGTTCAATCTATTCATCAAAACCCACTTATTCAAATATAACATAACATCATAACACTTGTTTCTTGCTTAATTATGTATAATCTCAGCTAAGTCTAAGGCCCTTAGGTTCGTACAACACCTTCTCTAAGTCACATTATCATCAATTTCACCAAGAACTCAATTTCCCAAGTTCTCTACATAACAACCATCATTCAAAACGAATTTTGTTACATACCTTATGTTAATCTTGTATGGATGATCTAAAATCTACACATATGCATGAATTCTAGCCCCAACTGCCATACAATTTGATGATTTAGGTCACGTGAAGGTTTTCTCCTCCTGGCCTTTACCCCTGATCGGCTTCAACACACACATGTGTGTACTTTTTGTTTCAGTGTTTTAAAACAAAAGTTTTTCCTTTTTGTCAACTTAAACCCTTCATGTTTGGTCTTTTAACTAAAAAAGGGCTAGAATCCATTCTTTCAATTTATTTTCATTTATATATAATTGTAATATAATATTTTTTGGGGTGTTATATACCTAATCCTATATATATATATATATATATAGGATTAGGTTCAAAAGTGAACACTAGTGTAGTTTGCGAACTGAGTGAACTAATCCTGGCCATACACGTGTGTAGATCAATGGCCAGGATTTGATGTTGAAATACACTAGTGTATTTTATGATTTGATAATGAGATCATGGCCATACACGTGTGTAGATCAATGGCCAGGATTTGTTCACTCAGTTCGCAAATACACTAGGGTTCACTCTAGAACCCCACCCTATATATGTATATATATATATATATATATATATATATATATATATATATAATCCAATATTTTTGGGGTGTTACAAGGCCACTCCCTTAAAAAGGGTTTCGTCCCTGAAAAGCATATACGTACCAAAGAGTGAAGGGTAGGGTCGTCTCATTTCTTCCTCGGATTCCCAAGTGGTTTCCGATCCCTTCCGATGCTCCCATTTGACCTTCACTTGGTCAATTTTCTTATTTCTTAAGCCTTTGACTTTTCGGTTAAGAATTACAATAGGCTTTGCCACATAATTAAGTTTATCATCGACTTCTATGTCGTCGTAATGAACGTAGGTCGTTTCATCGGCCAAACACTTTCAGAGTTGAGAGACATGGAAAATGTTTTGTATAACATTTAATTCTTTAGGTAATTCCAAACGGTATGCTACCTTACCCACTTTATCAATTATTTTGAAAGGCCTAATGAATCGGGGGGTTAACTTTCCTCTTTTTCTGAAACGGATGATTCCTTTCCAAGAAGATACCTTCAACATCACTTTATCCCCTATTTGAAACTCTATGGTGTCGCAGCCCCCGACCCCTATCCCCGGGAGCGGGCGCCGCGAGAGCTCAGAGCTGGTGGTATCGGTGTTTATTAATTTGGCAGCGGAAATGAGACATCAGGACTGTAGTTTGGAAATATTTTATCAGAGTAAAACACCACACTTTTTTTATAATAATAAAACATTGGGATAAAACCCAAGTTCATTTGACAGTACAATTGTAGGGGTAATCCCTAATTATTTAAAATAAAAACTCCTTTTTATTTAGGTAACTTTTATAGCCACTTTTCCAAGCCTTCATTGCTCTCCAGCTGGCTTCTATTTGGCTTTCACATGTATTACCTGAAACGCGTTTTAAAAACATTTTGTCAGCAAGAAATACTGGTGAGTGCATCCCAGTTTAATCAAAAGTAGTTTATATAATTTCACAGTATTGAGAGCAATTACAATGTTTATATCTACACAATTACTCATTCAGTACTGTCAATCCTGACTGGTGGGTCATATTAAATCCATCACTTTCAAACAACCAAACTCAATATCATTTCTTATTTTGACCCGTTTGGAAGTTTATGTGAAATCCATCACTTTCAAACAACCAAACTCAACACCATTTCCTTATTTTGACCCGTTTGGAAGTTTATGTGAAATCCATCACTTTCAAACAACCAAACTCTACGAATATCATAAAACTAATAAATCAAACACAATTAACATTAAATTTATCAACACAATACGAAGCAATAAGCCACGTACCTTAAAGCTTTTCCTTTAGTCGTGCGTTCGCCCCGGCTTGACTTCCGGAAGCTTCACCCGAGTTGCATATAATGTGCAACCCAATTATTATTAAAACCTCATTTTCCATACTCATGGCATGTACACTTGCCAAAGTGTCAGCCATAAGTTCATATCAACATTACTTGATTAATTAATAGAAATGGATGTCTCATTTAAGTGTTTTATCGAACACCTTGTGTGCATAACTTTTAACTAGTTATGTCACTCAAGTTATGTAAACCTCTAACCATATAATCCCTACTAAACAAGTAGACATGTTCACTATAAACGCTTTTATATCAAATTTCTGTTTATTATTAGTTCATACACCCAACATTAACCTCCTAGATTTCATGGGTTCAATCTATTCATCAAAACCCACTTATTCAAATATAATATAACATAACTTAATTATGTATAATCTCAACATTAATCAAAAGTAGTTTATATAATTTCACAGTATTGAGAGAAATTACAATGTTTATATCTACACAATTACTCATTCAGTACTGTCAATCCTGACTGGTGGGTCATATTACTCATTGGCTAACTCTTTGTCCAATGGTAACGTCTTTTATATTTTGTATACAAAACCCCAACATACCGGAAGTAATTGAAGAATACATAGACTCAATTACTGTTAATTATATTTCAAAACAATTGAAGTTTTGTAAAAACAGTTTACGAAAAGCAGATGTACTCACAATAGTGAGAAAAAAAGAATGTACTCACATTGTTTACTTAGGTAAAACTAGGGCTTCCTGATATATCTCCTGGTTATTATCTATAAAAATCAAATAATGCACACGTGTTAGTAAAATAACCCAAATCACATTAACCGTACAACTTGAGACAGAATTCCAATGACTGAGCCGGGCAGAGCCGACATGCATTACGGAATCCTAAATCAATCGGGTGTATACATGAGACAGAACTCCAACGACTGACTCGGGCAGAGCCCTGACATGCGTTACAGAGCCCTAAATCGATCGTGTAGGGTAACAGCAGGGTTATAATACTTACAAGGAGGCAAAGCTTCGCTTTATAGTGGGTATTACACCCAAGTATAATTTCTACTATTAGAAAGTTTGAGAGAGAAATCAGAATTTGAACGAGTTGCAACTGAGCTCTCATTCTCAATTTATAGGCTGATCAGACAAGCCGTCGCGCCCCACGACGCCTTCCTCGAACGTTATTGTGGCCTCCGAGGGCCCTAAGGACGGCAGTAGCTTTGACTAGTCAGCAGACTAGCCTTGCCACGTGGCGACACGTGGCGGCTTTGTTTGTTCGGCAAGTTATAGGGCCTCGCGCCCTGCGACAAACTGATGAGGTCTTGGTCGCGCCCCGTGAGGGACTGCCCAACCTTGTTTTTCTTGTTTTTCACAAGTACTAAGGTATTTCGGGCTCGTTTTTCGCGTACGGGGTATATTTAGGGACGTTTAGGGTTACGTTAAGGGTTCTAGGAGGTATTGAGGAGGGTTATTATATCCTCCCCACCTTGTTTTGGATCTCGTCCTCGAGGTCTACTGGAACAGGTGTGGGTATTTCCGTTGCATTTCTGACTCGAGTTCCCAAGTGTACTCTGGTCCTCTTTTGGAATCCCATTTCACTTTGACCAGAACTAATCTCTTGTGTTTGAGATTCTTGATACTTCTATCTTCAATCTGAACGGGTTTCTCTACAAACTTAAGTTTCTCATTTACCTCAATATCCTTAAGAGGTATCACTAGTGATTCGTCTGCTAAGAACTTTTTGAGATTACATACATGAAACACATCATGTATTCCTGCCATTTCCTCTGGCAGTTGTAGCTGATAGGCTACGGGTCCTATTCTTCTAATAATCTCAAAAGGTCCAATATACCTAGGGCTTAGCTTTCCTCATTTAACGAATCTTACTACTCCTTTCCATGGAGAAACTCTTAATAATACCTTATCTGCAACTTGAAATTCTAAGGGTTTTCGTCTGTTATCTGCATAACTATTTTGACGATATCGTGCTGCTTTTAGTCTCTCCTTGACTTGAATTATCTTGTCCGTTGTTTCTTGCACTATCTCTGGTCCAGATAATTGCTTTTCTCCAATTTCTGCCCAACAGACTAGAGTTTGGCACTTTCGTCCATAAAGTGCTTCAAATGGTGCAACATTAATGCTAGTATGATAGCTGTTATTGTAGGAAAATTCTATTAATGGTAAATGATCGTCCCAATTTCCTCCGAAATCAATTACACAAGCTCTAAGCATACCTTCCATTGTTTATATTGTCCTTTCGCTTTGTCCGTCCATTTGTGGATGATAGGCCGTGCTTAGATTTAACTTGGTTCCCATTGCTTTTTGGAAACTTGTCCAAAAATGAGAAGTAAAACGGCTATCTCTCGGATACGATAGATAAAAGAATTCCATGTAATGAAACTATTTCATTTACATATAGCTTGGCTAACTGTTCCATACTGAAAGTTTCCTTCATTGGTAAGAAATGAGCAGATTTGGTCAATCTGTCTACAATCACCCAGATTGTATCATTTCCTTTTCTTGTCTTGGGTAATTTGGTAACAAAGTCCATTGTTATCAATTCCCATTTCCATATTGGCATTTCTAACTGTTGCAATAATCCTGAGGGTTTTTTTATGTTCAGCTTTAAGTTGTGAACAAGTTATACATTTAGCAACATAGTTAGCTATATCCTTTTTCATTCCTATCCACCAGAAATTCTTCTTTAGATCCTGATACATCTTATCACTTCCGGGATGTATCGTATACTTAGACTTATGAGCTTCTTCTAGAATTCTGTGTCGTAGGTTTCCTTGTTTAGGTATCCACATCCTTTTCTTATGAAACTTTCAAATTCCATCTGTTCCTTGTCCTAATTCCTTAATCATTCATTTTAAACATGATGCTGAAGGTTCCTTAAATGCTGTTTCCTGTGCTTTTCTAATTTGCTCATTTAAATCTACTTATAGATTTAATCTGAGAGAGCATACTCGTTTTGGCTTTTCATGATACTTTCGACTTAAAGCATCAGCTACTACATTAGCTTTCCCAGCATGATACTGGATATCACAATCATAATCACTAAGAACTTCCATCCAGCGTCTCTGTCTCATATTTGATTCTGTTGCCCAAAAATATATCTTAAACTCTTATGATCAGTGAAGACAACAAATTTATTTCCATATAAATAGTGTCTCCAAATCTTAAGGGCAAAAACTATGGCTCCTAACTCTAGATCATGGGTTGTATAATTCTCTTCATGTTTCTTAAGTTGTCTAGAGGCATAGGCTATAACCTTCTGACGTTGCATCAACACACATCCATATCCTAACTTAGAAGCGTCACAATAGACTATTAAGTCTTCAGTTCCTTCTGGTAACGCGAGTATGGGTGCGTTGGTTAATCTTTGCTTAAGAATTCTAAAAGCTTCTTCCTGTTTTGGCCCCATTCAAACTTAACTGATTTGCAGGTCAGTTTGGTTAAGGGTATGGCTATTTTAGAGAAATCTCGGATAAACCGTCTATAATATCCAGCCAGTCCTAGAAAACTGCGTACTTCTGTTGGTGATTCAGGGACTTTCCATTTAGTAATCACCTTGATTTTTGTGGGATCCACATGAATTCCTTCATGATTAACAAGATGTCCAAGGAATTGTACTTCTTGTAACCAAAATTCACATTTTTGAGAATTTATCGTAAAGCTTCTCTTTTCTCAATAATGTTAGAAGTGTATGCAGATGCGCTGCATGTTCCTCTTTACTCTTAGAGTAAATTATAATATCATCTATAAATGTTAGTACATTATGTTTGTAGCTTCCGTCTGTATCGAGTCTATGTATTTTGTCCTGTATGTGTCATTGTACAGTTTTGTATGTATTGTATTTTGTATCTAGACGGAACGGGAGACGAAACTTAAGTATGTTATGTGATCCGGTCGGATGGCATAGGTCATCCGGATGGATGACCATCCGACCGGATGACACCACCTCTCCCTAGATTCCCTATAAATAGGAGTGTAGGGGTCTTAGTTTAGAACCTTTTGCCTGATTGTGAAGCGAAGCTCTGTCCAATTGTCATCTGGATCTTTTGTACTTTCATATCAGCTAATGAGATTGGGCATGTTTATCAGTGATATCGTTGTTGATTAATCTCAGACGATGCTGAGGGATTCCGCACCTTGTCATTGATCGATTCTACCACATTCTTCATCTATTAGAACCGTTCCTACGTTGCACCCACAAGTGGTATCAGAGCCACAGGTGGTCGAATCGAAAATAGCTATAGCAATTTCACAGAGATTTTAGCTGTTTTCAGTCAAATCTCACCGGAGATTTTGACGATTTCTTCATCTTCTTCTACATTTCTACCTGTTTTCTTACTTTCACATCTAAAACTCAGAAAAACTCAAAATTGATGGACAATTTACGGACAAATTGGATTAAAATTGATATCAAACTGATCGGAATTTGTAATAGCATAATCCTACAAAGTTTCAATCCAAAATTCGGGCTAAAACACCTTCAAATTGATCAAAAACCATGAACTGTTCTTCGTGTTTGATGACGTCACTCATCCGATCGGATTGCACTAGATATTGTTCTAAGTTCCATTGCTGACGTCATACTCATCCGATCGGATCACCATCCGACCGGATAAGTTTTGTGGTTTAAGAGTTTAAAAGTCAAAGTCACAATCAACGAACGACCATCCAATCGGATTGCCATCTGATCGGATCGCCATTCATCACTTGTGTCATCCGTCACTTGGGAATTTGTTACTTTATTCTCTTAAGTCATCCGATTGAACTGTCATTCTATCGGACGACCATCCGATCCAAGTGCAAAGTTTGAAATTTGACTAAATGTTTGATTTTTCAGGATTTTAAAGATGGGAGATGACTTTTTGAACCCATTCGGTGATATTTTCGCGTATAACACAGGAGATACTTCTACCAACACAGATACCAACACGAACCCAAAGAATGCTTCAAAGGCGATCTCAGACTCGCTTAGCGTTGATAATGCATACGAAACGTACAATAAGCCCCCAAAGTTGATGGCAATTGAGGATTACAACAGATGGGCTAATAGGTTCGATGGATGGTTAAAGGAATTCGCGTACGATAGCTGGAAGTTAATGAAAAATGGTTACAAAGCTTCAAGAGAAGATCATGAGAACTTGATTGACAATGAACAGGAAGATTTCATTGCTGAATAGAAGTGTATTGCCCTACCTCATCAGTCAGTCAGAGATGACATCATATCTCTGATTGACTATGATAACTCAAAAGATTTTTGGGGCAAACTGGAAAAGAAATGTATCGGGGGTGAGGAAATTGTGAAAAATAAGAAAAGATTGTTAAAAAAAGAATTTGTCTTATTCACATGTATGAAAAATGAGAGTGTACGAAAAATGATCGAAAGGTTTTGTCATCTGAAGACAGAATTAATCAGATATGGAATCAAGATAGACGAAGATGAGATGATTGACAAAATGTTTGAAGCTTTGCCAGATGAGCAAGACTGGCAATATTTCGGTCTGGTGCTCAAAAACACCAAACCAATGGCAGATATGACGATTGATTGGTTGATCGAGAGACTCGAAGGTCACGAATTGGAGATAAAGAAGATGAACAAAGTGAACAGCACGCCATATCAACAGAACGTTGATCTATACTATTGGGGTAGTTTGATTCCAAAGGCTACTTCACCAAGAACTGCCTTTACTGCTGAAAGTTCAAACGCTGTGACTCAAGAAAAGAACAGCAGCAGTTCTTCACCAAGCAGCAGTTACCATGGAACTAGTTCTTCTTCATCCACTACAAACAATCAGCAGCCACAAAATGCTCCTAAGAATGTTTTTCAGTGCAACATTGCTGTTAATCTGAACAACGCTCAGATTTTTAACGAAGAAACAACAAATCAGCAGATGGTATTCCTTGCATCTATTCTAGAGTCGTACGAAAGCCTGGTAGCTGGAAAGATCGGAAACACCAATCTTACAAAAGAGGATTATGACCAGATAGATCCAGAGGAGATGGAGTTGATTGATATTCATTGGTGCATGGCGAGTGTGATCCGCAGAGCACAACGGTTCATGGAAATCACAGGGAGAAATTCTATTGGAGGTCCTTCGACGAAACTCGGTTTCGACAAATCCAAGGTGACCTGCTTCAAGTGTAAGAAGAAGGGGCACTTCAAGCGTGAATGTAGAAACTCTGTAGCAAATGAAACAACAAATCCTTTTCACGATGATTATTACAAGAAAGCTGTTTATCATCGAAACCGTGAAGAGCCACTGAGGATGAAACAAATTGAGGAGACTCTAAAAGAAAAATCGAGAGCATTGGCAGTAATTCAGGATGATGAAGGTTTTGATTGGAGTGAATTTTTTCCGGATGAAGACGTAGTTGGTTTTGCATTTATGGCAACTACAACAGAGTCTACATACAATCGAGAACGATCTATGGCACAAAGAACGAAGAAAAAGATCTACGAAGCTTGGAAAGAAGCAAATAAGGCAAGAATATGGGATCCGAATCGTGAATGTTATTTAGATCCATAAGGGAACATTTGCGTTGATCCATCAACAATTGATGTCGAAACTCTCATGAAATTGATCCCGCCAGCTGAAGAACAGATCAAAATCGATGATGCAAAAAGAGCCGAGAAAGAAAGAATCAAAGAAGAGAGCCGTCAAAAATATCTGAGGTCCCTGGAACCAAAGAAAGACGAAGGGATCATTGACACTACTAAGGAGATGACAACCGAGAATCTGAAGAAGATGGTTGACCAAGTTCTTATGGCAAAAGCACTCGAGGTAGATTCTAAGTCTGCTTCTAGTTCTGAGTCATCAGGAAAGGTCAGTAGTAGTGGTTCGGAAAACGAGTCAGGTAAGGCTGATAGTGTTAAATCAGAAAGTGTTTGCAATGGTTGCACGAAAGAGTGCAATGTCTGCAACACACACGCGTATCTCGCAAACACAAGAATCCAGGAGCTGATTGAAAAAAATGATTTTAATCGATAAAGAAGTTCTAAATCATGATAAACTAGTTAAGGCTTCAAGTGAAAGAATAAAAGAATTAACAGAAAAGATTGAAAAAGATAAAAGTGACGTTGAACGTTTTGAAAAGGAAAATGAGAAATTAATTCTTGAAAACAGAAAAATTTCCGAAAATTTTGACAAGTTAAAAAGATCGGTAAAAGATTCTGATGAACGAAATGGCAAAACTCACAAAGAAAATACTCATTTATCAGGAGTTCTCCTGGCAAAAGAAAAACAAATCAATCAGCAACTGGATGAGATTGCAAGTCTCAAGCTTCAATTTCAAGAACCTAAGATTGAGAATGAGAGAATAAATTTGAAATTGAACAGCTATAACTCTGCTAGCTTTGTTCTTCAACATATAGTTCGCAAACCAATTGGGAAGAACAAAGCTGGTGAGAATGTTTACTCGGATGGAACAGGGTGGGTTATCATCAAGTTCCACCACCTGTGCTCAACAATTTTACAAAGAAATAATCCGGGTTGGCTAATGAATCTGAAACAAGTGAGAAAACAAATGCTGAAAAATTGCCAGAAACAATTGATGTCACATTCACTTCACATTCTGATGAGGACAGTGTTCAATCTGAAGTTGTGAAAAATGTTGTTGAGAATGTGTTAAAATCAGACAGTGATTCCACTGAAGATGATGAATGTTTTCTAAACAACTACATTCCGAAACCAAAATCCAAGAATGTGACAGCCGTCAAATTTGCATGCATTCGTACAATTAATTAATATAGATTTATGCTTAATGACTGTGCTTAATTACAACTGATGACTTAAACTATTTTCTGATTTCTGTATCATATATACATGGGCATCACATTTCTTACTGTCACACATTTATCACATACAAACTTTAGTGACATAAACGATGCACAAAGCACGGTTAGCACAGTGAGCGGATAACTCAGAAAATGCTGACGATGTTCAGTACATAGACAGACAGTGTTTTAAGACCCAGTATGGGCCAGAGACAAGGTACTACACTAGTATGGAGTGTAGGGAAGTAAGGACCATAAAACTGCATCACTAGGTGCTAGTTTAAGTGCCGGAAAGTGCCTAAAACCCACTAAAAGTGCAGAATTCTGCCTATTTCAGCAAAATTCAGCACTTTAACATACTGGTATTATGCAGAAAATTGACTAAATGGTCCTGTATGCTTTCCTAAGTGTCGGGAATTAAAAGTGTCACAAAAGGGTACTTAATGAACACTAAACGGAATAACTTGACACTTTAACGAACCGGTATCTAACCGAACAACCGGACATTACCCGGAACACCAAAATATTGCTAGAAGCATTATTTTATTATTTTTGAACTAGTTATGGTCCTCGAACACCCTAACATACTACATAATGCATGATACACATAAAACACTAGACTTTATACTTATCTTCTAATTAATTAACCTACTTACCATCTCAAGTTACAATTTACCCCCCCCCCCCCTTTCTTGTCTACGGCCCAAGGAGGTGGCCCCACTCCAAGATTTCAAAATCTCTACTAAATCCCATCTTGATATTACTTTGATTTTATTAGATATTCCTTGGATATTCCTAGATTTATTTAGATTTCCTTGGATATTATAAAGATCATATCTCACAACTTCACAACATTCACCACTCCATCTCTCACTTACTCTCTCCCTCTCGGCTCTACATGGTGCCGCCACCACCACCACCACCTTGCAACCACCATCCATCCATTTTCAAGCTCATTCCAAGTACTAGAAGGTGTTACATGGAGCTTGGTGCTTGAAGAACTTGAAGAACCTTCATCCATTGCTTTCACCCACCATTCTCATCATCTTTTTCTCTAGTGATCTTCCCTAGCCTTTGAGCTAGTGGTAAGCTTCTTGTTACTAGTTTTTATTTCTTATTTTGTTGGTTAAAAAGATGTATATTGTTGTGAATCACAAGAACACAAAAAGAACATAAACAAGAATCATAAACATAAGCTTACATATGATGATTTATGGATGAAATGAGGTTGTTAAATACATGCATGACACTTGATTGTTATTTGCTTGAAATTATGATGTTGATCATCATAAGGAGCTTGCTAGATTGTGATTAAACACATGATTTAGCAAGTTAGAGGATGATTATGTGTTAACCCAAGAAGATCATCCTCACTTATGAACATGAACTTGAAAATAAAATTATTTCTTGAAAAATAATAAATAAAGTGAGCTAGTAATTTTGTGAATCTAAGATTTATGAATAATTTTCCAAGAAAATCAAGTTCAAAATATGATTTTTAGTAGAACTTGATTCTTACATAAATGTACATTGTTTTTGGTGATAAAATAAGTGTAAGAACACTTTATTTGCAAGAAGAGTTCAAAAGAATAATTTTTGTAGAATATGTTTACAAGTTGTAAACATCTAAAATTTTCAAGAAGGAAGTTTATTAAGAAATAAACACACTTTAAGGGGTAACTAAGTCTACTAAACACCCTACCAAATTACTACGGGTTTTAATAAAAGTTCAAGTTCATGATGTTATATAAATTTTATAGTTTTTACACTTGAGAAGTGTAAGTTGTTTAAGGATTAATTATTGATTGTTGTGTTTATTTTGAAAAGAAAATGATATGCTTTAATAGCATGGACACCTCCATTTTTAGGGGAAACTATGGCAAAATTTTCTAAAAATACAAACACTTAGAAAAATATTTGCTAAACAAGTATTTACAAGTGAGTTTTAACTATGGTTTTAATACAAACGTTGCCATAGATTTTGTTACAAATATACAAATATTGGAGGTTGGTTTTTGTAAATAAAAATAACTAAATATGTATTTGGAGAATATATTTTTAGAAGACACATTGTGTGTGATTATTTGAGAAATAGTTATATTATTTTAGGATAAAATAATATAACCTAACAAAGTACCATGGAATTTACTATCCGAAATATTACCAAAAATCACAAAGAATAAATATATAAGTTACACACATAATATTGTGGAACCGAACGATATAACGTAACTTACAAAATATTCCGGAAAATACACTCATTTTGGTAAATACTACTTTGGATATGAAAGAAGGAAAGTATGATTTTTACCAAGTTATATCATATTTTTGGACAGGGGAAAATGTATTATCTTTGGGAAAGTAAAAATATTTGGGTGTAGCGAGCCCCACTCCTGAGTCCGCTGAGTGGACCATGTGGTGACTATGTCTTCAGCCCGAAGCCCGGTGTGAAATCTACTAGGTTTGAGTCTTCCTGCATCACTTCACACATACCATTGGCTTTGCAACCCAGTGGTGATCTCTTTTTCCTTATTGCTACATAACAGGGACTTACATACCTACTTACGACGTTTTCAAAGGTTTATACATACACACAAACGAACACATGAACTCGCTCAACTTTTGTTGATGTTTTCAAACTACATGTATTTCAGGGAACTTATAAGTGGATCTGGCGGGCGTTGGAAGTTTTTATGCTGCGTTAAGAATAAAGATGTCATCCATGGTCTTTGAGTTTGGTTAGTGTGTCTTATTCCTGGACGAGACACGTCATTCCTTGGTGTTATTCAATATCTTTTGATGAGTCCTTAATGAACTCATCAACAATTCGCAGAATCCAGGCAAATCTTGATAGTACAGATATGCTTCTGCACACGGGGGCGTGCCCAGCGGACATGGGGGCGTGGTCAACTAATGCAGACAAAGTGCAATTAATGAAGACAGAGAAGAGGATGGACACGGGGCCGTGCCCGAGCTTCTGTTCAGCCTATAAATAGGAGTGCTTGGCTCAAGCTCAAACCATCCCTTGGCACACCACCTCTCTCACACTTCACCCACCACCCACCACCACCATAACACCATCATCCATTGTCCATCATAGAGTGTGTGAGTCGTCTCGGGATCCAAGATTGATCGTAAGAGTTCTTGACAATCAAGGCCATGTTTGCCTAAGTCTCTTACATCACTTGGTGAAGACAAAGTGTCTAGTGTAATACTTTTTATTTTTAATCTTTTCGCACTTTTTACTTGGTTATGTATTAATGACTTTAATAACTAGTTTCTTATGTTGAAGGTGATTTTTCCTTATCGTTTGTCCGTGGTGTCTTGGCATTATTTTACTGTCTATATAAAATAAAAGATTTTCACCATTCATATCTCCACGGTCTATATGGAGGTATGTTGGCTACCTGGTCGGGGGTTAAGGGAACGGTTTGGTAAAAGTCTTGCCTTGTTCAGTGTATAGATCCTGCAAGGACCTGGGTCAAATTTAGTAGGACCTCCTTCAATACTTAACGGTATTGGATGGCGGGGGTCCAAACTCTTTGATCCCCTCATATGTAAGCTACTATTAATACTTTAACCCGGCTACTTAGGACTGTATCCATGCTGACTCAGACTACTTAGCCGAGGGTAACGTCACCTTCAAAAGAGGGGCCTACCACAATATGCATTAATAACTTAATTAATTATCTTTCAATAATCCGACCCTTTAGGATTGTATCCTTGCTGACTTAAACAACTGGGTTGAGGGTAACGTCCCCTTCAAAAGAGGGGTCTACTACAATAACTAAGATAATCTCTTAAAAAGTGCAAAAGTGCGGAAATAATCAAGGGTTACACTATACACGAGTCGGAGCCAAGTGATTCATCTTGTCTATCTGTTTTTATTTTATTTTTATTTTCAGCATTTTAGTTAGTTTTTATTTTTCTACTTTAAAACCTTTTTCTAACATTTTGATTTGATTAGACGTTGAGGATAAACCGGTACTAAAAGCTCTTGTGTCCTTGGACGACCTCGGTATCTTACCAACACTATACTACGCTCACGATGGGTGCACTTGCCCATATGTGTGTTTAGTGTTAGTAAATATCGTGTTTTATAAATTTAAAACTTGGCTAAAGAAAGTGTAAAAGGGCTTAAAATATAGTTAAACTTATGTACACACTTCACACGCATCAAGTTTTTGGCGCCGCTGCCGGGGACACAAGAATTTTAAGAAAGTTAGGAATCAACGGCCTAATCGTTTTTTCTTATTTTTCTATTTTTTTAGGATTTTTCTTACTTTTTCAGTTTCTGCAGAGCTCAGCACGGGCCGTGCCTGGTCGGACACGGGCCGTGCCCAGCATCGTTACTGGCAGTTTTTATTTTCCGAGTTACAGAGAGCTGAGCACGGGGCCGTGTTGGTGCAACACGAGGCCGTTTCCAACTCCCCGGTAACAGGGATCCGGAAAATAATCACTGTATCTCCGACCACGGGCCGTGTTCACTGGACACGGGGCCGTGGTGAACCTTCTGACCAACGTTCTTTTCTGTTTTTATTGCAGGACTTGGAACCCAGGCGCCACATTTGAACTTCCTACGTAGTGCATGAGCTCCAGTTCTAGTAGAGACATAAAGGAACCTCTAGAAGAACCCGAACGCTTTATCAGAAAAAGACTTAAAGCTAAAAACCAAGAGAAAGTTTCGGGGGACCCACCTCCAATGGCGGACCAACGTACCCTCATGGATTACCTACAGCCTACTGTAGGTAATCTCGGCGCCTCTATCAATGCACCGAATGTCGAAGCCAATAACTTTGAACTTCGACCGCATTTGATACAAATGCTTCAAAACTCCGCAACCTTTCATGGGATTGCGGACGAGGATCCCCATCTACATATTACTAATTTTTTAGAAATATGTGATACCTTTCGGATCAATGGAGCATCAAATGACGCCATCCGCCTTCGAATGTTTCCATTTTCACTAAAAGACCGAGCTAAGGCTTGGCTTAACACCCTCCCAGTTGGCTCGGTAAACACTTGGGATGAACTAGCCCAAAATTTTCTATATAAGTATTTCCTTCCTGCTAAAACGGCTAAATTAATGACTGAAATTAATACATATTCACAAGACGATGGGGAATCCTTATATGAAACTTGGGAAAGGTTCAAGGAGCTACTAAGAAAGTGTCCTCATCACGGTCTTGCGGTATGGCAACAAGTATCCACTTTCTACAATGGGTTGTTGCCACACACAAGACAAACACTTGATTCTAGCTCCGGGGGACTTTTAGGTAATCGTCGCCCAAATGAAATATATAATCAAATTGAGGAAATTGCTCAAACCAATTTTCAATGGCACACTCCCCGAGGCAATAAATCTATTGCCCCGGGCGCCCATAAGGTTGATGAAAGCACTTCTTTACAAGCCCAAATCGAGGCCCTTTCTTCAAAAATTAAAAAGTTGGAAATGGCAAAAACGGCCTCGGTTATGGCTTGTGAAGGATGTGGTGGGCCACATGAAATTGGAGTTGTATGAAAGAATTAGATGATCAAACGGAAACGGTAAACTACATTGATAATAGACCTAGGCCGTCGGGTCCTCCAACGGGTACCTACAACCAAGGATGGCGTAACCACCCTAACCTTGGTTGGAGAGATCCCGGCAATAGTAGTAACCAACAAAACCAACGAACTAACTTTCAACAACCACAAAACTTTTCTCAACAACAAGGTGGACGAGAAAGGCTTGAAGATACTGTGTCTCGCCTCATCTCCGACACCGAAAAGAAAAACTCGGATCGATTTCAGTAATTGGAATCGAATTTTAGAAATCAACAAGCTAGCATTCAAAATATTGAAAAACAATTAAATCAAGTAGCTCAAAATTTCTCTGAGAGACCACAAGGCGCGTTACCAAGCAATACCGAAACCAACCCAAAAGCGCAAGTACATCTCATCACATTGAGAAACCGAACCGTGGGTCCCGAGGAGGCTCCATTACCGCCAGCTGAAAGAAGCCAATCCCGCCAAACCATGACTCCACCCGCGCCCCAACCAGAAAAGGCTTCTCCACCAAATCAAGAGCCCACCAAGACTCCTCCGGTTCCATACCCCGGTCGGTTAATTCGTCAAAAGACCGATGAGCAATTCGCAAAGTTCGAAAATTTACTAAAACAATTGCATGTGAATATTCCATTTATCGAAGTCCTAACTCAAATGCCTAAATATTCAAAATTTATGAGAGACTTACTCACTCATAAAAGGAAAATTGAATCATTGCAATTAGTTAACTTAGGCGAAGAATGCTCCGCCTTACTACTCAACAAACTCCAGCAAAAGAAGCTTGACCCCGGAAGCTTCACAATTCCTTGCTCGATTGGGGAATCCCCCATTCATAATGCACTAGCCGATCTCGGGGCAAGCATCAACCTCATGCCCTCATCGATGTTCAATCGACTCGGCTTAGGAAAAACAAGTCCCACAAAAATAAGCATACAACTCGCCGATAGATCCGTCAAATATCCACAAGGTGTCGCTGAAAATCTATTGGTCAAGGTCGGCGAATTTGTCTTTCTGGCCGACTTTGTTATACTAGATATGGAGGAAGATACCGAAGTACCACTCATCCTAGGGAGGCCATTCCTAGCTACAGCCCAAGCAGATATGAATGATGGAACACTAACATTAAGGGTTGGGGACGAGGAAGTTAAATTTGGAGTCAGAAAAAGAGTAGAAAAAGAAGACCCGGTCAACTCATGAAGGTCATTGACTCAAGTTTGGATGATGCTCTCCGACGGTGTAGCATGGGATGCATAACATCCCACTTGGGTAACATATGACCAGGCTTTGGGTCTAGCCAAGGACCCTTATAAACGTGGCGCACCACGGAGGCATTCCGCGGAACTATCCTTAGTTTAGCTTAGATTAATTTTTACGTTTTCTAGTTTGGTTTTAATTTGTAGGAATAAAACACACTCGGGATGGCAAAGGATAGCAAGGGAAACTTGAACCAGCACCCCATGCAGGAAAACAGGGCCATCCGATAAATTCTCTTCGTTACAGTAAGTTCAGCACTGGCTGTGTCCGCCCAACACGGCCTCGTGCTGCACAGTCTGCAGAAAATGCCCAGTTCAGGTAAACTGGACACGGCCGTGTTCACCCAACACGCCCCCGTGCCCAGGCTTCTATTTCTCTTTTTCAATTTTGTTACTGGCACCTGAACACGGGGCCGTGCCCGGACAACACGGGGCCGTGTCCAGACGCCCAGTAACACAAATTTTTGCTTTTTCACACCCTTTTACACATTCAATCAACCTAAACACTTATTTTTGGGACACATTGAGGACAATGTGTAATTTAAGTGTGGGGGGGATGCTAAAACCTTGAATCTTGCAAGTCCTAATAACAAACCTTACACAAAACTCTATTGGAACCGCTAATCACCCCAATTTTTTTCAAAAAATTTCATTTTTTTTACTTGTCTAGGTTTAACTTGGGAATTTCAAATTCTAAAAAGGTTATATTTTTACAAATTTACAACCGATAGCGTCGTGATAAAAAGAACCAACATAAGGAAATTATGAAAAGGCATGATAAGCTTAGTTAAAATTTGATTATATATACTTGATCACATAAAAACCCATTCCCACAAAAGTGAGTTTTGAGCCTTTATTGAGCATACAAATATATATCTTTAAACTAAATGCTCATTTTTCGTTTCTTGTGTGAATAGCCGCTTGGTTCTTACGACTCTAGAACTTGCCACGACGATACATTCCCAGTCCTTTCCAACTTAAACCCGAGTAAGTAAATGATGGAGGCATTAGGACTAACCCTTTTTATTTCTACACCATTATTTTTTTTTTTACCACCTACCCAAAATCCTCCTTGTTAGCCAGCCCATTTGAGCCTAAACCTTTTCATTTCATAACCCAAACCAAACACCCTTTCACCCACCAAACCCCTTTTTATTTTTAACCTTTTATTTTAGTAACAAGCTCGGTTTTTCGTATGACTTAAAAAAAATGTTGATGATGAAGCAAAAGAGAAATAAACAAACAAGTTTATCAAAAATAACTTTGTTTGAATAAAAGCTTCATCAAAATAAAAGTTGCAAAAAAATTAAAAAAAATAAAATAAAAAGTTTTACGAAAACCGACGCTTGTTACGCTTTTCGCCCTTTCACTAACCACTAACCCAACCACCTACCTTTAACCCAAGCCTAACCCTTCACCCCAAAAGTCCTCTTGATATTTACAAAGTTATATAGTTAAAAAGGAGGAGGATTGATTGCTTGGCAAGCTTATGGTAGGAGTAAGTTCCTTGCCGCTCTCGAGTGATTCACAAAAATACATTTTTCGGCCGAGTGTTGAGTGATCCCCGTGAGGTATGTGAACTTGTATATAAATGGAATTTTAAAGAGGCATGTTATGCACTAATAAGTAATTTATCTTATGAAAAGTTTTAAATAAATCATGACGAATAGGATTGTAAATAAATAAAAAATTAAAACTTAATAAAGAGTCTTGGAAATCCCGACACTCTATGACAAGTCCAAAAACCTTCTCTTCTACCCATTCCATTTGGGAGTGTAAAGTCACATTATAAAGAGTTTTGCTTGAGGACAAGCAAAGATTCAAGTGTGGGGGTATTTGATGTGTGCAAAATGCAACATATAAATTATATCAATTGTGGCATAAAACTAACCCTTTTTTAGTACTAATGTTGGAAAAAGTGTGCTTTTGTCTTCCTTTTGTATTTTCAGGATTAAATGAGCTCAAATTAACAAAAGAAGCAAAAAGACAGCTAAATCTAACATAAATACAAGAAAAGGAGCAAACGTGACATGCTCGACCCCATGACAGCATCTTCCCAAGCAAAACAAGAAAACAGAAGGCTGAACACGCCCCGTGCTCAGTGAACACGGGGGCGTGCCCAAGTGCCAGCATAAAAGACAAAGCTATAGAAGCTTCTATCGCCCACCACGGGGCCGTGCTCAGCGAACACGGGGCCATGGTCAACTATAAGATTCGCAGAATCCAGGCAAATCTTGATAGTACAGATATGCTTCTGCACACGAGGGCGTTGTCAACTAATGCAGACAAAGTGCAATTAATGAAGACAGATAAGAGGATGGACACGGGGCCGTGCCCGAGCTTCTGCTCAGCCTATAAATAGGAGTGCTTGGCTCAAGCTCAAACCATCCCTTGGCACACCACCTCTCTCACACTTCACCCACCACCCACCACCACCATAACACCATCATCCACTACCATCATCCATTGTCCATCATAGAGTGTGTGAGTCGTCTCGGGATCTAAGATTGATCGTAAGAGTTCTTGACAATCAAGGCCATGTTTGCCTAAGTCTCTTACATCACTTGGTGAAGACAAAGTGTCTAGTGTAATACTTTTTATTTTTAATCTTTTCGCACTTTTTACTTGGTTATGTATTAATGACTTTAATAACTAGTTTCTTATGTTGAAGGTGATTTTTCCTTATCGTTTGTCCGTGGTGTCTTGGCATTATTTTCCTGTCTATATAAAATAAAAGATTTTCACCATTCATATCTCCACGGTCTATATGGAGGTATGTTGGCTACCAGGTCGGGGGTTAAGGGAACGGTTTGGTAAAAGTCTTGCCTTGTTCAGTGTATAGATCCTGCAAGGACCTGGGTCAAATTTAGTAGGACCTCCTTCAATACTTAACGGTATTGGATGGCGGGGGTCCAAACTCTTTGATCCCCTCATATGTAAGCTACTATTAATACTTTAACCCGGCTACTTAGGACTGTATCCATGCTGACTCAGACTACTTAGCCGAGGGTAACGTCACCTTCAAAAGAGGGGCCTACCACAATATGCATTAATAACTTAATTAATTATCTTTCAATAATCCGACCCTTTAGGATTGTATCCTTGCTGACTCAAACTACTGGGTTGAGGGTAACGTCACCTTCAAAAGAGGGGCCTACTACAATAACTAAGATAATCTCTTAAAAAGTACAAAAGTGCGGAAATAATTAAAGGTTACACTATACACGAGTCGGAGCCAAGTGATTCATCTTGTCTATCTGTTTTTATTTTATTTTTATTTTCAGCATTTTAGTTAGTTTTTATTTTTCTACTTTAAAACCTTTTTCTAACTTTTTGATTTGATTAGACGTTGAGGATAAACCGGTACTAAAAGCTCTTGTGTCCTTGGACGACCTCGGTATCTTACCAACACTATACTACGCTCACGATGGGTGCACTTGCCCATATGTGTGTTTAGTATTAGTAAATATCGTGTTTTATAAATTTAAAACTTGGCTAAAGAAAGTGTAAAAGGGCTTAAAATATACTTAAACTTATATAAACACTTCACACGCATCACAATGATATTAAGAAAGTCACACCATAATCACGCTACCGCAAAAGTCAGGGTGTGACAGCTTGGTATCAGAGCCTCGATCGTAGCGAACTAGGATTCCTTCTCGAGTCTAGACTACGATCATTAGGGCTCTCACAAAAACGTTTTTACGAACATGTTTTCATTGTATACACAAAACGTCCAGATCCAGGGAACAAACATTTTTTACAAACAACAGGCACAATAACACATTTCAAAGGGCTATGTTTATAATTGAGTCTTAGAGACTGAGGGAATTGAGTCTTAGAGACTGAGGGAGTTCAGTCTTAGACACTGAGGGAGTTCAGTCTTAGACACTGAGGGAGTTCAGTCTTAGAGACTGAGGGAATTGAGTCTTAGAGACCAGGGAGGATCAGTCTTAGAGACTGAGGGAGTTCAGTCTTAGAGACTGAGGGAGTTCAGTCTTAGAGACTGAGGGAATTGAGTCTTAGAGACCAGGGAGTACCAGTCTTAGAGACTGAGGGAGGTTCAGTCTTAGAGACTGAGGGAATTGAGTCTTAGAGACTAAGGGAGGTTCAGTCTTAAAAGCTGGGGAGGTTCAGTCTTAGAGACTGGGGAGGTTCATTCTTGGAGGCTGGGGAGGTTCAGTCTTAGAGTCTGGGGAGGTTCAGTCTTAGAGGCTGGGAAGGTTCAAACTGGGGAAGTTTAGTCTTAGAGACTGGGTATTTTAGTCTGAGAGACTGGGTGTTTACCTTGTTTGCATACATTAATTGTTAGTGATTACTATGGATATACCTGCTATGACTATTATGTCCCGACACACATGTCACCTTGATTAGAAAGCGAGTTGTCAGACATTGATAACCCTACGGCCACCGCCACAGATAATGGGATTACATCTGTGCCGGAAATATTTTCGTCAGACACTGAGAGTGATCCTGATATGCTGACCAAGGATGAGGACGACTTTCAACAGTCCGCACTACTAGATTTTGGCGATAATTTACCCTTGCTGATGGCTTCTCTGACAAGAATCCTCCTGTCACTCTTGTTTCGGTCCATGAGCACTTCATCACTGGTCATCTCGATGGTGAACACACCATGGCTCCGATCCTCGACAATGCGCCTCCTGTGGACGTTCCTTCCGAAGGTTGGCTACTCAACAAATAATTGATGATGAAGTTGATAAATTATTGATGGTCCTTCTGATAACACCCATGATAATGGAAAGTTAGATGAAAACGCTGCTACTAATTTCACTTCTTGAGACCCCTGTTAACAAGCTACCCTCCGATTCTAGCATGCACTCGATTTCAGACTCTTTTGAGCCTGTGACATCTGCAGCCTTACAGACGGCCGGATTATAGCTTTCTACTACTGATGCGGACGACGACACCATTATGACTGCTGCACTATCACCTGCTCGAGGCACCACACCGTTATACGACCCAGAGCCTGCTCCTGAGCTAGCTTATGCACCTTTTAGGGTCAGCCTGATGATACGCCTAATGATCTTGAGCCGATTCCTGATCCTAACCATGTTCCTTTTGGTTTACCTAACAACGCACCCCTTATACCTGACCCAATACCTGCACCTGATGATCTTCTCTTTTGTTGAGACATTTGTTTTTGCACCCACAACCGCTGATGTTGCTCCTCTTCGCCTATGGAGACCGACGTCCATTGCACTGGCATACCTATCGCTTTCTTTTAGGACCTACCCGCACCCTAGAAAGGTATTCCAGGTCGGCACCCGCGTAACGAATCCTATTGCTATTGCAGCATTTTCTACAACCCCACAGGCTGCACCGTTTGCTACATTCACCTCTACATCGCTGGACGAGCCATTTCGATGGTTCCTATACTACACTATGCTGATTCTAGACCCTTACCATCCCTCACATTATGGAGGTTATACACAGAATGAGTTGCTCCTGTCACATCGACTACAATTTGAGGATACAAGTCACAGAATGATGGAGCTTGAGCTGACACCACGTCCTCCACCCTGTCTGTTACCAGTATACTTTGATCCTCCACATTCGCCGAAGGTTCCTTTTGCACGCTCGCCTGGTGCTATTACACCTTTCCCAGGTTTTTGAGGCTCGGTTCTTTACTGTCAAGCAGCAGATCAGTTAACTACTTCGATGAATATACAAGCTCGAGGAGGAGCTCACGCATGTTAGCAGTTTACCTTTCTTTCCTCCTCCACCTCAGTCACCAGTATAGTTGGTTTCTGGATTATGCAGATTACGTTACATTTGGGTAAAGACACTAATGATAATCCGAGATTGTGGAGACTTTTGAATACCACATATGACAACGTAATTTTGATACACTGATATACTTGTTGGACAAGGGTAGGGTGACCCTGTGTCCCTCTGGATGTGATACATTTTGTAAGACAATGCAATTGTGGTCGGAGAATAATGAGAGCCCAATCATCATTAAACAAGCGACAATACTTTGTGACCAATAACCAATGAAAGCTCAGTCGCTATGTCTTCGTTAAGCACGTTGTTGATCTATATGTGTGTGCTATAATTATAACGCTACGTGCTTGCTTGCTATGCTCTCATTAAACATAATTTCCAAATTACTTGGTTATGATATGATTATGTTACTGCTGAATTGGTTGATATGATAATGTGTGTGTACCTATGACCCCTAAAACAACTATATGCACTCACTGAACAAATAAGACCTGACTTAACCAATCTTCTTCTTAGAAAATGTCGACACAAGGGAACGTCGATACCAACAACCCTCCGCTAACAACAGCGGCAGAACTACGAGAGCGCATCTCACAAGCCATTGCACAACTCGAGGCCCTTCGCTCTGAACACAGCGAAGGATGCACCTACAAGCAGTTCTTGGACCACAAACCTCGAGAATTTGACGGCACTGGGGGTGCCTTAGCCTTCGTACGCTGGGTTGAGAAGACGGATTCTGTTTTACGACTGAGCAAATGTGACCCAGAACATCAGGTCACGTACATAGCTGGACTATTTGTAGATGGGGCTCTGTCATGGTGGAACCTTCATGTTCAGACTATGGGCGAGACCGCTACATATGCTTTAACGTGGGACAAACTGAAAGAACTGATGCGTAAGAGATATTGGTCGAGGGCAGAAGTCCAGAAGTTGGAGACTGAACTGTGGAACTTGAAAATGGAAGGACCAAAGATAGCTGAGTATGTGCAGAGATTTAATAATTTATCACAAGTAGCTACGCTCCTGGTGGGACCAGAGTTTAAGAGAGTTGAACGTTTCATAGGGGGATTGGCACCTCAGATTCTAAGTCTGGTAACCACATCTAAACCTTCAACGATCACCGAGGCTATCGACATAAGCGTGGCGCTCACTGAAGAAGCGGTTAGACTAGGAAAATTTTCCATTATGGAAGAGAAAGAGGAGACTCCTGTAGAGTCATCTGGAGATAACAAGAGAAAGCTCGCAAATTTCAAAAAGATTACTCGAGCGAGTAACAAGAAGAAGGCCAAAAAGGAAAAAGACTACATGGGTATCCTACCTAAGTGCGACAATTGTCTACGTTACCATGTCGGGTGATGTAAGTATGGAAAATGTGATAACTGTGGCAAGAGGGGACATCCTAAGGAAACTTGTAGGCAAGATAATGAACGTAGAAATGGAGGCCAAGATGGTAGCGAGAATCACGGAGGAAACAACGACAACGACAACTATCAAGGAACGATGAGTGACAAACAAAAACGTGCTCAAGGTTGTCTTAACTGTGGGAGCAAAAAGCATTTCAGAAAATACTACCTTAATAAGAAGAACCAGGCACAAGGATGAAAGCTCAACACCGGAGCTAGGGAGACACGCCAGGGATTCTAGCGTGGGTATCGGTACGTCCCATATTAGTCAACATTTTACATCTGTGCTGCTAGTTACTGTTTCAGTTTGAACTTCGCATCTCTAGAGTTTGAGTGTATACTCGGTTTAGTAGCAAGTAAGTTAGATAACCCGCACTCGATAGAACTAGCTAATGGGAAGCTAGTGGAAGTCAATGAAGTACTTGGAATCGGCAAGATAGAACACAGAGAGCGTGAATTTACGCTTGATCTACTGCCAGTTGAGTTGGAAAACTTTGACGAGGTAACCTGGATGGATTGGTTGTCGAGAGATCGAACGGAGATTGATATCCGCATTCCGATGGCAAACGAAGAAACGATCATAACTCATGAAGCAGGATACGCCTCTAGAAATTACTAATTGCTTGAAGGCACAAAAATTGTTGCGTAAAGGATGTATTGTTTTCTTGGCTCATGTCGGGGACAAGGGAGCCGAAGAACCAAAACTCGAAGATATTCCTGTGATAAGGAAATATCCTGAAATCTTCCCCGAGGACTTGCCGGAATTATCTCCTCAATGACAAGTCGAATTTTGCATCGATTGGATTCCAGGCGTCGCGCCTGCAGTCAATGCACCTTAGCGACTTACACCTTCGGAGATGCAAGGATTGTCAGTGTAACCTCAGAAGTTGATAGAGAAGGAAGATAACAGACCAAGATCCCCTTTTTGGGTAACCCCAGTTCTGCTCGTCAATAAGAAGGACGATATCTTTCGTACAAACATCAAACCACCAGGAGCCGAACGAGCTAACCCACGAGAGTCGGTGACTCTTGCTAAGGATTAACGAATTACTTATTTAACTAACTGTGAGGATCCATTTACTATTTCACGACTGATCGATGATCGAGTGTCATTAGCTGTGAATTCAGGAATAAAGTATACCGGGGAAATTGTGGGACAATAATTTGTTTTTAAACATACACAAAAATGGTGTTTCCTATACAATGCACAAAACAGATTTACACAGAATACGAAAGCTTGAGGATCTAGAAAACATATGCTTAGGACCTTTGGGAACCCAGGTCCAAACTCGTAAGGGTTGTTACTTAGGAACCATATCTGTTAACTCAATCAAACACCATTAACCTGACATATATGCCATTTCAGTTAACAAAACATAAGGTACTTAAATTTCTTTTGTTGAAATCTTCACTTTTTGCTTCTAGCGAGTAGATGTCTGCATCTCTACTCATCTTAATGGTAGTTGCATCGTGTTAATCTTCTTTGCTGATAGCGAACACACATTTGCTTCGATACTTGGTCATTTCTTCATACTCATTGTTTCATTGCTTGAAAACTCATATGTTACGCATGCACCATTTGCTATGCATGCGGTTTCATTTCAAACGCTTCATTGGAGTTCAAATATTATGTTGCTAAATCCAATTACTGGTTTGTGATTCGAATGACCTACATTATTGTAATTGTTGGCTCTTTTGTTATCAAGTCAGCACACTTTCTTGAAACTTCTTTTCTTTCAAGTTACATTCATGGTTTATTTTTAACCATGCTGAGATTCCCCTTGTGGTACACACATTTATTGTCGGGCTACGCTGAAACCAGGATCAATTACTTGAACTTATCCATTTCGCATGTTCGTTTTGAGACGCTGTATGATGTATTGAGAGCATCATAATCAAATATTTTTGTAAAGATTCTTTCATTACGAGTCGTAGTAGATTCGGTTGGTCTACGACTCCACTAAATCGTTTGAGTGGGTTCGATACCTTACGGTGATACTTTCACGAAATTGAAGCTTGCGCTAATTTGGTTACTCACTTCATACACGGATTTAATTATTTATTTACTAATTTGCTCTAAATCCGTCATGTTTATCACGATTAAAGCAGTCTCAACACAGTTGTGTGTTAAAGCAATGGTACATAGATTCTTTTCATAAGCACAATGTACCTCCTAACAATTCTTTCATTGTCAATCGAATACCTTGCGGTACTTAGTACTTTTTCACCTTCGATAAAAAACAGTAGTTCTTTGATGTTCCATAACCGATTGAAAACTCCGCGATATTGTGTAAATCAAATCTTCAGGCTTGTTTCGACACATTTTCATTTGATTTCAAACATGATAAACTTGTTCAATCACCACTACTATTAAATTATGTCGTTACGACACCTTGTGGTGTCATTACAAACTTGTAGCTTGTGCTAATCATGGTAAACCGTTTCACATAAAACTACATATACTTTTGATGACTTGTCATTTAAACACTTCTGATACAACTACGAATTAAGACAATGATACACCAGATTCGCTTGTACTTCATTCGGTGTATTTTCGAAATTCAAGAATGTCAACACACTAATCCTTACCATTTACTTATTCGAAAGTTGACAGGTCATTTTCATCTCCAAGTTGTTGATTTTGAGTTCATATAGCGGATGCTATGGTTTGTGAAAGTTGCATACTGTGACCGGTCGTTTGAGAACCCTATTGGTCAAAACTCCTCTTTTGTGGAACCCTTGTAACTGGATTACACTAAACTATACGTCAATACGTGTTGTAACTTTGACTGCAAATCCTGAAACACATACTTTTTAACTGCTGGGTTCTAATAGTAATAAGATATCCTTGGATTCGCCTGAATTGAATAAGTTTTGATTCGGTTTTGGGTTACCTACCTCAGTATTATTCGTACACATACATGCACAATGTAACCCTAAGGAGTTAAGGTAATACAAATTTCGAGGATGAAATTTTCTTAACAGGGGGAGAATGTGACAACCGTCAAATTTGCATGCATTCGTACAATTAATTAATATTGATTTATGCTTAATGACTGTGCTTAATTACAACTGATGACTTAAACTGTTTTCTGATTTCTGTATTATACAAACATGGGCATCACATTTCTTACTGTCACACATTTATCACGTACAAACTTTAGTGACATAAACGATGCACAAAGCACGGTTAGCACAGTGAGCGGATAACTCAGAAAACGCTGACGATATTCAGTACATAGACAGACAGTGTTTTAAGACCCAGTATGGGCCAGAGACAAGGTACTACACTAGTATGAAGTGTAGGGAAGTAAGGACCATAAAACTGCGTCACTAGGTGCTAGTTTAAGTGTCGGAAAGTGCCTAAAACCCACTAAAAGTGCAGAATTCTGCATATTTCCGCAAAATTCAGCACTTTAACATACTGGTATTATGCAAAAAATTGACTAAATGGTCCTGTATGCTTTCCTAAGTGTCGGGAATTAAAAGTGTCACAAAAGGGTACTTAATGAACACTAAATGGAATAACTAGACACTTTAACGAACCGGTATCTAACCGAACAACCGGACATTACCCGGAACACCAAAATATTGCTAGAAGCATTATTTTATTATTTTTGAACTAGTTATGGTCCCCGAACACCCTCACATACTACATAATGCATGATACACATAAAACACTAGACTTTATACTTATCTTCCAATTAATTAACCTACTTACCATCTCAAGTTACAATTTACCCCCCCCCCCCCTTTTTCTTGTCTACGGCCCAAGGAGGTGGCCCCACTCCAAGATTTCAAAATCTCTACTAAATCCCATCTTGATATTACTTTGATTTTATTAGATATTGCTTGGATATTCCTAGATTTATTTAGATTTCCTTGGATATTATAAAGATCATATCTCACAACTTCACAACATTCACCACTCCATCTCTCACTTACTCTCTCCCTCTCGGCTCTACATGGTGCCGCCACCACCACCTCCTTGCAACCACCATCCATCCATTTTCAAGCTCATTCTAAGTACTAGAAGGTGTTACATGGAGCTTGGTGCTTGAAGAACTTGAAGAACCTTCATCCATTGCTTTCACCCACCATTCTCATCATCTTTTTCTCTAGTGATGTTCCCTAGCCTTTGAGCTAGTGGTAAGCTTCTTGTTACTAGTTTTTATTTCTTATTTTGTTGGTTAAAAAGATGTATATTGTTGTGAATCACAAGAACACTAAAAGAACATAAACAAGAATCATAAACATAAGCTTACATATGATTATTTTTTGGTGAAATGAGGTTGTTAAATACATGCATGACACTTGATTGTTATTTACTTGAAATTATGATGTTGATAATCATAAGGAGCTTGGTAGATTGTGATTAAACACATGATTTAGCAAGTTAGAGGATGATTATGTGTTAACCCAAGAAGATCATCCTCACTTATGAACATGAACTTGAAAATAAAATGATTTCTTGAAAAATAATAAATAAAGTGAGCTAGTAATTTTGTGAATCTAAGATTTATGAATAATTTTCCAAGAAAATCAAGTTCAAAATATGATTTTTAGTAGAACTTGATTCTTACATAAATGTACATTGTTTTTGGTGATAAAATAAGTGTAAGAACACTTTATTTGCAAGAAGAGTTCAAAAGAATAATTTTTGTAGAATATGTTTACAAGTTGTAAACATCTAAAATTTTCAAGAAGGAAGTTTATTAAGAAATAAACACACTTTAAGGGGTAACTAAGTCTACTAAACACCCTACCAAATTACTACGTGTTTTAATAAAAGTTCAAGTTCATGATGTTATATGAATTGTATAGTTTTTACACTTGAGAAGTGTAAGTTGTTTAAGGATTAATTATTGATTGTTGTGTTTATTTCGAAAAGAAAATGATATGCTTTAATAGCATGGACACCTCCATTTTTAGGGGAAACTATGGCAAAATTTTCTAAAAATACAAACACTTAGAAAAATATTTGCTAAACAAGTATTTACAAGTGAGTTTTAACTATGGTTTTTAATACAAACGTTGCCATAGATTTTGTTACAAATATACAAATATTGGAGGTTGGGTTTTGTAAATAAAAATAACTAAATATGTATTTGGAGAATATATTTTTAGAAGACACATTGTATGTGATTATTTGAGAAATAGTTATATTATTTTAGGGTAAAATAATATAACCTAACAAAGTACCATGGAATTTACTATCCGAAATATTACCAAAAATCACAAAGAATAAATATATAAGTTACACACATAATATTGTGGAACCGAACGATATAACGTAACTTACAAAATATTCCGGAAAATACACTCATTTTGGTAAATACTACTTTGGATATGAAAGAATGAAAGTATGATTTTTACCAAGTTATATCATATTTTTGGACAGGGGAAAATGTATTATCTTTGGGAAAGTAAAAATATATTTACTTGGGTTTATTAAGAAATATAGTATTTTTGGGAAAAGTATATATTTTCTTGGGATGTATTGTTTTGAATAAAAATAAGGGTTATACATATATATATATATATCTCTAAGTGAGACTTAAAAATATATATTCTTTTGGATTAACACGCCGGAATACGACGCCAATACTTGACAAGAATACGAAAGTACACGTATGAGATACCCCCATCGTTGGGAAGGGAATACAAATACAAAATACTTGAGAAGTATTGATATAAGATATTGTTTAAACAATTATTCCAAAACAAAATATAATTTAAAGTTAAAATAATTATTATTTTAGCAAATTATTATAACTTGGAATAATATTGGGAACATAAAAGGAACGTAACTCAAACACGTAAATACTAAAACAAGGCACGACCCGTCCGTCTAATAGACATTAGTACATTGTAGGTAGTCGTGTTTGCCGAAGGGATTTGAGTTACAATTGTGAAGACGCAATACAGTGAGTTCATGCCCCCTTTTCTCTTAACTGTTTTCAGTTTTATACTTCGGGGGTGAAATACATGTTACAATTACTACATACATTTTATACATGGTATGATTAGCTTAATGAGGGTTTACTACTAGATCATGTGAATGGGTAGGGCGATTAAGGCCATCAATCCTCATTGTAGGACCGATGGGCGTGAGTGATAGATCTATTTGGGTGTAGCGAGCCCCACTCCTGAGTCCGCTGAGTGGACCATGTGGTGACTATGTCTTACAGCCGGAAGCCCGGTGCGAAATCTACTAGGTTTGAGTCTTCCTGCATCACTTCACACATACCATAGGCTTTGCAACCCAGTGGTGATCTCTTTTTCCTTATTGCTACATACCAGGGACTTACATACCTACTTACGATGTTTTCAAAGGTTTATACATACACACAAACGAACACATGAACTCGCTCAACTTTTGTTGATGTTTTCAAACTACATGTATTTCAGGGAACTTATAAGTGGATCTGGCGGGCGTTGGAAGTTTTTATGCCGCGTTAAGAATAAAGATGTCATCCATGGTCTTTGAGTTTGGTTAGTGTGTCTTATTCCTGGGCAAGACACATCATGCAAACCTTGGTGTTATTCAATATCTTTTGACGAGTCCTTAATGAACTCATAAACAATTTGTACGGTTTGTAAAACTTGAATTTGAAGTCTACAATGTTGTTATGTTTTAAAATTATTTAATGGATGATAAACCTATGGTTTTTATCATATAGTTGATGTTATGATTGAATGCAATGATATTAAGAAAGTCACACCATAATCATGCTTCCGCAAAAGTCAGGGTGTGACAAAGAACAACTCAAGTGATGAACCTACTCTTGTCATGTACAAGATGTGTGGTTCTGATATGTTGTACTCGGATACTGAGTTTCTGTCACACCCCGACCGCGTTAAAACAACGAAACCGCGGTGGAAATGTCGGGGAGTGGAGCAACAGAATTATTGTTTCACAACCATGGATTCAAAAGTTTCGTTTTATTAAAATATTAACATTAACATTGTCTTTGAAACTAAACAAGCAAGTTAAACGTCTTCTATCATTTGTTATTTAGTCACTAAGGCCTCGTCCAGTCCTAAGTGAGCATGCATCCTACTTGTAATCAACATCATTCGACACCACCTGAAACATATGTAAAAATAAAGTCAGCAAAGAAATACCGGCGAGCACATAGGTTTTGTGTGAGTATCAGATTCATGGCTCGTTTATATGTTGAAATAACTCGTACAACTTCGTTAATCGATAATAGAAACCTTGTTTTGTAAAATGTTTGGATTGTAAATGAATAACCAAGTCAAAACAGATTGGTTATAGTTTATAAAACCTCGATGCCATGAATCTTAACTCAAAACATTTGTTTAAGTAAACTACATCGTAAATCGTTCTTGTAATAAAACACGTATGGTTTATATCGTTTCGTAAACATCGTTTGTGTGACATCGTTAAAATTGTTCAAATCATTTAACTCGTTCTCGTCATAAGCCATCGTTCATTTGTTTAAATCGTTCAAATTGTTCCAAATCGTTCAATCGTTCATAATCGTTCAATCGTTCAAAATCGTTCTCGTTTTAATTGTGAAAACTACTTTTGGTCGTCTCCTGGAATACATTCAAACCTTCGTAACTCGTCCATCGTTCAACTCGTATTAACAAACCACCAAAGGGTAAGTTAAAAATTAACAGGTTCAGTCGTTACCCACATAGCCCCCACACATAACCATGGGTGTAGTCCGATAACGAGATTTGTCAGATCCTATGGTACCATAACCTAATACTGGTCGGCTTGGCCAAAGCTAATGAATGTTATTCGTTATGTAAATACATCCAACAAGTTCGTTCACATTATCGAAATCGCTATTGTTTAATATAAACCATAGTATTCGTTTTTGAAATCATCGTTGAAAGCATCGAAATTGTTTAACACATATAAATCACCCCAAAACATTGAAAGCAGTAAAATAGGGGAACTATGTACTCACATCGAAGTGCAAAGTATCCTTGATTAAATGAACTAGCAAAGCTCGAGTAAACCAAGGAATCAAGTAGCACCTATTAATCGGATCGCTAGTTAATAAATCGATACCTAAATCGAAAGATCGGGTAGAATGAGGTCTTGTAAACCAAATGAGTATTGGAACTTATGTGATATGGTTTAACAAAGCCTACATTCTAAATCGGAACCTATCCTAAGTGCTTACGACCCGTTACGACCCATAAAGGTAGCTTATGCTACTTTAACGCGTCGTTCGCTCAAATGCGCGTTCAAGATGCCTAACTAGTCCTATGACAAGTATTATATGCCCTAACATGTTTAAATATGTTGCATAATCAGTTTAGGTGACAAAAGTTAAGTTACATATGCTTAAAATCCAATTATGCAAGAAAAGGGCATTTTGGTCATTTTCCTAAGGCATATAAACTACCTATCATACAACTAATTAAACTAAGTGACCATAAGGTATAACCTTGGAAGGTTATTCCCTATACAACTATGGTCACAATATATGCTTGGTCGGATCCTAATGATCGACCAAACGGGTTGGGTTCGAAAGTCTAAGCGGTTGTCAAGACCGCTTGACTTACGACCCTATACAAGCACTAGACTAAAAGTGACGAGTTAAACATGTTAAAACATGTTTAACTAAGTTAGAAAACAGGTTTTGATATCAAAACAAAGTGTTTTGATACCCGAAGATTGTTTGGTCTCAAAATGCGCATAAACGACATTTTGACCGAAACTTCGACTCATTACTTCGACTAATCAACGTGGTAATCAATAGGTATAGTCACATGGGACTATAACCATCGTGATTACGCTCATGTTGCAAAGTTCGAACGAAATTTGTGTTTAGAAGGATAAATCTTGGCCCTACACTTGTGGAACATGGTATTGAATACAATGGGGGTCCAAAACCAGCTCTATTTTTTGAGAATTTTGCATAAATAACCCTGGAAATCAAGTCTGTTACTGAAACTGAGTTGCTGATTTTTGGTCCCTGTCATGTGGCGTGCCAGGTATCACCTGGTCTGGCACGTGGCTCGGGGGAGGTCAGTTCTAAGTTTCGACTTTTGGCGACACAGGTCCCTGCATGCTTAAAACTTGATTTTCGACACGTTTAAGCCCCGTTAACCTCATTTCAAGGCTCTAAAATGAAGTAAAAGTACAGGGAACTTAAAATATGCTAGAAAACACCTTGGATGTCGGTTCGTTTGGTCGTACGGTTGCGTTATTCGGTTAATTACGACGAAAACTCGAACGGACGCAACAACGATCCAAATTTCACGACGAATTGTATTTTTGCATTCCAATCACTAAAATAAAATATTTTAATGATTAAAAATTTTTTTGGATGTCCGGATATGTTCAGAACGTAAGATATGCGCGTAAATGCAAACTTATGCACTTTTTGACGCTTTTAGTCCCTATTGATCAAATAAGTTTATTTTCGCATACCAAACCCCTCAAAGCCTATTTCTAAGCTATGTAAAGGATATTTAGGGTTTGTTTAGCTTATGATCAAGTTCTAGAATGTTCGTTACCATACAAATCGGCATAGTTTCGCAGTTTGACACAAATAGTCCATACGATCGAATAAACTTGTTTTCGACACACCAAACCATCCAAAACTTATTTATAAGTTATGTAAAGGTTATTTAAGGTATGTTAAGCCTATATCACTGTTTCGAAGTGTTTGTCGCGTTAAACTGATTACGTTTACGCATTTGTTTGCGTATAACCATTTGAAAAGCGATTTAAAGCTTGAAATCGAACTTGAATCAAATCGTAAAATCATCAAACATAAATACACACATAATAATACCAAAACACATCGTTTTATTGATAATTGATATTGTTTTACATCGTACATCATTTACAGAGCACAATTGTCACAGTTTCCGATCAAGAATGTGAACGTGGACAAATTGAAGTAGGTTTTCAAACTTGTTTAGATTGATGTTTATGAGATTGAAGGGTTAAATAGTTCCAAAAGGATTTTGAACTTTGAATGTGATAAATCTTACTATAAAAAACTTGTTGTGCCACCACGTTTAAAAAAAACAATGAAAACAGATGGTCAGGTGGATATCAGGGTGGTAAGAATTACCCGAAAAGGAACTTTCAGAAACAAATTTTTGTTGAAAAGAAAGTGTTTGTGAAGAGCTCAAGCTCAATTTCCGAGAAAGAATTGGAAATTTTTTCAAAGACAAATGAAGAATTTTTCTCTAAAAAGGCATCATAGCCTCAGACTGAAGGTAAAAGTCAGGAAGTTGACACCCGCAATTGCTTCAAATGCAACCAAGTTGGTCACATTGCACGGGAGTGTACCAACTCAAAACCTAAGTCTGTGGTTGTTGAGAATCTGAAAAAGAAAAATGATGTCAAAGGAAAAGCGCCAATGTTTGTTGAGAAGAAGATTTTGAAATCTGAAAACACTAAAGTCAAATCTGAACCAATTAAATAGCCGGTAAAGAAAAATGACCATTTTTACAAATGAGTTGCTTCTTAACAACAGACATGGAAGCCTAAATCTCAATCAAAGACATCCGTTGAGTCAAAACTGAAGGTTTCTGATACTGCAAAACAGTCATCTTCAACCAAACCGGTTAAGATGGATATACCTATGGTTTTTTACAAAAAGCTTGAGAAACAAACTTCGACTCCACCAGAGAAGAAGTATGTACCTAAGAAAGATCAACCTTCTGGTCAACCTCCGAAAGACGAATTCTTTTTATATAAAGAGGCTGAGGTTGGATCTGAGGAGAGTCTGAAAATGAACGACAAAAACTTCCCACCACTATACACAGCAACAACTCACATTAACATCAAGCTACCCGAGTCAAAGGAGGCTTGGGTTGCTTCAACTTCTAACTAAGTGTTTGTGAAATGTGGAGGAGCTCCCGAGATCTATCTCAAAGTGGATTATGGATAGTGGAGCGTCCCGGCACATGACAGGGAGAAAGACCCTGTTATACGTTGTTAGAGGTTTCAACGGTGGTTATGTCGGTTTCGCGGGAAACCAAGGAGGACGTATTATCGGGGAGGGCACATTATCAAACGGCGTCGTTACATTTGAAAGAGTCAACTACATACCAGAGCTGGAGAACAACTTGCTCAACATTTCTCAAATCTGTGACAGAATGTACACAACTCACTTCACTGACAAGGAGTGTCTGATTTTGAAGCCAGGGTTTGTCATCCCCAAGGAGTGGATCATCATGCGAGCACCAAGAGTAAATGATCTGTACGTGTTGGACATGAGCGTTGCTACGACTACCACGGGTCACCCTCAGTGTTTCGTATCGAAAGCTACCGAAAAGGAGTCCGTGTTGTGGCACCAAAAGATGGGCCACATTCACCTACGTAAGATGAACTATTTGGTGCATAACGATTTTGTTAAAGGTGTTCATTTGAAGAATTTTCACCTGGAGGGAGAATGTATTAGCTGTCTGAAAGGAAAGCAACACAAGAAGTCCCATCCGAGAAAAATGGTGAACTCGGTCTCAAAGCCACTTGAAAGACTTCATATGGATCTCTTCGGTCCCGTGAAAGAGATGATTATTCGAGATTTTCATGGGTGATGTTCCTAAAGATGAAAGACGAAACATTTGAGAGTTTACTGAAGTTGTTCCGAAAGATAGAGAATTTGTACCAAACCCGCATTTGCAGACTATGAAGCGACAATGGTACGAAGTTCAAAAAAAACACAATGGAAGAATTCTGCGACATACGAGGTATATTGCAAGAGTTCAGCGCACCATATACTCCTCAGCAGAATGGAGTTGCAGAAAGAGAGAATCAGACGCTGATCGAAACGGCACGAACGATGCTAGCTGATTCAAAATTACCTATCAACTTTTGGGGAGAAGTTGTATCTGCCGCTTGCTATACACTCAACCGGGTACTCACTGTGAAGGAACATAATAAAACATGTTTCGAGCTCCTCAACAATCGCAAGCCAAATCTTGAATATCTAGAGCCGTTCAGGTCTCCCTGCACTGTTCTAGATCCCGATGGTAAATTTGGTTCGAAGAATTTGGAAGGTATCTTTGTAGGCTATTTCAGTCCACTCAGATGAGTCTTTGTTCCAAGCCTTGGGAGGATCATCGAAGCACAACACGTTGAATGTCAAGGCTATATAATGCCTCCACAGAAGCCCGCAGACTCATGGCGATTCAATTATGATGCCCTATGGGATTCATTTGACTTAGAAGAAGAGCCAGAGTACTTTGATGAATTAGATATTTTACGGGATTATGAAGCATCCCAGGGAAGATTGCCAACCAGGTTTTCTAAACGTCAACAACACACTTCAATGATTATGAAGCTGGTCCAAGTCATGCTGGTGAAAATGATGATGTTCAGCAAATTCCGACTACTTCGGAACGAGAGCCTGCTCCAGAAAATCAGACAACAGTCAATGATGATGATTCAGAACTTGATGTTATCCCGACCTTTGATCATAGTGATTCAGAATCTGAGGGGTAGCAGATCCAATCTTCAGATCAGACAGTCAATGTTGATGAACAAGTTGCGGACCAGAATGTCACAAATTTGGAAGGTGTGGTGAACGTTCCCGGTGAAGTTATGCCGAGGACTCTATCTTATCACCCCGAGGAGCTGATCATAGGAGAATTGCAATCAGGAGTTTGCACAAGAAGCCAGATTGACCATGGCCTTACTTGCTTTTATATTAAAATTGCTCCATTACAAACTGAATTCTCACTCAGTTGCTTTATTTCGCAGATTGAACCGCGAATATACAAAGAAGCACTGACTGAAGAATCATGGGTCAATGTGATGCAGGAGGAGCTGGGTCAATTCAAGAAACTTAGAGTTTGGAAACTTGTCGATCTGCTAGATGGACATAGAAAGATAAACACCAAGTGGGTGTTCAAATGCAAGAGAGACGATCGAGGAGTGATAGTCAGAAACAAAGCTCGACTCGTTGTTCAGGGCTTTAGTCAGCAAGATGGGATACACTTCACAGAGGTTTACGCTCCAGTTGCTCGACTCGAGGCTATCAAAATATTCCTTGCTTTCGCTTCATGGAAAGGTTTTAAAGTTTACCAGTTAGATGTCAAGTTGGCATTCCTTTACGGAAAGGTGAAAGATGAGGTATATGTCGGTCAGCCACCGGGCTTTACCGACCCGATACACAAAGACAAGGTCTATCTTCTGGACGAAGCGCTGTATGGTTTGCAAAAGGCCCCGAGAGCCTGGAACAAGACGCTTTCTCAACATTTGCTTGCCAACGGCTTTATCCGAGGCAAGGTGGACGCCACACTCTTCACTAAAGAGGTCGCTGGTCATCTTCTGATCGTTCAGATATATGTTGATGACATTATTTTTGGGTCAACAAATGAAGAAATTTGCAAAGATTTCAAACAAGTGATGAAGCAGAAGTTCGAGATGTCGTCAATAGGTGAGATGAAGTTCTTCCTAGGGCTACAAGTCGATCAGATGCCTGAGGGAACTTTCATACATCAAACGACGTACGTTTACGATGTTCTAGAGAAATTTGGGATGTCCAAGACGGCACCAATGTCCACCCCATTAGCAACGAATCATGGTATAAACCCTGATCTCACCGGAGAGAAGGTCAACGAGACACTATACCGCTCGATGATTGGTTCGCCAATGTACCTGACAGCATCCAAACCTAATATAATGTACCCGACATGCCTCGCGGAGCGATATCAGTCAAGTCCTAGAGCCACGCACATGTCTATCGTCAAAAGGATCCTACGCTACCTGAAAGGAACCCCAAGCCTGGGGTTGTGGTATCCCAAAGATGGTGACTTCAAGCTCGAAGGATATTCAGACTCAGATTTCAGTTGCTGCAAAGTCAACACAAAATCAACAACTGCAGGATGCCAATTCTTCGGACCTCGCTTGGTCACTTGGTAGTGTAAGAAGCAAACCTCTGTTGCTCTTTCAACATGTGAAGTAGAGTACGTGTCTGCCAGCAGCTGCTACTCGCAGATCCTGTGGATTCAGCAACAGATGCGCGATTACGGTTTGCAATTTCTTACCTCTCCTATATTTGTTGATAATGAGGCTGCAATCAACATAACGAAAAATCCGGTACATCACGCTAAAACTAAACACATAGAAACTCGACATCACTTCATTCGCGATTGTTTCGAGAAGAAGTTGATTCGAATAGACAAAATCCACACCGATGAACAAAAGGCAGATTTACATACCAAAGCTTTTGATAAATCACGTTTTTAGTATCTATTAAAATTGAACGGTATGAAGCTTTTGTCAGTGGCGGAGGAAATTCTTGGCGTTGATGAGAAAACCATTGCAGAGGATGTTGAAAAGCAGACTGCTTTGGTTTGTCGACTTTTTAGTTGTTTTCGTATTTAGGGGGAGATAGATAATAGTTTTCATAAAATAAAAAAACAATAAAAAAATGCAAAAAATCCAAAAACATTAGATATTTTCAAAATCCAAAATCAATGGAAAACCAAAAGAGTATGTGTAAAAAGAGAAAATGATAGTACATCAGCAAGACAGTTACGGTAAGCTAAAGAAATGTAAACTTTAAAAGCATTAAACGGTCTCACTAATGATATGCCAATAGGTTTTTACACATGTAGTAGACTTTTTCGGGATATAAACATAAAGATCACAACTTTCTTATTTCGTGGGGAACATCTCTCGGATATATAGGTAACCCCTGAAATCTTGTTTGAAAGATTTTCTATTTCTGACATACTAGGTCTATGTACTTGATGATATCTGGGGTATTATACCAGGACTTCTGATTTTGCGGAAGCAATAGCCTAGTCCTCGTATAATACTCTGCACAGCTTTAATCTCAAAGCCTCCCCTTAGCCTAAAAAATGACAGACATTGCAAAATGCTAATCATGTGCTGTTGAACAAAAGATCCCCACGAGGGACACACCGAAAGACGAGCCATAATCTCTTTGTCTGAACGGAAGTTCTAACCTGAGCTCCCATGGCCTCGCACTACCCTTCACAGATATCATTATTGTACGTTCACCTGCAAGACTGAATATAGAAGTCTGGATACGAGAATATATTCTGAGGTGGGACACGCGAATAAGTTAAGTACTTAAAACATCTAAATCGTATCCTCAATTAGTTGAAGTCTGTGTGAAAATTTAAAAGGATCAGTATATCGACAATCTAAGTGAACTGTTAAATACTTAATGTGAAATTGAGCTCAACGGTACCTGTAACTAGTCGGCAGCTGATATGATCCTCTAACATGCTCAACAAAAATATGTTTGTAAATAGTTTACTGCTTATTTTACAGCATTTCATTTCAGTTTTAACACACTAAAATCTTTGAAAAACCCTAAAACAATGTGTTTCAGTATAAACTTTCTTAAAATCCCAAAAAGATTTTATCTTCTGCTTTAGTTTTTTCGACAGACCAAAGTGGAAAGCTGATCTTCAGAATCTAAGAAGAGAAGCGAAGCAGGAAGTTTCTGGGCTGGACAACTGGGTTGGGAGCTAATCTTGAAAGTTTGAGAATTTCAAAGTAAAAACAAGTTCATTATGTTGACACTTGTACAATTTTCAGAAAAAGTATTTGAAAAAGTTTTAACAAAATGTCAGTTGTTTCGTTTCGGGTCGACCAAGGTCATTAATTTGGACCTAGATACTTAAGTGGATATCTAAAACTGACCAAATCAGATAAAATTTGAAAAATGAGAAAAAATTCAAAATTTGAAAAAGAATGAGTTTGGATCGGATGACAATCCGATCGGATGGCAATCCGATAAGATGGCCATCCGAGTGGTGGTCAACTGTATATAAGAGGGTCAATGGTCTTGGTCAAACACATTCGATCGAACCGCCCTTCGTTCTCACTCACAAACTCTCTCAACTGATTTTGATTTTGATCTCACATTTTTGCTTTCCGAGTTACATAGGATTGTTGGCACACTCAACCTTCATTATGGGAAAGGTAAGTTTTCTAATTTTAACCATTAAATTTGATGTATTTGAGGATTGAACATAGTGTCGGCGGTTGTTCTTGAGGTTTCTTAGATCTAGGCTTTGTTAGGGATTTTTGTTAGAATCTGAACATAGGGCTTTGTTCATCGGCCTTAGATCTATCAGTTTACCGAGCCAATTTCATGATAAACACATTGGGTTTGAAGATTAGATGGTTAGAAGGTGTCGGCAGCCGGTGCATAAAATGTTAAATTAAACCCAATCTGTTAAGTTTTGGAGAAAATTAAACATAGGGTTTTGTTAGTCGGCAAATTCTCTACATGAAAATGTGTCCAATTTTGGAAAAATGTTAGAAAATTTTTGATATTCATGTGAGATTCAAACTATTCTTCATGGTTACTTGGATCGAAGGATGGCCATCCGATCCAGTGCACATCATTGTGTTTGAAAAATATTCTAAGTGTTTGTGTGTTTCAACTGTTAATTGTTAATATTCATGCTTATCTGATATGTTGTTTTCAATCGAATGGCAATCCGATCGGATGACCATCCAATCGGAGGGCCATCCGATCCAAAATACACATTCTCATGTTGTCTTTCAAAAGTGCTCATTTGTTAAATCATTTGTAACAAATGACAATCCGATTGGATAACCATCCGATCGGAGTGCCATCTGATCCAAATACACATGTTTGTCTGAAATGTGTTCTACTGTTCATCACAATTGGAACGAATGACAATCCGATCGGATGACCATCTGATCGGAGGGCCATCCGATCTAATTGCACTATGTCTTGGATGTTATATCTGTTAATGGATTTGCTCATCCGATCGGATAGCCATCCGATCCATCAGTACTGTGTAGAGTAGAGGTGTTCCAGTGTTAGAATTTTTTTTGAAAATTTTGAAACTTTTCACTTTTCACCTATATTGTCTCGAAGTTTGTGCAGACTCTAACGTTCATGTTTTTGCAGGCAAGGGCAACAGATTGGCATCCAAATCATAACATTTACTGCATATTGGATGAGAGTTACCCGAACATGGCGCCGTTTAAAGCTATAATACCTTTTATGAAGGAGAGTAGAATTGCAAAGGCTTTAACTGAACAAACAACATGTTATGAGTCACACATTAGGAGGTTTTGGAAGTCTGTTAGATATGACGAGGATGAAAAGACAATATATTCAGCTGTTAGATTGAAAGATGATAAGAATAAGGATATAGATGTTGAAATTAAATTCACAGTGGCCGATGTTAGAAGAATATTGGACTTAAAAGACAGTGATGGCGGTCCTATTATAATTCCAGAGAGATTGAGCAAGGGATTCTGGTTTAGGATGGGATATGCAGGTCATGTGAACGATAAAGGTTACATAAAGTCAAGATTTTGCAGACCTTACAAGTTTCTAGTTCATTGCGTTGTTCATGCACTCTCTCATAGGAAATGAGTCTATGATGAGACATCTGATTACATCATGAACATCATCACATGTTTGGTACTCAACATGCCTTATAACATCTCATAGGTGTTATTCTCTCACATGGTTGATAATGTGAAAGGAGAGAAATATATCATGTACCCGAGGTTTATACATATGGTATTGAATGATCTAGTGCTAAATCTATCTAAAGATCCAGCAGACGAGCTAAAACTGCATCACATGAATACTGAAACATTAAATAGATTGAACAAGTATAAAGGTATAACAGAATATCAGGAGCCAGAAATCAAAGGAATGTTGGCAAGATAAAGAATCCAAAGTATGTGGCACCTGAAAATGATGCATGGAGGCATGAAAACAGTAACTCCGAAGATGAAATGGAAAGGTTAAGTGGCATGCATGAGAAGAAGCTAAGATTTTGGTTTGTGAAAAATGGAAAAAGAAAAAGAACACCAAAGGTTTCTCCGACAGTGACTGCACCTAAAGTGACTACACCAAAGATTGTCATTAAGGGTAAACTTGAAAGGGGGACTCACATGAAATGTTGATAGATTATACTTTGTTATATCATTCTAATAAATGTTGATGTTTGTTTTGCAGAAACAGAAAAGAATAAATCTCCACCGAGACTTGTTGATGAGACTATGATTGATCCAACAGAGCTGATAAAGCAAGGAGCAGATCTTCTGAACATGACATTTGATCAATATATCAAGCATACTGCTGCTAAAGCTACAACTGTTCAAGGTTCAAATGTCGAAAAAGAAACTGAAGCATCTTCAAAGAACGTTGAAGCTGAAAGTGTCAAAGAAAAGAAAGCTGAAGGTTTAGTTCACACAGACTACTGTGCAACTGTATGCTTTAAATACCCGTGTCCAAAGATAACAAATTTAAAGGTCAATTTAAACAATAATGCGAGTGTGCGATTATGCGATTATGTGATATGTGTTTATGTGTTCTCCTGTATGTTTTTGTGTGGTCCGATTTTCAAATCCTCATAGAATCTTTCATATCTTCATATGAGGGATTCATAGTAGGATATTTAAAAGGTACTACCTTAATCCTTATGGGCTTCTACGTGGTAGTTAAGACCCTTGGGTTATATGGTACCATTCCATGATTCGATAAGAGACCCTTGAGTGGTCTAGTTAAAGATTGATTCAAGATCTGGTTAAGAATGGCATGTGATGATACAGCTGAAAGGACCCTATGGTGGTCCAGTCACACTCATCACAGGTTTGTTCATTTGGTTTTACCCTACACATTATAAAATAGACTGTGTGAACTGTGCAAGGAATTATCTAATTATGGACGCGTACATAATTATGAAATTTAGTGCATAGAAACCCAGTAGGATTTATTATGTGTAAGAACCGATAGTGACAACAATAACGATGTAATGAAGGTACGGTGGACACACCAATGACGCTTCATATACTTGTATATAAGTGTCCCTCTTGCATTGAAAGCATAATGTTATTTAAAGTTACTAGAAGTTCAGAACCCTAACCAGTGTTGTTTTGTCTTTTCAACTTCATGTTTTCAAGCTCTCACAAGTATCCTCTGATTAAATTTCGGGACGAAATTTCCTAAAGTAGGGGAGACTGTGACACTTGGGTCACTGCGACCATCAAACAAATACCAAACCAATGAAATATTTTATTTCATACTTGGGATTTGTAAAAATATGTGAATCATTTGCACATATCAATTTTTGTTCAATTTCAAACTCTAAATCGCTTTCTGGAAGGTTATACGCGCACCAATGCGTAAATATAACCAGTTTAATGCAACAAACACTCCGGAATAGTGACATTGGCTTAACATACCTTAAATAACCCTTACATAACTTAGAAATAAGTTTTGAAGGCTTTGGTAGGGCAAAAACAAGTTAATTCGTCTACAGGGACTAAATTTGACAAACTGCGAAAGTATGCCAATCTGAACTGTAACAGACATTCCGGAACATAACCATAAGTTAAACATACCATAAATATCCTTCACATAGCTTAGAAATAGGCTTCGAGGGGTTCGGTGTGCTAAAATAAACTTTATGCTCATTCAGGGACTAAAAGTGTAAAAAAGTGCACAAGTTTGCACTTTCGCGCATATCTTACGTTCTGAATACATCCGGACATCCAAAAATTTATTTAAGCACTAAAATATTTTATTTTAGTGTTTGGCATAAGAAAAATCCATTCGTCGCGTCATTTGGATCGTTTTTCGCGCTTATGCGCATTCCGTCGTAATTAACCGAACATCGCGATCGTACGACCAAACGAACCGACATCCGAGATATTTTTAAGCATGTTTTGAGTTCCCTATGCTTTAACTTCATTTTAGAGCCTTGAAATGAGGTTAACGGGGTTCAAACGCATCGAAAATAGCTTAAACGGGCTGCAGGGACCATTTCTGCCATTTTTGAAACTTTGCTGATACTGGTGGGCAGTGGCGTAGCGCGAGCACCTTATGCCTTGGCAGTGGCGCTACGCGACTGCCTAACCTGGGCAGAAACATTGTATTTGGTCCATTTTCACTTTCGCACATGGTTTTGGCAATACCGTGGGCTCAAATGGTTTTGTAAAACCACTATCTTGAGGTGTATGGCCAAGATCAAATCACGGTTAACGAGGAACGATCTTAACGGCTCTATGAATCCTATAAATACCCCATGCCATCCATTGCTAAACTCACTAGAATTTTGATTTGAGAAACTCTAAGTTGAAACCATTGTTTCATACCTGAGATTCTTGGATCGAAATTAGCATTCGGGGACCCTTCGTAAGTATTCTTTCGTTCTTTTATTGCTTTTCGAGTCTTTTCGAGTCTGAAAGTCAAACTTTGTTTGACTTTCTGCGTTGACCAGTTTATGGTCAATGCGAAGTTCGTTTGAACTTCGCAACGTGAGTGTAATCACGTTGGTTATAGTCCCTTGGGACTATGCCTATTGATTACCACGTTGTCTAGGGTCGTAGGTTAAGCGATCTAATAAATCGCTTATACCTTCGAACCCGACCTATTTGGTCGATCATTAGGATCCGACCAAATACATTAGGTGACCATAGTATATAGGGAATAACCTTCCGAGGTTATACCTTATGGTCACTTCGTTAAGTAGTTGTATGATAGATAGTTTATATGCCTTAGGTAAATTACCAAAATACCCTTTTCATGTATAATTGGTAATTTAGCTTATGTAACCTAAACTTTTATACATAACTGATTATACAACATGATAAAACATGTATAGGCATATAATACTTGTCATAGGACTAGTTAGACGTCTCGAACGCGCTTTGCGCGCACGACGCGTTAAAGTAGCATAAGCTACCTTAATGGGTCGCGATGGGTCGAAAGCACTTAGGTTTGGTTTCATAGTAGTATGTAGGCTTTGTTAAACCATATTACATGAGTTCCCATACTCATTTGGTCTACAAGCCCTCATTCTATCCGATCTTCCGACTCAGGCCCGGTTTATTTATATGGTTTTAGACTGCCGATTGATTCCGTGCTCCCTCTAGCTTTGCTTGGTTGTTGTTCAAGACCTCTAAGAATTCTCAGGCGAGTACATTATTCCCCTATTTTACTGCTTTCAATTGTTTTGGGGTGACTCATATGTGCTAAATGTTTTCAAGGTTTTAACGATGGTATCAAAACGATTTCGATAATGTGAACGAACTTGTTGGTTGGGTTACATAACAAATGACATTCATTAGCAATGATCAAGCCGACCAGTATTAGGTTATGGTACCATAGGATCTGATAAATCCCGTTATCTTACTGCACCGGTGGTTATGTGTGGGGGTGGTGGGTAGCGACTGAATCTGTAATTGTTAATTTACCCTTTGGTAAGGGTTTGTTAATGCGAAAACGAGAAGCGGCGAGGGACGATTCACGAAGGTTTGAATGTTATTAGCGAGACGACCATATAAGTAGTTTCACGACCTAAAACGAATTATACGATTTGGGTAAACGATTGGTTTTCACGCGATGTATTAACGAGTTAAACGATTTGGACGATGTAAACGATTTGTAAACGATTTGGACGATGTAAACGATTTGTAAACGATTTGGACGATGTAAACGATTTGTAAACGATTTGGACGATACGATGTTAAACGATTTGGGTAAACGAATTCATTTTTAGTTAGTGTTTAGATAACGAGACGGGTGTAATGTGATGAAAGCATGGTGGATACGCCGCTGGTACTTCCTATATATAAGTGGGTTCATCATATTACATACCGTGGCGTTAGTTAGTTCACTTGGGTAAACGATTTTTAAACGATTTCACACAAACGAGGTTTTCGATATGATATAAACTATACGAGTTTTTAACGAGATTTATTAACGAGTTTTATTAACGATTTATTTCGAGATGTTTCACAATTTGCTTTACTAAAACAAATGTTTTTGGGTTAAGAGTCATGGCTACGAGGTTTTACAAACTATAACCCGCTTGATTTGAGTTGGTTAATTAAGTTGCAATATTATACTCTTTTCAAAACAAGGTTTTTAATAAAGTATTGCAACATCTAAACTAGCCATGATTTCGACACTCCTACAAAACCAATGTATTCGCCAGCATTTCTTTGCTGACCTCGTTTTCACATATGTTTCAGGTATTGTTGAATGATATCGATTGATAGGATGCATGCTCACATAGGACTGGACGAGGCCTTAGTGACTCAATAACAATGATAGACTATGTTTAAATTGTGTATTTAAATTTCCCGACGATGTAAATATACAATGTTTAATAAAACGAAACACTTTTTATATCCATGGTTATGAAACGATAATTCTGTTGCAACACGCCCCGATGTTTCCGCCGCGATTTGTTGTTTTACGCGGTCGGGGTGTGACAGAAAAGTTGGTATCAGAGCCAATGGTTATAGGGAATTAGGTTATTAGTAATGCTTTGACCTAGACTATAACTTCTTAGGACCCTAACGCGAGTTTACTTGCGTTTTGTCATAAAACAATACCGTCACCTATCCTTAGGCGACGACCACAACAAGAACATAAATTTCAAAACCGCTTTGAAAACTAATCATCTGTTCTAGGATGATTGATTACTAGGTTTTGAACCCTCTATTATAAGGTTTTGAATCCCTTTGAGTTTTCAAAATCTCGTCAAAGTTTTGGGTTTTAAATAATGTGAACACGTGCAAACTGGAAGGGTGAATGCCTGTATTCTGGGTTTTCTGTCTAGGCAAGCACTTCGTATATATCTCATCAGACGCGAGACCAGTTGTGCTTACTTGGGAATTCTTGGGATGAGTGTTCACTTTTAGGCGAGCATGTCTTCGCTATACATTATTTTAACCTATTTACTTTGATTAGTCACTGCGTGTCGTTTGTTTGTTCGAGGTAACAAACAAATGATCGCCTTCCTTGGGTTTTGTCAATACCTCTTTTGTTTTTCCTAAATTTCAACCTCACTCGATTCTTTCGTTTCCCTGTTAGACAATGCCTCCTCGACGCGATCCTCGAACTTTTACTATTGAAGAAATCGCAGCCCTGGTTTCTCAGCAAGTGGCTGCTGTACTTCCCGGTGTTGTAACCCAAGTCCACGAGATATTTAACAATAACAACAACAACAATAATAACAACAACAATAACGCACAATGTAATTTCAAGAACTTCAATTCTGCGAAGCCACTTAAGTTTTCTGGGTCGCAAGGAGCAACTGCACTCCTGCAGTGGTTTGAGAGTATCGAGAACACATTCAGACATGTGCAGTGTCAGGATGCGCGTAAGGTGGAATTTGCTTCGAGTGTGTTTGAAAAGCGAGCGCTTACTTGGTGGAATGGTGTTATGCGCGATAGGGGTGCCGAAGTGGCTCTGGCACAAACATGGGCGGAGCTTCGGGCTCTCATGATGAAGGAGTTTTGTCCCCGTCACGAGATTCGAGTTTTGGAACGAGATTTTGATGACTTAAAGCAAGATGGGGCTGAACACCGTGCGTACACGGATCGTTTTGAAGAACTCAGTCTATTGTGTCCCACCATGGTTACCCCTCTGGAGAAAGCGATCGAGAGATACATCGATGGTTTACCCGATTCCATTCTAGAGATTTTGATCGGTGTTAATCCTCCTACCCTTCGCCAAGCAATAGAGTTGTCTGCTACCCTGACTGAGACCCAAGTCAGGAAGGGTAAACTCACCCGCAAGGGTGTTAAAAAGAAGGCGACTGATTCTGGAAAGGAAAAGAAAAAGGGTGAAGAAGGTGAGTCATCGAAGAAATCAAGAAAGCGAAAAGGTGCCCAAAACTTTGCTGTTACAGCAAAGACTGCTCAGAACCTGCAGAACCTACCGGCTCAGCCACCTGCAAAGAAGGCATACGCTGGTACCGCACCTCACTGTGCTCGTTGCAACGGTCATCACGTTGCACAACAAGCTTGCAGGCAATGCACGACGTGTGGTAGACTTGGGCATATGGCCAATGTTTGTCGTTTTGGATAAAATCAGGCTGCTCAGGTTCAAGCTCCGGTTCAAGGGAATGCTGTGAGATTCCCACTGGGTTCATGTTTCAACTGGGGAGAGATTGGTCACTTCCGCCACAACTGTCCGAGACTGGTGAATGCAAATGCTAACGCAAACCCAAATACGAACGACAACGTCAATGTGAATCCAGCACGTGGACGAGTGTATAACATCAATAAGGCAATCAACGATGCAGCGATAAACGATTAGTATTTTGTATTTCCTCTGGTTGTTATCTTGAAACATTTAAACACAATGCGGTTGTTATATAAATAAAAAATTGTGGTTTTTATTTTCTTTAACTAATGCAATTGTATGAATGTTTGATCCAACCTTATGATGTCAACACAAAGACAAACTACTCGTGTGGTTCTGTCATTTTTATGATCACTTGTGACCTCCCCGAGAACCTTAAACACTTGTTTCTTTTAAATCAAAAGCCCAAAGTTATTTACGAAAAGGATATGTTGCTTTTCTAGCACATGTCACCGAGGAGAAAGGCAAGAGCAAGAGTATTCAGGATATTCCGATTGTTCGGGATTATCCAGAGGTGTTTCCTGATGAACTGCCTGGTTTGCCTCCAGTTCGTCAAGTCGAGTTTCATTTTTGACCTTGTACCCAATGCCAACCCAATTTCGAAAGCACCTTATCATCTTGCACCGTTCGAGATGCAGGAATTATCAAAACGGCTTTCTGCACGAAGTATGGCCATTACGAGTTTATAGTCATGCCTTTTGGGTTGACAAATGCTCCAGCCATCTACATGGACTTAATAAATAGAGTCTGCAAGCCATATTTGGATCAGTTCGTCATTGTTGTTATTGATGACATCTTGATCTATTCATGTCCCGAGCCGATAACGATCAACACCTTCATTGACACTGGAACCCTTAAAGAAGGAACAAATTTTTCGCTAAATCCTCCAAGAGGAAATTTTGGCTTAAAGAAGTTCAGTTTTTGGGTCACGTTGTCAACAAGCAGGGTATTCATATGGATCCATCCAAATTGCTGCAATTAAGGATTTGATTCCTTGTATGCTTTAAATACCCGTGTCCAAAGATAACAAATTTAAAGGTCAATTTAAACAATAATGCGAGTGTGCGATTATGCGATTATGTGATATGTGTTTATGTGTTCTCCTCTATGTTTTTGTGTGATCCGATTTTCAAATCCTCATAGAATCTTTCATATCTTCATATGAGGGATTCATAGTAGGATATTTAAAAGGTACTACCTTAATCCTTATGGGCTTCTACGTGGTAGTTAAGACCCTTGGGTTATATGGTACCATTCCATGATTCGATGAGAGACCCTTGAGTGGTCTAGTTAAAGATTGATTCAAGATCTGGTTAAGAATGGCATGTGATGATACAGCTGAAAGGACCCTATGGTGGTCCAGTCACACTCATCACAGGTTTGTTCATTTGGTTTTACCCTACACATTATAAAATAGACTGTGTGAACTGTGCAAGGAATTGTCTAATTATGGACGCGTACATAATTATGAAATTTAGTGCATAGAAACCTAGTAGGATTTATTATGTGTAAGAACCGATAGTGACAACAATAACGATGTAATGGAGGTACGGTGGACGCACCAATGACGCTTCATATACTTGTATATAAGTTTCCCTCTTGCATTGAAAGCATAATGTTATTTAAAGTTACTAGAAGTTCAGAACCCTAACCAGTGTTGTTTTGTCTTTTCAACTTCATGTTTTCAAGCTCTCACAAGTTTCCTCTTATTAAATTTCGGGACGAAATTTCCTAAAGTAGGGGAGACTGTGACACCTGGGTCACTGCGACCATCAAACAAATACCAAACCAATGAAATATTGTATTTCATACTTGGGATTTGTAAAAATATGTGTATCATTTGCACATATCAATTTTTGTTCAATTTCAAACTCTAAATCGCTTTCTGGAAGGTTATACGCGCACCAATGCGTAAATATAACCAGTTTAATGCAACAAACACTCCGGAATAGTGACATTGGCTTAACATACCTTAAATAACCCTTACATAACTTAGAAATAAGTTTTGAAGGCTTTGGTAGGGCAAAAACAAGTTAATTCGTCTACAGGGACTAAATTTGACAAACTGCGAAAGTGTGCCAATCTGAACTGTAACAGACATTCCGGAACATGACCATAAGTTAAACATACTATAAATATCCTTCACATAGCTTAGAAATAGGCTTCGAGGGGTTCGGTGTGCTAAAATAAACTTTATGCTCATTCAGGGACTAAAAGTGTAAAAAAGTGCACAAGTTTGCACTTTCGCGCATATCTTACGTTCTGAATACATCCGGACATCCAAAAATTTATGTAAGCACTAAAATATTTTATTTTAGTGTTTGGCATAAGAAAAATCCATTCGTCGCGTCATTTGGATCGTTTTTCGCGCTTATGCGCATTCCGTCGTAATTAACCAAACATCGCGATCGTACGAGCAAACGAACCGACATCCGAGATATTTTTGAGCATTTTTTGAGTTCCCTATGCTTTAACTTCATTTTAGAGCCTTGAAATGAGGTTAACGGGGTTCAAACGCGTCGAAAATAGCTTAAACGGGCTGCAGGGACCATTTCTGCCATTTTTGAAACTTTGCTGATACTGGTGGGCAGTGGCGTAGCGCGAGTACCTTATGCCTTGGCAGTGGTGCTTCGCGACTACCTAACCTGGGCAGAAACATTGTATTTGGTCCATTTTCACTTTCGCACATGGTTTTGGCAATACCGTGGGCTCAAATGGTTTTGTAAAACCACTATCTTGAGGTGTATGGCCAAGATCAAATCACGGTTAACGAGGAACGATCTTAACGGCTCTACGAATCCTATAAATACCCCATGCCATCCATTGCTAAACTCACTAGAATTTTGATTTGAGAAACTCCAAGTTGAAACCATTGTTTCATACCTGAGATTCTTGGATCGAAATTAGCATTCGGGGACCCTTCATAAGTATTCTTTCGTTCTTTTATTGCTTTTCGAGTCTGAAAGTCAAACTTTGTTTGACTTTCTGCGTTGACCAGTTTATGGTCAATGCGAATTTCGTTTGAACTTCGCAACGTGAGTGTAATCACGTTGGTTATAGTCCCTTGGGACTATGCCTACTGATTACCACGTTGTCTAGGGTCGTAGGGTAAGCGATCTAATAAATCGCTTATACCTTCGAACCCGACCCATTTGGTCGATCATTAGGATCCGACCAAATACATTAGGTGACCATAGTATATAGGGAATAACCTTCCGAGGTTATACCTTATGGTCACTTCGTTAAGTAGTTGTATGATAGGTAGTTTATATGCCTTAGGTAAATTACCAAAATACCATTTTCATGTATAATTGGTAATTTAGCTTATGTAACCTAAACTTTTATACATAACTGATTATACAACATGATAAAACATGTATAGGCATATAATACTTGTCATAGGACTAGTTAGACGTCTCGAACGCGCTTTGCGCGCACGACGCGTTAAAGTAGCATAAGCTACCTTAATGGGTCGCGATGGGTCGAAAGCACTTAGGTTTGGTTTCATAGTAGTATGTAGGCTTTGTTAAACCATATTACATGAGTTCCCATACTCGTTTGGTCTACAAGCCCTCATTCTATCCGATCTTCCGACTCAGGCCCGGTTTATTTATATGGTTTTAGACTGCCGATTGATTCCGTGCTCCCTCTAGCTTTGCTTGGTTGTTGTTCAAGACCTCTAAGAATTCTCAGGCGAGTACATTATTCCCCTATTTTACTGCTTTCAATTGTTTTGGGGTGACTCATATGTGCTAAATGTTTTCAAGGTTTTAACGATGGTATCAAAACGATTTCGATAATGTGAACGAACTTGTTGGTTGGGTTACATAACAAATGACATTCATTAGCAATGATCAAGCTGACCAGTATTAGGTTATGGTACCATAGGATCTAACAAATCCCGTTATCTTACTGCACCCGTGGTTATGTGTGGGGGTGGTGGGTAGCGACTGAATCTGTAATTGTTAATTTACCCTTTGGTAAGGGTTTGTTAATGCGAAAACGAGAAGCGACGAGGGACGAGTCACGAAGATTTGAATGTTATTAGTGAGACGACCATATAAGTAGTTTCACGACCTAAAACGAATTATACGATTTGGGTAAACAATTGGTTTTCACGCGATGTATTAACGAGTTAAACGATTTGGACGATGTAAACGATTTGTAAACGATTTGGACGATGTAAACGATTTGGACGATACGATGTTAATCGATTTGGGTAAACGAATTGATTTTTAGTTAGTGTTTAGATAACGAGACGGGTGTAATGTGATGAAAGCATGGTGGATACGCCGCTGGTACTTCCTATATATAAGTGGGTTCATCATATTACATACCGTGGCGTTAGTTAGTTCACTTGGGTAAACGATTTTTAAACGATGTCACACAAACGAGGTTTTCGATATGATATAAACTACACGAGTTTTTAACGAGATTTATTAACGAGTTTTATTAACGATTTATTTCGAGATGTTTCACAATTTGCTTTACTAAAACAAATGTTTTTGGGTTAAGAGTCATGGCTACGAGGTTTTACAAACTATAACCTGCTTGATTTGAGTTGGTTAATTAAGTTGCAATATTATACTCTTTTCAAAACAAGGTTTTTAATAAAGTATTGCAACATCTAAACTAGCCATGATTTCGACACTCCTACAAAACCAATGTATTCGCCAGCATTTCTTTGCTGACCTCGTTTTCACATATGTTTCAGGTATTGTTGAATGATATCGATTGATAGGATGCATGCTCACATAGGACTGGACGAGGCCTTAGTGACTCAATAACAATGATAGACTATGTTTAAATTGTGTATTTAAATTTCCCGACGATGTAAATATACAATGTTTAATAAAACGAAACACTTTTTGTATCCATGGTTATGAAACGATAATTCTGTTGCAACACGCCCCGATGTTTCCGCCGCGATTTGTTGTTTTACGCGGTCGGGGTGTGACAGAAAAGTTGGTATCAGAGCCAATGGTTATAGGGAATTAGGTTATTAGTAATGCTTTGACCTAGACTATAACTTCTTAGGACCCTAACGCGAGTTTACTTGCGTTTTGTCATAAAACAATACCGTCACCTATCCTTAGGCGACGATCACAACAAGAACATAAATTTCAAAACCGCTTTGAAAACTAATCATCTGTTCTAGGATGATTGATTACTAGGTTTTGAACCCTCTATTATAAGGTTTTGAATCCCTTTGAGTTTTCAAAATCTCGTCAAAGTTTTGGGTTTTAAATAATGTGAACACGTGCAAACTGGATGGGTGAATCCCTGTATTCTGGGTTTTCTGTCTAGGCAAGCACTTCATATATATCTCATCAGACGCGAGACCAGTTGTGCTTACCTGGGAATTCTTGGGATGAGTGTTCACTTATAGGCGAGCATGTCTTCGCTATACATTATTTTAACCTATTTACTTTGATTAGTCACTGCGTGTCGTTTGTTTGTTCGAGGTAACAAACAAATGATCGCCTTCCTTGGGTTTTGTCAATACCTCTTTTGTTTTTCCTAAATTTCAACCTCACTCGATTCTTTCGTTTCCCTGTTAGACAATGCCTCCTCGACGCGATCCTCGAACTTTTACTATTGAAGAAATCGCAGCCCTGGTTTCTCAGCAAGTGGCTGCTGTACTTCCCGGTGTTGTAACCCAAGTCCACGAGATATTTAACAATAACAACAACAACAATAATAACAACAACAATAACGCACAATGTAATTTCAAGAACTTCAATTCTGCGAAGCCACTTAGATCTTCCTGAAGGTGATTAAGATATGTTTCATGATGGAAATATCAAAGTTCTTACAAAGAAGGTGAGTAGTTTGGAAAAAGCGAAAGCAAAAGTTGAAGCTGAGCTCAAAGCTGTCAAAGCAAAGAATGAAGAGTTGAAGAAAGCCTACAACAATCATGCTGAGATTATAGATGATTTAAATGACACTCTTGCAGCACAGGCCAAAGTCATTGACACAATCACTGCAGAGTTTGATGAAGTTAATGCAAAGTATGAGCTGATGAATGAAACAAACAAGACGTTGCATCAAATGATCGATGATCTTCATGAGAAGTCTTCTAATGAAAACAAGGTGTTAAGGTAGGAAACTGAAGCCTTAAGGGCAGATAAAGTGGTTAAAGACGAGCAGCTGAACATGTTGTATGCCGTGATAGAACACAAGTTTGGAATCAACGTCCAAGCTGTGTATAATGATCTGGAGATACAAAGGGTTGAACATAGAAGAATTCAGAGGGAAAAGGAGTTGGCTGAGGCAGCTACACAGAAGAAGAAAAGTGTTATGATTGATAGTGAAGAGATACTTGGCTCTTCAAGCCAACAAGTTCAACCTGAAGCTGAAGGTAATGATGTTGAAATGACAGATGCAGAGGTGAATGAAGAGGAAAACATGGATATTGATCCTCAACAAGGTTTTGTCCTTATTGGTGAAGCATTCTCTCTACCTTATAGTTTCAAAGATGTTATCCGTTTGGTGAAAGTTGATCAACGAAGACGGAAGGCGAGAAGAGCTCATACAGAAAATGATCTTGATACAAAATTACTTCGTTATAAGGAAGAGAAAGAGGGTCATCAAGAAGAGGAAGAGGAAAAGATAGACGATGAGGAGTTAGAGTAGTTGTTTGATGATATCGATAATTATCCCGAAGATGAAGATGATGATGATCAAGGGGCAACGGGGTTGCTTATTGTGAATGCAACCTGCTGATCAGGTATTCCTAACTCAACCGAAAGTTATTTACTTGCATTCTACATTTGAGGGGGAGTTAGAGGTACCTAGGACTAGATAAGAGATGCTAGAGGAATTGGGGATGGATGACGGTAATTTGAAGTTTTATATAGAAGATGAAATTCCATCATCTCTAGAAAGAGATTATGTTTTTAAGCTTGCAAATGAAGCTGACCACTTCAATGATGTTACAGTTGAAGAGGGCTCTGATTTATCTGAAGAAGATACGCCCTTTCATTATTCTGGTATTGATGATACTTTTCCTACATTTGCTGAGATGTTTAAGTCACACAATGAAGATGAAGTGCGTAGGAAAGTGGTGGAAAAGATAAGTACTGAAGGAATTCCAGAGATAGTTCCACAGGAAGAGTTGTTAGAAGGAAGAATTGGTTTAAAGCAATACTTTATGGATCATCTAGATAAATCTCTGGGTGATATACTTTCATGGGGTTATCTTGAGGATCTTAAGGTGTATGCAATCAGAATGGAGCACGGGGTTCAATACTTCGAGTTTTTATCAGACATCAAAACACTCCCATGGTGGGATGTGGAGGAGCTTGTACAAACAAAGAATATAAAACAGTTCTATTATGGTCTTGATGTGAAGATACACGACCAGAAATTATGGAACTACATAAAGCTTCAAGCAAAGAATAGATTCCCTGATTGGAAGCCACACTTTCCAGAGCAGATTGTTAAATATGATCCAATCACAGGAGAAAAAGATGTAACATTGAAGATAAAGCCACCGAGGTGTTTAAAGAATATGCCACTGCGTGCAATGGAACAAGACTTTTATGAAGACTTTCAAGGTTGGATGTATAATCAAAGCACGACTGAAGCGGTGATATCTTTGTTTGACAAGACGAAAGGATAAGCTAGGAGGATCAATGAGTTGGATCCTATGTGGTTGGTAAATTGTTCGAAGAAGGATATTGAATGTTTATGTTTCAACAAGATTGTATATGATGCTCCTGATAAAGCTCAAGCGCAACAATAACAGAAGATGGCGAACTTATGCTTTGCAAAGGATATCAATTCTGGCAGATATTGGCAGACTAAGTTCAGAGACTTAGAGTTGGAGGAGTTCCTAAAGAAAGAGAAGCGAAGTGAGAAATTGAAGAAGATAGCTGAAAGAGGAGCAGTTCTGGGAAGAAGGAAACTCTTTAGGCCTCCACTGATAGATCAAACGCCGATTGAATCGGAAGAGAAGAAGATCCCAAGGTGGGATAGAAAGAGAGATGGAGATCCTGCGTACAGGAAATATTGGAATGAGATTGGAAGGCCTCTCAGACGTAAAATGTTAGCTGAACAAGCAGAGGCCAGGAGACAGAAAGCCAGAGCTAGTGGGCGCAGCAGGAAGGTGAAATAAAGACTATGCAGGAAGGAAGACTACAGCTACATCCAAGGGGGAGTCTGTTAGTACATTATGTCTGTAGCTTCCGTCTGTATCGAGTTTATGTGTTTTGTCCTGTATGTGTCATTGTACAGTTTTGTATGTATTGTATTTTGTATCTAGACGAAACGGGAGACGGAACTTAAGTATGTTATGTGATCCGGTCGGATGGCATAGGTCATCCGGACGGATGACCATCCGACCGGATGACACCATCACTCCCAAGATTCCCTATAAATAGGAGTGTAGGGGTCTTAGTTTAGAACCTTTTGCCTGATTGTGAAGTGAAGCTCTGTCCAATTGTCATCTGGATCTTTTATACTTTCATATCAGCTAATGAGATTGGGCATATTTATCAGTGATATCGTTGTTGATTATTCTCAGACGATGCCGAGGGATTCCGCACCTTGTCATTGATCGATTCTACCACGTTCTTCATCTATTAGAACCATTCATGCATTGCAGCCACAATAAAGACAATTATGAATTTATCCAGATATGGTTTACATATCCTGTTCATCATGTCCATAAATGTGGCTGGGGCATTGGTTAAACCAAATGGCATGACGGTAAATTCATAATGACCATATCTGGTTATGAAAGCAATTTTAGGAATATCCTCTTCCTGTACTTCCAGTTGATGATATCCAGAGCGTAAGTCGATCTTAGAAAAGAATCGAGCTCCTTGAAGTTGATCGAACAGATCATCGATTCTCGTTAGTGGGTACCGATTCTTTATCGTGACTTTGTTCAAATCTCGGTAATCAATGCACATACGCATCGACCCGCCTTTCTTCTTAACAAACAACACCGATGCTCCCCACGATGATGAACTTGGTTGTATAAAACCTTTGTGAAGGAGTTCGTCCAATTGTTTCTTCAGTTCCTGCATCTCCGTCGGTGCTAATCGATAAGGTGCTTTGGCAATCGGTGCTGTCCCTGGTATTAGGTGAATTCTAAATTCAACCTCTCTATCAGGCGGTAATCCTGGTAACTCTTCTGAAAAAACGTCTGAGAATTTAGATATTCTAGGAATATCTTTTAATTCTTTTCCTTTAGTATTAATGATTACAGAAATCATATATACTATTCCTCCTTTTCTTTCATAACTTACAGCTTTCATCACAGAGATGAACTTTGTTGACCGGGTTGGCTTATCTCCTTTAACCGTGATCTTTTCACCACTTGGTGTACTTACTTGTACTGACTTTTGATCACATAAAATACTAGCATGATTGGCTACCAACCAATCCATTCCTAATACAACATCAAATCCAGCCAGATTCATTGGGTAAAGGTTAGCAAAGAATTGATGGTTCAGGATTTCTATTGTTGCTCCCTGCAAGATTTCACTTATCTTAATGGATTCTCCATTGGCTGTCTCTACCAGACAATCTTGTTGGAGTTTGGCTAAAGGTTGGTCAAGAAGTTTGTAGAAAGAAGTATTAATGAAACTTTGGTTTGCACCAGAGTCAAATAATACTTTGGAAAATATATTGTTAACTAAGAACGTACCGGCAATCACATCCGAGATCATTTTGGCTTCCTTAGTAGTAGAACAAATGCTCTAGCATTTTTCTTAGCTGCTTCAGTTTTCTTTGCATTGTTGGTCATGGCTAGAGCTAGTTTCAGACAGTTCGGTTTGATATGCCCATTTTCTCCACAATTGTAGCATTCCTATTGTTAGGTTTCTTCCTACAGTCCTCTTCCTTGTGTCCAGATATTTTGCAAAAGTTGTAGTATATAGAGCATCTTCCAGAATACTTTCTTTTGCAATACCTACAGTAGGGTGCAGAAGAACCTGTTGCTTTTCCTCGGTAGGAATTACTAGAACGAAATTCCTGGGTAAGCTTTTGAGCCAGGTTCTTTCTCTAGTTTTCCTCTTGTGTACGCACCAATTCATCAGTCAAGGTATTGGCTAGTTCTACTACATCTTCTATCATTTGCAGTCTAGCTGCCTTGACTACGTGTCTAATCTCACTAATTAATCCCCAAATGTAACGGGAGATTAACACTAGTTCAGGTGAGGCTAAGGTTGGCACTATCCTAGCATATTCGAAGAATATGGTAGTGTAACCTTTGCAGACTATTCCAGTCATTCTAAGGTTTAGGAACTTATTGGCGATTTGTTCCTTCTCATTAGGAGGACATAATTTTCTTTCAACCATTTCCTTAAAGTTGATCAATTCCATAATATAAACTCTGTCACTTCTCCTAGACTGGAGAATAGTATTCCACCATTCTAAGACTGCATTTTTGAAAAGATTAGAAGCAAACATAATCTTATCTTCGTCTGCACATTTACTTATTTTTATGATTGAATATGTCTTTTCTATCCAACGTAAGGCTGCAATGGCTCCTTCATTGCCGGAGAATTCAATTGGTTTGCAAGACAAGAATTCTTTATAAGAACAACCGTAAGAAGCAGTTTTTCTTCTCTTAGGAATTGTAGCTTGGATAATAGGTCCATTATCGTTCACACTGTGACTTGGTTCAGTGTGTTGACGTTTACTTCCATTTGCAGATTTATTATTTTCTACTTCCTTAACAGTCTTGATAATATAAGTATAGCATCTATAATCCTTGTGCTATTATAATTTGGATGGCAATGTTATCTATTTGGTTTCCGTTATTCTCATTATTCTGGTTTTCCTGATTTACTTCGTTGTCCATCTGAATTGGGAATATTTAACAAGTATTAATTATCATAGAGTAGTTTGGTACAAATATTTATACATAATCACACAAACAAGTTGGTCAAAAACGTCGATCATCGCGACTTTTACTCTTTTTATATATGCATCTATTACAAACTATAACTGGAAATCAAATATACTAGTAATTATATATCTTACACTAAAAAAATACGTAGCAGTGAAATGTTAGATATTTTTTTTTATCAAAATACAAAATTACACATATATTAGGTATTATTCTAAGTGTCGTTTATCCAGTACTGCATGTCTCGTTCATCATATTTCCAAACTAGTTTTTTCCCTATCTGTCGAATTCTATTCCCCTCATTCACTAAATCCTGTCCATACTGATGGAGTTCCTGCACATGTTTTCGACTCATTGGTGGGTCTAATGGTTCAGGAGGGGGTACTGGTTCCTCATAAGGGTCTGCGCTATTCATTTCGAAAAATGTTCTATCTGTATCCCTCCACGGATCCGGTTCTAAAGGCATTGGTTCTTCGGGAGGGTATAAGGTCGAGTACAACCTATTGTCGTCAAACCACAGATCATATCCAAAAGGGCGTGGAGTTGGGATTCTAGGTAACTCATTGGGGTCAAATGCAGGTATCGGGAATTGGTTTTCTTGGTTGGGTTCTAGCATCGGTTGGTCTGGGAATAAAGGTAACAGTGGCGGTTCGGCTATTTGGTTAGAGTCTACTGCTTTGGTAGCTAGCATATGGAAATTGGCCAACTGTCTATCTAGTTCCTCTTCCCACTGTGGTCTATTGCCTATTTCCTAAGTTTGAGCCCTTGCTTCCTTATTAGCCCTGACTATTACCCTCTGCTGTTGTAACTTTTTCATTCTATTTCTTCTCTTGTGTGCTCCTCTACTAAACCAACCTCTTTTCTTAGTAGTAAACGGTTCCTCAGACTGTGCCTTAAAAATAAATATCAAATCCTCAGTATCGGCTGAGTAACCTGAGGGATCTGGTTGAGATGATGTTCCCTCATCTTTTGGTAAACTATCTAAGTGACGATAAGTGTCCGAAGTTCCTTGCTCACTCATACTGTAAACTAACAAATAGTCAAATAACACAAAACAATATTTACACGTATTCACATAAGTTATTTCCTAACACAGAATTTAAAACTTAAGTGTCAGTAGAACACTTCTTTGGCTTAAACCAGTGGCTGTAGCTCTGATACCACCTTCTGTCGCAGCCCCCAACCCCTATCCCCGGGAGCGGGCGCCGCGAGAGCTCCGAGCAGGTGGTATCGGTGTGTATTAATTTGGCAGCGGAAATGAGACATCAGGACCGTAGTTAGGAAATATGTTTATCAGAGTAAAACACCACACTTTTTATAATAATAAAACATTGGGATAAAACCCAAGTTCATTTGACAGTATAATTGTAGGGGTAATCACTAATTATTTAAAATAAAAACTCCTTTTTATTTAGGTAACTTTTATAGCCACTTTTCCAAGCCTCCTGTGCTCTCCAGCGGGCTTCTATTTGGCTTTCACATTGTGTTACCTAAAACGCGTTTTAAAAACATTTTCTCAACAAGAAATACTGGTGAGTGCATCCCAGTTTAATCAAAAGTAGTTTATATAATTTCACAGCATTGAGAGCAATTACAATGTTTATATCTACACAATTACTCATTCAGTACTGTCAATCCTGACTGGTGGGTCATATTACTCATTGACTAACTCTTTGTCCAATGGTAACGTCTTTTTTATTTTGTATACAAAACCCCTACATTCCGGCAGTAATTGAAGAATACAAAGACTCAATCACTATTAATTATATTTCAAAACAATTAAGGTTTTGTAAAAACAGTTTACGAAAAGCAGATGTACTCACAATAGTGAGAAAAACAGAATGTACTCACATGGTTTACTTAGGTAAAACTAGGGCTTCCTGGTATATCTCCTGGTTATTATCTATAAAAATTAAATAATGCACACGTGTTAGTAAAATAACCCAAATCACATTAACCGTACAACTCGAGACAGAATTCCAATGACTGAGTCGGGTAGAGCCGACATGCATTACGGAATCCTAAATCAATCGGGTGTATACACGAGACAAAACTCCAACGACTGAGTCGGGTAGAGCCCTGAATCGATCGTGTAGGGTAACAGCAGGGTTATAATACTTACAACGAGGCAGAGCTTCGCTTTATAGTGGGTATTACGCCCGAGTATAATTTCTACTATTAGAAAGTTTGAGAGAGAAATCAGAATTTGAACGAGTTGCAACTGAGCTATCGTTCTCAATTTATAGGCTGATCAGACAAGCCGTCGCGCCCCGTGATGCTTTCCTCGAACATTCTCTCGGCCCGCGAGGGCCCTAAGGGCGGCGGTAGCTTTGATTAGTCAGCAGACTAGCCTTGCCACATGGAGACACGTGGCGGCTTTGTTTGTCCGGCAAGTTACAGGGCCTCGCACCCCGCGACAGACCGATGAGGACTTGGTTGCGCCCCACGAGCGACTGCCCAACCGTGTTTTTCTTGTTTTTCACAAGTACAAAGGTATTTCGGGCTCGTTTTTCGCGTACGGGGTATATTTAGGGACGTTTAGGGTTACGTTAAGGGTTATAGGAGGCATTGAGGAGGGTTGTTATATATGGGTCTTCGTCTTTTATCTGCGTAAGACTTTTACCGGTCTTGCACCACTTTTAAATGAGCTCGTACCATATCAATCTTTTCGTCCGTGGCATTTATCACATCCTTATAGGCGAGTTCCCTCGGATCCACTTCACCCCAACATACCAGGGTTCGGCATTTTCGGCCATAAAGCATCTCATATGGTGCCATACCAATGCTCGAGTGGTAACTGTTGTTGTAAGAAAATTCGACTAACGGTAAGTAAGCATCCCAACTACTGCCAAAGTCGATAATACATGCCCGAACCATATCTTCACGTGTTTGAATTGTTCGCTCGCTTTACCCGTCAGTTTGTGGGTGATATGCCGTACTTATATACAACTCTTGGAAGTCGTGCTAGAAATTTGAAGTGAACCGAGTATCTCTATCGGATACGATGGATACCGGCCGTCCGTGGAGCGCTACGATCTCATTCGTATAAACTTCCGACATCTTTTCAGAAGTATAAGTCTCATGAATAGGAATAAAATGAGCGTTTTTTATCAGTTTGTCCACGACTACCCAAATGGCATTGAATCCACGAGCCGTTCTCGGCAATTTGGTTAAAAGGTCCATAGTAACATGTTCCCATTTCCAAACCGGTATATCTAGCGGTTGTAGCTTGCCATAAGGCTTTTGAAGCTCCACTTTTGTCACACCCTGACCATGTAAATCAACAAATCGTGGCAAAAACGTCGGGGAGTGTTGTAACAGAATCATTGTTTCATAACACATGGAAATTTGAAATTTTGTTTTATTGATTAAAAGAGTTACAATGTCTTAACAACAAAGAAGCATAACATAATTAACTAGTCTTGCATCTTTTAATGTCACTAAGGCCCTCTTCCAATCCTATGTTTGCATCATAATCATCTAACAACAGTACCTGAAACACATGTGAAAATAGGTACGTCAGCATAAAAATGCCTGTTAGATACATAGGCTTTATTAATTTAGGATTCATGACTGATAAGTTTAAAGAAAAATGTTTAACAAAAGTTAGTCATGATCCTTGTAAAATGTTTTCTTTTATAAATCATACAAAAGTGATGAGAAATCAGATGATATAAATGAAAGATGCACAGATAAACAAATGAACAAGCAAAATAAGTTTGTATAAACTGTCTTGATTGTAAAACAATGTTTCATGAAGATATGATTTAAGTGTAAAATGTTTTATGTCTAACTTGAAATGGTTTAAGTAACGCTACGATATGTAATACCATAAAAGCACTTATATATAGGAAGTACCACCGGCGTATCCACCATGCTTTTATCATATTACACACGTCTCGTTACTTAAATCACTTACCCAAACAAACCATCAATGTAAAAATGTTCATGTATAACTAAATGTAATGTATAGTGAATAAAAGCATTTATTGATTTAAAAGCATTTACTCAACCCTATATGAATGAAATGTACAAAACAATGCATTTGATAAATTATAATCAAAAGTTATGTTTTGTAAAATAATGCATGCTTTACTGATACAAACATCTATGCGGTATTGTGAAAATGCATACATTCAAGCCATGAGACTGTGGCGACAAACCCTTAAATGAATTTAAAGATTTATTTGAATTATGTGTATCGAATTCGGTCATTCCATCCATCCAAACAAACCTAGGATTTCAGGAACAGGAGTTGTCAATTCCTATGGTACCACAACCTACTAACGAACGGCGTGATCAATGTTAATGAATGTATTTTTATCCCATTTAAACAAACCAAATGTCATACCAAAATGTAAGCATGTTTTATGAAAATAATGTACAAAGTATGCAACAAATGAACATACATAGCATGAAATGTAATGTAAAATAATATACTAAGTATGCAACAAATGAACATACATAGCATGAAATGAAATGTAAAACAATGTACTAAGTATGCACTAAATGGACACACATAGCATAAAATGAAATGTAAAACAATGTACTAAGTATGCACTAAATGGACATACATAGCATAAAATGAAATGTAAAACAATGTACTAAGTATGCACTAAATGGACATACATAGCAAAAACATAATGAAATCATTTACTATAAGTGTACTAATGAACATAACAAGCATATGATATGAAAACATGGAAAACACGAAAGTAGCAAGTAGGCACATGTGTTTCACCCCAAAATGTTTGAAAAACAGTAAAAGAGGGGTCTATATACTTACTTGAGGGTGCTTAGAAGTCTTGAATAACAACCAAGCAAAGCTAGAGGGATCACGGAATCAAACGGCACCTAATATAGGCAACTATGTAAATAAACGGACTTAAATCGGAAGATTGGATAGAATGAGGTTTCGTAAACCAAATGAGTATAGGAACTCATGTAATATGGTTTAACAAAGCCTACATTCTAAAATGAAACCTATCCTAAGTGCTTACGACCCATTACGACCCGTTTAGGTAGCTTATGCTACTTTAACGCGTCGTTCGCGTTAAATGCGTTCGGACCGCCTAACTAGTCCTATGATAAGTAAAATATGCCTTAACATGTCTAATAATATTGCCTAATCAGTTTAGATGTCCAAATTTATGTTACATATGCTTAAAATGAATTTTGGCGTAAAAAGGGCATTTTGGTAATTTTCCTAAGGCATATAAACTACCTATCATACAACTAACTAAACGAAGTGACCATAAGGTATAACCTCGGAAGGTTATTCCCTATACAACTATGGTCACCTAATGTGTTTGGTCGGATCCTAATGATTGACCAAACGGGGCGGGTTCGAAAGTATAAGCGGTTGTTTAGACCGCTTCCCTTACGACCCTACATAACTACTAAACCTAAAGTGACGAGCTAAACATGTTTAACGAAGTTTGAAAACAGGTATGGTATCAAAACAAACGGTTTTGATACTCAAGAATAGTTTGGTTACAAAATACGCATAAACGCGCATTTTGACCGAAACTATAACTCGCCACTATGCCTAAATAACGTGGTAATCAGTAGGTATAGTCACAAGGGACTATAACCATCGTGATTACGCTCACGTTACGAAGTTCAAACGAACTTCGTGTTGACCATAAACTGGTCAAAGCAGAAAGTCAAACACAGTTTGACTTTCATGCTTAAAACGCGTAAAAGAACGAAAGAATACTTACAAAAGGTCCAAGAATGGAAGTTTGATCCAATTATTCTAAGGTATGAAGTGAAATCACTTCAACTTAGAGAACAAATCAGATCAAGTGTGAGTTTGAAGGCAAATGGGTGGGGGGTATTTATAGATTTCGTAGAGCCATTAAGATTGTTCCTCGAAAACCGAGCTTCGATCTAAGCCGTACACATCATACCCACTGATTTGTGAAACCATGGGCACCCAGAATAGCCCCTAGAATTGCCCAAAACCATTTGCAAGAGCTAGAACAAGCTGTAAACAGCTGGGAAACACTTTCTGCTGATCTGGGCATGGCTTATGGACTGTAAGCATGTCCATACGGTCCGTAAGGACCTGGCTTGCTGGCAGAAACTTTCACTAATTGGCAGAACAGGCCCCTGCATCTCCAAACTTGATTTTTGATGCGTTTTGGCACGTTTAAGACCCGTTAACCTCATTTCAAGGCTCTAAAATGAATTTAAAGTATAGGGAACATGAAATATGCTCAAAAACATCTTGGATGTCGGTTCGTTTGGCGGTACGGTTGCGTTGTTCGGTTAATTACGACGAAACACGAACGGACGCGAATAACGATCCAAATTACGCGACGAATGGAATTTTATCAAGCCAATCACTAAAATAAAATATTTTAATGATTACATAAATTTTTGGATGTCCGGATGTATTCAGAATGTAAGATACGCGCGAAATACAAACTTATGCACTTTTTGACGCTTTTAGTCCCTGAATGACCAAAAAGTTTATTTTAGCACACCGAACACCTCAAAGCCTATTTCTAAGCTATGTAATGGATATTTAGGGCATGTTTAACTTATGATCATGTTCCGGAATGTTTGTTACAGTACGAATCGGCATACTTTCGCAGTTTGTCGAAAGTAGCCCCTGTAAGCGAATAAACTTGATTTCGACACACCAAACCTTCCAAAACTTATATCTAAGTTATGTAAAGGTTATTTAAGGTATGTTAAGCCCATTTCACTGTTCCATAGTGTTTTTTGCGTTAAAATGATTACGTTTACGCATCAGTTCGCGTATAACTTCCTAGGAAGCGATTTCGAGCTCGAAATCGAACAAGAATTGATATGTGCAAATGATACACATATTTATACAAATCCCAAGTATGAAATACAATATTTCATTGATTTGGTATTTGTTTGATGGTTGTGGAGGCAGAGGTGTTACAATCTCCCCTACATCAGGAAATTTCGTCCCGAAATTTATTTAGAGGAAAATTGTGAGAGCTTGAAACATGAAGTCGAAAAGATAAAACAACATTGGTTAGAGTTCTGAACTTCTAGTAACCTTAAATAACATCATGCTTGCAATGTAAGAGGGACACTTATATACGAGTATATGAAGCGTTATTGGTGCGTCCACCGTACCTCTATTATATTGTTTACATTTCGTTATTTTTGCCACTATAGGTTCTTACACATGATAAATCTTACTGTGGTTTCCGTGCACTGAATTTTATAATTATGTATGCATCCATAATTATGTAATTCCTTGCATAGTCCACACAGTGTATCTTATAGTGTGTAGGGGAAGAAAATAATGAACGAACCTGTGATGATTGTGACTAGACCACCATAAGGTCCTTTTAATTAAATCAATGAATGATCTTCTTAAGTAGACCACCAAGGAGTCTTTTCAGCCATATCATCACATGCCATTCTTAACCAGATTTTGAATCAATATTCTGACTTAGACCACTCAAAGTGTCTCTTTTTGAATCATGGAATGGTACCATATAATCCAAGGGTCTTAACTATCACGTAGAAGCCCATTAAGGATTTAAGGGAGTACCTTTGGATATCCTACTATGAATCCCTCATATGAAGGTATGGAAGATTCTACGAGGATTTGGATAACGAAAATAAAACCACAAAAGAAAACACATAATCATATAACCACAAAATTGTTTATCTTGATCTTTAATTTGTTATCATTTTGTTAATTTGTTTTGTTAATTGAGCACATGTATTTAAAGCACACCAGGTATCCAAGAATCTAACTATAAAGATAGGAAGAAATTAAAAAGAAAATTCGATTTCGATTATAAGGAATCGAAATGTTCGAATTAAGGTATACAAGGAATTCAATTAAGGATTCCGATTTGAACGATAATCATCCACAAGGATCTAATTGTGAAGGTAAAAAGATCCCATATGGATTTTGGAATTTCAAAAGTGAGAGGCATTTCAAAACCTTGCACTAGCCGTGCTTAAGTCGAAACATGAGGTAAAATGCTCATGAAGTTGAGGTGCTAGATATGCCAAGGCGACATATGAAGCAGAATTTGAAGGTTAAGTCAATGTATGAGAAAATGTTTTTGAAAACTATGCATGGGGTTCTTTTGAAATGTGTTTAATGTTTTTGAAACCTTACATAATACTTTTGAAATCATAAAGTAGGTGTATTAGATAAGTATATTTATAAAATGTTTTAAAATCATGCGAGATGAATTTTGAAAATATGTATAAGGTTTTTGAAAACATGAATGATGCTTTTGAAATCATGCACTTGATATATTAAGTAAGTATACTATGTTTAAAAATGTTTTCAAAATATATGAAATGTTTTTGAGAGCATGAAGGTTGTTTTTTTTGAAAATATATACTATGTATGTTGTTATGGAACAGAAACGAAATGATATGAGGTCGAGAAATACCCTTAGTTATCTAAGCAAGGATTTAAGGCACAGATGTGCAAAAAGCACGATTACTCATAATGTCACTTTATTTTCTGTACTCCGTTTCTTAGAATGAAACGAGTACTTTAGAATTTTGAGGAAATCAATAGTGATTACTTGAAAGGGAGAATCACAAGAGTAGTTTGTAAAGATCATAGTTCCTTAATGTAGGTATTATAGGGAAATACCACACACACATGTAACTACACTTGTATATCAGAATTTGCGAACAATGATTTATTTATAAATTAACCACATTGTTTCTAAGTTCAACAAAAGAAAAGGAACAAATGCAACAGATACAAATTATTCAAAGTAGCAACATCTTCTAATCAGCCAACTGCTCATCCGTGGGTCAGATTTGCATTGACAACCTTTGATCACTTGTTCCTGAAATAGCTCATCTCGCCGTAGTTATACCAAGTACCAGACGGTAAACGGGCTTGAGCAGGGTTGACTTGGGGTTGGTTTGGACCACCTTGGATTTGGTTGAATTGATAAGCATTTGCCAGGTGACCGATTCGTCCACATGATGCACACAGATGACACTACAGGTAAGCTCGGTGAGGTGCCTTATACTTGTTGCACATCGGTGCGGTACCGGCATAAGGTTTCCTGGCAGGAGATTGAGTAGCAACAAGATTTGCAACAGCTTTATCTTGAATAGCAAAGCAGCATATGTCAACCAAATGTCCCCATTGTCCACAATAAGTACATTTGAAGCAGGGTATCTGATTTGGATGATGTCGGTTGCATCGATTGCACCAAGGAGCAGCTCCCAAGTACGGCTTCTTAGCTGGCGGTGCTGCCACTTGGTTAGGTCCTACCTGTTTTGGTGCATCTGCTGCGGGTTTCTTTGAAGTTTTACGTTTCTTCGGTTTTGGTGAAGGCTTGGCTTCTATATCCTTTGGTGACTCTTGCGTGGCTTCATTCTGGAGATGATACATGACAGTAGCTAATTCGACAGTCTTCCGGACTACTTCGCCTATTCGCTGGGCAAATTTGGCAGTCTGCTCGGATATCTGAGCGTCGTCGCGATGAAAAGACATTCTAGAATAAATGAAAGGCATAGGAAGAAACAAGTGAAATGTTATCGGATAATCAAAACAGAATGGTAACGCATAAAATTCTGATCATTTGTTTGTTACCTAAGGCAAACAAATGAGACGGTGACAAATCAAAGTAAGGGGGTCATATTAATGCATCACGAAGACATGCTTTAGCCTATAAGTGGACACTCACCCCAAGAGTTCCCAGGTAAGAGTGACTGGTCCGATTATGTGGATTTGTATGAACACTCTAGCCTTAGACAGAAAACTCAGAGTACAGGCATCCACCCTTCCGGGTTGCACGTGTTCACATTATAAGACCCAACTTTGACGAGATTTTGAAAACTTAGAGTTATAATAAATCATCCTAGAACAGATGATTAGTTTTCAAAGCGGATTCGAAATTTGTGTTCTCGTTGTGGTTGTCACCTAAGGATAAGTGACGGTATTTGTTTTAAGGTCTAAACACAAGGATCTTGTGTTAGGGTCCTAGGAAGGTTATAGACTAGGTCAAAGCATTACTAATAACCTAATTCCCTATAACCATGAGCTCTGATACCAACTTTTATGTCACACCCCGACCACGTAAATCAACAAATAGTGGCGGAAACGTCGGGGAGTGTTGTAACAGAATCATTGTTTCATAACACATGGAAATTTGAAATTTTGTTTTATTGATTAAAAGAGTTACAATGTCTTAACAACAAAGAAGCATAACATAATTAACTAGTCTTGCATCTTTTAATGTCACTAAGGCCCTCGTCCAATCCTAGGTTTGCATCATAATCATCTAACAACAGTACCTGAAACACATGTGAAAATAGGTACGTCAGCATAAAAATGCCTGTGAGATACATATGTTTTATTGATTTAGGATTCATGACTTATAAGTTTAAAGAAAAATGTTTAACAAAAGTTAGTCATGATCCTTGTAAAATGTTTTCTTTTATAAATCATACAAAAGTGATGAGAAATTAGATGATATAAATGAAAGATGCACAGATAAACAAATGAACAAGCAAAATGAGTTTGTATAAAATGTGTTGATTGTAAAACAATGTTTCATGAAGATATGATATAAGTGTAAAATATATTATGTTTAACTTGAAATGGTTTAAGTAACGCTACAATATGTAATACTATAAAAGCACTTATATATAGGAAGTACCAGCGGCGTATCCACCATACTTTTATCATATTACACACGTCTCGTTACTTAAATCACTTACCCAAACAAACCATCAATGTAAAAATGTTCATATATAACTAAATGTAATGTATAGTGAATAAAAGCATTTACTCAACCCTATATGAATGAATTGTACAAAACAATGCATTTGATAAATTATAATCAAAAGTTGTGTTTTGTAAAATAATGCATGCTTTACTGATACAAACATCTATGCGGTATTGTGAAAATGCATACATTCAAGCCTTGAGACTGTGGCGACAAACCCTTAAACGAATTTAAAGATTTATCTGAATTATGTGTATCGAATTCGGTCATTCCATCCATCCAAACAAACCAAGGATTTCAGGAACGGGAGTTGTCAATTCCTATGGTACCACTACCTACTAACGAACGACGTGATCAAAGTTAATGAATGTATTTTTATTCCATTTAAACAAACCAAATGCCATACCAAAATGTAAGCATGTTTTATGAAAATAATGTACTAAGTATGCAACAAATGAATATACATAGCATGAAATGTAATGTAAAATAATCTACTAAGTATGCAACAAATGAACATACATAGCATGAAATGAAATGTAAAACAATGTACTAAGTATGATGGACATACATAGCAAAAAATGAAATGTAAAACAATGTACTAAGTATGCACTAAATGGACATACATAGCATAAAATGAAATGTAAAACAATGTACTAAGTATGCACTAAATGGACATACATAGCAAAAACATAATGAAATCATGTACTATAAGTGTACTAATGAACATAACAAGCATATGATATGAAAACATGGAAAACACGAAAGTAACAAGTAGGCACATGTGTTTCACCCCAAAACATTTGAAAAACAGTAAAAGAGGGGTCTATGTACTCACTTGAGGGTGCTTAGAAGTCTTGAATAAAAACCAAGCAAACCTAGAGGGATCACGGAATCAAACGGCACCTAATATAGGTAACTATGTAAACAAACGGACCTAAATCGGAAGATTGGATAGAATGAGGTTTCGTAAACCAAATGAGCATAGGAACTCATGTAATATGGTTTAACAAAGCCTACATTCTAAAATGAAACCTATCCTAAGTGCTTACGACCCATTACGACCCGTTTAGGTAGCTTATGCTACTTTAACGCGTCGTTCGCGTAAAATGCGTTCGGACCACCTAACTAGTCCTATGATAAGTAAAATATGCCTTAACATGTCTAATAATGTTGCCTAATCAGTTTATGTTACATATGCTTAAAATGAATTTTGGCGTAAAAAGGGCATTTTGGTCATTTTCCTAAGGCATATAAACTACCTATCATACAACTAACTAAACGAAGTGACCATAAGGTATAACATCGGAAGGTTATTCCCTATACAACTATGGTCACCTAATGTGTTTGGTCGGATCCTAATGATTGACCAAACGGGTCGGGTTCGAAAGTATAAGCAGTTGTTTAGACTGCTTACCTTACGACCCTACATAAGCACTAAACCTAAAGTGACGAGCTAAACATGTTAAAACATCTTTAACAAAGTTTGAAAATAGGTTTGGTATCAAAACAAATGGTTTTGATACCCAAGAATAGTTTGGTTACAAAATACGCATAAACGTGCATTTTGACCGAAACTATAACTCGCCACTATGCCTAAATAACGTGGTAATCAGTAGGTATAGTAACAAGGGACTTTAACCATTGTGATTACGCTCACGTTACGAAGTTCAAACGAACTTCGTGTTGACTGTGACACCTGTGTCACTGCGACCAGCAAACAAATACCAAATCAATGAAATATTGTGTTTCATACTTTGGACTTGTATAAATATGTGTATCTTTTGCACATATCAACTCTTGTTCGATTTCAAGCTCTAAATCGCTTTCTGGAAGGTTATACGCGCACTAATGCGTAAATATAACCAGTTTAATGCAACAAACACTCCGGAATAGTGACATAGGCTTAACATACCTTAAATAACCTTTACATAACTTAGAAATAAGTTTTGGAAGGTTTGGTATGCCGAAAACAAGTTAATTCGCTTACAGGGACTAAACTTGACAAACCGCGAAAGTATGACGATTCGTACTGGAACAGACATTCTGGAATATGAACATAAGTTAAACACACCATAAATATCCCTTACATATCTTAGAAATAGGCTTTGAGGGGTTCGGTGTGCTAAAATAAACTTCTGGGTCATTCAGGGACTAAAAGCGTCAAAAAGTGCATAAGTTTGCATTTTCGCGCATAACTTACGTTCTGAATACATCCGGACATCCAAAAATTTATGTAAGCACTAAAATATTTTATTTTAGTGTTTGGCATAAGAAAAATCCATTCGTCACGTCATTTGGATCGTTTTTCGTGCTTATGCGCATTCCGTCGTAATTAGCTGAACAACGCAACCGTACGGCTAAACGAACCGACATCCGAGATATTTTTGAGAACATTTTAAGTTCCCTTTACTTTAACTTCATTTTAGAGCTTTGAAATGGGGTTAACGAGCCTTAAACGCGTCGGAAAAGGCCTTAAACACTGCCATTTTTGAAACTTTCTGATCTGCACATGGGTTACGGACCGTAAGCCATGACCCTTACGGTCCGTAAGGGGTCTCCAGAACATCAGAAACTTCTGTCCAGCTGTTTGCAGCTGTTGTGCACCCATAAACCCATTTCCACCTGTTGATACCTTATGGTGGGTGGCCAAATGAGGTACCACAACTTTCCAACAAGTGTACGGATAGGATTCGATCACATTTTCCAAGAAACGATCCTAACGGTTCGGGAAATCCTATAAATACCCATATCCCCTAACTTCTAAACCCACAAGAATCTGATCTTAGAAGCTCTAAGTTGAAACCATTGTTTCATACCAGAGCTACTTGGATCACGATTAGCATTCGGGGACCCTTCGTAAGTATTCCTTCGTTCTTTTATTGTTTTTCGAGTCCGAAAGTCAAACTTTGTTTGACTTTCTGCGTTGACCAGTTTATGGTCAATGCGAAGTTCGTTTGAACTTCGCAACGTGATTGTAATCACGATGGTTATAGTCCTTTGTGACTATGCCTACTGATTACCACGTCGTCTAGGGTCGTAAGGGTAAGCGATCTAATAAATCGCTTATACCTTCGAACCCGACCCATTGGTCGATCATTAGGATCCGACCAAATACTTTAGGTGACCATAGTGTATAGGGAATAACCTTCCGAGGTTATACCTTATGGTCACGACGTTTAAGTAGTTGTATGATAGGTAGTTTATATGCCTTAGGTAAATTACCAAAATACCCCTTTGATGCCAAAATTCATTTTAAACATATGTAACATAACTTTTAACATCTAAACTGATTTGGAGACAATATTAGACATGTTAAGGCATATGTTACTTGTCATAGGACTAGTTAGGCGGTCCAAATGCGTTTTACGCGAACGACGCGTTAAAGTAGCATAAGCTTCCTAACCGGGTCGTAATGGGTCGTAAACACATACGTTAGGTTTCATTTAGTATGTAGGCTTTGTTAAACCATATTACACGAGTCTCCATACTCGTTTGGTTTACGAACCCTCATTCTATCCGATCCTCCGATTTAGGTCCGGTTCTTTAACGTAGTTACCTATATTAGGTGTCGTTTGATTCCGAGATCTCTAGCATTGCTTGGTGGTTATCTTAGGACTTCTGAGCAATCTCAAGTTAGTACATAGACCCCTCTTTTACTGTTTTCCAAACGTTTTGGGGGTGGAACACATGTGTCTACTTATTACTTTCATGCTTTCCATGTTTTCACATCATATATCTGCTATGTTCGTTAGTACATTATAGTACATGATTTCATTACATTTCATGCTATGTATGCCCATTGTGTGCGTACTTGGTACATCGTTTTACATTACATGCTATGTATGCCCATTGTGTGCGTACTTAGTACATCGTTTTACATTACATGCTATGTATGCCCATTGTGTGCGTACTTAGTACATCGTTTTACATTACATGCTATGTGTGCCCATTGTGTGCGTACTTAGTACATCGTTTTACATTACATGCTATGTATGCCCATTGTGTGTGTACTTAGTACATCGTTCTACATTACATTTCATGCTATGTATGTCCATTGTGTGCATACTTAGTACATTGTTTTACATTGCATTTCTGTTGCATATGCTCATCCAGCATATGAACACATTATACTACATTTTGAACCGTTGTAACTATTTGACTATGTGAACCGTCGTAAACCTTTGATTATTTGAACCGTTTGTAACTGTTGAACCGTGTGAACCATTTGTATCTGTTGACATGATTTACATTTGACAATAGACATTACATCTTGGTGGTTTGGTTGGAGTAAGTGATTTAAGTAACGAGGCATGAGTAATATGATACAAGCATGGTGGATACGCCGCTGGTACTTCCTATATATAAGTGTTTGTATGGTATCACATATTGTAGCGTTATTTGAATCATTTCAATTTGAGACATATAACATTGTAAACAAATAACATACTTTTCACAAGACATTGATTTACAAACAACTTATCTTATACAAACTCATTTTACATGGTTATTCATTTAACCATACATTATTCTCTTATTTATACATATCATCTGATCTTATCGTTTTTCAAATGATTTACAAAACAAAGCAAATTACAAGGTTCATGACTAAACATTTTCTCAAACATAAGTCATGAATTATGTTTTCATAAAACCTATGTATCTCACAAGCATTTTTATGCTGACGTACCTATTTTCACATGTGTTTTCAGGAGATGATGCATAGGACTTATCAAGACATACTTAGGCGGACCTGTGCCTTAGTGACTTAAAACGAGACAAGAACTAGTTAATTTTTGTTATATACTCTTTGTTTCTTGTTTAAAACAATGTAACTCTCTTGTTTGATTAATAAAACGAAACTTTAATTGCCATGGATTTGAAACAATTAATTCTGTTACAACACTCCCCGACGTTTCCGCCATGTTTTGTATGTTCTACGTGGTCGGGGTGTGACAGAAAAGATGGTATCAGAGCCAATGGTTATAGGGAATTAGGTTATTAGTAATGCTTTGACCTAGTCTATAACCTTCTTAGGACCCTAACGCGAGTTTACTTGCGTTTAGTCATAAAACAATACTGTCACCTATCCTTAGGTGACGACCACAACAAGAACATAAATTTCAAAACCGCTTTGAAAACTAATCATCTGTTCTAGGATGATTGATTACTAGGTTTTGAACCCTCTATTGTAAGGTTTTGAACCCCTTTGAATTTTCAAAAATCTCGTCAAGGTTTTGGGTTTTAAATAATGTGAACACGTGCAAACTGGAAGGGTGAATGCCTGTACCCTGAGTTTTCTGTCTAAGGCTAGAGTGTTCGTACAAATCCACATAATCGGACCAGTCACTCTTACCTGGGAACTCTTGGGGTGAGTGTCCACTTATAGGCGAGCATGTCTTCGCGATACATTATTTTTGACCTACTTACTTTGATTAATCATTGGGGCCGTTTGTTGCTTCGTAGTAACAAACAAATGACCACTATCCTTGCTTTCATCAGATTTGTTTCATCTCATTATTTTCGTCTAATTCTCTCACTCGTTTCCTTTCATGTTTCCTCTTTTAGAATGCCTCCTCGACGCGAAAACCAGATAGCGACTGCCGAACTGGCAGAAATCATTGCGCAGCAAATGGCTGCTCAATTCCCAAACCTCTTTGCTCAATGGAACCAAGCCAACAACAACAACAATGGTCCATGCAATTTCAAGAGTTTTAACTCGGCTAAACCACTCAAGTTTAGTGGTTCTGAGGGAGCGACTGGGCTTCTTCAATGGTTCGAGAGCATTGAGAATACTTTCCACCACGTGCAGTGTCCTGACAATCGCAAGGTCGAGTTTTCTTCGAGTGTGTTCCAGAAGAGGGCCCTTACGTGGTGGAACGGGGTTATGAGAGACCGTGGTGCAGAAGTTGCTCTAGCACAGCCATGGGCTGAACTTAGGGCCCTTATGATGAAGGAATTCTGTCCTCGTCATGAGATCAGAGCCTTGGAAAGGGAATTCGACAATCTTGAGCAAGACAGCGGTGAACATCGAGCCTACACGGACCGTTATGAGGAGTTAAGTCTGTTATGCCCAAACATGGTCACACCTTTGGATAAGGCAATCGAAAAGTACGTTGATGGCCTCCCTGACACAATACAAGACATTGTGACTGGTAGCAACTCTACTACAGTTAGACAGGCCATTTTGCTATCTGCAACCTTGATTGAATCAAAGATCAGGAAAGGTAAACTTTTCCGAAAAGGTGACAAGAAACCGGTCGAGGAATCGAACCCAATCGAGGAATCAAAGACCATGGATGAACAGACTGGATCCCTTATGAGGTCAAAGAAGCGAAAGGCTTCTCAGAACTTCGCCATGGTTACTCACAATGATCAAGCCGTCCCCAACCAACCAGCTCAACCCCCTGTCAGGAAACCCTACAACGGAACTGCACCCTTGTGCAACCAATGTGGCCTACATCATCATGCTAGTGTGAAGTGCCGCACATGCCAAGTTTGCGGACTTATAGGTCATACAGCGAGAGTTTGCCCAACCGCAGCTGCACCAAATCAAGCTGGCAACAATCCTGCTCAAGCTCGTTTTCCACCGGGGTCTTGCTACAACTATGGCGAGATGGGCCATTTTCGTAGGAATTGCCCAAGGCTTGCTAATGCAAATCCAGCACAGGGATGAGCATCTGACTGACTAGAAGACAACATCGTTTAGAAAAAAATAACGTCTTATGTATTATTTTCTTTTATTGTCAAGGTCCAAGAAACAATTGTTATCGTTGTTTATAAATAAATCTTTTTTACATTTTAATATGTTTATGTGATTGCATGTATAAACATATCCTTTACAATACCAACAATCAAGGAACCGTATTCCTTGAAGAACAGACTACCCCCAAAATTTCTTCCATTGTATGATCTCTTGCGTTTTCCATGAAAATTCTAAGTATCCGTTTCTTCCAAGAGAAACGAAGCACGAGGTGCCAAGATAATAGCAATCAATAACAAGATAATAACAATTAAACAATTATGTGCTTATGTGCTTATGTGTTCCCTTTTATGTGTCGTATGATCCAGATTATGTTATCCAAATCCTCGTAGAATCTTACATAACCTCGTACAAGAGATTCATAATAGGATACCCAAAAGGCACTATCTAAAATCCTTAATGGACTTCTATGTTGTAGATAAGTCCCTTGGATTATAAAGTACTGCTTCATAATTAGACCCTTTGAGTGGTCTAGTTAAACTGGATGATATAGTTGAAAGGACTCCTTGGTGGCCTAATTAAGAAGATCCTCTGTTGATCTAATTAAAAGGACCCTATGGTAGTCTAGTCACCGTCATCACAAGTTTGATATCCTTCCTCACAACATTACCAAAACGAACTGTGTGGACTGTGCAAGGAATTACGTAATTATGGATGCATACATAATTATGGGATTTAGTGCACAGAAATCACAGCAAGTTCTATCATGTATCTAGAGTTAACCCTATTCATTTCCAATTCTGATGAAGCATCCGTTGAGGAAAAAAATGAACTAGATATTCATTTTTCACTTCTGAAGAATATCCGTTGAGGAAATGAATATCCGTTTATCCTTCATTTCCAATTCTGAAGAATACCCGTTGAGGAAAATGCCTCCGTTTGTTCATTTTCATTCTGAAGAGTATCCGTCGAGGGAAATGAATATCCGATTGTTTAATCCTTCATTTCCGTTTCTGAGGAAGCAACCGTTGAAAATGACTCCGTTAGTTCATTTTCGTTTCTGAAGATTATCCGTTGAGGAAATGAATATCCGTTGTTAAATCCTTCATTTCCGTACCTGAGGAAGCAACCGTTGAAAATGACTCCGTTTGTTCATTTTCGTTTCTGAAGATTATCCGTTGAGGAAATGAATATCCGTTGTTAAATCCTTTATTTCCGTACCTGAGGAAGCAACCATTGAAAATGACTCCGTTTGTTCATTTTTGTTTCTGGAGATTATCCGTTGAGGAAATGAATATCCGTTTGTTTCTCCTTTTCATTTCCATTTCCATTTCTGATGAAGCACCCGTTGAAAATAACTTTGTAAGTACATTTTACGTTTCTGAAGAATGTCCATTAAGGAAATGACAGGATTGTGCCTTACATATCTCTGGTGGTTTTTGACACAAAGTCACAAATAGACTCCTACGAATAAATTTCGGGACGAAATTTCCTAAAGTAGGGGAGACTGTGACACCTGTGTCACTGCCACCAGCAAACAAATACCAAATCAATGAAATATTGTGTTTCATACTTTGGACTTGTATAAATATGTGTATCTTTTGCACATATGAACTCTTGTTCGATTTCAAGCTCTAAATCGCTTTCTGGAAGGTTATACGCGCACTAATGCGTAAATATAACCAGTTTAATGAAACAAACACTCCGGAATAGTGACATAGGCTTAACATACCTTAAATAACCTTTACATAACTTAGAAATAAGTTTTGGAAGGTTTGGTACGCCGAAAACAAGTTAATTCGCTTACAGGGACTAAACTTGACAAACCGCGAAAGTATGACGATTCGTACTGGAACAGACATTCCGGAATATGAAAATAAGTTAAACACACCATAAATATCCCTTACATATCTTAGAAATAGGCTTTGAGGGGTTCGGTGTGCTAAAATAAACTTCTGGGTCATTCAGGGACTAAAAGCGTCAAAAAGTGCATAAGTTTGCATTTTCGCGCATAACTTACGTTCTGAATACATCCGGACATCCAAAAATTTATGTAAGCACTAAAATATTTTATTTTAGTGTTTGGCATAAGAAAAATCCATTCGTCACGTCATTTGGATCGTTTTTCGCGCTTATGCGCATTCCGTCGTAATTAGTCGAACAACGCAACCGTACGGCTAAACGAACCGACATCCGAGATATTTTTGAGAACATTTTAAGTTCCCTCTACTTTAACTTCATTTTAGAGCTTTGAAATGGGGTTAACGGGCCTTAAACGCGTCGGAAAAGGCCTTATTACACTGCAGGGACTAAAACTGCCATTTTTGAAACTTTCTGATCTGCACATGGCTTACGGACCGTAAGCCATGACCCTTACGGTCCGTAAGGGGTCTCCAGAACATCAGAAGCTTCTGTCCAGCTGTTTGCAGCTGTTGTGCACCCATAAACCCATTTCCACCTGTTGATACCTTATGGTGGGTGGCCAAATGAGGTACCACAACTTTCCAACAAGTGTACGGATATGATTCGATCACATTTTCCAAGAAACGATCCTAACGGTTCGGGAAATCCTATAAATACCCATATCCCCCAACTTCTAAACCCACAAGAATCTGATCTTAGAAGCTCTAAGTTGAAACCATTGTTTCATACCTGAGCTACTTGGATCACGATTAGCATTCGGGGACCCTTCGTAAGTATTCCTTCGTTCTTTTATTGTTTTTCGAGTCCGAAAGTCAAACTTTTTTTGACTTTCTGCGTTGACCAGTTTATGTTCAATGCAAAGTTCGTTTGAACTTCGCAACATGATTGTAATCACGATGGTTATAGTCCCTTGTGACTATGCCTACTGATTACCACGTTGTCTAGGGTCATAAGGGTAAGCGATCTAATAAATCGCTTATACCTTCGAACCCGACCCATTGGTCGATCATTAGGATCCGACCAAATACTTTAGGTGACCATAGTGTATAGGGAATAACCTTCCGAGGTTATACCTTATGGTCACGGCGTTTAAGTAGTTGTATGATTGGTAGTTTATATGCCTTAGGTAAATTACCAAAATACCCCTTTGATGCCAAAATTCATTTTAAACATATGTATCATAACTTTTGACATCTAAACTGATTTGGCGACAATATTAGACATGTTAAGGCATATGTTACTTGTCATAGGACTAGTTAGGCGGTCCAAACGCGTTTTACACGAACGACGCGTTAAAGTAGCATAAGCTTCCTAAACGGGTCGTAATGGGTCGTAAACACTTACGTTAGGTTTCATTTAGTATGTAGGCTTTGTTAAACCATATTACACGAGTGTCCATACTCATTTGGTTTAAGAACCCTCATTCTATCCGATCCTCCGATTTAGGTCCAGTTCTTTAACATAGTTACCTATATTAGGTGCCGTTTGATTCTGAGATCTCTAGTATTGCTTGGTGGTTATCTTAGGACTTCTGAGCAATCTCAAGTGAGTACATAGACCCCTCTTTTACTGTTTTCCAAATGTTTTGGGGTGGAACACATGTGCCTACTTATTACTTTCATGCTTTCCATGTTTTCACATCATATATCTGCTATGTTCGTTAGTACATTATAGTACATGATTTCATTACATTTCATGCTATGTATGCCCATTGTGTGCGTACTTAGTACATCATTTTACATTACATGCTATGTATGCCCATTGTGTGCATACTTAGTACATCGTTTTACATTACATGCTATGTATGCCCATTGTGTGCGTACTTAGTACATCGTTTTACATTACATGCTATGTGTGCCCATTGTGTGCGTACTTCGTACATCGTTTTACATTACATGCTATGTATGCCCATTGTGTGTGTACTTAGTACATCGTTCTACATTACATTTCATGCTATGTATGTCCATTGTGTGCATACTTAGTACATTGTTTTACATTGCATTTCTGTTGCATATGCTCATCCAGCATATGAACACATTATACTACATTTTGAACCGTTGTAACTATTTGACTATGTGAACCGTCGTAAACCTTTGATTATACGAACCGTTTGTAACTGTTGAACCGTGTGAACCATTTGTATCTGTTGACATGATTTACATTTGACAATAGACGTTACATCTTGGTGGTTTGGTTGGAGTAAGTGATTTAAGTAACGAGGCGTGAGTAATATGATACAAGCATGGTGGATACGCCGCTGGTACTTCCTATATATAAGTGTTTGTATGGTATCACATATTGTAGCGTTATTTGAATCATTTCAATTTGAGACATATAACATTGTAAACAAATAACATACTTTTCACAAGACATTGATTTACAAACAACTTATCTTATACAAACTCATTTTACATGGTTATTCATTTAACCATACATTATTCTCTTATTTATACATATCATCTGATCTTATCGTTTTTCAAATGATTTACAAAACAAAGCAAATTACAAGGTTCATGACTAAACATTTTCTCAAACATAAGTCATGAATTCTGTTTTCATAAAACCTATGTATCTCACAAGCATTTTTATGCTGACGTACCTATTTTCACATGTGTTTTCAGGAGATGATGCATAGGACTTATCAAGACATACTTAGGCGGACCTGTGCCTTAGTGACTTAAAACGAGACAAGAACTAGTTAATTTTTGTTATATACTCTTTGTTTCTTGTTTAAAACAATGTAACTCTCTTGTTTGATTAATAAAACGAAACTTTAATTGCCATGGATTTGAAACAATTAATTCTGTTACAACACTCCCCGACGTTTCCGCCATGTTTTGTATGTTCTACGTGGTCGGGGTGTGACAGAAAAGATGGTATCAGAGCCAATGGTTATAGGGAATTAGGTTATTAGTAATGCTTTGACCTAGTCTATAACCTTCTTAGGACCCTAACGCGAGTTTACTTGCGTTTAGTCATAAAACAATACTGTCACCTATCCTTAGGTGACGACCACAACAAGAACATAAATTTCAAAACCGCTTTGAAAACTAATCATCTGTTCTAGGATGATTGATTACTAGGTTTTGAACCCTCTATTGTAAGGTTTTGAACCCCTTTGAATTTTCAAAAATCTCGTCAAGGTTTTGGGTTTTAAATAATGTGAACACGTGCAAACTGGAAGGGTGAATGCCTGTACCCTGAGTTTTATGTCTAAGGCTAGAGTGTTCGTACAAATCCACATAATCGGACCAGTCACTCTTACCTGGGAACTCTTGGGGTGAGTGTCCACTTATAGGCGAGCATGTCTTTGCGATACATTATTTTTGACCTACTTACTTTGATTAATCATTGGGCCGTTTGTTGCTTCGTAGTAACAAACAAATGACCACTATCCTTGCTTTCATCAGATTTGTTTCATCTCATTCTTTTCGTCTAATTCTCTCACTCGTTTCCTTTAATGTTTCCTCTTTTAGAATGCCTCCTCGACGCGAAAACCAGATAGCGACTGCCGAACTGGCAGAAATCATTGCGCAGCAAATGGCTGCTCAATTCCCAAACCTCTTTGCTCAATGGAACCAAGCCAACAACAACAACAACGGTCCATGCAATTTCAAGAGTTTTAACTCGGCTAAACCACTCAAGTTTAGTGGTTCTGAGGGAGCGAATGTGCTTCTTCAATGGTTCGAGAGCATTGAGAATACTTTCCACCACGTGCAGTGTCCTGACAATCGCAAGGTCGAGTTTTCTTCGAGTGTGTTCCAGAAGAGGGCCCTTACGTGGTGGAACGGGGTTATAATAGATCGTGGTGCAGAAGTTGCTCTAGCACAGACATGGGCTGAACTTAGGGCCCTTATGATGAAGGAATTCTGTCCTCGTCATGAGATCAGAGCCTTGGAAAGGGAATTCGACAATCTTGAGCAAGACAGCGGTGAACATCGAGCCTACACGGACCGTTATGAGGAGTTAAGTCTGTTATGCCCAAACATGGTCACACCTTTGGATAAGGCAATCGAAAAGTACGTTGATGGCCTCCCTGACTCAATACAAGACATTGTGACTAGTAGCAACCCTACTACAGTTAGACAAGCCATTGAGCTATCTGCAACCTTGACTGAATCAAAGATCAGGAAACGTAAACTTTTCCGAAAAGGTGACAAGAAACCGGTCGAGGAATCGAACCCAATCGAGGAATCAAAGACCATGGATGAATAGACTGGATCCCCTATGAGGTCAAAGAAGCGAAAGGCTTCTCAGAACTTCGCCATGGTTACTCACAATGATCAAGCCGTCCCCAACCAACCAGCTCAACCCCCTATCAGGGAACCCTACAACGGAACTGCACCCTTGTGCAACCAACGTTTTGTATGTTCTACGTGGTCGGGGTGTGACATTGACCATAAACTGGTCAAAGCATAAAGTCAAACACAATTTGACTTTCACGGTTAAAACGCGTAAAAGAACGAAAGAATACTTACAAAAGGTCCAAGAATGGAAGTTTGATCCAATTATTCTCGGGTATGAAGTGAAATCACTTCAACTTAGAGAACAAATAAGATCAAGTGTGAGTTTGAAGACAAATGGGTGGGGCTATTTATAGATTTCATAGAGCCATTAAGATCGTTCCTTGAAAACCGAGCTTCGATCTAAGCCGTACACATTATACCCACTGATTTGTGAAACCATGGGCACCCAAAATAGCCTATAGAATTGCCCAAAACCATTTGCAAGAGCTGGAACAAGCTGTAAACAGATGGGAAACACTTTCTGGTGATCTGGGCATGGCTTACGGACCGTAAGCATGTCCATATGGTCCGTAAGGATCTGGCTTGCTGGCAGAAACTTTCACTAATTGGCAGAACAAGCCCCTGCATCTCCAAACTTGATTTTTGATGCATTTTGGCACGTTTAAGACCCGTTAACCTCATTTCAAGGATCTAAAATGAAGTTGAAGTATAGGGAAGATGAAACATGCTCAAAAACATCTCGGATGTCGGTTTATTTGGCCGTACGGTTGCATTGTTCGGTTAATTACGACAAAACACGAAGTGAGGCGAATAACGATCCAAATTACGCGACGAATGAAATTTTATCAAGCCAATCACTAAAATAAAATATTTTAATGATTACATAAATTTTTGGATGTCCGGATGTATTCAGAAAGTAAGATATGCGCGAAAATGCAAACTTATGCACTTTTTGACGCTTTTAGTCCCTGAAAGACCAAAAAGTTTATTTTAGCACACCGAACACCACAAAGCCTATTTCTAAGCTATGTAAAGGATATTTAGGGCATGTTTAACTTATGATCATGTTCCGGAATGTTTGTTACAGTACGAATCGGCATACTTTTGCAGTTTGTCGAAATTAGCCCCTGTAAGCGAATAAACTTGATTTCGACACACCAAACCTTCCAAAACTTATTTCTAAGGTATGTAAAGGTTATTTAAGGTTTTTTAAGCCCATATCACTGTTCCGGAGTGTTTGTTGCATTAAACTGATTACGTTTATGCATTAGTTCGCGTATAACTTCCCAGGAAGCGATTTAGAGCTCGAAATCGAACAAGAATTGATATGTGCAAATGATACACATATTTATACAAATCCCAAGTATGAAATAAAATATTTCATTGATTTGGTATTTGTTTGACGGCCGTGGAGGCACATGTGTTACAACTTTTACTTGTAAACAAGTTAAATATCTTTCAACAAACTTTGTCACATCTATTTTCATCACGGGCCACTAATAATTTTGTTTGAAGTCCTGATACATCTTGGTCGCCTCTGTTTGAATCGAATAACATGACTTATGTGCTTTGTCAAGAAGGAGGTCCTTAACACCACACGTGTTTGGAACCCATACTCTACCGAACCGGGTTTTCAACTCGTTGTCGCTATCTATAATATCTTTTACTTGGCCTATTATTCGTTCTGTTTTTCCAATTCTCTTCTTTCACCGCTTCAATTTGTGCCTCTCGGATCCTTTCAAGTAAACCCGAGGTTACCACAAGTTTCATCGATTGCATATGAATGGGAGTATATCCCTCTTTTCAGCTTAGCGCATCTGCTACTACATTAGCTCTTCCCGGATGATAATGTAATTCACAATCATATTCATTTACTGTTTCTAGCCAGCTCCTTTGTGTAGGTCCCTTTAGTCCTGTGGATCTTAACAGAATTGTCTTTCTAATCTAGAGTGCGGAATCCTCTAGATTAGATTATCACAGAAAGGTGTAGAAGCAGATAAGAATAAAGCTGAACAAACTGATATTTATTGATTATTCAAACTAGCAGTTTAATAATCAACCTAAGATCCTAGCACTCAACAAATTCGTCCCACTCCCTGTCATGAATTTTCTCTCTCTAAACTCTTTGTATTCTGATTGCAAGTGCTTAACCCTAACCCTAATGCAAAGCCTTGTTTATATAACATAAGTTTGCAACATGGGCTAGGGTTTCCACAACATGGACTTCGAATTAGGCAAGGCCCAATTCGCCCCCTACATCCCCAATATGGGTTTTGGCCCAATCACTATTAATTAAGTAATATGAAGCTAAACCCACTATCCATTTATCGTTGCACTAATTACAAGATATCCAAAGACCCAAATCTAAAAGATGTTGTCACAAACATGCACCAACAGACTCCCCCTTGACAATAGCTTCATAAAACAACTTTGTCTTCAGTCATCTTGCATTCTTCATGTAATCTTTTCATAGTCTTTGGTCTTTGGATAACTTCAACTTCAATAGCTTCTGTCAGCAACAGACCCCCCTAAGCTGATGCATCCAATCACCAAATCTTCAAAAACGTTAGCATTCTTCAGCATTTGCATAGCAATCTTCAAACTCTTCAAACTTTGTCAACAATGTAGAAAGGAGGTTTCTACCATGCATCCAATCAGACTCCTCTTCACGAAACTTCATAGAAACTCATTACTTTACTTCACTTTGCTTCACAGGAACAAATTGCAACTATCTGTATACATGACAAACATTTCGAGAAACCATAAGATTTTTTCAACACAAGTTAACAAATTATTATTAATCTAGAGATGTGAAAACTGTACTACAGATTAAGCAATTTTTCAACTCAGCAGCACACTCTCAAAACTTTTTCCAACACACTAGAACTGGCAATGAGAAAAAAAATTAGAATTCAAATTCTAATACCAGCTCCCCCTATCAGTAACAATTCCTCCTTGAACAACCATTTTTCATACGTTAAGAATTTTAAAGAAAAGAAAATCTTTTTGGAATTTTATATTTTTCTGAAAGCAAATAAATAACAATGAAAATAAACACTATGTTTTTGTGAGAATCATGAGCAAGAATATCATATCAGCCAACTCAAACTGTTTCACACATACAGTTAAGTTTTCTTTTAATTTTCGTAAAAAGTAGTTCAAGACGATTACCAGTATTGTTTATCCATTTAAACAAAACACATGAACATTTCAAGTACCTTTACCTTGTGATATGATTAAGTTTATATTATACTGATATACTAGTGTGTCCCACTTCAGGACATTCCCCCGCGATCAAGGTATGCACAAGATTTCATCGTAGTAGGTGAGTATACCTAATTCATCTATTTTGTTTTACAACGTTAGATAATTGGTGATCAGGTCAGTACTTCCGTACAACAAAGAGACCAATATCCAACGAGGGTAAGGCAAATACCAAATTTGGTACGATGTATGCATTTTGCACATTTGAATGACTCCCTAGGAGAGCTTCTTCAATTTCTTGGTTTTTGGTATTTTTAGCTCTTTTAAGATATCTTGGTTGTGCCTAGGTCAGCATATATCTGGATGCAGCAGAAGGACAACCCTGATATCCTCGGATGAAATAACAGTATAAAGACCTAAAACCTCAGAATTTGACAATCTATCAACGTAAGATTTAAGGTTATAAAACCATACGCCACTAATATGTTACCCACTTATACACAGTTCGTTATGTTTATATCACCATGGTAAGTTGATTATTTCATGTTTCTTGCCTCTTGGTACATCATTTGATGAAGCTGCTATCACACTTAAGCAATTTAATTTCAGTTTTAGTGTGACAGTCTAACTTACCGATGTACTATCATCTTTTCTTTTTCACACAGTGATAACTCATTATTGATTTTTTTAATATATTTTTTTTATTTTTATGGTTTCTGTTTTTTTAATTTTTGATTTTTTTTAAAAAAAGCAATAAACTATTTACAAAATTCTTATGAAAAACTGGTTATTCAGGATTCCTCATCCCGTTGAGTTCGACTAGATGTTCAGATCGAGCCCTGTCAAAAGCTTTTGTGTAAAGATCTACCAGATTATCTAATGTCTCGACTCTATGCAGTTCAATCATTTTCTCTTCAGCACAATCCCGTATAAAATGATGACGAATGTCAATATGTTTTGTGCGACTGTGTTTTACGGGATTATTTATTATGGAAATTGTGGCATTGTTGTCTATCATAATAGGGGTGCGAGTGAAATTCAAACCGTAATCGCACATCTGCTGTTGTATCCACAAAACCTGAGAGCAGCAGCTACCTGCAGCAATGTATTCAGCTTCACACGAAGACATAGACAAACATGCTTGTTTCTTGCACTGCCATGACACAAGTCTTCCCCCTAAGAACTAACAACCACATGTGGTAGCTTTTCTGGTAGATTTACATCCTTCGAAATCTGAATCAGTGTATGCAATAAACTCTAAGTCATTATCAGCAGGGTACCACAACCCAAACTTAGGTTTTCCCTTCAAGTAACGTAGAATTCGCTTCACTGCCTTCATATGCGAATCATTCAGATTTGCTTGATATCTGGCACCCAAACATACGGCAAACATAATGTTTGGTCTTGAAGCAGTAAGATCATGGTTGTAAAACAAGGTTTCCAAGGCCGAGTACTCCCCGAGTAGTCGCTACAAGGTAGGCTGCCGAGGCGACTTTCTTCAACTCCGCCTAGTTAGTCAGAATCGATCAAACGCGGTCAACCTTGGCCAGAATCGGATCTAGTAGGTCAATTCGGGCCAAGTTTGACTTAAAAAATAAAGCATATTATCTATGTCTATCATATTAAAGAATAAATATCATTTTCACGTATTTTGTTATGAATGTTAGTAAATTTATGTTATTTGACATATATTTAAGAGTAAAATGCAATTTGCGTCCCTGTGGTATGTCCCAAACATCAACCTGAGCCCCTAAATTCATTTTTTTTTGTTATTTGAGCCCCTGACTTTATTAAGTCATAACAGTTTGAGTCCCTGTCGTCAGTGTTCCGTTAGTTTTACCGTTTGACAGTTGTGAAAAGTCCATAATACCCCCACCCTTAATATCTACACTTAATTAGCAGACCACCAGTTGAGTACTCCCACCAGTTTCATTATCATCATCAACAACTCTCCCAACTCCCAAGATCTCTCCCAACTGCCAAGATCATCATCATCATCGAACAGATCAACAGATCATCTTCATCATCTTCATCGAACATCTTCATCATCTTCATCGAACATCTTCATCATCGAACATCTTCATCATCGAACAGATCAGGTTCATCTTCATCCTCATATTGATTTTTGGTTTGATTCGATGATTTGAATGTGTTTATATTGTGAAAAAACAGAGGGTTGATTCTAGGTTTGATTTTGGGTTCCATTCGATGATTTTGGGTTCCATTCGATGATTTTGGGTTGATTTTGAAAAAAACAGAGGGTTGATTTTGGGTTCCATTCGACGATTTTGGGTTTTATTTTGGGTTCCATTCAATGATTTTGGGTTGATTTTGAAAAAACAGAGGGTTGATTTTGGGTTCCATTCAATGATTTTGGGTTGATTTTGAAAAAACAGAGGGTTGATTTTGGGTTCCATTCGATGATTTTGGGTTGATTTTGAAAAAAACAGAGGGTTGAAAAAACAGAGGGTTGATTTTGGGACATATTTTGGGTTTGATGTATCAACTGAGTATATTGTTGAATGTGTATCAACTGAGTATATTGTTGAATGTGTTTTGGTTTTGATTCTTGTGGGTTTAGGGTTTAGGGTATCAAAACAGAGGTTTTGAATGTGTTTTGGTTTTGAATCTTGTGGGTTTAGGGTTTAGGGTATCAACTGAGTATATTGTTTCGGATTGGTGTGTTCGGATTGATGTGTTCCTCGTATGTGTTTTGGTTTTGATTCTTGTGGGTTTTGGGTATCAATGTGTTTTGCGTATGTGTTTTGGTATTAAGAACTGATCGGATTAGTTTCGGATTGATGTGTTCCTCGTATTGATTTTTGGTTTGATTCGAATGTGTTAATGCATCAAAACAGAGGTTTTCAATGTGTTTTGGTTTTGATTACTGTTTGTTCATCATATTGATTTTTGGTTTGATTCGATGATTTGGGTTCCTCGTATTAAGAACTGATCGGATCAGTTTCGGATTGATGTGTTCCTCGTATTGATTTTTGGTTTGATTTGAATGTGTTCCTCATTTGAATGTGTTTTGTTGTACAGAATGGCTGCGGACGTAAAGATACGCAAAACACCAACTACGAAGGCGAGAACACTTGACAACCTCCTAGAAGATGCAGTGCACATAAGGAAGTGATTGATATGAATGAATATAACCCCAGTGGAGCTCTTCGATTTTCCTGGAAATTCCAGAGCTCGCTAATTACATATCTACCACTGGGGTTATATTCATTCATATGAATGAATATAACCCCAGTGGCAGATATGTAATTACCTACACTGGGGTTATATTCATTCATATCTGCTACATTCCGAAGTGCACCTGTCAGCAAAGATCCACAAATGCTTGTGGTGACGTTTTGTCTCTGTATTGTATGTTACGGTCTTTTGTTATCGAGTCTGTAAGTTCCGTCAAGTCTACGAAGTTGGTATGATGTTTTGTCTCTGTATTGTATGTATTAAAAGTTTACATTTAATATATAGTATACATTTAATTATTAGATTGCATTTACTTAAAAATAAAAGAGTTAATTTGAATTATTAGATTTCTTAAGAAAAAAACAAAAAATGAATTTAGGGGCTCAGGTTGATATTTCACTGATACCATAGGGACGCAAAGTGTTATTAATATATGCCAAAAGACGGTCTTACCCCTGCCTCAAACAGTCAAACTGACGGCAGGGACTCAGAGTGTTATGAATTAATAAAGTCAGGGGCTCAAAAAACAAAAAAAATGAATTTAGGGGCTCAGGTTGATGTTTGGGACATACCACAGGGACGCAAATTGCATTTTACTCTATATTTAATTTCCGAAAACTAATTTCTTTATAATTTAACATGTCCAAGTACTCCCCGCCTAGGCTGAGTACTCTCAACTCCCTAGTCGACCGACTAGGGAGTGCCTAGCGACTTTTTCAACCATGAGTAAGATACATCAACGATCCAATCATGGCCCTATATTGAGCTGGATCAACATCCTCCAGACTCTCAGCATCTAGACCAATATTTTGATTTTCACAAATGGGTGTATTGAAAGTTGCGCAATCCTCCATCTTGAAACGAGTCAAAATGTGATACACATACTTCGTCCGATGAATAAAAATACCATCGTTCTTTTGTTCAAATTGCAACCCCAAGAAGAATGATAATTCACCCATTGCACTCATCTCAAACTTACTCTTTATCACCACCTCAAATTCATGACACATGCTCTCATCAGATGAACCAAAATGATATCATCCACGTACACCTGTACCAACAAAAAATCTTCCTTCTTCCTCATAATGAAAAGTGTACTATCAATACCCCACCGGTGCCTTCTTGCAGTCTCTCGCAAAGTGTCCCGGCTCATGACACCTATAACACCTTAGTTTGTCTCTCATGGGTCCAGTACGAAGATTCGACATAGGGCGATGACCAAACTTCTTCTGAAATTTGTCAGCGCGAAAAGCGGCCATAGCTAGGTTCCACGACACGTCTAATTCTTCTATGTCTTCCTCAACAACTTGATCAATTTTAGCGGGTAAGACAGATGGAGGAAAAAGGTCACCTGCTAAAAAGGCATGCAAACTGTTAAGCATAGATGCAGCAAGAACCAGTCTCTCTTCATTTTGCTTGGTCAGAAAGGCTATATTTTCTGTCGCGGTAGAGAAGGAAGTGCCTTGAGTCGAGGGAGGGGTAACCGGACTGTAAGCCACATTAGCGTACTGATGGTGTGGCTGGGCTAATGCAGGTGTTGTAGGATTGTTAACATCGACTTGTTGTGTAGGTAGAGACATACCATACATATAGTTGGACTTCGAAGTTTAGGTTAGAGGGCTGAAAACGATGTTTGGGTTAGCATTGGACACTCCAAGAACAGGACTAAAAACGATGTTAGGGTGATTCTGAGACATTATTGCATTGTTGGAACTGGTGATACCGGCGGCCATCAAAGAGCTTTTAAGATTCAACTCTCTTTGTTGGTTGTCAATTTCACATGACTTGATTGTAGTGATTAGCTCAGTAAGTGTGACATTGTTCAAATTCTTGGTAAGCTTGATCATAGCAACATCAACATCCCAATTCTTTGGCAAGGAGTTCAGAAGTTGACGATTCATTCCACTAATTGTGATACCAGCACTTATCATCTGTGAAACCATCTTAACGAACCTTCTGATCTGATTTTCAACGGTTTCACCATAGATGTGGTTGAAGGAGCTAAATTGCTGATTCAACATGTTCACTCGACTAGCCTTCATGTCAACATTTCCTACGTATAGATTCTGAAGCTCATTTCATACTTCCTTAGCATTCGTACAGTTCCTAATATCAATGAAAATGTTTGGACCGAGAGCCATAGTAAGAATTGCCATGGCCTTATCATCATCTTCTTGAATCTTCTTGTTCTCATCCGTAAAAAAATTCTTAGGTTTTGGGACCTGAGTTAACGAATCAGCTCCAGTAGAATACATTATGATTCGAGGTCCATCTCTAACACACCACCAAACACACGGTTGCTTTGCTTTGAAGAATTGTTCAAACCGAAACTTTAATTCATAATAATCATCCCCATACGGCAGCCTAGGAACTTTGGTAGAAGTAGCATGATCTGGTCAAGTTCCTGATGAAGAGCCAGAGTTTTAGTTTGAATGGCAGCAAGGGTAGCATTTGTAAGGTCCGCAACAGTCATCATTCCGTTTAAGTTCATCATTTATTTTAAAATTACCAAAAATGAAATTTAGATGTATTTTAAGAATAATGTGAATAATTCTAAAATCTGGGCGATCCGAAATGGTGGTCCAATTTGGAACAGTCTTTCTCGAAACAATGGTCCAATTTGAAATCCCAGCAGCAATTCGAAACAGTGTTCCAATTCGAAAACCCCAACAGCAATTTGAAATGTCTTATCCGAAATAGTGTATCCGAAACAGTATCAATCCAAAATGCAATCCGAAGAGTTCTATTTAAAATGGTGTGTTCAAAATGCTGAATTCGAAACAATGGACCCAAAATGATTCGAAACCAACAAAACAAAACTTGTCAGTAACAAACTTCCTAATTATCAGGGATTCGAAATCTGATAAACTTGGTAACCGAATCCCGAAAAACCTTGTAACAAATTTTTCGAGATCTTAGAATCAATCTTTTCGAATTCTTTGAAGAAACCCTTAGCAGTCTTCAAAGATTATCAGAAATCAGGGGCAGCAACAGGCAATCTTCAAATTCTTTTATCTGAAGTGAATAAAAGATGATCCGAAATCAGCAAAGATGATCCGAAATTGCAGCTGATGATCCGGAACAGTGACAGATTATCCGAAAATAGCAATTCTTCCAAGCAGATTCTGAACACAGCAACCCAACAACTTCCGAAATCAAACCGAATCAATGTGATATCAATCTGAGCCTAGAAACAGGTTCAACAGGCTCTGATACCAATTGTAAGTCCCGAAAACCGGATCTAACAACAATATCACAACTAGTTTGATTGGTGGCGGAATCACAGAATCAAACTGATTCAGTAATAGTCACCAGAAATAAGATGAAATAGAGAAATTGTCCAAAAGCTTAACTTGCATACAATGGTTGTCAGATACAAGTTACAGCAGAATAATCAGAGTCAACAACCTAAACAAGTAGCTAGACATATGTATTTATAGGAAAGTCAAGCCCAAGACTTCCCCAAAACCCTAGACATTGCGCCATCTAAGCCCAACCATACAAGCCCAAAACCTCAAACTAACAACTAGCCAAACCACTAAATAATAACTAATGTATAAACCTTTAAGGACCCAACAATGTAAAGCACGTTAACTGTCTGGAATGGGGTTAGAAGGATGATTTGGGTAAAGTTCTTGCCTCGTTCAGTGTATAGTTCTTGCGAGGACTTGATTCATGCTTATTAGGACTTCTCTTGAGGCAGATAACATCAAATCAGGAGAAGTAAGAATGACTTAAATCCCTTATAAAAAAACTACTATTAAAACTTTAAACCGGCCTTGCGGGACTGTATTCCTGCTGACTTAGACCAATATGGCCGAGGGTAGAGTTGCCTCCAAAAGAGGGATATGCCACATTTTGCATTAATAACTTACTTAATTATCTTTTAATATTCCGGCCTTACGGGACTGTATCCATGCTGACTCAGACCAATATGGCCGAGGGTAGCATTGCCTCCAAAAGAAGACATGCCACAATAACTAAGATAATCTCTTAAAAAACCCAAAGTGTAGAAATCATCAAAGGATACGTAAAAGAAGAGTCGGAACCAAGTGATTCTATCTTATCTATTGTTTCTTTCTAATAATTTAGATTTTTTTCTTTACTTTTAATTACTAAACATCTCTTTCCTAAAAATTTGATTAGATTAGACGTTGATAATAATCCGGTATTAAAAGCTCTTGTGTCCTTGGATGACCTTGGTATCTTACCATCACTATACTACGCCAACAATGGGCACTTGCCCTAACATTTTGTAGAGAGTGATTGTGTTATATCGTGTTTTATAAATTTAAAGCTTGATAAACGAGTAAAAATGCTTAAAAATATACTAGAAATTATACCCATGCTCGCACACGTCAATAGAACCAGAGACTACTGCTACTGAACTGTCAAAAGAAGATAAAGAAATCACAGACGCTTTATATGGTCCAGATGATGATGAAAAGAAAAATGAAGATGAAGAAGAGAATGAAGAGAAACTTGATTATAGTGATTCTAGTGATGATCTTGATGGAGATGATGATAATAACTAAGGTGGAGCTGCAATGTCTGTTACTAACAATGTCAAAGAAATTTTTGGAAGTCAACCTGAGCCTACACAAATTGAGAAGACAGAAGATAGCATTAAAGGTCAGGGGGAGACTGGTGAGAAACAGAAACACAATGAGGATACTTCATGAATCATCAAGGATGCAGTACTGATCACGCCCGTTCCTATAAGTCCAAAAGCTGAAATATTTCTTGAAGCAGATTATGATTTGGAAGAAGGGGAATTTGAGCATAATTACACTAAAGAAGAGTTAGCAAGATTATGTTGAATACCTGATGATGAATTCGCATTTTGACTTTGAGAAAGAGTTGGAAGAAATTGATAATGACGCTGACGAGTATGAGAGAGTTGAGATTGAGGATGCTTTTGAGGATGCTGAAGTAAGATATACAAATAATATCAACGAACAGTTTCCAACATTCAACGGGATATTTGCTGAAGAAGTTGAAGGGGTGCTGAATAAAGCACATAGAAGCGTATCTGATGTATGAATAAAGCTGTTTGTGGGAATATGCAGTTGTAACATACTCATGGTGTGTAAACAACAATGTAACATGACGTACAGTTTAGTGTTTAATATAGTATCTTTATAAACATTGCGCTCGTACCAGAGATGTCTGTTGCATCCCTTTTGTTTCCGCTACTAGTTGGGGTGTGACACAAAGACATTGAGAAAACTTTTAAGACCCTCTGTCGTATCAACATGAAGCTTAACCCAAGCAAATGTTCTTTTGGAATAGAGGAGGGTAAATTCTTGTGCTCCATCGTTATAAAGGAAGGATTCTGGGTTAACCTGGAAATGTCCAAGCAATTGAGCACACCCCCTCTCCTTCCACAATCAAGGCAATGCAAACCTAGCGGGACATATGGCTGCGCTGAACAACTTTCTAGCCAATCACGCCTCCATGTCGTTCCTAGTAATTAGCACCCTCCGCAATTGCCTCAAGAACAACCAATTCAGGTGGACACCAGAAGCGGAACATGCATTTGAAGAGATGAAGCAGTGCTTGATCAAACACCCGACCCTTACCGTGTTGCGTGAAAAGGAGCTACTGACTCTCTACCTATCCGCCTCAGATATAGAAGTAGACGTAGTACTCCTTGTGGACAAGAAAGGGGTTGAGACACCAATTTACTACCTTAGCAAAGTACTCACTGATCCCGAGACTCGCTACTCCATAATGGAAAAGCTTATGCTCGCACTTGTGCACACATCTAGGCGCTTATGCCGATACTTCACCGGGCACATTATCAATGTCCTCACGAATTATAAGATTGGTCACATCCTAGCCTAACCAGAGATATCGAGCTACCTAACCAAATGGGCTATAGAATTAGGGGGACAAAACCTATTCTATAAACCTAGTTCCACCATAAAGGGACAGGTGCTCGCCAGTTTTGTAACTGAAGTGCCAATGAAAGAATCTAAGAATGTGAAGCCGAACAAGAACCAACTCCTACACCGCCTGCCACGGATGTGTGGAACCTTTACACCGACGGAGCCTCAAATGAGGTTGGTTCAGGTGAAGGGTTGTGCCTCGTAAACCCCGACAAGTAGGAATTTACATAGGTCATCCGCCTCGATTTCGAACGCGCACCCACAATGAGGCAGAATGTTGGTGCATATTTGTGACAACAGCTTAGATTTGGTCTTTGAATATCTTGTAATTAGTTAAACGATAAACAGTTAGCGGGTTTAGCTTTGTATTAGTGATTTAATAGAGTTTGGGCTAAACAAAACCCAGTTGGGTCTAGGGGGGACGAATTGGGCTTTGCTCATGTAGCAAGCTTGTCTTATATAAACAAGGTTAGGCTTTAGGGTTTTTGTTGATCAGCCAGAAGAAAGTTTGAGAGATAGTATTTTCGTGAGAGCTAAAGCTTGGACGAAAATTAGGGTTTGATTGATTGTAATACGTTTGTTTGATAATCAATAGAAAACCGGTTTGAAAGTGAAATGCTGATTTCTGTTCCTACACGTTTTCTGCTATATTCTAATCAAGAGGATTCCGCACTCTTGATTGGATTGATAATTCTGTGAAAGATCCATACAACAAGGGGACCTACAATTGGTATCAGAGCATTAGGCTCTTGAAGGCTCGGTTCAGAATTGTTGGCTGCAGAAACAGGAAGATTTTCGAAAATTAAGAAACCTGAAAAATTAGGGTTTCGAAATTTTTCTAGGTTTGATATATATTTTCGAAATTTTTTGGCTGTTTTGATCTTCTGTTTTGTTTGTTTGCTGATTTGCAGGTTTACAGGACAGTTCTTGGTTGATTGTTTGAAGGATTTTGGCTGGAAAGGCTTGAAGATTCGAAGATTGTTCTTCGTGTTCTTCACGTTCTTCGTTCTGTTTCTTACTGATTTTCGAAAATTACTGATATTTTTGGTGTTTTGATTCTGCAGGAAAGTGTTGATAGAATCTTGAAAATCTCAGAAGTTTGAAAAAAGATTGAATTTCTTTAATTACTGGCTGGCGAAATTGACTGATCTGGCGAACTTGACTGATCTGCGAAATTAACCAGCATACTTATCGGCGAAGTTAAATGCAAAGGCGACTTTGGTAACCGTGTAATTGTCCACAGCGAAATTACCACGGTTTTCAGCGACTTTACAGTCGTCGTTATAGCGAAATTAAGCCGCGAACGTGACTAGCGTTTTGACCTTTCAGCGAAATTGGCCAGCAAAATTAAGAAACAGACCAGCAAAATTAACTGATTCACCAGTGAAATTAACAGAGGAATTAAAACCAGCAAACTAAAAAGGTGGAATATTTTCTGGCAAGCATAAGGAAAAATTCACGTTTTTGAAAATAGAAATTGATCCATAGCTCGTTTGACAGAACCGTCTGCACCGTTAAATTCCTTGCATTTTTAGGTTCTCCCGAATTCGGTTTTCGACATTAGATATCATTGGATTCGTCTTTTCGAGACGATTCTAACGGTGTAATTTGGTAACCACTGTTTTCGGAGATATTTTATACGGTTTTATCAGTCTGCAACGTTTAAAATGTCGAACATGTCTAGTTTGAATGAGCTTTTGAGAATGGAGCATGAGGTTGGAACTACCAACAAACCACCTAAGATGATGAAGTTGGAAAATTATTTGACATGGAAGGATCGTTTTCAATCCTTCATTGAATATGAGGACACTCGCATGTGGATATGCATTGAAGATGGGTACACAAACCAAACACACGACTTTGAGGGCAGACCACGTAGAACTACCTATGTGAACATGGAAGAGGCTGATAAAAAGATGTATGAGGCTGAAAAGAAAGCCTTGGCTGCAATCAAAATGTCCTTGCCTGATAGCATCAAGCATACCTTCAAGAAGTACACAAATTCAAAGGATATGTGGGATGCATTAGAGAAAAGATACGCGGGAAATGCAGATGTCAAGAAGAACAAAGTTGATCTACTGAAAAAGCAGTTCGCTGTTTTTAAGTACATGAAACATGAGTCACTTGAGGACATCATCACTCGTTACTACCATCTGATGTCAGAAATGGAAAACTATGAGATCGATTGCTACACCGACGTAGAAAAGAATGACAAGCTGCTAGATGCCTTACCTACTAAATGGGATATCTACACTCTCATGATCAAGGGAGAAGCAGATTATGAGATAAAAGAGCTTGAAGAAGTGGTAGGAAAGTTGAGAGCTTATGAGCTCAGTATGAAGAAGAAAGACACTGGAGATGATCAGGTTCAAGATCCAGGGGTTTACAATGGGCTTACATCTTCTTCATCTCACAACGCTTCTAGCGACTCTTCTACTGCGTTTCTATCATGTGAGAATGAGCAGGTCACAATGAATGAGGATGGTGATGTGTGTTTTGTAGCTGCTTCAGGAGGATCAACAGGAGCCAAGAGAACATCAGCTTCTAAGCAGAGTAGTGGTGTTAAGTCGATGCCTATGAGTGTGAAGTCTGCTGAAGAACATCTGGCTCTACTTGCCTCATTCGTTGCTTCTTATGAGAACTATATTCATGGGAAGATATCTGATCCTGCTACTTTAGATGAAGACTATGATCAGATTGACCCTGATGATCTAGAAGAGATGGATTTACAATGGCAGATGGCCATGATCACTAGAAGAGTCAAGAGGTTCATGAACATAACAGGAAGGAAGTTTGTAGGGAGGACTGTTGGCTTCGACAAGACCAAAGTGAGGTGCTTTAACTGTCAAATTTATGGGCATTTCGCTAGGGAATGTCAAAAACAAAAGCAAGAGACTTCGAGTCAGAGTTCATACAACATGAATGCATCAAACAATTCTAGCTCAAAGGCTTTGATCTCTACAGCACGAGAAGGTTCATATGATTGGAGTATTCATCTAGAAGACAATGAAAATGCCACTCAGGCATTCATGGCAGAGATAGTGCCATTTGATAATGATGAAGCTACTGTGGGTGATGCTAAAGTCAAGGTGGATGCTGAAGTCAAGATAGAGAGTAAAACTGAAGAAGAGAAGGGTGATCAGACAAAAGATGCTGAAGAGGAAAAGCAAAAGTCTGACCATGAAAAGGAAGCTGAAGAAAAGGAAGCTGAATACAACAGAGTGAAAGCTCAGCTTGCGGCTCTCATGGCCATCCTTGATAAACAAACAGGAGAGGTAAAGTCTAATTCTGTGTGTTTAAAATGTCGTGAACTACAGGGTGAGGTAGACAGGTTGTCAACACAAAACCAAAGTCTGGTGGGCGAGATGTCTAACATTAAAGAATCTAACTTTTTTGCTAAAAGAAACGAATCTTCATACTTGAAGAAGACAAAAGGTTTTGAAAGTAAAATTGAAGCTTTAACCTGCAAACTAAACGAAAAACTTCAAGTTATAGACTTAGCTCATGAAATGATGGCTGAGAAAACAAAAGAGATTTCTGATAAATGCAAAGAGTTGTCAGATGCACAACTCAAAATTGTTAAACTTCAAAAGAAATTAGATCAATTCAGGGACTCTACTTTTGCTATGAAATACATGATGGGTGGCTTGAAGAAAAGTAATGACAAAACCAGTGTGGGATTCCATGGTTTCAATGAAGTTCCACCTCCTGTTAGTCATGACTATTCTTTCTTGCCTGATGAAGATGAGCTCATGGACTTTGTGTCAACATCACCAAGTAGTTCCAAATCAAGTCAAGGAAATGTGTCAGAGAGTGATGATGCTAAGAAGGATAATAACAGCAAACCTGTTTTGAAAAAGAAAACTTCACATCCTAAGAATAAGAATCCTAACTTTGTTAAAAAGATTAATTTTGTTCAAGGAAGTGACATGAAAAATGAAACAGCTGTTATTGAAAACGAATCGAATGTAGAGTTTGCTAAAAACAAAAACAAAGAAAAGCAAACTGAACCAAATCCTTCTAAGGCATCATCATCAAAACCCGAATCTAGTTCAAAGGCTTCAGATAAGAAGTCTTCGAAAAAGAGATCGTGCTTCAAATGTCACACTAAAGGACATGTAGCTAGCTGCTGTCCTAACAAAAAGAATGGAGCACATGTTAGTGAGAGGAAGATAGAGAAATCACCTGAGAAGAAAGGGATAATGAGGAGAAAGTTGCAAATTCTCTAAAGAAATCTGCTCCCAAGCAACAAGAGAATGTTGTTGTTGGTGTAGATAAGGCTGAAAAAAGGAACTCCACAAGTTCCTCGTTTTCAAAGAAATCAACCAAGATTTCAGCCTAAATCTCCACCAGGCAGATATGAGAGACCTAGAAGCAGTTCACCAAGAATGAACAATAATAATACAAATAATTTCAGGAGTCAAGGTCAATATCAAAATCGATACCAAAATGATGGTGGTCGAACTTTTTATAACAATGGCTTTAGAAATTACAACAATAATGCTTCTTGGAATCAAAATTCAAGGTACCAAAATCAAATTTTCCAAAGGTCAAATAGTCCAAACACATATAGGAACCCTCAGGACCAAAGACCTAGTGGAAATCAAAATCAAATTCCATCAACAGGTCTGAGATCCAAGACTCCAGTTAGGAGTAATGGATATTGGATTGATGTTCAAGTAGTTGGTGAATTTGGACGACCCAAGACCATTAAGGCTTGGGTCCCCCAATCTAACTAATTTCTTGGTTGGTGTGTGCAGAAGCTGCTAAGGATGATTATCAACTTATGGTGTGTTGATAGTGGCTGCTCCAGGCACATGACGGGGGATGCGAGATTGTTGACTGAATTTGAAGATTATGATGGTGGAACTATGAATTTTGCGGGTGCTAAAGGTGGTAGAATTACAGGACGAGGAAAAGTGACCAATGGGAAGATCACACTGGACAAAGTGAATTATGTTGAGCAGCTTAAACACAATCTGATGAGCGTGTCACAAGTTTGCGACAAGGGTCACTCGGTCCATTTTACCAAGAATGAAGCATTAGTATTGAAACCAGGTTTGGTGAGTTTGGACGATTGGATAGTGATGAGAGCGCCAAGGAGAAATGACACTTATGTCATGGACATGGGTGCTAAGGATCCAACTGCTGTGGTGGCGTGTTTACTATAAAAAGCATCTGAAGCTGAATCGATGTTGTGGCACAGACGCATGGCCCATATTCACTATCGAAAAATGAATTACCTTGTTAAAAATGAGCTAGTGAAAGGGGTTCCAATGCAGAGGTTTCACGTGAAAGATAAATGTCTTCCATGTCAAAAGGGAAAACAACATAAGAAACCTCATAAATCTAAAACAGTAAATTCCATAGATGCCCCTTATGAATTACTTCACATGGATTTATTTGGTCCAGTGAACATGAGGAGCATAGGTGGAAAGTACTATTGTCTTGTTGTTACTGATGATTACTCACGATATTCATGGGTTTTCTTTTTAGGTACAAAAGATGAGACGGTGGAAATGCTGATAGATCTTTTTACGAAATTGGAAAACGTCCATGATGCAAGGATCAAGAGGATAAGGAGTGATAATGGCACGGAGTTCAAGAATCGAATTCTGGATCTCTACTGTCTTCGAAAGGGAATTGAACATCAATATCCTGCTCCTTATACACCTCAACAAAATGGAGTAGCTGAGAGGAAAAACAGGACGTTGATTGAAGCCGCTAGGACGATGCTTTCAGATTCAAAGCTACCAGTTCTTTTCTGGGGAGAAGCTGTGAATACAGCTTGCTACGTCCTAAACAAAGTTTTGACTGTTAAACGTTTTAATAAAACTTGTCATGAATTGATGTTTAACAAGAAACCAAACTTAGAAGGCTTTGAACCATTTGGATTACCCTTCACCATTGTGCGAAATAAAGATAAACAAAAATTCGGTGAGGTGGCTGACGATGGCTACTTTCTAGGTTATGTGCCTGGCACACCGAATAAAAGGGTTTTTAATCTAAAAACTGGTAAAATTGAGGTTGTTTTTAATGTAGAAATTACTACCTACAAACCTCAACAATCAACGAGTGGTCCAGCTATATTATATGATTATGAAAGCGTTTTTAAATCATTTAATATTCCTGAGTTTTCCAATGCAGATGATTCTCAGCTGATTCAGACAATAATTAGTGAAGACGATGAAGGCGAGTTCAGGCCTAGCTCGAATGTTGATATGACAGATGCTCCAGAAACTTCCCAAGGTGCTGCTAATCCTGATTCAAGCGATAGTGACTCTTAACCCATTCAGGGGGAGGATTTCATTAATCCATTTGCAGATCAGAACATTCAAGGGTAGATTGGATCAAACCTGGGTGATAATCTTGAAGTTGATACCGTTGCTACTACACGAGCAAATAGAGATCATCCAGTCGACATGATACTTGGAGATCCTACTGCAGGTGTTCAGACAAGAAGAAGCATAGCAGCGAATTCTGGCTTATTTGTTTCGATTGAGAAGACTGGGATAGTGAATGAGTGCTTGTATAGCTGTTTTATTTCCTAAGAGGAGCCGAAGAACATTCATATGGCTCTTAAAGACAATTCATGGGTTGAAGCTATGCAAGAGGAATTGGCACAATTTACAAAGTTGAAGGTTTGGGAGTTAGTTGACCTTCCTAAAGGTGAAAGAGAGATTGGCACTAAATGGGTATTTAGGTGCAAGAAGGATGAAAGAGGAATAGTGACGCGAAACAAGGCTTGATTAGTGGTAAAAGGTTTCAATCAGCAAGAAGGGATTGATTACAATGAGGTGTTTGCACCAGTGGCAAGGTTGGAGGCAATTCGTTTGTTTCTGGCTTTTACTTCATTCAAGGGCTTCAAAGTTTACCAACTAGACGTGAAGAGTGCATTTCTTTACGAGAAAGTCCAAGAAGTGGTGTATGTCTCACAACCAGATGGGTTCGTTGATCCAGATTATGCAGATCGTGTGTACAAGCTTGATAAAGCTTTGTATGGATTACATCAAGCTCCCAGGGCGTGGTACGAGACACTGTCTACACATCTGATCAAGAATGGTTTTGAAAGAGGTCAGATTGACAGTACACTGTTCATCAAGAGGAAGAAGGGATATTTTTTGCTAGTACAGGTGTACGTGGATGACATCATCTTTGGGTCATCAGATGAAAACATGTGTAAAGAGTTCGAGCAGGTGATGAAGAGCAAGTTCGAAATGAGCACTATGGGTGAGCTGTCTTACTTTCTGGGATTACAAGTTGAACAGAAGGAGGATGGGATGTTTATTCATCAAACAAAGTATGTGTATGACATTTTGAGTCGGTTCAAAATGAATGATTGCTCTACTTTCAACACACCCATTTGCGAAAATCACAATCTTGGCCCAGATCATGAAAGTACTGAAGATGTTGATCCAACTCAATACAGGGCAATGATTGGTTCTCTAATGTACTTTACTGCGTCAAGACCCGACATCATGTTTGCCGTATGCTTGTGTGCCAGATATCAAGCTAATCCAAAAGAGTCACACATGAAAGCAGTGAAGCGTATTCTTCGTTACCTGAAGGGGAAACCTAAACTTGGGTTGTGGTATCCAGCTGATAGTGATATGAATTTTGTTGCTTACACTGACTCAGACTTTGGAGGATGCAAGTCAAACAGGAAGTCTACAACAGGTGGTTGTCAGTTCTTAGGAGGCAGGATTGTGTCTTGGCAATGCAAGAAGCAATCTTGTGTGTCTACATCTACGTGTAAAGCTGAATATATTGCTGCGGGTAGCTGCTGCTCTCAGGTTCTCTGGATTCAACAACAAATGCGCGATTACGGTTTGGATTTCACTAGTACTCCTATTATGATAGACAATAATGCCACAGTTTCTATAACAAATAATCCCGTGAAACACAGTCGCACAAAACATATTGACATTCGTCATCATTTTATACGGGATTCTGCTGAAAAGAGACTAATTGAATTACATCGAGTCGACACACTAGATAACTTGGCAGATCTTTATACTAAAGCTTTTGACAGGGCTCGCTTTGAACATTTAGTCGAACTCAACGGGATGAGGAATCCTGAATAACCGGTTTTTCATAAGAATTTTGTAAATAGTTTACTGTTTTCTTAAAAATAAAAAATAAAAAAACATTAAAAAATAAAAAACATAAAAAAAATAGAAAATCAAAAATGAGTTATCACTGTGTGAAAAAGAAGAAATGATAGTACATTGGCAAGTTAGACTATCACACTGAAACTGAATTAAATTGCATAAGTGTGATATCAGCTTCATCATATGATGTACCAGTAGGCAAAAGCATGAAATAATCAACTTACCAATGTGATATAAAACTAAATGAACTGAATATGAGTGGGAACACATCAGTGGTGTATGGTTTAATGACCTTAAATCTTGCATTGATAGATTGCCAAAATCTGAAGTTTTGGGTCTTTATACTGTTATTTCATCTGGGGATATCAGGGTTATCTTTCTGCTGCATCCAGATACATGCTGACCTAGGCACAACCAGGATATCTTAAAAGAGCACAAAATGCCAAATCCTGAAAATGAAGAAGCTCTCCTAGAGAGTCATTCAAATGTGCAAAATGCATAAATCGTACCAAAAAATGGTATTTGTCATAGCCCTCGTTAGATATTTTGGTCTCTTTGCTGTACGGAAGTACTGACCTGATCACCAATTATCTAAACGTTGAAAAACAAAATGGATGAATTCAGTATACTCACCTACTACGATGGATCTTTGTGCATACCTTGATCGCGAGGGTACATCCTGAAGTGGGACACGCTAGTATATCAGTAATAAAATTACCTTAACGTATCATACGGTAATGGTACTTGAAATGTTCATGCATTTTGTTTAAGTGGACAAACATACTGGTAATCGTCTTGGACTGCTTTTCATGAAAAATTATATAAGAATTATCTAATAGTGTGAAACAGTTTGATTGTGCTGATATGATCTTCTTACCAGTGATTCTCACAAAAATAGAGTGTTTATTGCTTTTGTATTAACTTGCTTTTAGAAAACATAAAAATCCAAAAATAGTGTCTTTTTCTGTTAAAAATTCTTAAGGTACGGAAAACTGTTATTCTTGGAGGAATTGTTACTGATAGGGGGAGACGGTGTTGGAATGTGAGTTCAAAATTTTAAATCATGCGGGTTCCAGGGTGTATGATTAAAAAGTTTTGCGTGTTGGTGATAAGTTGAAAATGCTTAATCTGTAATACAGTTTAACTATCTCTTGAAAAATAATAATTTATTTAACTTTGTTGAAAAATTCTTATGGTTTGTCGAGATGTTTGTTTTATAGTATACAGATTGAAGCGGTATGTTGCTGAGAAGTTAAATGATGAGTTGCTGTGAAGATGAGAGTTTGATTGGATGCATGGTAGAACATCCTTTCTACATTGTAGACAAAGTTGAAGAGATTGAAGATTGCTTTACAAATGCTGAACTGGAGTTTACTCAAACGCTAAAGTTTTTGAAGGTTTGGTGATTGGATGCATCAGCTTAGGGGGGAGTCTGTTGCTAACAGAAGCTGTTGAAGCTGAAGCTATCCAAAGACCAAAGACATTGCAAGACTACATGAAGATTGCAAGATGACTGAATACAAAGTTATTTTATGAAGCTATTGTCAAGGGGGAGTTTGTTGGTGCATATTTGTGACAATAGATTAGATTTGGTCTTTGAATATCTTGTAATTAGTTAAACGATAAACAGTTAGCGGGTTTAGCTTTGTATTAGTGAGATAATAGAGTTTGGGCTAAACAAAACCCAGTTGGGTCTAGGGGGGACGAATTGGGCTTTGCCCATGTAGGAAACCCATGCCCATGTAGCAACCTTGTGTTATATAAACAAGGTTAGGCTTTAGGGTTTTTGTTGATCAGCCATAACAGAGTTTGAGAGATAGTATTTTCGTGAGAGCTAAAGCTTGGACGAAAATTAGGGTTTGATTGATTGTAATACGTTTGTTTGATAATCAATAGAAAATCGGTTTGAAAGTGAATTGCTGATTTATGTTCCTACACGTTTTCTGCTATATTCTGATCAAGAGGATTCCGCACTCTTGATTGGATTTACAATTCTGTGAAAGATCCATACAACAAGGGGACCTACACAGAATACTAAGCTTTCCTCGCAGGACTTCGGCTGGCGCTCAAAATGGGTGTCCACAACCTAAAATCGCACTTCAACTCACTTCTAGTTGCGGGTCAGATCAGCGGTTTTTATGACACAAAGGGTGAAACCATGTCGTTTTACCTTGCACAAGCAAAGGAGCTTATCCAACGTTTTTAGTTGTTCAAGATAGCACACGTCAACCGAAGTTAAAACAAACCTGCGGATGCCCTAAGAAAAATTAGCATCAACAAGTTTTCAACATCTAGCCAAGGACGTCCACATAGAGGTCCTGAAGAGTCCATATGTTCCCCTACACAAGGGGAACGTGATCCTAATGGGTGTACCATCATGGATGACACCCATCATCGCTTACTTGTGAACCGACATCCTCCCGCAAAACAAAGTGAAAGCAAAAAAGATTCAACATAAAGTTGTGCAATACCAATTGTCCGACGAGATATTGTTTAGAAGATCTTTTATGGGGCCGCTATTATGCTCTGTGGATTCCAAGGATTCCAACTACCTCATGTGACAAATGTAAAAAATACAGGTATCCGTACAATTAATTAATATTGATTAGTGCTTAATGACTGTGCTAAATTACAATTAATGACTTAAACTGCTTTCTGATTACTGCATCATACTTACATGTGCATCACATTTCATACTGTCACATCATTTTTACATACAAACTTTAGTGACATAAACGATGCACGAAGCACAGCTAGCACAGTTAGCGGATAACTCAGAAAAATGCTGACGATGTCAGTACATAGACAAACAGTGTTTTGAGACCCCGTATGGGCCAGGGACAAGGTACTACACTAGTATGGTGTGTAGGGAAGTAAGGACCGTAAAACTGCGTCACTAGGTGATAGTTTATGTGCCGGAAAGTGCCTAAAACCCACTCAAAGTGCTGAATCCAACATTTTTCAGCAAAAATCAGCATTTTAACAAGTTTGTAACATGCAAAAATATGGCAAAATGGTCCTGAATGCTTTCCTAAGTATCGGGAATTAAAAGTGTCACAAAAGGGTACATAAAGATCACTAAACGGAATAATTTGACGCTTTAACGAACCGGTATCTAACCGAACAATCGGACAATACCCGAAACACCAAAATTACACTAGAAGCATTGTTTTAATGTTTCTAAGCTAGTTATGATCCCCGAACACCCTAACACACTATGTAATGCATGATACACATAAACACTAACTAATACACTTAAGATTCTAACTAATCATCTAACTAAACATTAAAACCTAACCAAGATAACCCCCCCCCCCCCCCCAAGTGGACGGTCACATATGTGACCCCACCATAATCTTCCATGATCTTGTTAGATATGATTGGATCTCATTTGATTTAGTGAAGGATTTGTATTGTACTTAACAAACACATAAACCATTGGATAAAAGAATTAGAGGTTATAAGAAGGATTAGAACTCATCACACTTCACACCACAACTCTCTCCCTCTGCTCCCTCTTCTCTCGGCCGAGAACCACACCAACACCACCACCACCTTCATCCATCATCCATCATCCATTCATTCCAAGTTGTACTCAAGGTGTAAGGAGCCATACAAAGAAGTTTGGTGGTCTTGGATCTTGAAGGACCTCACCCGATTGCTTTTATCCTCCACATTTGTCATCTTCAACCTCTTGTGTTCTTCCCTAGCCTTGTGCTAGTAGTTTTGTTACTTCATATATTGTTGGTTAAAAGATGATATACATTATTAATCATGATGAACACTAAAGAACATATTCATAAAACTCTAACATAAGCTTGTCATATGATGAACTCTTGATGAAATAATGTTGTTTAGTGTATGTATGATACTTGATTGTTGTTTTCTTGAGATTATGATGTTGATCATCATAAGGAACTTGCTAGATTGTGATTAAACACATGATCTAGCAAGTGAGAGGATGATTATGTGACAAAACAAGATGATCATCCTCATATATAAGCATGAACTTGAATAATAAAAGTTGTTTTCGTATGATGATGACTTAAACAAAATACAAGTCTTGTGAGTGGATGATTTCTAAAATAGTTTTCCAAAGAAACCAAGTTAAATCACAAAGATTTACATGAACATTGTTTTAAAAAGAACCAATCATATTTCTAGTGTTGAAACAAGTATAAGAACACTTTGTTTACAAGAAAAATTCAAAAGAATGATTTTTGGAAAAATCATCTAACAAGTTGTAAACACTCAAATCTTTCAAGAATGAGATTTTTAGAGAAATAAACACCCTTTAAAGGTAACTAAGTCTACTAAACATACTACCAAGTTACTACAAGTTTTATGAAAAATCAAGTTCATGAATATTGTGTAGATAGCTTTGTTTTAGCACTTGGTAAGTGTAGATTGATTGCTGATTACTTATGATGATTTTTGAAAAGAAAATGATATGCTTTGATAGCATGGACACCTCCATTTTTAGGGGAAACTATGACAAAATTTTCTAAAAACACAAACACTTAGAAAATTATTTCTAACAAATATTTACAAGTGTGTTTTAACTATGGTTTTCAATATAAACTTTGCCATAGACTTTGTTACAAAAATACAAGTATTGGAGGTTGGTTTTTATAAATAAAAATGGATAAATAGGTATTTAGAATATATATTTACATCAAAGACACATTGTGTGTGATTATTTGTATACTTGTGTAATAGTTATATTAATATAACTTAAGCAAAATACCAAGAATTTACAATCCAAAATAATACCAAAAATCACAAGGAATAAATATATAAGTTACACACTAAATATTGTGGAACCGAACACAAAAACGTAACTTACGAGATATTCCGGAAAATACCGTTATAAATATATTTTTGGTAGATATTATTTTGGATACAAGAAATGAAAATATGATTTTTATTATTGTTAAAAAGTATATCATATTTTCGACAAGGAGAAAATATATTATTTTTGTAGGTAAAATATATTTTCTTAGAATATTTAGAAGATATATGATTTTTGGGAAAAATATATATTTTCTTGACAATACATTATTTTTGGGACAAAATAAGTTATTATATATTTTTCTAAAGTAAGACTTGAAAATATATTAATTTGGAACTACAGATACAAGAATACGAAAATACATGTATGAGATACCCCCATCCTTGGGAAGGAAATACGAAAATAAATACTTGAGAAGTATTGTACGAAAATATTGTTTAACAATTATTCCAAAATTAAATATAATTTAAGGTTAAAATAATTATTATTTTAAGAAGGAATTATAACTTGGAATAACATTGAAGATATGAAAGAAACGTAACTCAAAAACGTAAATACAAAGGAAAGGCAAGGCACGGCCCGATCGTCTAATAGACATTAGTACACTGTAGGGAGTCGTGTTCGCTCAGGAGATTTGGGTTACGATTCTGAAGACGCGATACTGTGAGTTCATGTCCCCCTTTTCTTTAAACTGTTTTATTTATTTACTTCGGGGGTGAAATGCATGTTAGAAAAGGATTACATACAAATACAATTGGTATGGTTAGCCTAGGAAAGAACCATAGATCATGTGAATGGGTAGGCGGATACTTGGGACCATTAATCCTCGTATAAGGACCGAGGGGCATGAGTGATAGATCTTAATTGGGTGTAGCGAGCCCACACCCATGAGGACCAGGGTGGCCCATAGGGTGACTATGTCTTCCAGCCGGAAGCCCGGTGCAACTTTGCTAGGTTTGAGTCTTCCTACACCGTCACACATATCAGTGGCCTTGTAAACCATTGTTGATCTTTTCCTTGTTTGCTTTCATACCGGGATTTACATACACTGTTTACACAAACACATGAACTCGCTCAACTTTTGTTGATGTTTTTAAACTACATGTATTTCAGGGAACTAAGTGGATCTGGCAGGTGTTGCATGTTTTTCAAGTTGCGTTATAAATAAAAGATGTTATCCAAGTCTTTAGGGTTTAGGAGATGTATCTTACTTCTGGACGAGATACATGGTTCTATGCTCGGGTTGGTTTAAGTTTTGTTGTCGAGTCTTCGTGAACTCATTAAAACATGTTATGGTTTGTAATTTGAATTCGGTGTCAACGTTTCAGACAAGTATGTTGTATTATTTTCACACTAAATTTTATGGATGAACATCTTATGGTTTTTATCATATAGCGTAGTTATGATTGAATGCTATGGTATTAAGAAGTCACACCAATAACCACGCTTCCGAAAAAGTCAGGGTGTGATACCTCATACGCGAAATTCATGAGGGTATCTGCGACATTCAGGCAGGACCACACATGGTGGTAGCCTAGGGGATGAACGCCAGGTATTACTGGCGAGGGATGCATTTAGACCCTGTCAGGTAGTTGGGCAAGTATGACTCATGCCAAAGAAATGTGCCCAAAATGTTGTGCCCAGAATGAACTAGACCCGATAACAATGGCCTGGACTTTCCAACAATGGGCTATTGATCTCGTGGAACCGTTTCCAGATACTCCTGGTGTGGCAAAGTTCATCATCATTGTTTTCGAATATTTTAAGAAGTAGGTCGAAGCGAAGGCACTTGCATCCACAACCATTTTTGTGGTCAAGAAGTTCATTTGGCCTCCCAATGACCATCGTCATAGATAATGGCACCAACTTCACACATGAAGGTTTGCAGAAGTGGCTAGCCGACTTGCACATCGAGCACATCTTTACATCCGTAGCACACCCACAAGGGAATGGCAGGTTGAGCGCATTAACTGCAGTGTCATTGATGGAATCAAAGCAAGACTTGGGACTAAGCGAAGAGGGTGGGTTGATGAGTTACCAAGCATCATGTGGGCTTATCTCACCCTACCCAAGACAAGTAACGGCGAGACACCCTTCAGCCTAAGCTATGGTTCTTAGGTGGTGATTCTCGCTGAAATCAGACTCCCTTGACCACGATTGCTTGCCATCAACTCCATTAATAATGAGGCTGAACGTCGTCTAGACTTAGACCTCTTGGAAGAAAGGCACGAGAATACTGCCATAAACGAAGCCAAGTACAAGTCTAATGTGGGAAAATACTACAATGTGAGAGTGAACATATGCACTTTCAATGTGGGAGACTACGTCTTCTGCGAAAATGAAGCTTGGTATCAGAGCTTCGGTCGTAGCGAACTAGGATTCTTTCTCGAGTCTAGATTACGATCATTAGGGCTCTCACGAAAATGTTTTTACAACATGTTTTCATTGCATACACAAAGCGTCCAGATCCAGGGAACAAACATTTTTACAAACAAAAGACACAAATCACATTTCAAAGAATTCGTTTATAGTTCAGTCTGAGAGACTGGGGAGTTAGTCTGAGAGACTAGCTGGGGCAGTCTGAGAGACTGGGGAGTTAGTCTGAGAGACTAGCTCGGGCAGTCTGAGAGACTGGGGAAGTCAGTCTGAGGGACTGGGTAGTTCAGTTTGAGAAATTGGGAGGTTTAGTCTGAGAGACTAGGTGGTTCAGTCTGAGAGGCTGGGTGGGATAGTCTGGGAAGATTAGGATGCATACATGCTTACATTGTTACTGCTTACATGTTATTTGATGATTGTTGATATATGTGCATATGTTGTGATTGTGTTGTTACAGACACCATGTCCTCCTCTAAGAGTGGAGTATCTGATACAGTAGATCCCATGGCCATAGTTTCGGATGATGAGATCATCCCGGACCCTGAGGTTTATACATCCGACACTGAGAGTAGCGATGATGATGATTTCCAGCCATTTGCTTTGCCGGATTTTGGCGATGATATACCGCTAGCTGATGATCTACCTGGCGAGGATCTATTGCTTGTTCCGATCCCCGCTCCTTTACCTCTTGCTTCATTTCCTCTCGAGGATCTGCCTTTTGATGCCAAGTCTGACTACGACATCGATCTTTTTATTGAGGGTCCCCCTGAGGGTGCCCAGGGTGATGGAGCTCCAGTCGATGATGTCGTTGTCGTTCCACTTGTCGAGATTCCAGTCGATGATGTCCTTGCTGTTACGCTTATTGAGATTCCTGTCGTCGAGATTTCGTCTGACCATTCTGGTCCTGATTCATTCGAGTCTGTGTCATCTACTACTCTACACGCACTGGGATTATAGCGTTATCCCACCGATCCTGATTCCGACACAGCTATGTCTGCCGCACCTGTTCCTCCACAGGACTTCGAGTTTGATGATGAGTTTGATCCTGACATTGATCCCGAGCATGAGGTTGACTTCATCCCCGACGATCAGCTTTTTGATATACCCGCTGATCTCGAGCCTATACCCGCTGATCTTGAGTTAGCACCAGCTGACCCTGAGCCTTTGATTGCACCCGAGCTTATACCTGCTCATGATCCTCTACCTGAGCATGACCCGGTTGACATACCAGTTGTTGCACCACCTTTACTTGACCCTCTACCCGCACCCGCAGACCACGCTCCTTTTGTTGACCATATAGATCCCCGTTATGCATTCACCCGCAATGGGTGGATAGATGATGATGACCTGCCTCCTTTCATTGAGCCTGTTACTCCCTCACCTACACCTGCACATGCACCTGTTGATATCGCCCCGTTTCACCCACATGTGTCTGACATACACCGCACTGATTTACCAGTCACGTTCCTACAGGATATCCCTCCACCCCATCCAGGGGAAGGACCATCTAGCCAGCCGTCTGGTCATGTCCCACATGTGTCAGCAGCCTTTCCTTTCATGCCACAGTTTACACATAATGCACCTTTTGCTTCTGCACCATCAGCCGAGCCACTGATTTGGTTTCCGCCCAACACGATGCCTGTTTCTGATCCATACCATCCCTTCCATTACACTGGGTACACGAGGGATGAGCTACTCCTATCCTTACAGCTCCAGAATATGTTGTGTCACAGAGTCATGGATCTTGAGAGGATTCCGCGTCCTCCACCTTGCACTTGTCAGTCACCATTCGCGACTCCACCCGCCCCTCTCCTGCCATACCCATATTTTGACGTCCGTTTTCTTACTATGGAGCAGCAGATTAGCTATCTGTTGCGTATCGTTCATACTCTTGAGGAGGAGTTAGCGCATCTGCGCAGTTTTCTTTTCGTTCCTCCACCTCCTCCTCCTCCACCATCAGCATAGCAGTTTTTGGTTTTATGTAGGTAGCATACTTTTGGTGAGAGTGTCGCTATTTAGCCCAGATTACACGACCTTTTGAAGACCACTTTTTGACTTTTGATTGTTGTAGTTGATGGATATTTTGGACAACGGTGATGTGACCCTGTAGTCCCTTTTGATGGATGGTACATTGTAGAACATATAAAACTGTATTTGTGGTCATTGATATATGAAAGCTCAATCGCAACATTCTCATTATATACGTTGTTAAATTACTTGTTGTGTTATGACTGGGATGTTATGTGCTTACTTGCGTTAATAAATGCTATTACGTATACATGTCTTGTACTTACTATACTTATTATGACCTGACCAATATGATCTTCTTTTAGAAGATGCCTCCATAAAGGGAAACTCGTCTGCCCACTACAGAGGCAGAATTACAAGAACGGATTTCACAAGCGATATTACAACACGAGGCCTCACGCGATGAAACTAGCGGGGGTACCTCAAGAAACAACCCACCTCATGGTAATGTTTAAGTCGCTTGAGACACATTACGTTACATTTGGATATTCCATGTGCGTTCGCTAATGCTTTCTGTGAATGAAGTTACTTTTACAGTGTCACACCCCCAAAATCCACATGCGGAGTATCACCGCTCGGAGGCGTGACTGACCAGGATCAAGCCACCAATCATATTGAACAAGCATGTAAGTAATAATAAAATCCAACACAATACAATTGGTGCCCAAACAAAACATAGTTTAAGTTATCAGCGGAAGCAAATAGTTCAAAACCCAAATCATAAAGTAAAAGTGTTTAAGTTTATCATGAACACTCTATGTCCATGCTCCACAACGACTCTCCCCCATGCAAGCTCCTGCTCAACCTATTGACCTGCAAAGAATGTAGTAACGAGTCAACAACAAAGTTGAGCGAGTTCACAGTTGGGTGTTTGTTTTAAGTTGTTTCGAAAACGGTTCCCTTTAACTGGCATCCCTGCCGTGGGGGTTACCCCATAGTTGAAAAAGTGTTTTGTTTATTCCCGTTTACTCTGGCATTCCAGCCGTGGGGGCTACCCCATGTTTAATTATCTGGCTCTTTGGCTGTGGGGGCTACCCCATGTATATACCACTAGACTCGTTACCATATCGACTGCTGACTGTAGTCATGTTTATGTGCCCTGAACTGTCAATGTCTATCATCATTGACGTGCCTAGATCCATTAGTTCACGCCCATCCTCTGCGGCACGGTGTGAAGCTTGTAAAACCTAAATAGCGCTATCTAACTAATGACCCGCTCGCCATTGGCCCGGCGATTAAGTCGATATAAAAAGGAGGGACTTCGTGATAGAGTTTTGGTCTAGTGAAAGTTAACTGTCCATGAGGATGAGGAATTATATTCCTGAACCCGTACTGTCCTACCCAAGAAAGGACGAGGAATCCATATTCCTTAACCCATTCCCAACCCCTGGGAATCCCATGCTTTGTAGAAAGTGTGAACTCACCTTAGGTTAGCTCGGCAGATAAACGAAAGGTCAATCTAGCTGCTAGTGGTCAACCACGTCCTAACATGGTTACCATACAAGTCAGGTCTAGGTTCAAATAGTGCACGTATGTTTACACAGAGATAGCAAGTTACGAACACATACTGATCATGGCATCACATAAACAATCGAAGTGCATAACATATTCATACTTGTACGATTCTAAAGATTGGGCTTGCACAAGTCTAACGGCCTTGTGCGAGTCATCCGTTGAAACCCAATGGTACCCGACCCAATAACTAGAAAGCCCAACACATCTATAAACATATACACGACCCAAATCAATAACAGATTATCTATCTTGTGCGATCCAGTTGTTATTGTACGACTGGGGACGTCTTGTGCGACTGGGGACAATTTGTGCGACTGGACTTGGGCCATTCGGTCCACTGACATGTTAAGCCCAATTACTGTGTGAAGCCCAAGACTTGTGCGATCGACACTATCTTGTGCGATCGACACTATCTTGTGCGATCCACAACTCTTGTGCGATCATGCATAACCTGTTTGTACACTGTGCTCTAAGTGATTATTCCTAACTTGTGCGACAGCACTTGTGCGATCAGATCAGATCTTGCATGATCTGATCTTGTGCGACTGAGAGGACTTGTGCGATTAGTTTAAATATCTGAATTTCATGCAATCAGTTTTATTATTTCCTTTTGTGAAACTATCAATCAACAACACTAACAGTTTCCAATCACACAATTAATCGATCAAACAAGAATTCTTAGCATCAATTCTCTATGAACCCTAAATATGTTTCAAGCATAATCAACACCTTAAAACATTCAACTATTCGATTTAAAGCTTTCAACATCATCAAGCTAATAATTATGACAACCGATTAACATTTACTCGGTTCTAGATCAATAATATACAAATCTGATTAGTGTGAATCATTATCAAATACATGCATGTGAGCCAATTTCAAGAACACTAAGATTCAACAGTTTATATCATGTTAAATCATAAGATATCACTAGATCATCATGTAATACACATAAATCATAACATCATTAAACATACAACCAATAATTCCAACACTAACCGATAAGAAGGATGGTACGAGGATTGATCCGAAAAGAAAGTCTTCGATGGAGAAGGGATTTGGCAGCCGTCGGGTTCGTGAGGGAGAGAGAGATTTATTAGGGTTTGTGTGTGTGTTGTGTTTTGCAAGATAATGAGAAGTGTTAACCTCCTCATGAGGTTATACGTATGAGAGGTAGGCCGAACCCATCATGGGTTGCCCATGTGTTCCGAATGGGGAGTGGGCCTAGAGTAGTCAAGGACCAAAGCCCAAAAGCTTGTACGGTTTGCCAAGTGTTGTGCGGTTGGGTTGTTGCTGTGCGACTTGGGTCATACATATATATACATACACACTTTCACGTATTACAACATAACATTTCATTTAATCAAAAATTTCACATACGTTACATTAAGCACAAAGATAAGTTCTGAAATATGAGTTGTCACATTATCCCCAAGTTGAAAGAAATTTCGTCCCAAAATTTGGTACGTACTCACTGAGGAAGCTAGTTAAGTTGCATGGTTTTCCTGGTTTTCCTGGGGTGTCACATCCTCCCCCCGTTGATCTGGAATTTCGTCCCGAAATTCCGTGGTAGCTTCAGCCTCAGTAGTGGTTGTACTGTTTGCGAACAATTGGGGATACTTTTGTTTCATCTGATCTTCGCGTTCCCAGGTGAACTCTGGGCCACGACGTGAGTTCCAACGAACTCGAACGAGAGGTATTCTGGTGTTCTTGAGGACCTTAACATCTCGCTCCGTGATTTCAACCGGTTCCTCGACGAATCGTAACTGCTCATCGATAGTGAGCTCCTTCAAAGGAACTACAAGGGTCTCATCTGACAGACACTTCTTCAGATTTGAGACGTGAAAAACGTTGTGAACTGCACTGAGTTCTGCCAGTAGGTTTAGTTTGTAGGCCACCTTGCCTATTTTCTCTATGATTTCGAAAGGTCCGACATATCGCGGGTTAAGTTTGCCTCGTTTACCAAAACGAACAACACCCTTCCAGGGTGAGACTTTGAGTAGCACTCGATCCCCAACCTGGAACTCGAGTGGTTTCCTGCCCTTATCGGCGTAGCTTTTCTGACGGTCACGAGCTGCCGCCATTCGTTGTCGTATTTGAGCAATTCGTTCTGTTGTGTCTACCACAAGTTCTGGGCCAGTGATCTGACTATCCCCCACCTCTACCCAACAAAGAGGTGATCGGCATTTACGTCCGTACAATGCCTCAAATGGAGCGGCCCGAATGCTGGTGTGGTAACTGTTTTTATACGAGAATTCAACTAGTGGCAGATGTTTTTCCCAACCGTTGCCAAAGTCAATAACACATGCCCTAAGCATGTGCTCAAGAGTCTGGATGGTGCATTCAGACTGCCCATCCGTTTGCGGGTGATAAGCTGTGCTCATATCTAAACGTGAGCCAAAGGATTTGTGCATTGCTTGCCACAATTCAGAAGTAAAACGTGCCTCACGATCAGAGATAATAGAGGTGGGCACCCCTCACCTCGAGACAACTTCCTTAAGATATACGTCTGCTAGAGTGGAGAACTTATCTGTTTCCTTGATAGCCAAGAAGTGTGCAGACTTTGTGAGTCGATCCACGATCACCCAAATAGTATCATTTCCGCGTTGAGATCTAGGCAGGCCAGTAACGAAATCCATGGAAATTTGCTCCCATTTCCATTGTGGTATCTCTGGTTATTGAAGTAGGCCTGATGGTTTCTGGTATTCAGTCTTGACTCTCGCACAAGTCAAACACTTGCTGACGTAAGTTGCTATGTGGGCTTTCATGCTAGGCCACCAGTACGTAGTTTTCAAGTCATGGTACATCTTATCTGAACCAGGATGTACTGAGTAACGAGACTTGTGTGCCTCATCCATTACAAGCTCTCGTAGGTTACCATAGAGTGGGACCCAAATGCATCCTGTTACGTAGTAAGCACCGTCTTCCTTTTGTTCTAACCATTTCCTTGAGCCACGTAGGGCTTCAGCCCTGACGTTTTCTGGTTTCAATGCTTCTACCTGAGCATCTCGTATCTGGGAAGGAAGACTAGATTGAATGGTGAGTTGCAGTGCTCGCACACGCCTAGGCGTAGTGTCCTTCCGACTGAGGGCGTCAGCCACAACATTGGCTTTGCCTGGATGGTACTTGATCGCACATTCGTAATCATTCAATAGCTCTACCCATCGACGTTGACGCATGTTTAACTCCTTCTGTTTGAAGATATGCTCGAGACTCCTGTGATCGGTGTAAATGGTGCACCTGGTACCGTACAGGTAGTGTCTCCATATCTTGAGTGCGAAAACAATAGCTCCCAGCTCCAAATCATGCGTAGTGTAGTTCCTTTCGTGAATCTTAAGTTGGCATGAGGCGTAGGCAATGACCTTGTCACGTTGTATCAATACACACCCAAGACCATAAATGGATGCGTCGCAATAAACCACAAAGTCGTCTGTGCCTTCAGGCAATGAGAGGATAGGGGCGCTACAAAGTCTATCCTTTAAGTGTTGGAACGCAGTTTCCTGTGCATCACCCCAACGATAGGTGACACCTTTCTGTGTTAGTGAGGTGAGAGGTTGCACGATCTTGGTAAAATCCTTGATAAACCTTCTGTAGTAACCTGCCAAACCCAAAAATTGGCAGATTTCTGTTGGTGTACGGGGCGCAGACCAGTTTCTAATTGAGTCTACCTTGGATGGATCAACGTGAATCCCATCCTTGTTTACCACGTGGCCTAGGAAATGGACTTCACGAAGCCAGAAGTCGCATTTCGAGAACTTTGCCTAAAGCTGTTCTGTTCGTAGGAGTTCCAAAATAAGTCGTAGATGTTGCTCGTGTTCCTCCTAACTCTTAGAATAGATCAGGATGTCGTCGATGAAAACTATAACGAACTTATCTAGGTAAGGCTTGCACACTCGATTCATAAGGTCCATGAAAACCGCAGGTGCGTTTGTCAGCCCAAAAGGCATAACCAGGAACTCGTAATGTCCATAACGAGTTCTAAAAGTTGTTTTGGAGACGTCCTCTTCTCGGACTCTCAGTTGGTGATAACCCGATCTCAAATAAATCTTCTAGTAAAAGCTCGACCCTTGCAGCTGGTCAAACAGGTCATCAATACGTGGAAGAGGATAACGATTCTTCACGGTCACCTTGTTTAGTTCGCGGTAATCTATGTACATCCTGAAGGTACTGTCTTTCTTCTTCACAAATAATACTGGAGCTCCCCAAGGCGAAGAGCTAGGGCGAATAAAACCCTTATCCAAGAGTTCTTGTAGTTGCGTAGAGAGTTCTTCCAACTCTGATGGAGCTAAACGATATGGTGCACGAGCTATTGGTGCGGCTCCAAGAGCCAGTTCAATCTTAAATTCGACTTGACGATGCGGCGGAAGGCCAGGTAATTCCTCAGGGAATACCTCAGGATAGTCGCGTACGATCGGAAAATCTTCTATCGTTTTCTCTTTCTTCGAGGTGTCAGCAACGAGAGCCAAAATAGCAGTGTGGCCCTTTCGTAAACACTTCTGGGCCTTAAGGAAAGAGATGATGCTCACAACAGCACCACTCTTGTCGCCACGAATCATGAGAGGTTCATCACCCGAACGAAGAATACGGACAATCTTCTCGTGGCAAAGGATCTCAGCTTGGTGTTGGGATAACCAATCCATCCCAATGACAACGTCGAAGCTACCCAGAATGATAGGAATGAGGTCGATAGAGAAGGTGTGATCAGCAAGAACAAGATTACAACCCTTGACTACGTGTGTGGCCTCTAAACTCTTACCATTAGCTAGCACTACAGTGTGCTTGGTGTTCAATAGTGTTGGGGTACGCTTAAGCATCTGACTAACTTTTAAGGACACGTAACTAGTATCGGCACCCAAATCAAATAAAACAGTAACATAAAAGTTGTCGAGAAGGAACTTACCCGTCACAACATTGGGATCATTCCTCGCTTCACCCTGGCCAATAACGAACACACGACCCCTTGCACCATTGCCGTTGTTACCCCCGTTGTTTCCATTCCCCTGGTTGTTATTATTGTTGTTGTTGTTCTGGTTCCTGTTTAGTTGGGGATAATCTCTCTCGAAGTGGCCTTCAGCTCCACACTGAAAGCACCCTTTGTTGATGCCTTGCTGCTACTGCTGCTGACGTTGATTCTGTGGGGCTTGTTGTTGCTGATGATTCTGGTTTGCAGGGTATAAACTTCTGCAATCCTTTGCGGCGTGGCCTGGCTTGTTGCACCGATGACAGTTACTCCTGGTGCATGGCCCGCTGTGGTGTAGGTTACAACGATTGCATTTGGGTTGATTTCCCCTGTACCCACCTTGACTTTGACTACCAGATGATTGCTGACTTGGGCTCTTGTAGTCGTCAGTCCTCCTCTGCTGAGACTGGGACTGAACAGAAGTTGAACCTTTGCTAGAAGTTCCATCCCACTTGCGTTTGTTGTCACTAGGAGCATCTGAAGTAGCTGTAGCACTAATACGTTTTGGTAACCTGTTATGCTCCACCACCTGATCAGTGAGACGGTGAGCCAATTGAACAACTTGTTGGATGGTGGCGAGGTTTGCTGAAGTCACATGGCTTTGAATCTTTGGCATTAAACCCTTAAGATATAGTTCGGTGCGTTTGATGGGAGGATCCACCATAGTAGGACACAAAACTGCCAGCTCGTTCGATCTTTTTGTATAAGTTTCAATTACTGACCCCGTCATCTTTAAGTTGAAGAACTCTACCTCCAGTTTGTGAATGTCATCATGATTGCAGTACTCTTCCTTAATCATTTCCTTAAAATTGTTCCATGGGGTGGCGTTAGCAGCAACCAACCCCAGCATTTGGACCTGAGCGTTCCACCACGTGAGCGTTATACCCTCGAGAGTACCGGTAGCATACTTCACCCTGCGAGCCTCAGGGCATTCACACATCTCGAAAACAGATTTGAGCTTCTCAAACCAGTGGAGGAGACTTACCGCTCCTTCGGTACCACTAAAGGTACTAGGTCGACAGTCCATCAAGGTCTTGAAAGTGCACACAGGAGGTTGTGCAGGTTGACCTCCTGCCTGTGCGACTGCAAGTGCCCAGCAACTTGTTGGTTAATCAGAGCCGTAAACTGGGCTTGAGTCATGTTAATGCGTCCAGCCATGATCTTCATATCAAGGGAAACATGAGTGAGAGGGGTTCGCGAAAGTGCGATGACAGAAGAGAGTAAGCACACACGTGTTTTCAATCTATAGTTGCTACGTTTAACTAAGCATACCATGAGTAAAGTTCTATGTAATTAGCAAGTAGGCAATATAAACATAAATCATATCACCTAGAATGTCGAGCCTTGCACGTGGAGTGAAGCGTCATTGTGGATCGTTGAGCACTGTACAGGTTATAGTCTGGTTTTAACAAAACGATTCCCTTATTAAAACCAAGTTCACTATAACCAATGGCTCAGATACCAATCTGTCACACCCCCAAAATCCACATGCGGAGTATCACCGCTCGGAGGCGTGACTGACCAGGATCAAGCCACCAATCATATTGAACAAGCATGTAAGTAATAATAAAATCCAACACAATACAAATGGTGCCCAAACAAAACATAGTTTAAGTTATCAGCGGAAGCAAATAGTTCAAAACCCAAATCATAAAGTAAAAGTGTTTAAGTTTATCATGAACACTCAATGTCCATGCTCCACAATGACTCACCCCCATGCAAGCACCTGCTAAACCTATTGACATGCAAAGCATGTAGTAACGAGTCAACAACAAATTTGAGCGAGTTCACAGTTGGGTGTTTGTTTTAAGTTGTTTCGAAAACGGTTCCCTTTAACTGGCATCCCTGCCGTGGGGGTTACCCCATAGTTGAAAACGTGTTTTGTTTATTCCCGTTTACTCTGGCAATCCTGCCGTGGGGGCTACCCCATGTTTAATTATCTGGCTCTTTAGCCGTGGGGGCTACCCCATGTATATACTACTAGACTCGTTACCATATCGACTACTGACTGTAGTCATGTTTATATGCCCTGAACTATCAATGTCTATCATCATTGACGTGCCCAGATCCATTAGTTCACGCCCGTCCTCTGCGGCACGGTGTGAGGCTTGTTAAACCTAAATAGCACTATCTAACTAATGACCCGCTCGCCATTGGCCCGGCGATTAAGTCAATATAAAAAAGGAGGGACTTCGTGATAGAGTTTTGGTCTAGTGAAAGTTAGCTGTCCATGAGGACGAGGAATTATATTCCTGAACCCGTACTGTCCTACCCAAAAAAGGACGAAGAATCCATATTCCTTAACCCATTCCCAACCCCTGGGAATCCCATGCTTTGTAGAAAGTGTGAACTCACCTTAGGTTAGCTCGCAGATAAACGAAAGGTCAATCGAGCTGCTAGTGGTCAACCACGTCCTAACATGGTTACCATACAAGTCAGGTCTAGGTTCAAATAGTGCACGTATGTTTACACAAAGATAGCAAGTTACGAACACATACAGATCATGGCATCACATAAACAATCGAAGTGCATAACATATTCATACTTGTACGATTCTAAAGATTGGGCTTACACAAGTCTAACGGCCTTATGCGAGTCATCCATTGAAACCCAATGGTACCCGACCCAATAACTAGAATGCCCAACATATCTATAAACATATACACGACCCAAATCAATAATAGATTATCTATCTTGTGCGATCTAGTTGTTCTTGTGCGACTGGGGACGTCTTGTGCGACTGGGGACATTTTGTGCGACTGGACTTGGGCCATTCGGTCCACTGACATGTTAAGCCCAATTACTGTGTGAAGCCCGAGACTTATGCGATCGACACTATCTTGTGTGATCCACAACTCTTGTGCGATCATGCATAACCTGTGTGTACACTGTGCTCTAAGTGATTGTTCCTAACTTGTGCGATCAGATCAGATCTTGCATGATCTGATCTTGTGCGACTGAGAGGACTTGTACGATTAGTTTAAATATCCGAATTTCATGCAATCAGTTTTATTATTTCCTTTTGTGAAGCTATCAATCAACAACACTAACAGTTTCCAATCACACAATTAATCGATCAAACAAGGATTCTTAGCATCAATTCTCTATGAACCCTAAATATGTTTCAAGCATAATCAACACCTTAAAACATTCAACTATTCGATTTAAAGCTTTCAACATCATCAAGCTAATAATTATAACAGCCGATTAACATTTACTCGGTTCTAGATCAATAATATACAAATCCGATTAGTGTGAATCATTATCAAATACATGCATGTGAGCCAATTTCAAGAACACTAAGATTCAACAGTTTATATCATGTTAAATCATAAGATATCACTAGATCATCATGTAATACACATAAATCATAACATCATTAAACATACAACCAATAATTCCAACACTAACCGATAAGAAGGATGGAACGAGGATTGATCCGAAAAGAAAGTCTTCGATGGAGAAGGGATTTGGCAGTCGTCGGGTTCGTGAGGGAGAGAGAGAGAGTTAATAGGGTTTGTGTGTGTGTTGTGTTTTGCAAGATAATGAGAAGTGTTAACCTCCTCATGAGGTTATGCATATGAGAGGTAGGCCGAACCCATCATGGGCTGCCCATGTGTTTCGAGTGGGGAGTGGGCCGAGAGTAGTCAAGGACCAAAGCCCAAAAGCTTGTACGGTTTACCAAGTGTTGTGCGGTTGTGTTGTTTTGCGACTCAGGTCATACATATATATACATACACACATTCACGTATTACAACATAACATTTCATTTAATCAACAAGTTCACATACATTACATTAAGCACAAAGATAAGTTCTGAAATACGAGTTGTCACATTATCCCCAAGTTGAAAGAAATTTCGTCCCGAAATTTGGTACGTACTCACTGAGGAAGCTAGTTAAGTTGCATGGTTTTCCTGGTTTTCCTGGGGTGTCACATACAGGTTGTACCTACAAGCAGTTCTTAGACTGTAAACCTCTGAATTTCGACGGCACCGGGGGTGCTGTGGCCTTTGTTAGATGGACATAGAAGACTGATTCTGTGCTAAGGATGAGCAAATGTGCACCGGAACACCAAGTCACCTACATCTCTGGATTGTTTTTAAACGGAGCACTTTCATGGTGGAATCTCCAAGTTCAAACTCTAGGAGAGGCAGCAGCATACGCTTTGACTTGGGCTGAAATGAAGGAACTCATGCGAAAGAAATACTGTTCCAGGGCTGAAATCCAAAAGTTAGAAACTGACTTTTGGAACCTCAAGATGGATGGTCTGAAGATTGCAGAGTATGTCCAGAGATTTCACGACCTATCTCGCGTGGTACCATACATGGTTGATCCAGAATTCAAGCGCATTGAGCGTTTTATTTGGGGGTTGGCACCTCAGATTATGAGTATGGTGACAACATCGAAGCCTGCCACAATCACCGAGGCTATTGATCTAAGCGTGGCGCTAACCGAAGAAGCAATCAGGTTAAACAAGTTTTCGATCTCGGACCAGAAGAAGGAGACTCACGTTGAGTCATCCTGTGAGAACAAAAGGAAGTTCTCAAATTTTAAGAAGGGTACCAGCTTGTTAACAGGAAGGAAGAGGCAAACGCACCAGCCAGCGTCAAAACTTGTGCTGAAAACAAAGGAAAAGGGAATATGGGCAAATGCGACGCTGGTCAGTTGCATCACAATGGACGATGCCGAGCTGGAAGATGCGAGTCTTGTGGAAGAGTTGGTCATTCAAAGGAGACGTGCTGGGTTGGTGCTGGTCGTGGTAATGGTGGCCAGCGAGGTTATGGTAATGGGAATGGAAACGGTAACCGCGGTGTTAATGGGTATGGAAACCGCCCACAAGGAGGAAATGGCAGTAATGGTAATCGTGGTAATTTTGGAAACCAAGCTGGAAATGGAAATCACAACCAAAACAACAATCAGGGTAATGGGAATAGAAATGGTCGGGGACCAGGTTGCTTTAACTGTGGAGAAGTGGGGCATTTCAAGAGAGAGTGCCCAAAGCTCAATCAAGCTCAAGGAAGGGTTTTCAACATTGGAGCGAGGGAAGATCGCCAAGATCCAAATGTAGTCACGGGTACGTTCCCTATCAACCATCGTTGTACTATTTGATACTGGTGCCGATTATAGCTTTGTATCACTAGAGTTTAAGAAAATGCTTGGGTTGGTAGCTAGTAGGCTAGATATTCAATATTCGATAGAACTAGCTAATGGAAAGCTAGTGGACGCAAATGAAGTGGTTAGAGGTTGCGTGATAGAACTGGGAGAGCACGAGTTTATGCTTGATCTTCTGCCAGTCGAGTTGGGAAGCTTCGACGTGGTAGTCGGAATGGATTGGTTATCGAGCAACCTAGCAGAGATCGTTTGTCACGAGAAGATCATTTGCATTCCGATGGCGAATGGAGAAACAATCGTGGTACACGGAGAGAAGCACAATACGCCCCTAAGGATCATCAGTTGTTTGAAAGCCCGCAGATGTTTACAGAAAGGATGTGTCACCTTCCTAGCACACATTGTGGACAAGGAAGCCGCTGAGCCAAAGTTGGAAGACATTCCAGTCGTAAAGGAATATCCTGAAGTCTTTCCCGAAGACTTGCCAGGATTGCCGCCACAAGGACAAGTCGAGTTTCACATTGACTTAGTTCCAGGCGATGTGCCTGTAGCTAAGGCACCTTAGCGACTTGCACCTTCAGAAATGCAAGAACTGTCAACACAACTTCTGGAGTTATTAGACAAGGGATTTATCAGACCAAGCTTCTCGCCTTGGGGAGCTCCAGTTTTGTTCGTTAAGAAGAAAGATGGTAGTTTCCGCATGTGTATCGACTACCGGGAGCTAAAAAAGTTGACCATTAAGAATCGGTATCCTTTGCCAAGGATTGATGACCTGTTTGATCAATTACAAGGTTCGAGTTTTTACTCCAAGATCGATCTTCGATCAGGTTATCACCAGTTGAGAATTCAAGAGGAGAGTATTCCAAAGACTGCCTTTAGGACTCCATATGGACACTACGAGTTCCTAGTAATGTCGTTTGGTCTGACGAACGCACCAGCAGTATTCATGGATTTGATGAATAGAGTTTGCAGGTCGTACCTCGATAAATTTGTGATTGTTTTTATCAATGATATCTTGATTTATTCGAAGACGAAGGAAGAACATGAGCAACACCTAAGAGCCATTTTAGAGCTGCTTAAGAAAGAGAAGTTATACGCTAAGTTCTCAAAGTGCGAGTTCTGGCTGCGTGAGGTTCAGTTCCTTGGTCACGTGGTTAACGGAAATGGAATCCATGTGGATCCTACAAAGATTGAACCGATCAAGAATTGGGAAACTCTGAAGACGCCAACAGAGATCCGTCAGTTCCTAGGTTTGGCAGGGTATTATCGCAGATTTATTTAGGATTTTTTGAAAATCGCTCAACCATTGACCTCCCTCACTCAAAAGGACAAGAAGTATGAATGGGGAGATAAACAAGAAGAAGCATTTCAGTTGTTGAAGAACAAGCTTTGTGATGCACCCATTTTATCCCTACCCGAAGGCACTGATGACTTCGTGGTATATTGCGACGCTTCACGTCAAGGTTTAGGCTGCGTGCTGATGCAGCGACAGAAGGTTATAGCTTATGCTTCACGCCAGTTGAATATTCATGAGAAGAACTACACCACACATGATTTGGAGCTAGGCGCTGTGGTGTTTGCTTTGAAGATCTGGCGACATTATTTGTATGGCACGCGATGCACAATCTTTACTGATCACAAGAGCTTACAACATATATTCGATCAGAAAAAACTTAATATGAGACAGAGACGATGGGTAGAGCTGTTAAATGATTATGATTGTGAAATCAAGTATCACCCAGGGAAGGCGAATGTGGTCGCAGACGCCTTGAGTCGGAAGGAAAGAATCAAGCCCATAAGGGTTAGGGCTTTGGAAATGATTGTACAAATGGACCTCTCATTGCGCATTCGTGCAGCGCAGAGAGAAGCTCTTAAAAGGGAGAATCTTGTGAATGAATATCTCTGTGGGATGGAGAAACAGTTAGTACCCAATGGGGAAGGAACGTTGTGCTTCATGAAACGAATTTGGGTTCCCCTCTTTGGCGGTCTTAGAGATGTAATTTTTTATGAAGCCCACAAGTCACGGTACTCGATCCATCCAGGGTCGGATAAGATGTACCAGGATTGAAAGGCGAAGTTGCAACGTATGTTGGCAAACGCTTAACTTGTGCCAAAGTAAAGGCTGAATATCAGAAGCCTTCAGGACTTCTGCAACAACCTGGAGTACCCATGTGGAAATGGGAGCAGATTTCAATGGATTTTATAATGAAGTTACCAAGGACGCCCAGAGGTTATGATATGATTTGGGTAATCGTAGACCGTCTGACGAAATCTGCATAATTTTTATCGATCAGAGAGAAAGATAACACCGGTAAGCTTGCTGAGCTGTACCTAAGAGAGATAGTTGCACGACATGGAGTGCCTCTATCGATCATTTCTGATAGAGACGGAAGATTCGTGTCAAGGATTTGGCAATCCTTCCAAGAAGCCTTTCGTTCTCAGTTGAATCTGAGTACTTCCTTTCACCCACAAACGGATGGCCAGAGTGAACGAACGATTCAAACATTGGAAGACATGCTGCGAGCTTGCGTAATGGATTTGGGTGGTAGTTGGGACACCCATCTACCCTTGGTAGAATTCTCGTACAACAGCTACCATGCGAGCATCCACGCTGCACCATTTGAAGCTCTCTATGGACGCAAGTGTCGATCACCGTTATGCCGGGCAGACGCGGGTGATAGACAGCTTGTTGGTCCTGAATTGGTTCTAGAAATGACATACAAGATTACACAGATCCGAGAGCGCATCAAGGCGGCTCGTGATCGACAAAAGAGTTATGCGGACCGAAGAAGGAAACCGTTGGAGTTTGAAGTAGGAGATATGGTCTTACTAAAAGTCTCACCCTGGAAGGGTGTAGCACGCTTTGGGAAGCGTGGAAAGTTGAACCCGTGATATATTGGACTGTTCAAAATCCTGGAAAGGATTGGTCTTGTAGCTTACAAGTTGTACCTACCCGCAGAACTGAATGGCGTTCATGATACATTTCATGTATCTAATCTGAAAAAGAGTCCAACTCAAGAAACAGTTGTCATTCCTGCCGACGAAGTTCACATTGACGACACACTCCACTTTACTGAAGAACGTGTTCAGGTTACTGATTGGAAGGTTAACAAGACGCGACGGAGTAGTGTTAAACTCGTCAAGGTTCGTTGGAATGCGCGTCACGGCCCAGAGTTCACTTGAGAGCGTGCGGATCGCATGAAGGCGAAATACCCACACTTGTTCCCCAAGACCCCTGCAGCTAGTAGCAGAACTAAAATTTCAGGACGAAATTTTCTTAACAGGGGGAGAATGTGACAAACGTAAAAAATACAGGTATCCGTACAATTAATTAATATTGATTAGTGCTTAATGACTGTGCTGAATTACAATTAATGACTTAAACTGCTTTCTGATTACTGCATCATACTTACATGTGCATCACATTTCATACTGTCACATCATTTTTACATACAAACTTTAGTGACATAAACGATGTACGAAGCACAGCTAGCACAGTTAGCGGATAACTCAGAAAAATGCTGACGATGTCAGTACATAGACAAACAGTGTTTTGAGACTCCGTATGTGCCAGGGACAAGGTACTACACTAGTATGGTGTGTAGGGAAGTAAGGACCATAAAAATGCGTCACTATGGTGTGCCTAAAACCCACTCAAAGTGCTGAATCCAACATTTTTAAGCAAAAATCAGCATTTTAACAAGTTTGTAACATGCAAAAATATGGCAAAATGGTCCTGAATGCTTTCCTAAGTATCGGGAATTAAAAGTGTCACAAAAGGGTACATAAAGATCACTAAACGGAATAGTTTGACGCTTTAACGAACCGGTATCTAACCGAACAACCGGACAATACCCGAAACACCAGAATTACACTAGATGCATTGTTTTAATGTTTCTGAGCTAGTTACGATCCCCGAACACCCTAACACACTATATAATGCATGATAGACATAAACACTAACTAATACACTTAAGATCCTAACTAATCATCTAACTAAACATTAAAACCCAACCAAGATACCCCCCCCCCCCAAGTAGACGGTCACATATGTGACCCCACCATAATCTTCCATGATCTTGTTAGATATGATTGGATCTCATTTGATTTAGTGAAGGATTTGTATTGTACTTAATAAACACATAAACCATTGGATAAAAGAATTAGAGGTTATAAGAAGGATTAGAACTCATCACACTTCACACCACAACTCTCTCCCTCTCCTCCCTCTTCTCTCGGCCGAGAACCACACCAACACCACCACCACCTTTCATCCATCATCCATTGATTTCAAGTTGTACTCAAGGTGTAAGGAGCCATACAAAGAAGTTTGGTGGTCTTGGATCTTGAAGGACCTCACCCGATTACTTTTATCCTCCACATTTGTCATCTTCAACATCTTGTGTTCTTCCCTAGCCTTGTGCTAGTAGTAAGGCCCTCATAACCCTTTGTTACTTCATATATTGTTGGTTAAAAGATGATATACATTATTAATCATGATGAACACTAAAGAACATATTCATAAAACTCTAACATAAGCTTGTCATATGATGAACTCTTGATGAAATAATGTTGTTTAGTGTATGTATGATACTTGATTGTTGTTTTCTTGAGATTATGATGTTGATCATCATAAGGAACTTGCTAGATTGTGATTAAACACATGATACCAAACTGTCGAAGGAATCCTAGTTCACTACAATCGAAGCTCTGATACCAAACTGTCACACCCTGACTTTTGCGGAAGCGTATGATGTGTGACTTGCTCAATATCATTGCATTCAAATATAATAAACAACTATATGATTAAAACATGATGTTCATCCATTCAAAAGTTTGAAATGTTACAAACACAAGTCATTTAAGTTTCAACTAAAACCCTCATGTATGTTACAAAACAAAATTGGATGACATCTAAACTTGAAATTTACGTCTTGAAAACAACACCAGCGCCCAAGATCCATCTTGTTTCCTGAAATACATGTAATTTTGAAAACATCAACAAAAGTTGAGCGAGTTCATGTGTATCTGTATGAGTTCTAATAATCTTGTAAACATTTGTAAGTATGCCTTTGTAAACCGGTATGAAAGCGTCTATGAACAGATCAATTAATGTGTAGCTAATACATTAATATGTGTGCAATGGTGCAGGAAGGCTCAAACCTTGAGGATTTTGTACCGGGCCTCCGGCTGTAAGACATAGTCACCAGCTTCGGCCACTTCCGGCCCAGGGGTGGGGCTCGCAACACCCAAATAGATCAATCACTCATGTCCCTCGGTCCTTATACGAGGATTATTGGTCTTAAGTGTTGTACCCACCACTCACATGATCTAACAGTTCATTCCTTAGCTAACCATACCATTTGTAAACGTTTGTAACATTTGTAACATGTATTTCACCCCCGAAGTTATAAACCGAAAACAGTTAAAAGAAAAGGGGAACATGAACTCACTGATTTGCGTCCCGTCTCCTGTATACCCAAAGTATGTATCCTTACGCCGTACTACAACCTACACACGTGCCAGGTTTTGTTAGACGTTTAGGTCGTGTAACGAATTTTTGTCTTAGTTGCTTTGTTAAGACTTAGTATCATTTGAGTTACGTTTTTTATGTACATTGTATAATTCCAAGGTGTACAATTATTAGTTAAAATAATAATTTTTTAACTTAAATTATATTTGTCAATTATATGGAATATTTGCTAAAATAATATATTTTTGACTTATATCATTTGAAATTCCTTCATGAATATTTTCCCAATGATGGTATCATTATACTTGTGTATTTTTAGTCTAGTATATTTTCCCAAGTATTGGTGGCGTATTCCGGTGTGTATTTGTACGTACGAAAATACATATTTTCTTGTATTTATTAAGTATTCTTATACTTAATTTTGTATTTAATTTTCCGGAATATTATTTTTAGGCAACTAAAAATCACCAAATTTATATTCTCAAAATATATATATTTTAAGAGAATTTTTATAGAAAAATATCTATAAATTCATTCTTGGCAAAAATAATATACCTTGATATATATCTCAAAAATAATATATATTTTTAAGATTAACATTAGAAAATGTATATTTCCATTTTTCACCAAAAATAATATATTTTTAACTTGTTTAAAAAAATATTTATTTTTCTCCTCTCAAAATAATATATCTTCAAATTGTTTAAGAAAATATATATTTTTCTCCTCTCAAAATAATATATCTTCGAATTGTTTAAGAAAATATATATTTTTCTCCACTAAAAAATAATATCTTTTCTAGTTGACAAAATATGATATATTTTGTAATATTTGTAAAATTCATATTTTTCCGTTTCTTTGGTTTCCAAAATACCGTTTAACTCATTTATCGAAATATATGAATTTATTTCCGGCATATATATTCTATAGTCCATAGTTCTTGTTCGGTTTTTCCAATATTCGGGTATAGATTATATATTTATTTGCTTGGAACTTTTGGTAATATTTTATATTACAATTTTGGTATTTTGGTGCGTTATATTATTTTCATGTTTCAAAAAAAAAATATAACTAATACACATAATATTCAAGTAGCACACAAATTGTGATATCTAAATATGTATTTTCCTAAATATATACTTAGTCATTTTTATTTATCAAAAACCAACCTCCAATATTTGAAATTTTTGTAACAAAATTATGGCAAATTTTTATATGAAAACCTTGATAAAAATTTACTTATAAACACTTGTTTAAAAATATTTTTCTAAGTGTTTAATTTCTACAAAAATTTTGCCATAGTTTCCCCTTAAAAATGGAGGTTTCCATGCTTTCAAAGCATATCATTTTCTTTTAAAATCATTATCAATCATCAACAATTCATTCAAGACTTACCATGAGCCAAAATCATGCAATTTACACTACATCATGAACTTGAAATTTTGTAAAAATTTGTAGTAGTAACTATCTATGTTGTTAAGTAAGCTTAGTTACCCCTAAAAATATGGTTATTTGTTTATAAATCTCATTCTTGTAAAATTTAGTCTTTTACAACTTGTAGGATGATTTTCTAAAAATGATTCTTTTCGTATTCTTCTTATTATCAACAATTTTCTAAGCTTGATTTAACACTAAAAACATGTTTAACTTCTTTAAAAGTCATGATCTTATAAATCTTGTAAATAACTTTGGTTTCTTGAGAAAACTAGTTTTGAAATCATCCATTTATAAGACTCATAACATGCATCAATAATCATCATGCTCAAAAACAATCTTATATTCAAGTTCATAATCCACATAAAGGATGATCATTTTGATTTTTCACAAGATTCATCCTCTCACTTGCTAGATCATGTGTTTAATCACAATCTAGCAAGCTTCTTATAATGATCAACATTATAATAACAAGAAATCAACAATCAAGATATACACATACACTAAATCAACTTAGATTTTATGTTATTAAGCTTTATGTGAAAGTTCATCTTCTTGGTTCCTTATGATTCTTATGATTAACCACTTACATAATCTTTTAACCATTAAAATGAGAAGTAAAATCAAGTTATAAGAGGCTTACTACTAGCACAAGGGCTAGGGAAAAATCAAAGATGAAGAAGATGATGAACAAGGTGGATAAAAGCTTATGGTATTCAAGCTCCAATGCCTCCAAGCTTCTTAAATTAGCTCCTAGCACCGTAGGATCACCTTGGATTGTATAAGATTGAAGTGAAAGTGGTGGGGTTGTGGTGGTGGGTGGCGGCCATGAGCAAGGAAGAGAAGAGGAGAAGTGAGTGTGTTTGAATGATGAAGAAATGAAAGAGTATAATGATCCTTAGGTTCTTATAAACTTCTTTCCAACAACAATTTAACTATTGGTCTATGTGTCTCAAAAGTGATAAACAAATGAGTTAAACATATAAAAGAAAATCATGGGTAGGTCCCCATGTTCATAACCGTAAGTGGGGGGGGGGGGGGTATGGTTGGGATGTAAAACTTAGTTAGTTAAGTTAGTTAGGTTTTAATGGGAAATAGTTAGTGTTTTATGTATTATGGTGTTTTAGGGTGAATTATGATGTTCGGTGGCCATAACTAGCTTCGTAACACTAAAACAATGCTTCTAGTGAAAATTTGGTGTTTCGGGTAGTGTCCGGTTGTTCGGTTGGTTACCGGTTCGTTATGGTGCTAAATTACATGGTCTAGTGTGCTTTATGTTCCCTTTTATGAAAGTTTTGGTTCCCGACACTTAGGAAGGTATTCTGGACCATTAAACCAATATTCTGCATTATATTTTGTTATTAAAAAGCTGATTTTTGCTCAAATATGCAGAATTCTGCAGTTTTAGAGTGTTTCGGGCACTTTCCGGCACTTAAACTATCACTCGGAAGGCAGTTTTGTAATACCTACTTTCCTACACACTATCCTAGTGTGACTCTTGGTTTCGGACTCGTTCTGTGTCTTAATATCTTGTCTGTCCGAGTATTGAACTCTCGTCAGTACTTCTAGTTTGCCTGATAACTGTGCTAACTTTGTTCTGTGCACTAATTGAATCACATTGTGTTGCATGTAATAATGATAAACATCCTTGTAACATGAGATGCACTTGTATGTATTTGGCAGTAATCAGAGAATCATTCATGTCATTAATTTAATCATGCACAGTCATTAAAGCGCAAATTACTGCTTAATATTGTACGGAATATGTGGAAAAGTGCCGGTTGTCACATTCTCCCCCCGTTAAAAGAATTTTGACCCGAAATTCAAGCTGTGTTATCGGTTGCAGGGGAGTTGTGAAACAAACACGAATATTTTGATTTGATTTGGTCTTTACGCTCCCAAGTAAACTCTGGGCCATGACATGAATTCCAACGAACTTTGACAGTTTAATGCAACTTCTTTGTGTCTGGTGAACCTTCCAGTCCGTAACCTCGTCAGGTTATTCAGTAAATTGGAGTTTATCGTTAGCGTGAATCTCGTCTGCGGGAATGACTACTGTCACTTGGAGTTTCTTGAGATTTGACACGTGAAACGTGTCATGAACACCACTAAGTTATTCTGAAAACTTTAGTTTGTATGCAACGGTTTCGATCCCTTCCAGGATCTCGAAGGTTCCAATGTACCGTGGGTTCAACTTTCCACATTTACCAAATCGTACCACACCTTTCCAAGACGATACTTTCAGTAAAACCATGTCTCTAACCTCAAATTCCAATGGTTTTCGTCACTTGTCGACGTAACTCTTCTGTCTATCACGAGCTAACTTGATACAATCACGTATCAGAGCAATTTTGTCCATAGTTTCTTGAATCAACTCGGGGACAATAAACCGTTTATCTCCGGTCTCCGCCCAAGGAGTACCATACTAGAAATGGCGCCAGATCTTCAACACGAAGATCACAACACCTAGGTCAAGGTTGTGCGTCGTGTAGTCCTTCTCATGCACCCTTAATTGACGTGACGCGTAAGCGATGACTTTGTAACATCTGTGCTTGTCATCATTGTGAACAGTTCAATTATCAATAAAACAATGTTATTTGATCCCAATGTTTGTTTGGTTATGTTTTACATTTTTCATGTTTTGACTTTTGTTCAATTTCAAACTTTACATCGCTTTCTGGAGAGTTATACGCAAATTGGTGCGTAAACGTAATCAGTTTAACACGACAAATACTCCGAAACATCAACATATACTTAACGTACCTTAAATAACCTTTACATAACTTAGAAATAAGTTTTGAAGGCTTTGGTATGGCAAAAACAAGTTAATTCGTCTACAGGGACTAAATTTGACAAACTGCGAAAGTATGCCAACTTGAACTATAACAGACATTTCGGAACATGAACATAAGTTAAACATACCATAAATATCCTTTACATAGCTTAGAAATAGGCTTTGAGGGGTTCGGTGTGCTAAAAGAAACTTTGGGTCATTCAGGGACTAAAAGCGTCAAAACGTGTATTTGAACCCTACGCAATTGCCTTAAGAACAACCAATTCAGGTGGACACCAGAAGCGGAACGTGTATTTGAAGAGATGAATCAGTGCTTGATCAAACACTCGTATCACACCCCGAATTTCCACGTGTCACCGGTGGGCCCGGTGGGGAGTATCATGACGTAGTTGATATCATCATAGTCAAACAACACAAGATATAAATGCACAGCGGAAGCAAAAGATAAATATATTACAATCCGAATATAAAGTAATATCAAGTATTACAACGGAAAGTAAAGGATCCACAGGCGGATCTCAAAACATAAACATTATTCAACAGACTTTAGGCGCCTAGAACTTGCGAGATTCCTTATAAACGCCCTGAGCTTCCAGCCAATTACGTACAGTACCTATCACTTAACCCTTTTGGAAAATACGTCAGTTTTCACTGGTAAATACACTCAACAGACTCATTTTGAAAAGGTTTAATAAAATTGATTTGAATGCACGTGGCACAAACTCTTTATAACTTGGGACAATTATTTGTATATAATCTTGTATACAGTTTTACTTATTTGTCGTCCATCAGGACAGATTAACTGACACGCCACAGGTATAATGCCCACAGGCTATCATCCCTTAAGTGGATTACCAGCTTCGGTATAATGCCCACAAGGATGATACCTCTGAGACGATTACCAGTTTTTACATAATGCAACTGTCAGGTGTACGCCTACACCCCGTGCTTAGGTCGTGGCCATTTCTTCGAATGATGCCAAGGATATCCGGGACATGGTCATTTAACCCCCAAAGGACATACACCAAATAATACATATTAAACAGGTTATGTAAATACATCAATCACAATCCGATTTAGATGACTATATACACCCGACCAAGCGGTACTTTTATAGTGCCGTATCCCAAGCCCGTATAGGGAAAATAAGTTAAGAGTATTTACCTGAGCTAGCTCCTGTCTTAAATAGCAAAAATTTAATAACTCAGTCGTATTCACTTAAGTAAGTGTAGGTACCATTTACTGGAAGGCTCTAGTCTGGAATAATGGTATAAATAACCAATTAGAATGCTAACGGGTCTTTAATTAAGCCTAAGCTTAGACCGGTTAGTCTTACAGAAAGATACGGTTCAAACGCATGATTAAGCGAAGACCGGAATAGAATGTGTTTTAGACCCGACAAGTTTGAAGACTTGTATAATATGGGTAATCTAAACACTTTCTGGATTTTGGGGTAAAATCGATAAGGTTTGACCCGTTTCGGCTAATTTATGTAAACTAGTTACATAAGCCGAACCGTACGCACAAGAGGCGTAACGGGTAATCATAAGGGTCCTAACCAGGTTTCCTAGGTTAATATGCCTCAAATATGTTGTGATATCAGTAGGATACCTTCCATTATGCCCAAAACGAATTTAAACACAACCTATGCCCCGTAGGGGTAATTTGGTCATTTATAAGGTTATAAAGAAGTTTAAGTGTTTACCTGAGTTACAGGTCTGATGTAATCAGCAAACATACTTAATTTAATAAGTTATAACATTAGGGTAAAGTATATATGTGAAATTTATAAATTATAACCAAACTATGCACCGTAGGGGCATTTTGGTAATTTCACATAAGCCGAAAAGCTCAGAACTGAAGTCTGAGTTTAACAACCTTTGCTTACTGTTAAAATATTATAATTTACCTAAAATATCAGTAGGTATCATCCCTTGTATGTTTAAAATAGTTCTATTACATACTATGCGTTAAAAACGCTTAAAAAGGCGATTAGAAGCCATTTCCGGGTTTTATACCTAAAGCTGATATTTTTATTATTCCAGAAGGCTTAAAATAATTTATTTATCATATGTAATCATTAGCAAAAGGTTTGGAGTCAATAAGATATGTAAAACTCATTTTATAGCCCGTAAGGGCAAAACCGACAATTACCGGATTAAGCCTATGACTATAAGTTATGCTCAGCCTAAAATTAACTAAAAATCTTCAAAAATCCCAAAATAATATATTACATCAGTGGGTAATAATTTTGATATCAAAAAGTAGGCTTAACTAGGCTATACGCTAATTACGCCGTTTAATTAACATAAAGCTTTCAATTTACGCTAATGAGCATAACTCTTATTCTACACCTCAAACTGATGTCAAACTTTGGGTACAAGTTTATATATCAGTAACTAAGGTTTCTACTCTTTTACATTTTCAAAAATCACGTTTTAAGGTGAAAAGGGCATAATGGTCAACATATGAGCAATTAACGGAATCATGCATATTAATTGGTTAACTAATGAACCATGGTGTATAATCATAGAGGGTTATACTAGCATGTAACCTGGTCCAAATAGAGCTCTAAGGTATTTCTAAAATATACCATAACGGGTCAGAACTGAACTCAAAGCAAAAGTCAAAGCTTTGCGACTTTCGGTTCCGAACCGGGTCTAAACAGTAAATTGTCAGGTTGAACCTGTTTAGACATGTTCTTATACTAATTACCAAGTTATATTAATGATCAAACAGGTTGTATGTGTTCTACATTGGTAATCATGCATAATTTAGAAATTAAGTATCCTATTGACTTTTTATTAACAAGTTTGACTCGATATTTGACCTAGTTAGAGTGGGAATCAGGGGGAACCCTTTTAAGGGTTTATTACCCACATAATTACCAACTTATAACTACTTTCAATTCGACTAATCACTGGACCATTAGTGATTAATCTTGAAGCCAACCGTTAATTACGACGGTTTGACTTTTAAGCTAAAACTAAGCAAAAACTTAATTAAGAAAGGATAAGCAAACTTACTGAAGTCCTATGCACGAAATGTGAAGCTTAGAGAGGAGTCTTGAGCTCCAAAAATGCTCCAAAGTGCAGATGGAAGGTGTGAAGAACTTGTTGCAACTTAGTGGCCTTTTATAGTGTTTAAATCACCATACATTGTTGACATCTAAGTCTACAACTGACCACAATTCATCCACAAGTGTCCCTAAATGTCTAGGGGTTGTTTAGGGGTCAAGCAAGATGAGGAAAATCGGATAAAAGTCGATTACAAGGGCCATGGCAGACAAGAATCCAACAAAATCCAACAAAAAAAAATAATTCTGATCAGATGTGGCCGTCGCGTAGCGCTACGGCAAAAGGTGTAGTGCTCGCGCTACACGAGCATGTGAGGATCTGACTAAACAATTTTCCATTAATTGCAGTTTTGGTCCCTGGTCCTTCTAAAGGTCACTTTCGTGTCTTGTTTTGCACAATGAGCCCTCTAAATTGACATATAAGGGCTTCAAGACATTTACCCACTTTGTTTAGTCCTCGGTTAACTTTATTGTTACCCGAAAAGACCTAACTTTCAATGTTGACGCTTTAACCCCTTGTATAAGAATTTGATCATAACTTTCTCATACGATAACGAAACTTTATGAAATTTATATCGTGCATTCTAGTGAGCATAATTAACCATTACAAAGCTTCGGGTTTGTCAAAAGGTCACTCAGAGGTATAACTTAAACATGTTGCCACATTTAACCCCTGTAATTTGTAATCACTCACTTTCATTCACAAATAGCTTCGTATGATCCATGATTTATTCGTTTGAAGGTATGAGCATCATGTAGGGTTAATGTACAATATATTTATTCACTGTTGACATTTAGAACTCGTATATTCACATACTTTCCATGATTGTCAACTTTAATCCCTCTATAACATTCTTTCACACGTTCAAACATATGACACGTGTCAACTCATTATAGGACGTGAATTTTCGAGGTGTTACATCCTCACCCCCTTAAAAGAAATCTCGACTTCGAGATTTGTTAAAGTAAAGGAAGTAATGTCTGCCTTATATTGGGCTTAATCTTCCCCGGTACCTTTGAGCCTCTATGGCATTCCAATTGACCTTTATAATACGTACATGTATCTTTTGGAGCTTCTAATCCTGTCGATCCTTAATCGACACAGGTTGCTCATCATATCATAGATCTGTATATCATTATGTGATAGTGTTTCTTGACTTATTGGCGAAACACGTCCTTAAATCATTAGTGTGGGGTGCATTGTGAGTTCCACCGAGCTCCTTAATTAGGTCTTAGCTCGTAAGCTATTTAATCTTGATACATTCGAATCCTTCGAATGATTCTATGTACTCAGAGCCTAACTAGCCTGATAATTTAACAAAATTTGGCACACCCTCCCTGGGTGATACCTCTTGTTGAACCTTATTCCTTAACAAGAATTTAGGAGGGTTGCTACTTTCATAAATTCTTGATTTTCTGCCGAATACTGGCAACTTACAGATGATTAGGGATTTGTATGATCTTATTCGTTGTTTCCAATGCAACTTTCAGATCCAGATAAGTGGACTTTCCAAAGTCTCGTCCATCCAACGGATGTTTTGATATTTCATCTATACAAGGTCTCCAAAGGAGCCACCTTGACACTTATATAACAGCTATTATAGAGAAGTTTATCTTAAGGTGAGATGATTATCCCAACCAAAACTAATCTTAAGGAGTAGCAAATCCTTACAGTTGGTCGAACAAATCGACGATCCTGGGCAGCTGATGGCGATTCTTAATCGTTGCCCAATTAGGGTTGCGGTAATTAATACATAAGCAGTATGAACCGTCTTTCTTATTTATTAACATAAACCCTCAGAATATTGAGTCAGGCTATATGAGCCTATGTCTTAAAACCTACTTAATCAGGGTTTCGATTATTCCATACTCAACATGAAGTTTTCACAATACTCTAGCCCACAGCGGGATGTTAATCTTAACTCTACCTGCCTCTCAGGAGGTAAGCAGGGAAAACTTATGAGAAGATACTTAGGTATAAGGAGATTACAGAGATTTTCCAAATCTCAGACTCCAATTCATTCATCATTGTTTGTGTCAAATAAGTGACACCTGTATGTTACAATTCCACGAATTTCCTTAACCGGAAACAATTACTTGGACAATTCCATCCTGGATATCTTCTTTGAATACCATTAGTTGACTTTAGCACCATATGACCTACCGGAGTATCTTTGTGGCCCCATGTATTAAACCTCCATACTGATCGGGCATGGAAGTAATCTATGGAACTTACTAAGGTACACCAATCCTCATATGACGCTTTTATCATACCATCGGATATTCGGAATCGATTGGGATCAAAGAGATATCAACTACGTATGCTGACGTACTTCTTTTTAGAGAGGGGATACTTCTAAAATTCTGTGACTGAAGGTTTCTGACAGGAACAGAAGAAATGGTCCTTATGACTCGCCTGTGAGTTTTACCTTATACTTAATATCTGGGTTTCTTATGGGAAAAATCTCTAAAAGTTTGCTAAGCTTATGGTCTTTGTGAGAGGCTTAGCAGCCCTGAACCCAACACCACTCTTAGCTATACATCACAATTAGGGATTTATCTAATGTCATTATAAATGTGAGATGCCTCTTAATCATTCATTAGGAGGGTTAAGCGCCTCCATTCTTAATCCTTTTAAATTTAGCCGTAAAATCTATGACAAGTTTAGGGCAGTCTCAGCTTTGACTGGTTGTTTCTTAGTCTATACAACGTGAGTAGCTGAGGTATATCCATACCCAGTATTTCCTTGAATGGTCAAAGGCTCACCATAAGGAATTTTGATAACTACATACTTCTTATTACACCCACAATATGGGCTTGGTCACACGACGACCAATCCATTCCTATGACTATATCGAGTCCTTATATTAATGAAAGCAAGGATAGCGGGAAGAGAATGGTTCTTAATGGATATAAACATCCATCTAATGTTGCTGAAGCAGTCTCTGAGGTACTATCGACCAATTTTACTTTATACTTAACGCTTAGAATTTCAACAGGCAGATTTAATGATTTACAAAATCTAGTGTCTATGAAAGACTTATCTGAACCTGAATCAAATCATATTCTAGTATGAGCGTTATTGATAAAGAAAGTACCTGTTCTGACATCGTCATCCTGAATAGCCTCTTGAGCATTCATCTGAGAGCTTCCAGCTTTGGTCTTCTTAACTTCCTCAAGCTTTTTAGCGTACTTAGGGCAGTTGTCCTAATGTGCCCTTTTTCATTGCAACCATAGCAGGTTGCGTCTCCCAATCTCTTGCAATCCAAGGTCTTATGCTCCCTGGACTTGCAGATTCCACAGGGTAGAGGCTGAGATTCATATCTGCATTTCCCAAGGTGGTATTTCCTACAGGTTTTGCATCTGGTCTTTTCACCGGTCTACTGTTTGTCCTTCAAATCCTTCCCAGACTTAGTTGCTCCTTCCTTGGCAGTCTTAGGGCAATTAGTACTGATGTGGCCCTTTTCGCCGCAGCTGAAACAGTTTGCATTCTTTATGTCCCTACATTCGTGGGACTGGTGGCTAGCTCTTTTACAGATGCCACATTGCTTTATCTTTTGATTTGATCGACACTGTCCCCAGTGTCTTCTTTTGCAGGTTTTACATTCGGGTTTTGCCTCCTTTGGTTTGGACTGGTTATAGCTTGAACCGGTCTTACCCTTTTTGTAACTCCTATTTGGGGTTTTATAGCACTTTCGCTTATGATCCTTCAACACACGGTCCACAGCGTTGTTTACGGTTGTATTTATCATAGCCTGAAACTCGGTGCTTGTTAAGTTCAGTCTTGCATCATCATTCTGATCAACTGGATGATTGTGAGATTCAGAGAAGTGAGCCATGGTGAAGCTTTGAAGGCTACTAACCAAGTAGAAACAATTTGTTTAATCATATAGCGAATTGTCGAATTTGATGAATAAATAGCCATGGTGCAATTAAACCATATAGGCCAATAGATAGTATTTAATTTATTTGATTATGTTTTGCCTAAGTTTTTAAATAAACCATCTTTGGCGTTTAAGCAGAATATAATCCTTCATATTTATTAGACAGGGGACATAAGTCACGACTGCCAATGTTATACTGACATCTTTTATATATAGCACAAGGGCTTGTTCCAAAGGACTTTTGATGGCTCAAAGGCCTTGTCACTAGGGAAATTTTAAAACATAATCAATGATTTCTTTGGATCTGGAAATTTCATAGTTCATTGTCTTGACAAGAAGCTATGAAATAAAACTATCTTTTTCATGTATTCATCTTTACCCATAGGTATACACCTCGAATGGATGTTTTGATGCGTACATCATGTTCGACGTTTAGTAGCCATGATTCCTATTGATCATTAGGCTAAACAAGGGGGGTTTGGAAAATTTTCCTAATATAAAGATGACAAGTGTGATTTTTATCGCATCACTGCTTCCGGGAGTGTTAACATATTTACAATGTTACAAGGATTTGAATCCTTTGAATAGGTTCTACCATCTTGGCCTCGTCTGGAATGACATATAGGCTAGGTCGTACCTTTAAGATTCTCTTTAATATGTATACTGGCAGGAAAGGAAAGATATTTATTTTATTCAGGATTTTTATCATAAAATCCTAATTTATAAGTTAGTAATAGCACAAAAGGCCTAGTCACGTGGACAAGTTTATTTTATAAGCCATGATTTCAGAGAATCGAGGCATTAAGGTTTGAATCAAAGTTCATTACCTTTTCTTGACAGGGAGTTGTAGGCTACCACTGTCTTTAGTCTCAGAGGACATTAACTATAGCCCGTAGGCACTTCCCTTCTAAAGGATGTTTATAATATGATCATCTTATAGGATGATATAAGCCATGATTTCAGAGAATCGAGGCATTAAGGTTTGAATCAAAGTTCATTACCTTTCCTTGACAGGGAGTTGTAGGCTACCACTATCCTTAGTCTCAGAGGACGTTAATTATAGCCCGTGGGCACTTCACCCTTAAGGGATGATTATTTCAAATAAGGGAATTTAGATTAATCCCCTTTTTAAAAGATGGCCTGTGTGACTTTAACGATTCACAATTTGCCAAAAATGCTAACATACTTACAGATGTTAAGCGGGATTGGAATCCTTTGGATAGGTTTTACCGTCTTGGCCATGTCTGCAATGACAATTAGGCTAGGTTTTACCATCTTGGCTATGTCTGCATTGACATTTAGGCTAGGTTTTACCATCTTGGCCATGTCTGCATTGACATTTAGGCTAGGTTTTACCTTTAAGATTCTTTTAATTTTTAACGCAGAACAATCCTAAATTGAGATGTAAACAAGGACCTGAATCTAATTGTGGAACTACCATCTTGGCCCCGTCTCAAAATAACACGTGGCTAGGTCTTGTCCTTTTTAGATTTTCCATTTTATCATAATGGTAGATCTTATAATATAGGAATGACATTTTAAATATAATCGTTCCATTAAAATTTAAACAAGTATATGGTTGCCCTAAATGGGACTTCTAATAGGAATTGACTTGCCCATGCAAGGGCTAATCATAAAATAACAAAGGAACCAAATAAAGACAAAATAAAACGAATTTGGATTAGTCCTATGTTCTTGTCTAGACTCAAGAATGTGCAACTGTGTAACTGAGATTAAACACAAAAAGGCTAGCATTTAATTCACTCAGTGTTGGCTCTGATACCAACCTGTCACACCCCGAATTTCCACGTGTCACCGGTGGGGAGTATCGTGACGTAGTTGATATCATCATAGTCAAACAACACAAGATATAAATGCACAGCGGAAGCAAAAGATAAATATATTACAATCCGAATATAAAGTAATATCAAGTATTACAACGGAAAGTAAAGGATCCACAGGCGGATCTCAAAACATAAACATTATTCAACAGACTTTAGGCGCCTAGAACTTGCGAGATTCCTTATAAACGCCCTGAGCTTCCAGCCAATTACGTACAGTACCTGTCACTTAACCCTTTTGGAAAATACGTCAGTTTTCACTGGTAAATACACTCAACCGACTCATTTTGAAAAGGTTTAATAAAATTGATTTGAATGCACGTGGCACAAACTCTTTATAACTTGGGACAATTATTTGTATATAATCTTGTATACAGTTTTACTTATTTGTCGTCCATCAGGACAGATTAACTGACACGCCACAGGTATAATGCCCACAGGCTATCATCCCTTAAGTGGATTACCAGCTTCGGTATAATGCCCACAAGGATGATACCTCTGAGTGGATTACCAGTTTTTACATAATACAACTGTCAGGTGTACGCCTACACCCCGTGCTTAGGTCGTGACCATTTCTTCGAATGATGCCAAGGATATCCGGGACATGATCATTTTACCCCCAAAGGCCATACACCAAATAATACATATTAAACAGGTTATGTAAATACATCAATCACAATCCGATTTAGATGACTACATACACCCGACCAAGCGGTACTTTTATAGTGTCGTATCCCAAGCCCGTATAGGGAAAATAAGTTAAGAGTATTTACCTGAGCTAGCTCCTGTCTTAAATAGCAAAAATTTAATAACTCAGCCATATTCACTTAAGTAAGCATAGGTACCATTTACCGGAAGGCTCTAGTCTGGAATGATGGTATAAATAACCAATTAGAATGCTAACGGGTCTTTAATTAAGCCTAAGCTTAGACATGTTAGACTTACAGAAAGATAGGGTTCAAACGCATGATTAAGCGAAGACCGGAATAGAATGTTTTTTAGACCCGACAAGTTTGAATACTTGTATAATATGGGTAATCTAAACACTTTCTGGATTTTGGGGTAAAACCGATAAGGTTTGACCCGTTTCGGCTAATTTATGTAAACTAGTTACATAAGCCGAACCGTACGCACAAGAGGCGTAACGGGTAATCATAAGGGTCCTAACCAGGTTTCCTAAGTTAATATGCCTCAAATATGTCGTGATATCAGTAGGATATCTTCTATTATGCCCAAAACGAATTTAAACACAAACTATGCCCCGTAGGGGTAATTTGGTCATTTATAAGGTTATAAAGGAGTTTAAGTGTTTACCTGAGTTACAGGTCTGATGTAATCAGAAAACATACTCAATTTAATAAGTTATAACAGTAGGGTAAAATATATATGTGAAATTTATAAATTATAACCAAACTATGCATCGTAGGGGCATTTTGGTAATTTCACATAAGCCGAAAAGCTCAAAACTGAAGTCTGAGTTTAAGAACCTTTTCTTACTGTTTAAATATTATAATTTACCTAAAATATCAGTAGGTATCATCCCTTGTATGTTTAAAATAGTTCTATTACATACTATGCGTTAAAAACGCTTAAAAAGGCGATTAGAAGCCATTTCCGGGTTTTATACCTAAAGCTGATATTTTTATTATTCCAGAAGGCTTAAAATAATTTATTTATCATATGTAATCAGTATCAAAAGGTTTGGAGTCAATTATATATGTAAAACTCATTTTATAGCCCGTAAGGGCAAAACCGACAATTACCGGATTAAGCCTATGACTATAAGTTGTGCTCAGCCTAAAATTAATTAAAAATCTTCAAAAATCCCAAAATAATATATTACATCAGTGGGTAATAAGTTTGATATCAAAAAGTAGGCTTAACTAGGCTATACGCTAATTACGCCGTTTAATTAACATAAAGCTTTCAATTTACGCTAATGAGCATAACTCTTATTCTACACCTCAAACTGATGTCAAACTTTGGGTACAAGTTTATATATCAGTAACTAAGGTTTCTACTCTTTTACATTTTCAAAAATCACGTTTTAAGGCGAAAAGGGCATAATGGTCAACATATGAGCAATTAACGGAATCATGCGTATTAATTGGTTAACTAATGAACCATGGTGTATAATCACAGAGGGTTATACTAGCATGTAACCTGGTCCAAATAGAGCTCTAAGGTATTTCTAAAACATACCATAACGGGTCAGAATTGAAGTCAAAGCAAAAGTCAAAGCTTTGCGACTTTCGGTTCCGAACCGGGTCTAAACAGTAAATTGTCGGGTTAAACATATTTAGACATGTTCTTATACTAATTACCAAGTTATATTAATGATCAAACAGGTTGTATGTGTTCTACATTGCTAATCATGCAAAATTTAGAAATTAAGTATCCTGTTGACTTTTTATTAACAAGTTTGACCCGATATTTGACCTAGTTAGAGTGGGAATCAGGGGGAACCCTTTTAAGGGTTTATTACCCACATAATTACCAACTTATAACTACTTTCAATTCGACTAATCACTGGACCATTAGTGATTAATCTTGAAGTCAACCGTTAATTACGACGGTTTGACTTTTAAGCTAAAACTAAGCAAAAACTTAATTAAGAAAGGATAAGCAAACTTACTGAAGTCCTATGCACGAAATGTGAAGCTTAGAGAGGAGTCTTGAGCTCCAAAAATGCTCCAAAGTGCAGATGGAAGGTGTGAAGAACTTGTTGCAACTTAGTGGCCTTTTATAGTGTTTAAATCACCATAGATTGTTGACATCTAACTCTACAACTGACCACAATTCATCCACAAGTGTCCCTAAGTGTCTAGGGGTTGTTTAGGGGTCAAGCAAGATGAGGAAAATTGGATAAAAGTCGATTACAAGGGCCATGGCAGACAAGAATCCAACAAAATCCAACAAAAAAAAAATTCTGATCAGATGTGGCCGTCGCGTAGCGCGACGGCAAAAGGTGTAGTGCTCGCGCTACGCGAGCATGTGAGGATCTGACTAAACAATTTTCTAATAATTGCAGTTTTGGTCCCTGGTCCTTCTAAAGGTCACTTTCGTGTCTTGTTTTGCACAATGAGCCCTCTAAATTGACATATAAGGGCTTCAATACATTTACCCATTTTGTTTAGTCCTCGGTTAACTTTATTGTTACCCGAAAAGACCTAACTTTCAACGTTGACGCTTTAACCCCTTGTATACGAATTTGATCATAACTTTCTCATACGAAAACGAAACTTTATGAAATTTATATCGTGCATTCTACTGAGCATAATTAACCGTTACAAAGCTTCCGGTTTGTCAAAAGGTCACTCAGAGGTATAACTTAAACATGTTGACACATTTAACCCCTGTAATTTGTAATCTCTCACTTTCATTCACAAATAGCTTCGTATGATCCATGATTTATTCATTTGAAGGTATGAGCATCATGTAGGGTTAATGTACAATATATTTATTCACTGTTGACATTTAGAACTCGTATATTCACATACTTTCCATGATTGTCAACTTTAATCCCTCTATAATATTCTTTCACACGTTCAAACATACGACACGTGTCAACTCATTATAGGACGTGAATTTTCGAGGTGTTATAACTCGACCCTTACCATGTTGCGTGAGAAGGAGCCACTGACGATCTACCTATCTGCCTCAGATATAGAAGTAGACGTAGTACTCCTTGTGGACTAGGAAGGGGTTGAGACACCGACTTACTACCTTAGCAAAGTGCTCACTGATTCCGAGACTCGCTACTCGATAATGGTAAAGCTTGTGCTTGCACTTGTGCACACATCTAGGCGCTTACGCCAATACTTCACTTGGCACATTATCAATGTCCACACGAATTATAAGATTGGTCACATCCTAGCCTAACCAGAGATATCGAGCTGCCTAACCAAATAGGCTATAGAATTAGGGGGATAAAACCTATTCTATAAACCTAGTTCCACCATAAAGGGACAGGTGCTCGCCCGTTTTGTAACTGAAGTGCCAAGGAAAGAATCTAAGAATGTGAAGCCGAACAAGAACCAACTCCTGCACCGCCTGCCACGGATGTGTGGAACCTTTACACCGACGGAGCCTCAAATGAGGATGGTTCAGGCGAAGGGTTGTGCCTCGTAAACCCCGACAAGTAGGAATTTACATAGGGCATCCGCCTCGATTTCAAACGCACCTACAATGTGGCAGAATACTAAGTTTTCCTCGCAGGACTTCGGTTGGCGCTCAAAATGGGTGTCCACAACCTAAAAGCGCACTTCGACTCACTTCTAGTTGCGGGTCAGATCACCAGTTTTTATGACGCAAAGGGTGAAACCATGTCGTTATACCTTGCACAAGAAAAGGAGCTAATCCAACGTTTTTAGTTGTTCAAGATAGCACACGTCAACCGAAGTTAAAACAAACCTACGGATGCCCTAAGCAAAATTAGCATCAATAAGTTTTCAACATCTAGCCAAAGACGTCCTCATAGAGGTCCTGAAGAGTCCATATGTTCCCCTACGTAAGGTGAATGTGATCCAAATGGGTGTACCATCTTGGATGACACCCATCATCGCTTACTTGTTGTGCAATACCAGTTGTCCGACGAGATATTGTATAGAAGAACTTTTATGGGGCCGCTATTATGCTCTGTGGATTCCAAGGATTCCAACTACCTCATACGCGAAATTCATGAGGGTATCTGCGACATTTAGGCAGGACCACACATGGTGGTAGCCTAGGGGATGAACGTCAGGTATTACTGGCGAGGGATGCATTTAGACCCTGTCAGGTAGTTGGGCAAGTGTGACTCATGCCAAAGACATATGCCCAAAACGTTGTGCCCAAAGAATGAACTAGACTCGGTAACAATGGCCTGGACTTTCCAACAATGGACTATTGATCTCATGGAACCGTTTCCAGATACTCCTGGTGTGGCAAAGTTCATCTTCATTGCCATCGACTATTTTAAGAAGTAGGTCGAAGGGAAGGCACTTGCATCCACAACCATTGTTGTGGTCAAGAAGTTCATTTGGCCTCCCAGTGAGCATCGTCATAGATAATGGCACCAACTTCACACATGAAGGTTTGCAGAAGTGGCTAGCCGACTTGCAAATCGAGCACATCTTTACATCCGTAGCACACCCACAAGGGAATGGCAGGTTGAGCGCATTAACTGCAGTGTCATTGATGGAATCAAAGCAAGACTTGGGACTAAGCGAAGAGGGTGGGTTGATGAGTTACCAAGCATCATGTGGGCTTATCGCACCCTACCCTACCCAAGACAAGTAACGGCGAGACACCCTTCAGCCTAAGCTATGGTTCTTAGGTAGTGATTCTCGCTGAAATCAAACTCCATTCACCACGATTGCTTGCCATCAACTCCATTAGTAATGAGGCTGAACGCCGTCTAGACTTAGACCTCTTGGAAGAAAGGCGCGAGAATGCGGCCATAAACGAAGCCAAGTACAAGTCTAATGTGGAAAAATACTACAATACGAGAGTGAACATATGCACTTTCAATGTGGGAGACTACGTCTTCTGCGAAAATGAAGCCTCTAATGCATAACACCCAGGTAAGCTTGCCACAAAGTGGGAAGGACCTTACGTCATACATGAGGTCCTTAGTAGACGCGCATACAAACTTTAAAAGTTAGATGTCAGAATCATTCCTCGCATGTGGAATGCCGTGCAACTAAGAAAATGTTACATGTTAGGATACAATCTATTGTAATCAAGGCAATTCACCAAATATATCTTTATTAATACAAAGTGTCATTTACATTATTTTTCATGCCTACAGACATATAAAGGGTGCTACAAATGCGCGCACCACTTTGGGTGTATCCAAAAGCATATTGGTAAAACAAGTTCATTTACACCTGCGATCTTCCAGGCATGCTGCAGCTCCATGCGCATAACCAGATTGTTTGTTGTACTAGACATGAGGTCCTTTTAAAATGCAAGTCTTCTACGCAGGCTTGGGTATCGAACCCATCGTCCTGCCACGAACTTGAGCCAATTTTTTTTTGTGACACAAGCACAAAACGATCATACACACGCAAATATTGTAGATCCAACAGTTTATACACATGCACAACAGTAATAATATATACATACGCCTCTTAAAGGCTAAAAAATACATGCGTACAAGTCAAATAACATGGTTGAACTCGTGCAACTAACAGAGGTTGCGGGAGGTTGGAACTTGTTCACACCCGCAAGGGCCAATCTACGGAATGCATGCCGGGTTAGGTGAAACTTGTTTAACTCCCGCTCCAGCAGAGGTTGCGGTAGGGTGGAACTTGTTTTCAAGGCTATATCAACTATTACAAGGGCTAACAGCCTATACAGCATGCATGCCGACTTCCTTCTTAAACTCCGGAGGTACCTTCGCCCCCACCACCTGTGCCACCTTGGTTGGTGATTCGAATAACGCTTTCAACCGTGTAAAGAAGTCATCATGTTGTAAAGCTTCAACAACAAGGTCTATGACAAGGAGACGTCTGTGATCATAAGCAGTTTGTGTCGCATCTAATACATCTCAAGTGTTGACAACATGCATCTACTAGTACTGATCATTCCATTCAGCATGCAAAGCCTCGACAACATGTGCCACACACTCCTGGCAACCTTCATGGAGACCATTCAGATGCATGGTAAGAGTCAACGTCGCAACTGCAGTGTCCAATTCAACAAAATTGAGCTCCGAATTGGCAGCCTACGCATTAATGAAAAGGAATTAAACACAAGATAAATTACAAAGAAAACCATAAAGGTTGAAGAGCGAACTACTTACGTGCGCAATTCCATATTAGTGTAACCAAAGGTAGTCATTCATCAACACTTCCAGCAAAGCCTCAACATCCGCGCGAGCTTTCTTAGCAATGTCTAGCTCAAATTCAGTAGTATCTCATCTTTCTTCAACTGAATCAGTACGAACTCTCTGCTCACCCTAATTGATCTCCAGAGAATCACATTTTTCTTGGCTCTCTATCAACCGCCGCTTCAGCTCAATAATCTCGATATCTTTGGTTTGTAAATCGTTGGTAAGCCTAGCACAACGGCGCATGACCTCTAAGTATTAGATCAGATCATACTGAGGCTTCTCAACCTCCACGTCTCGAACAAGAGTGCAGACGCCTCAACGTCTTTCTGTTTGGATTGCTAGAGATGTGATTTAGCCTCGTCGAGCACTCTTGTAACTCAGCATTTTGATTTTAAAGCGCTTCATTCACCGCTTTGAAATTCATATTCTCTTCACGAGCTGCATACAAAGTTCAGTTGTCTTTCTTGCATGCTTCAGAACACTGCTTGCGCACATCTGCTAGCTCTGCGACAGCCTTATTAGCCCTTTTGTTAGCTCCGATCACTGCCCATTCAGCGATTCTTTTTTCTTGCGCAAAATTGGCTTGCGTCTCCGCAAGTTGAGCGTGCATGACAACAAATTTCTGTATGTCAGCTTGGAGCAAGGAAGATGAAGCAGCAAAGGCATCATTCTCTATATGCATTGTGTGCCACTCACATGTAATTTGGTTCCTAGTCAACATGGAGTTAGTCATGGCAAAGACATGCTGGCAGTATAAGTTGTCATGGGAACAAGTCCTTTGGAGCAAAACTTTTGTAGGAAAAATTGCACCTTACAAGAATTTACGATAGGTAGTAGCAATACCATAGGTATCACCCTGTTTTAATAACCATGGGGGACACTACACATCACCCGGCGATAATAATACATCGCCTTCGTTTCATGCGGAAGAATAGGATGGGGCTCAACCTCTTCATCATGAACATAACTACCACTAGCACCCGCGGCCTGGGAAGATTTCCGAGTGGTTTCCCTTTGTGTGGTGTGACTAATCAACGATGGGTAATCTTCTTCTTACTCTTTAACTCCCTCGAGGGAGACATGGCTAAAATCGCCTATAATTACAAATACGTCTGGGCCAAAAGATTTAAAAATTGGTTCGCGAACGGGTTTCACAATTTTTTCTTGCACACCTTTACCCGGATCAACACCCTCTACACTATTTCCATGCATGCCTTTGCTCGCCTTAGCTTTCTTCAAATTCCCCCTCTACACAACACCCGACCCATGCTCCTCCATTTCAATATGTTTATCTTTGTGTTAGACCACAGGAGGTACACCACTTTCCGAAGTGGATGAGGAAGAAACAACTTTTGATGACATCTCCATCTAGTTAATAAATGTAAACTTTAGTTGGGGGGGAGCTGAACCTGTTAACACAAAATAATACTTAACACACGTAGGCAAATATACAAATGTAGAAGTATCAAGAAGCATGGCCGCACATACCAGTAGACAACTGGTGGTTCATCACTATGATGGGAATGGACTCGAAAGCCCCTCTTTTCTTCACAACTGGCGTTTCATTGTGGCTTTCTGGTTGTTTATTCTTCACAGCCAGCTTGCGCTCCAACTCTCTGGCAAGGCTCTGATCTAGATGCACGGGAGCAGATGTGGGGGTCGCACCAGCATGAGTATCTTTCGTAGGCAAACTCCCCGTATCCATGCTAGATTCAGTCCGCTCACTCTTATTTCCACTTGCACCATCAAGTCTAGCAAGTGTATCAAAAATGATTACCTGGTCATCGAGGGTAGCTTTTATGGCTAGTGGGTTACCTTTCCTACGACTTTATGCTTAAGAACCACCAAGGCTCTTTCCAAGACCTTCAAAGGGTCGTAGGTGACATGTCTAGAAAACTAGAGGAGAGATTACCCGGTCAGTTTGCGGGTAACACCCAACCGAACCCTAACGCCCATGCCAAAGCCATTACCACTCGTAGTGGCAAAACCGTAGGGAACCCGAGATTTGAGGAGAGAGTAGTAGAGGAAGATGAGGAGATTGTAGATGAAGAAATCGAGATGGAGGCTCCCGGCAAAGTGCAATTGAGGCTAAGACCAGCAAGTACGGCACAGCTCGGTGAGCCTCAAGGAGAGAAGAAAGAGGAGAAACCACCCGTAGACATTAGACCTTCTCCACTAGTAGACCATTCGCGTGTCCCATTTCCTACACGTCTTAGGAATCAGAAGTACTCCAAGGAATACGAGCAATTCTTAGATATCTTCAAGAAATTGAAGATTAACCTACCTTTCATCGAGGCACTCCAATCTATGCCCAAGTACACGAAATTTTTAAAGGACCTTCTTAGAAACAAGGAGAAGTTGGGGGAGTTGTCGAATGTTCCATTGAATGGAGGGTGCTCAATAGTCGTGCTAAATAAGCTTCCTGAAAAGCTTACCGATCCCGACATTTTTACTATTCCATGTCTATTTGGTACTAACACCAATACTCGAGCCTTAGCTGACCTAGGTGCTAGCATCAATTTGATGCCCTTTTCTCTCTACGAGAAGCTAGACTTAGGCAAGCTTTCACCTACCCGTATGACATTATCTTTAGCCGATTGGTCCATGAAATACCCGAGGGGTATTGTTGAGAATTTGCTTGTTAAGGTCGACAAGTTTGTTTTTCCTGCCGATTTCATCATTCTCGATATGGAAGCGGTTGAGAGAATTCCTATCATACTTGGTCGTCCATTCTTGTGTACCGCTAAAGCCCTCATAGATGTTTACGATGGTAAGATCACACTTTGGATCGGTGAGGAGAGAGTCACCTTTGAGATAGATCGTTCCATGAACCACCCGAGTGGTTCCGATGACTATAGTGGTCCTTGCCATTCTGTATATTTCTTGAACTCATTCATCTCATGTGTTGACCATTGTCTAAAGTACATTAGTGGTGCCGACTTAGTAGTAGGAGAGAGAGTTGAGGAGGAGTCGTTGAGGTTGGATGAAGTTGAAGATGAGGGGATCCCTTTGATTCCCGAAGCGTTAGCCGTTAGTGATGACACCACCCAACCCCCACCCTTAGAGCTTAAGGTCCATCCATAGGGGAGGGTTCCGAGCTACCCGTTATCATCTCATCAAAGTTGGAAGAAGGAGAGAAGTTGAGGTTGTTGGAGGTGTTGAAGGCCAACAAGGAGGCCACTGAATGGAGGTTGTCCGACATTAAGGGCATAAGCCCTTCTTTTTGTACTCACCGGATACTCACGGAGGATGATTTCAAACCGGTGGTGCAACCCCAAAGGCGCCTTAACCCGAACATGCAAGATGTTGTGAAGAAGGAGGTTCTCAAACTCCTAGATGCCGGGATGATATATCCCATCTCTGATTCGCCATGGGTGAGTCCTACTCAGGTTGTCCCTAAGAAGGGAGGGATGACCGTTGTCAGAATGAGCTTATCCCTTCTCGCACGATCACGGGTTGGCGAGTGTGCATCGACTACCAAAAGTTGAATGATGCCACCAGAAAGGACCACTTCGCGTTGCCCTTTATCGATCAAATGTTGGAGCGTCTCGCGGGTCAACAATTTTATTGTTTTCTCGACGGCTTTTCTGGTTACTTCCAGATCCCCATCGCACTGGAGGATCAGGATAAGATCACCTTCACATGCCCCTATGGCACCTATGCGTACCGACTGTTGGTGCATGCGTCTGTCGACTTCGTCTTGTATCGAGTCTAGTACTAGATATGTTAGATCAGGGCACGTTGTACGAGGAAATAGGTTGTTTTAGTGTGTTTTAGAGATGATTTCGCTTGAATTGAATGATTTAGCTTGAAAGTGTCTTTGACAGTTTCAAGCGAAATCAACTAACATGATTTCGCTTGAACTGGATCCGATCACTCTCAAGCGAAATCGCATGGCCTATATATAGCAGGTTCAAGCGAATTAGTTGAAATAGTTATTGATTTGGATACCAAAGTGCTGCCGGTTTATCCTGTGTTTGTGATGAAAAATGATTTTGAAACTTGAATTTCAAAATGAAAATTTAAAAAATCGATAAGTTGGATAATCAAGGTCATTAATTTGAACTTGATCATCTGTGAGGGTTACTGATTTTGATCATGCTTAAAAGTCAAATCTGAACATTTGAATAATGATAAGTTTTGACAGGAAGCTAAATGTAAAGGGGAGCAAGATTAAACGTCAAATCTTAGAAATTCAGGGCATCATTCAAGGGGGAGATTGTGGCTTCACTTGAAGATGTTATCCAAGGCAGTTCAAGACTAAACATCACAGATTTCTAGCTATGTCCAAGGGGGAGTAAGAATTTTTCAGAAAATCCAAAAACATTTGAAAATTTGAAAAAGACAAAAACATGATAAAATGAAAAATGAGTTTTGTGTCAAAGAAGACGAAATGATAGTACATCAGTGGACGATCACAGCATGCTAAAGAAATGGATAGTAAAAATGTGATAAATGGTCTCACTGATGATGTGCTAGTAGGTTTTTGCACATTTAGTAGATTGTGACGAGATATAAACCTAAATTTCAAACTTGCTTAATTCGTGGGTAACATCTCTCGGATATATGGGTAACCCCCGAAATCTTGTTTGAAAGGTCCCTCTTTCTGAGATACTAGGTCTTTATGCTCAGTGATATCTGGGGTATTATCCCGGGACTTCTGATAATGCGGAAGCAATGGCCTAGTCCCCGGAGAATACTTTACGTTTGCTTGAAATATAGCTTACCCTCAGCATAAAAAATGATGAAACATTGAAAAATGCTAATCATGTGCTGTTGAAGAAAAGATCCTCTAAGGGGACCCACCTAAATTCGAGTCGTCATCTCTCTGCTGAACGGAAGTTCTGACCTGAGCTGTCACGGCTTCGCAATTTAACCCATTACAGATATCATCTAGGTATACTCATCTGTAAGACTGAATATTGGGATCTGGATACGGGAGTATATTCTGAGGTGGGACACGCGTTTAAGTTTAAGTTCTTAAGACATTAATCTCATATCTCGAAACAGTTGAACTTTGAGTGAAAATTTAAGTGGATCAGTATACTAACAATCTAAGTGAATCATTTAAAACTTAAAATGTTTAAAGCTTAACGGTGTTGGTGTTTTGTCTCAGAAACGGATATGATCCTCTTACACAAACTCACAAAAATATTGTCTGTAGATATTTCTTTACTGCGTTTCATTTCATTCAAAAAATCCAAAAAGATTTTAGTGTGTTTTAGCATAAATTTTGAAAAATACAAAAAGATTTTCGACAACTGATGTTGAAGAGCTGATTTTCAAAATTCCAAGCGCTAAACATGATGAGCTAATGGTTTGGGAGTGTGTGTTTAAATGAGAAATGTTATTGTAATGAAAATGATATTTTTGTAAATGGTTCATCAGAGATTATAAATGATAAATCTTTCTAAGATTTGTTCTACAAATGGTTATCAGAAAATTTATTTTTGGGTAGAGATTTATGCAGATTAGAGTCAGGAATCAATTCTGAACATTTGGAAAATGATTTTGGAATCAAAGCTGAGTGATAAAGAGTCAGGTTTCCTATTCCTGAGAATTATGTGGATTAAGAGTGAGTCAGATTACGATCCTGAAGCAGATGATGCTGATGAACTTAAGGAATTCCAGCACATTGTTAGGGGGAGTCTGTTGATCATACAAGAGAGAGTAAAGCCCAGAGATTGATAAAGACTGAAGATGAGAAGATTCGACACCAAAGACTCGTCAACATCTAAGGGGGAGTCTGTTAGTGCATGCATCTGTCGACTTTGTCTTGTATTGAATCTTGCATTAGAGTGATTAGATCAGGGCACGTAGATTGAGAAAATAGGAGTTTAGGTTGAGTTTGTAGCTGATTTCGCTTGAAATGGTTGTTTTCGCTTGAAATGAAAGGTGTCACTTTCAAGCGAAATCACATGTTTTAGATTTCGCTTGAAACACACTTGGTCATCTTCAAGCGAAACCCTCATGTCTATATATAGTCAACACAAGCGAAATCGTGGAAATAGTTCCTGAAATTCATACCGAGGTGCTGCCGGCTTGAATTCTGAAGGTAATCGTTGTAAAATCAATCAGAAGAGTATTTAAAGTGAATTACAAGCTGTGTCCAAGTCTGTTTCTTATTTTCCGCATCTGAAACAGATCAAAACTTCTCTGAACGACTCGTTTGGGTCAGACACACGATCCTACACCGACGCATGCCATTTGGGCTGTGTAACGCTCCAGCTACCTTTCAGCAGTGCATGGTTGCCATATTTCAGGATATGATTGAGAGTTCCATGGAGGTTTTCATGGACGTTTTTTTCGGTCTATGGTAACTCGTTTGATGAGTGTTTGAAGAATCTTGAGAGGATGTTGAAGAGGTGTGTCAAGACGAAGCTAATGCTGAATTGGGAGAAGTGTCACTTCATGGTGACGGAAGGTATTGTTTTAGGACACAAGATCTCGAGGGATGGTATAGAGGTAGATCGTGTGAAAATCGATACCATTAGTAGGTTACCTCAAACCACTAGCGTGAAGTCGATCCGGAGTTTTCTAGGTCATGCGGGCTTCTATAGACGCTTCATTAGGGATTTCTGTAAAATCACTCGCCCCATGACCCATTTTCTAGAGAAAGATGTTCCATTCATCTTTGACGAGGAGTGTCTTAAGGCCTTCAACTTTTTGAAGGAACAGCTTGTTAGTGCACCTATTCTTATCTCGCCCGACTGGAGCTTGCCGTTTGAGCTCATGTGTGATGCGAGTGACTATGCCGTTGGAGCGGTATTAGGACAAAGAAAGGACAAGCACTTCCACCCCATTTACTACACGAGCAAAACATTAAATGATGCTCAAGAGAACTACACCACCACAGAGAAAGAACTCTTAGTCGTAGTTTTTGCTTTCAACAAGTTCCGCTCATACCTCGTTCTCTCCAAGACCATAGTTTTCACCGACCATTCTGCGTTGCGTTTTCTTTTTCAAAAGAAAGACGCCAAACATCGACTTATTCGGTGGATTCTATTGCTTTCCGAGTTTGATATTGAAATTAGAGACAAGAGAGGGGCCGAAAACGTAGCAGCCGATCATCTTTCACGGTTAGAGGACCCTAGGCGAGAGGAGATTCGTGAGGAGGAGATAGGAGATACATTCCTTCACGAGTTAATTGAGTTTGTAGAGGCTGAAAAGGAGGGGTTGCCTTGGTTTTGTGATTTAGCGAATTATTTTTCGAGTGGCAATTTTGTGAAGGGAATGACCACACAACAAAGGAGGAAGTTCCTTAGTGATTCGAGGAAGTATGTGTGGGATGATCCGTTTCTCTTTAGAATATGAGGAGATAGGATACTTAGGCGATGCGTGTCGCGAGAGGAGGGTTTGAACATCCTTAAGCATGTGCATGAAGGTCTAACGGGAGGCCACCATGGTGCATATGCCACCGCACAAAAGGTGTTTGATTGTGGATTTTATTGGCCTAACGTACTTCGTGATGCCATTGAGTTCGTGAAAACTTGTGATGCTTGTCAACGAACCGGAAACATTTCAGCCAAAGATGAGATGCCTCAAAACCCAATCCAAGTGTTGGAGGTTATTGATGCTTGGGGCATAGATTTCATGGGACCCTTTCCCGTCTCAAAAGGGAATCGGTATATACTTGTGGCAATTGACTACGTGTCTAAGTGGGTAGAGGCTCAAGTTCTTCCTACGAATGAAGCCCGAGTAGTGTTGAGTTTCCTCAAGAAACTCTTTTCCCGTTTCGGTACACCTAAAGCTTTAATTAGTGACCGTGGTACTCACTTTTGCAATGCATTGATGGAAAAATTGCTTGCACGCTACGGTGTCACTCATCGTTTGTCTACCGCATACCATCCACAGACGAGTGGTTAAGTGAAGAACGCGAATCATGGTATCAAACGTATTTTAGAGAAAACCGTTGGTAAGAATAGGAAGGATTGGTCCGACAAGCTTGACGACGCATTGTGGGCGTTTCGAACCGCTTACAAAACGCCTTTAGGAACCACACCATTTATGATCGTCTATGGAAAAGCTTGTCATCTTCCCGTAGAGCTAGAACACCGAGCACTTTGGGCTTTAAAAACCGTTAACCTTTACATGACCGAAGCCGCTAGGAAGCGTTTCATTCAAATCCATGAGCTTGAGGAGCTTAGGGATGCGGCTTATGCTCGATCTTTGGGAATTAAGGAGAAAACGAAAGCTTCACATGATCGTAAGTTACGGAAGGTCAAGGAATTTAGCAAGGGTGACAAAGTACTTCTCTATAATTCAAGATTGAAGTTGTTTGCGGGGAAGTTGAAATCGAAGTGGTCAGGACCGTATATGGTTCATTACGTTTTTTCCGTACGGAGCGGTTGAGATTATGGACGAGTCGGATGGCCGGAGTTGGAAGGTAAACGGCCACCGTTTGAAGCACTACATTGGAGGAGCGATAGACAAGAACGAGATGGAGGAAACTCCTCTCGAAATTCCATCAAAAGCCACCACTTAGTGTTTTGGGGTGAATTCCCAAGTGTAGAGTATGTACCGTTTGTATTTTTGTTAATTTTTGTAACTTTTCATAGTTTTCATGTCTTTGTTTCGTGTGTTTGAGTAATTTTGCAAGAATCGTACCATCGAGGAGCTGAATTTGTGAAGAAAACGACATTCCAGGTAAGTCCCAACACTTAGAAAAAAATTGGGATGGTTTTGGGAAGGATTGGTGAGACTTAGAAATTTTTATAAGGCATAAAACTCAAAATTTTGCGCAACCTTATGTTAAAAAGGGCCTTCGCGTGCCGCCACAGCAAAACAAGGCCACTGTGGCACGACGCGACCCCTAGGTCCACTAAACCATTTTGAACTGATCCATCGCGTCGCGCGACCATAAAGAACCTCACCCGTCGTGTAACGCGACCCCCTTAATTGAACCCTCTTTCTGAACTATGTCGTGGCGTCACGTAACGGCCATCATATCTCGAGGTCGCGACACGCGACCGCATCACAGAACAAATAAAACCCTTTATTTCACCGTCTTCCCCAACTTTAACACCAAACCCTTACACAAAACCCCCATCGCCGAACACACTTCACTCCACCATATCTCCACCGATCAGCCACCATATTTCACCATTTTTATACCCCCGTGACTGGATTTAAGTGCCGAACAAAACCCCCAAACAAGAATTACCTTTAACCCGCTGATTCGGTTCGATTCGGGACCCTCCATTCACGAAACAATTTCGGTTTTTCTTGCAAAGTTCAGCGAACTCAGGTATTTTTTCTGCATTAATCTCTTATAGTTGTTGATTAGATTATTTATTTGGGTTCGTAGGTTAGTTGAGTCATGAGTGTCGAGTCTTGTTGAGTCAGCTTTGTCGGTTCAATGTTGAGTCAGTCTTAGCTAGGTTTGAGTCTTTTGTCTGGTTTAGTTTGTGTCATTTTCGTGGTCCCTTTGGTCTAGTCAGACGTGAGTCGCTGTAATGAGTCCGGTTCGAGTCAGTTTGGTGATAATGTTAGTTGGGTCAGTCAAGTTAGTAGCGTGTTGAGTCCGGTTGTTTCGTGTCATTGATAGGGTGCGGGGGGATGTGGTTTGGTTTGTTGATTGCGAGTTGTTAATATTGAAGGATATGTCATTGTTTAGGAATGAGGTTCGACCCAAGTGTTTCGAGATTGAGTTCAGTTGTTTTTAGTTTGATATTTGGATGCGGATGGATGGTTTGGGATTTGCCATTGCTTTGCTAAATATTGGTGGGTAGGTAGTACATTGACGCGTAAAGTTCAAACCTTGCACAATGAAATGGAATTTTTGCAAACAAAAAAAAAGGAAAACCCTCCTTTAACTAGGCGGACTTTTTCAAACGCGGATAATTTTGTTTTTCAACTAATACACGGCTGATTTATAAGCAAGGTTGGACTTCAATGTCGTCTTGGTTAGGCACTAGGATTTAATTGCGGACAATTAAAGTGCCGAGAGGGGGTAGTGTACATTGAGTCCAAATTAGCGTGTCTTTTTAGTCATTTTTAGTCTAGTTCGAGTCGTCTTTTGTCGGTTTTGGGTTTACTTACACGTACAAGTGAATTAGGCTCGCCCGTACTCAATCTCCATTCGGGCGAGTTTAATTATCACTTAGCAATTGTAAAAGGTAAACCGGTTTTTAATTCAACTTTATTTTCAGAATTAGCCGCGAATGAAATGCTATACGGCTATTCTAAATTTTTCGTTAAAAAAATAAAAATAATTCAAAAATAATTCAAAAAAAATTTTTAAAAAAATTAAAAATACCAAAAAAATAGTTTGTGATTAGTAATTGTTTGCTTATTTTGTCTTGTTTGATATCTGTTTTGCAGACATGGCAGCTGCGGGTAGCAGCTCACGTAGTGGTAGGGCCCGGAAAAGGGGTGCGGATCAGACAGCACCACAGCAGGATCCGATTCCACAGGAGACCCTGATTCTACAGATAGGTACTAATGATCCAAGGTTGAGAAAATTTAAGTATCAAAGGGCTCATGAATTTATAACAAGTAAAGTTAATCGACTCGACTACCCGATACTGCAGTTCGAGCCGAATACACCTGAGTGGGATAAATATTATAAGTTGAAGGATACGGATCTACTTCAACATAGGGGTATAGATTGGACTTGGTTGGATGAAATAGGTTCAAGGTAGGTAGTGTTGGACCTTCTGGGTCCAAAGTTGACTAAGGTGCTAGATTGTGGGCATGAGCAGTATGAGGAGTTGGCACTGGAGTTTCACAGCACATGGAAACACAAAAAAGGAAAGTTTGATGATGAAAAAGTTGTGTCTTTCAGTCTGGGAAGGCAAGTCTTTGAGATGAATATGGCGAGGTTTACTATGGTTTCGGTTTTTTATACTGAGGAAGAGGTGAAGCAGCTTGGGTTTGTGACTAGTCTGCGAGGTGCATATTCTACTGTGAGGGAGCACAGTGTTGGAGGGGCTGAGCTACGCAATTTTTGGAAGACGATTTCCGACCATCCATTTACAGTTACGAACCTGATTACTTCGGTTCGTAATCCAGTTTATCGGTATGTTTTGAAGATCTTGTCGACTACGTTGGTGGGGCGGAAATCAGGTGAAAATAAAGCGAATTGGATCGAGTTGTTCATTCTCATGTGTCGGGTGGAGAACCGGGAGATGAACTTAGCTACGGTGTTAGCGGACTCATTTAGCAGGGGGCGCAGAGGTGGTCATCGAGCAGGGTTGGCTATGGGCCCGTATATTACCCGTATTGCATTGAGTTTGAGGGTGTTTGACAAGTATGTCCCCCAATTTCTACATAAGGGGTCGAAGACTATGACATTTGGTATTAAGGAATTGCAGCAGGCTGGGATTGTGTCGTTTACTGAGCCTTACGGCTGGGAGCCGATTAGGCAGGGCCCACAGGTGCAGCCGCCAGAGGGACATCCAGCTGAGGATGTGATGATACAGATTGACCCTACTCACCATCAGCGGCCACCACAGCGACATGAGCTGCTGGCGCAGTACTATCCGCGTAGGCAGCCTCCACCTGAGCCACTCACTTTGCAGTCGTTCTCTGGCTATTTGGAGCAGAGATTCGATACGATGGAGCAGAGACTCGACAGGTTGGAGCACCTCATTCAGACGGGCCAGGAGAGGCAGGAGTAGGCTCTCTGGTACATGATGAGCAGGCATAGCATGGGGATTCCGGACTTCTTTCAGCCGAGACAGCAGGGTGGCTCAGCTGGTGCTGGAGAGAGGTTTGATCCGGATCCCCCATTTCGTGTATTTGGTGAGGGTAGCTCTGGAGCAGGTGGTCAGGAGGAGGGCAGTCAGGAGACTGCCAGCGAGCATGAGGTGGATTAGTGTGGGGATGATGACGATGATGCAGCAGCAGTGATGGACTATATCTTTTGTTTTGTTTTTCTTTTATGATGTTTTCATCCTCGTATTTTGGCTTGTACTTACACTTAAATACTTAAAACAGGTTGGTTGGACAGGGTGGTTTGGGTTGTGTTTGAAACTGATATTTGGGATGATATAAATTATTATATTTTGGTAGTTTGCTTATGATGATTGATAGGTTGATGTTAGTAGCCGCTTTCGTTCGCGTGTCCGAGATTAGGAGTTGTTTGCTGAGCGCGTTTCGAATTGGAGGACTTATGTGGAAACGACTGGCACTTTGACAGTCTCACATATTCAGCTAAGTCGTTTCCCTTGTATTTTTGTATTTATTTATTTATTTCGGTTTTAGTTTCTTATTTTTAGGTAGTTTGTTGAGTCGTATTTCCGTTCTTGCATTAGGGACAATGCAACCTTTAAGTGTGGGGATGGGATACATGTAAATAATCGAGTCATAAATAAGAAAAAAAATTAAAAATTGAAAAAATCCAAAAAAATTGAAAAATTAGAAAATGTCTTTCGAGTAAAGAAGTTTGCAAATTAATGCGGGAAATGATAGAAAATATGAGTTTTTGCTTGGGATCAAATAATAATAATATGAGATTAAATAAATCGAGCTTGTGTCTAGTTAGGGATATGTGAATAGGCCCGGGTTTGGTTTTAGGTCCCTTTGAGTTAATATACCTTAATTGTCGGTCTACTAGTGGGTTTTCACCTGGAAAATATGGGAAATTGAAACCGCCAATAAGAGTATAAAGAATGGCGTTATAAGTTAAAACCGTTAGACTTTGTAATCAAGAAAAAAAGAAAAAAAAATAGAAAAAATGAGCTAGAAACTGAATGAAAGTAGCGCATGCCTATGTAATCTTGGTTGGGGATAGCGACTCTACAACCGGAATACCTCTAGGATGTGTGAAATCGAACTTGCAAATAAAAAGTACTGAAGCTTAAGTAATCCGAGTTGGGGATAGCGACTCTACAGCCGGAATGCCTCTGGGTTAGGGAAAGCAACGTCTACGCTCATTAAAAGAAAAAAAAAAGTGATGAAAAAAATGGAAAAAAATGATTTTAAATTATTTTGGTTTTGATATAAGACGGTTGGGAATTGGTCCAGTGATCATTCCTTTCATTCTATAAGCTTGAGGCGGGATTAGGTTGACCGTAGATTCTAGCGTGAGACCCTAGGTAGATTGACCGCACATAAACTAAATTCGCATGATAAGGGCTTAAGACCGGATTTGGGTTTAAAGGGACAAATATATTCGCAATCACGGCTAACGCAAGCTTTGATTTTAATAAAATATAAATATGCTCTTGACCCGAGTATCTATTCATCTCTGATTCCGTTGCATAATTCTTTTTCGAGGACGAAAAAAGAGTAAGTGTGGGGATATTTGATGTATTGCAAAATACATCTCTTATTCGTGTACAGTTTGTATAGTTTTCCGTTATATTTAGTTCTGTTTTCGTTAGAATGTGCATACTAATGATTAAATCGAGTTTTGCAGGTCATTAATGCTGAAAATGTTGAAAAACGATAAAGAATGAGCTGAGTTCGGGAGTTAGAATGATTTGTGAGAATTTGGAGTGTTGAAGCTGATTGAAAAACGCAGCATTCTGTGAAAATTGAGTCGTCGCGCTACGCCACGGCTACACATCATTGCAGTAGCGCCCCGCCACCATATAAAATATTAATTTCTGGAATACTAAGCCGTCGCGCTACGCGACGCTGAAGGCACTTACCCGTCGCGTGACGCGACGGGGTATCTGGTCTATTTTTCTCCGTTATCAATTAGGGTTTGGTATAAAAACTCAAGAAATCATAATTAAAACCCTAATTACGAATTAAGGAAGCAAGAGGCGATTTCTAGAGCATTCTTTGAGCTGATATGAGCATTTTTTATCACCAGAATCATTGGTTCGAGTTCGGGACAAAGATTGAAGACTTGCACGGGTTCTCCAATTCCTTGTTTATTGATTTCTCTTTCAAAACTCGTTGTCATGAATTCTAGTTTGAACAAGTTTGTCTTGTTTTCATTGATTAATATGCTTGGCTAAACATTTTAAGCCGCCCAGACTACGATGAATGGATTGAAATAAAGTTTGAACCTTTTTCGTTAATTGCATGTCTTTTATGGATTGATTGTGTATTGTAAAAGTTTTAGTTTATTAATTTGGTGTGTATGCGTACTTTGATGTGTCTTATTATTATCAATTGCTTCGTGTGAATCTTGGTGGTTGTCTGCTACGGAATAGGTTCATACTAGATCTTTGACCTCGTGTCTTTGACCTTTAGGGAGAATTGGCCAATAAACCCTAGAAGTGATAGTTAGTAATTTGCTAAATTTTAGTATTCTACTAGTCCTTATAGCTGGAAGGTGCGGGGCTATTGGTAGGTCTTACCCGGCGAATTGCTTTAGACAGTCTTTGGAAAAAGTCGTGCCTTAGTTGCCCCGTCGGTTTATTAGTCTATCAAGTCAAGTTAAGAAACCCAAACTACCCTAGATCTATAATTGGAAAAGAGTAGGTCAATATTAGGGTACTTACACAATAATTAGATAACCGGAAGGAAGTCTAATAACCGGTAGGATTAACGGCCTAGGTAGTGCCATAAGTTTCACCTCGAGAAGGGTTGAGGGGCTTAGTTGGTGTCTTAATAGGTTTAGTACCATAAGATCCCGGTTCCATAAATCATGCAGTTAACTTAATCGGTAAATTCCTTAAAATCAATCCAGGATTCCAGTCTAGGTGGTCTCTTTCATCGTCTGAGAAAAGTCTTCACATTAACTCGTATTAATCTAGTTTTAGTTTAATAATTAGTTTAATAGATTTCCTTGATTTTCAGTAACCCCCCCCCCCTCCCTAAAAACAATTAAGCAGTTTGAGTCGTGTCTGTCAGAGTCGGTTAGAGTCTAATTTGCGTGATTAATAGAGTCTCGTGGTTCGATATCCGGACTTCCTTAGGTCATACTACAGTGATCGGTACACTTGCCGATTGTGTGGTTTAGGTCGAGTATAGATTTAAAGCTTTTTAGTGTCTAGCTTAGAGAGTCTATAATAGTCTGTTTAGCACACATCACCTTTCTTCTTCAAGGGGTTTCCTCAAAAGGACCCACGTTCTGAACAGAGGTTGGCCACATTGAATAACAATTGGCCACGTAGACCAAAAAGGTAACCGTTGGGCATGCTGGCATCCCTGTTTCTAAAACCCTATAAAAACCCTTGATAAATAGAGTTTACATCCATCCTATATACTTATCAAAATCAAGCATTTCAAAAGAGAAAATTCTCTGAATTTGCTTCCAACAAACTTTGTGCTCAATCAAAAGATTTTCTATTAAAAGATTTTAAAAAGATTTGACCAAATCTCACCATGGCTCTCGAATTGAAGTCTTCTCATAATTACTTATCGTATCTTGTAAAACACAGCAAGACCATGGTTTTTCAAACTATCATTGACACCATCACCTCATCAAAATACCATCATCTACTCACCGTAAACGCCCCCATTCATCTATCCACTCTTAGGGAGTTTTGGGAAAATGCAAAAATTTCACTTCAAAAAAAGCCCCATCTCATCACAAAAGAACAGACGATATTCAAAAGCCAAAATATGATCAAGTGATCAAGAAATAAATAGAAGCTTGAACTAGATTCTCCCCAAGATAGTAATCTTGAACACCTAAATCAGATCATCTGTTGAAGACAAGCAAACATCTGATCAAAGCCTTGGAAGCACCATACAAGAAGAAACAAGGTCTGCTGAAGGCTAAAGTTTGTTGAAGCCAAAGATCTGATGAAGAAGACCAAACATTTGTCTGGCCAAACAGATATTCGAATCAAAGCAATAGATGATAGTCCAAACAGATGTTTCCCAATGTAACAGTACTTGTATTATCAGTGTTCACCATAGTTAGATCAGATGTTAGATTTGCACAGATGTTTGCAACATCTGTGGAATCTCTTTTGTTAGGAATGTTAGATGTCATTATCAGGGTGATGTCATCCAATCATAAACAGAGCTTTCGTACTTAGTATAAATAGATCTCACATGTTAGAGATCTAATTATCACTACACATCACATTTCTTTTGTACGAACAATCCCTGTTATATTGATCAGTCTGGGGGAGTCTATAGAATCAATCTTTTGTAAAACATTTGAATCAATGAAAAACAATTGTTGATGATAACTTCTCGTTTGTGATTACTTATTTTTATAGCAATATAAAATTGTTTTTAGCTTAATTGATAGTTTTTCACAAACTTTTGTAAACTCAGACTTAACAATATTGGCCAATGTGTCGGCAGCTGTCAAACCATTCGTCGGAAAAAGTGCCCCCAAGTTGCCTAGAAACTTAAAAGCAACGACGATTTTCTCAAACTCCGATTCACGCCATTTGATCGGTACCATCTTAGAGGCCTGTGAATTAGACTCCTACGCCGCCACTTCGTGTTATGATGATGTCGACATATGTGTAACGACAGTTTGAAAATGAATAGCCTTTTTCGGGAAATATTCGACAAACAATTTAAATTTAGAAAGAAAAATCCTAGGAAAATAGACGCACAAGTGATTAACAGATGAAGATCATGAACATTTGAGAGAGAAAGAGGTGGTGGAATTCGTAGAAGTGGTGAAAAATGAACCCTAATCCGTTTATTCATACATATCGCATATAATGTGATCAGTAACCATGCTGCCCACTAGACATGTAGGCCGAATCAGAGGACAACGCATCACGTGGCAAAAGAGGAACACTGATTCACTTGTACGCGTGACGAAAATATGGCACTACACAGTAACGTCATGCCTCTGCACAGTATCAACGATCAAGTCAGCTCCCCTTTTTTCACCAGACCTTATCCATGAAGATTTCTTTTTTTCAAATTTCAAAATTGTCCACACATGCGCGGACATGTCCTTTTCTCTCCAAGGAAGCAATTTACCTTGCGTCATGCGCCAATGAAAAAAAACTTCAATATCTTCAAAACGATCATCTTCTTCATGTGCATCCTACGTCCATAGACAAGCATACACGCGCATTCAAAGTGCAAATGAAGGCGCATCTCCCTGTATAGTCTACATAATTTTTTATCTGCACACCATTTAGGCGGGGCCGAACCCGAAAAACCTTAGCTGAAAGAAAACACTCATCTAGCCCATAGCTCCACCCACTTGCCATCCACGCATGGGAGCAGCATTGGACTGGGGGACTTGAAGGGGTATGATCCCAAATGTCGCGTAAGCCATGTGTTGTAACACCCCAAAAACGGGTTTGGTAATCAAACCACGTTAATATTAAAGAGCAGGTAAGATACTATTAGTGGTAAAAGTGAACCCGTAAACAAAATAACTAGGAATAAACTAACCTAGTTAGTAACATGTAAATATGTAATAAAACAATGAGTTGTAACCTTATCTAATCAAAACTGAACTTCAGGGACCAAAGTTGTCAAAAAGGAAAACTTGTGTTTTATAAACAAAAATTAAAACACAACACACACATAGTGTGTGTGTGTGTGTGTGTAGATCGACCATCAGGAGAACAACAAGGGCCAAGCCCTTGTTGATTCAATTCCATCAAATTGAAGGCAAATTCCTTCAAGAAATGCTTGCATGATGATAAAATAGTGATCATCTAACCTTAGTGGTCATAAGGTATGTCAAAAATCTTAATTTGGTGATTATTATGAATGTTGGTAGATTTCATGGATTTCAATCCATGTATAAATTTCAGAAATTGAAGTGAGATACGAGATGCATACTTGCTTAGGAACAAACCCTAAGTGAAAATTTTGAATATATTGATATGAATTGGGTGTTTAGATGATTTACCACACCTAGTTAAGTGGGTTTATGACAAATCTTTAATTTATAGGAAATTAAACTTGATGGTGTACTAGAATCACCAAATAGAACTTGAATAAATGTTGATTTTAGCCCTAGTTCTTAAATTGATGAAGATGAAGTTGGGAAGATGGTAAAAAAAATTAGGATTCATAGATGATTTCTTGAAATATATGATGTGCTTGACATCTCTTAGCCTACAATCATTGTGTTATAGGTTTCTAACCATTTCCAAGAGTTTAATAAGAGTTTTAGCCATAGAAATGGGTTGCACTTGATGGTTTGGGTCGAACTTGAAAGGACCGTAAACATAATTTCCGTAGCTTTTTATATGGATTTTGACCCATCTTAAAAGAATCATATAAAATCAACCGTTTATCTGATTCGGGTGTTCTATACCTTTTCAGAAGGCTTATGGAGTAAACTTTTACTGTTTTCAATCATAAGAAACAAATATGGTTGTTAAATAGACCAAAAAGGTGAATTAAAACTGTTGTTTAGAAACTTTGAAAGCTGTTTGAAAATGAAAATATAGTTGTTGTACTGATTTTATAAAAATCATAGAAAATTCGTTAGAAGGTGTATCTTATATGCTTGGAAAGGTATTTGAGTTTTCTACGATCCATCTTTGAACATGTTAATCTAGTTCGGACTTTGAATGGGTTATAATGGTCAATTATAGAAACTGTATAGAAAATTGCTGCACATTAATAATGTTATTATTAATCAAGAAAAGACATATGATTGTGTATACTTGATTTAGACATGATGTATTGATTGTTAGGAACAATAACACTTTATGTGACATGCTTAAAGTGTTTAAAATCATTTACTAACTAGTTTGTATAAGTAACTTGACTAACGGGTCAAACGGTTAATGAATGGAACGAATTATGGGACGAAAATAGTTGTTGAATAAATAGCATACTTTGATGAATAAGTGTGTGTGAATCCATAAGTTGTGATGGTCATGTTAATGGTTAACTAATTTAATCATCGTGTGGATATGATGTGGTAGTTTGACTCTGACAAGCTAGGTAGGAGCTTGGAAACGAACGGGTCAAATGGATACAAGTTCAAGAATGAAGCTCGCAAGGACACAATGTAAGTAAAGCTTACATCTTTAACTAGAATATCTAATTATGTATTTGGTCAAAAGCAAGGTAATTTAAGTATTTGAAATAATTCTTTAAAGTACGATGTTCCGACACAGATTGATACGGGTCGGGACAAGTAAAAATGGTAAGAAACCATATCTGGTAATAAAAAGGGTAAACTGGTAATTCGGTCACGTGTTGACGAATAAACAATTAGTTTTGAAAAGTCACCCCATGGTGTAAGCCATGATGGGTCAAAAGTGTGAAATGGTAAATAAATACCATTTCATAATATATACAAAAAAAATATTGATTGTTTAGGTCAAATGGTCAAATGGTGACGTTATCACCATTTGACAATAACGACTAATGTTTTCCTGTAAAGTTTTATGCTCTCAGGGGCGAATGGCATGAGATTGTGTTGATATTAATTAGCAACTAATGAGGTGAGATATTAAAACGGGTCAATGCTTTGACTCGAGCCAGGTATATAATATTTAAGTCAAACTCTCAATGAGGTCTTGCGGCCGAGGAGAATTAATTGAGTCGTGGGTGAACATTAGATTCACCTAAAGTGAGGTATATTGATCAAATTGAAAAATTGATATTATGTTCTTAGAGACATAATGAAATTAAAATGGAATACGAAATTAAAGAAGTATATTTGGTCAAACAAGCTTTCAAAATGTCTTTCATGATTAAAAAGATTAAGTTGACCAAACGCCCTCGAATGGTAAACCGGGCAAACGACCCATAATGGTAGTTTGAAAATGGCTTTTATAATTTGGTAAACCCTTCCGGTAGTATAAAGTGGAAGGTTTAAACCATTTGGGCATAGTATTACATAACGGGTCAATTTCGTAAAAATTGACAATCTTGAAGGTAGGATAAGAATATAACGATTTTCTATCATAATCCATCACAATTAAGGTTGTGATGATAGTTAAATGAAGATCGTAACGTGGGAACACAAGATATGAATGGTGAAACTAAGATATGGGTCATTTTCGTAAATGTGTCAAATTCGAGGGTAAAATGGGGAATGTATTGATTTTCCTATCATGACGCATCACAATTGAAGTTGTGATGATTCATGAATAAAGATTATAGAGTGGGAATATGAGATATGGAGAAATGCGGATGAATTAATTCTAAGTGCTTAAATTCCATAACGGGTCAAAATAAGTATATACACAAAACGTATTACGGATGTGTAAAATATAAGGATAATACCCCGAGTAACGAGGTATATTCGTAAAAATGATGATCTTGCGAAAAAGATGTAAATATATAAGCTCGTTTGTTTAATTATGCAAACGGGTCAAATAATTCGTAAATAAATATAAAGCCGGATAGTGGATGTTGAGTCCGTAATGTAGAGGATCAAATTACGATCATGTAGGAAGAAACGGGAGGTTAAACGGCTAAGCGGATTAAAAGTTATGGTCGTTTTTGTATTAAGGGCAAAACTGGAAAACAAAACTGCAGACCAGACCGTAACCTACGGTTGGAGGCCGTAGGCTACAGTACAAACATTCTGCCCGGACATGTTATACGGACTGTAAGCTACGGTATACGGTTCGTAGCTTACGGCGGGTTCCTCCAAATTTTATTTTGTTTGTTCGTTTGATATTTTTGGGTTATAAATCCATGTTTAAGCACCATATAACTAACGTATGAGTTGTTATTGGTGTATAGGTGATAGCTAGGACCTAACGGATGAAGATCAAGCATAACGAAGAACCGAACGCAACCGAAACTCAAGCTTCCGCTGAGTTTCGTATTTCGTGAAACGAAACAATTATGAACTTTGTAAAAGACTTATATTTTACGAACATATTAACGTGCTAAAGGGTTAAAATGTATTAAACACTTATGAAATTTTTATTAAACCCGAAACATTGAATGAACGTTTATGTGCATTATTTATATGTAAATGGAAAAGTTTTATAAATTCTCAATTTTTTAAGCTTAGGTCTTACATGCGTGCACATGATTATACCCACACTTATTTACAAACACTTAGTTTATTTCAAGATTTCTACGCGAAAGCCATCCGCGTATGCTCAACCACAACAACTCACAAAAGTACAACCGGTATAAGTGGTAGGAGCCTCTAAATAATCAGCATGGGCCAGGCTTTGCCCAACCAATTCCCACGATGAACAATCGTGCAGGAGACACGCAGTACAAATGGATACCGACGTGTAGCCAATCAACGTGCGCCCTTCAATGCTCCATGATCGCTACCCACAACTCATGACAGACTTGACAACAAGCACACTCGGTAGGCGACGTGGCACCAATCGCCGTGTGCCAACGTCCCTCTACCTTTGCAAATACTATATGTTGTGTCAGTGGGGATCAAGAGGATATTCCTTGTTGGCGTCGTCTAGCCCAAGGTCCGTCGACCCATCTCCTTCATCAAACCCTTCGTTATAAATACCAACATTCAACCACATGTTTAACTATCCGATTTCTCACACTCTCACAATTAACATACACTTGTTTCCTTTCTTCCTTGAAAGAACACTACTTATTCTCACATCGAGGGTGTTTATGAGAAGAACCTCACACCTATCCTTCTTGTACAAGCTCATGGTGGTATTGTTTTGCAAATGATCGCTAGCTTTGTCTATCAAGAAGAGAAGAGAAGATTAGATTAACCCCCATCGAGACTGCTTCTTTGGTTCTATCCTTTACAGATTAGAAGAGGTGTTTCTTCACCTTTTTAGTTCACCACACTGTGTTTGTAAATACACTTTCAAACTTTAACTTTTATGATATATATATATAAAATTAGTAAACCCACATTTATTTACTTAAGATAATTATAAAATGTTTTTTCATCTATTTTCAAGCTCCTTTCTAATAGTTAAGTTTTAGCAAAAAAAAATCATTGTAGTTCCAAATGTTAGGTTATATTACCAACACATATCTAGATAAACGAAAATGCATCAAAAAAAATATATATAAACAAATCAGCTTGATAATTATTTATGTAAATAATTTAATTATTTTATGGAAGAAGTACAAAATTTTAGAATATTATCTATCGACAAAAGAAAATATGTTGTTTTTTAACATGAAATTTCTTTTAATATTTTAATTCCATCTTTACTTTGCATTACAAGGATTTGAACCAACAATCTTACATTTTTAAGAAGAGACACCATATTACTGGACCGTTAGGTTATGGGTAAAAAAGTATGTTTTAAATTTGTTCTATGAGTTACCAGAATAACAAACTTAATGTTGTAAAATGATCATTGTTCTATGAGTTATCAGAAAAACAATCTTAATGTTGTAAAATGATCATCTCATATATGCATCCCTTGGTAAATCGATTAATTTCATACGTACATCTAGCTTGGTCGGGATTATCACTTGTACGTAAATACCACGCATGACTTCTATTTTGGCATCTTATATCATCCAGGAAAATCTTATCTGAATTCCTCGAAAGCATCTTAGGGGTTCATTTACTCCTTAGGGTGTTATAACAAAATTTGAATATGACTTCATATGGATCCATTGTTAGTGGTGCACTAGTGTTTAACAATTATATGAAATTTTATCATTATTTTTATGAGATGGGATCGCTTACAAATAAGTTTTATTTTCAAGCGAATTATACGAAGCTAATCAAAAAACACACTGTGGTTGGTACATACTAGAATATGTTACGATAAATTTCACTAGTGTAATTACAATTACTCTACTATAAAACAGAATACTAACAATAACTAGGCTAACCCATGGCATTATAGCCTAGTGGTATCTTGTGGGTGGGATAAGACTTATGACCATTAGGTCATTGGTTCGATTCACACAAAGGGGGTTTTCCCAGATTTATTGGGTTTTCTCCTGAATTGGTGTATAGGCATTATTGCCTAGTGGAGATGGATATGATCGGGTGGTTCTGCTGGTGGCACGATGATACTCCAGTGGGCCGTCAGTGATCCAAAATTTGCCGTTCAAAAAAAAAACAACTAGGCTACTTTAGTATTATTGTTTTGTAGTATTATTACTCTACAACAAATTTGAATTATTACACTAATTTGACTTTTTCTAGAATAATTAATATTACTGTATTACTCTACAATAGTTTTATTGTAAAATAAATAATTTATTTGTGTACAATAAATTTGTAGTAGAATTGTTATTTGCTAAACAACGTAATTTTAATATTTACCAAAATGCCTGCGTACCCTTTTCCTTTTCGCTTCTCACGGAAATTCTTATTTTTATTTGAATTAACATATATTAATATCCTGTAGTATTTATATAATTCATGCAATTGGCATAGTAAGAAAATGTGATTTTCTTAAGTTTTACTTGAATTTTTTACAACATAATAATTGCAAGATACAAATCAAACGCAAACGTTTTCAAGATAATGTGATGATTGTGAGGATTGCAAACGTTTTCAAGATAATGTGATGATTGTGAATTTGTGAGGATTAAATTTTAGTAAATGAAAAGGTGATTTGTAGTTAACGTCTAAAAGTAGGGTTTTGATATTTCAAGTTTCAATAATATTTTTTTTTTGAGTAAAATGTAATTTTATCTCCTGAGGTTATATGAGATTGGCAATCTTACCTCCTCCTAGGAAAATTTTGCTGTCTTACCCCTTAACTATTGAAAAACTATGCAAGATTATCCCCCGGTGTTAAAAAACTTAACAGTTCTGTTAAATGGTATGTTAAATGACTATATTACCCTTTCTTATTACCCCCTATGCTTTGTTGTAAGTAAACGTATTACCCCCGGTGTTAAATGACTATATTAACATTTCTTATTACCCCCTATGCTTTGTTGTAAGAAAACGTATTATCCCCCGGTGTTAAAAATTTCATGGCAACCTTACCCCTGCAGAAAACGAAACCATTCCCGCCTAAAATGTTTGACCAGGCAAAGTCAAAGCCTGCATAAACGAATCCATTCCCGCCTAATTTTAACAATTTAACATTGTGATCATCTAACTTTAACATAGTTGCATGCCTGTGATACACTGTGATCATCTAAATTGATCCACTATGATCAACTGTGATCCACAGTTATAATACACATAATATCAACCAAAGTTAAATGATGCCAATGACCAAAATGGTCATTTTGACCTTCTAAATAAGCCTAACCTGCTGCACATGATATAAATGGTCATTTTGACCTTATAAATTAGTCAAACATGTTGCCAATGACCAAAATGGTCATTTTGACCTTATAAAAAAGCCTAACATGTTGCAGATGATATAAATGGTCATTTTGACCTTATAAAGAAGTTAAACATGCTGCCAATGACCAAATTTTTCATTTTGACCTTATAAAGAAGTCTAACATGTTGCAATTGATATAAATGGTCATTTTGACCTTATAAAGAAGTTAAACATGCTGCCAATGATATAAATGGTCATTTTGACCTTATAAAGAACTTAAACATGTTGCCAATGACCAAAAGGACCATTTTGATCTTATAAAGAAGTCTAACATGCTGCAATTGATATAAATGGTCATTTTGACCTTATAAAGAACTTAAACATGCTGCCAATGACCAAAAGGACCATTTTTACCTTATAAAGATGTCTAACATGCTGCCTGTGATCATCTAAATTTAACAATTTAACTCTGTGATCATCAAAATTTAACACAGTTGCATGCCAGTTATAATGCACATCAAACAGTATATACACATCAAACATAATATCAAAACACAATCAAACAGGAACACCATACAGTTATAATGCAGATCAAACAACAAACAACATGATTAGCAACGATTTCCTGCTATCAAAACATCATACACATGATATCAAAACATCCTACAGCAACCATCTATACAGTTATCATACACATGATATCAAAACATCCTACAGTTAGCCTACATAAATACATTATATATTAGAGTCCATACAATTATCATATCTAGGCAACCATTTCCTGCTGAGGGGGAAACTAGAAGTGCAGGAAAGGGCGGCCACGCATTTTGACCACCATGGAGAACACAATCGTTCTTACTGTTACATGCATCCTCATGTCAACTGCAAAAACAGATTACAAAAAATCAACTGTTATAAAACCCATGTGACACATTAAACCTTGTGATCCATTAAACCCCTATGATCCATTAAACCCCTGTGATACATTAAACCCTTGTTCGATTATACCTGTCAGACCCCTGTTTCAATCATGAAATTTTAAAACCCTTGTTTTAATTCATACACTGTGATTCCTCTGTTTCAATAACCTTTGTTCGATTATACCTGACATGTGGGTCAATATTTATTTGATTGTCGAGGAGATCGGCATTTTCTATGAGCTATTGTGTGATCGCCTGAGCTGTCGCCGCCGGTGGGAAGTTCGCCTGAGCTGTCGCCGCCGATGGGAAGATATGGGAATGGGAGAATACTTGGGGGGGGGGGGGGTAAGGTGGAAATGAAAGTTATTATATAGGGTCTTTTCTTGAGGAAGCTATAAAAAACAAGTGGAAAAGACAATAATACCCTTTGACCGTTAATAAGTGAGCTTGACTTTAAACAGTTTTTAACATCGGGGGTAATCTTGCATAGTTTTTCAATAGTTGAGGGGTAAGACAGCAAAATTTTTCTAGGAGGGGGTAAGAGTGCCAATCACATATAACCCCAGGGGTTAAAATTGCAGTCTACTCTATTTTTTTTAAAGGCCAACAAACTCCTTTATTCCACAACTTGGCTAACAACATTTTACATACACCAGTTTAAAGGAAACACTACAACCCCAAACATGACATGTTAAATTCCAACCAGTTATTCCATGTAATCGACTGGGCCTTTGATTATTTTGATTTTAAAGTATGAGATTTTAAGCAAACATTGAATGTCCGATTTTTATCTTAGGTCTTAATATCACCTTTTTAATAATACTTGTGAAATTCTTGACGCGTCAGGGTTAGAACCGATTAATAAGCGAGCTGAGCCGACTTTAGCTCGGCTCAAAACTACTCGGGATCAAAACTAAACGGGTTAGATTGGCACAATTTGAAATCTATTAAAGAGTTGAAATTTGAATTCAAATTGGGTTAGTTGGCTTCAATTAAAAACAAGCTAACTTGTATATGCTTTTAGTGTGTTGTAGGTCACCTAGTGATTGCATTGTTTAAAAAGTAACTACAACTTAACAAGAACAATGAAGCATGCACTAGAAATCATATGAACTTGTGGGTAAACCCGTACGCTACGGCGGGGCAATGAAATGTAAGGCTTAGTTTCAACGGCATGTAAACATGCACATCGAAATGAAAAATCCTGAATTCTATGAAACATCATATTTTGAATATTGTAAAAGGGAAAACACTAGAAAAGAAATGACATATGATAGTGCTTTGATGACATGTACATTATGATAAAAATATCCGTTTAGGTAAAATTTATATTGAAACATAGATAAGTAAACAAGAAAAATGGTTTATTCGTAGTTTGGTAAACATCATGGTTTAAAAGTTATAAGAGAAATAAAATATTAGAATCTATTTAAATATTAGAAAAGTTAAAATAACAATAAATTAAAAACAAAAGACCAGCTTATATTATAAATTTATGAAATTTATACATTATAATAAAACAAAACAATTTATGGTCATTTCTCAACCTCTTGCACAAATTATTGCCACATGGCAGACTATTACTCTACAGTTATTGTGTTTAGGGGGAAGACACAAGGCTTTTTCCCCCTATTCTTTCATCCAGCTTCATATATTCACAAACCCTAGTATTTTCTCCTGTAGCTATAGCGATTTCGGAAAACCCAAAATCTCATATCCGATCATATCACTTGAACCTGATTCCAATTTTAGGGTTCTTCCATTATTGTTGATCGCATCTATGGCGGTTTCAGAAAACCCCGAATCTCCCACTTTCCTTTGAGAAAACCCTAATCCCATCTCTACCACCGACCGATTCTTCTCACCCACAACTTTGACACAAGTAATTTGATCTTTTCTCCTCACTTGAACCTGAATCCAATTTTAGGGTTCTTCCATTGTTGTTGATTCCTCTTCTGTTTAGATTGATTATGCAGTCCATTTTGTCGGTTGTCATTTTGTTTTGTTTGAGAAGTTCAATCCACTTTATTTCTCGACGGGACAGATCAGAAGATACTTGAGACAGTGGAACAAATAAGAAGAAACTGGGAACGGTGGTAGTAATGACCAGTGAAGAAGAAGACGGTGTCGGATGACACCGATGGTGTTACCGACGATTTTAGAGGTTGGCGATGAGAGGTCTTAGGGTTTTAAATGGAACAGTGATGGCTCAAGAGTTTCTGGTCGATTTTGCCACCTATTTAGAGAAGACACCTCAGTTTGTTGCTCTCAATATATAGTAACCCCTATTACTAGAATGAGTTTGTCATTAACAATAGCAATAATTACATTTTAAGTTACATTATAGGGGTGTTCATCGATTCAAGTTTCAAGTTGTTTGGTTCGGGTTGGAAGCTTATTTGGGTGGGATTGAAAAACGGAACTGAATTCGGTAATGGTCAAACCAAACTGTAAACCAAATAAGAATTCGGTTTGGTTTTTGGCTTTCAACCAAACAAAAACATTTTCCTGTTTAACCAGAATTAAACCTATTTTGACCTTAATAAACTTGAAAAAAAATAAAACTTTATATACACGCATTGTACCTTTATTATCATGATAGTTTTGATAAGTTACACAAACATAATTAAACACCTAAATGCCCCTAATACATCTAATCTCATTCATCTAGGTTGGTCTCTGGAGACGACATGCTATGATCGTTATCACAACCGTCCAACCTCGCGTCTTAATAATATCGCCCGAAGTCAGGAGATGGATGGTATAGTTTATCATACACCGGTGATAGGTATTCCTCACCTGGGTCAGTTTCGTACCCTTCAGGTCAGCTGGGTACGACATGAGTTGGACGAATGTTTGTAGGTGGAGGGTTTGTACTAAAGTTTGTTTGACTCTCCCATAGTTGTAGAGGATCAAATTGGAGTTATGCCATGGTGTAGTCATACACTAAGTTCGCCTTCTCAGATGTGAAACCATCCCAATCATCATCCTGTGGAGGTGAAGGGTAAAGAAGATGAGGGTTTAGACCGGGGGGGGGGGGGGAGGTCGTTGCGGCCTTGCTGCATGAGGTAGGTACACTGCTGCCAGTAGTGAGTAGACTACTGCTGGTAGTCAGTAGACTGTTGCAGGTGGTGGGTAAACCGCTACCGGTGGTGGGTAGTATACTGCAGCTGGATGGTTTGATGGAGCAGGTTGAGGGTTAGAATGTCGACAAGACGATCACCTATGGTTTGCCGATCCGGCTGCAACACTTGGATTATAACCACCACCCATCTCTACGAATTAGTTTTGGTAGTTACAGTGATGTGTGAAGTGAGAGGTGCAAATGTGGGATGTAACACGAAATATTTTCTATTTGTATGGACCGGAAAACTAGCCATTGGAACAGTAATTGTTTGAAGAAATAGCCATTGGAACAATAACCGTTTGAAAAAAATAGTCGTGGGATGTTGGAACAGTAAATGTTTAAAAAATAGTCGCTGGAATAGTAACCGTTTGAAAAAATAGCCGTTAGAACAATAACTATCTGAGAATAATTAATACAAAATAAATAATTTAAAAAAAAATCTTTATTATCAAATATTTAAAATTAAAAAAAATTAGATAATATATATGAAAATGAAAAAAAAAAAATATTCGGGATTGAGTTTGTTGGCCATTCAAAAACCTCACAGATAATCGGTGACCACTCCCAATTCACTGGGTTTTTTTTTTATTTCACCAGGTCTCTGGAGGCGGTGTTAATGGACGGGGCCGGGCTTATCGAGCCTTCTCCGACCCCCACCCTAAGGTATGGTTGGTTTGTGTGGCAACATGTCCACATTCGAGGGAATACTAAAAATACTTTATTCATACTTATCGGTTAATTAAAAAGGATCGATGACTCGCCATGCATGGACTTGAGAATGACGCCAGCTTGCTATATAATGACCAGTTCTTTCACCATATGATAATTGTATCAAATCCTTTGCATTATAGGTTGGATGAATGTTATTGTCAAGAATATGGGACCAAAATCGATGCTCTTTAAGTTCTTTTTTATCTTCAAAACTCTTACCCATAATATGCTGTTACAAAAAGTTTGCTAACTTAGCCAAAATATTAAGATTCGCACTCGAGCATAATGCTTTATACATATATAAGCTTTACAGTGAAACATGGATTAAAAGTAATTATCACGTCGTATTTTTATAAAATGTAACGCTAAAAAAGATGTTAGTTTTTGGTTCAAGCATAAAAACTTATTATTTCAAGGATCAGGTCTAAGCAATTTAGACTTCCTTTCGGCAAGATCAGGAAGGGGGATCCAACCAATCACACTTCATCATGACAAATTCCTTAGGTTATAGGGTGTGGTTTAAAGCCCTATGGGCTTTATTACGCCACGTAAACGACACATAAGCAGGGGACTTTATCGTTAACTTACACGGTGTGGAATAACGCCCCTTATAAAACTCATTTTAACTATATTAAAAAAAGATAAATAAAAAAAAAGCTGATTGGTTGACTTTAGGTGGGGCCCCTTGATTTCATCCTCTCGCGCGCGCTAACCCTTTGGCGGAATCAATTGATAGCGCCCCCTTTAACGGAGGCGGGGTGGGGCGACAAAGGGCGTTATTGAGCTTATGTGGCGGGGTGGCGCGAAGCCACACCCCCTGGCCATACAAACTATTCTTACACCACAAAAAACTGGCCGCGCCCTCCGCTTACTACAAAGTACCCTTGAACTATGGACCCTACTCTTTTACCCACCCACCGATCACACACACCATTCAAGAGATGGACCCCACCTCAAACCCTTCTCTCCTACCTTTGCACGGGTACTTCTACCCGGAACCGCAAGGCCAGCCCCTTTGTGTAGCGACGGTGTTCTTGCGCGGGTTCATACCTAGAAAGAGTACCCGCAAGGGTGCCCGTCCCTCCTCATACGAAGATCAGGAATAGTTGTTGTCAGGGCCGGACCTATAGTGTAAGTAACTCAGGCTTGGGCCTAGGGCCTCCAATTAAAAGAAAATTTATATGCTAACTATTAATATTAATGTAAATTTATTGTTTCAGACTTGTTTGATTTCTTATACAAGCAAATCATTCTATGTTATAGTTGTGTTAGATTTTTGTTAGGTTCTAAACACGGATAAATGAGTACCGTTTATAATAATCAGAAAAGAAAAAAATGGCCCCAAAATTTTATTTCGCCTTAAGCCTACAAAAAGATTGAAACGGCCTGGTTGTTGTAAGGCTAAAGGGTGTAGGGATCATGGTTGGGACATGATTCACCACTTACGAACATGAATGGAAGGTTATACCGCCCCCTTCCCTAATCCACCATGGATTGCATGGATTAAACCATGACAACCATAGTTCTCTTTTCCATTTTTCAAGGAATCAATTCCTTTTTCTTTAGACAAAGATAAATTAAAATAAATAAGAGGATAATGGTTTGGGTCATGACCACACCCTTAGGATAGTGGTTTTGGATTGTGGATTAGAGATTGGTGACATGACATTGACGTACAGGATCATAGTGGTCATGAGGGTCATGATCACACCCTACAGCCTAAGCGAAACGATCTAAATACACATGGAAATATGTTATCATTTAGTATTCTCTTTCTATGGTATCTTTGATAAACTTGCTACTTTAATGAGTAATCAATTTCATAGTGAAACCCAATCAATAGAGCTCGTAGGTTGAAAATAATGTGTATAAATAGTCTACAGATATAATAATATGTTATTTGCAAGTTTTGTTCATGACTGACATTGATAGTAAAATAAGTACTTATATATTAAAATGCTAGGTTATAGATTCGTATATTACAGGTGATTGTTTAATAGAACCAGTATATAATATAATATAATATGTAAAAAAAATTATACAACCAACATATGTTTATTATCATATGATAGTTTCAATACAAAATATATATTCTTCATATGAATGAAATTGCGTATTAGATTACATATAATAGTGTGTGTATATAATATTTTTATTATTATTATATATCATTTAAATATAATTTTATTTTAAACGGCATGTTTCATAAATTGTGTTATACATAAAGGACACAAAGTGTAATTTACTCTTATTTTAAAGTAAATAAATACAAATTTCTTGGTATGTCATAAATTAGATTTGTTTTTTATAACTTATTGTTAATTTCCTATGTCACAAATGGGTAAAAATAATAATATTAAAATAAATTAAGTTACTTTTTCTAACTTTATAAAACTTTTATTTATTTAGGATAACGGAGGGATTTGGGTGGGATGAAATTTGTAATGTAAAATATGAGGATGACACGTGTTCAACTTTATATTCATTTATTAGATAGTAGAAGTAGACATGTATCATTCGAGATATTTGAATGCAGCACCTATAAGAAATTAGATATCATGATAAAACACAAGTAATATCCATGATGTGGTTGTTACTTGTTTGTCACTCATACATGCATTGAGTCATAGATGTCTTTCATCCAACGTCCAAAAAAACTTTTTTCAAGACGAGTGATCAAAATTTCAATAGTAGTGTAAATTTTAGGGTACATGTGATTAGAATCACTTAAATTGTTCCACAACCTTTTCTACTTTAACAATCTAGATAATATGATTTTTTTACAATTATTATCTTGATTTTAGTACTCAATTTTAACCAAGGTTGAAAAAAGTTAAGACATCTAAATTTCGATGCCCAAATACGTTTATTAGATAAAATAACGACTTAAATTGAAGTATGGTAGTTGCTATAAAAAAATAATATTAATATTAATAATTAATAAATATAATATAATAAAACTTCAATGCGAAAAAATAATGCATCTTTATAAAATGACACACCCATTAAGGTGAAGGTGTGTAAAGATGTGTTACTCCTCCTAATGATTGAAGATTCTAATCTACAAAGTTATAAATTAAGAAATAAGATTAGTGAATGTGTGAGTTAAAAACTCTAAAAGAAAAAAGCCATCTGTAATGGTTCTAGATGGGCTTTTAAGGTTTTTCACACTTAACAAAAACAGCCCAATAAAAATAAAATAAAACAGTCCATTAATAATAAGAAAAGAACAAGAAAATCTACAGGTGGAGGTATTGAGCTCTAATAAACTTTCATTTTCTACTCAAACTCAAAACTATTATATTATACATATTAAAATAAAGTTTCCTTTTAATTTTTAAGCAACTAGGATTGCGACAAGCCGCAATGCGGCGGGGATTCTTTAGTTATGACTAAGTCGATCTATGACCCGCACGTTATGTTAAACCTGTTAAACGGGGAAAAAATAGACGATGTAAAAACGTTCACCCACACACGCACGTTGCGTCGTGTTAACTCGCAAAATTTAGAACGAAACTTAAAAACGTTAAACTAAAGACGCACGTTGCGATGTGTTAAGTCACAAAATTTAGAACAAAGCATAAAGCGAAAAATTTGCAGAAAACGAAAACTATAAAGGACCAAAGTTGAAAGTAAAAAAAGTTATGAGGATAGATTGCAAAAGATAAAAAGTTTTGGGCTAAAAGTAAAAAAACAAATAGTTTTATGTTAAAAGTAATTTATGATATACTTTTGGGTGAAAAGTAAAAAAAATCAATTTTTTTGGAAAAACCCCAAAGCCAACGTTACGACAACCATATGCATAACCATTTTTTCTTTAAAAACCTCCCAAAGCACACCCTGCGTCGCGGCAGGGCGTAAAACGGTGTCAAATAGTACTAATGTCACACAACCATCATCGACCATCAACACTGACTCGACCTAGGATATGCGTGTTGCGACGAACCTGTCAAACATGAAAAAATAGAGGTAAAAACGTTGAACCACACATGCACGTTGCGTCGTATTAACTCGAAAAATTTAGAATTATACGTCAAACAAAAATTTGAGAAAGACGAAAAGTATAAGTGACAAAAGTTGTGAAGTTAAATTGTAAATAATGAAAAGTTTTGGGTTAAAGTTAAAAAACAAATTATGTAGGGTTCAAATTGCAAAAGGTAAAAACCTTTGGGTTAAAAGTAAAAAATCAACTTTTTTTTTTTTTGAAAAATGCCCAAAGCACAATGTACAACTCATAATGCACATATAAGTTGCTAATTTATATAGGGCTAAATTGTTTTAATTTTCTTAATAATATTTTATTTGTCATATATTTTTATTATTTTTCTAACAACTTACGTTCTATGTTTATTTTTTAACATTGCAGTATAAACCTATTGAAAACGGATAATGTGCCACTATTGTACTAAATCGAACAAAAACTGATTGTTTTTTTTTTCAACATTGCAATATAAATTTTATTGAAACGGATATTGTGCCCCTATATGTATTGGTACTAATATTTATTTATATTGTGTTTGCTTCCGATAAACCAATATTTATTTATATTGTTTTTGCTTTTGATAAATTGACGTCGTATCGTTACCACATCGTACCGAACAACATAGGTACCTGTACATGTACTCATTTGTATGGTTTCTATTTGGTAACGAGTTTTATGCCGCTACTGTAGTTAACCAAATCGAAACCGACCAAACGACATCGGTATTGGTACCGGTACTTATGTTTATTGCTTTATATAAACTGACGTATCCTACCAAACAAGATTGATATATGTACCTGTATTCCTTTTTATGGATCCCGGTTCTGATATTTTTATTTATACAACTCTGTTTGCGATTATAAACGGATATCATTACCAGTAATGATCTGAAGTGATTGATACCGTGCGGACAACATCGTTGTCAGTACCAGTGTTCGTTTTTTTTTTCGTTTTCGGTAGATGTAAAACATGTATTGATTTATATACCGAGTGCATGTATCGTATCAGTACTATAACGAACCTAAACAACACTAATCAAATGTCTGCGATAACATACCGCCACAACGCGTTAGAAAACAACCTAGTAGTTATAGTTTAAAAGTATACCAACACATCACAAACATTCCACTGGTGTCACCTACCATAACACCGTTGTTTTTACACTAGGTCTAAGGCTAATAAGAAACCATAAACTGTCTGAATCATCTAAATCGAGACAAAATGATTCAGTGGTGGACCCATAAATTATTTTCTGAGGGTGCGGATAAGGGTTCAACCATACTTTTAAGAGCTGCGATCGATTTTTTTTTCCTAAAAAATACACTAATTTTTTTCAATGGGTGTGCCCGTCCACCCAGCCATCAACCTGACCGGGCCCGGAATTCGTATATTTATGGCAATGTTTTAGCCTACAATTTATTCCATAATACCGGCTAAACAAACCGATCTAATCAAGGATTTAGGTTTAAGCATTATTCAAATAGGAAAAAACAAGTCCTCTAGAGCCTACAATTTATTCCATAATACTGGCTAAACAAACCGATCTAATCAAGGATTTAGGTTTAAGCATTATTCAAATAGGAAAAAACAAGTCCTCTAGACGAAATGACAATTGACAAGGGCTTCAATGTTCTTTTTCTTTCTCTTGTTTTTCTTCATGGATGTGTAAATATGGATGTCTCGGCCCCCATTGATTTCTCGTTCTAGTGTTAATTTTACTAAATATTTCCCTAATTTTTTAAGAGTAAACTGCCATTTTGGTCCCTGTGGTTTGGGCACTTTTGCCATTTTAGTCCAAATCTCAAACTTTTTAAATATGGGTCCCTGTGGTTTCACTTTTGTTGCCATTTTAGTCCAAAATTCAAAAACCCCTTTTTTTACTATTGCAACCTGCCTATTTTGTCTTTTTGTTCATGGGCATTTTGGTCCATCTCAATTTATTATAACATATTAATAATTAAATTAATTATATTTAATTCCCTAATAAATTGGTCAGCAGATTATCTTCCCCATAACTTCATCTTCCTCAAATAATCTTCCTCCATTGTCGAATCGGTTGGGTAATCTCTGATGAAAAGTGAAGCTGTGGATGAAGGCAATGGTAAATGATCACATGGTTCTTCAATTCCTGTCTCCAAAGGAACTCTGAAAAAAAATCAAATACCAACATCCTCCCACCCACCAAGAAAGTATCAGCCGACCACCCTTCCATCTTCTTCTCCGGTCAATTTCTGGTGACACCAATTGCTTCTCCAAACGGATCTCCAACTAGCTCATCCTCCCCAAACGAATCTCCTACTTCTCCACCGCCGCTGCCCACTTGTCTGTTAAGCCTCCGCCACCAAAATTTCAAATGAAGCCCAATGCGTTCGATTTGCATGCGTTAATGGTGGACCTGCCACTGCACAATCGATTTACAGGTGTGACCCTCTAAACCCTAGCCGAAGCGTTGGATGGTTCAGATCTGGTTTTAATTTGGCGGAGAAAAACGATGGTGACAGGCAGTGGGGGTGGTGTCTCGTGCTGAAGAAGAAGAACGATGACGGATTGATTAGATCTGAACCTGCTTTTCTTCGCCTTTCCAATTCGATGGATTCTGCTTACGCCAAGCTATGATTGCTGGTGTGATTGCTTGTTGTGTTTATGGATTGATCTGGATAATTGAAGTGATTTTGTTTGGATTTGTATATAATTTGATTAGAATTGATTGGAATAGATGTTCGATTGTGTGGAATTAGAAGATGTTTCTCGTGTATTTGAATGTTTCTCCTTCCTGTTCACTTCTTCATCTGAAACAACAAGGATTTTTGTTCAGTCACACAGATCTTGGCCTTTGCTTTGATTTTTATGTTTCTCCCCTGAACAGGAAGGATTGATCTGGATAAATTGAGATGGATAAAAATGCCTCTGAACAAAAAGACAAAATAAGCAGGTTGCAACAGTAAAAAAAGGGAGTTTTTGAATTTTGGACTAAAATGGCAATAAAAGTGAAACCACAGGGACCCAGATTTAAAAAATTTGAGATTTGGACTAAAATTGCAAAAATGCCCAAACCACAGGGACCAAAATGGCATTTTACTCTTTTTTTATGTAAGATGTTGGATTTTTAAGAGTCCGCTCCCAACTGATTGGGATTTTTAAAAGTCCGGTCGCTACAAATTTTTCCTTCAAGTTTCGCCACTGGTTCTAGCGTTTTTCTTACGGTTGTGTTCATGAAACTTTGAATAGGTTTCATATAGATATTCTTAGAAAAAGGTGCTCATTTGGTTTTACGGATGGCAAAAATACCTGAGCCCGACGGGTATGCTCGAAACCCGACACAGATGGGACGGGTATACCCGATACACGACGAGTATTGGGCCGTGTATGGGATTAGTTTTAAAAATTTTCGCGGGTATGGGTCGGGTACAGGATTAGGTGATACCCGACCTGATTACCCGAAATCACATACCCGTTTACCCGAACTATAAACCCGAATATATATATATATATGGGACCGCTAAAATGAGAACCACCTCCAGTTGTAAGAACCGCGAGAACCACTTTCTGGCCTTTAGATCAAGGAGATGGATGGATGAGATTGAAAGTATTTAAAAATAATATTAAGTATTTTTTGTCTTATTATGTCTTTAATATTATAATACAAAAGGGTATTTAGGTAAAACCACTCTATTTTGTCTTTTTCACTTTATTGTTTTTTTTATTACTTTATTGTATTATTATATTACTTATTATTTTTTAAACATAATTTTTTTATTAAAAACATTTTTAAATTCAGATTTTTTTTAAAATATTTTTTATACTTTTAACAATTTCAGTTTTACGTTAAACTTTTTACGTTTTACGTATTTTTGACGCGCCGTTTTTACGCCGGGTTTTTTCAAGCGACGTTTTTTCAAGCGACGTTTTTTTAACACGCCGTTTTTTTAACGCGCCGTTTTTTACGCGCCTATTTTTTAACGCCGTTTTTTACGCGTCGTTTTTTAACGCCATTTTTTTACGTTTTACGCGCCGGTTTTTTACGTTAACGTTTTTTTTACGTTTTACGCGCCGGTTTTTTACGTTAATGTTTTTTTTACGTTTTACGCGCCGGTTTTTTACGTTAACATTTTTCCATTTACGTTTTACCTGAAACTTTTTACGTTTTACGAAAAACCTTTTACGTTTTACGTAAAACCTTTTTACATTTTACGTAAAACCCTTTACGTTTTACGCGCCGGTTTTTTACATTAACGTTTTTTACGTTTTTATATTTTACGCACCGGGTTGTTACGTTAACATTTTAAAATTCAGGTTTTTTACGTTAACGGTTTTTTTACGTTAACGGTTTTTACGTTAACGGTTTTTTACGTTAACGTTTTTACGTTAACGTTTTTTTCGTTTTAGTAAAAAAAAATTACGTTTTACGTTTTACGTAGAACTTTTTACTTTTTACGTTTTACGTAAAACGTTTTACGTAAAACTTTTTACGCTTCACGTTTTTACGTTTTACGTTAAAAAAGTTTACGGTTTACGTTAAAAAGTTTACGGGTTATTTTTTTTTACAATTTTTTTTACGCAAAAACGAACGCACCCAGTAATCCCAAACTCAGGAGGTGTCTCAGATATATTGTTATCATCATCGACGCCTCAAAAAAAATATAAAAACCCAACAAACATAAAAAACAAAGGGTATCTCGAAAAAAAACGGGGTTTGGCTCAGATTATCCGATAATCAAAAGGCTGCAAAAGTGGGGTTGCAGGATCAAAAACCCTACCCTCCGCCGTCCTTGCCGCGCCATCGTCATCAAAATCTACGGTTTTTTTTTTTTTGCATCATCACCACCCCGTCGATCGTATCAAAACCCACATATTTAAATATCACAAATCAAAACCCACAGATCAAAAATCCCCAACATACTAAACCCAGAATCAAAACAAATATCCAGATCAAGATCAAAAAGCACCAACAACCATATCACTGTTTGAAACCTATCAAAAAACACCATATTCAAAAACATTCAAAAAGGCACCATGTACAACCGATTTAAACATCCAAAACCACCCTGAACATCATTCAGACATATTCAATCAGATTCAAAATATTCAACAGATTCAAAAAGCACCAGAATCAAAACCCAAGATTAAAGCAGGTAAAAACAAACCATCAAGAAGGTCAAGGAACCTGTATCTAGATTCAAACAACCGACCAAAAACAGTGACACCCCTCCTCACCCCACCCCACCCCTCCACCCATCATTCACCACTGCCGCGCCGCCGACACACCGCCCCCTAACCCCACCACAACAATCCCCCTTCACCGGCCACCGCCACGGATCTCTGCACAAAACCCCCATCGGTCTCCCCACAAAACCACCACCGCCTCTGCACAACTCTCACCAAACCACCGACCCCACCACCGCCACACCCCCGTTCAGATCTGAGCAATCATAACCCATTTTCTAACCACTGCCGCCACACCCCCGTTCAGATCTGAGCAACCCCCATAAAGTTTGACGGTGAAACGAAGAGAGAGAAGGTAGGAAGAGGGGGTAGCCGGTGGTAGTAGGGATCAGATGGTGGTGAATCAAAAAAGGACAGAGAAACGAACAGTGGTTGGTGGTTTTGGCATAGTAGGGGCGGTGGTGAACGGTGTTTGGGGGTTGGGCTCTATTTTAATGAGAGAGAGATGAATGAGATATGTAATTGTAAAAATGGAGTCTGATTATAAGTATAAAAAGAAAGAGACAAGATAGAGGAGAGAGGTAATAAAAAAATTCAAACATTTAAATGAAGAGAGAGAAGGGATTTGACATTTGGGGTAAATGACCAAAATACCCTTTGGGTTGTCATGTTTTGATTGGTTGAGAGTGGTTCTCGCGGTTCTTAAAACTGGAGGTGGTTCTCATTTTAGCGGCTCCCTATATATATATATATATATATAGGTAGAGGATCCTGTAAAAAAAGCCTAAAGTGTGAGAAGGGTAAGAAAGAATCTCAACCATTAGATCTTTTGATCTAATGGTTGAGATCAATAGGGACCAAATTGTAAAATATTTTCATTAATTTGGACTGATTTGAAATATCTAGGGGCAATATAGTCTTTTAAACCCACTAGAAATTAGGTAATGCACATGTAACTTCCCCCCGTCTTTTTTAAACGTCAATAACTTTTTATACGTAACTTTTTAAAAAAAAATTACACCATAATAACGAGCATTTTTTTATCTTTAATATGAGTACCATATTGCTATACTTATATAGAGAAAAAAATATGTTTCGATCAGATGTTTAGTCAATGAATGGTGTTATATACTTGCTGAATAGTGTTATATACTTGCTGAATGGTTTATATATTTACTGAATGGTGTTATATACTTGCTGAATGGTGTTATATACTTGCTGAATGGTGTTATATACTTGCTGAATGCTGAATGGTGTTATATACTTGCTGAATGGTGTTATATACTTGCTGAATGGTGTTATATACTTACTGAATTGTGTTATATACTTGTTGAATGGTGTTATATACTTCCTATAATTAAGGTGGCGGTTATGGGAAGTTTTTAATTAATTTAATTAATGATTAAATTACTTGTTTACCCTTTTCAATTAATTTAGATCTAATAGCTGAGATTCTTTCTTACATTTCTCACACTTTTGGTCTGTTTTACAATAACCTTACCCTATATATATATAGGGAGGAGTTCATGCGAGAACCACCCTTATTGCGAGAACCACCCTTATTGCGAGAACCGCGAGAACCAATGTGAACACAACCTAAAATAGCTAAAAAAACCTAAAAAAAACCTAACCCCCACCCCCCCCCCCCCCAAAACCTAAACCCCCCCACCCAAAAAAAAAAAACCTAACCGCCCCCCCCCAAGCTAAAAACTAAAACCCCCAAAAAAACCTAAAAAAAACCTAACCCCCCCCCCCCAAAAAAAAAAAAACCTAAACCCCCCTCCCCCACCCCCCAAAAACCTAAACCCCCCACCCCCCCCTAGCTAAAATGCTTAAAACTAAACCCACAAAAAATCTAAAAAAAATCTAAAAAAATAAAAAAAAATCTAAAAAAATCTAATTTTTTTTTTAATATTTTTTATGCTCAAATCGCTACTTTTAGTGGCCAAAAAATTTTTATATTTTTTTTTGCTTCGAAAAGTAGCGATTTTTATATAAAAAATATTAAAAAAAAAATTTGTGTGATTTTTAGCTATTTTTAGGCATTTTTGGTTGTGTTCACATTGGTTCTCGCAATAAGAGGTGGTTCTCGCATGATCTTCTCCCTATATATATATATATTTATTTATTTTTCATTAACCCTTGTCTATCAGTGATTTATATTTTATGTTCATAATGTTAATTGAAAGGGTATTTTTGTAATTTCAAGTTAACATACAAGATCCAAGTACCCTCATGTTATACTTGAAATTACCAAAACACCCTTCCAATTAACATACAATATGGATGGAGTTAGAGCCGGGGAGCAAACTGGCGACAAAATCGAAACATCAAGGAGGAAAATGACCGTTTTTAAATGACTGGGACAAAACCGTTAAAGTGAGCAAACCATAGGGAGCAAAACAGAAGTTAACTCAAAAATAAATTTTCTTCTAGTATATATATTTGATAATAATATTTATGTTTTGTATGTTGTAAAGTATATACATATAAGGAATAAGTATTATAAAGTTATTATTAATTCATAATCAAACGAGTCAATTGCAAATATTGTCTTTTTCTTTATACCCTTTTCCAGTCGATGTCCTTTGTGTTTAAAATTGATGAGTTTTATACTTTATGTTTTAAAATTTTGCATGTTATCTCCTTTAGGCCTAACCCAATTATTTTTTTGGTTAAATCAGATCACAAAAGGGTACTTTAGTCTTTTACCCATTTAATAAAAATGTTTTAACAAATAAAACATAAATAAAAAATGTTTCAATATATATATATAATATATATATAATGTTTCTACCCTCCATTTGAACATCTCTCTCTCTCTCTACCCCTCTCCACCTCCACCACCACCAACAACAACCGCCTCCATCAGCATCAAAAACCACCATCAACTCCCGCCCACCACTACCCCATAAACAAATGCCTAAATCTCTTTTTATATACCCTCTCTCACTACATCTCTCTACCCCTATCCACCACCACCACCACCACCAATAACTGCCTCCATCAACCATCAAAAACTACCACCAACAGCCGCCCACCATTTCCCCACCAACCACCGTCAAAGCAGACGCAGATCACCTTACCCAGAAACAAAACACCACCATATGAAACCCGAGACCTATAAACCCTAGAATATGTTCAACATCAGTTCTTTAATCATTAATAGTTGTTCAGTGAAACATAATAGAACTGTTCAACATCAGTTCGTTAACCATCAGCAATGGTTCTTTGAATATCTAATCGGTACGTTTAGATTTAACCTAGTTCTAGGGGATTTGCGAGGTAGGGTTTTTTTTATCTAATCCCCAAATTGCTGTGAATTGAATCTGAAAACTTGGGGGGGTTTTGTTTCGATGAAATTTTGGTTGTGGTAGTGGAGGTGGATGGGTGGTGATGGTGTCGTTGCAATCGTGGAGGGTTGGTGGGTGGCGGTGGTGGTGGAAGGAGGCTGTGGTGCTGGTTATGGTTGAAACAGGTGGAAGCAGGTTGTGGTGATAAAGGAGATTGTGGTGGTGGTCTGGTTGAAGTGCAGAAGGAGATAGATGAAGTACACAGGGAGATAAATGGAATTTTTTATTTAAGTTATTTATTTATATAATTGATCCCTAAAAGGTAAAATGACAAAGTTACCCTCATGTGTTAGCACATGATCAGATTTAACTGAAAAAATTAACTAGGTTAGGCCTAAAGGACATAACGTGCAGGATTTTAAAACATAAAGTATAAAACTCATCAATTTTAAACATAAAGAACACCGCTTGAAAATGGTATAAAGATAAAGGACAATCTTTGCAATTCACTCTAATAAACTTATATGTATGTAATATACATTTTTAATTTATAATAGTTGTTGTATAAATAAAATTATATAATAATTACAATCTTTGCAATTCAACGTATATCTTTTAACAAACTAATGGGTATACCTGATACCCGATGGGTAATTACCCGACTAATACCCGACGGGTAGGGGACACAATTTGAAAACCGGGTATGGGATTACCAATACCCAACGCGGACTATATTTAGAAAAAAATGAATGCCGTAATTAATTGGCATTCATTTTTTTCAAGGATGCTGTAATTAATTGGCATTCATTTTCTTCTAAATATAGTCCGTGTTTATTCTAATGCTCAATAGGTTGTTTGACCTTTATTGTATAATTGATTTAAAATATTTAATCGGTTGCCTTATTATTTTTTCAATGATTCCTTGAAAGCATAATACAAATCTTTGTGTTCAATCCAAAAAACATAAAAACTGAAATTGTTATTCAAACAAAGGAAACACTTATTATTCCAAACAAATAACCCATAACTCAAATGTTCCAAAATACTAATTGTCTTTATCACTAATGTTGCCTATGTAGAACATACGTTTTGAAGTAGAGGTAGGCAATGTAGCATCAACATCATTCACTTTACTAACAGTGTGTTTGCCATTTTCATTCTTCTGCACATCATCATTGATGTTCTCTTTATTCTTAGTCGTTTTATATTCCTTCATTTCATCGTAATCTTCTATTCTTTTGCGATACATTTCAGGAGGAAAATATTCTGGATAAACTATTTTATACAACGACGGGCTATCCTCCCATAGAGTTTTCTGCGTTCATAAAAGGTAAATAATTTTGAATTAATAAGAACAATGTTGATAAAAAGTATTTTAAATTCAATATAACTAAAACACAATAATAATATATTACCAGATAATTTTCAGCATAGTTAAGGTGTAGCCACACAAACTCTCATGATGATAGCCCGTGACGCCATTCTCTACATACATATTTGCAGCGATCAATCGATCTCGCATTGAGCCTCATTAAAATCTCAAAAAGTAGAATATCAAAAGGAAGAGAAACCATTATGTAAAAAAGTTGAAACCTACAATTCAATATGCTATGTAGATTATTTATATATAAGATCAAATTGAGCATATTTGAAGAAACATAAAAAAGCCAATTCAAAATTAAATATGGTAATTCCTTTATAAATATTAATGTGGATTCTTTATATATTTTGTATTTTATAATTCAAAATTGAATTAAGTCATTATAAATTAGTCAGCCGTAATATTGGTTTATTAATGGAATCTTGATTTCATTTTTATAATTTGATTTTTTAAATAATCAATTCTCTAACTAATCGGCCATCTATTAATTAATAATTCAATAATTCGAAAAACATGTTTTGTAAAAGTCACTGAAATATTTGTTATAAATTAAAGACTACAAGTAACTTTATGTTTGCAATCGACTTATTCGTAACTAAATATTTCAAAATATAAAAATCACATATTTATATTATTGCTAAGATATAGATGGTTCAACATTTTGAAAAAGTGTAATATTTGCAATAAATTTGCCCAAATATTTCAATGGATTAATTAATTATATTAAATAGTAATCACCATTTCAATTGATGGATATGGTCTAAATTAAATTTATGTTTCAAGCCCATTTTCATTTTACTTTTATAAATTAGTTTATTAATCTATATGTTATACTCAGTAATCCATTATATGTTTCATTCCTTCATACAATCCTTTATATTCCTTTTGAAATGCTACTATTTGAGATTTTAACCAACCTAAATGCTATATCAATTCATCGCTTCAAATATGTATCCAGAGAATGGTTACACGGGCTATCATCCTTTCATATTGGTCTGAATCATTCTACATACGTAGAACATTATCTGGTAATATGTTGAAAATTATATGGTAATTGTTACCATTCATAAATCACATTGTTTGCATATATTATTATATACGATTAACAATGAATCATATTATACATATCCCCACAAATTTTATAAAACAGACCATTGTTATAAAATTAATAAAATATTAATATCCTTAAAAATAGAGCGATCCGTGGGTACCACGGGTTATAACCTAGTAATTTTAATATAAGCCATGTCTACATGGCTTCCCCTATAATACTAGTTGAGCTAAAGCTCATTAGTCAATCTTTTTTATTAAATAAATAACTTTTGACAAAAATATCAACATTCTATTTAATTCGTACATGCTCATCCAAAACAGAACTCAAAGAGTTTGCAAAAGGGAAAAAAACGAAGTACAAAATAAACACAAGATTAGTGTGGTTGCCATTCAAGAAACTATGGTTGCTTCTATCTCTAGTTATGTGGTCTCGAGACTGTGGGGTAACAACAACTTTGATTTTATTTTTTCGGCTTCAGAGGGGTTGTCCGGGGGTCTTCTTTGGATATGGGATCCTAAAGTCATTAAGGTTGACTCTTGGATTTAGGAGAGGTTTTATCTTGTGATTAAAGGTTCGATGATGGGAAGCGGAGAGCCGATTAATTTAATTAACGTGTATGCTCCTCAAAGTTCGTCGGCGAAGTTACACCTTTGGGGAGAGCTCTCTAATGTCATTGATTCGTCTTTGGGGCAGTGGATAGTTGTTGGGGATTTCAACGCGGTTCGATCAAGTGACGAAAGGAAACATTCGAAGTTCAAACAGGTCCGTGCCGACAATATTAATAATTTTATTGTTAATAATGGCTTGCACGAATATCCGATGCAGGGTAGGATGTTCACGTGTATAAGAGAAAATGGTAAAAAGCTCAGTAAACTAGATCGCTTCTTGGTGTGCTCCGATTTTTTTTCCAAATGGCCTTCAGCTTGTGTCAGAGCATTATCAAACCGTTATTCTGATCACTTGTAACACCCCGAAAACGAGTTTGGTAATCAAACTCCGTTAATACTAAAAGACGGGTAAAGTACCGTTAGTGGTGAAATTTACCCGGTAAATATTAGGATTTATTTAATTAATCCTAATATTAAATAAAAAGTGAATAAAAGCTTTTAAGGAAATAAAATGGATAAAAGGCCCGGGTTAACGGGACCTAAAATAAACTTAGTCATAAATATTCTCGAACCCGCTAAGTTAACTAGGAATATTAAACCTAGTTAATAAGTGGGAATATTATTGAAAATAGTTAGGTTGTGACCTAATTAATAACTAACCAAACACGAGGGACCAAAGCCGGGTAACTTGAAAATGGATATATAACTTAAAAAAAAAATAACATAACACACACACTTGATGTGTGTGTGCGTGCGTGAAGTAGTCCAGGAGAAGGAGCAAGAGCTCCAAACCCTAGCTCAAACAATCTCAACAAATTGAAGCTCAAATCAAGACCCAAATCGATGCATGAACACATATAAATGATCACCTAGTCGTGGGGATCATAAGGTATGTCGAATTTCTAACATTCGTGAAGTTGTAAAAATTTGATAATCATCCTAATCGCGAATTAGGTATGGATTAGAGGAGCTATGGCTAAATTAGTGATGTAGACATGCTTAGGAACTAAACCCTAAGTGAAAATCATACATATGATGCTATGATTTGAATGATTTGATGATTTCCCATATATATGTTAAGTGGGTTTTCATGATAAAATGATGAACACTTGAATTTGAGTGTTTAATTGTGAAATTTGAAAGATAGGATGCAAGACCTAGATGTTGTTTATAAACACTAGACATAGAGATTTGATTCTTGATGTAAATCTTGGTAAAAATAGCTAGTTATGAACTAGTTAGTAAACATGTAGAATTATGCCCGTTAGGTGTTTGTTAAAATGCCTAAATGAGAAGTAAAGTGTTGAAATCCAAGTGAAACGCGTAATTGGCAAGCTTGACTAATTACATGAGATATGAGATAAAACGGGTTTTAATCATAATGTTTATTTGCCTTAATCGTGCATATTATATGATTAAAGGTAGTTGACTTTATAAAGTCGAACTAACCTCTGATGAAGTCAAATAGAAGTTTCGACATAAAGTCCGTAAGATGAAATAGTCATAATAGTGATGACTAATCTAACCATCTTACGAATTATGATGTTAGTTTGACTCTTGACAAGCTAGACGGAGGCTTGGGGAAAGAAGCGGGTCAAACGGATCGTATACGCAGAAAAGAGCATAATCCGGATACAAGGTAAGTAAAGCTTACACTCTAGTTATTTGATACCTATTGGTTTGATAGGTCGTGAATAGTAAGTCTTGTTTTAAATTATGATGTTCCGACACGGCAAGTGCGGTCCGGAACAAAAGACAATGGTCATAAATCATGTTTAATGGATAAAAAGGAGCTAATGCGGTTAATTAGTCATGAAATAACTAAAAGATAATGAGTTTTTAAATGGTTACCTTATAAGGTAAACCATTGCAAATAATAAGGGTAAAATGGTACTTTGGTCATTTGTGGACAATAACCGTTAAATTGGGGAAAGACACATTATAGCTTGGGTTATAATGGGTCAAAGAAATCAATAGATGATTTACAAGTAGAACGACTATACGGTGGAAACCGAAGTTAGTCATATAGATAAGATGGTAATAAATACCACCTCATAGAGTTTCATGGTCCTTTAGACCAAACGGGTCAAAAGGTGAAATTATCACCCTTTGACAATATCGACTAATAGTTTGTTGAGCTATGTGATCATAGAAATAAATATCGGACGGATATGTACATCGCTATCGCTTAGCGGCTACTAAGGCAAGGTATCAAAACGAATCAATATATTGATTCGAGCCAGGTATGTATAATTGGTCAAATCATCATTAGAAGTTGAAGTTCAATGAGGGCTAAACAAGTTAAAATGGACATTGGGTTATCTTTTAAGTAAACCGAATGATTTAAGTTATTGTCATTGTGTTTTAAAAACATGATGGCTATTTAAACAAGATCCTAGTTTAAACAGTGGAATTTTGGTCAATTACGACATGAAAAGTCCTTTGTTGTAAAGAAAGGATTTAAGATGACCAAAACGCCCTCGTAAGCAAAATCGAGTAAATGAACCTTAAGAGTCGTTTAAAAACAAGTTATATGATCAAGCAAATACTTTGAATAAGTATAGAGAATGAAAAGGGTAAATCTTGGGTCAAAAGACTCAATATGAGTCTTTGTCGTAAATTAGCAATCCGACGAGAAAAAAACTCGGATTATATAGATCATCTCATTAAGTTCACCACAAATTTAGTTGTGGTGGAAGATCACATAATAAGTAATGTGGTATAATAACGCTAGAAACGAATGAAAGCGTTTCATGCTCAAAATATGCCTAAATACCCTTAACGGGTCAAATTACGCATATGAGCGTAAACGGGTTTAAGATACGTAAGAAACCCGTGACTTGAACCTAATATGATAGGAATTATTGAAATTATGATTATCGTGAGAATAAGGATCAAACAAACATGTTTTGTTTGATAAAAACATGAACGGGTCAAAATTTGGTAAAAGGGCGATAAGCCGAAGACTTAAAAGTCTGAAATTTTATTATGAAGGTTGATGGGTTTTAACTCCATTAGATGGAGAATTAAATTACGGACGCGTAGGAAAAAGAATCGGGTAAAACGGATCAATAACGAAGAAGTTATGGCCGTTTCCGTGAAATCAGATCGTGCTGGGAATATGCAGCAACATTCTGCTGAAAAGGGGGCCTAGCGTCATGCGACGCCCCTTGGCGTCACGCGACGCCTCCAAACTCAGAAAAATATTATTTTTTGTCATATTTAACCCTTGTACTTGTTTGAACTTCATATTTAACCCCTGTACTTGTTTGAACTTCATATTTAACCCCTGTGCTTGTTTGAACTACATATTTGACTATCAAAACTAACTTTTAAGTTGGTTTTGATCATAGGTGATTGCCATGAGTGCCCGGATGAAGATCAAGCTCGATGAGGAACCGAACACGATAAAATACAAGCTTCCGCGCGACGTTTCGTTGTACCTTTTAAACGACGAATTCATATACAATGTGTTGTCAAACTTTTAAACTGTAAAAGTTTTAGTAAACCCGTTTTTCCGATGTATATGTAATCTAAATTACATGATTGTTTTCGTAAATAATACGCTAACCCTTGATTTATAAGAACGGGTTTTACATCACTGCCCTATCATTATGGAGTTGGTTAATCTTAATTATGGTCCGCGTCCTTTTAGAGTATTCAATTTGTGGATCGGAAAACTGGGGTTCGAGGAAACGGTTTTAGCGGCTATTGAAGGGATGCAGGTTTCCAACCCTCCGGACTAGTTCCTTATGTCTAAACTGGCGCGTATCAGGTCAGCTCTTAAGTCTTGGAGGGATGAGTTTTTGTGTAAAGAAAATGAAAGCGAAAAAGTTGCTCTCTCGGAGCTGGAGAAATTGGAAGAGGATATGGAATTGAGGGATCTCTCGGAAGAAGAAGAATGGATAATGTCTGAGAATAGGAAAATTATTCAAGATATCGACAATAGAAAAAGAGCGGACATCAATCAAAGAGGGCGTTTGAAGTGGGCTATTGACGGTGATGAGAACACTAAATTTTTTCACGCTTTGGTTAATAAAGGAAGGCTGTAAATAACATTCACGGTTTCAATATTGATGGTGAGTGGTGTACCAAACCGTTAAAGATCAAAAAGATGGTTTTCTCGTTCTTTCGTGGGAAATTTAAAGAATACATAAAGAACAGGCCGAATCTACTGTGATATAACATCAAAAAAATCTCCGAAGCAGTAAGTCATATGTTAGTTTAGCCTTTCTCCGAAATTGAAATTAAAAATGCGGTCTTTGAATGTGGGGATGATCGGTCTCCTGGTCCAAATGGGTTCAATTTCAGATTCATTAAGCATTTTTGGGAAATTTTTAAAGAGGATTTTGTTAGAATCTTCGAGTGGTTCCATGCTCACGGTGTGATCAATGATGGCTGCGGGGCGTCGTTTATTGCTCTTATTGCTAAAATTTCCGACCCGGTTACCTTGAACAATTATAGACCGATTAATTTGGTCGGGGTTATTAGCAAGGTCATTTCTAAAGTTATGGCAAATAGGATGAGGATGGTCCTAGAGAGTGTTATTTCGGATTCTCAGTCTGCTTTCTTAAAAATGAAGATTCATTCTGGATGGTCCCCTTATTATCAACGAGCTCATTTCGTGGATCAAAAAGAGTAAATTGAAAGCGTTTTTTCTGAAGATTGATTTTGAAAATGCCTATGACAACATTAATTGGAACTTCGTCATCAGTACTCTTTCTCAAATGGGCTTCCCTGATTTGTGGTGTAAATGGGTGTTGGGAATTCTGAAGTCGGCTTCTTCGTCAGTACTTGTCAACGGAGCCTCTACGTTCCTGTTCAGATGCGAGAAAGGTATGAGACAGGGAGATCCGCTCTCTCCGTTTCTTTTCTTAGCTGTTATGGAGGCCTTTTCATGTATGATCAATAGTGCTTGAAATGCTGATTTGATTAAAGGTATTGCTACCCCTAATAATGGGCCGGTAATTACGCATCTCTTGTACGCGAACGATTCTATTGTGGTGGGTGAATGGTCCATGTTTGAAGTGATTAATATTGTGAGAGTGCTCCGGTGCTTCTTTATGTGTTCAGGTCTCAAAATTAACATCGAAAAGTCAAATCTATATGGTATTGGGGTGGGGTTGGAGGAAACCAATGAAATGGCTAGCGAGGTGGGATGTAGACCGAATGTTCTTCCGTTCAAATATCTTGGCCTTAAAGTGGGCGCGAATATGAATCGAATCAACAACTGGCAGCCTGTGTATGACATTTTTCGAAATCGGTTGGCTAAATGGAAATTAAACATGTTATCTATTGGTGGAAGGGTTGTTATAATAAAATCTGTCACGGAGAGCTTACCTTGTTATTATTTTTCTCTATACAAAGCACCTAAGAAGGTGATTTCCGACTTGGAGTCCATGGTCAAAAAATTCTTATGGGGCGGTTCTATAGAGGAAAGGAAGACGCATTGGGTCGCTTGGGACCGGGTGGTGAATCATAAAAAGGATGGGGGTTTGGGTCTTAACAAATTATCGGAAGTAAATATTTCGCTTCTATCTAAATGGGGCTGGCGTTATAAAACCGAAGTTAATTGTTAGTGGAGAAAAATTATCGATGCTTTTCATTATAGCCGGGTGGGATGGGAAGGCTTCCCGATTAAGAAATTGCTGAAAGGAGTATGGAATAACATTGTTAAAGTGCTGATTCACAGTAAAGTTGGAGGCTCTTTTCTTAGGAATTACATTCAGGGAGTGGTCGGTAACGGGGAAAGTATTCATTTTTGGCTTGATCTTTGGATCATTGACGAACCGCTCAAGTTGAAATTCCCTGGTCTATTTCGTATGGAGGCTGAGAAAAAATGTTATGTGGCCGATAGGGTCATAAGTATCGGATCGGGATCGGAGTTTTTATGGCACTGGAAATCGGATTTGTCTGATTCTGAGTTGTTATCGGATCTTCAGCAACTTCGCAGCCTTCTCGATTCGGTTCTGATCGTTGACAGACAAGACAAGTGGCGGTGGTCTCCTCATAGTGAAGGTATTTTTTCTGTCAAATCCGTGAAGCATTTGTGCTATTTGGATAGGTCCGTGAGTCATAGCTTTGTTATGGATTGGTGTGATTGGGTTCCCGATAAATGCAACATCCACATGTGGAGAGCAGAAATGGAAAAAAATCCCGACTAAGGTAGCGTTAAGGAAGAGAAATATTCTTCAAGGAGAGCCGAGTTGCCCGCTGTGTTCCTCCACAGACGAGTCTGCTGAGCACTTGTTTACGACATGTTATGTTTCTTCGGTAGTTTGGAATGTGGTTAGTCTGTGGTGTAGGATTCCTGGCATCTATGAGTTGTCTACTAAGGATCTCCTATGCTTTCACAAGGATCTCTCGGCATCGGTCAAGAAGAAGGAGGCGGTTCAAGGTTTAATTATTATTACTTGTTGGAGCCTTTGGCGTGCCAGGAACAAGCTGATTTTTTCTAATAGTTCGGTTAGGATTGACAGGATTATTGGTGAAATAAAGGCGCTAGGTTTCTTATGGTTTTCGAATAGATCTAAGCATAAAGGGATTTCTTGGGAGGAGTGGGTGTCCTTTGTAAATATGTAATTTTCTTGTTGTTTTTCTTGGTCGGCTCGATTTGGGCCGGCTGTTTGTGAATGAAGTTTACTTTTAAAAAAAAAGTACAACATAAAAACAAAAAGAAAGTATTATGTAAAATTAAATATGATGCACAAGCCTAATCCAATTACCAATTAACTAGTAAATCTTGTATAAGTGAGGCTCAAAGTCCATGAGTGACCTCAACCTTAATTCTATAACATTCAAAATAGTTCTTCATGGAGACATGGAGTACATACAATTTAGTTTTCTTAAATCAAGTAAGATACATCGGGCAAATTTCATATACATAATGATCGTAATTAGTGTTAGTATGTTCAAAATGATCTTAATTTTTATACTCATTGCCAGGAAATCATTCAACCTATCATCATTTTGTGCTCAAATTACCTAAAATATGCAAACTATAAAAGAAATTAGTTTTTAACTATCAAAGGGGGTGGACAAAGAACAGTAACCTAATCTCCACATAAAGAGACAAAGACCAAATTAACTAACCGTAGAATGCCATGCATTTGGGGGAACAAAATACTGCATCCTGATAGATACTCGAAAACAAGAGGCTGATTTATTGAAATAATAAGATAGTTGGCCTGATTCGAGAGGGGCTAATCTCCAATACAAAAACACTTGATAATCCAAATAAACAAGACATTCCAAATGCGAACATGAAATGAAATACTTAAATGAAAAATAAAAGAGTTACTTCCTAAACTTCAGCCCCTAAATTCAGCCTTTTGACTTTGACTCTCCTAAAATTCAGCCCATCCAGATTTGAATTAGCAGGTTTGTAACAATACTTCCGGCCCGAAAAATCAACTTGTCCTCAAGTCGAAAAGAAGGTAATTGATGCGCCAACAAGCCATAACTTTTTGGAGTCGCTTCTTTCAAAGGATGGTCCCCCCGTGATCGCCATTCAAGTCGTACCATAACATGTATTGCAATTTCTACGATGTGCCATGGTGGGCGCCACTCGTGCCATCCGGCTACACCTTCGTTCGGAGTCTTTCGCATGAGTCCTCCGAACCCGGTTAGCAAAGAATAAACAGCATAAAGACCGTAACTTAGATATGTATGAACACGTTTTATAACATTTCTAGAAGGACACATGGTCTTCAATGAGGCTTTTTGCTGTGTCGTGGATTTCAAAAGAAAGTACCAAACAAGAACAAATTTAATACTTTGGTTGGGCCTGAAGGTGAGTAGTGAACTTGATGAGTTGGTCGCGAGGCGCATAGATGAAATATTTCGATTGTGCACCACATTTGGTTTTGATAATGGTGGAGACGATGCAATTAACGAGTTTGGTACTGGTGCCCGGTTTGGTGTTGGTCTTTGTAGCGATGTTGGTGACTGTTCATGGCATGGTGGTGGTGCGAGGGTTCGAAGGCCAGTTTTGGGATGGTGTTTGGTGCTGAAATCAGGGAGAGTATGAGGTGTAGATGGTGCGGGTTGTGGTGCTTGGCTGCTGGTTGGTTTTCCAAACATCATGCTTTTGAGTTCTGTAATATCGCCCCTTAATTGCGACACTATGGTATCAAGTTTGGCTGCATTCACAGCCAATTGAGAAGCAATCTGATCTGAGTTTAATGTGCTACTTTCGCTACTCTGGGTATTAACCATCTTCTTCGAGTTTCCCGGCGATGGAACCATTGATAGATACTCGAAAACAAGAGGCTGATTTATTGAAATAATAAGATAGTTGGCCCGATTCGAGAGGGGCTAATCTCCAATACAAAAACACTAGATAATCCAAATAAACAAGACATTCCAAATTAGAACATGAAATGAAATACTTAAATGAAAAATAAAAGAGTTACTTCCTAAACTTCAGCCCCTAAATTCAGCCTTTTGGACTCTCCTAAAATTCAGCCCATCCAGATTTGAATTAGCAGGTTTGTAACACATCCCCTCGCTAATACTCGGCGGTCTCATAAATACTTGTTAACATGAGGTTTAATATATATAAAGCTCACGAAAACAAAAAATATTATATGAGCATATAGTATATGTACCTAATCTTCTGCGACTATAACTGACGACCACTGATGCAGGACCTCCCATGGGAAAAATTGATTATAATATATATGATTAACATTGAGATGATAATTTAAATAAAATGCATGGAAAAGAACCTCATTTCTCCAAGTTTCTCTTTTTTTTTGCCAGTCAAACGGAGCAACACCTTAGAGATTAACGCACCCGTGCGAGTTCGATCCCTCCAGCCCCACAAAGGCAGCCCGCATAAATATGCGTTTTACGGGACTCGAACCCGTGACCTCCCCGAGCAGGAAACCCCAAGTCAAAGCCCTTTCGAGCCGGGCAAGTTGATTGTCCCCGATGGGGATCGAACCTGAGACCTGTGGAAAACCTTCCCACCTCCATGTAAACCAATTGGTCTACACATCATTGGCCTCCAAGTTTCTCTTAGGGTCAGCAAATTCAACAACAACAATTGTTTGTAACTCTAAAAAGAAGGTAAATTGGTGAATATCAACAACTATTGCATTAGAATGCATGACCATAAAATGGACTATGTATTTTCTTACCCGTATTCTATATTTTCCATTAAGAGCATTTATAGCTGTCATTGCCACTTTTCTACTAGTTTTTTATTAAATTTTATTTTACTAGTTTTTTAATATTATTTTAATAGTTTGTAATTTTATTTTAGTAGTTTTTTATGTAATTTTAGATTACATGTTTTTTTTAAACTTGGTTTGTATTTTTGTATTTAATTTAAGTTTTATAAATTAGAAGTATTTTTGTTATTTTTGAATATAAAAAAATGATTCAGGTCAGGTTTATTCTTTAATTTAAATTTTATAATTTAGGAGTATTTTTGTTATTTCTGAATATACAAAATGATTTAAGAGGTTTATTCTATACGATGCTAGTTAAGCATGGGGTTTTAAAGCTTTGTATGTCTACATGATGTTGATATGACATGTCATAACACCTTAAAGCCCTTGGATGATTATTCCACACCGCCAAACCTCTTATAAAAAAATTGATCGGAGGTGCAAATATGTATTTTTTAGATTGTGTATTTGTTTGCAAAAAACAATGGTAGAGTGGAGGTTTGTGGCTGTTTAATTGAAAAAGAGATAGGGCTTGGTGTTAGGTCCGTAGAGACAAAAAGAGGGCTGATTAAACAAGTGTTTGTGATAGGGGTGGCAAAATGGGTGGGTTGGCACAATATGACTTGTCTTGTTTTTTAAATTACCCAAAATAACTCATTTGGGTTTTGTTTGCCAGGCCTAGTTTGGGCCCATGATATTAAATCAGTTTGGGTTGATTGGTTAGCTTATTCAAAATGTTATGAAAGAATTCAAAATCTGATTAGGAACGACATTTTTTTATAAAAGAAATTTTGAAGTTTAGAAAATGAAAAGAAAGTTTGACCTGTATAACAAATTTAGAAAAGGAGTTTATGGATCGCATGTTGTTGAATTGATTGTGGGCTGCCAGATTTTTTTGCTGCAAGTCTTTAATATGGGCCGTGGTTATTTATCTTCAACACAAAAGTGGGCCGATAGTTTTGTAGGTATTCACACATGTGGGCCAAGTCTCTTTAGATGAATTAATATCGGGTTGCATCTACATTTGAGTCAAGGAGTTAGACCAACTTTTTTAGTTAAGCAACACAAAAGTGGTCCATAGTTTTCTAGGTATTCACACATGTGGGCCGAGTCTCTTTAGATGAATTAATATTGGATTGCATCTATATTTGAGTCAAGGAGTTGGACCCATTTTTTTAGCTAACTTGTGTGGGCTGTGATTTTTGAACTACATAAAAACAATACCCAAAACAACCTAGGTACAAAAAACATATTTTTTTTACCATAACTACTATCACCGTAGAGAATTATAGAGAAATTAAACAATGAAATTTGTTTCTTCTTCGTATTGTACCCCCAAGCTTCCCTCCGGTAGTTCATCATTCTCCACATTTTCATCTTCTTCCTTCAGATTAACTTGAGCTTTCACAAGCTTCTTAAGACTATAAATGGAGTCTCAAGTTGGTTGATTAGTGGAAGCCTGGAAGGTCAAACAACTCCCTTGGAAAACCAAGATCATTTGAAAACACATGAAATCTAGCTCGTGTTCTTTCACATGGTCATTTCTCCAACTCACTAACACCTTGAATTCTGTTGACAAATATTCCCAAAAGATTAATTACTTATTTATACCGTTTGTTGAGAACAAAAAAGAGCTTGCCGGTTTTTTTTTCACAATCACTTCCATGTGGTCTTCCTAACTGGTGCAATCTCCGTGAGATCGCTTCTTGACAATTCACTAGCACACTTCTGACAGAGTGGTATATCATTTTTCTTTTGCCGTCCGTTAGCAAGTAAAAATTTCATCGTAGTATACCACCTAGCAACAACCATTGGTTCGGCAATTGTGTGTTTCTGACTAGATTTTGTTAGGTTTTTATTTTGGGGATGAATATAAGCTGATTTGTGAGAATGAGAAATGACCGGTTGATTTCAATATGATCAGAAATGTCGGTTATTTATACCAGATTTTGTGGAATTAAAGCTTACCCTAATCTCATCATTACTAGTTTGCATTAAGACGTTCAACTTACCAAGGCTGATGTACCAGTGATATGAAAGAATTTAATGATCATGGAAAATGGCGGGGAAGGGTTTAATCGTGTGCATTTTTTACCATTAGCCACACAATTTTTCTTTTACCGTGACCATTTCAAACTTTTAGCCACACATTAAAAAAACATATCATGGCAGTTGGTAACATTTGACTACACAAATGTCACAAAACGTGTGACTAAATGTTTAGAAGAGATGTCCCATGAAAAAAATTCAAAACAACTCATAGCAGTTGTTAATATTTGGACACATGAACCTAATTAAGTGTTACAATAAACAACTATATGTTTATTATATTCCAATTCTATTGAAATCTTAATAATAAAATGTGTGTGGCTAAAAGTGTTTTAAATATTATAAATGACCTTTAGCCACAATGTGTGGCAGGGCGGTTGTCAAAAACATGGATGTACACAAGAACACATAAAAAGCGAAAAGATGAAAACTTTTATCAAGTGATTATACCTAAACCAAAAAAGACCACCAAACCCTAGAAGAACTCACAAAATTGTGACTTCTTCAACAATAGAAAGTGATCAATTATGATGATCTGTAACAACGGACATGACAGATTACGTTTTCACCATAACAAAGAAGTTGAAAACAAGGGGCGTACCCACATTAAGCTAAGGGTGGGCGGGCGCACCCCATGAAAAAATATTTTTTAGTGTTATTTTTCGCCGGAAATCCCGACTGCACCCCGTGGAATTTTTTACCCGCACCCCTTGAAAATTTTCAACCGCCCCACTTAGAAAACAAATAATTATTAACCACTTATTCACTTAATTATTTAATACAATCAAAGCCCAATCTGCAATCAATTTTTATTAACACAAGCCCAAACCCAACCTAAAGAAATTTGAACTAAATAAAATAACCCAAACCCATCCACCCATTCCATTTCCTAATCCCGCCCCCAAAAAAACTCCCAGTTACTTGACGCTACTGCTCACGACCTGGTGGCTTTTTTTACTAGAAAAAACAAAATTCCGGTTGGACCGACCCATATTACGTCAGAATTCCAATATAGAACTAGTATGGTTTATTTATTTATTTATTTTGTTTTATGTGATGATTAGGAGAAAATATAGATGTGTAAGGGTTTAATCTTTTTATATTTTTTTGTTGTTCTAGACTTGTAGTTAAATGACTTTGTTGTTTTATCTATAGCTTTGTTTGTTTAAATGATTAGTTACAACTTACAAGTAATCAACATTTAATATTAGGGCTTGAATGTTTAAAAATATAATTGAAAGTTATGGGCTATGGTTGAACATGATTGTTTATTTTGTTTAAGTGTTTAGTGTTGTTGTATGAACTAATAGAGCAAATTATATGTGTCAGGAACAATGAGTAAGAATGTAATGAATTTATAGCGTGTTTAGTATCTTTAGATGATATTTTAGATATATATCAAAAAAAAAAAAAAACCCTGTAGGGCAAAATTTTAAATACGTTTGTAATTTGTAATGACGTTTGACGTGTTTTTGATGAGTTGTAAATTTTAGTTTGATGTTCTTTTGTCTTACATGATCTGACCCAACCCGCTATGAACCGATATTTTTATATAGCTAGGGGTCTAAAATCTTTGAAAATATTCCGCACCCCTAGGTAAAAAATTCCTGGGTCCGCCACTTTTGAAAACCCCAATACACAATTACTCTCTCTGGCATCTACCCGTCGTATCCACTCCTGTACAAATACAAATAACATACCTCATACGTACACGGCCCGTATATCTCAAACGTATCCGATGAACACCGCTCAAACGTCTTCGTCGACAGATCATCTATTCTCGTCACATAAACCTGATTGTCGTAAGCATTTCCGAAGGCTAGAGTGATCTGGTCACGAATGTAAGTAGTGGAAGAACAGCTGGTGGTGATTTCTACAGTGAACGAACAGGTTCTTGCGTTCTGATGAACTCACTCTTGAGAAAATCCCTTTTCAGCATGTTGACTGATGTTGCACTTCTGTTTATATAGCTGCTAGTTCCAGCGCCATAAAAGCCCATCTCACACTTAGCCTTTTATGTCTTTATTTTTGTAAGCCCACAACACTTGTACAATAATCCAGCAAGCCCAACGAAAATACAAAATAAAAAAAACAAATAATATTAATATCAATAAAATGTTTGGTAAAAACTGGAACAAATATAGTATTATTTTAACACCGGTTTTGGGAAAGTTATGCTCGTAGCCTAGTTTTGACGTAGTGATATACTAGGAGCCAAAATTGACAATGTGAGTCCCAAACTTGATCTTCAACAGTATAATTCAATCTGTAACAAACTTGTAGAACTCTAGAATTAATCTGGCATGGTTTGAGGTTCACTAATTCGTTCATTACAATTAAATAGATTAAGAATACGTGTATAAAATCAACAACAAGAATAACGTAAATAAACTAAGTAGGATAGAATTTAATATCAATCAAAGTGTATACAAGGATACTTTAGAATTAGTTCGTTACAGAACACATACTTATACTAGCTATTTATACTGTGAATGCAAAGCTACTAAAATCGATTTACGTCCCAAAAGATTTTGCAAGGGCATATTTGCGAAATGCCTTACTCATGTGAGATGTTCACATGCATGAACTATTCGTTTTAACTTCCTGCTCTACAAAATTTACCAAAACCTTGTGTATTTTTCAATCTTGAAATTAGGTTTGATACTTTAGCCTCTTCAAAATTTTATAAAGAATCATTCGTCAAGTCTGTCATACTTCTTTTCATTTGCGGTTGTGGATGCATTCACAACAATCATTTGGATGTCACATGTCTAAGGTCCCATCTTTTTTCTCCTTTGACTTCTACCACATCGCATAAAAGCAACAATTTTGGGCCATGTGACCCCTTTGTCCACATTGTAGCACTGATGTTAAACATTTTGTGAATTTCTTAGAAATCTTGTCACTAATTTGGTCTTCTTTTTCCGCCTTATTGTTCTTCTAATTCAAATATTTAGACCTTTCATGGTTATCTCTATTTCGTTTGTTAAAATGAGTTTTACATTTCTCCTTCTCGGCATACAAGGCTTTATTGGGTTCTAACTTGATTAATACTTGAGCTAAGTGTTTGATCATAGCTTATTGGCAAGTCTATAAGTTCTCGATACTAGTGATGGCAGTATAGGCCATCACTAAATAGTTGTCATGAAGCTCTGGTTTTCTGGCTTTAGCCCGTGTATAATTCACTTCATACATGGTTCTTCAATCTTGGACTATAGGTCTATTTTGTTGATTTCATGACAGAGTTTTTACTTTGGTAAGGTACTTTGGGAATGGTCAACTCACGTTGGATTATCGACAATAATTCACTCAAGGACTTGCAATTTGGTGTCGTTATTCTTGGAAAACTTCGCAATGGTATCCCATGACGCCTTCAGGAATTCGATCCCTTAGAAGTGTTCCGGCAACTCCCCGTCCACTGTGGTTTTTAGAACAAACATGGCTTTCCCAGCTCTTACCACTTTTGTATCGCCCTGTTTGTATCAATCCTCGGTACTTGGGTTTCGGCTCTATTAACCACCTCTTACAAAGTCCTGTCCTATTGGATATGGCGTCATACAAGTTGACCAAGTTTTATAGTTCTTATGGTTAAGTTTCTTGCTCTGTATAACTGGTGATCATCCGTTATAGAACTTTCGGTGTGATGTAAGACTGCTTCGAGTTGCTACTTCCGATCGCTACCTTCTGGTCTTTAGTGGAACCTCTATTGAGCCTTAAAGTGGCTCTAATACTAGTTTTGGAACCTGGCCTCCGTACCCAACAAGATACCATGAACCCAACAACTTAAAGCCTGTTCAAGTTCTTATACAACTTTATCTATTAACCAACGGATGAAAAACGATTAGAAGGAGTAAGTAAACATGCCCATCTAATTATACTAATCCTACCTTGCTATTGAAACATTCTTTTCTAATTCAACTATGATAATTTAAAATTTAAAATAGATTTATGCTAATAAAATTAGACTTATCATTGATATTAATAAGAGTACGTACGAACTTTAATACTATTCCTAAACCATAGGAATTACTCATACGGTTGACTCCGATCCAGAGTTGCATCTTCACTTATAGTATGTCCCCAATTAAGTAGTAAATTTTATCTACCTAACCGGTTGCGACCTATGATTTAAACGTCCAAATCTCCGTGAGTGGTTATCACAAACCTTTTCTTGCGTTACTAAACGCATCTCTTGCTTGAAATTTTTCGCCAACAACCTTTGCTAAGACGAAATTTTTACGGTAGTCATTCTTTTTGTTACAAAAGGCATTCTTGGCATATGAGTATTCAATTATGATAGACTCTAGGAGAATGAATGATAATCATTCATAAGAGCTATCAACTTTAGTTTATGGATTCTCCACCATGCAAAAGAAAAAAAAAAGAAATATCATTCCATTGAATCTTTTCCTTTTAAGGGGACCCAACAAACCACTCACATAGTGCTGATTCTTACACAATATCTCTCTTTTTTTGTGCATAAATGCTTGATACACTCTACTTTTTGGTGATTTTAATTCGTCCACTTGGGGGTGCACATTACCTTTCAGATGAACGAACAAAATTATTTCTTTTGGTCATAGAGAAAAGCACTTAACTTATAGAATATATATGTGACATTATCTCTTCATCATGCAGAATACACCAAGGAGTTTCAAGACTCAATGATTGAATCATGAGAGCATATATACAAACGGACAAAAAAGAGCTTAACGCTAAGTTTTTCTTTTTAAAAGCCTTTTAGAGCGTTACAAACTATTTAATACAACTATAGTTATGGGACCAAATCTTGTAAGTTAATATCTACAATGAGTATTTCTCAATAGGTCTCAAAACGTAGTAAAACTATGCGATGTGATGTAGTACAACATTATTTTTAACTGTTGAAAAACTAAAGAAACTTATTGTCGTGATCATACACTTACTTTACCTGTTCTTTGGTCTTGTTTGGTGACTTGCAATGCTCGGATTTGCAAGGGTTTGCTTCGATTAGCAGCTGAACGACCTCATTCATGCTAGGGCGAAGGGTTGCCGTTTGGCATGTACAACGGATAGCTATCCGGAGAACTTTAATTATATCATTATCGTAATACCCCGAAAGTCTCTTGTCCAAAACCTCAAACGCTCCTTCTTTTGTCTCCACTTTGGTTGAAATCCAATATATGATGTTCTTGTTTTCTCCGAACTCAGCCTCCACAGGCTTCTTTCCGGTTATCAGCTCCATCAGTACCACGCCGAAACTGTAGACGTCACACTTTGTTGTTGCCTTGCATGAATATGCGTACTCTATATTATAAACATCAGTATAAGTATAACAAAAGAAATGTCCACTAAACTTAAATCATGCTTTGGTTTATTTTTATCTTTTGATAAGTGAAAATTGCAAGGCAAAAGCCCTGTAAAACAGTTTTGAGGCAAAAATGCCATGTAAATAATTTTAAAACTATTATTCACACAATAATTGTCTACAGAAAAGTCTTATTGTCATTCCAACCCCATTTGTAACAAAAATACTTATTTTGAACTGAAACCATTGTATCATCTTATCACAAGGAAAGTGTCATTTAGTGACATGTAAGTGACAAAGAGGAGTGTCACTACATGTGGATTTTGGTGATCCTTTTTAACTTAAGCACTAAAATGACCTGTATTTTAATAACAAACTGTTCATACAAAGTTGGCAAAAGGTTTTAATTTTGGGACTTAACCCTTTAGTAAAAGAAACTCTATTTCACACTCTTTTGTGCCAATATTTGTCATTATCTTTGCACCTTTACCTACCCTTTTCTGTTGATAGAATACCTTTACTGACTGATTTGTAACTTTTGTGACTCTTTTGTCTGTGTCACCAAAACGACAATTTCATGTACTCCTGTAAAGTAAAGTTAGATTGCACTTGTACCTGGTGCTAAATAGCCATAGGAGCCTGCAACAATAGTGGTGGTGGAGTCTTTCCCTCTGGCCCTTAGAACTTTTGCTATTCCAAAATCTGCAACCTTTGGTTGAAAGTCTCTATCCAACAGGATATTAGTGGACTTGATGTCTCTATGAATGATGGGTGGCATCAAATCATGGTGCAGATAGGCTAAACCTTGTGCTACACCAAGTGCAATCTGGTGTCTAGTTGGCCAATCCAAAAGACATTTACCTCTATGAAGTGCATCCCAAAGATTACCATTTGGCATGTATTCATAAACCAACAAATTGCAATCAAAACCAGAGAAGTAACAATACAACTTGACAATGTTTTTGTGCCTTATGTTCCCCAATGTCTCCACTTCTGTTTTCAACTCGCGGTTCATGATCTGCTGATCATCAGACGACTCGTCTTTCGCTTTCTGACTCCAAAGACGCTTAACCGCGACTACTTCTCCATTGCTGAGATCAATCTTGTAGACAGTTCCAGACCCTCCATGTCCCACAACATTCTTATCAATCATGGCTTCCACAATCTCATCCTGATCAAAACTTATTCTATGAAAGCTTTTTACATTATATGAAAAATAAGAAGATGACCATGGTTCATCATTCTTCATAACATCTCTTTCTTTAAGAAACCATCTCTTAAGAAACAAAACACCAACAAGGATAATAATCCCAAGGGACACTAGAATGATCCAAATGTAATCAACTTTCTTCTGATTGTATGTTTGTGAACAAATGGACAAGTTTTGATAAGACTGATTAGGATATTCAGAAACACAAAGCTTTGGGTTACCTAAAAAGCTTTCTAACTGTCCTCCTTTGATGAAGGAATCAGGTATTGGCCCTGAAAGTTGATTGTTTGAAAAGTTCATGGAGCTTGGCAGCAAATCACAAAGGGTTTTTGGGATAGAACCTGTCAACTGATTTCTTGACAGATCAAGAACATTTAGAGATGTTAGTGAAGAGAGTGAGTTGGGGATGTAACCCGTGAGTTGATTTCCTTGTAATAACAAAAGATTGAGTCTTTTTAGATCACCAATTTCTGAAGGTATTGGCCCAGAGAGTAGATTCTCACTGAGATCAATCTTTACAAGTTTGTGAGGGTGTGATATTTCAGAAGGGATAACTCCAGAGAGTTTGTTATTTTGTAAGAGCAATTCTGATAAGTTTCTAGCATTCCCAACTACTTTAGGTATCGAACCGATGAACGAATTCTGACTCAGATCGAGAATCGACACAGCCGGGAGGCTGAGAACTCCTTCGGGGATTGTTCCAGACAACCGGTTGGAACTAAGTCGAAAACGGATTAGAGAGACGCAGCTAGAATAAGACTCTGGGACGACACCAGAAAACATGTTGTCAAGCACTAGCAAGTAAAGCAACTTACCTCCATTGCATATCTCCCCTGGTAATTCTCCTGTAAGCTGATTTTCCGACAAGTCGATAAGCATAAGTGGTGATGATCTCCCTAGATGTCTTGGCACTTCACCAGTCAGATAGTTTCTGTAAAGAGATAACGTTGTCAACGTCTTTGAGTCCTCGAGGACACGCGGGATGTGTCCGGTGAGACTGTTGTTGTAAAACTGTAGCACTCTGAGATGCGGTAACCGGCATATGACTTCAGGTATTCTTCCGGTTAACTGGTTGACGGATATATCGATATCCCTGAGATTGGTCAGGTTTCCCAGCTCTTCCGGAATCTCACCCACGAGTTGGTTGTAGTAAAGCTCAAGTTGTTTCAAGTTTTTCAGCAAACCAAGTTCTCTAGGAACCGGACCAACTAAATAGTTACCACATAATTCAAGATCAACAAGAGATGTCATGTTCCCAATCGATTTCGGGATCGGACCACTCACCATGCATGTACTCAAGATCAAGATCTTGAGTTTCGACAGCCGGAAAATATCATCCGGCAACCTCCAGAGATCAAACCCACCATTTTCATTGAAATTCATCACTTCAAGATTGGTGAGATTTATTAAAGACAAAGGGAACTTTCCTGAAAATGCACAAGAAGCCATATCAAGCACCCGGAGAGACTTCATTGGCGAAAAATCTGGCAACTTTCCGGTGAGACTCGTATGAGTTGTGATCAATTCTTCGAGTAATGAACAGTTAGTGATGCTGTATGGTAACTCTCCATGAATATTGTTGTAACCAAAATCTAGAGTTTTCAGATAAGGAAGGTAAGAACATATGTTTTCGGGGAATCGACCCGATAGATTCCGCCTCGAAATGTTGATCTTAACCACGTACCCTTTATCATCACAGGTTATACCGGCGTAACCACAGACGTTTGTACCATCCCAGTCACCAAAAGTGTTGCCTGAAAAGGAACTCTTCAGAAGTGTGAAGAACTCAGTTTGATTGAGTGTGGTGGTTTCATAAGTGCTTAAAAAAGACAAGAGAATTGCAAAATAGAAGATGAAAAGATAGTGAAAACCCATTGGAAAAACGGTGTAAAAAATAAAGGGAAAAATGAAAAACAGAAAAGAGTTGGAGTTGTAGTTGTAGTTGTAGATATGGTGTTGGTTGGTGATGCAGAAGAGAAGGTGATGATGAGAAGAGATATATAAATGGAATGATTGGTTAAATCATTGAACGAACGGATCGATACACTTGCTGCATGTTTGATTGCTAATGGTCCATAGGAGCAAGTTTGGCATAAAGCAGCCTTTATGTTATACCCTCCCACTATCTGTTGTACAGAATAACATCGAATGCAAAAGAGACTAACTTTTAATACAAATGCATCAGATGCTTACTACCACTAATTTGTTTCATACCCTATCTCGTCCTCACACGATATTCTTCATGATATGTATGTTGATTTTTTTCAAGACTTCCAGCATGCAAATCCCTATCTGTCCATCAATCAAAACTTTAAAATATATATGCTACATAACTTTACCTTAGCAACCCTAACCATTTAATTTTACATGTATGTCTTATAAAAAGTGTGTTAACTTACGTTCCATCCATCCATCCATGAGGCTTTTAACTTCGATCGCCTTTTTAAATCATTTTTCGTATGCCTTTTAGTTGGTGGGCCCTCTTTTAACGCAAGACAGAGGGCTTTCACCAACGAAAGTATTTGTTAGAATTCACGAGGTAAAAGTTGAGCCGTCGTTAATTACAGAGACATTACATATGTTTTTTTTGTGTGTAATTATTTGAAATTACGGAGACATTACGTATGCCGAGTTCATCGGTCGAACCCCATTGTGGGTGCAATAAGTAATTGTAAACGCGTCTGCATCATTTATCAAGCCCGGTAACACAAATAAACGATATGTTTTCAGTGTGTTTGTACGTGTATATGGTAATCTATTTTGGATTTTAAATGTAGTTTTCATAGAACTTAGAAGTATTGTGTTTGATGAGGATAAAAGTTAGTATATTTTTGCTTACTAATATTTTCCGATAGCCTATTAATGACAAAACGAGATCCCAGATGCTTTTGTTTGGCTTAAAGTTGTTTGTTTCCGACATTCACTCAGCTCTTTCCATGGTGCTGTTTCAACAAAAGGGCTCTCACTTCATATCCTTTTATAATTTTCTCACCCATATATGTGTATGAACACCTTTTTTGTCTGGTTTGAGGATATGAAGTTTGGCTTTTCGACGAAGTACAAGGTTTATTATGGTAATACTATAGCATCAAACACGTATCACATACCCGGCCAAAAGAAGTACAAGATCTTTGTTACTTACCTTTTAATTCGAGTGACGGCCCACAATAACATCACAATTAATCCAAGTACTTCTACTAATTATGTATAACATCACAAATTTTGGCAACATACCCAGGGCCGTTCCAACGTTTTTGAAGACCCTATGCGAACTACAAAGTATTATGATTGAATGATTACTTGCATATTCACAAACATTAACAGCCTAATATAGACCAAGTATACAACTGGAACAGAGGAATTACATAAGATAATGACGGACCTGCTCTTGGAGATTATACAAACAATGATTACAAATATATATAAATAAAATACAAGTTCCCGCCTAAAAGGTTTATGTTGACTTGTTGACTTAGTTGTCTCTAATATGCCCCCGCAAGATGGAGGATCCGTCGGATACGCCAATCTTGGATCTATTTTTGAGAAAAGGAGCTCGAGAAAGCGACTTCAGCCAGCTGATCTTGAGAGCTAATGTGAAGAACCCGTAAAAGTCCGGCTGAGACTTGCTCTATGACAAACTGATAGTCTAGGGCAACATGCTTCATACGCGAATGATACACCGGGTTTGCACACAAGTATGTAGCGCCTGTGTTGTCATAGAACAGGGTTGGAGTCTTGGAAAGTTTGAGTCCAAGTTCCTGAAGTAAATTCTTGAACCAGAGGAGTTCAGAAGAGGCGTTGGCTAGGGCCTTGTACTCCGCTTCGGTAGAAGAGCGTGAGACAGATTTTTGCTTGGTTGACTTCCATGATATAATGTTAGTACCAAGATATAATAAGTAAGCTGTAGTCGACCTGCCTGCATCATTAACCCCACCCCAGTCCGAACCCGAAAAGGCTGATAAAGTGAGAGGAGAATGGCGATTTAGGAAAAGGCCATGGTGAATGGTACCTTTGAGATAGCGAAGCACTCGTTTGAGGGCTTGCCCGTGGGCTTGACGTGGAGCATGCATAAAATGGGATAATTTATTAATGGTGAACGAAATATCAGGATGAGTGAAGGCAAGGTACTACAAAGACCCGACAAGCTTGCGATATGGCGTAGGATCAACAAGTGGAGAGGGGTCGTTGAGGGGTAGAGGATCCGTGGCACTAAGAGGAGTGGTTACGTCTTTAGCACCATCCATATGAAAATGAGCAAGGACATCCTGAATGTGGCAATACTAAGATACAAAGAGACCCGTCGGAGTGGGAATAACCTCAACACCAAGGAAGTGATGAAGCATGCCGAGATCTTGCACCGAGAATTTTGTGCTCAGTGAAGAGATGAAATGATCAATAAATTTTGGATTGTTTCCCGTGAGAACAATGTCATCTGCATAGACCATAAAGTAGCAAGTGATCGCATTTTTATTGTAGATAAAGAGCGATGCATCGGCTTGAGATTTTAAAAAACCAAAGTGGATAAGAAACTTAGTAAGCTCAATGTACCAAGCTCGAGGAGCCAGTTTTAGACCATATAGGGATTTTTTGAGCTTACAGATGTGATTCGGAAATTGGGGGTGCACATAACCAGGTGGTTGGGTCATAAAAAACTTCCTCATGACTTGTCCCATGAAGGAATGCATTATTGATATCTAGTTGACGTTGGGGCCAGTTGTTGGAAAGAGCAACTGAGAGTATGGTACGAATAGTGACATGTTTGGTAACGGGGCTAAAAATGTCAAAGTAATCCTTCCCATACTGTTGGTGAAAGCCTTTAGCAACAAGACGAGCTTTGTATTTGGAGATTGATACATTCGGGTTGTGTTTGATTCGAAAAACCCATTTGCAACCAATGGGAGTTTGAGATGTTTTAGAAATTAGATCCCATGTTTGGTTTTGAAGAAGAGAATTAAAATCTAGATCCATGGCATGGCGCCATTTCGGATCTTTCATGGCTTTTAGTAACGATTTATCCTCGACGTGAGCGTAGTATAGCGTTGGTAAGATACCGAGGTCGTCCAAGGACACCAGAGCTTTTAGTAACGGTTTATCCTCAACGTCTAATCGATCTAACTTTTTGAGAAAAAAATTTAAAACATGAAAATAAAAACTACAAATGCAGAAATAAAAATAAAATAAAAACAGATAGACAAGATGAATCACTTGGATCCGACTCGCCTTTAATGCATCATTTGATGATTTTCGCACTTTTACACTTTTTAAGAGATTATCTTAGTTATAGTAGTAGGCCCCTCTTTTGAAGGTGACGTTACCCTCAACCCAGTGGTTTGAGTCAGCAAGGATACAATCCCAAAGGGTCGGAATATTGAAAGATAATTAATTAAGTTATTAATGCGAAAAGTGGTAGGCCCCTCTTTTGAAGGTGCCGTTACCATCGGCTAAGTGGTTTAAGTCAGCAGGGATACAATCCCAAGTAACCGGTTTAATGTATTAATAGTAGTTTACATATGAGGGGATCAAGCCATTCGCACCCCCGTCATCCAATACCAGTGGGTATTGAAGGAGGTCCTACTAAGCTTGACCCAGGTCCTTGAAGTATCTATACACTGAACAAGGCAAGAACCTTACTAAACCATTCCCTTAACCCCCGACCAGGTAGCCAACATATCTCTATATAGACCGTAGAGATATGAATGGTGTAAATCTTTTACTTTATATAGACAGTAAATTAATGCCAAGACACCACGAACAAATGATAAAGAAGTTTCATGTTACGCCCTTAACTTATGATTTTAAAAAGATCTTAACGTGGATAATAGATGTTAGAAATTTCGGCATGACCCGTACATAAATTGACCACTAACACCTGTTTTATACGATAAACCATTTCTACATAAAACATCCTTAACAAAAACCCAAAATGGAACGTTAAAGTTGTTTGCAACAAGACTACTACTGATAAGTTTTTAACCCAACCATAAAGACATCAAAATACTACACAATTTAAAACACATGAGACCAAAAGTTTAGACCACGTTATATTCACTTATGACGGAAGCGTGTAGTGGCGTAGATCAAGTGTGCTCATTCCAAATCGTCTGACCGCCTAACTTGAGTATTTACCTACATTCATCACAAACAAACAGGTTAGCATTTCTTCACTAACACCATTAATTTAATACACCGATTCGTCTCTAATACGGTCTTGAATTATTGCATCACATCATTAACCGTTAAACGGTTCATTACTTACTTGCCTCATAATAGAGGCTAAATATACCTTTCTTAACATACCCGTTAATCACGGATACTTGCATCTTTAACATATCTCTCATCCGATTTGTTCATGACGAACAATCGTATTCTTTACATTCATACCCTTCACTCCAATCCGAGTAGGTGGATCGAGTAAACTTTCATTCTAACCACCCATACCCGATTCGACTAGAAAGAACTGGATATGATGTATTATCTTTCGTAACACATTCATTCCTCACAATCCGTTTATGACGGATCTTACTTCTACTTTCAATCGACCATAGATTTCAATTTCCACAACTTTAATATAACATCACAATACAATTGAGATTATTATACAAATGATAACATCATAAAAATAGAAATATGGTGTACACTAACGTATCTCGATCTTGTGAGTTTTCCGACTTCCTAGTGTTGGAACCTTCTTCTTTCACGCCTACATTAAACGCATTTATTCATTTAGCCTTACACTTTCATTCCATCATTTACATAAATTCCTCATTTTCAAGTGACAAACATTATCACATATTTTCAGAATTTCACACATTTATTCTCTTAAGCATTTCATCAAACACTTAGTGTGCATCACATTAATAAAGCATAAAGTACAAGTATTCAAAGCATGACTTTCACTAGTTCATCTTATATATCATCGATAATCAATCTAGTTCATACAATTCTTTTATTCTACATCAATTTATCTAGCATTCGTGTATTATAAGCAAGATCATATATCACAATTACACATATTTACTTCTACTTGATCATGCTTTCATGCTAATTTTTCATCAAGTGGGTTTATAGAATTTTCTTTCAATTAAACTAAAATCAAGCATGATTTCTACTCTAGGGAGTAACCCTAACATCCAATTTAGACAAATGATACAACAAATTCATGATTGGGTTGAAACCCTTTTTCTTCAATTCACCAAATCAAGAAATTCGACTTACCACTTCACTAGGTATGCTTAGATGATCGAAAATTCAAGACATGCAGCCGATTAACATTGAATTCTCTTGCTAATTGATGAGTTTTGCAAGAACAAGGGTAAACCCTTGTTTCTCCTGTCTTCTGTCGATCCCATAACACGCACAGAGTGTGTGTTTGGGGTTTAGGCATTACTAACCCTTAATTCCTTACAATTTTTCATATTTCCCCCCTCAAGCTTGTTAAGTGTTTGATTTAAACACTTCCCATGATTTAACTTATAGTTTTTCATAATTCACCATCTATATTAAATTTTATTTATTTTTCGCTTATTCCCGTATTAAAATAATTTCGGGGTGTTACAAGTCTATCCCCCTTAAAAGAGGTTTTGTCCTCAAAACATGAGCACATAAAAAATTCGAGCATTTACATACCAAAGAGAAAAGGGTAGTGCTTCCTCATTTCATATTCCGCTTCCCATGTAAGTTCCGACCCCTTTCGGTGTTCCCATTGAACCAACACTTGTCTAACAGCTTTGTTGCGAAGATTCTTCACCTTAACGTCTTTAATGGCTATAGGTCTTTCGACATAATTTAACCTCTCGTCCAACTCAATGTCGTCAAGAGGCACTAATGCTGTTTCATCCGCAAGACACTTCCTCAAATGCGACACGTGGAAGGTATTGTGGATCCCGTCTAGTGAAGACGGTAATTCTAATCGATATGCAACCCTTCCAACTCGAGCCAAGATTTTAAATGGTCCAATATAACAAGGGCCTAACTTACCTCGTTTGCGGAAACGAATTGTACCCTTCCATGGAGATACTTTTAGCAGGACATAATCTCCGACTTGAAACTCGATAGGATGCCTTCTCTTGTCCGCATAGGCTTTTTGCCGATCCTGGGCTGCTTTCAGTTAAGCTCTAATCAAATCAATCTTTTCATTTGTCATTGCTATTAAATTGCTTGGCGCAAGTTCTCTCTGTCCAACTTCGCCCCAACACATAGGAGTTCTACATTTCCTCCCGTATAATAGCTCATAGGGAGCCATTTGAATACCATTATGATAGCTATTTTTATAAGAACATTCCGCTAGTGGTAAATGGTCATCCCAATTCCCAGCAAAATCCAAAGCACAAGCTCTTAACATATCAACAAGCGTTTGGATGGTTCGTTGTGATTGACCATCAGTCTGAGGGTGATAGGCTGTGCTTATGTGTAGCTTCGTGCCCATACTTTCATGAAACTTTTGCCAATAACGAGAGGTGAATCTCGTATCCCGATCTGAGACAATAGACACGGGCACCCCGTGTCGGGAAATTATCTCATTCATGTAAACTTCTGCCATTCTTTCAGAAGAATAAGCTTCCCGGATAGGTAAAAAGTGGGAACTTTTTGTGAGTCGATCTACGATTACCCATATTGTATCATGGCCCTTTTTCGTTCTAGGAAGCTTGGTTACCAGATCCATAGTTATCTCCTCCCATTTCCAAACCGGGATTTCCAGAGGTTGTAACTCCCCGTATGGTTTTTGATGTTCTGCTTTCACTTGGGAGCATGTTAAGCATTTCGAGACATACTTTACAATATCGCCTTTTATACCCGGCCACAAATAATTGGTTTTCAAGTCCTGGTACATCTTGGTTGCCCCGGGATGGATTGAGTATCGTGACATATGAGCCTCATCGAGTAGAGCGGTCTTGACTTCACAAAATCGTGGTATCCAAATTCGACTGAATCTTGTTTTGAGTCCGGTCGAATTTTCTTCTAATTTATCAGCTATACCTTTCATTCTTTCTTTCTTTCTTTCTTTGGGTCTTTCGCTCCAAGCGACTTTATTTGGGAATCTCGTATCATATCAAGTAAACGTGGCGTAACTATCATCTTCATGGATTTTACTTGAATGGGAGGTGGATACTCTTTTCGGCTTAACGCATCAGCTAACACGTTCGCCTTTCCCGGGTGATAAAGGATGTCGCAATCGTAATCTTTGATAAGTTCTAACCATCTCCGCTGCCTCATATTTAAGTCTTTCTGCTCGCAGAAATACTTGAGGCTTTTGTGATCCGAGTAAATTGTACATTTTGCGCCGTAGAGATAGTGCCTCCAGATCTTTATGGCAAAAACTACTGCCGCCAACTCTAAGTCGTGAGTTGGGTAGTTTCCTTCATGCGATTTAAGTTGTCTTGATGCATACGCGATAACCTTCCCCCTTTGCATTAAAACACACCCTAAACCTTGATGTGAAGCATCTCAATAGACAACCAATTCTTCTGTTCCGTCTGGGAGCGTTAAAACCGGAGAACTAGACAACCTTTCTTTTAACACGTGAAAGGCTTCTTCTTGATCCTTGCCCCACACAAACCTCTCCTTCTTCCTCGTCAATTTCGTTAAGGGTAACGCTATTTTTGAAAAGTCTTGTATAAACCTCCTACAATAGCCAGCAAGGCCTAGAAAGCTCCTTACTTCAGTTGGAGTTTTTGGGGAAACCCACTTCATTACTGCCTCAATTTTCGAGGGATCAACCAAGACTCCTTTCGAGTTTATTACGTGGCCAAGAAACTGCACCTCTCTGAGCCAAAAGGCGCACTTAGTGAATTTTGCGTAAAGTTTCTCCTTATGGAGAACTTCGAGTACTTCACGCAAGTGTCTTGCATGCTCAGTCTTGCTTCGCGAGTATACTAGAATATCGTCTATGAACACGATCACAGATTTATCTAACATGGGTCGGCATGCCCAGTTCATAAGATCCATAAATGCAGCCGGCGCGTTCGTCAATCCAAAGGACATGACTAAAAATTCGTAATGCCCATATCGGGTTCTGAACGCGGTCTTTGGAATATCTTCTACCCGTATTCTAACTTGATGATATCCCGAACGCAGGTCTATCTTAGAGAACCAACTTGCCCCTTGTAATTGATCAAAAAGATCGTCAATTCTAGGTAAAGGGTAGCGGTTCTTCACAGTCAGCTTATTTAATTCTCTGTAATCGATGCACATGCGCATCGACCCATCTTTCTTCTTGACAAACAAGACAGGCGCTCCCCAAGGCGACACACTCGGGCGTATAAAACTCTTATCTAGTAGGTCTTGTAATTGTGTCATTAACTCCCGCATCTCGGTGGGATCCAAACTATAGGGAGCCTTTGCAACCGGTTTCGTACCCGGATTCAATTCGATGCGAAACTCTATTTCTCGTTCGGGATGGAGTCCCGGCAATTCCTCCGGAAATACATCCAGAAATTCGTTCACGACCTCAACATCTTCAAGCTTCGGAAGGCTTTGTCGGGTGTCTACTACATAAGCTAGGTATGCTCTACTCCCGTTAAGTACGTACTTAACGGCTCGAACAAGGGTGCACAATTTTGTTTCCACGTTTTTCTCCCCTTGAATATTCAATTGCCTTCCACTTGGAGATTGGACACGCATTACTTTATTTTCACAATTAATCTCTACACGGTGTCGTGCCATCCAATCCATTCCTACTATCATTTTAAATTCCCCAAAAACCATAGGTATGAGGTCTATATTGAATTCTTCATCTTCTACAGTAAACTTGCAATTTCTACAAATCTCATGCAACACATAGTTCTTACTATCGGCTATTTCTACCTCTAAAGGCATCGGCATTCGTTCAATCTTAAATGAAGGATGTTGTGTGATTTCATTTGAAATAAACGACATAGTGGCTCCGGTATCAAACAAAACATAAACTGGTATGGAGTTTAATAGAAAGATACTTGAAACCACATTCGGATGGGACTTGGCTTCTTCAGATGTGATTTGAAACATCCTTCCTTTCGCCTTAGAGCTTTCCTCGTTCTTTCCCTCCTTCTTTGATCCTTGTTGGAGTTTAGGACATTCTGACTTAACATGCCCTTTCTGGAAGTAGTTGAAACATGTCTTCGGGTTGCTAGGGCACTTATATGATGTATGACCTTCTTCACCGCATTTATAACACCCCTTCTTACCCAAAAGGCATTCCCCAGTGTGAAGTTTTCCACATGTCTTGCAAGGAGTAATAACACCCTTCGACTTATCTTTCCTTCCCTGATCATGGAACCTCACCTTTTTAGATGGACTTGCATTTGTCCCCTTTTCTATCGACCTCTTTTCACCACGTTCTTCTTGCCTCTTAATTTCAATTTCTCTATCCCGTGCCAGATCGATAAGCTCGTCAAGGGTCTCACATTTTGAGGGAGTGATGAACTCCCTAAATTCTGCCTTCAGTATGCCATAAAAGCGATTAATCTTCATTCTTTCGGTCTTCACAAAGTCTCCGCAAAACTTCATCTTATCTAAGAAAGTGTTTGATATTTCGTTTATCGTTTCGTTTTTCTGTCGGAGGTGTAAGAAATCCTCCTGAATCTTATCAACGGCCGACTGTGGACAGTGATATTTCATGAAGGGTTCTTTAAATTCTTGCCAAGTCATCATTTGGAGTCTATCCTCTCCTACTTCCATGCTATGTGCATCCCACCAATCCTTCGCCTGAAAAGAGAGTTGACCAGTGGCGAACATCACTTGATCTTCCTTATCACACCGACTTCGTATAAACACCGCTTCTATATCCGAGATCCATCTTTGGCATGCGATCGGATCAATTTTACCATAATACGTTGCAGGATTGCATGCCATGAAATCTTTATACGTGCACCGTCGTTCTTTGCTTTTACTCTTAGATCCCTCAATCAATTCTTTCAATTCTCCAATCTTGCTGGTCATCATGGCATCCACAACTCCCAACACCCGACTTTCTACCTCTTGAGCTAATCGTGGAAGATTAGCTTGCATAACCCCTTCCGCTACTTCAGTGACTTTGCTATTAAATGCTTCTTGTCTAGTCGTATCATCATTAACGTTTCTTGCATCAGCCATCTACACAATATCACGTTTTCGTTTAATACAAATCAAAAGCTTTCAATTTATCATATGCTTCTGCTCTTGATTACTGTTTACGTAATCGTGCAATTTAAATTTTTAACTTCCTAAACTCCATCATTCATTTCATATTAATCGTTACACTACTTTCAATTCTTAAGAATCCTTTTTCTTGCAATCACAAGTAGTGATTATAGGTACTTAGTTATGCTTAATAAGACTTCACGTCATCATTTAATAGGTCATTTGATAGATCGGAGACTCCAATTTCGAAGAACGAACAAAACAGCATTTTGTGTTTTCTGCTTGGCTTCGGCGCCGGGTAGGATGCCCGTCGGCGACGGGTTCAAAAAAGTGGCGTCGGCCACATTCTTCCGTAGACAGCCGACTAAGGCGTCGGCCCAAAAAGGAGGAGGCGTCGGCCACATTCTTCCGTAGACAGCCGACTAAGGTGTCCAGCCGTCGGTGATGGACGGCCTGTCGTTTGTTGATTCGCTGCTGATTTCATTTTAGGTGTTTTAATTCTTTTTCGGGTCCGTTTCCAGCCGTACGGTCCCTGGAACTCATCATTACGCCTTCCTTAATTACCCCTTCACATACTTAACTTAACTTTATATCCAAGCACATTACACATATTTGTATTTACCAAGAACTTAAATCGTTACCTCATTGGCGATCTTGGAGCGAGCACACTTTCGAACGAGCTGTCGGTTTAAGTTCAAGCATCACGTCATATGCTTGAATCCCTCAAACCTTGGCTCTGATACCAACTTGTTACGCCCTTAACTTATGATTTTACAAAGATCTTAACGTGGATAATAGATGTTAGAAATTTTGGCATGACCCGTACATAAATTGACCACTAACACCTGTTTTATATGATAACCCATTTCTACATAAAACATCCTTGACAAAAACCCAAAACGGAACGTTAAAGTTGTTTACAACAAGACTACTACTGATAAGTTTTTAACCCAACCATAAAGACATCAAAATACTACACAATTTAAAACACATGAGACCAAAAGTTTAGACCACGTTATATTCACTTATGACGGAAGCATGTAGTGGCGTAGATCAAGTGTGCTCATTCCAAATCGTCTGACCGCCTAACTTGAGGATTTACCTACATTCATCATAAACAAACAGGTTAGCATTTCTTCACTAACACCATTAATTTAATACACCGATTCGTCTCTAATACGGTCTTGAATTATTGCATCACATCATTAACCGTTAAACGGTTCATTACTTACTTGCCTCATAATAGAGGCTAAATATACCTTTCTTAACATACCCGTTAATCACGGATACTTGCATCTTTAACATATCTCTCATCCGATTTGTTCATGACAAAAATCGTATTCTTTACATTCATACCCTTCACTCCAATCCGAGTAGGTGGATCAAGTAAACTTTCATTCGTTACATACCTAACCTCCCATACCCGATTCGACTAGAAAGAACCGGACATGATGTATTATCTTTCGTAACACATTCATTCCTCACAATCCGTTTATGACGGATCTTACTTCTACTTTCAATCGAACATAGATTTCAATTTCCACAACTTTAATATAACATCACAATACAATTGAGATTATTATACAAATGATAACATCATAAAAATAGAAATATGGTGTACACTAACGTACCTCGATCTTGTGAGTTTTCCGACTTCCTAGTGTTGGAACCTTCTTCTTTCACGCCTACATTAAACGCATTTATTCATTTAGCCCAACACTTACATTCCATCATTTACATAAATTCCTCATTTTCAAGTGACAAACATAATCACAAATTTTCAGAATTTCACACATTTATTCTCTTAAGCATTTCATCAAACACTTAGTGTGCGTCACATTAATAAAGCATAAAGTACAAGTATTCAAAGCATGACTTTCACTAGTTCATCTTATATATCATCGATAATCAATCTAGTTCATACAATTCTTTTATTCTACATCAATTTATCTAGCATTCGTGTATTATAAGCAAGATCATATATCACAATTACACATATTTACTTCTACTTGATCATGCTTTCATGCTAATTTTTCATCAAGTGGGTTTATAGAATTTTCTTTCAATTAAACTAAAATCAAGCATGATTTCTACTCTAGGGAGTAACCCTAACATCCAATTTAGACAAATCATACCACAAATTCATGATTGGGTTGAAACCCTTTTTCTACAATTCACCAAATCAAGAAATTCGACTTACCACTTCACTAGGTATGCTTAGATGATCGAAAATTCAAGACATGCAGCCGATTAACATTGAATTCTCTTGCTAATTGATGAGTTTTGCAAGAACAAGGGTAAACCCTTGTTTCTCCTGTCCTTGGTCGATCCCAGAACACGCACAGAGTGTGTGTTTGGGGTTTAGGCATTACTAACCCTTAATTCCTTACAATTTTTCATATTACCCCCTCAAGCTTGTTAAGTGTTTGATTTAAACACTTCCCATGATTTAACTTATACTTTTTCATAATTCACCATCTATATTAATATTTATTTATTTTTCGCTTATTCCCGTACTAAAATAATTTCGGGGTGTTACATTTCACCTTCAACATAAGAAACTAGTTATTAAAGTCATTAATACAAAACCAAATAAAAAGTGCGAAAAGATTAAAAGTCAAAACTAATACATTAAAGACTTGTCTTCACCAAGTGATGTAAGAGGCTTAGCCAAACATGGCCTTTGATTGGCAAGAACTCTAACTATCAATATTGGATCCTGAGAGTACTACACACACTCTAAGGTGGACGATGGATGATGGTGGTGGATGTGGGTGTTGTAGTGGTGGCAAAGTGGGGAGTGGTGGTTTGCCAAGGGATGCCTTTGAAGTGAGCCAATCACTCCTATTTATATCCTGAACAGAAGCCCGGCCACGGCCCCGTGTCCAGCGGACACGCCCCCGTGGCCATCCTTTTCTCTTCCTTCATTAAATGCATGTGTCAGCAGAGGGCTCCACACGACCCGTGTTCAGCGGACACGACCTCATGGGCAGAAGCGTATATGTACTACCAAGATTTTGCAAGATTCTGCGTATCTTAGCATTGACCACGGCCCGTGCTGAGCTGGGCACGCCCCTGTGGTGGGCGTAGAAGCTTCCACAACTTTGTCTTTTCTACAGGTGGCTGACCACACCCCCGTGTCCAGTGGGCACGACCCCATGGTCAGTCTTCTGTTTCTTGTTTTTGCCTTTGGGGATGCTGCCGAGGGATCGGGCATGTCACGTTTATTCCTTTTCTTTGTATTTATGCTGGTTTTGGCTGTATCAAGCCTCTATTTATAGTTGAAGATGAGAAGTTTTGAGTGAGCAAGGAATGAGGCTGCATCAAGCATCTATTTATAGTTGAAGGAGCTTGATTAGGATCATTCCATGTGTTCTAGGATGCTTTAGGATGTCTCCAAGTGTCCAATAGGTTTTTAAAAACTGTTTACAAGCTGCTGGTTTCGAAATCAGATTGCAGAATTGGCTTGTGTGGGGAGCAAGGCTGCATGCTGGCAGTTGCCAGTGCTTGCTGGATTTTGGTCTCCGTCGCGCCACGTGCCAGGTAGGGGAGGTTCTGGAGCGCCATGCGGAGCAACCCAAAATCCAAATTTGTTTGATTGCTTACAAGTTTAGTCCCTGCACTTTTGTAATTTGTATATATTTCATTTCCAGCACTAGGGGCCCTTCAAATTAGGTTTTAAATATTCTTGAGAGTATGACCAAGTATCGTTAGGCTCCGGTTTCGTTAAAAGGTCTCTCGGAGGTAGAATTATCATATTGACACTTTCAACCCATCTACTTTGAATTTTGAGAGTATAATCAAACATTATGAAGCCCCGGGTTCGTTAAAAGGTCACTCAGAGGTAAGAATTAACATGTTGACACGTTTAACCCCTTTGTCTTGTAAACTTTTGATTTCTTTTACAGACGGCTTCTTTCGTCCGATAATTTACTCATCCAAGAATACGAACATTGTGTGAGGTCATTCAGAGGCATACGTTTTGCATGTTGACACTTTTAGTCCCTCCGCATACATATTTTCATTGTTTGTCAACTTTAGTCCTTCTAACTCAAACTTTTACATGTTTAGGGTTTAGGACACATGTCTTCACATAATTGGACATGATTTTACGAGGTGTTACATCCTCACCCCCTTAAAAGAAATCTCGACCTCAAGATTTACTGAAATAAGTGAGGGTACTTTTGTCGCATAGTGGACTCAATCTCCCATGTATATTCAGGGCCTCTACGGGCATCCCATTTTACTTTCACGATCGGTACATGTTTCCTTCGGAGCTTTTTAACCTGTCGATCCTCGATCGATAAAGGTCTTTCAACAAACCTCAGGCTTTCATCAATCTGTATGTCTTTATGAGACATCGCTAGCGATTCATCAGCTAGACACTTCTTTAAGTTACAGATGTGGAACACATTGTGAATTCCACTAAGCTCCCCAGGAAAGTTTAGTTTATAAGCTAAACTCCCAACACATTCGATGATCTCGAATGGTCCTATGTACCTTGGGCTTAACTTGCCCTTCTTGCCAAAACGCATCACACCTTTCCAGGGTGATACTTTTAGTAAGACCTTGTCTCCTACCTCAAACTTTAGAGGTTTTCGCCTTTATCTGCATAGCTTTTCTGCCTATCTCTGGCAGCCTTTAGGCGATCACGAATCTGGACAATCTTGTCCGTTGTTTTAAGGACTATCTCAGGTCCTGATAATTGAGTTTCTCCAACCTCTGCCCAACAAACATATGTTCTACACTTTTTCCCATATAAAGCCTCAAAAGGCGCAGCCTGAATGCTGGTATGGTAACTATTATTATAGAAGAACTCAATTAAGGGGAAGTGGTCATCCCAGCTACCACCTAAATCAATAACACATGCGCGTAGCATGTCTTCCAATGTTTGAATTGTACGCTCACTTTGCCTATCCGTATGAGGATAGTAAGCAGTACTAAAATTCAAACGAGTGCCTAATGATTGTTGGAAACTTTTCCAGAAATGAGAAGTGTATCTAGTATCTCTATTGGATATAATAGATACTGGCACTCCATGGAGAGATACAATCTCGTCCACATACAACTGAGCTAACTTATCGGAGCTATAAATCTCCTTAATGGGTAAGAAATGAGCTGACTTAGTCAACCTGTCAACTATAACCCATATTGTATCGTTTCTATGCCTTGTCTTTGGTAACTTGGTAATGAAATCAATGGTTACCATCTCCCATTTCCATGTGGGAAGTTCTAACTGTTGTAGCAAACCTGACGGCTTTCGAAACCGGGTCGAAAAACGCAATTTTTGGGAAACAGAACCCTGACCACAAGGTTGTGCTCAGCGAACATGGGGGCGTGGCTAGAAGAAGTTAGTGAACAAGGGGCATGGCAGTGGCCACGGGGTCGTGTCTAGCCTTCTGTTTTCAGTTTTCTTTGAAAAAAGTGGTATCATGCTGATTGTTTTGTGTTTTCTTTTGAAGAGATGGCCAGCAAGTTCACTAAGTTTAAGCCAAATGAGTGGGACTACCAAACCCGCTATGATATTCAGAAAATAAGGCCCGAAGAAATACCAAGACAAGTGTGCCTCGATTCCTTAGAAGTTGTGGGGCAAATAGACCCCTTCGACGCACTGGTCACGGGTCCACTAAGGTTGGCCCTCTGCACAAGACTCCATGCGGTTCATGAGTATAACATGGAGTTGTACTTTTTCTTTCGCGTTGAAAGCAAAAGTAGAGCCATTCTACGGAGGAGTTCAGTTTCGATGTGCGGGAGAGGTGCTTTCAATCTCTATCGCATAATTCGGAGTGCAAGTGGGTCTGTTCACCGAGGAAGTGTCCGGTGAAGAAGAGAACACGGGTGATCTCCGTGAAATCTCAGCTAACATGCGCCAGACAACGTGGGCTCAAATCGGGGATGGTGCATATGATCCAAGTGTCACAAAGAGCTCCCAGTTGCGGGACCCTCTCTACCGCTACATTCATAGGGTCCTTAGCAACTCTCTCAGTCAAAGGCGTGATAGCACCGGTGTTGTCAACTTGCTTGATCTTACGGTCTTATATTGCATCCACAACCGCGTTCCTCTTGATGTCCCACACTTGCTCCTCCGTAACATGCATCTGAATCAGTTGGCTTCCTCCCCGACACCTATCTTCTTTGGGGGATGGATCTAGCGCCTCTTCAAGACTTATGTTCAACGAATGCTGAAATTATTCCGTAAGGGTCCATGGCCGGAAAGGTAGATATCACCCAATGCCGTTCGATGGGGATCATCCATGAAACGGGTGACGGGACAGTCCGCTTCCAAACTACTCAAGGACATGTTTGGAACCCGGAAGCATCCCTCGTTCTTCACGCCAACCCAATCCGTTCTCCTCCTCAGTTTCACGGCCAACCGGGTTCCTCCTCTTCCTAAGGAGGTGGTTTTCCTAACTTTCAAAGGATGTGGTGTGAGGTTGGATGCAGTTTCTCATGTTAACCCCTTTCTATCCCACAATAATTTCTGGCCTGCGTGCCATAGTTTGAACAATTTACTTTCCTAAACACTTTTATTTTCAGCATTTTATTTTCATTTGTGTGTGATGATGGATAATTAACTTTGGTAGGTTTAGGATGATTGTTGTGTATTGTGTGGTATGGTATTTAAGCAAAACAGGTACCCAGGAAGCTTGGATGCACTAAGTATTAGTACTACATAAGCCTGGAAACCCGATCCAAAAGCCACAAACCTGTAATCATCATTTACAGACTGTCACCACGGGGCCGTGCTCAGCCAGCACGCCCCCATGCCCACTCCCCTGGCCTGTTGATTGACTGAACCCTGCCCACCACGGGGTCGTGGCCACCAGGCACGCCCCGTGGCCACCTTCTGTAAGTTTCTGTTACAAGCACTCTGACCACGGGGCCGTGCTCAGCCAGCACGAGGCCGTGGCCAGGTGCCAAGTAACACCAAACCTTGTTTTTCAACCCCTTTTTACACATTCAATGAACCTAAAAAACTTATTTTTGGGATACATTGAGGACAATGTATAATTTAAGTGTGGGGGGATGCTAAAACCTTTAATTTTGCAAGTCCTAATAACAAGCCTTACACAAACCTCTATTGGAACCGCTAATCACCCAAAAAAAATTCAAAAATTTTTCATTTTTTTACTTGTTTTGGTTTAATTTTGGAATAACAAGTTCTAAAAAGGTTATATTCTTACAAATTTACAACCGATAGCCTCGAGATAAAAAAAAAACCAAATAAGAAAATTATGAAAAGGCATGACAAATCTAATTAAAATTTGATTATATATACTTGATCACATTATAAATCCATTCCCACAACAAGTGAATTTTGAGCCTTTATTAAGCATACAAGCATATATCTTTAAACTAAATGCTCATTTTTCGTTTCTTGTGTGAATAGCCGCTTGATTCATACGACTTTAGAACTTGCCATGACGATACATTCCCGGTCCTTACCAACTTAACCTAAGTAAATGATGGAGGCATTAGGACTAACCCATTTTCCTTTCAACACCATTATTTTTCATTTTTTTATCACCGACCCAAAAATCCCCCTAGTTAACCCATTTGAGCCTAAACCTTTTCATTTTAAAATCCACAAAACAAACACCCTTTACCCACAAAAAAACCTTTTTCTTTTCAACCCCTTTTTTTAGTAAAAAGCTCAGTTATCTTGTGACATCTCTTATAAAAAAAATTTGAAAGTCTTGCATTAAACAAACAAGTTCCTCAAAGAAACTTTGTTTGAATATGCTTAGTTTGAATAAAAGTCACAAAAACAAAAAGTTTTACGACGACCGACGCTTTTTACGCTTTTAGCCCTTTTTACTAACCAATAACCAAAACCAAAACCACCTACCCTTAGCCCAAGCCTAACCCTTTTCCAAAGTCCTCTTGATATTTTCAAAGGTCTATAGTTAAAAAGGAGGAGGTTTGATTGCTTGGCGAGCATATGGTAGAAGTAAGTTCCATGCCGGTCTCGAGTGATTCACAAAAATAAATCTTCGGCCGAGTGTTGAGTGATCTCTCGTGAGGTATGTGAACTTGTATATAAATAGAATTTTAAAGAGGCATGTTATGCCCAAATAATTAATTTTTCTTATAAATTGTTCTAAATAAATCATGACGAATAGGATTGTAAATAAAATAAAAATAAAACCCAATAAAGATCTTGGATTCCCGACACTCAAGACAAGCCCAAAACTTCTCTTCTACCTATTCCATTTGGGTGTGTAAAGCCACATATTAAAGAGTTTTGTTTGACGACAAGCAAAGATTCAAGTGTGGGGGTATTTGATGTGCGCAAAATTTAACATATAAATTACATCAAATGAAGCATAAAACTAACCATTTTGTTAGTACTAATGTTTGAAAAGTGTGTTTTTGTCTTCTTTTTGAATTTACAGGACCAAATGAGCTTAAACGAGCAAAAGGAACAAATATACAGGCAAAACCAACATAAATACAAAGAAAAGGAATAAACATGACATGCCCGACCCCTCGGCAGCATCCCTAAAAGCAAAAACAAGAAACAGAAGAATGACCACGGGGGCGTGCCCACTGGACACGGGGGCGTGGTCAGCTGCCTGCAGAAAAGACAAAGCTGTAGAAGCTTCTATGCCCACCACGGGGGCGTGCCCAACTCAGCACAGGGCGTGGTCAATGCTAAGATACGCAGAATCTTGCAAAATATTGGTAGTACAGATGCGTTTCTGCCCACGGGGCCGTGCCCGCTAAACATCGGCCGTGTGGAGCCCTCTGTTAACACATGCATTTAATGAAGGAAGAGAAAAGGCTGGCCACAGGGGCGTGCCCGCTGGACACGGGGCTGTGGCCAGAGCTCCGTTCAGGCTATAAATAGGGGTGCTTGGCTCAGTTCAAAGGCATCCCTTGGCAAACCACTACTTTCCAACTTTGCCAGCACTCCACCACCACTACACCACCAACACCCACCACCATCATCCATCATCCATCATCCATTATCCATCATCCATCATCCATCATCCATCTTTAGAGTGTGTAGTAGCCTAGGGATCCAAGATTGATAGTAAGGGTTCTTGCCAATCAAATGCCATGTTTGGTTGAGCCTCTTACTTCACTTGGTGAAGACAAGTCTTTTATGTATTACTTTTGATTTTTAATCTTTCGGCACTTTTTATTTGGTTTTTTATTAATGACTTTAATAACCAGTTTCTTATGTTGAAGGTGAATTTTCTTTATCATTTGTCCGTGGTGTCTTGGCATTACTTTACTGTCTATATAAAGTAAAAGATTTACACCATTCATATCTTTACGGTCTATATAGAGATATGTTAGCTACCTGGTCGGGGGTTAAGGGAATGGTTTAGTAAGGTTCTTGCCTTGTTCAGTGTATAGATCATGCAAGGGGTCAAGCTTACTAGGACCTCCTTCAATACCCACTGGTATTGGATGGCGGGGGTGCGAATGGCTTGATCCCCTCATATATAAACTACTATTAATACATTAAACCGGCTACTTGGGATTGTATCCCTGCTGACTCAAACCACTTAGCCGAGGGTAACGTCACCTTCAAATTAGAGGCCTACCACTTTTCGCATTAATAACTTAATTAATTATCTTTCAATATTCCGACCCTTTGGGATTATATCATTGTTGAGTCAAACCACTGGGTTGAGGGTAACGTCACCTTCAAAAGAGTGGCCTACTATTATAACTAAGATAATCTCTTAAAAAGTCCGAAAGTGCAAAAATCATCAAAGGATACATTAAAGACAAGTATCTAAGTGATTCATCTTGTCAATTTGTTTTTATTTTATTTTTATTTCTGCATCTTTTGTTTTTATTTTCATGTTTAAAACATTTTCTCAAAAATTTTAGATTGATTAGACGTTGAGGATAAATCGGTACTAAAAGCACTTTTGTCCTTGGACGATCTTGGTATCTTACCAACGCTATACTACGCTCAAGATGGGTGCCCTTGCCCAAGTGTGTGTTTAGTGTTAGTAGAATATCGTGTTTTATAAATTTAAAACTTGTTTAATGTGTAAAATGGGCTTAAAATATCAATAAAAAAACATATCACACCGTACACACACCAGTGACCAGTGTAAGTAATAGGGAGACTTTTACCATTTCCTAACACGATTTCATCAGGCCCACCGTATTCGGAGAGGGTGTGCAATGATGCTTGGTTAGGGGCTGCATGATCAATAGCGCCTGTGTTAAAAATCATCCGTGAAGGGGATGAACGGGTTGCTCTAGCCAAGGAAGTGTTAACCATCGGACTAGGGGCTGGTGTCATGGACATGGTGATGTTGTTATCTTTGAGAAAACAAGCCAATTTCCTACAGTCTTTAGTGTTGTGTCCAGGGATTGAACAATATTGATAAAAAAGGAATTACGATTACCACGTGGAGCATACGTGTTACCACTGTTTTGGCCAGTAGGTTTCGAGTACCGTTGGTCGTTTGCAATAAACTTGTTTGGGTTGCGAGAGTTCGTTCCAGATCTACTGGGTGGGCGACTTTGATACCAACAGTAACTATTGGTGGAGTCGATTGAGTCACAAGCAACCCTCGTTCATGGTCCACGAGCTTGTCAAATAAATCCGGAAAGGTAAGAGATGTGTCTCGCATTTTTAGAGCAGCAGCAACATTGGCATAATCATCCCCTAGTTGGTTGATAATATGCACAGTGAGATCTTCAATAGTAACCGGGCTTCGTGCTAATGAGAGTTCGTCAGCAATAGTCTTCATATCATGAAGAAATTCAGCCATGGGTCTTGAACCTTTTGGGTTTTTAGCAAGACAGGATTTGAGTGAGATGATGCGAGAGCGCAAGCGGCCGGAAAAGCTCGCATTTAATTGTGCAAATGCTTCAAAGGCAATGTCGACAGAGGCAACTATATGCTGGATCTAGTCCGAACAACTGCAAAGGAAAGCGCCAAGGATGATTCGGTCTTGACGGAACCAGGTCAAGTAGTCTGGATTGAGTTTGTTGGCATCTGCAGCTAGAGTTTTAGACGGAGGTTTGTTGTTTCCGTCGACGAAGCTGTCAAGACCAAGGCCAATCAAGGTGGCCATGACCTGTTTGCGCCAGGCTAGATGGTTGGTAGGGTGTAGTTTGATCAGAAAGTGTGTGTGAGAGGTAACCTCGATGATAGTTTTTGACTTGATGATGTAAAGGTGGGCTGAAAAATTCGATGGGATCAGAAAAAAGGAGGTCTGCTGGATCGGAAAAAAAAAAGAAGACGCTCAGAGGAGCTCTTTTGGCTCTGATACCATATTATGATTGAATGATTACTTGCATATTCACAAACATTAACAGCCTAATATAGGACAAGTATACAACTGGAACAGAGGAATTACAAGAGATAATGACGGACCTATTCTTGGAGATTATACAAACAATAATTACAAATATATATAAATAAAATACAAGTTCCCGCCTCAAAAGTTTTTGTTGACTTGGTTGTCTCTAATACGAAGTTGAGGCCTTTTTGCAAAATTATCATTTTCAATATATTTAGTAACAAAACCCTTCTTCTTTACCTGGGCTGGAATGTGGGATTTTTTTTCTAAACATTTTTTTAGGGTGATGTTATCTAAACATCCCTCAAAATTTTTGTACTATCCCTTAATATGAAGTGTATAGTCCAATACGCTTCCTATAGGGTTTAAACGCATTAAATGCGACTCCAAAAGGAATCATGTCACACCCCAACCAATGGCGGAATCATCGGAGTGGGACTAGTTCGAGATTGTAAGAGACTTCATAACACTATTTGTTAGAATATTTAATTCAACCGATTTCATTTCATAAACAAATTGTCAAAACATTACAAGAAATTCAAATAACAACATTGTTCAAACATAACATAACAAAATTAATACAACACTTTAAACCTAAACGTCTAAGTGAGCATCTAGGCATCTTTGCTAGTCCATTTTCATAGCATCATCAATCCTCAACCTGTAACATGTTTAAAATAAAATTCAATGCAAAAGCAAAGGCGAGTATACAAGTTTATGAATAAGTATAAGTATAAAAGTTTAAAAACGAATCCACATGGTAACTTAGTTTATACAAGATCAACCTAACATGGAATGCAATATTTCTAGTCAACCCTCTGTTTACGCAAAATGATATAATTCAACATGACCACTAGTCTACGGGCGCTGCATTACTCCTATAGCGCTATACATGTCAAATGGAGGCTCGTGAAAGCTAATGACTAAAACATATCACATAAGTATGGTCCATGTATAAGCATCAAGTATAACAACATAGTATTCATGTATAAGGATTGTTTTCGTGCATTGCATAAAGAATAAGTTTAAGTGTAGTTTAATAGCTAAACATGTTACACCCCAAAAGTGGTAAACATAAAAAGGGGGTTGCGAGTATACTCACAGTTTTGCAAGTCTTCTACTTGAATCCACGAGTGAGTTGTTGTTGATTAGGAGGTTGGAACACCAAGTCCTTCTACACGAAGAAACAAAGTGTATGAGTTTTAGGAATTCGGAAGATTTAGGGATTTAGGAAGTTAAAACACAAGAACAAATATATTCGAAAGTAATCATGGGTTATGTTTCATGAGTAATATACTCATTAGAATCGTAACAAGTCTTATGCCTTAGATGATGTTATTTTAATATTTTGACGAATGAACACAAGTTCACCATCAAGGGTTCGAATAGAATATATATATTATATGTATTATTAAGTCCAATAGTCAAGCATGTGGTAGAATATTAAACCTTCATTTAGGTACCTCTAGTATCATGGAAATCATGTAGGAGGTAGGAAGATCAAGCTTCCATTTAGGTACATCTTATGGTTCACCACTACACTTGATGTAAAAACATACAAGGAGGGTCATGAACTAATATTAATACAAGAATAATAAACAACTATACTATGATAAATCATCAAGTAATGTGGGGATTCAATGTTGGACAACCCAAGTTAGTTCATAATCACACCTTCATCACGCTTGAAGCTTGAAAATCACTTGAGGGTTAAAAACCCTAAACAAAACAAAATATATGTGAGGTTTAACCTCTGATTTTGAATGTCTCAACCATGTTTTTAAGCCTAACTAACCATAGAAGTTATTATAAGCATAAGGACATAGGTTTGAGATGAGTTTGACTCAAGTTTGAATAAGTTAAGTAAAGTTTGATTGAAAACAGAAATGAACAGTGAACTTTGGAGCCTTTTTTCCGGAGTTCCAGGGACTTATTTACTGTGAAAAACCCATGGAATCGAAGCTAAGGTCAATCCAAGCACATAGGAAAAAGAATGAACTAAATCGGACAAGTATTGAGTGAGTTATGCTCACTTTTGTGAAGGGGTATGCTTCTGCCCGAACTTCTATAATCAGCTGCGAATTTGGATGATTTGGGAGTGATTAGAGAGTGTTTAGAAAAGTGAAAATGGCTTTAAGATAGGTTGGTATTTATAGAGGAAGGATTAGGGTTTACGTTAGTATGTAATAAATGTGATTAGTTGAGAGTTGAAACAACAAAATGGAGCCAAAATTTGAAATGACCAAAGCTGTCATATGGGCTGAAACCTGCGCCAACTTGGCTGTGGATTTAAATCTGGCCGAAAAGTTGACCACATTCATCTATTCATCCCTTTTTCCATTAGCAAAGGGAAAACCTTTAAAACACTTAGGTTGAGAAGGGAAAGGTCTTGGGTTCAAGTCCCATAGACGACATGGGATTTAAAGAAATTTGTCGTTCAAAAAAATTGTAGAATGGAAATGGGCCACAATCAGACAATTAGCGGCAACATGGAGAAGCTTTTCATAACTTCTTATTTATTTATTTATTTATTTATTTTTTGGTTTACCATGCACTTTCACGTTGATGTATTATTAGTGTATTATTATTATTATTATTATTATTATTATTATTATTATTATATTACTAAAATTATTATTATTATTATTATTATCAGAATTTAACCACGTATTTAATAGTTAACAAGCACGTATTAGTTATGAGTAGTAGTGTGTTGGGTATCAGTTACGCGTATGCATTCAAGATTGGTAACGTATAACCCGAGTATTGCAACACGTATAAGCATGTATAAAAATATAATTTCATTACGATCGAAGTCTTTGATTTACAATGGTTTGAAACGAAATACGAAATACAAAAGGAACAAGCTTCCAAAAATAGAAATACAAGACACATTTTCTAATTAAGGAAAGTACAAAGAAGCAGGACGTTACAATCTCCCCTCCTTTAGGGAATTTCGTCCCGAAATTTAGGAAGATGTAGGGAAAAGATGCGGATACTTCGTCTTCATGTGACTCTTGAGTTCCCAAGTGAATTCAGCGTCGCGTTTATCTTCCCATTGAACCTTGATCCATGATTTCGACGGGTTTTTCCACAAAATGCAAGGTCTCGTTGACTTGGAGGTCCTCGAGTGGAACTTGAAGCCCTTCGTCAGCTAGACACTTCTTTAAGTTTGACACGTGGATGACAGGATGTACATTGTTGAGTTCTTCAGGTAGGTCCAGTCTATACGCAACCTTGCCAACCCTCTCGAGTATCTTGAAAGGACCAACGTAGCAAGGTGCGAGTTTTCCTTTCTTACCAAATCGAACCACACCCTTCCAAGGGGATACTTTGAGAAGTACTAAGTCACCTGTCTCGAATTCCAAGGGTTTGTGACGCCTTTATCAAGAAGCTCTTGAAGTTGACTCGAGAGCTCTCGCATCTCAGAGGGTGCTAAACGGTAAGGAGACTTAGCGACAGGCGTAGAGCCAGGCACTAAATCAATGCGAAAGTCGACGAAACGAGCAGGAGGCGGACCAGGAAGATTGTCGGGAAACACGTCAGGAAAATCAAGTACAACGGGGACGTCACTTATGCTTGGGCCTTTGTCCTTCTTTTCCACAATATGGGCGAGAAAGGCGAAGGTACCCTTGCATAAGCATTTGTTTGCTTGGATACACGACATAAGTTTGAGACCTTGAGAAGGTTTCTCACCATACACGTGTAGAGAATCACCGTTTGGAAGAGGAAGGCAGATAAACTTTTCAGAACAAACAACTTCAGCACGAACTCGCCTAAGCCAGTCCATGCCTACAATGATGTCAAAGCTACCCATTTGCATAGGTATAAGGTCGATTGAAAACGTATGATCGTTGAGAATCAAAGAACAATTGGAAAGAACGGAATCAACAGTGACGGATTTACCATTAGCGACTTTGACCGCGAAAGATTTTGGCAACTTAGAGCGTTTACACTTAAGCAATTGTTCAAATTCTAGCGACACAAAAATTTTATCGGTGCCAGTATCAAACAGACAAGAAGCATAAACATGGTTCACAAGAAATGTACCAGTAATGACATCGTTGGCGTTCTGAGCCTGAGCGGCAGTGATGACAAAAGATCGGCCTATAGCAGGTTGTTGAGCCTGTTGCTGTTGTTGCAGCGGTTGCTGCTGCTGCTGCTGTTGTTGAGGCTGATAACGCTGGGGACAAACATTGGCGAGATGATTGAGATCGCCACACTTGAAGCATGCTCGCACAGGAGCAGCTTGAGGTTGAGGGAAGTTTCGACATCGGCTAGCAAAATGACCATACCTCTGACAGTTGGCACATTTGTGACATGGTACGTTGGTAGGACGATGAAACAAACAGGTAGTACATTTGGGATGAGATCCAACATAGCCTTGTCTTGGTGGTTCGGTGTTTGCGGGGGCAACGACGGCTAAAGCTTGTAAGGGTTGTGGGTTTGGCGGAGTGACGACTGCACAATTTTGGCTCGAAGCCTTCAGCTTCTTGCCTTTGTTCTTCTTGGATTGAGAGGATGAAGGTTCAACAACGGTGGTAGTATTGGTGGTATCAGTAACAACTTGGTGAGAATTCTTCGACGAAACCTTATCGTAGACTCCTGAAGAAGGCAGTTGTTGTTAAGTTCTGTGGCTATGGTATAGGCTTCCTCTATGGTTTAGGGTTAGCAACGGGAAGATGATTGGTCATGGAAGGTGCAACACAACGAATGAACTTGGCTATGGTTTTGGGGACAGAGTCGACTTGTCCAGGGCAAAGGACACTAAGCTGTTCGAAGCGCGTAATCAGACCATACATGTCGCTCCCCTTTTGCGTTAAGTTCCAAAATTCGTTCTCCAACTTTTGGAGCTCGTGAGGAGGACAAAAGTGGTCTTTCATAAGCTGCTTAAGCTCGTCCCAAGGTAATGCATGTGCAGCATCGTTTCCCCTCTTGTTGCGTTCGGTGTGTCACACCCTGACTTTTGCGGAAGCGTGATTATGGTGTGACTTTCTTAATACCATAGCATTCAATCATAACAACAACTATATGATTAAACCATAAGATGTTCATCCATAAAATTTAGTTTGAAAATACCACAACATACTTTTCTGAAATGTAGACTCCAAATTTAAGTTACAACCACAACATGTTTAAATGAGTTCACGAAGACTCGACAAAAGACCTTAAATAGAACTGAGTTTAGAACCATGTATCTCGTCCAGGATTAAAATACATCTCCTAAACCCTACGACTTCGGATGACATCTTTTATTCATGACACGGCTTGAAACATGCAAACACCCGCCAGATCCACTTAATTCCCTGAAATACATGTAATTTGAAAACATCAACAAAAGTTGAGCGAGTTCATGTGTTTGCCTGTGTATATGCATAACCTTTAAAGTATGTATGTATGTATGTATGTAAATCCTGGTATGAAAGCAATAAGAAAAAACAGATCACCAATGGTTTGCAAGGCCAATGGTATGTGTGAAGTGATGCAGGAAAACTCAAACCTAGCGGATTTTGCCACGACTTTAGTATGTGGACATAGTCGCCACATGGGCCACCCTGGTCCTCATGGGTGTGGGCTCGCTACACCCAAATAGATCTATCACTCATGTCCCTCGGTCATATGACGAGGATTAATGGCCTTAAGTGTTGTACCCACCACTCACATGATCAAGCAGTAACCCTCCTTAGCTAACCATACCATGTATAAAACGTTTGTAAACAATTGTAACATGTATTTCACCCCCGAAGTTATAAAACTGAAACATTTAAAAGAAAAGGGGGACATGAACTCACTGTCTTGCGTCTTCAGTACTCGTAACTCACTTTTCTTCAGCAAACACGACTACCTACAATGTACTAGGGTCTATTAGACGAGCGGGTCGTGCCTTGTCTTAGAATTAACGTTTCTGAGTTACGTTTCTGATATCATTCCAACTTATATAATTATTGTCAAAATAATTAATATTTCAACTTAAAGTATATTTATAAGTTTTGGAATAATTGTTAAACAATATTTTGTGTTAATACTTCTCAAGTGTTCATACTCGTATTTCCTTCCCAATGATGGGGGTATCTCATACATGTGTATTCGTATTCTTCTATTTGTAGTTCCAAAATAATATATTTTTACTTCCCAAAAATAATATATTTTTCTCCTTGTCCAAATGTGATATAACTTTGTAATATTTATGAAAATCATATTTTCATTACTTGTGTCCAAAATATTATTTACCAAAAATATATTTATAAATTTATTTTTCGGAATATCTTGTAAGTTACATTCTTTCGTTCAGTTTCCCAATATTATATGTGTAACTTGTATTTTTTTTTTATTCCATGATATTTTTGGTATTATTTTGGATTGTAAATTTCTTGGTATTTGTTAAGTTATATTATTTTATCCCTAAAATAACATAACTAATACACAAAGTATACAAATATTCACACATGTGTCTTTAATATATATCTAGCCATTTTTATTTATAAAATCCAACCTCCAATATTTGTATTTTTGCAACAAAAATTATGGCAAAGTTTATATTGAAAACTCATGATCAAAATACACTTGTAAATATTTGTTTGAAAATATTTTTCTAAGTATTTATATTTTTAGAAAATTTGCCATAGTTTCCCCTAAAAATGGAGGTGTCCATGCTATCAAAGCATATCATTTTCTTTTTAAAATCATCACAATCAATCAATCAACAATTCATTCAACACTTACCAAGTGCCAAAATCAAGTAATTTACCTAACAACATGAACTTGAACTTTCATAAAAACTTGTAGTAACTTGGTAGTGTGTTTAGTAGGTTTAGTTACCCTTTAAAGTGTGTTTACTTCTTTAAAAGTTTCATTCTTGAAAGATTTAGGTGTTTACAACTTGTAAACATGTTTTACAAAATCATTTCTCTATGAAATCTTCTTGCTTCACAAGTGTTTCTACACTTGTTTTATCACAAAAAATAGTGTATGTTTAAGTAAGAACCAAGATCTACTAAAAATCATATTTTGAACTTGGTTCTTTTTGGAAAACCATTCATAAATCTTAGATCAATATGATTATTAACTCACTTTGATTATTGTTTTTCAAGAAATCAAGTATTCTTTTCAAGTTCATGATTTAAGGGTGGATGATCTTTCATCCCACAACTTCTTACACTTCTCATCTTGCTAAACTATGTTTCTAATCATGATTTAGCAAGATGCTATGATGATCAACATCATCTTTACAAACAAATCAATGATCAACAAGCATTCATAACATAAACAACTTAGTTTCATCAAGATTTCATCATATATCAAGCTTATGTTCATGTTTCTTGATTATGTTCTTTAGTGTTCCTTATGATTATCATCACATATCATCTTTTAACCAACTAAATGAGAAGTAAATTCAAGTGACAAGAAGCTTACTACTAGCACAAGGGCTAGGGAAGAACACAAGAAGATGAAAGTGATGAATGTGATGGATAATAGCAAATGGGAGAGGTCCTTGAAGATCCAAGACCACCAAGCTTTCTTGTATGGCTCCTTTCACCTTGTGTACACCTTAGAATGGATGGATGAGAAATGAAGATGATGGTGATGGTGATGGTGATGTTGTTGCTTGTTCTCGGCCGAGAGGGAGAAAGAGAGGGAGAGAGAGAGAGAGAGCTTGTGTGTGTTGTGTGGGTGAGAGATGATGAGAGTTTAATCCATTAACTTCTTCTTATAACCAAGTTTAGACTTTAACCATTCGGTAATGTGTTCTCTAAGTACTTAGCAAATCTCTTAACAAATCAATTGAGATCAAGCAAGATTAAGGGTAGGCCACACCCTTGTGACAGTCTCCCAAGGGGGGGGGGGGGTATAGGTTGGGTTGTGATGGATAGTTATGAGATTTAGTTAGATTTCAAGTGTGGTGTTTAGTGTTTAACTTAATATGGTGTTATATAGTGTGTTAGGGTGTTCGGGGATCATAACTAGCTCAGAAATGTTAAAACAATGCTTCTAGTATAATTTTGGTGTTTCAGGTAGTGTCCGGTTGTTCGGTTGTATACTGGTTCGTTAAAGTGTCAAACTATACCGTTTAGTGTTCTTTATGTACCCTTTTGTGACACTTTTAATTCCCGACACTTAGGAAAGCATTCTGGACCATTTAGTCATATTTTTGCATGTTACTAGCTTGTTAAAAAGCTGATTTTTGCTGATTTATGCTGTATTCAGCACTTAATGTGGGTTTTAGGCACTTTCCGGCACTTAACTATCACCTAGGCATGCAGTTTTGTGGCCCTTACTTCCCTATACACCATACTAGTGTAGTACTTAGTCTTCGACCCATACTGGGTCTCAAAACACTGTCTATCTATGTACTGAACTTCGTCAGCATTTTTCTGAGTTATCCGCTAACTGTGCTAACTGTGCTTTGTGCATCGTTTATGTCAATAAAGTTTGCATGTAATAATGAAGTGACATCATGTAATATGTGATGCACATGTAGTATGATGCAGAAATCAAAAAGCAGTTAATTGTAATTCAGCACACTCATTAAGCACTAATCAAGATTAATTAATTATACGGATACCTGGATTTTTTGACGGTTGTCACACGGTGGTCCACCACTCGAGTGCCCTCGAGCGGAAGACTCCAGTTGCATTCAAAGTTCGCAGTTCATGAGGACAACCACTTTGCAAGAATGTAAGCTCAACTGCGTCAAACCAATTCATCATGGCGGTAGTGCCATCTTCGCCTGTAAACTCCAAAGGTTTACAAGCCATGAATTGCTTGAATCAGAATGTCGGCTTAGGGTTTTCGGCCTTCGAATCGACAGAGCCATGCGGTGAATCGGTGTTTGGCTGAATCTTGCTAACAATGTCGGGTATGACCTTAGCCATTTGCTTGACCATGAATTTCATGCAATCCCTTTGTGACATGGAGTTGGATTTGGCGTTGGAGGTCGAACCCTTCTTTGACTTGGTTTTCTTGGAAGCATCGTTGGACGACATCTAAGGAATCGAAAGAGAAGGAAAAGGATAGGACTTGATCATAAATTCAGAATAAGTTTGCAAGTTTTAAACATGTAAACATGATGTAACACGTATGGTTCACATAGTTAGCATGATTTCAACAAGTATTCAACCAGTATAAACACGTATGAATGCATAAAAAGAGTATAAATTTAGTTTGTTCACGAGAGTTATTATTGTTTTTGATTGCGCGAGACGTGCGAATTGTGAAACGGTTTTGAAACGAACGAGGTAACAAGTATAAAATCACATATAAATTGAATCAGATAAAAGAGAGGCTCATAAAACATAGGATTGTTTCGGGTAGAGAAACGTTGACTTTTCCAAAGTGAATCGAAAGTCCTTTCAAATTAGAGAAATGTGCTTTGGCCTATAGGTAAGATACTCTCGTCGAGAAGTGATTAACGGTATCTTACCCTTCCAGTTACTACACGTCTCTAATTGATTGAAACAATTGAAACTTTGGCGAGAACGAAAATCAAGGAATGGGACTCAATCGACAAGGTGCGGGTTTCACCCCTAACTTGACGATTTCGTACCCTTATGTGGGTGGTACTCTTCGGGTCAAAATATAATTTCGACACTTTGACGAGGGTCCACTAGAGTTTGAATTGGAAATTTACCATTTAGATGTGCATTTCACTCCTAACTAAATGGCGAAATTTCGTGCAAAAAATAAGAATAAGCGGAATGAGAGTCGTTCACCAAATTGTGGGTTTCACGCCTATTTTGGTTAACTCGTCTCTTTTGTATAAAGAGTGTCTTCAAGTGTATTGTGTAAAATGTCTTAGGAGAGACATTATGTAAATATTAAGACCAAAAAGGAGAGAAAGAAGCAAAGTAGGAAGAATAACATTTTAAGCAAGAATCAAGAATGGTCAAAAATATGGTTCCTACTATAGACTAGGTCGAACATGGCAATTCTACCTAATTCCCTATAGTTATGGCTCTGATACCAATCTGTCACACCCCAACCAATGGCGGAAACATCGGAGTGGGACTAGTTCGAGATTGTAAGAGACTTCATAACACTATTTGTGATAATATTTAATTCAACCGATTTCATTTCATAAACAAATTGTTAAAACATTACAAGAAATTCAAATAACAACATTGTTCAAACATAACATAACAAAATTGATACAACACTTTAAACCTAAACGTCTAAGTGAGCATCTAGGCATCTTTGCTAGTCCATTTTCAAAGCATCATCAATCCTCAACCTGTAACATGTTTAAAATACAATTCAATGCAAAAGCAAAGGCGAGTATACAAGTTTATGAATAAGTATAAGTATAAAAGTTTAAAAACAAATCCACATGGCAACTTAGTTTATACAAGATCAACCTAACATGGCATGCAATATTTCTAGTCAACTCTCTGTTTACGCAAAATGATATAATTCAACATGACCACTAGTCTACGGGTGGTGCGTTACTCCTGTAGCGCTATACATGTCAAATGGAGGCTCGTGAAAGCTAATGACTAAAACATATCACATAAGTATGGTCCACGTATAAGCATCAAGTATAACAACATAGTATTCATGTATAAGGATTGTTTTCGTGCATTGCATAAAGAATAAGTTTAAGTGTAGTCTAATAGCTAAACATGTAACACCCCAAAAGTGGTAAACATAAAAAGGGGGTTGCGAGTATACTCACGGTTTTGCAAGTCTTCTACTTGAATCCGTGAGTGAGTTGTTGTTATTAGGAGGTTGGAACACCAAGTCCTTCCACACGAAGAAACAAAGTGTATGAGTTTTAGGAATTCGGAAGATTTAGGGATTTAGGAAGTTAAAACACAAGAACAAATATATTCGAAAGTAATCATCCTTTAGCACAAGTACTTGTTTTTGACACTATGAAACCTCAGGGGTTAATGTTTTCAAGAGTAATATACTCATTAGAATCATAACAAGTCTTATGCCTTAGATGATGTTATTCTAATATTTTGACGAATAAACACAAGTTCACCATCAAGGGTTCGAATAGTATATATATATATATATAGGGAGAGGATCATGAGAAAACTAGATATAAATGAGAAAACTAGAAAACTAACTAAAAACCACTAAAAAGGAGGGGGGAGACTTTTAATGAAGGAGGGGGGACTTTTAATGAAGGAGGGGTAAAATTGGAAACAAAAATATATAACTTTTCAAACATTTCCCATTTCTCCATATGTTATCATTTTAAAACAAAAATGGCACCATAAGATCACAAATTTTTGTATCTTTCATTCAAGTATATTCGAGCATATTTTTTATGACATAAAAAAAGATTTATGGTGTCGTCTTGTTTTCAATACTATTATTATAGTAGTGCACATGTGCAATATAACATGTACTACAATTGCATTACATGCTTAAAATTAGCTTTTTGAGTTTTGTTTAGCTTTTAGGGTTAGTTTTTTGGAGGTTTAGGATTAGGATTTGGTTTTTGGGTGTGGGGGGAGGGGGGTTTAGGTTTTTAGGGGGTGGGGGTGAGGGGGTTTAGGTTTTTTTCGGGTTTATGTTTAGGGTGTAGTTTTAGGTTTTCGGGAGGGTGGGGGTGGGGGAGTTTAGGTTTTTTTTTTTTTGGGGGGGGGGGGTTAGGCTTTTGGTGGGAGGGTGAATTTAGGTTTTTGTAGGGTGGGGGTGGGGAGTTTAGGTTTTTGGGGGGTGTCGGTGGGGGGGGGGGGGGTTTAAGTGGTTTAAGCTTTATGTATTAGTGCACATGTGCAGTACAACAAAAAAAAAAAAAAAAAAAAAAAATTTGAAAATTTTTTTTCATACATAAAAAGTAGCGATTTTTAATTAAAAAATTGTAAAAAAAAAAATTTTTGGTATGTTTTTAGGTTTTTTTTAGGCTTTTTTGGTTAGTTTTTTGGTTTTCTCATTTAAACTAGTTTTCTCATGATCCATCCCCTATATATATATATGTATGTATCATTAAGTCCAATAGTCAAGCATGAGGTAGAATATTAAATCTTCATTTAGGTACCTCTAGTATCATAGAAATCATGTAGGAGGTAGGAAGATCAAGCTTCCATTTAGGTACCTCTTATGGTTCACCACTACACTTGATGTAAAAACATACAAGGAGGGTCATGAACTAATGTTAATACAAGAATAATAAACAACTATTCTATGATAAATCATCAAGTAATGTGGGGATTCTATGTTGGACAACCCAAGTTAGTCCATAATCACACCTTCATCAAGCTTGAAGCTTGAACATCACTTGAGGATTAAAAACCCTAAACAAAACAGAATATATGTGAGGTTTAACCTCTGATTTTGAATGTCTCAACCTTGTTTTTAAGCCTAACTAACCATAGAAGTGGTTATAAGCATAAGGACATAGGTTTGAGATGAGTTTGACTCAAGTTTGAATAAGTTAAGTAAAGTTTGATTGAAAACAGAAAGAGTTAATTGCTAAATTCGTCCCTGAGGTTTGACTCAAATTGCTAGATCAGTCCAAAATCATGTTTTGTTGCTAAAGCAGTCATTGGCCCTAATTTATGTTGCTAATTCAGTCCATTGAAAGGGAAAATGATTGGACTAAATTAGCAATTTGAGTCAAACCTCAGGGACGAATTTAGCAATTAACTCCTATTAATTGGACTGAATTAGCAACATAAATTAGGGCCAATGACTGTTTTAGCAACAAAACTTGATTTTGGACTGATCTAGCAATTTGAGTCAAACCTCAGGGACGAATTTAGCAATTAACTCAAACAGAAATGAACAGTGAACTTTGGAGCCTTTTTTGCCGGAGTTCCAGGGACTTATTTACTGTGAAAAACCCATGGAATCGAAGCTAAGGTCAATCCAAGCACATAGGAAAAAGAATGGACTAAATCGGACAAGTATTGAGTGAGTTATGCTCACTTTTGTGAAGGGGTATGCTTCTGCCCGAACTTCTGTAATCAGCTGCAAATTTGGATGATTTGGGAGTGATTAGAGAGTGTTGAGAGTGTTTTGAAAAGTGAAAATGGCTTGAAGATAGCTTGGTATTTATAGGGGAAGGATTAGGGTTTTAGTTAGTGTGTAATAAATGTGATTAGTTAAGAGTTGAAACAACAAAATGGAGCCAAAATTTGAAATAACCAAAGCTGTCATATGGGCCGAAACATGTGCCAACTTGGCTGTGGATTTAAATCTGGCCAAAAAGTTGACCAAATTCTTCTATTCATCCCTTTTTTTATTAGTCCCATAAAGTGTCATATACCATATTATGACTTTATAATTGTAGAATGGAAATGGCCCACAATCAGACAATTAGCGGCAACATGGAGAAGCTTTTCATAACTTCTTATTTATTTATTTATTTTTTTTTTTTTTGGTTTACCATGCACTTTCACGTTGATGTATTATTAGTATATTATTATTATTATTATTATTATTATTATTATTATTATTATTATATTACTAAATTATTATTATTATTATTATTTTATTATTATTATTTTTTTTTTATTATTATTATTATAGGATTATTATTATTATCAGAATTTAACCACGTATTTAATAGTTAACAAGCACGTATAAGTGATGAGTACTAGTATGTCGGGTATCGGTTGCGCGTATGCATTCAAGATTGGTAACGTATAACCCGAGTATTGCAACACGTATAAGCATGTATAAAAATAGAATTTCATTACGATCGAAGTCTCGGATTTACAATGGTTTGAAACGAAATACGAAATACAAAAGGAATAAGCTTCCAAAGATAGAAATACAAGACACATTTTCTAATTAAGGAAAGTACAAAGAAGCAGGGCGTTACAAATCATATAGGGCAATACGCTTTCTATTGGTACGATGTACCTACTCTCTAACATTCAGGTAGCTCAGAACTAAAAATGTATTAAAAGTGACCCCGATAGAAAGCGTATAGGGAAATACGGTTCCCCTGGTCCCCAAATTCATTACCGAACTTATCCCTATATACATATACACCTATCCACAAGGATACATGGACAAAATTGTAAGTGTGTGTGTGTATATATATATATAGGGGAATGTTCATTGGGAAACACTAAAAAAGTGGGGAACAGCGGGGAACCAACTCTAACGAACTCCTATTGGACTCATTCCAGCGGCGTTGGAACTGACTCGTCGAACCCTAACTAGGATCTCTTAACCCTAAACCCTAAATCCTAAACTCTAAACCCTAAGGCTAAAACCTAAACTAAACCGTAAAATCTAAACTCTAAACCCTAAAAGCTAAACCCTAAAGGCTAAACCTAAAGCTAAACCCTAAAAGCCAAACCCTGATATATTTAGGGTTTAGTGGTTATGATTTAGTGTTTAGGGTTAAGAGATCCTAGTTAGAGTTCGACGAGCAGGTTCCAACACCACTGGCATGAGTCCAATCGGAGTTCGTTTGAGTCGGTTCCCCACTTTTTTAGTATTCCACAATGAACCTCACACTATATATATATATATATAGGGCCATGATCATTTCAGAACCATAAATATTTACAGAACTCGCAGAACTCCTAATAAACAATCTTTTTATTTATATATTTTATGTTTAGGATAATTTTATCATTTATTATGTGTATTTTTACGATTACATACATGTTAAGAGTAATTTTATCATTTTTTATATGTAATTTTATAATTACACATATGTAAACTAGTTTTTTTACATATATGTAATTAGTTATGACACATATATATAATTTTGGCAATTAAACATATGTAAACTACTTTTAACATGTATGTAATCAAAGAAATACATATAATAGATGATAAAAAGATCCTAAATACAAAAAACTTATATATAAAATGATTGTTTATTAGGAGTTCTGAAAGTTCTGTAGTTATTTAGAGTTGTGAAATGAACTCAACCCTATATATATATATATATATATATATATATATATATATATATATATATATATATATATATAGGGGAATGCTCCACAAAAAACCCTTTAAATTTAGAAAACTTTGGAAACCCAACATGTGGCCTAGATTGCTCCACATCAACATATGCTTTTAGAGCTTTGAAGGGTATGATTGTCTTTTTACACTACCCAACTCAAAAAGACATCTTGACTTTTGTGTACTGATTTGACAACATTTATTTCTCATTTATCTTCCCAAACCTCACTCTCTTCTTTTAATCTGATTAGTTTCTTCCTCTCTCTTCATCAAATCTCTCTCTCTTCCACCACACCACCATCACCACCGCACCACCACCATCATCACCACCGCACCACCATCTGTATTGTACCTCCGGCACTACCTTAAACACCTCCAACCCTGTTGCACAACCCCCACCACCGTTGCACCTTTACCACCGTCGGCCGACCGCCGCTGCACACCCCCCACCACTGCCCCTCCACCACCGCCATCCCCCAACCCAACCCATATATTCAGTTCCTATATTCAGATGTGGAACTGAATATATTTAACTCAAAATGGCACCAGATCTGAATGTTGCCATCATCAACTACTGCTCAAAGGTCACCGATCTTCAACAACAACAAGACGATCTTCAATGAGTAAAATAAATAAATAAATTGATTTTAGTTTGGTTTTCATTCTTCTGGTGTTTATAAATTTTGATTTTGATTCATGGATTACTTGTTTTGGTTTCAAACTCGTTTGATTTTGATCCATGGATTAGTTATTTTTGTGTTAAAAAAATGTGTTTGTTGGTTTGGGGATTTTGATCTGAATAGTAACTGTTTTTTTGTTGGTATGGTTGCCTTGTTTGGTGCTTTTTTATCTGAATAGTAACTGTTTTTTGTTGGTTAGGTTGCTTTGTTTTGGGCTTTTGATCTGAATAGTAACTGTTTTTGCTTTGTTTTGGGCTTTTGATCTGAATAGTAACTGTTGGTTAGGTTGTTGTGTTCATGTATAACATGTGTTAAGCCCCTGATAGAATGATATATAACGTGTGTTAATAATCAGCACATCTGTTTTTAGAAACGAAAAGCCAAGTTTGTCTTACAGCATAACCAACGTAACACGTGTTATAGTCTGAACTCCTGTTTCACAGCTAAGCCAAGTTTGTCTTACAGCACAACCAACGTAACACGTGTTATAGTCTGAACTCCTGTTTCACAGCTAAACCATAGTAACATGTTATAGAGACATGTATTAGGGTATGACGACGTATTAGAGACATGTATTAGGGTATGACGAATTAATTGCAGGTTTTTAGTTCTGTGTCCTTTGTTAGTTGTTGTTTCAGTTGTGTAAGATTAATTTGCAGGTTTTTTATTTTTGTGTTAAAAAGTTGTGCTTGGTTTGGTTGCTTGTTTTGGGCTTTTGATCTGTATAGTAACTGTTTTTTGTTGGTTTGGGGCTTTTGATCTGAATAGTAACTGTTTTTGTGATGTTATCTGAGAAAAAAGATTTTCTGGCTATGAATGTGTTAATATTTATGTCTGGTTAACGACTTAACGGTTATCTTATCTTTTTGTTATTAGGATGGTGATGGATACAAGGGAAACAAGATCCAATTATCGGGACCGTTGGTTTCGTTAAACGTGGATCAGATGCTTAAGGATCATGACCATGTTTATGTTACAGCACAACACAACTAACACGTGTTAGTGCTATGTATTTTAGTTTACTTCAGGACATTCATGTGTTACATGTGACATGAAACCCATACAACGTAACACGTGTTAGTGCTATGTATTTTTGTTTACTAGTAATATGTAATATGTAATGTGATACTCTTCTTGTTTTCTCTAGTACACGATGTTAAAACGGTCTAGACTTAACACATTTTCTGTTGGAGGCGCCCATATTTGTACCTCTAATGTTACAATTACTATTGAAGTTTATGCATCCATTCTGGAAGTATTAAGACATGTTATAATAGAGGCTTAAACACGTTATATCAGGTTTACTCTATTGTTATTAACTTACTATTGGAGTTTATTCATCCATTATGGAAGTCTTAACACACGTTATAATAGATGATTAACACCCGTTATACATTTTCAGTCATTTTAACACATGTTACAAGATGTATATACACATCATGGTGTTTTGGAAACCACTAGCTTATACATGACACCATGTTAGGTTAAACCAAGATTATAACAGAGGCTTAACACATGTTATCCCAGGTATACGGTGTTACGATATTAACTTGTATGTTCCATATTAACTTGTTCATGTGTTACGATCAGTATATGAACATCATGGTGTTTTGCAAACCACTTTCATATACATGAATACAAGTCGGGTTATAATGGATGCTTACATGTTAGGGTTACAACAAGATTACAATATTAACTAAGCTCACCATTAAACTCATCGCCCCCTTCGACTGTTTTCACCCTTGTCACATGTTAAGCAATTACATGTTTCGAACAGACAAAATTGTAACACATGTTAGATCAGTATATACACATCATGGTGTTTTGTAAACCACTAGCTTATACATGAATACATGTTAGGTTACAAAAAGATTATAACAGAGGCTTAACACATGTTATACATTCCAGAATGTGCAAAACAAATGACCCGTTTCATATTATATTTTCCAATGCTACAACTCCATGTTCTTCCCAAAAACCGAGCCGATCGTCTTCATCATTCCCTACCCCGATCCCATCATATCAATGCAGCCCGTCATCCTCGTCGTTTCCGAGCCCGTCCACCCAGGACATGAACAAGAACCCGTTTGCGTATCTTAATAACGCATTTTCTGTTGTAGGCGCCCGTATTTGTACCTCTACTGTTACAGTTACTATTGAAGTTTATGCATCCATTCTGGAAGTCTTAACACATGTTATAATAGATGCTTAACACACGTTATATCAGGTTTACTCTGTTGTTATTAAGTTACTATTGGAGTTTATTCATCCATTATGGAAGTCTTTACACACGTTATAATAAATGATTAACACCCATTATACATTTCAGTCGCTTAACACATGTTACAGTATGTATATACACATCATGGTGTTTTGGCAACCAATTGCTTATACATGACACCAGGTTAGGTTAAACCAAGATTATAACAGAGGCTTAACACATGTTATCCCAGGTATACGGTGTTACAATATTAACTTGTATGTTCCATATTAACTTGTGCACGTGTTACGATCAGTATATGCACATCATGGTGTTTTACAAACCACTTTCATATACATGAATACAAGTCGGGTTATAATGGATGCTTACATGTTAGGGTTACAACAAGATTACAATATTAACTAAGCTCACCATTAAACTCATCGCCCCCTTCGACTGTTTTCACCCTTGTCACATGTTAAGCAATTACATGTTTCGAACAGACAAATTGTAACACATGTTAGATCAGTATATACACATCATGGTGTTTTGTAAACCACTAGCTTATACATGAATACATGTCAGGTTACAAAAAGATTATAACAGAGGCTTAACACATGTTATACATTCCAGAATGTGCAAAACAAATGACCCGTTTCATATTATATTTTTCCAATGCTACAACTCCATGTTCTTCCCAAAAACCGAGCCCATCGTCTTCATCATTCCCTACCCCGATCCCATCATATCAATACCTCGTCGTTTCCGAGCCCGTCCACCCAGGACATGAACAAGAACCCGTTTGCGTATCTTAATAACGCATTTTCTGTTGTAGGCGCCCGTATTTGTACCTCTACTGTTACAGTTACTATTGAAGTTTATGCATCCATTCTGGAAGTCTTAACACATGTTATAATAGATGCTTAACACACGTTATATCAGGTTTACTCTGTTGTTATTAAGTTACTATTGGAGTTTATTCATCCATTATGGAAGTCTTTACACACGTTATAATAAATGATTAACACCCGTTATACATTTCAGTCGCTTAACACATGTTACAGTATGTATATACACATCATGGTGTTTTGGAAACCAATAGCTTATACATGACACCATGTTACAGTGTTACGATATTAACTTGTATGTTCCATATTAACTTGTACACGTGTTACGATCAGTATATGCACATCATAGTGTTTTGCAAACCACTTTCATACACATGAATACAAGTCGGGTTACAACAAGATTATAATGGTGGAGGCGCCCGTATTTGTACCACTACTGTTACGGTTACTATTGAAGTTTATGCGTCCATTCTGGAAGTCTTAACACATGTTATAATAGAGGCTTAACACACGTTATATCAGGTTTTTACTCTGTTGTTATTAAGTTACTATTGGAGTTTATTCATCCATTATGGAAGTCTTAACACACGTTATAATAGATGCTTAACACACGTTATACATTTTCAGTCACTTAACACCCGTGTCAGTATGCATATACACATTTGTTATATTGCCTAAACATCCACAAATCTCAACAAAACAGGTTCATAACAAAAACAAATTAACGGAATCTTGAACAACTTCATCTTAATTAAAGAAACAAGAATCATAAGTGGGACACCTCATCCACCAAAGCCTAACACTCTCGATTCAGATTTAATTGGGGAAAAACATATGCTATAACTTAAGACCGATTTAATTGTGAAAAAACACCAAACCATGATTCAGTTGCAGAAGACGATGGCGGTTGTAGCAAGGGTTAGGTCAAAACAAAATCATCACCGCCGAACACCGCCCCATCAACCATCACTGCCCACTACTGCCCCAGCCACCATCCAACAGAACACACCAAATCAAACCACAACCCCACCTGCCACCATCCAACACACGAAAACCCCCTTTTCAATTTCGAACAATCTCGTCACCATCCAGCACCACCAACCACCCACCCTCCACCACCTTCTACAACCACCCACTGTCGCCGCTATCAACCACCAACACCCTAGAATGAACCAGTCACCACCCTCCACCAACCACCAGATCTGCAACCACCATCATGCCTCACTCATTCTCCTGCCCCAACCATAACGGTCAACAACACCGCCGCCACAGCGCTGCTGCTGCCGTGGGTGGCTGGAAACCTACCTGTTTTCTCTCTCTCTTTCGATTTCTCTGGACTTCTCTTTCTCTTTCGATTTCTCTGGTACTTTCTCTCACGGCTCTCACTCTCTCTCTAGGCTTGCAGGTTGTAAGTGTTGTGTAGAGAGAAGGGAAAGTCATGGGGCTAGGGTTTTGATTCGGGGAGGAGAAGATGAAATCTGTGATTTTAGAGAGAGAGGGATTGTGATTTTGAATTGGATATGAAGAGAGAGAAAGATCATTGCATTAAAGAGAGATGATAGGACTAGACAGTGGAGAGAGAAGGAAATGTTCTACCCAAAACGCCCTTTTCAGTTGACTAATGTGTATTATTACATTTCTTTTAAATCTAATTGTTACCAAAATTATGAGAGCCATTGATCAAGTGTGATGAGAGACAATCAATGGCTCACATTGGGTTTCCAAGGTTTCTTAAAAAAGATGGGGTTTCTTGTATAGCCAAGCCCTATATATATATATATATATATATATATATATATATATATATATATATATATATGATGTGCACAAAGTGGTCTAATTAAACTAACAAATTTTAACCCTATACTAAATACTCTAAGTTTTAAATTTATAACTAAGACTTTCTAAAACCTAGACTACACAACCGGTAAGTGTACTGATCAATGTAGTACAACCTAAAAAGCCCGAGTATCGAACCCATGAGTCTCCTAAGAAGCTGTTGGTATATCACCCGCTTTTGGAGGCTGAGGAGGTTCAGATGGCTGAGCAGGAGGGCCGGTAGGATGATGTTGAGGTCCCGCCTTAGCATGAATAGGGGGATCATCAGCATCCACATAGAGTTTATCGTGCGGTTAGGTTGTCTCGGTTAACCAACCGTCTTCTTGATAGGATTTTGCGTAACCACAACGAGCAATTTAATTTTATGTAGTGAGTATTTATTTTTTTAAATTCTTATAGGCTTACGACCCATCCTATACTCAGCTCGACCTTTCCATGTCGCATTTTCCTCAGTCCGGCCAGACCATGCAGGTATGTTATTTTGTTTTTATTTCATTTTCTACGAACAATTATAATGTTATCTAATAAATATTTTGTTTAAATTTTTACAGGCTCCAGGCACGTCCTCTACGTGGCACAGCCCGTCACCCTCTACTAGGCGTGGCGAGTACTTTACGGAGGAGGAGCTCACCAAGTCTAACAAAGATTGATGACGATAGTGCTTTATGTTATTTTTATATGTTGCGGTACTTTACGAACACTTGAATTTAATTTTCAGTTTTTGTAATATTTGTTTTAATTTGGATATGTTTGTTTTGATAAGTTATAAAGTATGGATATGTGTAGTTTGTTTGGATTGCTTAATTTCACTATGTCTTTTATAAAATCTATAACAAAAAAACCAACATCATTTTATAACAAAAAAACCAATTTAATTAATTTAAAAAAATAAGGTTCAAAAAGATACTAAGAACAATATGCTGCTTATGAATATATATATATATATATATATATATATTCTTCAGGGAACGTATGTCCCTATATGATTCCCTTGGTCTCTTGAAAAAAATATATTCTACAGGGAGCGTATGACCCTATATGATTCCCCTGATCCCTTAATTATTGGCTGACCACCGTCTGAAAAGTTTGTACTTCACGTACACATATAGGAAGCGTATAGCTCAATACATTTGGACCCATAGGAACCATATTATCCTATACGAAACCTATAGGGTTCAAGGGATGTGCAAATAAAATGAGAGGATGTGTGGATAACCAAAGCCTTTTAATATGGCTCCTTTAATTATAAAAAATAACCCGATTTAGTTTTGTTTTTATTTGAGCCTAATATATATACAATATATAAAAGTTACTAAAAACTGGAGGCATTGTTTTTGGTGGCCTAGGCCTCTGCCTAAGGTGGAAAGCCTAACAGGCCAGCCCTAACATACCATCACATTAATAGACTTTAGAGTTGCTTCCTCGTCTACGCCTACCCCTGTTACAAAAAGAAATATAAATCAAAACAAAAACAATTTTTATCTAGAAATAATATTAGATACAGAAAATATTTTGGGTATCTAAAACAATGGCACATGGAAAGCAAAAACTGGCCGCGGATAGTATAAACGGTTCAAGGAGTACATACGCTATAGCATTTAGCGTAAACTTGAATTGGATTCTTCATCAGGTCAATTTAAGACCTGACGGCTTATACATTAGGATGTAGAAAAAGATTAGATATTTACAGATACAGTTGCAATGGTTTATTTTTTTCGTTAAAACCAGCATTTCGTTGAATCATAGAGCGGCAAGTTTATTATTCATGATGTAGGTGGACGAAGCTCTGGTCGTTTGCATGGTTGGGGACGTGATCCAACTATTGTTAGTGACACCATTAGTACTACTCCGAAATCAAAGCATTTACCTACTCCGAAATATATATCTACACATATATATATATATAATATATATATATATATATATATATATATATATATATATCAACTAGAATAGCACATATGTTACTTTGTATTAATTTCTTAATTTTATTGTTTCATATTAGGTATTAAAAGAACACCTAAATAGCTTAAACAAGTGGCTCTGATACTACCTTCTGTCACAGCCCCCGACCCCGCCATGGGAGCGAGCGCCGTGAACCAGCTAGATGGTATCGGTGTTTATTAATTACGCAGCGGAAAAATTTTCATTAGGATCGTAGTTAGGAAATGATTTCAGAGTTTGTAAACACCGAACTTTTAAAATTAAACAAATGGGCTAAACCCATATTTCATTCAATTGTTTTTATAGGGATAAACCCAAATAAATAAAACATAATTTTTTTCTTTTATTATAGCCACTTTATTTAAGCCTTCAGTGTTCCATAGCTGGCTTCTACTATCCTTACATCAAGTTACCTGAAATGTGTTTTGAAAACATTTTATCGGTAATAAATACTGGCGAGTTCATTCCATTTTTATAAAAAAAATATTGTTATACTTTACAGCATAAAAGGTTTTTATATTTGTTTATATTTACCCAAAACTCAATCAGTATTTGTCACATGGTGGTAGTTCCGATGTGACAGTGGTCATATCACTCATTGGCTCACTTTCGTCCAATAGTGAATTTATCAAATCACTATTGATATGACAGTGGTCATATCACTCATTGGTCACTAGGCGATTCCTGTGACGGTGGTCAAATCACTGTTGATCATTCTTTCAATTAGTGACTCGGGTCATATTACTGTTGATCATTCTGTCAACTAGTAATTGTGGTCATATCACTGTTGATCATTCTTTCAACTAGTGACTCGGGTCATATTACTGTTGATCATTCTCTCAACTAGTAATTGTGGTCATATCACCGTTGATCATTCTCTCAACTAGTGACTCTGGACTTAGTAGTGTCTCGTGACATTACTTTGTCAATTATATTTTCTATGACACAAAACCACTTAGCCTAGAAAATGAAATATATCATTTTCTGTCAAACTAATAGCTATAACTTATCAAATATAATATATTAATTAAATAATTGTAATATTATTATTTAATATATTAACGTGACTAAGACTAAAAATATAATCTTAGTATAGTAGAATATATTATTTTTGACTATTTTATTATGGTATACATTTATGGACTAAACATTATTTTATAATGTAAATAGTAATTTAGGTTTATTAAATATATTTTCTTTAATATATATTTTAATAATGATGAATAAAGCTCTATTTTATATACAAACCATTTAGATTTATTTCAATCATATATTAAATTTATTAATGATTTAATGTTAAAATAATATTAGTTATTGGCTATGACTACCGGGGCGCAATTCCCTCAGTGATTGTGGTCATGTTACTATTGGCTAACTTTTTGGCCAATAGTAAAGAGGGTCAAGCAATGTGTAAAACCACCCATACCGGCAGTTATTAAAGAATATAAAAATTTAATCACTGTAAGTATAACTAGTAAACATTTAGGATTTTGTAAAACATTTTTAAATATAATTGTATCACAAAAAGGTGATAAAACTATGAGAAAAGAGAATGGACTCACTTTGTAACTTTAGGGTTCAACTAGAAAGCCTCCTGGTAGAATCTTGGGTATAACTTCAGAGCTATTTTAAATATATATATATATATATATATATATATATATATGTACTCGTGTTAAGTATAGTAACCCTAATTCAACCTTATCCCTATGTCACGAGACAGAACCCCAACGAACTTAGTCGGGCAGAGCCTTGACATGCGTTATGGGGCTCTAGATCAATCGGAAAGGGTATCAGTGATCGGGAGTTAAAACAGTTAAAACGGGGCGGGGCTTTATTATTGTTATAGGTTTAATATTACAAGAAAATTGTGTGGATAAATATATAGAGACATGGCGACATGGAGGAAGAAAGAAAAGGAAATTTTGTTCGAAAAGTGAAGGTTACTTCTAACCTATTTATAGTTGAAAAGCTTATGAAGCAAGTAAATTTAGTCATCTAGTTTTGAGCTATACACGTATCAACTTCAATTGCTTTTTCATCATATTTTTTCTTTAAAGTCACGTTTACATATAATGAATTTATATGTTAATATTATTTTATTATTTTATATATTATAATTAATTCAGCTGCTTCACTTATTTGGCGAGTATAACTTCTAAAATATGACGTTCTATAAAACAAGGAATATGTTTTTAAAACGAGAATAATCTTATCTATATTTTGAACCAAGTTTCATTAAAAACGGAGTAGGTTCAAATATAATGTATTTTTATAATTTAATTAATAAACGGTTCATGGGTCCGTCTAGATACTTCATATTTCTAATAGTCAACTTACCCGTAATCTACCCGTCTAATAATATAAGCTTTATATACTTTATTTTAATATAGAAAATAGAAATGGCACACATATACAAGTCAATTAATTAGTATAACATTCCAACCAATTATATATAAAATAGTTTTTAAAACTATATGGGTCGAATAATTATATTAAAAATAAAATTAGTTACTAGCGGTTAATAAATTTAAGCAATCTATAATTCTTATATGGTAAAAAAATGGATATGTTACATCCTCCCCACCTTGTTTTAAATCTCGTCATCGAGATTTGGGCTACGATGTCTCTTTTAGAGTTATGTTACGTCTTGGTCAATAAGAACAGTATTAAGGTAAATGACACAGAATCAAGACATGTTCAAATTTGGTGGATATGAGTTTTGCAATAATTCGGACTCAATGGTTCAACTGAATTATTTCAAAAATCGATGTCAAATGAACTAGATGAAATGATATAATTTCCAAGGTAACTATGTTCAAGCCAAAAGAGATATATGATCAATAGATATCTAAATTGAATGTTTACAAGTTGTAAATGACTTTTAGAAATAATAGAATTCATTGTCAAAGGAAACTTACTTTGATTGTCAACCGAGAAAGACCTAGAATCAACAAGATCAAATGACATAGAAGCACGAACATGATTTGTCAACTATCAAATTATGATATGAGAAAAATCAATATGTGGACATTATTGAATTGCAAGCATACACCGAAATACAATAGAGTTTAGTGTATCATTGTCTTAATACATAATTGCATTAAGACTATGATGAGTCAAACAAAATACATACATGGTTTTGCGTGATTCGTACGATTATGATTAGCCAATGTTACAAGTTTATACCGACGTCGCAAGGTGTCGTAATGATTGAAATAGTTCAATAATTACGGTGACCGAACAAGTTCACTGTTTTCGTAATCAACTGAAAGTTTTAATGAAGAAAATTTCAAATAAATATTATAGGATTTTCAACTAATGATGAAAGACCAAATGAATATCATAGATTTTTTGATTAATGGTGAAAGAAACGTTAAGAGGTACACCGGAATATAATACGAATTTGTGTACTCTTATCTTAACACATAATTGTATTAAGACTGTTTAAGATAATGAACCAACAGAAATTAAATAAATAAATCCGTACATCAGGTGTGAAAATGAGAATAGCTCAACCTTCAAATTAAAGAAAACGCCGTCACAAGATGTCGTAACCAAAAACAGGTTTCAATGAAAGTGAAGACCAAACAAGTCTATTATGGGTTTGAATAGATGAAGTACTTGACAGGATGTATTTATTTAAAAATGTTGATCTATACTAGGGTTAAATAATAACTTAACTTAGATATTACATATCAGCGATTACGTATGGAATTATTTCTGCTTCTTGCGTAGTAAGTACGAATGCTCGCGCGTTCTTCTTAGCTCCGTCTGTTTTTCTGGCCTTGTTGTCAGGTGCTTTGGTCAGTTTCGGGCAATATGGTTTAATGTGTCATGTTTCTCCGCAATTGTAACATATATTAGTTTTCCTTCTACATTCTTCCTCTATATGCCCGGTCATCTTGCAGAAGTTACAGTAGGGTGTTCTCCTAAAACGACATCTTCCTGAATGCTTTTTGTTATAGCTTCTGCAGGTAGGTTGTTCCAGTGACGGTTCAGTTCCTCTCTTCTTGAATTCTTGGGAAATTTTCTAGGCTAACTCTTTCTTCTTGTTTTCTTCTCTTGTGCGGATTAGTCCATCTGTCAGGATGTTGGCTAGTTCAACTGTTTCTTCAATAGTCTGTGGTCTAGCGGCCTTGACTATCTCTCGGATTTCGCTCACTAATCCCCAAATATAACGAGAAATTAGTACGGGTTCTGGCGAAGCCAGAGTTGGTACCATTCTTGCATATTCGAAGAATGTTGTCGTATATTCACGACAATTCACATCTATCATTTTATGATTTAGGAACTTGTAAGCCATTCGTTCCTTTTCATAAGGAGGACAAAATTTCCTTTCTGCCATTTCCTTGAATTTTTCCCAGTTCATGGCATAAGCCATGTCACTTCCTTTTGCCTGAAGAATTGTATTCCACCATTCTAAGGCTTCTTCCTTAAAGAGGTTGGAAGCATACATCACCTTATCTTCTTCGGCACATTTGCTGATTTTAAGAACAGCTTCCGTCTTTTCCAACCATCGCAGAGCAGTCGTGGCTCCTTCACTGCCTGCGAACTTAGTTGGTTTACAAGCTATAAATTCTTTGTAGGTACACCCGAGAGTCATCTCCTTCATTTTCTTGGGAAATGGGGTTTTGATAAGATTATAATTGCCTCCATTGACACTATGGCTAAAACTGTCATCGCGAGTATGCTTGCTACTCACCACTTTGGTGGGTTCCACGAGGTTTTTAACGGCTTCAATTATTAAAGGTATAGTATTAGCTATTCCTTGGGCTATCATATTTTCTATAGCATTTTTATCCAAAGGATTTTCATTATTAGTATGAACTTCTGGATTATGTGATACTTCATTCGACATCTGAATTATAAACATTTTCAATTATTAATATCACAGAATAAAACAGGACAATACTTTCAAGAATCATATGTGCAAATATATATCTACATATATGCATATATATAAATCTACAAGAATAGCACATATGTTACTTTGTATTAATTTCCTAACTTTATTGTTTCATATTAGGTATTAAAAGAACACCTAAATAGCTTAAACAAATGACTCTGATACCACCTTCTGTCACAGCCCCCGACCCCGCCCTGAGAGCGAGAGCCGTGAACCAGGTAGATGGTATCGGTGTTTATTAATTACGCAACGGAAAAATTTTCATCAGGATCGTAGTTAGGAAATGATTTCAGAGTTTGTAAAACACCGAACTTTTAAAATTAAACAAATGGGCTAAAACCCATATTTCATTCAATTGTTTTTATAGGGATAAACCCAAATAAATAAAACATAATTTTCTTCTTTTATTATAGCCACTTTATTTAAGCCTTCAGTGCTCCATAGCTGGCTTCTACTATCCTTACATCAAGTTACCTGAAATGTGTTTTGAAAACATTTTATCAGTAATAATTACTGGCGAGTTCATTCCATTTTTATAAAAATATATTGTTATTCTTTACAGCATAAAAGGTTTTTATATTTGTTTATATTTACCCAAAACTCAATTAGTATTTATCACATGGTGGTAGTTCCGATGTGACAGTAGCCATATCACTCATTGGCTCACTTTCGTCCAATAGTGAATTTATCAAGTAATAGATATATAGTATATCTTACTATTATATTGGTCACTAGGCGATTCCTGTGACGGTGGTCAAATCACTGTTGATCATTCTTTCAACTAGTGACTCGGGTCATATTACTGTTGATCATTCTCTCAACTAGTAATTGTGGTCATATCACTGTTGAACATTCTTTCAACTAGTGACTCGGGTCATATTACTGTTGATCATTCTCTCAACTAGTAATTGTGGTCATATCACTGTTGATCATTCTCTCAACTAGTGACTCTGGACTTAGTAGTGTCCCATGATATTACTTTGTCAATTATATTTTCTATGACACAAAACCACTTAGCCCGGAAAATGAAATATATCGTTTTCTGTCAAACTAATAGCTATAACTTATCAAATATAATATATTAATTAAATAATTGTAATATTATTATTTAATATATTATCGTGGCTAAGACTAAAAATATAATCTTAGTATAGTAGAATATATTATTTTTGACTATTTTATTATGGTATACATTTATCGACTAAACATTATTTTATAATGTAAATAGTAATTTAGGTTTATTAAATATATTTTCTTTAATATATATTTTAATAATGATGAATAAAGCTCTATTTTATATACACACCATTTAGATTTTTTTCAATCATATATTAAATCTATTAATGATTTAATGTTAAAATAATATTAGTTATAGGCTATGACTACTGGGGCACAATTCCCTCTGTGATTGTGGTCATGTTACTATTGGCTAACTTTTTGGCCAATAGTAACGAGGGTCAAGCAATGTATAAAACCACCCAGACCGGCAGTTATTAAAGAATATAAAAATTTAATCATTGTAAGTATAACTAGTAAACATTTAGGATTTTGTAAAACATTTTTAAATATAATTGTATCACAAAAAGGTGATAAAACTATAAGAAAAGAGAATGGACTCACTTTGTAACTTTAGGGTTTAACTAGAAAGCCTCCTGGTAGAATCTTGGGTATAACTTCTGAGCTATTTTAATATATATATATATATATATATATATATATATGCACTCGTGTTAAGTATAGTAACCCTAATTCAACCTTATCCCTATGTCACAAGACAGAACCCCAACGAACTTAGTCGGGCAGAGCCTTGTCATGCGTTATGAGACTCCAGATCAATTGGAAAGGGTATGAGTGATCGGGAGTTAAAACAGTTAAAACGGGGCGGGGCTTTATTATTATTATAGGTTTAATATTTCAAGAAAATTGAGTGGATAAATATACAGAGACATGGCGACATGGAGGAAGAAAGAAAAGGAATTTTTGTGCGAAAGGTGAAGGTTACTTCTAACCTATTTATAGTTGAAAAGCTTATGAAGCAAGTAAATTTAGTCATCTAGTTTTGAGCTATACACGTATCAACTTCAATTGCTTTTTCATCATATTTTTTTTCTTTAAAGCCACGTTTACATATAATGAATTTACATGTTAATATTATTTTATTATTTTATATATTATAATTAATTCAGCTGCTTCACTTATTTGGTGCGTATAACTTCTAAAATATGACGTTCTATAAAACAAAGAATATGTTTTTAAAACGAGAATAATCTTATCTACATTTTGAACCAAGTTTCATTAAAAACGGAGTAGGTTCAAATATAATGTATTTTTATAATTTAATTAATAAACGGTTCATGGGTCCGTCTAGATACTTCATATTTCTAATAGTCAACTTACCCGTAATCTACCCGTCTAATAATATAAGCTTTATAAACTTTATTTTAATATAGAAAATAGAAATGGCACACATATACAAGCCAATTAATTAGTATAACATTCCAACGAATTATATATAAAATAGTTTTTAAAACTATATGGGTCGAATAATTATATTAAAAATAAAATTAGTTATTAGCGGTTAATAAATTTAAACAATCTATAATTCTTATATGGTAAAAAAAAATGGATATGTTACAAGATTTATCTTCATGGCCGGTGATTCTCTTTATATTTCAACAACCCCTGTGTTTTGTTGTATCAGTTAGTTTGGTTTGTTGAACTTGAAGCTGGTGATAAGAACAGGTGGTTCTGTGGGGCCGCAGATCTGTGTAGGGAGAGAGAGAGAACTAAGAGAGAGACACTTGAATGATCCGTGTTTTAGTGAGAGAGTGAGAGAGAGTTATATATATATATTATAGAGTAAACTGAGAGAGAGAGACTTGAATGATCTATGTTCTATGACAGAGGGGTTTTTATTCAAGAGAGAGAGGCAGAATGACTAAAATACCCCTGAGCATAAAGACAAAATAGCAGGTTCTTTTTTGAAAATCTGACCTGATTTCGTTTTTGGACCAAAATGGCAACAAAATGCAAACCTCAAGGACCCAGATTTAAAAATTTTGGATTTTGGACTAAAGTGGCAAAAGTGAGCAAACCTCAGGGACCATTTTGGCTATCAACATGATGATACATAAAGTAGTTGTACTCTGTGCTTAGGAAGATTTTCAAAAAAAAATTGATATAATTACACTTTTAACCTAAAAGTATTTTGGTTTTTTACTTTTAACCCAAAGCTTTTTATCTTTGTCAATTTAACCTAAGAACTTTTTTACTTTCAACTTTGTTATCCTATACTTTTCGTATTTCGCCAAAAATCGTTTTACGTTTTGTTCTAAATTTTGCGAGTTAACACAACGCAACGTTCATGTGTGGTTCAACGTCTTTACATTTTGTTTTACGCTTCGTTCTAAATTTTGCGAGTTAACATTACGCAACGTGCGTGTGTGGTTCAACGTTATTATGGACGTCTATTTTTCCCGTTTGATAGGTTCATCATGACGCACGAGTCCTAAATCGAATTAGTTATTATTTTCTATGTTTCATGTTCCGGTTTAATTTATCCGCATTAACACGTCGCAACTTTAGTGTTGGTGATCGGTAACGGCGTTGTGGCCTTGGTGCTATTTCTCACGGTTTTACGCCCCCACTGCAACGCGGGGGGAGCTTAATACTAGTTAAAACCAATTCCTATATATCCATCATTTTTACCTACAAATAATATCACTTTTACCGACACATATATGTATAAAATGTGTCATTACTATAGTCAACGTCAGTTGCCACATTAGTTGTCTTCCAAACAAATTGTTATACTTCTAACCACACATATAAAATTGTTTTAGCCACACATATAAGTATAGGCATAGCATGCTATATGTCTACACATAACATATGTGTGAATAATGATCTATACCTACAGTCATAAGTCTACACATCATGACACTTAATTTATGTGTAGGTGAAGACAACTAACAACACATAACTAGATTTTATCTAGACATATTATGTGTGGGTAAAGACCTATATTTCTAGTATTTACATAGTGTTTGTCATTGACCATGGCATTACTGCTAAAGATTTAACTTGACTTTAGCTTCTTAATATCTTGATTGTATTATGTTTCCAATTCCATGTTTACTTACCTAAGTTTATTCAAATGTCTTTTCTTAACTATTTGATTTGTATCTACAGGTGGAGAACCAATGTGTTATAGTGGTATCTACAAGTTTTTTTGTGCAGTTAAGATATATATATATATATATAGGGTAAGGTTCATGCGAGAACCACCTTTATTGCGAGAACCAATGTGAACACAAAATAAAATCTAAAAAATCAAAAAAGCACTCAATTTTTTTTTTAATATTTAAAAAAAAAAATCGCTATATTTCGTTACCATAAAAAAAAACTTTTTTTTAGAGTAACAGTTATCCATGCACATGTGCATATGTATCATTATTTCGACAAATGCGGTAATACGTTATCAGGAATAAACAATTGCACTTTAATTTACAATACCATTAGTAATACACTACTTTTTACATTAACAATATTCAAAATGCACATGTGCTTCATTAGGTATAACCATGATATAACATGTTTTGTTACAAAAAGTTTGTGATTTTGAATGGAGAAGTAGGCCCATATACATGTTTTTTGGTTAGTTATATCTAGTGGTTGATGGTTTGGTTATAGTTGTCAATTTATGATGTAATATGTTGATTGGATGATATAAATGGTGTTTACATACATGTAATAAAGTGAAAATATTGTTAATGGTATTGTATTATGGATGGTAGGAGGTAATGGTATTGTATTATGGAAGGTAGGAGGTAATGGTAGTGCATTATGGATGGTATGATAGATGAAAGGGAAAGTGTATTCAAAGTAGTGTACCAAAACACCTTATTTCATCTTGATACATATAAATGCACATGTGCATTTCGAATATTGGTAATGTAAAAAGTAGTGTATTACATATGGTAGTGTAAATGAAAGTGCAATTATCTAATATGTGTAATGAATTGCGAAATTTGTCAAAGAAATGACAAAAATGCACATGTGCATGCTTGATTATGGATGTAATGATAGATGAAATAGAAAGTAGTGTACCAAAACACCTTATTTAATGTTGATACATATAGATGCACATGTGCATTTCTAATATTGTTAACGTAAAAAGTAGTGTATTACACGTGGTAGTGTAAATGAAAGTGCAATTGACTATTATTAGTAATGAATTACGGAATTTGACAAAGAAATGATACATATGCACATGTGCATGGATAACTGTTACTCGATTTTTTTTATTAACAAAATATAGCGATTTTTCCAAAAAAATAGTAAAAAGTAAAAAAAAATTTGGGTGTTTTTTAGATTTTTTTAGGAATTACTTTTTGTGTTCACACTTGTTCTCGCGGTTCTCGCAATAAAGGGTGGTTCCTAACGGATCTTTGTCCAATATATATATATATAGGGGAATGTTCAAATGAAAACCACTAGTTATTGTGAAAACTCGAAAACTAATTAAAAACGCCAAAAAAACATACCAAATTTTTTTGCATACCAATTTTCGCCATTTTTTATATATAAAAAAAATTAAAAAAAAAATTGTAGTGCACAAGTGTAATACTACACATGTGTATGTGTACTACAATTTTTTTTTTGAAATTTTTTTTCATATAAAAAAACATGCGATTTTTATAAAAAAAATTTGGTGTGTTTTTTAGGCTTTTTTTAGTTAGTTTTCGAGTTTTCACGTTAAAAGTGGTTTTCATTTGAACCTTTCCCTATATATAGATATAGGGTTCATCCGAGAACCACTTTTAGAGTCGGAACCACGAGAACCAATGTGAACAAGGGGCATTATTGTAATTATATAATGAAATTAAAAGGTTAAGCACTATTCTCGAGCACAAATCCCGTTCGACTCGCAACACTACCGTACTTTTCTCACTCTCTTCTACATCTCCACTCTCTTGGAGGAGTGGCCGGAATCTGGTAGTTCCACGGTGCCGTCGATGCCAGTAGTCGTGTCCAACTACAAAAGAACAAGCAGGAGCGTCTCTGCAAACCCTAGCAGCGGCTAGGGGTGGTTTGGGAATGGTGGGCGGTGGTTTACAGAAAGGGATGGTGAATGAAGGAGGAGCAAGGGTGGTGACGACGATGGTAGTGGAGGTGAGTGGCGGTGACACGAGCTCCAAGCCCGGTGGCAAAGTTGGTTTGGGTTATGGTTGAATGGGGATGTGGTTTACGGCTAGAGTTGGGGACGGAGTGGTGTTAGGCGGTTGGCGGGGTAATGGCCTGACGGCGAGGGAGCTCTGTAGCTTTCTAACGAGATTGTTTGTAGTTCAGATCCAAACTCCGTTGAGTAATTATTGACTTGTATGTTTTGTTTTGGTTTATATCCATTGACTTGTGGTTCTGATTTTGTCTGATAGGTCGTGTATATGTGTTTAGGGACTAGATCCAAGTCGATGTCAAGCTTATAGGCTTTTTATTGAATTATACTTGTTTTTGGTGATGTGCATAGTTTGAATTGCAATATGGTGGTGTGAAGATTTTGTATCGATTGATGTTTGTGAAAACATTATGCCATTGCTTGTTAATTCAGATTGCATAGGTTTATATAAATTGCATTACGTTTATACGGTCAGTCATATTGTGCATAGTTTATACGGTAATGAGAAAATTGATGTCATTGCACATATGCATTAAGTTTGTATGTTTGGTAATCTTATGGTTTGTTTATTACTGTGGATCATTAATGGAAAAAAAGAAGCTAAGAAGATAACATTTGTGTTGTAGCATGCGTCTGTCGACTTTGTCTTGTATCGAGTCTTGTATTATACTAGATAGATCAGGGCACGAAAAACAAGAAAGTGTGTTTTAGGGTAATTCCGCTTGAAATGACTAAGTGTCATTCCAAACGAAATCACTTAGCTAATTCTGCTTGAAATCCACAATGTCAAGTTCAAACGGAATTACTGATTCTACTTGAAACATGATTCCGTTTGAAGCCGGTTTAAGCAAAATTATATCCCTATAAATACCTTGTTTCTTGATTTCATTTGCAATAGTTCCGGTTTGTGCAACGAAGTGCTGCCGAAGTGTTATCTCGCTGTAATTTGCTATCAAATCAATAACACGACAGTTTAAAGTGATATTCTAGCTGAATTGAACTCAATACGTCTGTTTTCGCCTTTCGTATTGAGAAAAAATATTCTGATCAACTTGTTCGGGTCAGAAAACGATCCTACAAGTGGTATCAGAGCTCAGGAAGAAGAGTTCTTACCAATTCAGCTGCAAATTCTGATTTCTACACCTTCTTTTTCAAAAGTAATAACTTTTCATGGTTAAAATCGGCTAAAATTCTCACAACATGTACGCAATACTGTTTTAATAAAGCCTTGAGAGTTTCACAACTAAAATCGGCTTAAAACTTGATAAATTTGTAATTCCGTTTGAAAAACCAGCGCGGGATGATGACGTCAGCAGCTCTTCATACGGAATTAGTCCTTAATTCCGCTTAAAACCGATATTCGGCTTAAAATTTCATTTTGATTCCGTTTGAAAGGGGTGTTAGTTCAAACGGAATTAGGTATTTCGCTTGAATTAGGTATTCCACTTGAAAAGGTATTTCGCTTCGAAGGAGATTTCGTTTGAACAGGGTATCCCGCTTGAGTTTGTAATTTCGTTTGAAGAACTGTTTTTGTGAACTTTGAAAAACCAAATCATGGAAGAGGAATTTTACAATGCATTCGCTACCCCGGTTACCCCGATCACTCTTGCACAGAACACAATGCTGGAAAATGAAACGGGGACTATGCAAAAACCGCCTAAGCTCATGAACATCGAGGAGTATAAGGGTTGGGAAGGACATTTTGAGAACTGGGTACAAGCTAACTACTTAGATTTTTGGGAATGTGTTGAAACGAAATATGTTAGGCCGATGACTGATGATGAGGAGATTATTGCTATTAAAGATCTGAGTGCTGAAAATAGAAAGAAATACAAAGATGAAAAAATGATGTTAAGTCTACTACAACAAGCTGTGAAAGAAGATATCTTGGTCTTATTGCAACACAATGGAACTTCTTATTCAATATGGAAAGCTTTAAGATCAAAGTTTGTTGGAAGTCAAGAGATGGTTAAAAACAAAAAGTCACTTTTGAAGAAAGAGTTTGATCTGTTTCATGGGTTGAAAAATGAAAGACAAAGCAAATCATTGAAAGATACTGCAATTTGTTAGCCAACATGAAGAGATTGAGCATCGACAAAGATAATGAAGAGTTGATCAAAAAATTGGTTGATGCGTTGCCATATGAAACTTGGGGTACATATCTCATGATGTTGAGGAACAAGAAAGGTTTTAGCAGTCTGACACAGAGTAAATTCATTGAAAAAATTGAGGCTCAGGAGATGGAACAGAGAAAGATTTCAAGAATGAAAGATTTCGATGGTGAACAAGACATTGGGCTTTACTACAAAGCAGGGTTGAATGATAAAACCACCAACATGTCGCCGAAGATTGAAACTGCGTTCAATGCTAAGAGTTCATCTAGAAGTTCTTCCAAAGATCAAACAGCAACACAATTTTTTCATCATATCCATCTTTTGATCCAAACATTTCAGCAACAAAGAATGGCAAAAAGCTACAATGCAACATTGTATTGAATCTTGAAAATGATCAGGCTTATTCTGGAGAAGTTGTAAAAAGCCATATGTCTTTGTTGGGAACCGTGTTGGAGTCGTATGGAAGTTTAGTGGCAGGTAGGATCAGGAATCCTATGTTGACAAGAGAGGATTACGATCAGATTGATGCTGAGGAGATGGAATTGATGGACATAAAATGGTGTTTGGCAAGTGTGTTGAGACGAGCAGAGAAATTCAAACAAATCACAGGAAGAGATGAATTCCGTGATGCGTTTGTTTCTAATTTAGGTTTTGATAAATCTAAAGTTACTTGTTTTCATTGTAGGGAAAAAGGACACTTCAAGAGGGAGTGCACTAATCGCGAAGTAAGTGGAGCTCAAAATCAGTTCAACAACAATGATTACTACCGGAAGGCCATTTATCATCAAGTATCTCAACAACAACAAGAACCACAAGTGGCACATGGTAGAAAAGTAATAGAGGAGTCTTCAATGAGAGCTTGTATGGTGAATCAGGATGAAAAAAAACCAACGGAAGGTTTCAGTTGGGACAAATATATCTCAGCTGATAATAAAGCATGTCTGATAAACCAAGATGATGAAAATTAACAGAAGGATTTAACTGGGAAGGTTTTAGTTGGGATGATTATGATCTAAACAAAACTTCACATCACAAAGCTTTCTTTGCTCGAGTTGAAGAAGATAGTGATGATGATAAAGAGTATTATGCAAGAAGAATGGCAGCTCATTTGAAAATGATGGCAGAAAGTGATAGTGAAGATGAAAAAGCTAAAAAGAAAAAGAAAAAAGTCAAAACACCAGTCAGCAGTGATGATGAAGAAGTACATGTGGTAAGGAAGAAGTTAAAAGATATTCCAAAGTTCAACGTTGATGCAGAAGCTAATGCTAAAAATGTTCCGGTGATTTGTGAAAATTGTGAGATTATGAAAAAGAAAAACAGCGAATTGGTTAACAACATAAACAGGTTGAAGGAATCATACGATGTTCTGAACAAAGCAATGAATCAGTACAATCAATCAAGCGAAGAACAAGCAACAGCAATGAAGACACTTCAAGGAGCTTTCATGATAAAGCAGAATGTGGTGAACAATTACATTGAGAAGTGTGCTGTGCTTGAACAAAAACTGGAGACACAAAGGATTGAGACAGAAAGAGTAAACCGTTCATTAAAAAGTTACTCATGTACTTCTTATGTCATTGACATTATTTATCCAACTGTTGAAGGCATGAAGGCATTTGAGGATGATGAAGTAACTAAAGAACAAAAGGTACCTGAAGAAAAGACTCCTGAAAAGAATAAAGAAAAGGAGAAGGATACTAAAGTGAATGATTCTGGTAAGAAACAAGGTTTCAGTTACAACAAGTGTCCACCCCCGCTTGAAAATGGATATTCTCCGAGAAATCCAAATTCATAAAGAGTCGAAAAGGCAACAAATTTACAGTGGGAGTCGGAGTCTTCAGTTAATCTGCCAGAAAATATTGATGTGACTTTTACATCGTCTGACACTGATCAACAATCTCAATTAATGAAGAAAGTAGTGGATCATGTGTTAGATAACGATGAAACTGAGGAGTCAAAGTCGGAGTCAAACTCAGAGTCAAAGTCTGACAAGTCAAAATCAACAGTCAAACAGGGCAAAAGCGTTTATAATAAAGAATTCCTGTTATCAAAATCTAATTTGAATGACGAAACATTCAAAGTTGCATATACATTGAATGATTCTGACAAATTATATTTTGATGAGGAATTTCCAATAAGAGGTGTCAAAACAGAAATGATAAAAAAGGTTTTCAAACTTACAGAAATTAATATTTCTGAAATAAAAGATGTAAATCTTTCGAAAAAACCTAAAAAATACACCTCAAGAGTTCAACAAAGAGAAAACAAGAAAAAGGGTTACAGTTCTGGTTCTGGTTATCGAAAGAAACCAAACCATAACGGTAATTTCAAAAAGAAAGGATTAGGTTTTATTCCATCAGAAAATCAGAAAAATGAAAAATATGTTCAAGATTTTAAATCCAAAATGATATTTGTTTCAGGTACATCATCTGAAGAAGAAAAAGAAAATCTATTCAGAAATCAGTCAAACAGAGAATTCCTTTCGAAGAAGCAAGAAGAGATGAAGAATGCTGATCAGATGAAAGAAACGAGAACCTGTTTCCAATGCAACAATGTTGGTCATATTGCCAAGAATTGTTCCAAGACAATACAATCAAAACAAGGAGTTTCTCGTAAACTGAAAGATAAATAGGTTGTGTTTGAACCACCAATTGAGAGAACTAAACTTTTCAAAAATTTAACTTTTGAGATTGGTGAATGTTCAAACAGGTTTTATAAGAAAAGGGCAAATCTTGACAATCAGAAATGGGTTGTTAAGAAATCTGATGATAGTTCTAGCAATGATTCTGATTCGTCAAAATCAGAGGAGCAATCTTCTGGCGATGAATCTGATTCCACAAAGTCAGAGGAGCCACAGGTTGAGAAAAAGGGTGAAAACTCAGTGCCGACTTTGGATGATGTGAATTTTCCACCACTTCGGGCTGAAAATTTTAAGAAGAAAATTGGTAAAGTTGAGATTTCAAATCAATTTTTTTCTGAAAAGAAAGATTTTGATGTTGAAAAGTGTAACACCTCGAAAAAATCACGTCCAATGAAGTATTGACACGTGTAATAAACCCTAATGAAGTCAAACGTAGAATTTAAGGGACTAATTTTTCGAAAAAACGAAAACTTTGATTATGAAAGAACTGGAAGTATTATCATACCTAAAATAAGTTTCTAAATAACCTTTTATGGTTTTATATTCACAAATAAGCCACTTGTTAATCAAGTGTAGCCATTTATGTAATTAATTTAAAGTTTGCGCAGAAAAGGGTTAAAAGCGTCAACATGTTAATTCTTACCTCTGAGTGACCTTTTAACAAACCGAGAGCCTCATGATATTTGATTATACTCTCGAGATTGCCAATCATTGGCCACCCAAGGCTTTTATGCCCAAAAGTGAAGTTACGCGCAACTTTGCAAGTATAAGGGACTAAAAGTGTCAATATGTTTAATTATACCTCTGAATGACCTTTTATCGAGCCCGAAGCATTATGATGTTTAATAATACTTTCAAGAATGCCTAAAGTATACCGATTCGTATGTTATCGGACCTTCCGGAATATGACCATGAGATAAACATACCATAATTATCCCTAATATAGCTTAGATATAGGCTTAGAGGTGTTTGGTGCGCAAAAATAAGCTTTTAAGTCATGCAGGGACTAAAAGTGTCAAAAAGCGCACAAGTTTGCGTTTACGCGCATATCTCACATTCTGAATATCCCCGGACACCCAAAAATTTATGTAAACACTAAAATATGTTATTTTAGTGTTTGGCTTGATAAAATTCCATTCGTCGCGTCAATTGGTTCGTTTTTCGTGTTCGTCCGTGTTTCGTCGTAATTAACCGAACAACGTGACCGTACGACCAAATGAACCGACATCCGGCATGTTTTTGAGCATGTTTCATGTTCTCTATGCTTAGGCATCATTATAGAGCCTTAAAAATGGTTTAACGGGCCTTAGATGTGTCGGAAATAGCATTTGGAAGTGCAGGGGCTAAATCTGCCAAAAAGTGAAAGTTCTGATTGCTGACCAGGTCCTTACGGACCGTAAGACCTGGACCTTACGGTCCGTAAGCAGTGCCCAGATGCAGCAACTCAGGAATGTTGTCTGTTCAGCCCTTCAAACGACATGTATTACCCTTTTTCACTTCCATGCGCGTCCCCTACTAATTTTAGGACTTAGGGACATGTGTTAATGATCAGGGATCACTCTTAGACTTAGGTGTCATCATCAAAATGGATCAAGAACACTATAAATAGCCCCATTGTTGCAAGACTTGATCACTCATTCATTCCTTCATCTCTTGATCATTTCTGGAACTCAAGACCTCCTTCTAAGCTTCCCTAATAGTGCATAGGACCTTGGTAAGTCTACTTAACCTTCCCTAATCATGTTTTGCTTAGTTATTAGCTTAAAAGTCAAACCGTCTTAATTAACGGTTGACTTAGCGATTAATCATTAATGGTCCAGTGATTAGTCGAATTGAAGGTAGTTATAAGTTGGTAATTATGTGGGCAATAAACCCTTAAAAGGGCACCCTCTGATTTCCGTTCTAACTAGATTAAATGTCGGGTCAAAGTTGTTTATAAAAAGTCAACAGGATCCTAATTTGCGATTTAAAACATAATTAACAATGTAGAAGCTTTGCAACATGTTTTATTACTCTTATAACTTAGTAATTAATCTAAGAACATGTCTAAGCATGTTCGGCCCGACAATTTTCTGTTTAGACCCGGTTCGGAACCGAAAGTCGCAAAACTTTGACTTTTGCTTTGACTTCAGTTCTGACCCGATTTAGTATGGTTTGGAAATGCCTTAGAGCTTCCTTAGGACCAGGTTACATGATAGTATAACCCTCTGTGGTTGGATCGTTGATTGTCCGATTTGTTTACACGTTTCCGTTAAATGCTTAATGTTGACCATAATGCCCTTTTGACCATAAAACAAGAATTTTGGAAATATGAAAGGACAATAATCTTTATTACTGATTTATAAACATGTCCCTAAAATTTCACATCAGTTGGAGGTCTAGATTAGGAGTTATGCTCATTAGCGTAATTATAACGCCTTTTAGTAATTAAAGGGCGCAATTAGCATAAAGCCTATCTAAACCCAATTTTTGACACCAAACCTTTTACCCACTGATGTAATATAATATTTTGGGATTTTTAATTATTTTTAACCTGCTCATAACCTAAGGTTATGGCATTGATTCGGTAAATACCGATTATACCCTTTTTGTGTACAAAATGAGTTTTACATAGTATTTTGACACCAATCTAATTGCTATTGATTTTATATAATAAATAAAGTATTTTGAACTTTATAACTTGATCAAAAAACTCAGATTTCATATATAACCCAGAAATCGCTTAAAATGGCTTTTTAAGCGTATTAAACACATAGTTTGGATTTAAAACCATTTTGTCATATAAGACCTATTACCAACTGGTATGACCTAATAAAATAAGTTATTTTACTGATGTATTCGGACCCAAATCTCAGAATTTTAATTAACCTCTTTTATAATCTTTAAAATGACCAAAATGCCCCTACGGGGCTTATTTTGAGATTAAACTCGTTTTGGGCATAATAGAAGATATCCTACTGATATCACAACATATTAAAGGCATATTAACTTAGGAAACCTATATATGACTCTTTTGGTTACCCGTTACGCTTCTTGCGCGTTCGGTTCGGTTTATGTAACTAATTTGCTTAATTAGACGAAACGGGTCAAACCTTATCGTTTTTACCTCAAAATCCAGAATGTGTTTAGTTTGCCCATATTATACAAGTCACCAAACTTGTCGGGTCTAAATCACATTCTATTCCGGTCTTCGCTTAATCATGCGTTTTGAACCGTAAACCCTTCCTTAAAACTAACCGGTCTAAGTTACGACTTAAATAAGACCCGTTAGGAATCTAATAGGTTAATAAGACCTTCGTTCCAGATTGAGAGCCCCAGTAGAAGTACTTGTGCTTGCTGATTAGAATATACGGCTGAGTATAAATTACATTTGCTAGCTCAGGTAAATACTTTTAACTTATTTTCCCTTATACGGGCTTGGGATACGGTATTATAAAAATACCGCTTGGTCGGGTGTAGAAACTTTTAATCGGAGATGATTAAATTGCATAATCCCATTTTAATCTGTATTGATTGATAACAAATAAAATTAGGGGTTAATGACCGTGTCCTGGATATCCTTGGCTCATTTAAAAAGTGAATGGCCATAACTTAAGCACAAGGTGTAGGCATAACACCTCCTGTTGCGTATGTAAAAGATATACTCACTCGTAAGGCTGTCTTCTTGTGAGTTATATTTATGGTGTGTCGATTAATCTTGACCGGCTTGTATTGTAGAATCACCGGCCCTAAATGTTGGACAAACATGTAAATCGGATACAAGATTTTTATTAATAAGATTGTCCCAGGTTATGAAAGAATGTATGTGCCGTGTGCATTCAAACCAATTTTCTTAAACATTTTCAAAATGAGTCAATTAATTGTATTTACTAGTGTAAACTGACGTATTTTCCAAAAGGTTAAGTGGCAGGTACTATGCGTAATTGGCTGGGAGCTCAGGGCGTCAATAGGGAATCTTGCAAGTTCTAGATGCCTAATGTCTGTTGAACAGTTTTCTTTTATTTGATCCGCCTGTGGATCCTTTACTTTCCGTTGTAATACTTTGACATTACTTTATATTCGGAATGTAATATATTTATCTTTTGCTTCCGCTTTGCATTTATATATTGTGTTGTTTGACTATGATGATATCAACTACGTCACGATACTCCCCACCGGGCCCACCGGTAATACGTGGAAATATCGGGGTGTGACAGGTGGGTATCAGAGCCAACATTGAGTGAATTAAACACTAGCCTTTTGTGTTTAATCTCAATGACACGGTAGCACGTTCCTTGAACCTTTTGAGTCTAGACTTAACATAGGAATACTCTCAATCCTAATCTGTAAATTTTGCTTCCAATTTTTATATATTGGATATGTCGCCAAGCGAAGAAGCTGTATTAGAAATTCTCCACATCCGGAGCCTAGAAATGCTGAGCTTCGTACCACGGCGAGAATGAAACAAGCATCCAGGGAGAGAATTTTCGAAAGTAAAGTGAAGAAGAAAACTCCTTTTGCTAAAGATTGTTTCTTTAATAGTCCTTATAAGGACATATTTATCTTTCAGTCCCTCCGAGGACAACATTATTCCTTTCAAGTCCCGTTTAGGGCACATCTATACTTTTAAATTATAGTTGAATGATTAAATTTAAAATTTTCATTCTAAGCATGAAAAATGAAATAAATGAAAAATACATTCCTTTTATAAGATCTACCATTATAATAGAATTGCAAAATCTAAAAAGGACATGACCTAGCCACTTGTTATTTTAAGACATGGCCAAGATGGTAAGACCTATTCAAGAGATTCAAATCCTTGTTAACACCTAAAAACGTGTTAGCACTCTTGACAAATGTGATTCGAGAAAATCACAACAGTCATTCTTATATTGGATTTTTCCAATTTTCTTATCTAGCCTAGTGATTTAGAAATCATGGCTTAAATCATCGAATACAGATGATCATATTTTTAAACACCTAAGAACGTGTTAAACACTCTTGACAAAAGCGATCTGAGAAAATCACAATAGTCATCCCTATATTGGAAATTTTCAAATTTCCTGATTTGGCCTAATGATCTAGAAACCATGGCTTATGGCATCCTATAGATGAACATATTATAAACATCCGTTAGTGATGAAGTGCCTACGGGCTAAACTTGTTGTCCGATAAGACAACGACAGTGGTGGGCTTTGACCTCCTGCCTAAAAATGTTGGACCATGTCCGAGCATAATAGTCGGTATGATCCAAACGATCTTGACTAATAGCATCTGAAAAGATGATCATATCAGAAACATCCCTCAGAAGGGAAATGCCCACGGGCTATATCTATTGTCCTAAAAGACAAAAGACAGTTGTAGTCGTCGACTCCCTGTCAAGAAAAGGTAATGAACTTTGATTCAAACCTTAATGCCTCGATTCTCTGAAATCATGGCTTATATCATCCTATAAGATGATCATATTATAAACATCCCTTAGAAGGGAAGTGCCTACGGGCTATAGTTAATGTCCTCTGAGACTAAAGACAGTGGTAGCCTACAACTCCCTGTCAAGAAAAGGTAATGAACTTTGATTCAAACCTTAATGCCTCGATTCTCTGAAATCATGGCTTATATCATCCTATAAGATGATCATATTATAAACATCCCTTAGAAGGGAAGTGCCTACGGGCTATAGTTAATGTCCTCTAAGACTAAAGACAGTGGTAGCCTACAACTCCCTGTCAAGAAAAGGTAATGAACTGTGATTCAAACCTTAATGCCTCGATTCTCTGAAATCATGGCTTATAAATTAAACTTGTCCACGTGACTAGGCCTTTTGTGCTATTACTAACTTATAAATTAGGATTTATGAAAAAAATCCTGAATAAAATAAATATCTTTCCTTTCCTGCCAGTATACATATTAAAAAGAATCTTAAAGGTACGACCTAGCCTGTATGTCATTCTAGACATGGTCAAGACGGTAAAACCTATCCAAAGGATTCCAATCCCTGTTAACATCTGTTAGCATGTTAACATTTTTGGCAAACTGTGAATCGTTAAAGTCACACAGGCCGTATTTGAAATAATCATCCCTTAAGGATGAAGTGCATACGGGCTATAATTAACGTCCTCTGAGACTAAAGACAGTAGTAGTCCTTGAATCTCTGTCCAGAAAAGGTAATGAAATATGTTCAAACCTTAATGCCTCGATTCTCTGAAATCATGGGTTGTAAATTTAAAACTGTCCTCGTGACTAGGCCCTTTGCACCACCTTAATATCCTTAATGTTTTATAACTAGGATAAATTATAATGAAAATGCTCCAACAAATCTTAGATTGATATTTTATATCTATTAGGAATCATTCTTTTCTGATATCCTTATGGCAAGCTTTCAAGCTATCCAAATTCATCAATATAATAAACACAGATGTGACATTCTGATCCCCTGTCAAAAAGGTGATGGACTAGGTCCAACCCTTAAATGCCATTGATGGTCTTTTGTGACCTAGGCTAAGTGATATTGATATTTTTAAATAACGTTCATTAAGAATCTTAGTGCCATATTGGCCTGTTTAGTTCAATGAAACCATGGTTAGTATATGTTAAGGCCATCAGGGTGATGAATAGCAGTGTTGGATTGCAACTAAGTAAATAATTCATTTGGTAATAGGAACCATTTCTTCTGTTCCTGTCAGAAATCTTCAGTCATAAAATTTTAATGTACTCTCTCTCCAGATAAATGCATTCAAATGTAATTGATATCTCTTTGATCCCTATTGATTTCGAATACCCAATGGTATGACAAAAGCGTCATATGAGGATTGGTGTATCTTAATATGTTCCATAGATTGCTTCCATGCCTGATCAGTATGGGAGTTTAATGCATGGGACCACAAAGATTGTCCGATGGTCATATGGTACTAAAGTCAACTATTGGAATTCAAAGAAGTTATCCAGAATAGAATTGTCCAAGTAAATGTTCCCGATTAAGGAATTCGTGGACTTGTAACATAAATATGTCACTTATTTGACACAAGCAATAATGGATGAACTAGAGCCTGAGATTTGGAAAATCTCTATAACCTCCTTTGTATCTTGATTACCTTCTGCAAAGATTACCCTGTTTACCTCCTAAGAGGCAAGTAGAGTTAAGAATTATATTCCATCTAGGACTGTAATACTATGAAATCTCCAATACGGCTTGTACCATCACTGGAGAAACCAAACCCTGATTAAGTAAGTTTTAAAATAGAGGATTCATATAGCCTAACCCAATATTCTGAGAGTTTGATATTGTTAAATAAGGAAGACGGTTCATTTGCTTATGCATTGATTGCCGCAACCCTATTTAGGCAATAATTAAGAATCGCCATCAGCTGCCCAGGATCGTCGATTTATTCGACTAGTTGTAAGGATTAGCTATTCCTTGAGATTAGTTTTAAGCAGTGGTTGGAATAACTATCTCACCATAAAATAAGTTTTTCTATAACAATTATTATGTAAGTATCAAGGCTACTCCTTTGGGGACCTTGTATAGATGGAATGATAAACATCTATTGTTAGAACAATAGAATGGTAAGTCCAATTATCAGGATCTGGAGATTTCTTTGGAAACAACAAATAGGATCATCCGAATTCATAATCATCTTAAAGATTGCCAGTAATCGGCAGAAAATTGAGGATTGATAAAAGTCGCAACCTTCTTAAGTCCTTAATAAGGAATAAGGTTCAATCGAAAGTATCGCTCTAAGAAGGGTGTGCTAAATTTCAATTTCTCCGGGTAAGTTAAGCCCTGGATATATAGGAACATTCGGGAAATCGAATGCGACAAAGGTTAATAGCCTATAAGCCAAAACCTATATAAGGAGCTTAGTGGAGTTCGCAATGCGACCCACGCTGATGATTTAAGGATAGGTTTCGCCAATAAGTCGAAACACATTATCACGTAATGATAGGCAGATTAATGAAACTTTATGAATGGACAATAAACCTGTATAGGCTAAGAATCGACAGGTGAAAAAGCTCCACAGGAGAGTATGTACCTATTGTATAGGTCAACTGGGATACCCTTAGAGGCCCAAATATACTATGGAAGTTAAATCCATGATAGGACAGAAAGTACTTCCTTTACTTTAAGCAAATCTCGAGGTCGAGATTTCTTTTAAGGGGATGAGGATGTAACACCTCGAAAAAATCACGTCCAATGAAGTATTGACACGTGTAATAAACCCTAATGAAGTCAAACGTAGAATTTAAAGGACTAATTTTTCGAAAAATCGAAAACTTTGATTATGAAACAACTGGAAGTATTATCATACCTAAAATAAGTTTCTAAATAACCTTTTATGGTTTTATATTCACAAATAAGCCACTTGTTAATCAAGTGTAGCCGTTTATGTAATTAATTGAAAGTTTGGGCAGAAAAGGGTTAAAAGCGTCAACATGTTAATTCTTACCTCTTAGTGACCTTTTAACAAACCGAGAGCCTTATGATATTTGATTATACTCTCGGGATTGCCAATCATTTGCCACCCAAGGCTTTTATGCCCAAAAGTGAAGTTACGCGCAACTTTGCAAGTATAAGGGACTAAAAGTGTCAATATGTTTAATTATACCTCTGAATGACCTTTTATCGAGCCCGAAGCATTATTATATTTAATAATACTTTCAATAATGCCTAATATGAATTATATGAGGCTTCAATGCTATTAAATGATGAGTTGCGCAAGTTTGCGCATTAGAAGGACCTAAAGCGTCAAACTGCTAAAGTATACCGATTCGTATGTTATCGGACCTTCCGGAATATGACCATGAGATAAACATACCATAATTATCCCTAATATAGCTTAGATATAGGCTTAGAGGTGTTTGGTGCGCAAAAATAAGCTTTTAAGTCATGCAGGGACTAAAAGTGTCAAAAAGCGCACAAGTTTGCGTTTACGCACATATCTCACATTCTGAATATCCCCAGACACCCAAAACATTATGTAAACACTAAAATATGTTATTTTAGTGTTTGGCTTGATAAAATTCCAATCGTCGCGTCAATTGGTTCGTTTTTCGCGTCCGTCCGTGTTTTCTCGTAATTAACCGAACAACGTGACCGTACGACTAAACGAACGGACGTCCGGCATGTTTTTGAGCATGTTTCATGTTCTCTATGCTTAGGCATCATTATAGAGCCTTAAAAATGGTTTAACGGGCCTTAGATGTGTCGGAAATAGCATTTGGAAGTGCAGGGGCTAAATCTGCCAAAAAGTGAAAGTTCTGATTGCTGACCAGGTCCTTACGGACCGTAAGACCTGGACCTTACGGTCCGTAAGCAGTGCCCAGATGCAGCAACTCAGGAATGTTGTCTGTTCAGCCCTTCAAACGACATGTATTACCCTTTTTCACTTCCATGCGCGTCCCCTACTAATTTTAGGACTTAGGGACATGTGTTAATGATCAGGGATCACTCTTAGACTTAGGTGTCATCATCAAAATGGATCAAGAACACTATAAATAGCCCCATTGTTGCAAGACTTGATCACTCATTCATTCCTTCATCTCTTGATCATTTCTGGAACTCAAGACCTCCTTCTAAGCTTCCCTAATAGTGCATAGGACCTTGGTAAGTCTACTTAACCTTCCCTAATCATGTTTTGCTTAGTTATTAGCTTAAAAGTCAAACCGTCGTAATTAACGGTTGACTTAGCGATTAATCATTAATGGTCTAGTGATTAGTCGAATTGAAGGTAGTTATAAGTTGGTAATTATGTGGGCAATAAAAGCTTAAAATTGCACCCTCTGATTCCCGTTCTAACTAGATCAAATGTCGGGTCAAAGTTGTTTATAAAAAGTCAACAGGATCCTAATTTGCGATTTAAAACATAATTAACAATGTAGAAGCTTTGAAACCTGTTTTATTTCTCTTATAACTTAGTAATTAATCTAAGAACATGTCTAAGCATGTTCGGCCCGACAATTTTCTGTTTAGACCCGGTTCGGAACCGAAAGTCGCAAAACTTTGACTTTTGCTTTGACTTCAGTTCTGACCCGGTTTAGTATGGTTTGGAAATGCCTTAGAGCTTCCTTAGGACCAGGTTACATGATAGTATAACCCTCTGTGGTTGGATCGTTGATTGTCCGATTCGTTTACACGTTTCCGTTAAATGCTTAATGTTGACCATAATGCCCTTTTGACCATAAAACGAGAATTTTGGAAATATGAAAGGACAATAATCTTTATTACTGATTTATAAACATATCCCTAAAATTTCACATCAGTTGGAGGTTTAGATTAGGAGTTATGCTCATTAGCGTAATTATAACGCCTCTTAGTTATTAAACGGCGCAATTAGCATAAAGCCTATCAAAACCCAATTTTTGACACCAAACCTTTTACCCACTGATGTAATATAATATTTTGGGATTTTTAAAGATTTTTAATTATTTTTAACCTGCTCATAACCTAAGGTTATGGCATTGATTCGGTAAATACCGATTATACCCTTTTTGTGTACAAAATGAGTTTTACATAGTATTTTGACACCAATCCAATTGCTAATGATTTTATATAATAAATAAAGTATTTTGAACTTTATAACTTGATCAGAAAACTCAGATTTCATATTTAACCCAGAAATCGCTTAAAATGGTTTTTTAAGCGTATTAAACGCATAGTTTGGGTTTAAAACCATTTTGTCATATAAGACCTATTACCAACTGATATGACCTAATAAAATAAGTTATTTTACTGATGTATTCGGACTTGTAACATAAATATGTCACTTATTTGACACAAGCAATAATGGATGAACTAGAGCCTGAGATTTGGAAAATCTCTATAACCTCCTTTGTATCTTGATTACCTTCTGCAAATATTACCCTGTTTACCTCCTAAGAGGCAAGTAGAGTTAGGAATTATATTCCATCTAGGACTGTAATACTATGAAATCTCCAATACGGCTTGTACCATCACTGGAGAAACCAAACCCTGATTAAGTAAGTTTTAAAATAGAGGATTCATATAGCCTAACCCAATATTCTGAGAGTTTGATATTGTTAAATAAGGAAGACGGTTCATTTGCTTATGCATTGATTGCCGCAACCCTATTTAGGCAATAATTAAGAATCGCCATCAGCTGCCCAGGATCGTCGATTTATTCGACTAGTTGTAAGGATTAGCTATTCATTGAGATTAGTTTTAAGCAGTGGTTGGAATAACCATCTCAACATAAAATAAGTTTTTCTATAACAATTATTATGTAAGTATCAAGGCTACTCCTTAGGACCAGGTTACATGATAGTATAACCCTCTGTGGTTGGATCGTTGATTGTCCGATTCGTTTACACGTTTCCGTTAAATGCTTAATGTTGACCATAATGCCCTTTTGACCATAAAACGAGAATTTTGGAAATATGAAAGGACAATAATCTTTATTACTGATTTATAAACATATCCCTAAAATTTCACATCAGTTGGAGGTTTAGATTAGGAGTTATGCTCATTAGCGTAATTATAACGCCTCTTAGTTATTAAACGGCGCAATTAGCATAAAGCCTATCTAAACCCAATTTTTGACACCAAACCTTTTACCCACTGATGTAATATAATATTTTGGGATTTTTAAAGATTTTTAATTATTTTTAACCTGCTCATAACCTAAGGTTATGGCATTGATTCGGTAAATACCGATTATACCCTTTTTGTGTACAAAATGAGTTTTACATAGTATTTTGACACCAATCCAATTGCTAATGATTTTATATAATAAATAAAGTATTTTGAACTTTATAACTTGATCAGAAAACTCAGATTTCATATATAACCCAGAAATCGCTTAAAATGGCTTTTTAAGCGTATTAAACGCATAGTTTGGGTTTAAAACCATTTTGTCATATAAGACCTATTACCAACTGATATGACCTAATAAAATAAGTTATTTTACTGATGTATTCGGACCCAAATCTCAGAATTTTAATTAACCTCTTTTATAATCTTCAAAATGACCAAAATAACCCTACGGGGCTTATTTTGAGATTAAACTCGTTTTGGGCGTAATAGAAGATATCCTACTGATATCACAACATATTAAAGGCATATTAACTTAGGAAACCTGTATATGACTCTTTTTGTTACCCGTTACGCTTCTTGCGCGTTCGGTTCGGTTTATGTAACTAGTTTGCTTAAATTAGACGAAACGGGTCAAACCTTATCGTTTTTACCTCAAAATCCAGAATGTGTTTAGTTTGCCCATATTATACAAGTCACCAAAATTGTCAGGTCTAAATCACATTCTATTCCGGTCTTCGCTTAATCATGCGTTTTGAACCGTAAACCCTTCCTTAAAACTAACCGGTCTAAGTTACGACTTAAATAAGACCCGTTAGGAATCTAATAGGTTAATAAGACCTTCGTTCCAGATTGAGAGCCCCAGTAGAAGTACTTGTGCTTGCTGATTAGAATATACGGCTGAGTATAAATTGCATTTGCTAGCTCAGGTAAATACTTTTAACTTATTTTCCCTTATACGGGCTTGGGATACGGTATTATAAAAATACCGCTTGGTCGGGTGTAGAAACTTTTAATCGGAGATGATTAAATTGCCTAATCCCGTTTTAATCTGTATTGATTGATAACAAATAACATTAGGGGTTAATGACCGTGTCCTGGATATCCTTGGCTCATTTAAAAAGTGAATGGCCATAACTTAAGCACAAGGTGTAGGCATAACACCTACTGTTGCGTATGTAAAAGATATACTCACTCGTAAGGCTGTCTTCTTGTGAGTTATATTTATGGTGTGTCGATTAATCTTGACCGGCTTGTATTGTAGAATCACCGGCCCTAAATGTTGGACAAACATGTAAATCGGATACAAGATTTTTATTAATAAGATTGTCCCAGGTTATGAAAGAATGTTTGTGCCTTGTGCATTCAAACCAATTTTCTTAAACATTTTCAAAACGAGTCAGTTAATTGTATTTACCAGTGTAAACTGACGTATTTTCCAAAAGGTTAAGTGGCAGGTACTATGCGTAATTGGCTGGGAGCTCAGGGCGTCAATAGGGAATCTTGCAAGTTCTAGATGCCTAAAGTCTGTTGAACAGTTTTCTTTTATTTGATCCGCCTGTGGATCCTTTACTTTCCGTTGTAATACTTTGACATTACTTTATATTCGGAATGTAATATATTTATCTTTTGCTTCCGCTGTGCATTTATATATTGTGTTGTTTGACTATGATGATATCAACTACGTCACGATACTCCCCACCGGGCCAACCGGTAATACGTGGAAATATCGGGGTGTGACAAAAAGGCCTGTAACCCCACAGTTTATAACATTTGTGGAAAAATGGTTGACAGGAAGGTCAAAGGGGTAAAAGAATTTTATGAGAAAAAATTGAAGAAACTAGGTAAAGTTGTGTCATCCCAGGTTTGTGACTGGGATGGTACCTATTATGAACAGTAAAAATCTGGACTTGTCGGAGCTCCCAGGTTGGTAAGTGTGGAGTAGGAATCGGCATCTTGAGAATTCAACCCACATGTGGTATTGGTTGGTAAGCCATGTGGTTGAAAAAGAGATTGTGATTTTATAAGAAGGTTAATCAAGGTCATTTGGTTGAACTTGATTGGACTATTCTTACAAGTGGTACTTAATTTTCAAGATTAATCAGGGACATTAACTTGTACTTGATTTATCTTTCCTAACAGTGGTATTTTAAAAAACAATATGATGAACCCCTAACCTACAAATGGTAAAATCATTCAACAAAACTTATTTTCCGGAAAAACCATTTGATTAAAACAAACTTAAGTGTTTTGAAATCACAATGGGAAAATAGTTTGTTGTAAGGGGGAGTTCTGATTGTTTATGCCAAGTGGATGGCGAATTGAAGCGATTCGATATCGGTTGTCAATTTACTTGTATAGTTTGTTTTCAAAATTCCTTTAAATGTGTTTGAATTTTAGGGGGGAGTAAGAAATTTTTGAAAATCCAAAAACATTTGAAAATTCGAAAAAGACAAAAACATGATAAAATACAAAATGAGTTTTAGTGTCAAAGAAGAGGAAATGATAGTACATCAGTAGACAGTTACAGTATGCTAAAGAAATGTAATGTTTAAATAGCGTTAAACGGTCTCACTGATGATATGCCGATAGGTTTTTATCCATTAATAAGCTTTTTCGGGATATAAACTTAAATTCAAACTTGCTTATTTTGTGGGGAACACTACTTGGATATATAGGTAACCCCTGAAATTTCGTTTGAAGGATCCCTCTTTCTGAGATACTAGGTCTTTATGCTCAGTGATATCTGGGGTATTATCCCAGGACTTCTGATTTTACGGAAGCAATGGCCTAGTAATCCGGAGAATACTTTACGCTTGCTTGAAATAAAGCCTGCCCTCAGCATAAAAAATGATGAAACATTGAAAAATGCAAATCATGTGCTATTGTAAAAAAGATCCTCTAAAGGAGACCCACCAAAAGTCGAAGCCGTCATCTCTCTGCTGAACGGAAGTTCTGACCTGAGCTCTCACGGTCTTTGCAATTTAACCCCTTATAGATATCATCTGTGGTATACTCACCTGTAAGACTGAATATTGGGATCTGGATACGGGAGTATATTCAAGAGGTGGGACACATGAATGAGTTTAAGTTCTTAATACACCTAATTCATATCCTGAATCAGTTGAAATTTGTGTGAAAATTTAAGTGGATCAGTATATCGGCAATCTAAGTGAATTGTTTAATTCTTAATGTGTAACTAAGCTCAACGGTACTTGTGACTTGACATAAACTGATATGATCCTCTTACACAAACTCACAAAATTATTGTTTGTAAATATTTCTTTATTGCATTTCAAATTCATAAATCCAAAAAGATTTTAGTGTGTTTTAATATAAAATTTTGAAAAATTCAAAAAGATTTTCGACAACTGGTGTTGGAGAGCTAATTTTCAAAATTACAAGTGCTAAACATGATGACAATTGGTTTGGGAAGTGTGTTTTTGAAAAGAAAATGATATTTCTTCAAGTGATTAATCAGAGATTAACATTGTAAAATCATTCATCGATTGAATATATCTACAAGTGGTCATCAGAAACATTTTATATGATAAATCATTTTGAATACTGATTTTACAATTTGTGAAATTTATTTTTGGGTAGAGATTTGTGCAGGTAATGGTAGAGCCAGGAATTGGTCCTATACCTGTGGAAAGAGTGTGAGCCAGCTCTCGATCTTGTAAACCTGTGAAAGCCAGTCTACGATCCCAGCTTACTGAGAGGGGGAATTTGAATGACAAAGAGCCAGGTTCTGATCCTGAGAGTCTGTTGGTGATGAAAAAAGAAGAAAGAAGATTTGAGGATACTTACATTGTCAGATACTTCAAAGAGTTCGAGAGGACTGATAAAGACTCGACACTTAAGACTCGTCAACATTCGAGGGGGAGTCTGTTGGTGCATGCGTCTGTCGACTTCGTCTTTTATCGAGTCTTGTATTGTACTAGATAGATCAGGGCACGGAAAACAAGAAAGTGTGTTTTAGGGTAATTCCGCTTGAAATGACTAAGTGTCATTCCAAACGAAATCACTTAGCTAATTCCGCTTGAAATCCACAATGTCAAGTTCAAACGGAATTACTGATTCCGCTTGAAACATGATTCCGTTTGAAGCCGGTTCAAGCGAAATTAGATCCCTATAAATACCTTGTGTCTTGATTTCATTTGCAATAGTTCCAGTTTGTGCTGCCGAAGTGCTGCCGAAGTGTCGTCTCGCTGTAATTTGCTATCAAATCAATAACACGACAGTTTAAAGTGATATTCTAGCTGAATTGAACTCAATACGTCTGTTTTCGCCTTTCGTATTGAGAAAAATTCTTCTAATCGCCTTGTTCGGGTCAGAAAACGATCCTGCAATTTGTTCTGAAATCAAGGGAGACAGGATAAAAAATGCCAGATGCTATGAAGGACGGGGACGTAATAGTTAAATAAGAAGTTTAAAAACATTGTTTACTATTTAATGATGCAGTTGGTTGAGATGCACATATGCATTACTTTTTATTCTCCATGTTAACTTACATTGTCATTTGTTTGAACTTATACACCACACCATATGCAGATGTAGATGTAGAAAAAACATAAAAAAGGAGGACAAGTAAGCGGAAGCATAATGAAACATTGGACAAGGATGCTAAGGAAATGCGTATGGACAAGAATAGGAAGGGTGCAATATCAACATTAAAGGTGACGGATGAGAATAATAACGAGATGGTGGACAACAACATTGATGGTTTGTGTTACAAAGAATTGTTAGTACAAAGTTAAAACTGCACAGGTGCAGCATTATGTATGAACATTATACAACTTGTTTGGTACAAGAAGTTTATGATTTGAATGATGATGTATGCACATATGCCTATGCTGGTTAATTTTATCTGGTTGTTGATGGTTTGGTTATATTTATCAGTTTATGATGTAATATGTTGTTCGGTATGGTTTGAAGGTCGGTGATGCACATGTGCATAGTTTGAATAGAGTAAATTACAAAAATTGTCCTTTATATATGTCACTTATTGCAAACTGCGTCCTTTGTCTTTAAAAAGGACAAAAAACACTTACTCGATGTTTGCAAACCCTTACAAATTATGTCCTTTAGCCTTAACTCTGTCACTTTTTATGGTTAAATTTGACCTAGTAGACCCCACATAAGGGTATTTTAGTCATTTCACTCTAATTACTCTAATTCTCTTTCTCTATTTCTCTATTTCTCTAATTACTCTAATTACTCCCCTGCACCACTGTCAACATCATCACTTTCTCTCGATCTATCTCTCTTTAACTTATGGTGGTCCGGCTGGTGGTTTCAGGCGACCACGGCTGGTGGTCTTATTGAAATAGATGTTTTATCACAGAAGGTGAGAGATCCATCGGCGGTTGCTGTTGGTGAGAGAATAGAGAACATAATGGCATAGATTACTGTTAGTGTCGGAATTATACAGTTGCGATTACGCCTTTTCATATCCTCCTGATTCCTCTTTGATCGCCATTGTTTGTTATTGTTTTCGGCATCTAAATTGAAATTGAAGATCGAATTTGATGGTTAATCGGTTGATTTAGGGTTTATAGAGTGATAATTGAGAGAAAAAGGATGTTGATGTTCTTCCCTCTTTTAGGGTTCCGACCGCGGGTGGTGGTTCAGATGTACGGCAAGTTACGTGATGGTGGATGGTAGTGGTTGTTAGGCTTTTGGGTTGGTGAAATGATATTTATCCTAATTTTGTCCTCTGTGATGGCTTCTGATAAAACTTGAGGATGGAGTGGTGATTCCTTCCATGGAATATAGGTATGCACACTTCAATTTGGATCCATTTGACTTTTGAATTTCGACTTTTGAAAACAAACATCGGAGAAATGTCGCTGGCATCTGTAATCGGGGTAGCGGTGTTTCTGGTCAAGGGTGATACAGTGCTTATGGGTCGTCGTCGCTTCTCCGGTGATGGTTTTTGACGAGTGAGACAACGCCACTTCTTCAACGCTGCTTCCGACGGATGTTTCTCCGGAACATCAAAATCTTTCAGGAAGTCGTCCATTTATGTACCACCACTGTAAGGTAAAGGTTGTGGTTATTTTTATAGTCACGATGACAAAAGTACAGGTCTACAAATCGAATAAATGGGGCGTAACCTTTACTTTTGATGGGAGAATTTGATGGGTTCTTATGGTGGTTGTCCGATTGTTGTTATTAGGTGGTCGCCGGACTTAGTGGTTTTGGTGGTGGTTACAGGAGGTGATGGTGGCAGGAATTGGTGGTGACTGGTGGGGGTAAAAGTTAGGGAGAAAGAGGATTTAGAGAGAGAGAGAGAGAGGGAGGTTGAGCTGAAGTTAGAGAGATGGGTTTTGTTTCGAGTAAATAGGGCAAAATGACCAAAATACCCTCTTTTAGGTTTCACTTGGTCAGATTTAACCATAAAAACTAACTGAGTTAGGGTTAAAGGTATAACGTGTAAGGGTTTGTAAACATAGGGTACGTTTTCTGTAATTACTGAAGACAAAGGACACAGTTTGCAATAAATGACATACATAAAGGACGATTTTTGTAATTTACTCTTTGAAGTATTATATATATTGTTAATGTATTACGGATGGTAATGTAGATGGTAATGTATTACAGATGGTAGTGTAGATGGAAGAGAAATTGTATAGGTGTTATCAAGAATATGACATATGCACATCGGCATCAATAATTGTTATTCGGATTAAAAAAATAAAACAAATATTAATAAAAAGTGGTGTATTACGGATGATAGTGTAGATGGGAGGGAAATTGTATAGGTGTTGTTAAGAAATATGAAATATACACAGGTGCATCAGTAATTGTTATTCCAATTAAAAATAATTCAAAATAAAAAAAGAGTTAAATGCTATTTTATTCCTTGTGGTTTGGGTCATTTTGCCAATTTAGTTCAAAGTTTTCATTTTTTGCATGTGGGTCCAAAAATGTTTCACCGTTGTCATTTTAGTCCACTGGGTTAACTTTATCCATTATATTTGTTAACGAGAAAGACAATTTGGTCATTTTTTATGGCCGAATTGCCCTTCTAGTTCACAGAATTACATATAAAATGACCGAATTGCCTTTCTTGGTAACAGAAAAAATGGATGAAGTTAACCCAGTGGACTAAAATGGCAGCGGTGAAACCTTTTTGGACCCACAGGCGAAAAATGAAACCTTTGGACTAAACTGGCAAAAGGGCACAAACCATACAGACTAAAATAGCATTTAACTAAAAAAAATATAAATAAAAGGTTGCAAATTTTAATGGAGAATTAAAGAAAAAAATGTGTGTTTTTAAGTAGTTTTGGTTATGTTCACACTGGTTCTTGTGGTTCTCTCAATAAATGGTGGTTCCTAAATGATATTCACCCTATATACATACACACACACACTGCTTAACACTTAAAACATACTACTTAACATTCTTGACATGGTGTTTTAAGTTTTAAGCCTAGAATTCATTTTATCGTATCTTAAATTGTTATGTTTAAATGTTTTTCTTGCCAAAACAACCCAAAATATCATGCATGAGTCCAACACATGATGCCTACATGTAATTCCTATGCCTTTTCACACTTCTTACGAAAAATGTCATTTTTACAGGAACTTAAACACACACACACAAACATATATATATATATATATATATAGAAACGGTATCAGGAGAAAACGCTTAAAAGGGTGAGAACGGTGAGAACGCATCCTGGCCCAACACGTGTCACGCGACATAGAGAAGGGCGAAGGGGATTTTTTGTCCTTTCATATTTCTTTTTTTAAACGCATGTCACATCACCTTTCCATTTTTTGGCGTTTAATAAATACGCGGCGTTTTTATTGTTTTAATATCAGGATCATAGTAAACATTTTGGCGTTTAAAGTATGTTTTGGCGTTTTTATTGTTTTTAGATCAGGATGCAGGCCTATAATGTAAAAAACTTCAGTAATTTTCTTGATGTTTATTATATCAAGTAGGATTCAGGTCTATAATGTGACAGACAATTATGGCGTTTTGAAAAGATAAATAAATTCAATTTTCCATGTAGTGGCTTTTAGTATAATAAATGTTCGGCAATAATGTAACCGTCTCTTCATTTTACTGTTTAGCAATTACTGTTTCGTTTAATTTCATCTATCAATTAGTGTTGATTTTTCCAGTAATACTATGTTTGGCGTTTTATATAGCAACATCGTGCTTTGCTAGGATCCGTTCTCACAGTTTTCACACTATCAGACGTTTTGGTGTTTGTAGTTTTTGGCGTTTTATACTCAATTTTTTTATTAGTAGAGAATTAGATAATAAACAACAGAGAAGCACATAACAAACAATAGAAAATGAAAAAAAAAATTAAAAATTATAATCTACTTTCTCTTTCAAATCTTCATTGTCATCAGCCTCTTCTACTTTAACCTTTTTGGCGTTTTGAACCTGTTTTTGAATACCTTATGTAGATCCTTATTTTCCTACATAACGCCCATCTTTAGAAGATGCTTATTTTTGTGGTATCCTTTATTGTGGGTTGATATATACTTGTTTGATGACATGTTGAAGACCAACGCCTGCTCTAATGTATTGATCTCTTCATGCCATCAATATATCCATTAAGAACAAAGTGACACGATGATATATCAGTGTCATCAGTCTCTTTTTCTTGAATATTTGTCCATCTCATTCAGCAAAAGATTATAGAGATACCCAAGTCAGAGAAGAATCCATTTAGTGAAACTTCATTCAGAACAATACTCATTATGGAAGAAACGAGGTTCTGCATCTGTGGCTTTTTTAACAATTATTTTTTGGCGTTTAGTGAATGGTTTCTAGGAAATATGGCGTTGTTTTTGGGTTGTGATCAGTTGATTGTGCAGAGACGTCTCTCTTATAGGATGTTTTTGGCGCGTAGTTTAGGCGGGATTTTATTTTATAATAAATGATATTAATAAAGTAGCCGTCTTTTCAGTTACTGTGTATTTTTACTGTTTTTGCTCAGCTTTTTATGAGTTTTTAGGGTCATAGACTTTCCATCTCCCAAGTTTGGCGTTTTTTAATTGCTTTAAGTAGTTTTTGGCCTTTTTTTTTCCATTTTTAGATTTTATTAATACTTCTGCAAATTACTTTTATTATAGTTTTGGAGATTTTGGCGTTTTACTGCATTTTATGGCATTTCACATGCATTATGACTGTTTGGCGTTTTTATTAATATAATGTATTTTTTTATTCTAAGTTGAAAAATACATAACAAACAACAGAAAAAGAAAATTAAAAAAATAAAAATAGAAACAATTCATTTTCCAAATCTTCACTGTCATCAGTCTCTTTCTTCTTTGAAACATGTTCACTGGCGGTCTGGCTTTGTCATGCTTGTGTTTTTGTGGCCGTTTGGAAAGACAAAATGACATAAGTTTTTTCGTTGAATGTGTATATTCAAACAAGTCATTAGTGTCATTCATCTTTTCATGCCATTATAATATTCATCAATAACAAAACACAAAAAATGACATAAGTCTGACCCCAGCATTTTTTTATTTAAGATTTGTCCATATCATGCAGCAAAATGCTATTTGAGTCACAGCACCTCAGGGAAGAATGCATTCTCCGTAACTTGGCGTTGAACAATATTGGATATACAAGAATCGATGTTTTCCAGTTTTGGCGTTTTACTGGAGGAAATAGTTTATCTGAAAAAAACGTCGATTTTTGGGAATCTTTGATGCTTGAGTGTTTTGGCGTTTTCTAAGATGATTGGTATATATTAAAATATGGCGTTTTTTGAGTAGGTGTTTTTGATGTTTTGGGGATTTTGGCGTTTGTTAGATGAATGGTATATAGTAGAAAATATGGCGTTTCAGGTTCTGGGGGTGTGTTTTTATGTCTTGTATGTTTTTGTTTATATAGGGATGTGTTTTGGTCCGTAATGGCGTTTTATTCATTAGTTGGCATTTTGGTATAGAAGTGTAAAGACTTTTTTACCCTTAATGAAGCGCGTCCACTTAATAGAATTCATGTTATTTACGAAAACGCCACCGCGCCAATCTAGTCCATAGATTGTTTTGATCGGACAATCCATAAGCGTTCTCACCGTTCTCACACTTTCCACCGTTTTCTCTAAATCCTGACCATATATATATATATAGAGGATTAGGAGAAAACGCCCTAAAGTGTGAGAACGGTTAGAACGCATCCTGGGCCAACACGTGGCGCGGGATATGATCATGGCCTGAGGGTTTTTTTTGGTCTTTTCAATCTTCTTTTATTTCCCAATTTTGCATAACATGCTGCTTCATTTTTGGCTTCTAAGATTATTTTTGTAGGATCCATTTGACCGACCAAATGAGTCAATATGAGTCAATACAAACTATTAGAGTGGCGGAAACACTCAAACAGATTAGAATCAGGGAGAATGGAGTAGAAAACAGAAGTATATCACTTTAACACTTGTTTCTCATTCATTAATCACATGAAAATCCAGCAGCACCTCGTTACACCAACTGCTATTCCGTTTCAAATGAGAAGCACACATCACCTATATATAGCCTACCTAATTCCGTTTGAAACATGACATAACAATACAAACGGAATTACTTAATGTAATTCAAACGGAATTAGATAAGATCCTTTCAAACGAAATTATATAAAATACATTTTCTGTTTCATGTATGTTTCTTATTTTGTGTGATGTTGCAATGATGATGTCATATTGTGATGTCACATGTATGATGTCATCATCAAGAATGATGACATCATTCTTTTTCAGATCTGCAACGAAACCCAGACTTGATATAAGACGAAGTCAACAGACATATGCACCAACAGTCTCCCCCTTGGATGTTGACGGAGTCTTCAGTACGAGACTTTAGAATGTCAAAACTTCAGTCTTGATCAGTCTTCACGCTTTCCAAAATATTTGACGCTGAAGCATCCTTCAAACTCTCTCTTTCTCTTCAATGATCATTATCAGCTATTTTCCAGAATCTGAGACTGGCACTCTTCAAATTCTCCTTTTCTAACAGACTCCCCCTTAAGTTATACTGGGATCGCAGTCTGGAATTTGTAGCTTAGGATCGAAAACCTGGCATTAATCCACAGAAATCGAAACCTAGCTTTTTCAACGATTCCTGCACATTCTCCACCCAAAACATAAGTTTTTACTTATATCACTTTGAAAAAACTTACTGATAGAGAGCATTCATTCATCAAACATTAATAGCTACATCAAGTTCAAATTAATGACCTTGATTAACTAAACATGCAATCATTCTAAAAAAAAAATCAATTTAGCACACACACTCTGTTAGGAAACTTTATTTGTAAGTATTGAAGAAAAACACAATCAACTGGATCTATGAAGAGATCACAGTCCTGAAGATCACGAACAAGAAAAAGAAGTTCAGATGGGACAACCGGAATACATAGCATCTACTTCAAAGAATCACAAGTTGATCAAGAGCTGAATTGGATTATCAGAAAAGGTCATTTCTGATGAAATATCATCAGTATCTGACGATTCTGATCATCAAGGATTTTCTGATGATTTGTTCATCAGAATTTCTGACGAAGTGGTTTATCAGAATTTCTGATGAAACAACCCACTTGTCTGAAATTGGCTCTGTCCTGCCACACTAACCGAAGCAAGTTGACATTAAATGATATCATGATGAAAAAGGCAACTTGAACGTTGGAATCAATGAATATGTCAATTGGCTACTTTTTGCAGGAATTATTGTATGAATAAACTATTGTTTATTCATACAAGCCGTCTATAGATAGAAGGCTCAACCAGGAGAAGCAAAGTGAGTTTGAAGCTTAGCATTCACACATACATCAAAACTCCATTGCTCTCCCCCCCCCCCCCCACAGAATTCAAGATTCGTTTGTATTAGATAATAATCTTACAATCACCTTGTAAACCATTTTTGTTTCAAAGTGATATAAACTTGATAATTCTGTAGGTCTTGTTTCTTGAAAGTCTGATTTCCATTTCCGCACATCTTTTTCACATCTACTGAAATCACTTGCCATATTACGTGAAAAGAAGTTGTTTTGAGCCTGAACTGGGTCTAACAATTGGTATCAGATCAGATTGAATAAACTATTTTCAAATGATTAATCGCTCATCTTCTTTTCTCTAAATATGGCCAACTTTCAATCTTGGAATAATGCTTTTAACATTGGTTCTATGTCTAAACCTCCGACTCTGGTCAGAGAAGAATACCCCCAGTGGAAAATCAGGATGGTCAATTTCCTTAATGGTCATGACCGAGCTCTATTTCAATCCATTGAAAGGGGTCCACATACACCAATGACTTATATACCAGCTATTCCAGCAACTGACCAATCAGCAGCAATCCCTGCCTCCCACGCTCCTAAAAGTGAAATAAACTGGAGTGCGGAAGACAAGGAACTGGTGGCTGGGGATGAAAGGGCTAAGTCACTTTTAATTATGGCCATCCCCAATGACATATTTTCACAAGTTGATGCATGTGCATCAGCTAAGGAAATATGGGATCAGTTGGAAAACCTTTGTGAAGGAGGAGAAAGGATGAGAAGAAACAAGAGAACAAATAATGTCTCATCTTATGAAAGGTTTAAAAGTTTACCCAATGAAAGGTTAAATGATACATATCAAAGATTTACAAAACTTTTAAACGAGCTAAAGAAATTTGGTATAACAAAATCAAACGATGAAAGAAACATAAAATTTCTTGATGCCCTTCCTAGAGAATGGAGAAGTCTAACCATGACTTTATCATCAACCTTAGAACTAGGAAACATGAGTCTTCATGACTTATACAGCATCTTGATCCCCAGAGAGGAAGAAATATTTGAAGAAACCATTCAAAGAGGGGGATCTTTAGCTCTAATCTCCAACTCACAAAGATCAACAACAACAAATGATCCACAACCTTCAAACAGTCAAAATCTTGAAACTTCTGATGCATCATCAGACTTTTAAGCTTTTGCTGAAGCAATAGCACTGCTCACCAAAACATTTGAGCAGAGGTTGAGGGGAAGTAACCAGAGATACCAGAGGAGTGACAAAGGAAGGATGGATGGAAGATCTAAAGAAGAGTTTAGATCTAAGGATAAAGGGAAGGCTGAAGTTGTGTGTTACAAGTGCAAGCAAAGAGGTCATTATGCATCAGAATGCAACACCAAAAAGCTGAAGGATGTTGCCTATTATGAGAAAAAGCTTGAAGAAGCAAAGAAGCAGCAACAAGTAAGCTTAATTGCTGGAACAGATACATGGTTATCTGATGATTCTTCTGAGGATGAAGAAGAAGAATTGGCAAATTTTTGCCTCATGGCACTCTCTGAAGGACTACCAGAAACATCAGAACAAAAGGTAAATTTAGACAATCTTGATCTTGAACACAAACTAAACAAGCTCTTGTCAGATTTTCTAAATCTGCAAGAAAAACATCAATCAGATATTAGAAAATCTGATGAGTTGCAAAGGACTTTGAATAAAATCATTCTTGAAAACCAACATCTTATAGAGGACAGTTTAGATCAAAGAGCAAAAATTGAGTTTTATGAAAATGAAAGAAAAGATCTTTACAAGAAAATCAATGACAAAGAAATCAACGTAAGAGGTTTTCAACAGGCTAAAGAATTCATAAATTTTATTGAGTCCACACCAAAGAACAAAGGAGAGGGTTTAGGCTATACAAGTGCTACAAGACCAAATAGAAATAAACCCACTATCTTTGTAAAAGTAACTCATCAGATTTCTGATAATTTAGTATCAGAATCTGAATCTGAATCTTGCAAATCAATCTGTTCTGAATATTCTTTTGATAAACCAAACTTCAAAACAAGCAAGAGTGAATGCAGTCAAGAATCTGTAAAAACTCCAGAAGCAGTTCACTCATCTTTTCAAAATTATCCAAACATTCCATCACAAGAGGAACAATCAGAAAATTCTGATAACTCTTGTATGTGTGTTGACATACTGAAGCTTGTCCAACACCATCTTCAAAAGAAAAATGTAAAATCTGTTAATGGCTCAGCATATAACAGAGTTTCTGATGCAAAACCAAGAAGAAATAAAAATAAAATGTTTCAAATTTCATCAGAAACAGTACCCAAGCATGTCTGGGTACCGAAAACCCTCTAATCATTTCATTTCAGGACCATCATGTGCAGCAGATCTGGTACTGCGACTCAGGAAGCTCCAAGCACATGACTGGGGACAGGAGCTTACTCAGCAACTTTGTTTCAAAGCTGGGTAGAATGGTAAACTTTGGAAATGGTGTGAAAGGAAGGATAATGGGATATGGATGCATTAAAGGTACGGATGTCTAACCATAAAAGGGAGTAGTCTTTGTTAAAAGGTTTATCACATTATTTACTTTGGTCTGATAAATCACCAGAAAATCCGTCAAAATCTGACAACTTCATCAGAATTTCTGATAACCCTAAACCATAAGTAAAAATGCTGATAATCAGAAATATCATAGTTCATTAAAACAAAGTACTGCATGTCAACATCCACATTCATATTTCTTGTTTAAATTTTTTTATTTTTTAATTATTCCCCATGTTAGTGCTGATAACGTCATTCAAACAGAAAATTTATGGGAACTCGTTAAAATAGATATTTCTCTCTCCTTCATTTATTACACCCCATCATGTTTAAGAAGGTTGAAGTGACATATTGGTAGGCTACAATGATACATTACCAGAAATTAGCCACCTAGATAAATCAATGCATGTGTAGTGGAGAAGGAACATATCTCTGTTATTTTTTTTTTCTGATTATCTGATAATCATTAAAATAACAAAGATTGCGGTGAGGAAAATCCCCGAGTTGGTAGCTTCCATTTATAGCAAATATTAAATTTACTATAAATATTCACCACTTTTGAGTTAAAATCTGTCATCTTCACTTCTCTTCTTCATCACATATTCACACACACTCACAAAATGAACTCCATCAAAGATGAATGTTTTCCACTTGTTCTTTATCCATAGCATAATCTAAGATTGAGGACAAATCTGGAAGGTCCTCAGTGGAAAGAGTGTCAAGTTGTATTCAAGATGCTCATGAATAGCAACTTGAGCTATGCCCTCACTGCTCACATAAGTGTTCATCCAGAGATTCTTCAAATCTTCTGGAAAAATGCAACACTATCTGAGTTTCATAACAGGGAGCAGATGATCATCAAGAGTGAGGTGCTAAATCAACAAATTCTGTTAAATGAAGCCACCATCAGGACTGCTCTTCAACTAAATGATGATAATGATGTTCTGATGTTCACAAGGTATCAGAAGGAAAATGTCTTGAGGGAAATGGGTTATCACACACCAAACCAACAACGGGCAATCAACAAAAATGGCTTTAAAAAGCCATGGCAATATCTGGTCACTCAGATGGGTGCATGTTTTTCAAAGAAGGTCATCAATCATCATGAAATATCTCTGAAATTGATGGAGCCTATACTAGCACTGGTACTTAAGGTACCTTACAACTTCTCTCATTATCTGATGAGTGATTTTGTAAGTAACATGTGGGTTGCAAAGCGATTCTTGATGTATCCTCGTTTTCTAACAAAGATAATTACGAGTCAGCTAGATTTTGCAGGCATTCCTGCAAGTTATCCAAGGGCTGATATGAGACTTCAAGAAAACATGGGTCTCAGCGTGCTTGTACCCACTAACAACAACTCTGGGATGATAACTGATCTATTATTATTGTTGGAAATGGAACATGGTGAAGGAGTAGATATTGATTAGGTTTTATATGTTTTGCTTGTAAAAGTTTTTTGTTGTTAATATTCTTGCTTACTAATCTTCTGGTTTGTGGTTTTGGGAAATAGGTAAAGATAAAATGAACATCAGAAATCAAACTCAAAATTTTCTGATAAAATGGGACAAAATCTGGTTATTCAAAATTTTCTGATAAAACTTCAATGATAACAAAATGTTTTTAGAAAATATCAGAAAAGTCAAAGAAACTTGGATGCTACCAGACAAACAAATGTAAGTCTTCTGATCTTTCCTTATTCCCTCTCATCTCAAAAAAAAAAAAAAAAAAAAGGACTCATAAGTTTAGGGGGAAATCTCAGAAATTCTGATAAAAAGACTAATTATTTTTGTTAGCTACATCTTAAAAAGTCAACAGAAGTCAAAACAAAAGAATACATATGGTCAACAGAATTTCTGATGATTTTATCAGAATGGGACTTTCTGACTTATGAAGAAAAGAGGGTACGTATGAAGAAATATAATTGGACCTTTTATCAAAGGGGGTCCACAAAGAAGAAAAGGTGTCATAGAACCGATAGTTTTCTCCAATCAAAAATCAGTGCGACACTTTCAAGAAATGACTGAAGAAACTACAAATTGAAGAGTCAAGTTGAAAGGACTTAACCACGATTCCATGATAAACAATTTCATTAATGTCTTAACACCCACGATCCAACGGTTATTTTTTGAACCAAAAACTCAGCATACACGATATAACGGTTATAAAGGCAATTAATGATCTCTTTATCACTATCTCATACCACGATTTATATTTCTTCAACTCCTTCTACTTCATACACCTACAATACTCTCAATTCTCTCATATCCTAAAAACCCCTTTTTTTTTTCACAAATAAAAAATCCCTAAATTTCAAACCCTAACTCACAGAGACCAAAAATGGCAGAAATTAACCTCAATATTCCAATTATTCAACATGAAGTACCTTTTGTCGAGGAAGCAGAATTTCTACCAATGAAGGAAAACAATCTACTGATGAATACAGAGTATTCAGAGTATGATAAAAGATGTCAACTTCTGGTAGAATATCTTTCAAAATGCCCAATCTCAGGAGCACTGACAAAAGAAAGAGAAATACCAGAAAGGATGCTACAGCAATTTGTTTACACTTTTAAAGAAGTTGAAGAAAATCGGATGTCTGCTCATGTATGGGGAAGTGTCTATGTAGAATTAACTCCAGCAAGAGTAAGAGAATGGCTTGGATTGCCTATTCTTGGGAGTTACACTGAAGCCCCAAGCAAAGAAGATTTATTAGACTTCGTCATTGGGCTTGGATACAAGAAAAGAGATATCAACAAAATTGGAGCAATAAGAAGAAGTGAATTGCCAGCCATCTGGCAAGTGATGATGGAAGTGTTAAACAAATGTCTCACCTCAAAGATAGGAGGAACTGATCAAATCAATCAAGCTATTCTGACGATCATGTTTGGACTCATAAATGGGTTCAAGATTGATTATGGGTCAGAAATCTTTAATCTTCTCAAAAGATCAATCATCACCAGAAATGGAAGAATAACATCTCATCTGCCATATCCAAGGTTAATCTCAATTTTCATTTCTGAAGCATTTATTGAAAGAAACATGGAGATTCCAATCTTAGAAGACATCTGGAGATCAAAAACAATGAAGGCCTGGAGTTCAAATCATGGATGGGAATCAGACAAAGATATCCCTGTGTTACCAGAGAGCATGTTATGCTTCATTGCACCAGACTCACAGTACAGAATACAACATGAAAAACTTCTGACAAAATCAACCTCTCCTATAGAAGAACCAAGCAGAGAAATTGTGAACTGTTCTTCATCAACAGAAAAAGGAGATAATGAGAAGTCCTCAACATCAGAAAATGAGGGTGTAGAAGAAGGAAGAATTCTGGAAAAAGCTAACTTGGAGATAGCCAAATCACCAGAAAACGAAGAAAAGCATGCTGAAAGTCAACAGATTCATGAAGCAGGAATTCATCATGAATTTTAAATCCATCAAACACATGATGCAGGATCACACATTGCTGGAGAAACACATGATGTTGAAATTGAAGCTACTGAAGTCATTCATCATGATGAATCTCACATTGCTGGTACATCCCTTTTACACACTGTTCTAGTAGAAACTCACAGAGAAGAAACAAACTCAGAAATTTCTGTTAACGTTTCTTACAAAATAGAATACAGAACAACGAATGTTGATCAAGAGGTTACTAGTTCCATAAATCTCAACTCCGAATCAGAAAATGAGGAAGAGGATGAGATCCCAACAGATGGAGATCAGGAAACTGATCAAGGAAATCTGGCTAAAGGTAATTTGTTTACCTCAAAAACTTATGGAGGATCATATATTGATATGATTCAAGGAAATAAGGAAATCCAGAATGAGAATGAGTTTTTCATCACTGGTGGAGATAATTCTGGTAAATTCGACGCTGCACTAAGTGTGTTGGCCAAGAATGACCCTATCATCTCTAAAACAGCAGCAAATGTGTTTGCAGCTGGAATGTTAGAAGGAACATCTGTTGCTCCAATTATCCCTGAGAAACCCATGAACAAAGAAAATCTAGAAGAAATACTGGAAAATGTTTACAAAGTCTGCAAAAGAAATCCAGTAGAAGAAAAACTTGATATGTTGCTGTCAGAAATACAAGGTCAAAAGGCTGAAATGAAGACTTTGTCAGAATCAGTGAAGGAAATGAAGAAACAAACTGAAGAAAACACTGAAGCACTAAAGTCTCTTCAAAAGATGAAAGAAAAGGCACCAGAAGCCAACATCTCTGCATCAGAAATCCAAACGATTCTCACAGAAATAGAAAAAATCAAAGCACAAGTTGCAAAAGTGATTGAATCAAGGCAGTCAAGTAGTACAAACAGAGTTTTGGATGAAGTTACCATATTAAGGGCAAGTAATAATAGTATCACAGATGCCCTTGAGAAGCTGTCAAAAGAATGGGCTGAAATTCAAACAAAAGCTCAAACTGAATTCACAAATATTCAGAAAAACATACACAGCAACTCAAAACAGGTAAAAGAAGTGCAACAACTGGTAGAGAAGATGCAATTCAATATTTCAAAACTAGCCAAAGTGAATCCACAAGAACTCATGAAAGAAATTCCTGCTGAAAGCTCACATCAAGAAGCTCCAAAGTCAACTCCTCAACAATCATCAATCTCACCATTCACAAAAGCTGGAACCACAGTGATGGGTCCTCCTCCGAATGTTCCAAAAGAAGAAATACTGAAAAGGTTAGCAACTGCAAAACCTCAAGTTATTACAAATTTGAAATTGCTAGCATCTATCCCAAATCCAACAATATCTGATGACTCAGCAATAAGTAAGTATATGAATAAACAAATTATGAATGAATGGGAACAAGAAGGAGAGTCAGCAACAAAATCAAAGACTGTTAAGAGAAAGATCTCTGAAACCAAGTCTATCATGGTTAAAGAGATTGCACGAGATGTAATGATATTTCCTGAGACCAATCTGGTGAGCTACTATCTGACAAAAGAAGATACAGCACCAAGATCACTATCTCCAACCAGACTGGGCTTAAGAGAAGAAAGAATAAAAAGAGGGCCAAGCAGCATTCACAAACAAAATTGGAATCCAGTAAAAAGAATTCTAAAAGTAAGTGAAGTAAAGAGTGCAATTGATGATATTGGAGGAACTGATGTGCAAAACAGATACACACTTCAGAGGGAGAATGGAGAAGAACAAAAGGTGACTGATGAAGAAATTGCTGACCAGTTGCATCCTTTAGACATTCTGTTTATGAAGGATCATTATGAAAAGGAAAAGAAAAATAATCAAGAAGTCAGAAGAGCATTAAATGGCATATCAAAGGCTGGAATACTGCTGTTTGAAAGAATAGCTTTTTCAGACTTTGATTTATGCATAAACTTTGAGCATGTACACAACAAAAAGGTATATGTCAGATCACCAAAGACAAAAGTTCCTTCAGACATAGTAGAAGATGCAAGATCAGGAGACATCATCATACTGTCAAACGCAAATAAAGAACAATATTATGGTGTAATCTTCAGAGATCAGGATGAAAACAAAGCTATGTTCAGAAGTGATGACATCTGCAAGTACTCAAATCAAACTCTGAGGTATATCTTGAAAACCATGAACAAAAGACAAGAACATCTTCAGAAGATAGAAAAGAACATGGAGGGAAGCAGAAAAGAAATGAGAATGGATTCAAGCAAGAGAATGATATAAAGACATGTATGTCAGCTGCAACAAATACATCTCCTACAAAAAGAAGCTAAAGACAGGAGATACGCATAAGAGAGTGAAACTTAACTGAAAGAACTATTTATTTAACTTCTCATCTTTTATGTAATTTGTTTTAACTTCAGTAACTGGTTTATATTTTTAAGTATTATATTTCCACTGTTTGGAAATTTTTCTGTTTATGAGGTAGTTCTTTTTCTTACAATACTTAGGGGGAAACTATTAGGAAACTTTATTTGTAAGTATTGAAGAAAAACACAATCAACTGGATCTATGAAGAGATCACAGTCCTGAAGATCACGAACTAGAAAAAGAAGATCAGATGGGACAATCGGAATACATAGCATCTACTTCAAAGAATCACAAGTTGATCAAGAGCTGAATTGGATTATCAGAAAAGGTCATTTCTGATGGATCTGATGATATTTCTGATGAAATATCATCAGTATCTGACGATTCTGATCATCAAGGATTTTCTGATGATTTGTTCATCAGAATTTCTGATGAAGTGGTTTATCAGAATTTCTGATGAAACAACCCACTTGTCTGAAATTGGCTCTGTCCTGCCACACTAACCGAAGCAAGTTGACATTAAATGATATCATGATGAAAAAGGCAACTTGAACGTTGGAATCAATGAATATGTCAATTGGCTACTTTTTGCAGGAATTATTGTATGAATAAACTATTGTTTATTCATACAAGCCGTCTATAAATAGAAGGCTCAACCAGGAGAAGCAAAGTGAGTTTGAAGCTTAGCATTCACACATACATCAAAACTCCATTGCTCTCTCCCCCCACAGAATTCAAGATTCGTTTGTATTAGATAATAATCTTACAATCACCTTGTAAACCATTTTTGTTTCAAAGTGATATAAACTTGATAATTCTGTAGGTCTTGTTTCTTGAAAGTCTGATTTCCATTTCCGCACATCTTTTTCACATCTACTGAAATCACTTGCCATATTACGTGAAAAGAAGTTGTTTTGAGCCTGAACTGGGTCTAACACACTCCCAAACCAGTTCATCTTGTTTAGCACTTGGAATTTTGAAAATCAGCTCATCAACATAAGTTGTCTAAAATCTTTTTGGATTTTCAAATAAAAGCTAAACTTCTAGAAAGAACAATATTGAAATGTAGTAAAGAAATATTTACAGACAATATTTTTGTGAGTTTGTGTAAGAGGATCATCTCAGTTTATGTGACCAATCACTAGCACCGTTAAGCTTTAAACATTTTAAGTTCTAAACGATTCACATAGATTGACGATATTGTTGTCCACTTAAACTCAATCTAAAAACTTTCGAAATGCTTACTGATACGTTAAGGTATATTAATTTTGCACTAAGTTCTTATGGACCCCACGATCTCAGCGTATCCCCTCATCATGCAATACACTAACTCAAGTAATGCCTTTAAACCTTTATCAACTGTGATTTGTGCAAAAACGAAGCAGAATGTTTAAACATTAACAATCAAGTCGATACTTCCGTATACGCAGAGAAAGTCCAATGTTTAAACAAAATAAGAAAAATAAAATAAGTTGAAGTTGTTTAGGCTTTAACCACCAGGTCGATACTCCCGTATACGCAGAGGTGATCCAAAGCTTAAACGAAACACCACAGAAAATAAAGCAGAATGTTTAGGCAATAACATCCAGGTCGATACTCACGTATACGCAGAGGATGTCCAATGCTTAAACAAAATAAAGAAATAAAACAAGTTTAAATCTTTGCAAAATGAAAACACAGAATCACAGTGACTTTTCAGCAAAGTTGTGAAAGCTCACAAACTTAACCGGTTTTATGTCCTAAGACAATCAGCGATTACCGAGCAGGCACACAGTCAAGAAGGACAAAACTAAGTACTATGCTTTCAACCGTGTTTCCCACTAGAACTAGGCTTTTTTCATTTAAGTTTGTATCGTTATCGCAAATCTACTAGTCTAGCTGAGCCTATCGTCACATCTTAAGTGAGACCGTTTATCACATTTGACATTCATGTCACACCCCAAAAAATCCACACGCGGAGTATCACCGCTTGGAGGCGTGACATGACCAGGATCAAGCCACCAATCATATTGAACAATGTAATTAGTAAATGTATTTCAACCAAACAATATGAAAGGTGTTCAAAACAAAGGTATAGTATCAGCGTTTAGCGAAAGCATAAATGTAAAACCCAACATAAGTAATAAGTTTGAAATGTCATAAACGTTTAACATGGCATCCACGATCCATGTCCCACAACGACTGTGCCTCCCCGTGCAAGCTCCATGAGTACCTAACGACCTGCAAGGCATGTAACAACGAGTCAACAACAAAGTTGAGCGAGTTCATAGTTGGTTGTTTAGTTATAGTATTCGTTCGTAAATCATTTGTTCGCTTGTACCAGGTATCGTATTAATTCATATCGCGGTCTCCCAGACATGTGTGCGAAGGTTAGTGGGGGTTTCCCATGTATTCTAGACTAGTTGTATTTGTATTGCGGCCCTCCAGGCATGTTTGCGAAGTTTAGTATTCGTATCGCGGCCATTCCAGGCATGTGTGCGAAGATTAGTATTCGTATCGCAGCCATTCCAGGCATGTTTGCGAAGATTAGCATTTGTATCGCGGTCTCACAGACATGTGTGCGAAGATTAGTCGGGGCTTCCCGTGTTTCACTAGTCTAGCTGTATCCATAGGTGTCCTACACCTAATGAGGTCAGTGGTACGTATTTCAGTAGTGATGTAAGTACAAGTAATCATTCAATCCCATTCCCAACCCCGGGAATCCCATGCCTTGGTAAGAGTGTGAACTCACCTTGGTTTGCTCGGTATGCTAAAGTATGTTCACAAGTAATCATTCAAGTCCTATATTTATGCACGTATGTTCAATCAGTACCTGATTGTAAGGTTTCGCATGCAATTAATATCACAAGAGTGTGTTTGACAGTTAACATCATGCAATGCATAAACAATTAGTCATTCCATACGAGGTTCCAAGTCACATGCAAGTCCCTTACTAAGTTGTCATACTTAACAGAGTTAATCATGCTTGACATACTTAACATAGAGATGACATACTTAACATACATGACATGCTCAACATAGATATGTACCCTAGTCAGCATGCTTAACAGAATCAATACATCTAACATAGTTAACGTACGTAACAGAGCTAATCGGAAACAACAGGGTCAAATCAGAATTAACCGAGTTAACAGTCTTAACTTAACAGGGTAAGCAGCTAACGAAATTACTGTGTCAGTCATTCAATGAAATCACATAATGCGGCGAAATCACCCATTGGCGAAAACCCTTGTTGGCCGAAATCTCTTGGGCCGAAAACCCCAAAGTGTTTTCGTTGGAGATAGGGTTTTTGTTGGGTTACATCATCATTAACATCAACAACAATTACATCGATTCATTCAACTAATCATCATGTTTCCTATTACCTTTAATCTAATTATACACATACAAAACATCACATGATACTGACAACCCACATGCAAATATTAACCTAGTAGTAGATCATATGATTCTTATTTATTTGGCTGTACATGCATAACATCAAATAGTCAAAAAGGGTTTACATATAGTGGCCGACAACCATACCCCTAGTCCTAATACTATTGGACCAAAATCAAAGTAAAATCACATGTAAATATGAGAATAATGATCGACAATCATAAAGAATTCTTATCCGATTGACTGCAACTATCACGTACTCAATCAGATCTATTCACGCATTCAACATACAAACCGAATCATCATTCTATCCACCACAGCATCACATAGCAGCCAATACGTTTATAAAGCAATCATAGTTAACACCCAATAATCAAACATCGATATATATATATATATATATATGATGAAACTTAACAGAAACTAGCCACAGTTGATTACTAACCAGCAAGATGAACAACGAATCGGTCGATACGAAAGGCTTCGAGATCCTAAACTTGCCGTCGGTTTCCAAGGGTAGCGAGAGGGAGAGAGAACGTGATAGGTGGTTAGGGTTTTGCCAAATGTCGTTCTCGCGTAAAGGTTCAAATAGAACTATATCTAATCGCTACTGGGCCAAAGCCCATTGTTGTTTTCGGCTGTTAGCAGTGGACGAAAACACCAAAGTGTTTTCACCAACATGGTGTTTTCGTGGGGTATAGGTCTTCTCCAAGGGGTGTTTTCGGGTGGGGATAGGTGTTTGGCCAAAGTTCTAAATTAATTATCAAACACAATTTAACACTAATCACATTATTATATACACACAAATATAATAATTATAATGCACCCCAAATATATGAAACACACTTAACACCCACCATATATATAACATACAACCACAATACAATTTAACATATTACAACGTGTACAGTTGTGAAACAAACAAGTCGTGTGAACAAACAATCTAATCAATTACGTGCACTAATGCGAAGATGGAATCTTGGAAACTCGAGTTGTCACATTATCCCCAACTTGAAAGAAATTTCATCCCGAAATTTTGCACGTGGTTACTGAGGAAGCTAGTTGTGTTGTGTAGTTTACTGGTTTTCCTGGGGTGTCACATCATCCCCCCGTTGATTTGGAATTTCGTCCCGAAATTCTGTAGTAGCTTCAGCCTCAGTAGTGGTTGCATTGTTTCTGAACAACTGGGGATACTTGAGTTTCATTTGGTCTTCTCGTTCCCAGGTAAACTCTGGGCCACGACGGGAGTTCCAACGAACTCGAACAAGAGGTATTCTGGTGTGCTTGAGGACCTTAACATCCCGCTCCGTGATTTCAACAGGTTCCTCGACGAATCGCAACTGGTCGTCGATAGTGTACTCCTTCAAAGGAACTATGAGGATCTCATCTGACAGACACTTCTTCAGATTCGACACGTGAAAGACGTTGTGAACTGCACTGAGTTCTGCGGGCAGGTTTAGTTTGTAAGCCACCTTGCCTATTTTCTCAATGATTTCGAACGGTCCGACATATCGAGGATTGAGCTTGCCCCGTTTGCCAAAACGAACCACACCCTTCCAGGGTGAAACTTTGAGTAGCACTCGATCCCCAACTTGGAACTCGAGTTGTTTCCGGCGCTTGTTTGCGTAGGCTTTCTGACGGTCGCGAGCTGCCGCCATGCGTTGCCGTATCTGAGCAATTCTTTCCGTTGTGTCCACTACAAGTTCTGGACCCTTGAACTGACTATCACCCACCTACAATGCCTCGAATGGACCGGCTTGAATGCTGGTGTGGTAACTGTTGTAATACGAGAACTCCACTAACGGGAGGTGTTTTTCCCAGCCGTTGCCGAAATCGATTACACATGCACGAAGCATGTCTTCTAAAGTTTGAATAGTGCGCTCAGAATGCCCATCCGTCTGAGGGTGATAAGCTGTGCTCATGTCTAAATGAGAGTCAAAAGATTTGTGCATTGCTTGCCACAATTCTGAAGTAAAACGTGCGTCACGATCGGAGATAATCGAGGTTGGCACCCCGTGCCTCGAGACAACTTCCTTAAGATATACGTCTGCTAGAGTGGAGAACTTATCCGTTTCCTTGATAGCCAGGAAGTGTGCAGACTTCGTGAGTCGATCCACGATCACCCAAATAGTATCATTCCCACGTTGAGATCTAGGCAGGCCAGTAACAAAATCCATGGAAATTTGCTCCCATTTCCATTGTGGTATCTCTGGTTGTTGGAGTAGGCCTGATGGTTTCTGATATTCAGTCTTGACTCTCGCACAAGTCAAACATTTGCTAACGTAAGTTGCTATGTGAGCTTTCATGCTAGGCCACCAATATGTAGTTTTCAAATCGTGGTACATCTTATCCGAACCAGGATGTACTGAGTAGCGAGACTTATGAGCTTCATCCATTACAAGCCCGCGTAAGTTGCCATAGAGTGGGACCCAGATGTGTCCCGTTACATAGTAGGCACCGTCTGCCTTTTGTTCCAACCGTTGCGTTGAACGGCGTAGGGCTTCAGCCCTGACATTTTCCGGTTTCAATGCTTCTACATGAGCATCTCGTATCTGAGAAGAAAGACTAGATTGAATAGTGAGTTGCAACGCTCGTACACGCCTAGGTGTAGTATCATTTCGACTGAGGGCGTCGGCCACCACATTGGCTTTGCCCGGATGGTACTTTATAGCACATTCGTAATCGTTTAAAAGCTCGACCCATCGACGCTGACGCATGTTCAACTCTTTCTGCTTGAAGATATGCTCGAGACTCCTGTGATCGGTGTAGATGGTGCACTTGGTACCGTACAGGTAATGTCGCCATATCTTGAGCGCAAAAACAACAGCTCCCAGCTCTAAATCGTGTGTAGTGTAATTCCGTTCGTGAATCTTAAGTTGGCGCGAAGCATAAGCAATGACTTTATCACGTTGCATCAACACACATCCAAGACCCTGAATAGATGCGTCGCAGTAGGCTTCAAAATCGTCTGTGCCTTCAGGCAATGAGAGGATAGGTGCGCTACAAAGTCTATCCTTTAGGTGTTGAAACGCAGTTTCCTGTGTATCACCCCAACGATAGGTGACACCCTTCTGAGTTAGTAAGGTGAGGGGTTGTGCAATCTTTGAAAAGTCTTTGATGAACCTTCTGTAGTAGCCCGCCAAACCCAAAAATTGGCGGATTTCTGTTGGTGTACGCGGTGCAGGCCAGTTCCTGATCGAATCAACTTTCGATGGATCAACATGAATTCCATCCTTGTTTACTACGTGGCCTAGGAAATGAACTTTACGAAGCCAGAAGTCGCATTTCGAGAACTTGGCGTACAGCTGTTCAGTTCGAAGGAGTTCCAAAATAAGTCGTAGATGCTGCTCGTGTTCCTCCTGACTCTTGGAGTAAATAAAAATGTCGTCGATAAATACAATAACGAACTTATCCATGTAAGGCTTGCACACTCTGTTCATAAGATCCATGAAGACTACAGGCGCGTTTGTTAACCCGAATGGCATGACCAGAAACTCGTAATGGCCATAGCGTGTTCTGAATGCTGTTTTGAAGACGTCCTCGTCCTGGACTCTCAGTTGATGGTAGCCTGACCTCAGATCAATCTTGGAATAGTAGCTCGACCCTTGCAGCTGGTCGAACAAGTCGTCAATGCGTGGGAGAGGATAGCGATTCTTCATGGTCACCTTGTTCAATTCGCGGTAATCTATGCACATCTTGAGGGTGTCGTCTTTCTTCTTCACAAACAACACGGGAGCTCCCCAGGGCGAAGAGCTAGGACGAATGAAACCCTTTTCCAAGAGTTCTTGCAATTGCTTAGACAATTCTTCTAGTTTAGTTGGAGCTAAGCGATAAGGTGCTCGAGCTATGGGTGCTGCTCCAGGAGCTAGCTCGATTTGGAATTCGACCTGGCGATGAAGCGGTAGTCCAGGTAAATCTTCAGGAAACACTTGCGGAAAGTCGCGTACAACTGGAATATCCTCAATCTTCTTCTCTTTAGTTGATGCGTCAGTAACAAGTGCTAAGATAGCGTGGTGACCCCTTTCGCAAACACTTCTGGGCCTTAAGGAAAGAGATGATACCTATAACTGCACCACTCTTTTCACCATGAATCACTAAAGGTTGTTCACCAGAACGAGGAATACGAACAATCTTCACTTTGCATAGAATCTCTGCTTGCTGTTGGGATAACCAATTCATCCCAATAACGATGTCAAAACTACCCAGAACTATAGGTATGAGATCGATAAGGAAAGTCCATCACCACGTTGGGATCATTCCTTGCGTCACCCTGACCAATCACAAACGCTCGACCCCTGGCACCATTGCCGTCGTTATTACCCCCGTTGTTATTCCCATTTCCCTGATTATTGGTGTTGTTGTTGATTCTGATTCGTAGGTCGCAAGCTCCTGAAATCCTTAGCTTCATGACCCATCTTGAGACACCTCTGGCAACGACCCCTGTTGCACTGACCACTGTGGTGTCTGTTGCATCTATTGCACTTTGGGTGATTTCCCTGATATCCACCCTGCCCTTGACTACCAGAAGATTGCTGACCAGGGCTCTGATAGTCATCAATCTTTCGCTACGGTGCCTGGGACTGAACTGAAGTCGAACCCTTGCTGGAGGTTCCATCCCACTTCCGTTTGTTGTCACTGGGAGTAGCAGAAGTAGTAGTAGTAGCAGTAGCACCAATACGCTTAGGCAGCCTGTTCTGTTCCACTGCCTGGTCTGTGAGACGATGAGCAAGACGAGTAACATCCTGGATAGTAGCAAGGTTAGCAAAAATCACATGACTTTGAATCTCTAGTACTAAGCCTTTGAGGTACAGCTCAATGCGTTTGATGGGAGGATCCACCATAGTTGGACATAACACTGCCAGTTCGTCGGATCGCTTCGTGTACGCTTCTATCTCTGACCCTGTCATCTTCAGGTTAAAGAATTCCACTTCCAGCTTGTGGATGTCATCACGACTACAGTATTCACGTTTGATCAGTTCCTTAAAATCATTCCATGGGGTGGCATTAGCAGCCGCCAACCCCAGCATCTAAACTTGCGCGTTCCACCAAGTTAGCGCAGTGCCTTCGAGAGTACCAGTGGCGTACTTCACCCTATGAGCCCCAGGGTATTCACACATCTCGAAGACCGATTCGAGCTTCTCAAACCAGTGGAGGAGTCCAACGGCCCCTTTAGTGCCACTAAAAGTAGTAGGACGACAGTCCATAAAAGTCTTGAACGTGCACACAGGTGACTGAGCGTGTTGACCTATCGTGTGCGTAAGAGTAAACATACTTAAGCACGAGTGTTGGTTTACGAGAGTAGGATCTAAAGATCCTAGAGTAAGTGGTGATGGCAGGTTATACCTCCTGCCTGGGCAGCTGCGAGTGCTGCAGTAACTTGTTCAGTGTTCAAAGCCGCCAACTGGGCTTGAGTTAGGTTAACGCGTCCACTCATGATCTTGATATCAAAGAGAACATGAGTGAGAGAGGTTCGCGAAAGTGCGATGACAGAAGAGAGTAAGCACATAAGTGTTTTAAATCAACAGTTGCTACGTTTATCTAAGCATACCATGAGCAAAGTTCTATGTAATCTAGCAAGTAGGCAATGTAAACATAAACCATATCACCTATTGTGTCGAGTCTTGCACGTGGAGCGAAGCGTCGTTGTGGGTCGTTGAGCACTATTCAGGTTATAGTCTGGTTTTAACAAAAACTTTTTCCCTTATTAAAACCAAGTTCACTATAACCAATGGCTCTGATACCAATCTGTCACACCCCCAAAAATCCACACGCGGAGTATCACCGCTTGGAGGCGTGACATGACCAGGATCAAGCCACCAATCATATTGAACAATGTAATTAGTAAATGTATTTCAACCAAACAATATGAAAGGTGTTCAAAACAAAAGTATAGTATCAATGTTTAGCGAAAGCATAAATGTAAAACCCAACATAAGTAATAAGTTTGAAATGTCATAAACATTTAACATGGCATCCACGATCCATGTCCCACAACGACTGTGCCTCCCCGTGCAAGCTCCATGAGTACCTAACGACCTGCAAGGCATGTAACAACGAGTCAACAACAAAGTTGAGCGAGTTCACAGTTGGTTATTTAGTTATAGTATTCGTTCGTAAATCATTTGTTCGCTTGTACCAGGTATCGTATTAATTCGTATCGCGGTCTCCCAGACATGTGTACGAACGTTAGTGGGGGTTTCCCATGTATTCTAGACTAGTTGTATTTGTATCGCGGCCCTCCAGGCATGTTTGTGAAGTTTAGTATTCGTATCGCAACCATTCCAAGCATGTGTGCGAAGATTATTATTCGTATCACGGCCATTCCAGGCATGTTTGCGAAGATTAGCATTTGTATCGCGGTCTCACGGACATGTGTGCGAAGATTAGTGGGGGCTTCCCGTGTTTCACTAGTCTAGCTGTATCTATAGGTGTCCTACACCTAATGAGGTCAGTGGTACGTATTTCAGTAGTGATGTAAGTACAAGTAATCATTCAATCCCATTCCCAACCCCGGGAATCCCATGCCTTGGTAAGAGTGTGAACTCACCTTGGTTTGCTCGGTATGCTAAAGTATGTTCACAAGTAATCATTCAAGTCCTATATTTATGCACGTATGTTCAATCAGTACCTGATAGTAAGGTTTCGGATGCAATTAATATTACAAGAGTGTGTTTGACAGTTAACATCATGCAATGCATAAACAATTAGTCATTCCATACGAGGTTCCAAGTCACATGCAAGTCCCTTACTAAGTTGTCATACTTAATAGAGTTAATCATGCTTGACATACTTAACATAGAGATGACATACTTAACATACATGACATGCTCAACATAGATATGTACCCTAGTCAGCATGCTTATAGAATCAATACATCTAACATAGTTAACGTACATAACAGAGCTAATCGGAAACAACAGGGTCAAATCAGAATTAACCGAGTTAACAGTCTTAACTTAACAGGGTTAGCAGCTAACGGAATTACTGTGTCAGTCATTCAACGAAATCACATAATGCGGCGAAATCACCCATTGGCGAAAACCCTTGTTGGCCGAAATATCTTGGGCCGAAAACCCCAAAGTGTTTTCGTTGGAGATAGGGTTTTCGTTGGGTTACATCATCATCAACATCAACAACAGTTACATTGATTCATTCAACTAATCATCATGTTTCCTATTACCTTTAATCTAATTATACACATACAAAACCTCACATGATACTGACAACCCACATGCAAATATTAACCTAGTAGCAGATCATATGATTCTTATTTATTTAGCTGTACATGCATAACATCAAATAGTCAAAAAGGGTTTACATATAGTGGCCGACAACCATACCCCTAGTCCTAATACTATTGGACCAAAATCAAAGTAAAATCACATGTAAATATGAGAATAATGACCGACAATCATAAAGAATTCTTATCCGATTGACTGCAACTATCACGTACTCAATCAGATCTATTCACGCATTCAACATACAAACCGAATCATCATTCTATCCACCACAGCATCACATAGCAGCCAATACGTTTATAAAGCAATCATAGTTAACACCCAATAATCAAACATCGATATATATATATATATATATATGATGAAACTTAACAGAAACTAGCCACAGTTGATTACTAACCAGCAAGATGAACAACGAATCGGTCGATACGAAAGGCTTCGAGACCCTAAACTTGCCGTCGGTTTCAAAGGGTAGCGAGAGGGAGAGAGAACGTGATAGGTGGTTAGGGTTTTGCCAAATGCCGTTCTCGCATAAAGGTTCAAATAGAACTATATCTAATCTCTACTGGGCCAAAGCCAATTGTTGTTTTCGGTTGTTAGCAATGGACGAAAACACCAAAGTGTTTTCACCAACATGGTGTTTTCGTGGGGTAGAGGTCTTCTCCAAGGGGTGTTTTCGGGTGGGGATAGGTGTTTGGCAAAAGTTCTAAATTAATTATCAAACACAATTTAACACTAATCACATTATTATATACACACAAATATAATAATTATAATGCACCCCAAATATATGAAACACACTTAACACCCACCATATATATAACATACCAACCATAATACGATTTAACATATTACAACGTGTACAGTTGTGAAACAAACAAGTCGTGCAAACAAACAATCTAATCAATTACGTGCACTAATGCGAAGATGGAATCTAGGAAACTCGAGTTGTCACATTTCATTTCTTTAGCATGTTGTGATAGTCCAAATGATTTACTATCATTTCCTCTTTTTCACAACAAAACTCATTTTTAATTTTTCAATGTTTTTAGCATTTTCAAATTTTCTAATTTTTAAAAATTTTTCTCCCTCTAAAATCAAAATATGTTTCAATTTTGATTTTCTGAGAAAATTTGAAAACAAACTATACATATAAAGTGATGAGAAAAATGCCCGGATAGTCCCTGTGGTTTCACCTTTTTTCAGCTATAGTCCCTATCTTTCTAAAACTAATTGAATAGTCCCTGTGGTTTTCCGTTTTGTTCTCGGATAGTCCCTGGGTCTAACTTCAGTTACTTTTCTCTGTTAAGTGGGTGTTAAGAGGGTGTGAAATGACCAATTTACCCCTTTTTTTAAAGGCCAAACCACAGGGACTATCCGGGCATTTGAAACCCTAATCACAAAACCCGCACACTATAGATCCCCCTGCTCCCTCTCTCTCTCTGAACTCCGATCACCGGAGGTGATCTCCGGCCGGTTTTACCGGCGTCTCCTTGTTCTCCGACCAATCACCTCCCCCACCTCCACCCTCCTCTTCCGACGAGACCCTCACACCACACACCACTCTCCTGCTTCACGAAATTATACGGCCACCACCTGATGGTGGTGGCGTACGGTGCTGCTAGACGATGAGAACAAAGAAATAGAGAGGGGAATCGGAGAAAGGAGGGAACCGGCGAGGTGTCCGACGGCCGGCGACAGTGGCCGTGAGCGACGGTGAAGGCAATCTTCCGACAAGTTTTGTATCTCGGTAAGAACTGGTGTCCCCTTTCTTCTCTTTTTTTTTCTTTTCTTTAATTTTCTGACCGATAATGGTGATGTTGCCGGCTGTCGTTGATGATGATGCTGATGCGGTTGAAGACGATGATGATTAGGATGATGAATTGATGATGAGGTGGTGTTGAAGGATTTACACATCTTTTAATCAATTTTTGGTGGTTTTGGATGTATTGGAGGTGGAGCCGCAACGGTGGTTGTGGCCGACGGAGATGTCGGTCAAAGACAGCGACAAAGGCAGTGGTGGGTGGTGTTATCAGTTTGAGTTTGGTTCGGGTTTAGTTTCGAGTTCAAGTGACTTGGTTCAACTACAGGTTAGATCTGTTTCGGTTCAGATTTCGCGACACGGTTCAGATTTTGAAGGTGGAGGGATTAAATGAAGATGGAGGTGGCTGCTGTAAGTTATTCGGTTCAGATTTCGCGACACGGTGAAAAACGGCCGGAAAACCCTGGTTCCACCGTGAGTAGCTGGACTTTCGCCGGAATTGGAGAGGGAGAGAGAGAGAGAGAGGGTGATGGTGGAGGGTGGAGGAGGGTGATGGTGGGTGGAGGTTGAAGATGAAGTGTGGTGGTGGAGTTTTATAAATAAAAAGAGAAAAATGCCCGGATAGTCCCTGTGGTTTGGCCTTTTAAGGAAAGGGTATTTTTGTCATTTCACATCATTTTAACAGAGAAAAGTAACTGAAGTTAGACCCAGGGACTCTCCGAGAACAAAACGGAAAACCACAGGGACTATTCAAGTAGTTTTAGAAAGATAGGGACTATAGGTGAAAAAAGGTAAAAGCACAGGGACTATCCGGGCATTTTTCTCTAAAGTGATAACATAATATCGAATCGCTTCAATTCGCCATCCACTTGGCATAAACAATCAGGACTCCCCCTGACAACAAACTATTTTCCCATTATGATTTCAAAACACTTAAGTTTGTTTTAATCAAAATGGTTTTTCCAGAAAATTAGTTTTGTTTGTCGTTTCACAAACATGGGGTTTCATTCATCACCTTGTCCTTTTAACCACTTGTAAAAACTATCAGGTTTTCAGACAAAGAATGGTGACACCCAAGCCTGACCAGCCTTGGGTGTATCCGAGTAATTTTCACTCGGTGTGTAAATTTTTCCTCTTGGATTCATAGAATTCCTTTACCCCTTTTACCCTACCATCGACCATCTTTCCAAAAATGTTTAGAACATTGCGGTTAAAGGCTTTTTCAACATCAAAATCTTTCTTTTCAGAAAAAAATTGATTTGAAACCTCGACTTTGTCAACTTTTTGTATAAAATTTTCAGTTCGCAATGGTGGAAAATTGATATCATCCATTGGCGGCACTGAATTTTCACTTTTGAGCTCAACTTGTGGCTCCTCTGATTTTGACGAATCAGAATCATCACCAGAATGTGGCTCATCTGACTTTGATAAGTCAGATTCATTGCCAACACGTAGCTCCTTTGTTTCCGAAGAAACAAATTCATTGCTAACCACTTCAACCTTCTTTATCTCCTCTTTTGTCCTCAGATTTTCATCTGAAGAATTCGGTTTACTTAACTTTGTTGTCGAGTGAAGCGATTCATCAGCACTCTTATTTGTTGTACCCGAGGACAAAATCTTTTCCAAATACTCTCGAGTTTTCTTTCTTTTCTTCCTCAGTTTGTCTTTTTGCCCTTGTGAAAGCTTCACTTTCTGTTCTTTGGGCTTTTCTTCGACTTTGACTGATTTTTTTTACCGTTCCATGAAATTTAGCCCTCGATCTCCTCCTAAATCTCATTGGGCAATCTCTGGCAATGTGACCTCTGATTTAGCATTCAAAGCATACTCTCATCTCAAATCTCCGACTCTGGCAGTTAACAGTAATGTGTCCTCTAAAACCACAGTTGTAACACACTTTGTTATCGTACCATTCTTTTCTATCAAACCACACACTCAAATCATAGCATTGTTTGGCTTTGTGGTAATCCTCACTCCTCTTGTAAGCTTGATTTGACTTTTGAGCACTGTGGTCAAAGCTGCACCACTTATTACCAACTTTTTGTGAGTTTTGATTTTCAAATTTTTGTGGTTTTTTTATAATGATTGGATGACTGAACTGATGACCTTTTATTGTTGTTTTGAAAATTTTTCGAATTTTTAACATTTTGTTTTTGTTCTACATTTTTCTTAACAGGTTTTTGCTTTGAGCATTCACCTATTTCAGTCGAATGTAAAACAGTTTCTTTAAATTTTTCTTTTAATTCCAAAAATATTTTCTTTTTCTCTTTTTCATCGTCAGCTTTATCATCACAATCTTCAATTATGAATTTGTCATAATTTGTGACATTGTCACTTATTGGAACGGAATTGATTGGTTTTGGACATAAATGATCAATCATTGCTGAAGTGGTCACAAAACCTTTCAATTTCATTTCAAGATCATCAATTTTGTTTCTGGCATTCTCAACTTCTTTCTCGAGTTGAAAAATCTTCTCAAGATGAAGATTGATTGCCTTTTCATTCACAATTTTATTCTCTTCAAGAACAGATTTTTCATTTTCAAAAACTCTTATTTGATCTTGAAATTTTGTTTCATTTTGTTTCAGATTTTTGTTTTCAAGTTTTAGCCAAAAATCTTCATTTTCAAAAGATTTTATTTTAATTTCAAAAACTTTTTCATTTTCTTTTAATTTTTTAATTTCCAATGTCAAACTCTCCACATCCTTTAAGAGTTTGACATTGTCTGCTTCAGATTTATCACATTTTGAGCACTTCTCGGTCATCTTTATAGCTTCAGTCTTCTTCTCAACCTTTATAGCTGAAATTTCGTCAACTTGCTTCTCTACCACTTGAACATTTTCTTCAGATTTGACTTTTACTTCAACAGTTGATGCTTTATGATTCTTTTCTCCTGAATCAGACTTCAATTTTCTAATCTTTTGGAACTCAAGTTCTTGAGCTTGAATCTTCTCGACGAATACACTAAGATTCATATTAGCAAAATTTGTAATGTTCTTTAACACCAGCAGATAAGTACCCCATTCATCGTATGGCAATGCGTTTGCCAATTTAACGATCCACTCCTCATTAGTCTTAGTTATTCCCAATCTTCCCATCTCCATAACTAGATGGCAATATCTTTCAATCAATTCTTTTGTAGACTCTTCCTTGATACCCGTAAAACTATCAAATTTCTTCTGTGCAATATAAAACTCAGAACCCATGTTTTGGTATTGAAATATTTACAAAGACAGATTTTCAAATGATACGAAAATTCCCACAATCTAAGATCAGTTCAATCTCTTTCTCAAACAACTGAATCAGATGAATATCTGATTGAATGGAAAAAATCAGGCTACAACAGATCAGGTGAGGATTCGCTCGGGAGGGTATCTGATGCTTGACAAATCACCTGAAACACAGACAAATAGAACTTGATTAGGATCGGGTGGCAACTCGTTTAGATTGCCGCTCGATTTGTTGCACTTTAAACTTGAACACAAACACGATCCCTTGAACCAAATTGTAACCCGATCAGGAAGGTTAACAACTGTTATTGATTCAAACAATTTACAAGCAACTATTCACATGCAAATGTCCGACAAAAATTTAGTGTCTACAAATATTAGTGGGCCGTTAATATCACAAACAATAATCACACTTGTGACTTGTTGGGCCAAGAGATATGAAATCACATGTACCGTCAAATTCAAAATGTCCAAAAATTTTTAAAACAATTGTTTAGCGATTTGGGCCTCAATTAATCACCACTAAATCTTTTAATTGAACCGATGGACTGATGTACAATGAATGGACCGGAGAATCACATGCAATCTCAAATCAATTTTTTTTTATTTATGAACGACAACTTTAACCACAATTCAAATTCACATGTATTCACGTGATGACTGAATTAGAATAAATTGTGATAGGACCAACAATACCACTAAGCCGACAACAACAATTGTTTCCAATTAATTCTATTGGACCTCACACCTTACATGCAAAATGAATTAATGAATCTCGACTATTTAGAAAGATATCACATGCAAACAATTAATGGCCTAGATATTGATTACAGAAGATTCGCGTGATATGGACCACTTCCCAACGACAGAACACATGATTTTTTCCCAATTTACTGACAACCTCGTTTGATGTGTCACACAGATTACATTTACACGCAATATATTCACACTAAAACACATTCAAACGGAATCAACTTGATTTTCAAATGGAATTATCACATTCAAACGGAATCAGCCTGATTTTCAAACGGAATTAGCCTTTTTCAAACGGAATAAGAGACTTCGTTTGAAATTCCAGAACTTTTCAAGCGAGATGGGGTGTTTCAAACAGAATCACCCTGGATTTTCAAACGATATGTCAATTTTCAAACGGAAATACTAGGCTTCGTTCAAACGGAAATATGTTTTCAGGCCATTTTTACCACTTTTACTTCGAATTTTGATCTGATATTCTCAAGGGTTTGTTAAAACTCAGTTTTACATACACTGTCCTAAATTCAGTCCATTTTGTCCGTGTAAAAGTCCAGAAATCAAATTTTGTGTAGAAAAACCAACTGATTTAGGTGTATTTACTCATAACTAGCTCTGATACCAATTGTAGGATCGATTTGACCGACCGAATGAGTCAATATGAGTCAATACAAACTATTTGAGTGGCGAAAACACTCAAACAGATTAGAATCAGAGAGAATGGAGTAGAAAACAGAAGTATATCACTTTAACACTTGTTTCTCATTCATTAATCACATGAAAATCTAGCAGCACCTCGTTACACCAACTGCTATCCCGTTTCAAATGAGAAGCACACATCACCTATATATAGCCTACCTAATTCCATTTGAAACATGACATAACAATACAAACGGAATTACCTAATGTAATTCAAACGGAATTAGATAACATCCTTTCAAACGAAATTATATAAAATACATTTTATGTTTCATGTATGTTTCTTATTTTGTGTGATGTTGCAATGATGATGTCATATTGTGATGTCACATGTATGATGTCATCATCAAGAATGATGACATCATTCTTGTTCAGATCTGCAACGAAACCGAGACTCGATATAAGATGAAGTCAACAGACATATGCACCAACAATTTTGGCGTTAATTATTTTCATTAACTAATTGGCATTTTATTTTTTCTTAGATCTGTCACGTTGAATTAATTGTTTTTGTGTCACATAGATATTTTTTTGGCATTATAGCGTTTCCCTGGTCAATTTTTTTTTGCGTTTGTGGCGTTGTATAATAATTTACTACGAGTCATTAATATTTTCATAAGATTACAATAAGACCAAATGTTTTTTATGGCGTTTGATCAATTTTTTTGGCGTTTAATACATTGACAAGGTGCTTTGCCAGCACCCGTTCTCACAGTTTTCATACTATTAGCGTTTTGGTGTTTCGAATTTTTGGCGTTTTATGTAATAATGTATTTTATTAGCAGAGAATTAGGTAACAAACAACAGATAATTAGATAACAAAACAATAGAAAATGAAAAAGAAAAAAAATTAAAAATGGTAATCTAATTTCTCATCCAAATCTTCACTATCATCTGCCTCTTCTTCTTGAATTTGTTTTGGCATTTTGAACCTTTGAATACCTTAGCTAGATGCCAACTTTCCTACATAAACCCCGTCTTTTTCAGACGAAGCTTATTATTGTCATCCTGTTTTTTGGTGTGATATTCTTGTTTGGTGGCATGTCATTAAAGATCAACTCTTGCTTGATGTTATTTATAATAATGGAGTTCAAAATAGCATTTTACACTTGTATTGATCCCTTCATGCCATGCATGTATTCATCAAGAACAAAGCTCACATGATGACATATCACTGTCATCGGTCTCTTTTTCTTGAATATTTGTCCATCTCATTCATCAAAAGATTATAGAGATACCCACCTCAGAGAAGAATCCATTCATTGAAAGCTTTGCCATCTGTGGTTTTTTAACTATTTTTTTGGCGTTTAAAGTGAGTGGTTTCTAGGGAACATGGCGTTTTGTTTTCTGGATGTGATCAATTCATTGTGTAGAGACCTCCCTCTTATAAGAGTTTTTTGGCGCGTAGTTTAGGGGTGATTTTTATTATAATAAATGATAGTAATAAAGTAACCGTCTTATCATTTATTGTGTGTATTTATTATTTTTTCAGCTTTATCAGTTCTAGGGTGATAGACGTCTCATCTTCCAAGTTTGGCATTTTTTTAAATACCGTTATGCAGACCAAGATGACAGAATACAATAACAGAGAAAATATTAAGCATGAAAAATATTTTTTTATTATTTTTGGTGTTTTGTAAGCAATAACTTTTTGTAGTATTTTTTTGGCGTTTTGCAACTAAATAGAGAAATATAGCATTTAATTATCTTAAGAGAAAAAAAAAGATTACACAGAAAAAAACCAACCACCAAAAAAAATTTAAACTCCTCATCAGAAAGTACTTTATCCGAGAAGTATCCATCACTTCCGTCTTCTTCTTCTTCCTCGGAGTCTTCATCTAGACCTTCATCCATGTCATCACCTTCACTTTCATCGGCTTCTTGTTCCTGAAGATTCTGAAGCCTCCATTTGAACATGTCCTGCATCAACGCCATTTTTGTGTCCATGTCTGTGTTCAAACAAGTGGCGTTGTGCAATTCTTCCATGAACCCAAGCCCCTGCTTTGTCATGATGTTTTCAAGCAGGTAGTCTTACTGCTCTCCGCTGTCGTATATAACGGTCACTATATCTGTTTCATCATCAAAACGCCATGATGTCATGACAGGGTCCAATTTTCCATCTGCTTTGATTGGTCCAAATTTCCTTGTTAATGTTTTCATAAGCTTATGTGTTTCATGACATCCGTTATCCAGAGCAATGCTAAGCGATAGGATATCCCTCTGTACCTCTTCTTCCATCTTCAAAATTGCCTTGATCGTCCTAACATACACCATTCTTCTGTTGTTAAAACGTAGGACGAATCGCCTGATTGGCAGAGTGTATCTCCACCAAACGATGGTTGCCATTTTTGGCATTTTGGTTAAACTTGGCGTTTTTGGTAAAAGATGTTTTTTTGTAGAATGATAGATTTGAAGTGATTATGGAAGTGATGTTTAACGTCGTTTATATAATGATGTTTTTTGCGCGTAATTTAGGAGGGAATTTTTTCTAATAAATGTTAATAACTGAATTTCAGTTACTGTGTTGCTTCCTCTTTCTGTAATCCCCAACGCGTTTTATCACTAAATTTTTGTGTTTTGTATTTAATGGCGTTTATTTTTTGAATGGCTTGTTGTTGTCAAATCTTGAATTATACATATGTATATAGTGAATTTTAAACTATACATATATGTATATTATGAAAAGCTTAGGAAAATTGTGTGGTTCAAAATGTTTCCCAAGTTTCTCAATTAGCCTAGTGCTTCTCACACGATACTAACCCTATATATATATATATAAAGGGAAATGGTAAAATGAGAACAAGTTTGAGTTGTGAGGACAATAAGAACTAGGCTTTCCAAAAGGTTTTTTCCCAAAAAATCTCGAAATTCTTAAAAATCACTTGTTCTAGCATAAAAAATAAAAGAGTAAATTACAAAAAATCGTCCTTTATGTATGTTACTTATTGCAAACTGTGTCCTTTGTTTTTAATAAGTACAAAACATGTACTTGATGTTTTCAAATCTTTGCAGGTTACGTCCTTTAGCCCTAACTCAATTAGTTTTCATGGTTAAATCTGACCAAATGAACCCCAATGGAGGGTATTTTTGTCATTTTACTCATTTATTTAAAATAATTAAAAATTACATATAAAAATAAATAATCACCCCTCTCTCTCAAGTCATTCTCATTTTCTGTTTCAACTTCAATGGTGAGATTCAGACGACCCCCACCATACACCACCATCTTCATCGCAAGCCACCAATGACCACCATCCCCACCATTAACTTCAGATTCAGACGACCCTCTACCATTGACCGACATCATTGAAGACCCTCTACCATTGACCGACATCATTGACGACCCTCTACCATTGACCGACATCATTGACGGCGGAAGGGATGGTGGTCACGGCTGCAGGCAGGAGTGGGCTTCTGTTTCCGGTCCGAGATCTGGCGAATTCGGGTCTCATTATTAGCGCCAGTGATGGAACGATCTAAACCGTAGCAAAAGGCGGCAGCACCACCATCAGATCTCTTCCGGGCTTCTAGCCGGCGGATAACCCTCCCCCTTCCACCACCCTGCACTCCGCCATAGTTGTTTCCTTCCACCGCTACCTCAGGTCACCATCGATGAAGTTGAAGAAGTTAGGCTTTCGTGGTAATTGAAATTGAGAACATTGATGATTCTGTTAAGTGTGTAATTGAGTGTTTGGAATTGAGAAATAGTTTTTTTTTTTTTTTGGATGGTGGTTATGTGGTCAGAGGTGAGGGTTTTTAAAGTGAGGATTGGGTTCGTTATTTTGTCAGAGATGAGGGTTTTTGAGGGCGGCAGAGGTGTGTGTGTTGTTGGTAGTTGTGGTTGTAACGGTAGTAGTTGGTTAGGCTATTGGTGGTTGAGTGGTGCTCGTGGTGGCTGTGTGGTGATGGTTGGGTGGGTGGTGGCTACCTGGTGATGGTTGGATGGGCTAGAGTGGAGTCTGGTTGTTTATTTTAATATTTAGGATAAAATAACCAAAATACCCTTATGTGGGGTTGACTTAGTCGAATTTAACCATGAAAACTAACTGTGTTATGACTAAAGGACATAACTTGCAAGTGTTTGCAAACATCGAGTACATTTTTTGTACTTATTAAAGACAAAGGACACAGTTTGCAATAAGTAACATACATAAAGGACGCTTTTTGTAATTTACTCAAAATAAAAAATGTTGCATGCAAAAATTTACATCGTATATAAGAAAATTATATTGGTGATTTAAAAAAAATACGTTGCCATAAAATAATTACGGATGTGTTTATAACATTTTAATCTACGATTGCGCAAATAATGATGATGCAACTAGGGCGGGAAGTAGGATTTCTTATTGTTCTCACAACTCGTGATAGTTCTTAATTAAAACGAATCCTTTGTGTGTGTGTGTGTAGGATTAGATTCATTTGTGAACAACATCTTCATAGTGAACTATGTGAACTAATCAGAACCATTGATTTCCTTTTTACTTGTTAAGGGTAAGATTGTAATTATACAATACATTAGTTTTAAATCTTTATTTTAATCATTGAATTTCAGTTACACTTTTAATTTTAGCAGTTTTCTTAAATTGCATAATTATCTTCTGCATCTCTCTTAATTTAAAATAATTTTATTTTCCATTTCTCTGTACGTTCATGTCGTTCAGCATGCCCTTGATAAAGGATAATTATATTCACACAAGACTAAGAAGTATTATTTTTTAATAAATGAATTCATATGTTTGTGTTATTTATTATTTTTTTAATTGCATATTCATGCAAGAATGGATTATTTAAAGAACGTTTGATTACATATTTTTTTTTATTTTTGGATTAAATATTCAATTTTTTTTACAATTGCATATCCATGATTATTCTTCATGTACTCGTCATGAATCTTGTGTGATAATGTACACTTGTTCTGAACGTTGGTGTGATAATCTACATATGTGTACACACGTGTTAAGAATATGACTTGTTAATGTATATATATGTATATACGTGTTGAGACTGTTATGTACACATATGTACAATGCCGAACAATTATCTTAGATACTTGCTATACACATATGTACCATGTTGAACAACTATATCATTAACTTCTTTTTTAGAAGTATATTATGAATGTACATATGTGCACATTAAATCGGACATGTACACTTAAAGAAGATGATTGGATGGAACAATATTTGTTAATGTACATATATGTACAAACGTTTCTTAATTGTGAACACGTATAATACATATATATACATTCACTTCTACAATGTTTTAATCATGTTCTAGATTGAATAATATATTATATAATAGTTATATTTTTTAGAATTAAAAAATTAGTTAATTGGTGAGAGAAAAAAATGAGGGAGAATGTAATTAATTATTTAATTGGAGAGATAAGTAGTTAACAATTTACTTTTATACCCTTTTCATTTATTTTTACATATAAATAATTACAAAACTGTCGTTATTAAAATTTCCAAGATCTAAACAATTAATGGCTCTGATTAGTTCACACAGTTCACTATCAACCTAATGTTCACTCTAGAACACTAACCTATATATATAGGGGATGGATCATAAGAAAACTAGTTTAAATGACAAAACCAAAAAACTAACTAAAAAAGCCTAAAATACATACCAATTTTTTTTTAATTTTTATAAAAAAATCGCAGGTTTTTATACATGAAAAAAAAATTTCAAAAAAAAAAAAGTTTTTGTTGTATTGCACATGTGCACTATTACGGATATAGTGCACATGTGTAGTACACATATAATGCACATATGCAGTACAACAATTTTTTTTTTTGAAATTTTTTTTATATATAAAAACTAGCGATTTTTTTATAAAAAGATTTTGGTATATTTTTTAGCTTTTTTTTTAAGTTTTTGTAGTTAGTTTTCTACTTTTCTCATTTATAAGTAGTTTTCTCATGATCCTCGATGGATGAGAAAACTAGTTTAAATGAGAAAACCAAAAAACTAACTAAAAAAGCCTAAAAAACATACCAAATTTTTTTTTAATTTTTATAAAAAAATCGCAGGTTTTTATGCATGGACAAAATTTTTCAAAAAAAAAAAAAAAAAAAAAAAGGTTTTTGTTGTATTGCACATGTGCACTATTACGGATATAGTGCACATGTGTAGTACACATATAATGCACATGTGCAGTACAATAAAAAATTGTTTTTTTTTTGAAATTTTTTTATATATTAAAACTAGCGATTTTTTTATAAAAAATTGTAAAAAAAAAATTGGTATGTTTTTAGATTTTTTTTAGGTTTTTTTAGTTAGTTTTCTAGTTTTCTCATTTATTTGTTGTTTTCTCATGATCCTCTCCCTATATGTATATATATATGTATAGGGGACCGCTAAAATGAGAATCACCTCCAGTTGTAAGAACCGTGAGAACTTTTTGATCCGGGGCGAGTTTGACCAAAATTTATTTTCATAAACGTAGATGCGTGTATTATAAACACATTTGTAAAAAAAATTCAAAAAAAAAAAATGTCGTGTGTGTAGTTTTGAACACTACAAGTTTGAGTTTACGGGTACCGTAAAATTTAAATAAAATTTACTAGTCCCGTAAACGCAAACTTTGGGTGCTTAAAACTACACACACGACATTTTTTTTATTTTTTTTTACAAATGTGTTTATAATACATGCATCTACGTTTATGAAAAAAATTTTGGTTCATCTCGCCCCGTACGGTGTAGTTCTCACGGTTCTTATAACTGGAGGTGGTTCTCATTTTAGCGGTCCCCATATATATATATATATATACATATATATATATATATATAGTTGAGGGTTTGAACCCGAGCCAGCACACCATCGCCACCCCTGCGGGTAGGCTTGGTGGGTTGCGTTGTCCAGCACGGGTACCCACATGAGAGGTGTGACTTTGTGAATCTTTCTCAACCCATTTTCACTCATTACCATCTCATTTCACTCTGCAATCTATACTCATTTTCATTCTCAATGGCTAATCATTCTTACGAAGAGTTGGGTATTTACTTACCGCCAAACGCTTTTGAAGACGATTTTCAACTGATAGTAGCCTACTTTATTTCATGGAGAAGCTAGAGGAACTCGAAGCGGAAGACATGCTGATGTCGTTGGTCGTTCCAAAAAAAATTTGTCAACCCTGATCGCATAAAATGTAACGAAAATCTTATGAATGATTATTTTGTTGATGTACCAAAGTATTATGATGAGACATTAAAATACCATTTTTGTATGTCGAAACGTTTATTCTTAAGAATTGTTGTTGATATTGAAACTCAGTATCCTTGGTTTCAAGAGGGATTTGATGTGCGGTTAAAAAAAGTATTATGGCTAAACAAAAAGTTACATCCACCATCAAACAACTCGCGACCAGTAATACTCCCGATGAGAACGACAAGTATTTACAAATGTCCGAAAGGACTTCGCGAGAGTGCCTTTAGTTTTTTTGCAATGCCGTTAACCAAATGTACGGCGATGAGTTCATGCGTAGGCCAACAAACATAGACGTAGCAAATTTGTACAAAAATCACGTGGAAAAACTCCACATTCCCATGATGTTAGGCGTCATTGATTGTAGGCATCTTTTGTGGAAGATGTGTCCCACAGCGATACGAGGCCAGTATATGAGAGGTGATCATGAATACCCAACAGTCATCGTCGAAGCGGTCGCGTCACAAGATTTATGGTTTTGGCATGCGTATTGTGGACCGCCCGGTTCACTAAACGACATCAATGTTCTCCAACAGTCTCCAATATTACTCGCTGAACGGGATGAAACCGCACCTAAGTGTCCATTTCAAGTGAATGGACATGCATACAAACGAGGATACTATTTAACCGACTGGATCTACCCTACTTGGTCAACGTCTGTGAAAAAGTTTCCGTATCCAGTTGATCCGAATGAAAAGAAGTTCAAGAAATTGCAAGATGGGGCAAGAAAACGTCCCTTCATGAAAGCCCCATCCAATCCAAAACGTCCCTTCCTTTGGCCTTAAATCCCTCATTTAGATCCCCCAAGAAAACATATTTTTTTAAATACCCTTGTGGTGTCATTTGGATACTTGACAGGTTCAACCATAATATGAACTATTGAACCATGGTTTATATTATAACCTTAGCAAAAATTTCAAGTTTTTGTTCATCCATCATTTCATACTTAGTAAACTCTACTTCTTATTACACATGTACTCGTTATCTTACATGTTAACTAAATAGTTTTGACTTAACGTTGTTACCGGAACAATTCTAAGTAACACGTGCCTTAAAACCTTTCTCATAACCTAACTAAGTGAAATTAGGGGAATAAAATCGTCAAAAAGGATAAAATATGAAGATAAGGGGCTAAAAGTGGCAAAAACCAAAATTGGCAGAATGGATGCATAGTATGTTTTTTTTATAAAGAATAAGAGAAGAGTTTGTAAAAAAGTATATAAAAATGGCTTGAATTGGGGTTTAAATAGGTGAAAACGTTGATTAAAATAAATGAAAAATATTTTTTTTATTACCATTGCTCAACCGATAAATTTTGAAAACCTCCAAAACTCAAACAAAACGCCTAAGCCCAAAACTCAAACAAAACGCCCTTGGGGGCGGTGGCCGCAGCGTTATGTGGTGTGATAGGGCAAACACGCCCATATCACTCACCACTACACATGGTCTAAGTTTTTAAAGATAAATAAATGGTAGAAGCATCCACATATTCCATCTCAAAATTTCTAGAACCCAATACTTAGAGACATCAAAATCACCAAATTCCTTAAACTGTGTTTCCTGCAACGCTATGAACGATACCCCTTATCTCTGTGGGACTCGTTGGTGTTTCAAAGTAGAGAAATTATAAAACACATGAGATATCTATTGGTAAGATGGTACTTGGTGGGTAGTAAGAAAGAGTTAAATATATTGAACATTTATGCTTCGCAAAAGGTTACAAAAAAGTGAATGTTGTGGAACGTGTTAACAAGGGTGATAAATGGGTTATCGGGTCAATGGGTTTTGTTAGGAGACTTCAATGTGTTGAGACGATCCGAAGAAAGGAGAAATTCAAGGTTCAATAACGCTGAGACAAAATAATTTAGGAGTTTTATAGGGGCTTTGGGTTTGGTGGAATACGAGATGAAACGCAACCGATTCACTTATTTGAAAGACAATACTAATAAGCTTAGTAAGATCGACAGAATCTTAGTTTGTAAGGAGTTTTTCAACGAGTGGCCAGAAGCGTGCCTTAGGACGTCACCATGGTTGCATTCGGATCATGGCCATTTACTCCTTATTACAAACAATAACAATTTTGGGGCAAAACCTTTTAGATTTTTTAACTCATGGTTAAACAGAGAAGACTTTGATGGGGTGATTGAAAGAGCGATTGTAACGTTTAGTGGAAATGGGGGGGGGGGGGCGCCAGATGTGACTTTGTCTTGTAAATTCAAGCATATTCGGAATTGTATAAAAGCTTGGAGGGATGAAATTAGAGGAAAAGAAGGCGAAAATGAAACTAATATGATGGAGGAATTTGGAATTTTTGAAAAGGTGGATGAATTTAGAGAGATAACAGAGGAATAAAGATGGACCAAAGAAGAATGTTTAAGAGGGATCGGGGAATTAAAGTATTATAAATTTTTTTATCTTAATCAGAGATCTCGGATCCGATGGTCTATGGATGGAGACGATAACACGACGTTTTTTCCTAGACTTATAAACAATAGGAAGGCGAGAAATGGGATTCCCGGGATGATAATCAATAATGTATGGGAGACAAAGTCGGTGATTATTAAAAAGGAGGTGTTGCGGTTTTATCAGGAGCATATTAAGGAGGCGATAGTTCATAGGCCGAAACTTATTTGTCACGAGCTTAAAAAACTGTCGTAGGAAAATGATAACAGGTTTACGGTTCCGTTCACGTTAGTTGAAATCAAAGAGCCGGTTTTGGAGTGTGGTTCAGATAGAGCTCCGAGTCCGGATGGTTTTAATTTTAAATTCATTAAACAGTTTTGGAGATTATTTGAGAAAGACTTTGGGGGATATTATGGCTTCTTTTTATGAGCATGGAGTTATAAACAAAGGTTGTGGTTCGTCTTTTATTACACTGATTCCTAAAATTAAGGATCTGATTGAGTTGAAGGATTATCGCCCTATTAATCTGATTGGGGCTATTAGTAAAGTCATTTCCAAAATCTTAGCTAATCGTTTGAAGAAGGTTATTGGATCGGTAGTTTCTGATACTCAAACGACTTTTATAAAAGACCGGTATATTTTGGATAGCCCTAGATTCTGGCATGGCTTAGGAAGGGTGGAAAGAAAGCTTTTATTTTCAAAATAGATTTCGAAAAAGCATATGATAACTTTAATTGGGAATACTTATTGGAAACAATGACTCAAATGGGGTTTCCGATAATGTGGTGCAAATGGATAAGAGGAATTCTTAGCTTTGTAAGGTCGTCAGTTCTTGGGAACGGGGCTCCTACTTATGAATTTCAATGCCAAAAGGGTATACGACATGGTGACCCTCTTTCACCTTTCATCTTTTTGATCGTTATGGAAGCTTTCTCTTGTATGGTGTCCAAGGCTTGTAGTTTGAAGAAGCTTAAGGGGATCCAAACTCCTAATGGGGGACCAGTATTGTCTCACTTATTGTATGCGGATGATGCTCTGATTTTGGGAGAGTGGTCGAAGGAAAACATCAATGTGGTGGCTAGAATTCTTATAATATTCTATGTGTGTTCGGGCTTGAAAATCAATTTTCATAAATCCAACCTATTCGGAATATGGGTCGGGGTGCATGAGGTGGAGAAGCTAGCTGGGTTGGTGGGTTGTATGAAAGGGTCTTTACCCTTTTCGTATTTTGGAATCACTATGGGAGCAAATATGAACCGGGTGAACAATTGGGATCCTATAGTTGAGATTTTCGAAAATCGTCTAGCATCATGGAGGGCACAGTCTGTTTCTATAGGCGGACGGGTCACGCTTATTAAGGCGGTTCTAGCAAGCTTACCTATTTACTATTTTTCTATATTTAAAGCTCCGGTGAAGATGGTGGATAAATTGGAGTCGTTGATGAAGAACTTACTATAGGGTGGTTCCGAGGATAAAGCGAAAATGCATTGGGTTGCATGGGATAAGGTTACTCTACTGATAAAATTGGGAGGTTTAGGTTTGCATAATCTTAAATTGGTTAACAACGCATTATTGACAAAGTGGGTCTAAAGATTTATGGTTGAAGAAGATAGTTTGTGGAGAAAATTAGCAAAAGCTTGTCACTGGAGGAGGAGGTGGTCGGTATTACCGTCGAACCTGTCAATATCTGGAGTATGGAATAACATAATTAGATTGGAGAGCAAGGTGAACATAAACGGGAGAAAGGTGCATACTTTTATTAAAGGGAAACTTGGTAATGGAAATAGTATAAGGTTTTGGGTGGACTATAGGTGAGGTGATGACCGTTGATGTTTAAATGGTCTAATCTCTTCGCGTTGGAAAAGGATAAGACATGTAAGGTTAGTGATTGGTTTACGCATACTAATAATGTGGTGGAGTAGAGTTGGAACTGGTCTAGATCTCCCTTGGCTGATGTGGAGATCGAAGAGTGGGACACATGTCGAGGTGTTGGCTGATGTGGAAACAACTAACGAAAAGGATGGATGGAGGTGGGTTCCGCACGAATCTGGATGGTTTTCTACGACTTCTTTTAAGAGGTTAATGATGGGGGATGTGAGAGGTGGCCAAAGTTTTGTTATTAAATGATGTAATTGGGTGCCGACAAAGTGTGCGATTTTTTCCTGGAGGGCAAAATTAAATAGAATTCCAACGAGACAAGCTTTGATAAGGCGAAATATTCAAATTGATGATGACGTGTGTGCGTTGTGTGGGGAGTGTCAAGAAATAGTGGATCACAATTTTACGTCATGCAGTATAGCGATACAGGTCTGGAATCAAATTAGTAAATGGGCTAAAATTGCACCTATCTTCGCATTCAGTTTCCGTTACTTAATGAAATTATATAAGAACTGTGGGATGGGGAAAAAACAGAAACAAGTGATCCATGGGTTGGCGATTGTTACATGTTGGTGTATTTGGAGGTTTAGAAATGAAAAGATATTTTCTAATGGACAAGGGAAGAGCGATGACATTGTTAGTGAAGTAAAAGCCTTGAGTTTTCTTTGGTTAAAAAGTAGATCAAAGCATAGGGATATTATTTGGAAAGAATAGTATAAATATCCATTATATATATATGGTGTAATTGTTGGGGTATGGCGGCTCAGCGTTTTTGCGGGTCTGTTATATTTTAATGAAAGGTAATTTTCCAAAAAAAAAAAATTAAAGAAAAAAAAGTAAACGGTAGAAACTTTATTTTAGACAGTGAATTAGAGTTGACAATAAGGCCTTGGGATATACTTTAACTCTTTTTAACACCACCTAGGTGTCACATCACTTACTTTTCCCATTTCACTTTAACTCACATCAAGAAATGGTTTAATTCCCTTAACTTTATTCTTTTAATGGTTTGATTGTAAAAACTTTTAATGGTTTGGGTATAAAAAAGGAAAACAAATTAATACAATCTCTTAACATCATGTTAACATATAATATCTTTAACACCCCTTAACACAAGAAGGGAGTGGTTTGTAATACCGTTTAACATGTCATGTCATCGTTAACACCCTAAATGTTAAGGTACACCTCATGGCTTAAATCCATTACTAAACTTGTTTGTCTTTTGAAGAAACACTGAACTAATTATGGGATTAATCAGTTTGGTTTATGTTCCTAGCATAGTGGTTAATCTTCTTTATAGTTTCCTGAGCTCCTTAATGATTGGATTATCCTGCAAAACAGAACACCGTTACTCGTCAAGAGGGGAATGTAGGGGATACCCTCTTAACCGGGCTCCGGCGTGAGAATAAACGACTGCTTTGGGGAGATAATTAAGTATTAAGAGTGAGAGTAGAGGGAATGGAATGTTTAACCTGTGAAGTGAGGTCTCTATTTATAGCCGGAGAGGTGTAAGAGGATGTGGGCTGATGGGCCTTGGGCCGGAAGGCGACAACATGGAGGGTATGCTCCTTGTCTCACTGGTGTCGACCGTTAGTGGCTTCTAGGAGCTTTCTGGAGCTGGCGCAAGTTGATTGGAGCCACGTGTCACTGTTGTCGGCCTGGCCGCCCTTCTGCCATCAGCAGGTAAGTGGAGATCGTGGGGCAGTTGTCTCTGCCTTATGATTGGTGCCATGTAGGCGTCCTTAAGTACTTTTTGTCTCCTGCATGTCAGATGATCGTGGAGCACGATTGAGCAGGGCCAGAAGGACGTTGATTGGCTCTTTTCTTCTGCCACTTGTACATTGTGTACTATCTGGACAGCCTTGCGTTACCTCCCTGCGCGATTCTTGCTGGGTATGTAACTACCTCGCGCGGGGTTTGGATGTCTGATTGCTCTTTTAGTATGCTAAGTGTTGTTATTGGAGCTTGTTGTTGTCTAGGCCTCGTGCCGTGTAAAATAGAATATGATGTATCTCGCGCGAGGATCATAATAAGCAGTTTGTTGAATAAGGAGTATGGTCCCGCGCGCAACCATGACGGAGGCTTGCGCGGCTTTTTTGGGACCATACCCCTTCAAGTCCCCCCAGTCCAGTGTTGCACCATGCGCATGACAAGTGGTTGGAGCTCTGGACTTAGAAAAATAAAGTTGTAGAAAATGTTTTCTTGACGTTGGTAGACGGGGCGCGTGTAAACTCTTATTGGTTACTACGGCGCGACTACCTGGTTTGGTTCCAGGTGGGTTATTGGTTTTGGATGTAAGCGCGCAGGATTATTAAGTCATTGTTAATATTGCGCGTCCCTAGTAGCTTCTACATGAAGTCTGTAGTAAATTTTGGCGGGAAAACCTTCGAAATTTGAATTCTGACAAGTTGGTGGGAAACGTCATTGACGGTGACGTTTGAGTTGACCATTTACACGGCTGTCATCAAGTTGTCTCTGACGGTTGGTCATTCCGTCAGGAGAGTGGGTTCCAAGCGCGCGTGGTAACCGTCACTCCGGGATTCTCGCCTTACGTGTCGTCTTCTGATTGGTCACGTGCACGGCGATCGCGGCACGTTTACCCATCGCATTAAATGCGATGGGTATATATATCCGAAGAGATGGAGAGACGAAATCACTTTCCGTCTTCTGTTGCAATCTCTTTCCTATTTGCTCTCTGGTTTGTTTTGAATCTTCAAACTTTTGAAGAACACAGTAGCAGATCTTCAAGTTTCTTGAAGAGATATTCGAACTCTGTCATCCATGGCTGAAGAACATTAGGAGGATATTCCCGGAGAAGAAGGCCATGTCCCCGTTCTCCGGTGGGATCTAGGTCTCTTTGAACAAATAGTATGGGGTTTCCGGTTTCCACCGGAATGGGATGCCAAGTACCCCGGCCAGAATCAAACGGCTGCCGACGCACCGCCGGGGTACATCACATTGTTTGAAGACTTCTTTCACCAAGGCAATTTCCGATTGCCGGCGACGAACTTCATGGCCCATATTTTTCAGTTTTATGGGTTTCATATATCGCAGATGAGCCCTCCTGGGATGGTCCGGGTTCGACACTTCGAGTTCCTCTGCCGATCCCATGGCATAGAGCCAATTGTGGAGAGATTTAGAGCGTTTTATCAGTTGATTCGAAACATGGGATTTTATTCGTTTGCTAGCCGAGGACCTGCAAAGAAGATTCTTCTGAACCCTCCCAAGAGTTTCCATGACTGGAAACCAAAATTCTTTTATATTCGCGAGGAGGTGATTCCGATCGCCATGACATTTCGCGCCTGGTCTGAGCCGATTGTGAAGGAAGATCTGGCGATCCCCAAGACTGAGGCTTGGTATAGGACGCTTACTGCCACCCCAAACCGAGTGTTTGGTGAGAACGTCTTGGTGGCGGCGCAGATGAGCGATCAATGGCTGCCTAACAGCAAGGAAGTTCCCATTCTGATGATCGACGATAGAGGTTAGTAATTCTCTTAGTTTTGTCCATTTCCTGTTTCATACTTGTGTTTATTTAAATAATTTGTCGTGTAGAGGTGCATCTATATCAAGCTGCCTTCCCCACCTTTGGCGGTTCCATGGACATTCGCCCACTTCAGGCTGGAGAAGAATACAGGTATGACCAGATTAAGGGTAATTTCATGTACCCCGTCGCCGATGCATTCGCCGCTCGGCCTACTGCAACCGAAGGTGTGCATATACCTAACCCTCGCCCCTTGCGCTCTGTGACTTCTGCTGGGAAAGAGATTGTCTATCTTTCCAGCGAGGAGTCTGTGGGATCATCAAATGGAGAGTTAAGCTCGTGGTCTAACATCTTTGCAGGTGTGTTGCGCGACTTGGGGATTGACCCTGAAGACAAGAAGAAAAAACCCGTGAGGAAGAAGAAGGTTATCACCCTGGATGCTGAGGTGACCAGCAAGGGGGCTGGGAGTAGTCGCGCAACCGCTGGTGCTGCTGATAAAGGTATTCCTCGCCTTCGTCAGAGTAACTTGAAAGATTACGTGATAATTAGTGACTCACTTGAAGGCTTGTCGCATATAGGCGAGAAAAAGACTGGAGCTGGTGGCTCAAAAAGTTCAGGTAGCGCTGGTTCTCGCAACCCGGATGCTGGCGCCACTCCGTCCTCTGTTGCGCATGAAGAGGAGGAGATAGAAGAGGAGGAGGAGCCTGCTGCGAAGTTGATCAGCAGAAAGAGAAGTAGGAGCGAGACCACAGCTGGTGTGTCTGCTGTGGCTAAGGTTGGAGGAATCCATGTGCTCGGGAAGCAGAGCAACTTGCGTTCCCTTTACAAATTTTCTCCTGGTTAGTCTTCCTTAAATTTCTTTGCACTTTATTGCCTCCTTTCTTTAATCACTTTTAACTTCTGCAAAAGCCACGAAGACCCCTGAGAAGGGTGTTGTGTTTACGGTGCCCTCAGCGCCGGCGCAGAAAAAGCCCAAAGTTACCATCAAACCCCTCAAGACTGCTGTTGTAGAGTCTGAAAAAAGGGATCAGGCCGCTGAGGAGGAGAGGGCGAAAGCTGATGAGGAAGCGACGAGGAAGAAAGCTGCGGAAGAGAAAAAGAAGGCCGAAGAAGAAAGGAGGAAGGAGAAGGCTGCAGACAGAGAGGAGAGAGAGAAGAAGGCGGCGGCTGAAAAGCCTATTGATGAAGCCTTGCACTATACCGGTGCCGCTGCTATCGCTACTCAAGAAAAAGCACAGGGTCTGGAGGTTGTAAGCATCACGGGGCCTTACAAGCCCCATCAAGAGAAAAGAAAGGAACCCGAGGTGGAGAAGCCTACCCGCCCTTCGCAGCCTGATGTCCCCCATCGCTCCAAGATAACTTCTACTGGGGGATCAGGTCCGTATGTTTCTGGCGGAGCGAGTTCTGGTGGTGCTGGAGGGTATAACCCACAAGTTATCGGGGCGAAGGATACCCTTAGTGACATCTATTATAAAACTTATACTGAAGAGGAACGTGGTAATGCTCCTCACCAAGCTCACTGGGGTTTGAAGCAGAAAGACACCTTTCAAGAGTTCGGCCCTTGCCGCGATAGGGGAGGCCAATACTTGCGCTGCTAACCATCAAATCGACAGAGGTCGAAGACTCATGAAGGGCTATATCGAACTTACGTGATCGGGGAGGCCAATACTCGCGCTGCTAACCATCAAATCGTTCGCGAGTGGCGGACAATGGTTAGGGAGCGGTCGGATTGGGAGAACTACCGCGAGCGCCTTGTCAGGCAAGTTAAGGAGTTTGAGAAAGCTAATGCCAAGTTTGAAGAAGAGAAGGCAAAGTTTAAGGCTGACAGGAAGGCGGAGGAATGGGGGCGCGAGGGCCTGAAGGGCAAGCTTCGAGCTGCCGAAGATCTGTTGGCCAAGGAGAAAGCGGAATGGAAGAAGATCTGCGAGAAAGACAACCAACGCGCTTATGCTGCTCGCACTAAAATTACTGAGCTCGAAGGCAAGGTTGCTGAGTTGACAACGCAAGTCGAGGATGCGCAGGCTGTGCGTGCTGCTAAGGAGCAAGTTGAGGTTCGAGAGACTTCTCTTTTCAATTTATGCTTTTGTTAGCAGAGTTAAGTGAACCTTTTATCCCTTGCAGGTTGAGCTGGCTGAGGTGAAGGTGCAGCTGTCAAGTAGGGACAAGGATTTGAGTGCCAAGGATGTCGAAATCGCTGAGCTGAAACGTCGCCTGCGAGAGCAGGTTGACAAAAGTGAATCCTTGGAGATCGATCTGGAGGCCGAAAAGTCAAAAGCTGCCTCAGCTGACGAAGCCAGGCAAAAGGCCGAGGAGGCGCGAGCCATAAGCTCTTCTGCCCTGAATGTGGCGTAAAATAATTATGCTGAGGTCCAGGGTATTGTTGACACGCTATCCTCAGATATTGAATGGCTGCGCGGCAGGGGAATAGTTCTGGTATTTATCTCTTTTTAACTTGGGTTTTACTTACTAAATCAGTTCCTCATTTGCTCGTTCTGGTGTAGATGGCCAACTCGATTTAGAACGCTGGAGAACTGGATGGGACAGTTGCTGCTCTCATAGATGCTTCTCGCGCGGTTGGTCATCGCGGAGGTTATATGGAGTGTGCGCGGCATGTCGAAGAAGTGTTTGGTCAAGAGTTTGATACTAGTCATTGTTCGGTGACCAATGAAGCTGATGCCGAGTTGGTTCGTGCTGAAAATGCTTACAATCATCTAGCCTTGCCTGTAATGGACTTGGTTGCAAAGGCTCTAGAGCATGATGACTGGTGCAAACGTCTAAAGGGCATTCTCGACCCACCAGAGCATGTTGAACTATCTGACGAAGAGGAACCGGCGGGCAATGACGGTGGTGATGAAGGCGATGGTGGTGGCGACAAGCACGATGATGATGATGCTGGGGATGGTTTTGAGTAGGTAGTATTGACAGGCTTTTTGCCTTGTAATTTTTCTTTTATCTTTGCGATCTTAGTAGTTACGCGGTTACGCTAGTTTTGGGTCAAATGAATGACATTTTGTTTTTATGTAACTATTGCACGGTCGCGCTTGTGTAAATATGATGCTTGTTTATCTTTTCCCATTACAATTATTGCACTGTTGTTAGAAACTTTGGTTAAGTTAGCGCGAATAAATGTAAGTGTGGCTCTTAAGCGAGTGTAGTTGCTTGGTCTCGCGCTTTGTTCGCGGAGGACCTCGAAGGTATGAGAGCTTGTAACTCACTGGAGTGTTTTCGTGCTAATCAAAAGTTTAACATGCATTTGTAACTCAAGAAGCAATATGATAGAAGAAAACATGTCGTATGCTTTCATTTACTTAGAAACAGGCGCTTAGGCCAACATACATTGCTTGTAACGTAAAGGGCGTTTAGCCAACATAGGAAAGTAAAAAATGTGCGTGGCCAACGTTAGTGAGTAGATGCGCAAGACCGAGAGCGATTACATATAGCATTTGCGCAGTTATTGCGCATTCCATGTGCGTGGGATGATGTGTCCATCCAGGGTGCGCAGTTTGTATGCCCCTTTTCCTAGCACTTCATGTACTAAGTATGGGCCTTCCCATTTGGGTGCTAGCTTTCCTGGGCGCTCGGCGTTTGAAGCCTCGTTGTCTCGAAAGACGTATTCTCCTGGAGTGAAGGTACAAATGCGGACTCTTGCATTGTAGTACCTTTCCAGTTGTGTCTTGTATTTCGCTTCTTTGATGCGCGCAATCTCGCGTCGTTCTTCCAGCAAATCCAAATCGAGACGGCGCTCTGCTTCATTATCAACCGTGTTGACTGCAGTCAAGCGCGGTGAGGGGAGTCCAACTTCCGCCGGGATAACTGCTTCCGAGCCGTACTAGGCTGAAAGGAGTTACGCCGGTGCTTGTCTTCGGCATGGTTCGATGAGCCCACAAGATACTCGGGAGCTCATCTACCCAGCCTCTTCGCTTTGTGCCTAGTCGGTCCTTTATGCCATCGATGATACTCTTGTTCACACTTTTAACCTGCCCGTTACCTTGGGGATGTGCAACGGAGGAGAAAGTGTGTTCGATTTTCATCTCTTTCATCCACTTCTGGAGGTCCTCAGACGCAAAGTTGGTGCCATTGTCAGTTACAATCTTGAGTGGTAAGCCAAATCTGCAGATGATGTGCTCCCAAATGAACTTACGCACCATCATGGCAGTGGTTGAGGCGAGGGCTTTGGCCTCCACCCATTTCGTAAAGTAATCGACGGCCACTATTATGAACTTAACGGCGCCAGGAGCCTCTAGGAAAGGTCCCACCATATCAATTCCCCACTGCTGAAAGGGCCAAGCAGTGGATACAGGGATAAGATCGTTTTTTGGGCGCAGGGTCTTGGGAGAGTGTCGCTGACAGGAGTCGCACTTGCGCAGCTCCTTCAGGGCATCGACATGCATCCCTGGCCAGTAATATCCAGTGTTCATAATCTTCGCGACAACCATGCGTGGCCCTGCATGGATGCCGCAGATCCCTTCATGAATCTCCCTTATCAAATAGTTCGCATCTTGGGGGTCCACGCAGCGCAGTAGTGGTCCCCAGAAGGATTTTCGGTATAAAATACCACCATTCATCTCGTAATGCAGGGCCTTGTTTTGAATCTTCCTTGCCTCTGCTTTGCTCTCAGGGAGTATTCCTTCTTGCAAATATTGAATTATAGGGGTCATCCAGGATGGCTGCCCTATTTCGATCACGTTGACTTGTCGTAGCAGAACTGATGGATTCTTGAGTACTTCAATCCTTACATCTTTGGCGAGATGTTGAAAGGAGGTTGAAGCCAGCTTTCTCAAAGCGTCTGCTGGTTTGTTTTCAGAGCGGTTGATGTGAACTACCTTGTAGGACTTGAATTTTTGGAGCAACTCTTTCGCCTGATCCAAATATAAGGCCATAACTTCGCCCTTCGCATCATAGATTCCGTTGATTTGACTGGCTATCAAGAGTGAATCAACGTGTGCTTGTAGATTTTTAGCTCCCATTTTTATGGCGAGGCGTAAGCCTGCCAGAAATGCCTCGTACTCTGCCTCGTTGTTGGTGTTTTTAAAATCCAACTTGATGGCGTAAGTAAATTCATGATTTTCGGGGCTCACAAGGCGCGAGCTGCTCCCGCGCCATCCTCGTTTGAAGCCCCATCAGTGTACAACATCCATAACTCATTCGTTGGTTCATTCACGGGAGTCTTAACAAGCTCACAATCTTTGATTTTATCAATTGGGACTTCTGTGATGAAGTCCGCTAGAACTTGACCCTTGATGGCTGGGCGCGGCCTGTACAGGATGTTGTGGCCTCCCAGCTCGATTGCCCATTTTGCTAAACGCCCAGACGTCTCTGGTTTTTTCAATATCGTGCCTATGTGGAAATTGGTAAGCACAGTGATGACGTGGCCTGTGAAGTATCTGCGGAGCCTTCTGGAAGCATGGAGCAATGCAAGTACCAACTTTTCCATTGTTGAATATCTCGTTTCTGGGTCGGGGAGTACCCTGCTGATGTAATAAATTGGGGTTTGGACTCCATTCCTCTCCACCAGTAATACCGATCCAACTGCCCTGTCTGATGATGACAAGTACAAGATGAGCGGTTCCTTTTCGAACGGTGCCATCAGGGTAGGGAGCTCGATCAAACACTCCTTCATTTGCTGAAAAGCGGCCTCGGCTTCAGGCGTCCATTTGAATTCTTGCTTCTTTACACAATTGCGCAGGGTGCTGATAAAAGGATACGACTTCGCGGCGTAGTTTGATAGAAAACGGTTAAGCTCGGCTAGGCGGCCGGCCAACCTTTGCATCTCTTTGATTGTTCGTGGTGATGGCATACGTTCTATTGCCTGGACCTTTTCTGGATTCACCTTAAATCCGCCATTTGTGAATATGAAGCCTAAGAATTTTCCCTTTCCATACCAAAAGAACATTTGGCTGGATTTAATTTCATGTTCACGCTGCGCAGCGAGTTGAATGTTTTCTCGATGTCCTTCAACATTTGGTCCTCCTCAGGACTTTTAATCACCAGATCATTGATGTAAACCTCTATATGCTTCCCGATATCTCCGGCGAAGGTCTTATCCATCAGGCGTTGATATGTCGCGCCAGCGTTTTTGAGGCCGAATGTCATCTTTGTATAACAGAAGATCCCGAGATCGGTCCAAAAAGCTGTCTTGTCTTCGTCTTCAAGTTTCATTTGAACCTGATGGTATCCTTTGTAACAATCTAAGAAGCATTTCCATCTGTATGGTGCGAGAGAGTCTATCTTTTTATCGATCTCGGGCAAAGAGTAGCAATCTTTAGGGCATGCCTTGTTGAGATCGGTGTAATCAACGCACATTCGCCATCCTCCACTAGACTTCTCCACCATTACTGGGTTTGCAACCCAACTTTGATAACGGACCTCCCGCAAGATCCCTGCCTTTAGCAACTCACATACCTGCTCATTCATCGCTTTGGTTTTATCCGCCCATAGGCTGCGTCTCCTTTGCACTTTCAGCTCAACGGAGGGATAAGTGTTTAGAGAGTGTTCGGTGATGTCGCGCGGGACACCGGTCATGTCAGCCGGGGTCCAGGCGAAGATATCCATATTTCTGAACAGGAGTTGCTTGAGATGCGTTCGGATGTTTGGTGAGATTGCGTGACCTATCGTCACCGTTTGCTCCGGGTATTTGCGGTTTAATACCCACTTCTTTGGCTCGGTTGTTGAGACCTTCGCCGCTTTCGTTCGGCGCATCTCTTCCGTTGACATTACTTCTTTCTTAGCATAGATGATCGCCACCCCCGTTTTGGTTGAAAACCCTACCGCTGAGTGGGGTGTGGAAGTTACCATGTTTAGTTCGCCTTGGGTTTCTCTCCCAATCAACACATCATGCCTTGATTTGACAGGCATCACCATGAAGTTTACCTTTGTTGTTCTTGAGTGCTTTCCGTCAGAGAGCGTGATGGGGAAGCTGATTTGGCCTAGCGGAAAGACCATTTCGTTGCAAAATCCAGACAGTGGATAATCAACTGGCTCAAGTCTCGCTTTATCATCTTCATCAAACTGATTAAAACACTGCTCATAGATGATATCAGCCGTACTTCCTGGGTCAATGAAGACATACTCCATTGCATAAAGGCCGATAATACCGGTAATGACGACGAGTGGAGTGGCACGAGGGCCGCCGCGCACTACCGGGAAAATGACCTGTTGCTCTTGCCATGAGGGTTCGTAAGGGCGCATGCCTTTCTCTTTTGCGCTGTATCTTGGTCCGTTGACCATATGGGTTTCTAGGCGTCTGACTTTCTTGTGATTTCCTTCATCATGGCGTTGGAGCTGTCGAGTTTCTTTGCGCACGTTTTTCACCAGGTGGCTTAGTTTCCCGCTCTTTAGCGCTCTTTCGATCTCCTGACGTAAACTGTAACAGTCGTCTGTCAGGTGTCCCGTATCTTTATGGAAGTCGCAGTACAGGTTGGGGTCTTGCCCCTTCTTGTTTGTCATAGGCCTTGGTGCCTTGAAATCATGATTCTCCGTCATCAGCACCTCTTTCGGTGTTTTTATGAGCGGAGTCCAGTGCTTTTCTCGATTGTCATCCCTGACTGCCTTTTGATATCCAATTCGATCAATAGTGTCTCGCGCATCTTCTCTGTAGCGCGACCGTTCTTCATAACGAGATCGTTCACCATAACCGCTGGAGTGGTTGGCTTTCCACCCAGGGTTTTTGCCTTTGTTCCATTTGTTGTCATCGCGCGGATGACCCCCTTTAGAAAATCGATCTTCAGTACGATAACTGTTGTTTCTGGCGAGTGACTCGTCAGTCTGCGCGACTATCTTCGCGGCTTCCATGAGCTTATCCCATTCTTTGGGCATTCCATCTTTCCCAGTGATGGTTCTGATGAGACTATCACAGCGGATGGCTTTCTTGAAGTGGCAGCGCATAAGTTGTTCACTAACGCCGCCGATTTCCAAGCACTCTTTGTTAAAGCGAGTGATGAAATCTTCCAAACCCTCATTATCTCTGCGCCAGATGTCCTCTACTTCGGCTGTGTCGCGCTGGTAACGTCTCTGTTGGCTGAAGTGACTCAAAAACTGTGTCCTGAAATCCACCCATGATTTGATTTTTCCCGGAGGAATGCTGTCGAACCTGGCGCGAGCAGCCCAAGTAAGCGTTTGAATAAACAGATGGCACCACATGGGCATATTCCATCCTCCCATACAACCTACGCTTGTGAAAACTCTGACGTGATCATCGGGATCAGTCAATCCGTTAAACTTTCCGACTGTCGGAGGTAACTTCTCTCTTTTAAGCGGCGCAAGTGCGATTTTTAGAATGAACTTTGAATGTTCTACAGCTTCTGTGACAACCGTCACTTTTCCGTACATTTCGTACACGAAATGAACAGTAATTTGTGCTTAAATGACTGTGCATGATCTGGTTTACCAGACAAATAAATTTCTGAATTCCATGCAAGTGAATTCATGCACATTTTGTGCTACAAAATATAGCTTTATGCATAAACGAGAGCGTTGCGTCAGAAATATTAGTAAACTCACCGGTAAGACACATCGTGTCAACAGAACTGCGGAAAGCAGTCAGACATTAGAATTGAGGCCTAGGTGTAGGTCCGACGACAAAAGTACATTAAAACCCAAGAGTACATATAAGGGTTTAATTTATAGGCATTGCGAAAGCAAAAATAAGCACTAAAAAGCACCCGAACCGCACTTTAAGTGCAGAATTTATATAATTCAGCAATAATTCAGCATTTAAACATATGAATATTTTGCAGAAATGTCATTTTATTATCCAGAATATTTCCCTAAGTGTTGGGAATTGAAAGAGTACAAGAAAGGTACTTAAAAGACACTAAAAAGTGTAAATTAGCACTTTAACGAATCGGTATCTAACCGAACAACCGGACATTACCCGGAACACCAAAATAATGCTAGAAGCATTGTTTTTATTTTTCTAAGCTAGTTAGGGTCCCCGAATACCCTAACACACTATACATTAAATAACACTCTTAACACTAGATTTATTATACTTGAAAGCTAACTAGGATTGTAACTTGGAAGTTGAAGTGGAACTAGGACCACCCCTCCCCCATAACCGGTTGTGTGAGAGTGGGGGGACACCCCATGATTTCTTTCATTTGTCTAATTGATCTTGTCCCCTCTAATTAGACACATGAACCAAGGGACCAAGAAGTGTAGGAAGTTTATTTAAGAAACCACTAGACTTACTCATCTTCTTCATTCAACAAAAAAAAAAAGAAAACTCTCTCATCTCTCCCTCTAACTCACGGCTTCAACCACACACCCACACACCTTCATTTCAAGCTTCATTCCATCCATTCTCTTGGCATACAATGGTGTAAGAAGCAAAGTTAGGAAGTGTGGAAGCAACGGAACTTGAAGGACCTTCGCCATTTGCTTTTATCCACCTCATTTGCACTCTTGAACTTCCCTAGCCTTGTGCTAGTAGTAAGTACTCTAAAACACCACCTTGTTCTTGTTTAGAGTGGTTAATAAGCGATTTAATGGTTAAAAATAAAACACACACAAGATCGAAACTAAAAGTCTTGGAAGAAAGATAAACGAGTTGGATAAAGAATAGATATGTGTGTAAATCATGTGAATCTTGTATGGTTGTTATTATTTGATGTTGTTGTTAGTAAAAGCAAGATGGATCATCATCTAGACATACTAGTCCATGTTAGAAAGCATGAACTAGTAGGATGTAAAAGTTAGAAAGTTAAAAGATGATGGATCCATCCATTCATAAGACATGAACTTGAGTAAAAGTAATTTTCTTGTAAAAAAAGACTCTAAACATGTGGATCTAAAGATCTACAAGTGGTTTTTTCGGAAGAACCAAGCAGAAAATATTAGTCTTGTTTAAAACCCGGATCTTACATGAACTAAATATATTTTTAGTAAATAAAGAAGTGTGTAAACACTTGTGTAACAAGGAAGTTCAACAAAGAAATATTTTTGTGAATCTTGACTAGAAGTTGTGAAACTTCATATTCTTTAAAAATAAAGTTTTTAAGAAATTAAACTTATTTTTAAAGATAACAAGACTTACTAAATGTGCTAGTAAGTTACTACACATTTTTGTAAATATTCAAGTTCATGAAATGGAGAATTTAGTGATTATTGTTGATAATTGTTATTGATAATTGTTGACGATTTAAAAGAAAATAAACACATGTTTTGAAAACATGGGAAACCTCCATTTTTAGGGGAAACTCTGTCAAGATTTTTATAAATTTTGACACTTAGAAAAATATAAGTTTTTGAGAAACGTATTCCCTAAAAATGTATTTAAGAGTATTACCAAGGTTTCCCAAATTTTTGGTGATAAGAAATGATGATTTCTTCAAGAATAAAAATGGATATAAGTATGTATATTTTTTAGAGAAAAATATATATATTATTTGGTCACCAACTTTTGTGCTAAGTGTATATAGTATGTGTTATACGTGCTAGCGTATTAAGACTTAAAAATACACTAAATACTCATGAGAAGTATAAACACAAAATACACATACAACATACAAGATACATAATTCGGGTGCAAAGTGCAAAACATGAGATACTTATATTAATTTTTGAGAAAATAATATAAGTAAAACACTTAGTTAAAAATATAGAATATTTTTAACACAAGAATATGTACAAAAGAGAGTGACTGTACTTGTGCGACGCAAGTCTAGTGACTAATGTTAAGAAAACGCGTATAGGTTATGACGTTAATTAAGCAAATCCGGTGAAGTTTACGACGCAAGGAACGCAAAGTTGTGAGTTCATGCTCCCCCTTTTCTCTAACTGTTTTTGGTTTTATAACTCTCGGGGGTGAAATACATGTTACAAATATTATAATTTTTACAAAGGGTAAAAATACAAGAAGCACTCTTGGTGAGAACGAGAACCGAGTGCAATATGATTTGAGAATACGAGAAGCACTCGTGGTGAGTGCAATATGATGAGCTTTAAGAAAAGCCTAGAAAATACTAGATCATGTGAGCTTAAACTAGATATTGAGATGCCATTAATATTTAATTAGGGACGAGGGTTAGATCTAACGGGTACGGCCGAGCCCCACTCATGGTCCTTATGTGACCACTTGAGTGCTTCGGTGTCCCAGTCGAGGGAAATCGACGCAGTCGAGGTTAATCGACACAGTCGAGGGTAATCGACACAGTCAAGGGAAATCGACACAGTCGAGGTTAATCGACATAGTCGAGGTTAATCGACACAGTCGAGGGAAATCGACATAGTTGGAGGAAGAATATACTAATGCTTCCTATGGCCTCACATGCCTTGAGGGAGAAAATACTAATGCTCCCTATGTCCTCACATGCCTTGAGGGAGAAAATACTAATGCTCCATATGTCCTCACATGCCTTGAGGGAGAAAATACTAATGCTCCCTATGTCCTCACATGCCTTGAAGGAGAATATACTAATGCTCCTTATGTCCTCACGTGCCTTAATGTCCTTGTATAAACAATCATTTAAAACGTGGGGTACACAAGAAAACTTGAATGATACTTGAGTACGTGGGGTACTCAAGAAAATGGGAATTATACTTGAGTACGTGGGGTACTCAAGAAAGACTTGAATTATACATGACACATACTATGTTTTCATACAAAGTATAAAAACGTGAAATACAAAAACGCATGAACTCGCTCAACTTTATGTTGATGTTTTCCAAAATTACATGTATTTCAGGTGACAGGATGGATCTTGGGCGCAAGTGTCATAACTAGAAGTAGACTACAAGTTTAGATGTCATCCACTTTTGTTGAATAGAAACCTTGTCAAAGGTCGTGTTTTGAAAACTTAAATAACAAGTGTTTGTAATACTCAAATTTTCATGAATGGATGAACATCGTTTTGATCATGTAGTTGTTTATTATGATTGAATGCAATGATAACAAGCTTGTCACACATCATACGCTTTCGCAAAAGTCAGGGTGTGACAGTTTGGTATCAGAGCTTCGACTGTAGTGAACTAGGATTCTTTCTCGAGTCTAGACTACAATCACTAGAGTTCTCTCACGAAAACATTTTACAAAAAGGTTTTCATTGCATTCACGAAAGCGCCAAGATCCATAAGTCGGACACTTTTCAAAAGTGACAAGGCAAGGACATTAGTGAGGAATACCTTTAAAATAAGGTGCCAACCAAAGTATAGTCTACACGAGTTAGACTTGCCAAAAACAAAATGACCCCCCAAAAACGAGAGTTATACGTAATATAATGCATTAAATTGCTTGATTATGCTAAGTAGCATATATGTTATTGATATACATACATACAAATAAGTGTACGGAATGATTATTGACGTGAATAAAATACTTTCGACTCCGACTCCTATTACTACGTGACTCGCACGATGAAGCTACCGACCTCGCATCCTTTGCAAAGCTCATGGCTGGGAGTGATTACCAAACAAGATGCTGAGCTTGCTTCCGTAGGAGATGGCTGCTCTTCCCTCTCGATCGTGAAGATGCCTAACTACGGTGATGATGACGAGGCAGAGGTGGCAACCTTGATCGAATTCTCAATCAACGGGACGAGATCCCTGCGGCTTATGTGAAGCGAGATTGACGACATACTTGACCAGAAAAGGAAGATGAAGTATTCATCTCGAAGGTGCCCCTCCAACTACTAGGAATCATCTCCATTACTATTCCATCTAATCATCGTGCCTATACGCGCGTAACGATAACGAATGTTAGCGCGTGGACCATCGCAAAGGTCCTTTCCATGACAAGAGGTATAAGGACAATAGTGTCCCCTCCTTGATTGATCATCTGCTTGGACGAGAGAAAATTGGGGTAACTGTGCAAGACAATTTATTATTACGGGGGCCCACGTAATAACGACTTGTAGTGCACAGAAATCCTGGCAGACTCTGCGGGTCGAGCTAATGAAAACCATACAAAATAATCTATAGGTGTTCACACCTTCATCTGGTAGAACAACACATAGATCAGTGCTTTAGCACGTTAGAAAGTAGGAAGCCTGTCTTAGCCTACTTCGTGACTGACACTTCTATCTGCTTACGAGACGTTTGTGAAGACGATGTTTAAGCAAGAGAGGTGGAATGACATTCAGGAAGAATCAGTGACGATACACTCCCTATCACCTCTACACAAACAACCCCATCAAAGGGGAAATATACGCACCAGTAAAGCTAAAGACCTAAGAAAACCAATGTAGCAGGAAATAACTGAAACTTGAATGACCAAGGCGATGTAGCCTCGAGTTCATTTCAAACAATATGCCAAGTTGGCAAGCCTATGTGAAGGCTCAATAACTGTTTCCTCGCTTATACACTGGTTATATATACGTGTGAAATTGGGTGGCTTATGGTGCTATGTATCTCATAGACAATTGGAATGTTGTCTAACCTACTTCATACCATCTTGGCAGAAGAGAATGCCGCCCAGGCGAGACACAAACACCAGTACACTGCAAAGAACAGAAGCCGAGCTGCAAGAATGCATCTCACAGGCGATTGCTCGACATGAAGCCCTCCGCTCTAAGCACCGCGATGGCACTACTGGAAATAACCCTCCAACTGGCTGCACCTATAAACAGTTCCTAGACTGCAAGCCATTAAATTTTGATGGCACGGGAGGAGCCGTTGCATTTGTTCATTGGACAGAAAAGACTGACTCCATTCTAAGAATGAGTAACTGCTCACCTCAACAGAGTGTTACCTATATCTCAGGGTTATTCGTAGATGGCGCACTCTGCTGGTGGAACCTTCAGGTTCAAACCCTTGGTGCAGATGCTGCTTGTGCACTAAGCTGGGATGAGCTCAAGGAAATGATGGAAAAGAAATACTGTTCGAGGGCTGAAATTTAGAAGCTTGAGGTGGAGTTCTGGAACTTGAAAATGGACGGACCGAAGATTCCTGAATACGTCCAATGATTTCACGACTTATCTAGGGTCGTCCCCTACTTAGTCAAACCGGAATTCAAAAGGGTTGAACGATTCATTTGGGGACTTGCACCTCAGATCAGGAGCATGGTTACTACCTCAAAGCCCTCAACCATTGCAGAGGCTATCGATATGAGTGTCACTCTTACTGAAGAAGCTCTACGTGCGGGAAAATTTTCAGAATCTGAGGATAACAAGAAAGAGACTCATGTGGAGTCGTCAAGCAACAAGAAGAGGAAGTCCTCAAACCTAAAGATAAGCACCCAAGCCAGCTTTGGAAGCTCTAAAGCAAACAAAAGAAAGAAGGGAAACCGTCGCATGACAGGAAAACTGATGGAGCCACTAATAAGGCTGGTGGTAAAATATACTCGGGGACTAAGCCAAGGTGTGAGAAATGCAACTTTCACCATGAAGGTCGATGTCCGAGGCCTAGGTGCGGAAAGTGTGGAAAAGAAGGGCACAGTAAGGATGCCTGTTGGGTGAAGGACCCAGATGGAAGAAATAAGAGAATACCAGGTTGCTACAAATGTGGTGAAGCAGGGCACTTTAGGAAAGATTGCCCTAGGAAGGAACAAGCAAGGAAGGGTTTTCACGATCGAAACTCGTGAAGCACGCCAGGATCCAGATGCGGTTACGGGTACGTTCCCTAATAACCAACCTTATGCATCTATTTTTAATACTGGCATCAACTTCAACCTTGCATGCTTAGAACTTAAGAAACTGCTTGGCCTAGTCTCAAGTGAGATAGACGTCCTATATTCTTAAGAAATGGGCATATAGAAGGCTAGTTTAAACAAACGAAGCAAGTAAGGAATTATATTCTAGGGACTCCGAAGGCCGGAACCTTCTGTTACCATTGACTCGTGAAGTCATAATATGATAGTCAGCATGGATCAGAAATCCAATATACAGCTGAAGTCGTTCGATATGAGAAAATCAGACGCATCCCTCGTGCGGATGATGAAACCCAACTTTCCTGCAATAGGTGCAAGGATGCCAGACCCCACAAGGTGGCAGATCTACGACATCCCTCGTTGGTCGAAGAGGCATAGAAATGCCTCCGAGTAGACTGTAGGGCCTGAGAACATCCCCGTGACGGAGGAAGTCCCAGTGGCCCTTTCGGAAGACTTGCCGGGAACGCCTCTCCATAGCGACGAGAGGAGTTCAGGATAAATCGCGTGCCAGGAGCAGCACCAGTAACGAATGACGCCATACCGACTAGCTTCACCAGTGAAGCATGAACCTCTGATATAACGGCAAGAGCTGCTAGACAGGGGAAATTAAGGACATAACATCCTTAGTTAAGGAGACGAGGAGAAAGTTGGTAGTCTCCACTTTACATAAACTTCAGAAAATTGAGAATCAGAATCCTTTGCCAAGGAATCAACTTGAGGACAAGAGGTCCTCCACTGTGAATACAAGAGGAAATATCCCTAAAACGACCTTTAGGACTTGCTTTGAGCATTACGAGATCCTTGTCGTATCATTTGGCTTGACACATGCATCGAAAATATTCATGGACCTCATGAATCGAACGTGTGAGCCATACCTGGATAAGTCATATACTTATTGACTACATTCTTATATGGCCAACGACCAAGGAAGGTCGTGAGCAACAGCTGCAATTTACCTTGCAACTCTTAGAGAAAGCACAGTTATGTGCAATGATGACGAAAAGCGGATTTCGAGTTCGCGAAGGGAGAACTGAAGATACATGGTGGATAAGAACGAAATTCATGCCAACCCTGCAACCAAGAGCTAAGGAGCTAGAGTTGCAATTATGTGACATCTCTCGACAAAGTCTCGATTGTACGTCGATGCAACGAGACCACAACATTGCGTACGCGGCACATTGATTAAGGAATCATGAGAAAAGACCTTGAGATAGTTACAGTAATTGCGCGCCGCAAACTGGACGTCATTACCTGAAAGAAAACGCTGCACGATCTTTACTGATCACAAGGGTTGCAGCACACCGATGATCGTAAGAACTCGAATATGAACTGAGTTGTTGATCGATGCAGACTGTATGACACAATACGTGCTTGTGTGATAAACTTTGATGAAAAGTCGGAACACTCACTTGCCCTTAGTGGAGTTTTCCTACAACGGTATCTATCACACCGCCGTCTAAACCGCTTCGTGTAAAGCTTTAGACGGAACATAAGGAGTAGATTCCCGTCATGTTGAACGGAGACCAGAAATAAACAATCAACTGGCCCGAGATGGCCCAGGAAAACTAGAGGCAAGATCCTTCAGATATGTGATCATATCAGGACAGCCCGCAGAATACAGAAAGATAGCGCCGATGAGCGGCATAAGTCGAAAGAATTTGAGACAAGAAGTATGGCTTTGATGAGCGCCTTGCCTAGAGAAGGCGTAGTGTGATTTGGAAAACGAAAAGGTAGAATCCCCGGTGTAGGGATCAGAACCATTGCTCACAAGACGAAGCTCCCAGAAAAAGATCAGTAGTGATCGCGACACATTCATGTGTCTAGTCTGTAGAGGAGTCTGACTTAAGGAACAGTCGTTGTTCCCACAAATAAAATTCACGTCAATGACAAACGACAAGAATTACTATAGAAACCTGTTGAGGTTTTGGACCAAGAGTCCGTGATACTATAGAACCCTGCTGAGGTTTTGGACCAAGAGTCCGTGATACTATAGAAACCTGTTGAGGTTTTGGACCAAGAGTCCGTGATACTATAGAAACCTGTTGAGGTTATGGACCAAGAGTCCACAAGATACAGAAAAGCCATGATCGACTTACTTGAGTATGATAGAATTCATGACATGACCCAGAGATTTCATGGGAACATGAAGACAAATCATGAATCTAAGTGACCATATTGGTTTCACAACTCCCCTGTGACCGATGGCATCGCTTGAATTTCGGGACGAAATTCTTTTAACGGGGGGAGACTGTGACAACCGTCACTTTTCCGTACATTCCGTACACCAAATGAACAGTAATTTGTGCTTAAATGACTGTGCATGATCTGGTTTAACAGACAAATAAATTTCTGAATTCCATGCAAGTGAATTCATGCACATTTTGTGCTACAAAATATAGCTTTATGCATAAACGAGAGCGTTGCGTCAGAAATATTAGTAAACTCACCGGTAAGACACATCGTGTCAACAGAACTGCGGAAAGCAGTCAGACATTAGAATTGAGGCCTAGGTGTAGGTCCGACGACAAAAGTACATTAAAACCCAAGAGTACATATAAGGGTTTAATTTATAGGCATTGCGAAAGCAAAAATAAGCACTAAAAAGCACCCGAACCGCACTTTAAGTGCAGAATTTATATAATTCAGCAATAATTCAGCATTTAAACATATGAATATTTTGCAGAAATGTCGTTTTATTATCCAGAATATTTCCCTAAGTGTTGGGAATTGAAAGAGTACAAGAAAGGTACTTAAAAGACACTAAAAAGTGTAAAATAGCACTTTAACGAATCGTTATCTAACCGAACAACCGGACATTACCCGGAACACCAAAATAATGCTAGAAGCATTGTTTTTATTTTTCTAAGCTAGTTAGGGTCCCCGAATACCCTAACACACTATACATTAAATAACACTCTTAACACTAGATTTATTATACTTGAAAGCTAACTAGGATTGTAACTTGGAAGTTGAAGTGGAACTAGGACCACCCCTCCCCCATAACCGGTTGTGTGAGAGTGAGGGGACACCCCATGATTTCTTTCATTTGTCTAATTGATCTTGTCCCCTCTAATTAGACACATGAACCAAGGGACCAAGAAGTGTAGGAAGTTTATTTAAGAAACCACTAGACTTACTCATCTTCTTCATTCAACAAAAAAAAAAAGAAAACTCTCTCATCTCTCCCTCTAACTCACGGCTTCAACCACACACCCACACACCTTCATTTCAAGCTTCATACCATCCATTCTCTTGGCATACAATGGTGTAAGAAGCAAAGTTAGGAAGTGTGGAAGCAACAGAACTTGAAGGACCTTCGCCATTTGCTTTTATCCACCTCATTTGCACTCTTGAACTTCCCTAGCCTTGTGCTAGTAGTAAGTACTCTAAAACACCACCTTGTTCTTGTTTAGAGTGGTTAATAAGCGATTTAATGGTTAAAAATAAAACACACACAAGATCGAAACTAAAAGTCTTGGAAGAAAGATAAACTAGTTGGATAAAGAATAGATATGTGTGTAAATCATGTGAATCTTGTATGGTTGTTATTATTTGATGTTGTTGTTAGTAAAAGCAAGATGGATCATCATCTAGACATACTAGTCCATGTTAGAAAGCATGAACTAGTAGGATGTAAAAGTTAGAAAGTTAAAAGATGATGGATCCATCCATTCATAAGACATGAACTTGAGTAAAAGTAATTTTCTTGTAAAAAAAGACTCTAAACATGTGGATCTAAAGATCTACAAGTGGTTTTTCGGAAGAACCAAGCAGAAAATATTAGTCTTGTTTAAAACCCGGATCTTACATGAACTAAATATATTTTTAGTAAATAAAGAAGTGTGTAAACACTTGTGTAACAAGGAAGTTCAACAAAGAAATATTTTTGTGAATCTTGACTAGAAGTTGTGAAACTTCATATTCTTTAAAAATAAAGTTTTTAAGAAATTAAACTTATTTTTAAAGATAACAAGACTTGCTAAATGTGCTAGTAAGTTACTACACATTTTTGTAAATATTCAAGTTCATGAAATGGAGAATTTAGTGATTATTGTTGATAATTGTTATTGATAATTGTTGACGATTTAAAAGAAAATAAACACATGTTTTGAAAACATGGGAAACCTCCATTTTTAGGGGAAACTCTGTCAAGATTTTTATAAATTTTGACACTTAGAAAAATATAAGTTTTTGAGAAACGTATTCCCTAAAAATGTATTTAAGAGTATTACCAAGGTTTCCCAAATTTTTGGTGACAAGAAATGATGATTTCTTCAAGAATAAAAATGGATATAAGTATGTATATTTTTTAGAGAAAAATATATATATTATTTGGTCACCAACTTTTGTGCTAAGTGTATATAGTATGTGTTATACGTGCTAGCGTATTAAGACTTAAAAATACACTAAATACTCATGAGAAGTATAAACACAAAATACACATACAACATACAAGATACATAATTCGGGTCCAAAGTGCAAAACATGAGATACTTATATTAATTTTTGAGAAAATAATATAAGTAAAACACTTAGTTAAAAATATAGAATATTTTTAACACAAGAATATGTACAAAAGAGAGTGACTGTACTTGTGCGACGCAAGTCTAGTGACTAACGTTAAGAAAATGCGTATAGGTTACGACGTTAATTAAGCAAATCCGGTGAAGTTTACGACGCAAGGAACGCAAAGTTGTGAGTTCATGCTCCCCCTTTTCTCTAACTGTTTTTGGTTTTATAACTCTCGGGGGTGAAATACATGTTACAAATATTATAATTTTTACAAAGGGTAAAAATACAAGAAGCACTCTTGGTGAGAACGAGAACCGAGTGCAATATGATTTGAGAATACGAGAAGCACTCGTGGTGAGTGCAATATGATGAGCTTTAAGAAAAGCCTAGAAAATACTAGATCATGTGAGCTTAAACTAGATATTGAGATGCCATTAATATTTAATTAGGGACGAGGGTTAGATCTAACGGGTACGGCCGAGCCCCGCTCATGGTCCTTATGTGACCACTTGAGTGCTTCGGTGTCCCAGTCGAGGGAAATCGACGCAGTCGAGGGAAATCGACGCAGTCGAGGTTAATCGACACAGTCGAGGGTAATCGACACAGTTAAGGGAAATTGACACAGTCGAGGTTAATCGACACAGTCGAGGGAAATCGACATAGTTGGAGGAAGAATATACTAATGCTTCCTATGGCCTCACATGCCTTGAGGGAGAAAATACTAATGCTCCCTATGTCCTCACATGCCTTGAGGGAGAAAATACTAATGCTCCCTATGTCCTCACATGCCTTGAGGGAGAAAATACTAATGCTCCATATGTCCTCACATGCCTTGAGGGAGAAAATACTAATGCTCCCTATGTCCTCACATGCCTTGAAGGAGAATATACTAATGCTCCTTATGTCCTCACGTGCCTTAATGTCCTTGTATAAACAATCATTTAAAACGTGGGGTACACAAGAAAACTTGAATGATACTTGAGTACGTGGGGTACTCAAGAAAACGGGAATTATACTTGAGTACGTGGGGTACTCAAGAAAGACTTGAATTATACATGACACATACTATGTTTTCATACAAAGTATAAAAACGTGAAATACAAAAACGCATGAACTCGCTCAACTTTATGTTGATGTTTTCCAAAATTACATGTATTTCAGGTGACAGGATGGATCTTGGGCGCAAGTGTCATAACTAGAAGTAGACTACAAGTTTAGATGTCATCCACTTTTGTTGAATAGAAACCTTGTCAAAGGTTATGTTTTGAAAACTTAAATAACAAGTGTTTGTAATACTCAAATTTTCATGAATGGATGAACATCGTTTTGATCATGTAGTTGTTTATTATGATTGAATGCAATGATAACAAGCTTGTCACACATCATACGCTTCCGCAAAAGTCAGGGTGTGACAGCTTCAGCTGGTCGATATGCGAGGCGAAAGTCTTGCTCTGCCTCTTCGGTGTATCCCACATGTTGTCTTGGTTTGTAGTATTCATGGTTCCTTTGCAAGCGATTGAAGACTGAGGAACCCTCATCATCTTGCCAAGTTGGGTCATTCGGGTCAGTATCTTCCCATTCATTGTTCATGTTGCGCGGCGTGAGCCGGCTATGAACTGGGCCTCTTTGGACGTTTGACGGATAGTCACAATAGCTTTCTGTTTCTCCCTGTGTATCGCGCGTGTCCTGCACGCTTAGTCTTCGGGTAGGGGGGTCTGTTAGCTCTTCCTTGGATATTTTGCGGTGGTGGTATCTGGCGCGCCCCGTGACTGGGGCCGGTTGGTGTAACCAAGGATGGTTCTGCCGTTAAGACTGCTTGTTGTGCGCTCAAAGATTGATATGCCTCGTTAATGGTGGCAAGTTGCTTGGCGTAGCATGAGGCTGGAGTTTCGCCCTCTGGTAGCCCTAGTAGCGCCGAAATGTTCTGAGGTGGAGCTGGGTTTGAAGGTCCAGCGCCGTTGTTTCTTGGGTTTACCGTTTGAGTGATGCGGGTGATGCTCTCGCGCGGTCCCCCCCCCCCCCCCCCCCCCGTGTTGGTTACTTTGATCTCGCTGATTTCTTCGATGTGTTGAGGTTGGGTGTTTTGATTACCCTCCCCCAACGCTGCATTAGAGTTTGCTCCGAAACCAACAAACTCAGGAATGATTCCTTGACCAGCCATGGTCGAAGGAAGAAAAAACAATGAAAACTCAGGAAAAAAGAAGATGAAAGTGATTTATAGAAAACCGGTGGGCGCCAATGAAGAAACACTGAACTAATTATGGGATTAATCAGTTTGGTTTATGTTCCTAGCATAGTGGTTAATCTTCTTTATAGTTTCCTGAGCTCCTTAATGATTGGATTATCCTGCAAAACAGAACACCGTTACTCGTCAAGAGGGGAATGTGGGGGTTTCCCTCTTAACCAGGCTCCGGCGTGAGAATAAGCGACTGCTTTGGGGAGATAATTAAGTATTAAGAGTGAGAGTAGAGGGAATGGAATGTTTAACCTGTGAAGTGAGGTCTCTATTTATAGCCGGAGAGGTGTAAGAGGATGTGGGCTGATGGGCCTTGGGCCGGAAGGCGACAACATGGAGGGTATGCTCCTTGTCTCACTGGTGTCGACCGTTAGTGGCTTCTAGGAGCTTTCTGGAGCTGGCGCAAGTTGATTGGAGCCACGTGTCACTGTTGTCGGCCTGGCCGCCCTTCTGCCATCAGCAGGTAAGTGGAGATCGTGGGGCAGTTGTCTCTGCCTTATGATTGGTGCCATGTAGGCGTCCTTAAGTACTTTTTGTCTCCTGCATGTCAGATGATCGTGGAGCACGATTGAGCAGGGCCAGAAGGACGTTGATTGGCTCTTTTCTTCAACCACTTGTACCTTGTGTACTATCTGGACAGCCTTGCGTTACCTCCCTGCGCGATTCTTGCTAGGTATGTAACTACCTCGCGCGGGGTTTGGATGTCCGATTGCTCTTTAAGTATGTTAAGTGTTGTTATTGGAGCTTGTTGTTGTCTAGGACTCGTGCCGTGTAAAATAGAATATGATGTATCTCGCGCGAGGATCATAATAAGCAGTTTGTTGAATAAGGAGTATGGTCCCGCGCGCAACCATGACGGAGGCTTGCGCGGCTTTTTTGGGACCATACCCCTTCATCTTTACAAAAATACACTACCTGATTGTTGATTTTTTTTTAAAGCAGACTTTATAAAACCCGATTATTAATTTATATAAAAGTTTTAAAAAACAACATTTAGAGACAAGCTAGTGATAATAATACTAATAGATAATTAGACACTAGATAGTCATGGTTTAGGAATTATTTTGCGATACTAAAGTTTATAATCAAAATAAGCGGCTTTACGAATCATCAAGGTCTTCCTCCTTCAATAGATTGACTTTAGTTGGAAGTTGGACCATTCGAATACGGTTTCGTCCTATTCCATCAACAAAGTGAAATTATATAAAAACAGTGCGGAATACTTTTTCAGTTTGCTGCAAGTTGTTATGATGTCAAAAGAATATAAGGCGAAGACAATGTTGACATATAAACATTAGGGTAAGTCAAAATTATGAGGATGGAGACTTTAAAGTGGTATATATGACTTGCAAAGATATGAATTGCTTGTCAATTTCCACTACGAAAGAATATAATGGTCCTCCACTTTTGGATTATATTAAATGAAAGATAATAGATTCTTTGTCGTAGCTCAAGCCCGAACAAAATAGCTAGCAAGTAGAGACTTCTCAGTCATAAGGTTTCGATAGGTCAAGAATGGATAGTTTGTAGAACTGTCGTTACGTGCCACAAGTTGAATGGTATATCTAATAAGTTTTCCTCTTAAAATAAGAAAACGTCTTTTTTTATCTCTTGGTCCACGAATTGCAATAACAACTTTTGAGAGATATTATTTTTAAAGAAGTTTGTGGAGTTAGATCTCCGATTGATGATAATCTTATGAAGGATTGCGGTATTTGTTTTGTAGAAACCGACTTAGTTAACAATGTTTTGAGCGAAGATCGTCACCATCGTCATATTCAGTAAATTTTAACAATAGCAAAACTAAGATAGGGTCTGAGTAGGGTAAGATGTTGACAACCTTACATCTACTCCGTAGAAATAAAGAGAGTGCTTCCAGTGAGACAATGAACAACAGACCAAGAACACAATGAACAACAGACTAAGAACACAATGTACAACAGATTAAAACACAATGGACAACAAAACATAAACATAATGGACAACAGACTAAATACAATGGATAGCAGATTAAACACAATGACTAGAACCTATAACACAATGTATAGAAAACTCACACAGTTGAAAAATGCAATAATCAGAACCAATAACACAATATAACACCATCTTTATTGTGTTTAGGGATTAAAAAAAACACAATGGACAAAAACCAAATTAACATTTTCTTATAAGTTTTGATAATAACACAATATGTGACAACCCAAACTTTCAAGGTTAGCCTCGTGATCAATAGCTTCGTATTGTTTTCTTTCATGTTTCAACTTATATTTAATTCGGCGTATGATTATGTTAGACTTGTTGAATGTGATTATGTAGACGTGTAGAATGTGCTTGATTTTACATGTATATTTGAGTGTATGTTGAAGTTGAATATCCACGTTTGTGAAAACTGAGCCGCACACTCCATGGGGCTTGCACCACTCGCACACCCCATCCCCTTTTCACTCTCGGGCCAGCTCCTTGGAGCTTAGATCGGAACAAAACCCAAGTGGGTTCGGCCTACTTGTTGCAAACACACACAAAAGTAGTACATGGTTCTCATGAATCTCTCATAATCACACAAGGATAACAAAACCCTACTCTTCTCCTTTCTTCTCTCCCTTCGACGGCAGCCCCCCATCTCTTTCGAAGCCCCATTCCTCTCGACTCCAACAACATCTCTTATATCTCATAATCAGGTTAGTGTATGTTCAGTTATCAATAGTTGATTTCTTGATATATTTGGATGCAAACATACTTCTTGATCAATGTATTGCTAGAATAATGAAACTGATGATTTCGTGTAATCCAATCTGGATGTTTTGATAATGATTAATTGATGATTCCTTGTGAGGATGAATCACTAGATCGATGTAAATTATTGGTCATCATATGATTTGATAAATTGGGGTTATGTGATTAATATGAACCCTTGTAACTGTCGATTATGATCATATGAATAAGAGCATGAGGATTAGAATTTCAACCATGTGTTAGAATTGCATGATGAATGAGTATTGAAATTATTGCTATGTTGTTTGATTTGGGTTGGTTATGATTCATGATGAAACTATTAGAGCATGATTGGGGTTGTGGGTTGGGAATGGATTGATCGAATGTGGATCTGTGTGTGTTGATGATTGTTGTCAGGTTTTCGAATTAATGGAAATAAACTGATAATTGGATTATGAGGAGTTAAGGAAACAATTGAGTAATTGGGTATAGTAGATCTTGGGTGATTACGATCCGATCCGTAAAGCACGAAAGAGCTCAATAGAACTCGCACCCTTTCATCCTAACACCCTTGGGATGGACCACACAGTCCCTAAGGTTCCCCAACGGTTTGAGCCGTATATGTCATTAGGCCACAAGCTGAAGCTTGGTCGCACAGTTGAGGCCTAGTCGCACAGTTGAGACCTGGTCGCACACTTTATTGGGCCGAGCTACGCGACGGGCCACATGCTAACACAGGCCCGCTCACACACTCCTTTGGGGTCCCACATCATGCTGGGTCGTACGATGGGTTGGGCCGAAGCAATTTATGAACCACACAAATTAGAACTAATCGCACACTCTTATGAATAACGAGCTAACTGCTAAGTGTCTTGTGAAATATGAACTCGTGATGCAAATTTGTATGTGACTCGAATATTTGCTATATAATATTGTGGATTGTTTTGCTACATGATTACCTGTTACGACTTGTATAATGACGAATGTCTTAATAGTACGCTAATTGTGTGATGTGTCGTGATTCATGTGTACACGAAACTGATTTTCGTTGGTAACCACGATAGGGTTCGGTTGACCAACTTGGAACAAGTAGCTATACATAATATACTGAGCAAATCAAGGTGAGTTCACTGCTCATTTTCACAAGCATGCGTCCCGGGGAGGGACAAAAGGGTAAATATTCTAGGGAGGAATATTGGTTTTATTAGGGTTTAAATTAGATGTTGGATATACACTCATACATATCACTTAAGTCCCATCTACTACCGAACTGGTTGTTGGGGAGGCAACGGGGTTATTAGTTGATAGCGCTATTAGGTTTAGCACCCTCACACTGCACCGGGGATGACTGGCGTGAACTAATGACCTTAACCACTCGACCAATGTTGATAGGCATTGGGGAAGGGCAAACAAACTGACGCCATCTTGCGGTACTCGAGTTATTATCAACATGCTTTTAAACTAATACCTGGTAACTAAATGTTTTGAAAAACTGTGAACTCGCCAGCGTTATGCTGATACACTTGTTTGCATGCTTGCAGGTCATTAGGTACATTGGTGAGGAACTTGCTATCTGGGATTGCTGGTGTAAGACCCTAATACATATTTGACAAAAGTCGCAGCGGAAATTCGTGCCGTAAAATTTCTTTCATCACACACGTCTTGACTTACTTGAAAGATCATTTTAAAAATATTTGTTTTACAAAACAAAAGCATAACATTCGTTTACTAATGTACAAACTCAATTAATTCCGTACAATCTCTCTTGTGACTCGGTCTTCGATCTCCATTCCTCATGATAATAGCCCGCGATTTGCATAGCCTGCACTCACCACATACAATCATAACATTAGCATACCATACACAAACAAAATTTATGCCTGTACACTCCCCATTTCGTTATCTTTCTAACTTTAAGCATTTCATCTGCGTATCCGTATCCTGGTGAGGCTTCAATAATGTACCTACATTACTTTTCATCCTCAAGACACACCATTAATAATGTATTACTCAACGTATCTAGATTATGCACACTTACATTCTCACCAGCATACATCCACATCTACATACGTACATACCTTCCTATACTTCTACATATTTGCATACTCTCATACGCACCTTCATGCATACATACATACACATTTACATACGTGCCTACATTTCTACATCTCTACAATACATGCATATACTCCTACGTATCTTCATATATACATAAATACTCACCTACATACGTACATACACTCCTACGTACACTCTCCATGTCTTGCATACTCATACATTAATCACATGGGACTTAGATTTAGATTTATAATCCATATACATCAAAGGAACGTTAAAAATCATGTTTGGGAGGCCCACGGTAGCCCTCGGATAATATACCGAAGCCTACGATGCATAAATTACATAAATAACGAAATTTCAGCTTTTAGGACATGGGGAGGCGTCGGTGACGGACCTTGCATTTACACGTAGCCAAAAACCTCCGTAGGCAGCAAAATAACCCGTCAGCAAAAACTGACTTTCCAGGGGGCGTCGGCGACGGCCCATAAGGGCGTCGGCTACGGCTTCTCGAAAATCAGTTTTCCTGCTGTGTTGTTTTCGTCGTACGAACGCACTAAAACTCGCATAACTTTTAAACCGTTTACCCGTTTAACCTACCGTTTCTTCCTACATGATTGTAAACTAACATTCTATCATGTGAACTTGAAATCCAACATCCGGGTTAAGGAAATTCTTGAGTTATACATTTTCGGCTTATTATTCCTTTACGAATTATTCGACCCGTCATGCATTTATCAAAACAATCTGTTGATTTGACCTCAACTTCATATGAACTCAATAATTTCAACGACGACTGTCATATGATATTAAATTCTCGGATGCCTTGCATCCTCTTAACTCATTTTCGCTCAAAAGCTTATTTCGACCCGTTATGGGTATTTGTGCATAAAAAGGGGTCTATAACATACAAAACCCTATTCTTCGCTTTCATGCTCGACCAAGACATTACTCAAATCGAATAGCTTGTTTCCAAATGACTTTTAAGGTCGTTTTCCCGATATACCTATCAAGGGCGTTTTTGTCAACTTCGCTCCATCCTTTACAACAAAGGACTTCATTGCATAATTAACCAATCCTACTACTTAACTACAACTCTAATCACACATACCTGGCTCGGATCAAAGCTATGACCCGTTTTAATACTTTGTGCACTAAATAGCTAGTTAATAGCAACATAATTCCTTTCGCTATTCATCCTGTGAAAGCATAATACTTGACAAAACAATTCATTAGTCAATATCGCCAAATGGTGATATCTTCACCATTTGACCCGTTAAGTCTAAATGTCCATTTTATTCTTGTGGGATTTTAGTTATTCTTTATCCCATCCATATAACTTATTCCTCCGTTAACTCGTAACCAAAATCACTATAATACCCTTTTTACCTTTTTGACCATCAAACTTAGTTTCTTAACATCCTCACATGTTCCGACCCATATCAAAGCTTGTCGGAACATTATAATTCACATAATTACTTACCATGTTCGTAATCAATACGTTGAATAGATATTTTACAAAAAGGGGTGTAAGCTTTACTTACACAACATCCAAATATGCTTCCCGTGCGCATTAGTCCCGTTTGACCCGCTTCCTTCCCAAGCTTCTATGTCGCTTATTAAGCATCAACTATCATATATCATTCTCAATATAGTTAGCTTATTCATCGTTCATCAAATCCTTTTTATCACACGGATCTTATATTAAGTTTATCATTTAACCTTAAAACATGCTAATCCATCATTTCTTATCCAATTTCTTTAAACATACTTACACATATGTGATTTCAACATTATTAACATAAGCATATCATTACTTCTATCATATCATCAAAAACCCACTTCATAACTACTTTGTTTATCACTTACAAGTGATCTAATATTAAGTTCTTCATAATTTCATCATACTTTTGATGTGTGTACTACCTCCTAAGCATAGTGTACAACTAATTCATGCATATCCTTCTAATCTCATTCATAATTCAACAAATTCCTCCTTCTAATCAACATAAATCATTCATGCATAAACATAAAACATACTAGTGTCACATTTCTTTCAATTCCTCTAACAAGAATCCATCATACAAATCAAAATACATCAATATTAAGCAAGAATTGGACATGGGTGACCATTCAAGTCGTTATCATCACCATAATCAACGGGTTTCATCTCTAAACATCAAATTAGCCCAAACCGTACATACCCCATGTTCTATATGACAATTCTAACACATACTCATTCTCAATTTTATACAAATTCGCAACTTACATCATAACCCACTTCGTGAAAGATCACCAATCTAATCTTTAAGACATACCTTATGATCCCCATGAGAAGGTGATCACTAATCCATGTTCGGTTATGAATTTAAGCTTCATCTTGCCTTTTGATTTGATGAAATGGATGGAAACTAGGGTTTTGAGCTCATGGAGCTCCTGATCGATTTCTAGAACACACGAATGTGTGTGTTTGTGTGTGTTAACTTTCATAAATAAAACCCATCTTTCCATCCTAACCTTTTTGGTCCCTCAAGTTTCATTTTGATTGCATACGGGACTAAAAACTCATCATCTTATTACTTATACACATAACACCATTAGGCTAATTTATTCCTAGTTATTTTGTTTATGGGTTCACTTTTACTACTAACGGTACTTTACCCATTCCTTTATCTTAACCGGGTTCTAAATTACCAAACCCGTTTTTGGGGTGTTACAGCTGGAGTGGTCATGAGTCGTGAAACATGAAGTTATGGGGCGAGTCTAATTGTTTTCATACACTTGGTTTTGAATTACTTAAACAATGAATTATGCTTCGGCTGAACATGTTGGGTTTTAAGTTATGTTTTAAAATACATTATAGTAATGAATGGGAACTTTTATTTAATATCTCGTTATTAGTTCAATGTGATTAGTGACTGGATCCTGGTACGACACACGCTTCGCGGGGGTTTCCACATGTGGTGTTTTGGGGGTGTGACAGTTTGGTATCAGAGCCACTGGTTATAGTGAACTAGGTTTTAAAAAAGTTTTTATTAAACCAGACTATAACTGAATAGTTTTGTATCGACCATGACACTTAGCTCCAGATTGCAAGGTTTGTTTCTCGTTTACTTACTGCACCACATACTTAGTATACACTTGCTTATGATATTGCATACGACTGCATGTTTAACACCACGATATGATTACATGTGTTGCTTGCCTATGTTGTGATGTTTTGATAGTGTGACATATCCTCTAGACTTTCGTGATCCCTAATTTCGTGATGTCATTTGTTTTACTACTCGAATCCGAGGAACCTTTTAGCGCAAGTTAGGAGGAGCTGAGATAAACATGCAAACTGCATTATCATTATGTGTCACACCCTGACTTTTGCGGAAGCGTGATTATGTGTGACTTGCTTAATATCATTACATTCAGCCATAACAAAAAACAGCTATATGATAAAACTAAGATGTCCATCCATTAATTTAAGTTTAAAATTATCACAAACAACATTGTCTTGAAAACCAAACACAACTTCAAATCCGAATACAAACCATGCAAATTGTTTTAGAGTTCCATAAGGACTCAACAAAAGACTTTAAATAAAACCAGGCTTTGGAAGATGTGTCTTATCTAGGATAAGACACACTATCCAAACCCTTAGACTTCGGATGACATCTTTTATTCCCATCATTACGTGAAACCTCCAAACGCCCGCCAGATCCACATTTAATTTCCTGAAATACATGTAGTTTGAAAACATCAACAAAAGTTGAGCAAGTTCATGTGTTTTCATGTGTGCACGAATAAACCTTTGAAATCATTGTAAGTATGTATGTTTCGTAAACCCTGGTATGAAAGAAAACAAGGAAACAAAGAACAGATCGATTAATGGTTTGCAAGGCCATTAATATGTGTGACGTGATGCAGGAAGGCTCAAACCTAGCAGATTTTGCACCGGGCTTCCGGCTGTAAGACATAGTCACCTCATGGGCCAAACCCTGGTCCACATGGGCGGGGCTCGCTACACCCAAATAGATCTATCACTCATGTCCCTCGGTCCTACAACGAGGATTAATGATCTTAAGCGTTGTACCCACCACACACATGATCTAGCAGTACCTTTCCTTAGCTAACCATACCACATATAAACGTTTGTAAACAGTTTGTAACATGTACTTCACCCCCGAAGTTATAAAACTGAAAGCAGTTAAGAGAAAATGGGGACATGAACTCACAGTCTTGCGTTCTTCGTAACCAACAGTAACTCAAAGCTTCTTCCGGTGTACACGACTACCTACAACGTACTACGGTTTATTAGACGAGCGGGTCGTGCCTTGACTTAGTATTAATTAGTGTCTTTGAGTTACGTTTCTTTGTGTCTTCAGTATTATTCCAAGTTATATAATTATTTGTTAAAATAATAAATATTTTAACTTAAATTATATTTATTAAGTTTTGGAATAATAGTTAAAATAATATATTTTAACTTGTCACTTTTTATGTATTTATACATGTATATCCTTCCCAAGGATGGGTGTATTTGTATTCGTATTCTTATAATTGTATATTTTTTCCATGTATCGGTTTCGTATTCCGATGTGTATTTATATGTACGAGAATACGTATTTTCTTGTAATTGTTAAGTATTCTTATACTAAATTTTGTATTAACTTTTCCAGAATAATATCTTTAATAAAAATACATCAATATATATTTCCAATATATATATATATTGAGAAATATTACTTAGAAAAATTATTCATAATTTTTCCATTGGCAAAAATATTTATAAATCTCATACAAGTCTCAAAAATAATATATTTCCAAGTCTAACTTAGAAAATATATATGAATCCATTTTTCATCCAAAAATAATATATTTCAGGTTTATTTGAGAAAATATATATTTTCTTCAAAAAATAATACATCTTCTAATAATTCCAAGAAAATATATATTTTTACTTGCCAAAAATAATATATTTTCGTATGGTCAAAAATATGATACATTTTGTAATAATTGTAAAAAGCATATTTTTGTTCTTTTGGTGTCCAAAATATTATTTACCAAAATATACTTACGAATAAAATTTCCGGAATATTTTATGAGTTATATTCCTTTGTTCGGTTTCACCAATATTTTGGGTATTATTTGTATATTCATATTCTTGGAATTTTGGTAATATTTTGGATTGTAATATCTTGGTGTTTTGATGAGTTATATTATTTCAAGTCCTAAAATAACATAACTAATACACATAATATACAAATAATCACACACATGGTGACATCTAAATATATATTTTCCTAAATACATATTTAGTCACTTTTATTTATAAAAAACAACCTTCAATATTTATAATTTTTGTAACAAAAATTATGGCAAACTTTATGTAAAAAATTCATGGTTTGAAATCTACTTGTAAATATTTGTTTAGAAATATTTTTCAAAGTGTTTAATTTTTAGAAAAAATTTGCCATAGTTTCCCCTAAAAATGGAGGTTTCCATGCCTTCAAGGCATATCATTTTCTTTTGCAAATCAACACAATCAATCAACAAATCAATTTATACTTACCATCTTGCCAAAAACAAGCATAAACTACTACTTCGTGAACTTGAAAATTTACAAAAAATTGTAGTAACTTACTAGTGTGTTTAGTGAGCTTAGTTACCCTTTAAAGTGTGGTTGTTTATTTAAAAACTTCATTTTTAAAGAAAATAGTTCTTTACAACTTGTGATCACATTTTCTAAAAACGTTTCTTCTTGGATTTTTCTTGTTACACATGTGTTTCTACACTTGTTTAACCACTAAAAACATGGTTGATTTCTTTTAAGAACCAAGATTAAGTAAACTTTGTATTTTTTAACTTGGTTTCTTGAAAAATCCTTCTTGAAACCTTAGATTTACAAGACTTACATCCTACTTTAATCATCATTTTACAAGAAAACAATTTATTCTTTCAAGTTCATGACTTTTGTGAGGATGATCCATTAATCTCTAACATTTTCATCCTTTCATCTTGCTAGATTATGTTTTTAATCATCATCTAGCAAGATCATATGATGATCTACATCATTAATATAAATAATCAATCATCAAGTAGTATAACAACACTAAACAATATGATTTCTTAAGATTTTAAGCTTATGTTCATGCTTCATGTTCTTGATTCTTAGTGTTCTTTATGATTAACAACATGTATCATCTTTTAACCACTTAAACAAGATGTAAAATGAAGAGTATGATGTTCTTACTACTAGCTCAAGGCTAGGGATGATCAATGGAAGAAATGAAGTGGATAAAAGCAAATGGTGAAGGTCCTTTAGCTTTCAAAGGCTCCAAGCTTCCTTGTGCACCTTCTAACACACTTGTATGTGTATGGATTGGATGGATGAAGATTGAATGATGGTGGTGTGTAAGTGTGGGTGTTCGGCCGAGAGTAGTAGAGGGAGGAGGAGAAGAGCTCCAATGTTGGGTGTTTGAGAAATGAGAGGTTATGACACTAATGGTCACTTATAATACCCTTCAACATAAATTGGTCTATTGTGTAATATGTTTGTAAAAGATGGGGACAAGATCTAATAATATAACAAGATAAAATCAAGGTGTGGGGCCACCTTGTAACCGTGAACTAGGTGGGGGGTATAGGCTTAGGTTTAAACATAAGTTAGGTTTCATGGTTAGATTTCAAGTATTTGTTAGGTTATATGCTTACTAGTTGTTATGTGATGTGTTATGATGTTCGGGAACCATAACTAGCTTGGTAATGTTAAAACAATGCTTCTAGTGAAAATTTGGTGTTTCGGGTAGTGTCCGGTTGTTCGGTTGATTACCGGTTCGTTAAGGTGCTAAACTATGCAGTTTAGTGTGCTTTATGTTACCTTTTGTGACAGTTTCGATTCCCGACACTTAGGAAAGCATTCAGGACCATTTAACCATATTTCTGCATGATATTAGATTGTTTAAATGCTGATTTATGCTGATTTCTGCAGAATTCTGCAGTTTATGTGAGTTTTAGGCACTTTCCGGCACTTAAACTATCTCTAGGAAGGCAGTTTTTTGATCCTTACTTTCCTACACACTATACTAGTGCAATACTTGGTTTCTGGCTCATTCTGTGTCTCAACACAATGTCTGTCTATTACTGAACTCCGTCAGCATTCTTCTGATTTGGCTGATAACTGTGCTAACTGTGTTTTGTGCATCATTTGAATCAATATGGTTTGTATGCATTAATGATATATCATTTGCAATATGTGATGCACATGTATGTATATGGCAAGCAATCAGAAGGCAATTCAAGTCATTAATTGTGATTCAGCACAGTCATTAAGCACTAATCATGGTTTAATAGTTGTACGGATACCTGAAATTTTGACAGTTGTCACATTATGGGTGCACAAATAATAATAATGTGGGGTGCATGTGAGTCCCAGTGAGGCATAACGAGTGCGAAGGGGGTTCTGTTCCATTATCCGACAATGGAAGAATTCTGTAATTTATCGAAGTCATAGCGATGATTGGCATTCTACTCAATCACAATCCTTAAATTTTTCACTCATCTTATGGATGAAGAATCATGAACGGACGTGGTGGATGCAATGGTGGACGTGGTGGTGGCCGCGGCGGTAGACGTGGCAACATTGTTATGTCTCAGGCGGAACTGACTGGTTTAATCAATACTCGCGTGGCTGAAGCCTTAGCAGCTCAGCAGGATGGTATGTTATGTACCAAACACTCTTTTTCCTATGTCGTGTACTCGACTCTCACTCATGCATTGTATTATCTTTCATCTTTAGGTCAACCTGCGAATCAGAACCAGAACAATCCGCCTGCTTGTATGTTCAAAACATTCATGGATTGTAAGCCACAGACATTCAGTTGAACCGAAGGAGCAGTGGGACTACGCCGTTGGTTCGAGAAGGCAGAGTCGGTCTTTGCGATGTGTAACTGTCTAATAGGGGACAGGGTAAAGTATGCTTTGGGTACTCTTGAGGATGGTGCCTTGACTTGGTGGAATGCCCAAGTCCAGATGCTAGGCATTGAGATGGCAAACGCAACTACTTGGGATGATTTCAAGGAGTTGATACGGGAGGAGTACTGTCCTCGTGATGAAATCCAGAAATTGGAGAATGAATATTATGATCTGAAAATGGTGGGGTCCGAGATTGAGGCATACACGAAACGGTCTCACGAACTTGCTAATATGTGCCCAAACTTGTCACGCCCACCACACCGGAGAATCAAACTGTACATCAAAGGATTAGCACCGCAGATCAAGGGCATGGTTACCGCAGCAAACCTCAACAACTTACCCCAAATCATCCGATTAGCTCACAAGATCACCGCCCAGGAGGTGGAACGTGGCTCGCTACCACCACGTGCTGCTAATGCTACTACTCTTGCTAAAGATAACAAGCGTAAATGGAATGGTGCGGACAAGGCGTCCAACCCAAACCAATCACAGAAGAAGCCCGACAACAGCAACAATCGTAGTTTCAGCCAGTCATCCTTTGTTAATCAAAGCCAAGGCAGCAATCTGAACCACGGCTCCTACGTGGGAAGGCAACCAAAGTGTAACAAGTGCAACTATCATCATCGTGGACTGTGTACTCGAGCCTGCCATAGGTGCGATAAAGTGGGTCATATGGCAAAAGATTTCAGGGCTCCGTTTCCAAAGCAACAACAGTATCAGCAACAACAGCAACCGCAACAGCAATAAAAGCAACAACCCCAACAAAACCAAGGTATTCAGAGAGGATGTTTTCAATGCGGGGATGAGGGCCACATCAAGAGGGACATCCCTCAGTTGAATCAGAATGCCAATAACAATGGGAATAACAACCGCTAGAATAACTATAATGCGGGGAACAATAATAACAACAACAATGCTGGGAACAACAATAACGGAAATAATGGTGGTAATGGCGCACGTGGAAGGGTATTTACGATTGGTGCTGGCGATGCTAAGAACGATGGCAATGTTGTGACTGGTACGTTTTATGTGAACAACCTTTTCGTTCTGTATTATTCGACTCTAGTGCCAATTGGAGTTATGTGTCTTTGGGGTTCAGTCGACAATTAGGGTTAGCTCCAACACCTCTCGAAACCAAAAACGTTGTAGAACTGGCTGATGGCAAGTTGATTGAAGCCTCACATGTTTATTTAGGGTGCAAACTCGATCTCTTAGGTCAAGTGTTCGACATTGACCTTATTCCCATTACTCTTGGTAGTTTGGATGTGGTCGTTGGTATGGACTGGTTCTCCAAGCACCGCGCCGATATACTCTGTAAGGAGAATATCGTACGTATACCTCTCCCTAGTGGAGAATCGCTGTCTGTTCAAGGTCATCGAAGTGGGGCAATCGTTGGCATCATTTCGGCTATGAAAGCTCAGAAGTGTGTACAGAAGGGCTATCCTGCTATTCTAGCACTTGTCATCGACATTCAACCTAAGGAAAGGAGAATTAAAGATTTACTAGTTGTCCGTGAGTTTCCTAATGCATTTCCCAAAGAACTTCCAGGTTTACCACCACACCGTTAGGTGGAATTCCATATTGATCTTACGCCAGGAGCATCCCCGATCACTCGTGCCCCTTATCGTTTTGCACCAGGGGAGGTGCAAGAACTGTCTAATCAACTTCAAGAACTGTTGGATAGGGGGCTTTATCCGACCTAGTTCTTCGCCTTGGGGAGCCCCAGTTCTATTTGTGAAGAAGAAAGATGGGTCCTTTCGTATGTGTATCGACTACCGTGAACTCAACAAGGTGACAATCAAGAACCGTTATCCTCTACCATGCATCGATGATCTGTTTAACCAGTTGCAAGGGTCAAGCTTCTATTTAAAAATCGACTTGAGATCGGGCTATCATCAGATGAGAGTCCGAGAGGAAGATGTTCCTAAAACGACTTTTCGGACGCGGTACGACCATTACGAATTCCTGGTCATGCCCTTCGGGTTAACTAACGCACCAGCGGTTTTCATGGATCTCATAAACCGCGTGTGCAAACCGTATCTTGACGATTTCGTCATCGTGTTTATCGATGACATTCTGATCTACTCTAAGAGCAAGGAGGACCACGAGCGGCACCTGTGTCTTATCTTGGAGCTTCTAAGGAATATGAATACAAACCTATCCCAAACTAAACCACACACCAATTACAACTAAAACACACACCAATCACAACTAAAAAATGTAATCCGATTCTTCGAGCTCTTCAACCGACGGTGTTTTTAACGATATGATTATCGCAATTACGTAGGAGACGATTAATTATTTGCGAGAAGAAGCTCAATCCTCTACATAGCATACCAGACAACCAGCTCTTGAACGAGATCGGTTAGGTGCTCATGAACGTCTAATGCAAGATTATTTTTGTGAAAATCCGTTGTACGATGATGTTCAGTTTAAACGTAGGTTTCGTATGAGCCGTCGTCTTTTCATTAAAATTTCTAATGATCTTGCGGGCAAATTCTCTTTTTTTCACGCAAAGAGAAAGTGTTAGTCATAAAGTTGATTTCTCTGGAATACAAAAGTGTACAACAACAATTAGGCAACTAGCGTCGTCGTCTTTTTATTAAAATTTCTAATGATCTTACTGGAAATAAATCTTGAAGTAATTGATTAAGTTACTTTTATAATTGTAATCTCAATTACATTTTGAAAATATAATGAAAGTACAGATAAATAGAATCTTGTTTAGATATTTATTTATTATTGGGAATATATATATATTAATGTATTTGTCAAAAAGGATGAGAATTCTCTACTCAATAATGCACTTCAAAAGCAAAGATACTCACTCATTATAAACAAGTGTTTTGTTATTTGATGTGGCCACATCTTATTGATCGACATGACATGGAATTATTTTATATTACATTGATAATCAATCCCTAAATAAAGAAAAATGTCAATGTGTTTCATGTTTATGTTGCATTTGCTTAATATAATTCGGTAAAGATGTCCTTGAATAAAGGAGCATATTAGCAAGCAAAGTGCAAGGATGAAGGATTGCGACAGACACCTTTTGTGAAATCATGATATATAGTAATCTTTTAACAAGATAATCCTTATCCTAAAAATATGTTTTAAAAACCGGTTTAAGCTGGCTGGTTGTACCGCTTGAACCATCCGGTAGAACCGGTTAAACTATCCGACACACCAAGTTGAACCGCCTGATATATCCGGTTAAATTGTTTCTGAGCCAAATCCGGTACGATATAAAACCTGATTTTTAAATGCTATCTCAAATGCATTGAAGTTACGATTCTCATTTTGCTGGTGTAAATCAGCCGTGCTTGAGTTTCCCACTTCATTATTGTCAATAAACTTATTATTTTTCTATCTATATACGATCATTACTGAAGAAACAAAAGAATAATATGGGAAAATTATTGATGTTGGCATGTAACACAAATATTTACAAACAATTTTTTTGGATATTTTATGGCGGTGCATTGAAAAACTAACTAAAGAGGTAATAATTTCTTACGGAAAGTAATATGCAATTGCGAAAAGTAATTAATGAACATTTTGTGATTTTATATATAGATTTAACTTTACGTACAAAGTGTCTTATCGAACGTATGAAATGCATGAAAAATAAAAAAAAACGCGGTGACATTTTTGTAATCATTTATTCGTAGAGTAATTATTAAAATTACTTTACAAATGATCCTGTAGAGTAAGTTTTTGATCTTGTAGAGTAACTTTGTAAAATATTCTTGTATGGTAATTTTGATCTTGTAAAGTAATTTTGTAGAGTATCATAATTACTCTAGAAATAATCTTGTATGTTAATTTTTATCTTGTGAGGTAATTTTGTAGAGTATCAAAATTACTCTACAAATGATTTTGTAGGGTAATTTTGAATTGTATGTTGTTTGATAAACTTGCAGAATAATTTTGATACACTTGTAGAGTACTTTTGATGCAGAGTAATTTTGATACATTTGTAGAGTAATTTTGATTATTACCATAAAAGATCAAAATTACTCTACAAGATACACTTGTAGAGTAATTTTGATAATTACACTACAAGATCAAATTATCTTACAAGAACATTTTACAAAATTACTCTACAAGATCAAAATTACTTTACAGGATCATTTGTAGAATAATTTTGATAATTACTCTACATGATCATAATTTTTTTAATTAGGTTTTTATATTTATATCTTATTTTTTAATCTTTTTACACATTTAGTCCATTGATATAAGTTATTTACTCAATAGTCTCTGGTAGGGCTGTAAACGAACCGAACGTTCAGCGAACAGTTCGTGAACCGTTCGGCGGGAAGTTCGTTTATGTTCGTTCGTTTAATAAACGGACGAACATGAACAAAAAAATTCGTTTGGTTAGTTAAATGAACGAACATGAACAAAGGTCTCGTTCGTTCGATTGTGTTCGTGAACGTTCGGTAAGGTGTTCGTGAACGTGTTCATGAACATTCGTTGATTTGCGTCGTTTATGTTCGTATGCATGTGTTTTAATTGAAGATCATTGTACTTACATATATTTTATGTGTGCTTTTTATATTATTAAACTTTTATTTATTTTATTACCCTAACAATTAAACTAGGAAACCCTCTTTCATCTTGTTTATGCACTATTTCCCTTTCATTTCTCATTATTTACATCGGCGAATACGATCGACCCCTGTTTCACAATAAGGGATTCAAGTTCGAGTGCTACCCACTGGGCCATCTATCTTTATCCTTCACCGCGTTCGCCAAATTTATTTGTTTTCGTTTGTGTTCGTGAACCGTTCGCGAACACGCTCATTTCCTTAATGAACGAACACGAACATAGAATCTCGTTCGGTAAGTGTTCATGAACCGTTCGTGAACACATTTATTTCCTTAACGAACGAACACGAACAAGGTTTTGTTCGTGTTCGTTCGGTTCGTTTACAGCCCTAGTCTCTGGAGAGGTAAAATGACAAGAATACCCTCATGTGCAAGGCACATGACCATACTTAACAAAAAAATCTAACTGAGTTAGGCCTAAAGGATAGAATGTCTAGGAGTTTGAAACGTTAAGGACAAAGCTCGTCAATATTAAAGGCAAAGGACACTGGCTGCAATTTGGTACAAACATAAAGGAATAAACTTGTAATTTACTCTTTTGATAAGTACGAAAATGCCATCGCGTTTTTTTAGTAAAACCTTAGCTTCGTACGTTTTGTACGTTAAAGTTATTTGTATTTGATCTTTTGTCTTTATATATAAACTTTTTACCGGGTTATATACATTTCTAATCTATTAGTGACAGTTGTTACCAATACAAATTCGTTGATGGTAGGGCGTCATAAATCATGGTGTGGGTATTGTAATTCTCAACAAATGACCAACATATTGCCATTAGGATTACTAGCGACAGAGTAACGATAACTTTGCCAGCATAGCTATCAAACAATTTTTCCAACATATTATTGATGGATATTTGTGACACCCTTAATTTCGAGGTATAAATCGTTCATTTTCGAATTTATAAATTAATTATATACTTATCTTATTTAAAAAAAACGAATGAACTTGTATCGACTTATAACACTACAGAAAACGATTAAGCAAAAACCAAAACGTGACCCGACTAGAACCCCCATCGGCTCAACATAACCTCTTTATTATAAACCCCACACTCGAAATCCTAATCTAATAAATCATATAAGCATCGCGACAAATTAGTATGTGATATATATAATGCTTCAAACGTTGATTGAATAATATGATATTATCCTATCTATTAATAAATGAACCTTGTGAATGGTAATGTTGCCGTCATTTATTTGTAGTTATAAGTCATTTAATACGAATGTATTCAAAGACAATTGTGTTGGTCTAGCGGGTGAGGCGCTATTTAACCAGTTTTGAAGGCCGGGTTCGAGTCTGATTTGTGTAGTTTTTCTTTCTTCTTTTTTTACTCGCTTGTGACTTGTCCCTTTATCACACGCCCCTCTAAAACCCTAACATACCGCCACAAATTCATCTTTACTTACTCATTCTATTCTCTCTCTCTCAACAACTCATCTGAGAACCTTAGTCTTCCTTCGTTGTTGGTTGTGGATTACGGCAGTGTTTGGCGATGATGACGCCGAGAATGGCTTAACCCACTGGTGAATCCTACAACATCGTCACCATCATCTTGGAGGGTTGCTGACGCACGCTCAGGTAACTATATTGAACTGTTTTATATGAATTAATGATTGCAAGCACTCTGCATAAATTGAATTTATATAACGTTTATGATGTCTTTCAGTTACCCCCCCCCCCCCTCCCCAAACCAATAAAAACCCCTAATATTTCATCTACCAACAAGATCTTCTTCATCAGTCGTAAGTGTGACATTATTCGAATGTTCCCTAACCATAAAATTTAGGTCGTCAGATGTATTTTGTATTATTTACAACAATTTGTATGTATTAACGAAAACCTAGGGTTTATGTGGTTAATTTGTAAAGCAATTAATACACTTTAATTGTAGATTGTTTTGTGATGTTTGGATTCGTTTTCATATTAGTCCTGGTTTTGGAAATGCAAGAATGAGGCCTGGGATTGATGAATTATCATGCAGGAGTAAAGAGGTGAGTAATAATTTGATTTTTGGAGTTTAATTTTGTTGTTGAGTGCATGAGTTATCTATCCTGCTTTAAACAATCATGCTGAATGTGTTTTCATGTTTATTGCAGTCTTGGAATGGTGGCGGTGATGGTATCAGTGGCGAAGCTTGACCCGAATGACGGAGTGGCGAAAACGTATATACGAAAAATATTTCTATAGAACCGGGGGTCGAAAACATATATACCCAATAATGTCTATACGAAAACTACATATATAATACTACTGAACGAAAAGTTTGGGGGGTCGCCTCCCTGCCCCATCTATACTTCGCCACTAGATGGTATTGCAACTGTGGCCATCATGGTTCTTCGTGATACCTGCACCAGGGGATACAGATTTTGTACTGTGAAAACCAGCAAGCATGGCCCTATGGAACTGCATAACACAACCGTAGCCGTTGTTAGTTTGGGGTATCTTTTATAAACTTTTATTTATATATAGATATATTTCATGTGTTTGGCCATCATGATTCTTACTAAATGTATGTTGGATTATGGTTAATGCAATGTGGATTATATTGTTCTAACACGTGTGGATCGCGATGATCTTCCAGACATTGGGAGTGGTCATTTCGCAGAGATTGTTAGAGCAATGAAGATCGACTGTATACAAATTCTACTGTTTTCTGCATATTATATATAGTGGGTTGCGGATAACTGAGGATGATGGCCTGCTTTCCTATGAATCGGTGTAATGATGATGTGGCAACGAATGCGTAAGTGAAACATGAGTGTATGTTGCGTAGTTAACTTAAAAATGACCCTAAATTAAAGTCGTTTGAAAGTTTGATCCTTCACATGAATGGTAATAAACTGCCGGCAAAACGTTAAGCAAACCAAGGTCCGTTACCTAAATATGTAATTTATCCGTATTGACAATTGAATCACTTAGTACTGTCTTTTCAGGTTCTTGGACAGTGCTCTTTCTTCTATCTATTAAAAATCAGAATTTTGATTGTTATTATTTTTTTGTTGCAGGGACATCGACAAAAGAATTGTCTCTTTACAAGAGATACGACAAACAGGGGAGTATATATATAGCAGATTTAAAGCTTCATCCTGAAGTTAGTGCTCAAGTAAGGTTGAATACATTTGCCAACTAAAAAATGGACTTCTTTGAAGAGGATTCATGTCAACGTATGTGAACTAATCTTTCTATTTTACTTATAAAGTAAATGGTATCTAAGGCCGCATTTATTAAACGTGTACGCGGCGAGCACACCTTGGTGGCCAGGTGCGAAGGCGATGCAAGATGCATCCTAGGTGCCCCAAACACATCAAAGCGCAAGAAGCACCTAAACAAGCAAAAAAAATAGTTTACACTAGCCAAAAATGGATTGGATTGGACTAAAGCAGGGCTGCACAGGCGACTGAAATTTGAAAGTGACTACTACTCTGAGGTAGGTTTCAGCTTAATGAAAAATTAAAGTTTCTTACACTCAAAGTTACAATGTTCATTCCAAATCTGAAAAAAATGGTGTAGGACGACAACCGACGACGTAAGGGAATCCCCCTCCCCAGATCCCTCAGTTTCTTACACTCAAAGTTACAATGTTCATTCCAAACTAATTGAATGTTGAATCAATCATATTTTGCTTGTACTTTACACAATATTTCATCGTGGGATGAATAGAATAAAAAGGACACGAGAACCCATCTGTAGCTTTATCATTTAAAGTAATATTGTGCTATAGCCTTTTAATTTGATTAATATGGTTGCACATTTTCACCAAACAAAATCAGTATTTTAGCGTTTTTAACTTCCATTTTGACGTATTTTTAATTACAGCTTTAAGCCAATCCATAGATCCGTCATCTTTATCGCATCGGCTGCAGGACGCTCAGCCACGGTGTCGTGTGGGAGGTCGGCACTGGCAACGCTCAGGCCATCACCTCAGTAAGGTAATATTCCCCTCATTGGTATCTGTTTATGTGTAACCAAGATTATTGTTATAGTATTATTACTTGATTTATGACTTATATTTAAGTTTTTTTTGTTATATGAGTATTTGAATTATTATTCATGTCCTATTTAGTTTTGTAATGAAATCGTATTTGTTTTTTGCAGCTTGGGAGCATGTACATAAGTGTAATCGGCATAGATACATACAATACTCTTAAAAGCTAACTCGATGCTCGTGATTGAATCGTGTGTATAATATACGTCGTTAAACTTGGAAGGGTTCATTTTCGGTTAGGTTTTTTGGGTTGTTTGATAGGTGCCGCAACGCGGCGCGGACTAAAACCTAGTTATCTATCTACTATAATAAAAGAAACCAACTTTGGGACACTTGTCATCATATTACGCCATGTCTTATGGATAATTATTATTTATTTTAATCCCTTCTAATTAATTATAGATAACCCTCCTATTAAATATTATTTAGTTTAATATCTTATGGATAATTATTATTTAGTTTAATGTATTCTAATTAATTATAGATAACTCTCCTACTAAATATTATTTAGTTTAACCACTTCTACTTAACTATAGATAATTATTATTTAGTTTATATTTAATGTATAATTCTCATTATAATATTATTTATTTGATTTTCTATATCATATTATTTTCATTGTTTATATTACCTAACATGCTATATAACAACTACAATTTTTAGTTTTCTTTTACCCCAATTATTAGTTATATATATTTTTTGCTGTCTAATATTAACTAAATAAAAAATGGATATTAAATCTTATCTTACTTTAAATGTCTAATAAAATACTTCTATTTTTCTAATAAAATATTATCCTTAAATTAAAAATTTTAATTTAAGAGATTTTTAAATAGCCAAATTATTTATTACCAAAACCAAACTTTGTGATAATATATTATTTATTTTTATTTTTATTATTAAAGTATTATATTGATTTTATTACATAATTTTTAAACAAATTGTATATAACTTTCAATATTAGTTTATATATAAAATTAGATTTATTACGAGTTTTTTAAAATATAATTTATATTTTAATACTCAAATAGCTGCTTATTTGCTTTTTGAATAACATGTTTAACCACTGTATCTTCTTTTCAATAATCATCTCCGTAATCACCATATCTATTGCGTACCGAGTATATATATTAGTTTTTTTAAATATAATTTTCTTATTATTTGGTATATAAAATAATATTTATTCAACTCGTGTAATACACGAGGGTTTTTAAAGATATAACTTTTTTATTATTTGGTAAAAAAATATTAAATTTATTCAACTCGTGTAATACACATGGTTTTAAAGATACAACTTTTTTTATTTGGAATATAAAATTACATTTATTCAACCCGTATAATACATATGGTTCTTATAGATATAAATTTTTATTATTTAATATATAAAATTACATTTATTCAAACCATGCAATAAATGAGGTTTTTAAAGATATATTATTTTATTATTTAATATATAAAATTTATTTATTCAACCCGTGTAATACACGGGGTTATAATCTAGTTATAATAATAAAGAAAAACAAATATGCTACTTCCATAACCTTGTAATTTGGAATCACCGTTCAAAGTTAAAATCTTAAAGTAAGAAAACTAATTAATTAATATTAACTAGTTTTTGGGGATTCCATTGTGTTTGTGAGGATAAGGAATGGAGATCTTTGAGTTGGAATTAGACTATGTATAAAGCTATAGGGTGTGGGAAGCCTTCCCACAACATCCACATCAACCCCACCTCATCATCTTCCTCTCCATCTCCCATTAAAGGAGGTGGTGTTCCCCTTCCTCTCTCCCCTTCAATTAGAAGCTTCCAAATTCTCAAAAGTCAACAAAATGGATTTCGAGGAGAACGAAGAATTTCATCGATTGCCCGAAATGTGATGGATGGGCGGATTGGGGGGAGGGGGTGTTCTCCTTGGGGGAAGGTGCCACATGGGCTTCCCGGGTTCTTTTCCTCTTTCAACACCCTTTAGCCCGAGAGAGAAATAGAGAAAGAGAGAGAGAGATGGTGGAAAAAAAAGAGATGAGGAAGTTGCAATATGTGTAAAACATATGGAGTATCCCTGTAATAAACTTTCTCTCTGTTTGTAAGTCTATATGTGTGTAGGAACATGATTCGGAACCGTGACCCGTGATTAGTGTGTGATTATGTTCAAGACGGGAGGATTAAAAACGGATAAAACCACTTTCTCGTATAAATTCGGTAGGCTAACATTACAAACCGGCCCGATTACAAGCTAACCGAACTATACCAAAGGAGCATACATCTGGGGAGAGACCAAGTGGTGATCTCTCCCCCAAAGTCTACAAATGACGTTCTTGTTGCTCTTTTCCCCCCTTTTTTGTACGCGTATATCTTTTTAAAAGAGACTAATTGGATATTAATAATCTAAACTATAATCTATTGTTCTATGATAATCCACACTGACAACATAACAATTACACTCTTAACTTTCATTTACCTTGTTAACAGAGCAATCTCACTCACGTAATCATCAAAGATTTATACTTGTAGACAGAAAAATTCGTTGTGTATAAAACCAATGTTCATGTTAATTAGTAAAATTATAGATGTATGGACAAGGAATGGTGAGTTCATAGAGAAACAAGTTCAAGTATTGCTAATTTGACCTTACATAACCCTAATTTGACTTGACATATCATTACTTATAATTATGGACCACAAAAGTCTTAATTCCCCACCAACATATTTTTTTTTTTTTTTTGGTCACAATTTCAAGTGACTTGAGACAAAATGATTACCAAAATATGGGCCACAATGTCATTTAAAGGTTGGGCATAAGAGGTTTGGTTAATTGAGGGTCGTTAGTGTATTTTCTTATAATCATAGTATTCTGTATGTTATTTTTGTATAACTAATACTAACTAATTAACATGAATATTTATTTATACGGTTTCTTGTTTTTATAGAAAGATTATGGTTCCTTTAGCGTTTTTCTTTCAAAGAAAATTAAGTGTGCGTGTGTATGTTTCTTGGATATATTTATTCATATAGAACAAGTTAATTCTTACTTTATAGAAGTGAATACATTAAATTTCTTTGCATATTTTATGGTTGTAGATAATTAGACATAAAACATGTTGGGGAATTTTATGAAACCGAATAATTAGAGGGGCGTGTAGTCAGCTCGACCCCAGCCAAGGGTTGCCGTCCCTTGTACCCTGCTCCCAAGGGCACTGCTCTCGGACCCCCGCCGAGGGGGCTTGGAACCCCCATTCGGGGCTCTGACCGAATACTTGGAATCATAACAACTCGAACAAGTGTGCACTCCCACACCTCCTAACTTGTTCAATGTATATTATAATTCCCTTTGGTCACCAAATTAATTCCGATTACACTAAAATATCTAACAAAACATGTATAATATAGACATATACATATATAACTATAACACAAAAACAAAAAAATTCTAATTTTTCTCAAAATTGTACCTAATTAGATGGAACCCCCGCGGGCGTTGCCGCACGGGCCATCATGATTAACAACTTACACCTTCATGTGAATGTTTAGGACTAAATAAGCTTTCAATAACCGTGTCTAGTTTTTTTGGCTGCTCGCCTCTCCTCACCCGCAAGCAGCTCACCTTGTGTGCGTTCAAGGTTCCTATGCTGCACCTTGGTTTGCCTAAGCAAGCACACACAATTGATGCACTTTTGAGTACATCAGTAGCATTAATTATTCTTGTACCATAACATAGCTACTACTAAATAAGCAGTGTACATAACACAACTACTACTAAATAAGCAGCTATAACTGAAGACATCATATCAAATAAAAACATTAAATAGCCTACCATAATTTAAGGTACATGGAAAACATGTTATTGAACAGATTCATCATCAAATTCATAGCCTTTAGCAAAAATCAAGACATCATAGAGAACACCTTAGAACCCAAGCCTGGTTATGCGCTTTGTACCGTACCTGAGTTAAAGTAAACAACTCGTTAGCTGTTAATAAAGATGGTATCTTTCTTTAAAATCAAGACTGTTACAAAACAAAATTTCACCGGATGGTATTTTCGGTTGACATACGAATCTAGCGAGAGCAATGGGCTTGTTCTCCTTCGCGAGCTTCTTCTTGATCATGAATGTCTAGTGGGGCGGCTGAATTAAAATAAAGACATGAACAAAACATCACTACTTGTTTGGTGATCATGTGTTATTAGTAATCCTTTCAAGACTCTGAATATGCCACCTAAAAAACATAACAGGGTATAATTTAAGGTTCAAGTAATTAATCACAGATTGGTGTCTTGAGTTTCAGCTCATTTTTTTGCAGCCTCAAACTCGCTAGTTACAGAACCACTACCAAAAAGTCAAAACAAATAATTGTACATAGAGGTAAAAATATAAAAAGTTTATTAGAGTAGCAAAACGATTGGATTGGGTGGGTTGGGAACAGATGAAAATGGGTTCTGGGTTGAAAGAATTTATTGTTATGTGCAGAGTTGAAAATTGCAGGGTCGGTTCGGGTTGACCCATACATAGTTTTCGGTCCATGTTATGACTACAAAAACAATAGTATTGCAATAATACTCTGAAAACAAAGTAAATAGGTCAAAATCTAAAATGGGTACAATTGGTGATTCTATACACCCCCTCAAAAATAGGGAAATTATGTTAATATATAAATTTCAATGGGAATAGTTGACAATAGCATAGTTATTAAAGCGACGCGCCTAGGCACAAATAAAGCCCCTGGCCCAACAAATCGCCCTAAGCGCGCCTCATGCCTTTAATAACCATGCTTCAAGTCATAGTTATTAAAGCGAGCGCCTAGGCGCGCCTAGCCGCAAATAAAGCCCCGGGCCCAACAAATCGCCCTGAGTGCACCTCGCGACTTTAATAACTATGGACAATAGTTTAATCATTGAAGTAATATACTAAAATGGTATAGTGAGAGTGTGGTCATAAAACTCAAAATACCTTCTCCTCTTGTCCTGCATATGATCACCAAATGGACATTTTGTACTTGGTAGCAATAGAGTTGGATTAATGTATGTTGCTGATGTGAACCCTAGTTGAAGCACACCTGCTATTAAAAGAAATTTAGAAACATAAGGGAATTGAATGTGAAAATAGACTAAACAGTTAAAGAAGGTAAATTTTATGGTTATATATATTAACAACAACTTTATCATATAAATAAATCACCATGTCTGCTGCCATGTGTTTTCCAGCCACTGTTCGACATTCTTGATTAACTTATTTAAGTATAACACTAATGTTAGCTAATAAATTCACAAAAATGGGTTTACACACATGGCTTACGTATTTGCGGGTTTACACACATGGTTTACATATTTGCGGACAACAAAAAACCTAACTGTGTATATAATAATTACACTTACACAACGTGAGTCTCTGTTTTAACCTTTTATATTCGTACATGAAGTGTCAATTAGTTTGACAGTTAACATAATAAGGCCACTTATAAACTTTCTAAGACTAAATGCATCAATGATAGAATAGTTTTTTCACTAACCCTTTCATGGACATTAATGTTGCAATAACTGGTGACGGTTTTGTGTTACAATGTACCTGTTGAAGGAAGAAGCGATTTGCTCCATACAGTAGCTTCGACAAATTGGTCATCAGTCACAAATCCCTAAAATCACCAAAAGTTATATCGTTCAAATTTTCCTTACCAAATTTCTAAATCTGAATGTTCTCGTATTCACCCGAAAACGAAACAAAAAGATCTTACCTCGAACCGGCTTGTAGTTGCCGAGTCAGAAATCATGCATCACCGGAGGAGCCTTCTGTCGTTACCAGAATCATCATCAGAATCCAATCCACCATCGCCGGAGGTGGCGGCTAGGTCTCTAGACCACTATAATCAGCCTCGCTAACAACAAAGCAAAACACGGAGGGTGGTTGGCGGCAACGGGTTGTCGACAGAGGAGGATGGATTGAAGAGAAGAAGGTTATTGTGAAGCCTAGATAAAAAGTAGGGTAAAGGCAGATGGGATGTGCACTTGTACATCACTATACAACCCTGTAAAGCATATAAAAGCCACAAAGCATGATGTACAACACATTTTGCCTAACTATGTTACAAAATGATAGTATATAATATTAATATTAATATTTAGTAGTAAAACAAATTATACCTCTAGATTTTTGTACGTCATCAGATCCTCCATTCAAAATCCATATCACTTAAATTCTTTTCAACTGAATCACAAGAAATCGGCTAGTAAATCCTTTAGATCGTTAGCTTAATCAACCCACGATCTCATACCATTCACTTACTACGCAAACCCCATCGCACACCCTCTTCGTTAAACTTTGTTTCTTTTGGGTTTTCAACCGACGCAACACCATAAACGAATCCCCGGTGACGTTACATCACGGCGATCATTGTTTTCTTTCATCTCAAACATAACGGTATCCGAACTGTTTCATCGTCTCCATTCGAGCCACAATTGTTTGGATCTCCGATTCCGCCCGTCCGGTTGTTCCGAGTCGCAGCAGAACGCTAACGAACCAACACCAAATTGGATGACTTATCAGTTCGACTTAAGGTATTGTTAAGCTTCTTTGTCCCGAAAAGGTTTGCTTATTTTGTAGTTCAAAAGTCTAACGATCATCTATTTGATTAGCCGGCGTTAGACCTCCGACATTTATGTAACTCTTAGTTGATCCACTCGCACACTAGGGCTGTTAAATCTATACTCCATTGATCAACTATTCCGCTTGATACGAGGTACCAATGTTAATCTGTTGTTTATATACCTTGTTAATCGATTTAGAACTGTGACATAAATAATATTCTGCAAATATAAAGAAGATTGAACCTAATAATGGCGCCAAAATATATGTAAGCTTGTTTAAATAAATACGTGTATTGTAGATATTATAGAATTAAATATTATGGAAATTAAGTACAGTTTTTAAATGAAAGGTAAAACACAAAATGTGTAACATGGTGGTACAGTACCATATGATCTTATACATGAAGCCATGTAACTTCTCTGTTACTAACTAAAATGATTTTAGCAATGTTTTATTTATACCAATTAACTGGATACATCATTGGGATAGTTAATATAAAACAACATATTTTCAACAAAATAATCATTTGCTATTTTGTTATAAATCAGACCTAGGTGTTGAATGTTAGCAGAAACATTAGTAGGTGACAATAAATGCGTTTATGGAGTAATATGATCATATGCCTAAACTTTGCCTAAACGTGTAATTGCATGATAACGTAATTCGGTGACTATGTGCTAGATACGTGTAGGAATTCATAAATTGAACTAATTGAAACGGTAAACATATTAGGACAAAGTTGACATTCCTAATTACCTTTCAAGTTCAATACCGAGCAACCTAAGGTGTGTCACAACTTTTTTTTTTAAAGCATGCGTCCCTGGTTCGGGACAACACTTTTTACGGTAGCACTGGTTTGGGCTACACGCGCGTCCCTTGTGTGGACCACTGTAACATGCTATCCATTGGAGGTGGATAGTACACATAGACTAAACGAAAAACTCTATCATGAAAGTCCCTATATTTTACCGATTAAATTGCCGGGTGGGCATACGCGTGGTATTAGTTGATAGCGTTATTAGGTTTGACAAACCTCACACCGTGCTGGAGGCCGAGCGTGAACTTCTAACCTTCACTCTTGCTTTAATGTTGATAGACATCATTGAGGGCACAAAAGAAACGTCAGCATTCGGTACACAGTTTAGTCATATGATAAGGGTTAGCTACCCGATTCATACTTAAATCAAAATATTGTGAACTTTACTTTTGCTAAATGAAATTTTGTGAATTTGCCAACTTTATGTTGACACCCAACTGCATGCTTTGCAGGTTGTTAGGTATAGCTATGGACGGACGTTGCGATCGGCTGGAGTGTGTGGTTCGTAAAGCTTTATGTTTCGTGCATTTATTAAACTTATGGTTTTAAGTTTAAGATGGGTTTACTTTATTTTTCCGCTGCTAACTTAAACCGTATTTTGGACTTTTAAACAATGTTCAATAATCGTGTTGATGGTCACGATTTTACAACTTACATAAGTGGTTCAACATGATTAGTGGCTGGATCATGGTCAGTCGCACGCCTCGCGGTAAAACCCCGCATGTGAAATTTGGGGGTGTGACGGACATATTATAGATGGGGTTGTTAACACGTGATTCTTTAAAAAATTTCCAATGAGATTTCCATCATTAATCCAATGGTAATTTTCATTTTTATATATGAATCTAATGATTATAAAACAAACAGTTGCTTATAACAAGTTAGTTTATGCCTTATGATGCATAAATGATAACATTTTTTTGGGTGTTACTCATGGACTTCTTTTAACTTACAATTATTCTGCCTTGCTACAAGATTCTGTTAGTAATCACCAACGGTTTCCTCTATAAGATTTTCCGATTATGATACTCATTTATGTAGTAATGAATTATGCATTTTAGCTTCAAAGTTTAAAACCTAAAAATTACAAAATTTAAAATAAACTTGACCCTATAACATGAGAACATGATATTCTCATGTTCAACCGTGAGAAATGAACACTAAGATCCGGGACGGGTGTTCTATAACAATTAAGGACCACTCTATCCTGGTTGGTCTTATTGTCACACCCCAACTGATGGTGGAAACATCGGAGTGAGAAGAAAAACGAGGTTGCTCGAGACTTCATAACACTAAAGATGACAAGTATTTAATAAAGATTTTCTTTTCATTGCTAACATCAAGTACATTGTGTGAAAAAGAATACATAGAGTTTGAAACAAAATGAATTACAACAATTATCGAATGACTAAACTACTAAACACGAAATAAAGTTTGGTGCATTTCTAGGCATCCTACTAGATTCCGTGCATCATCATCATCATCAAAATCTTGCAATACGTTTTAAAGTATAGTTCAATACAAAAGTATTGGCGAGTATACAAGTTTTGAGTACTAGCATATATGTATAAGAGTTTAAACAATCCACATGTCAAAAATAGTTAACGAGATTAATGTAAACATGTCATGCAATTATACAAGTCAATCCACTGATTATCGCAAGTATTAAAGACTTAACATGACCTCGAATACGGGTGGTGCTTTACTCCTATAGCGCTATACATGTTAAGGGGAGGCTCGTGCGAAGTTAATGACAAGTAAATCGCACAAAAGAATCATCCTATATACAAATCAAGTATCACGTATTTAGGCATGTATGATTGGATTGTTTATGTTTGTGATTTAAGCATAAAATACGATTACGTGTGTTTAAAAAGTATAACGTATTGCACCCAAAAGTGTAAAATGAATAAGGGTCATGTATACTCACAATTTTGCAAAAGCTTTCCGATTATCCGTAGGTGACGAGTTGTTTGAAAATGGGGAATCGAAGGTAAGGTCATACGGCGTTTACGGAGTGGTTAGATCGGGATTTAGAATTCAAGTGCAAAAATATGTATGCATAAAAGTATATCTAGTCTAAGTACTCGTTTTGACACTAAGTTGTATGTCATTTCATGGGTCCTAGTTTGCCCATTAGAATCAACAACAAGGGTATATGTCACATCAATGTTCTCGGGCAATTGATCAACCATGTTTTTTTCCTTTGCCACCTTTTCATCATCACAGAAAGTATAATTTTTCTCCAATGGTGGTGGAATTTGATGATATTCTGAACCAATCCCCTTTTTTATTCTTTTCAGAATCATTATCATTTGGGGAAATGTTGAAAATACGTTCGAGAATCTATGAAGATGCATGATAACTTTGAAGTTTATTATTTTTCTTTTCCTTTTCAGCCAATTCTTGTTTTAACTCAGCAACTTCATCAATATACTGATTTAAAACTAGTTGTTTTCCTTTATACTTGGGTTCAAGAAATTTTGTTGTTTCAGAATATTTTGAAACTCTACCTTGAAGACGTTCCACTTGACTTTTCAAAGTTTCATATGCTTCTTTTATGATATGAAAATTTCATCCCATCATATTTTTTTGAAACTCTCAAATGATATTATCTTTTTGAATACATTCCTTGCAATTTGCTGAACACTTTTGCTTTAAAAATTCATTTTCTTTTTCAAAACCGTCGCATTTCAGTGTCAGCTCTTCTACTTTTTGTTTCAAACATTTCTTTGAATTTTTCTTTGAAAACATTTTCAATTTTAGGAGATCCAATGTTTCTGGATTTTAACATTTCGTCTTTTTCGGTACAAGCACTGCACTGAGTTTCATTTTTAGTTCCATATTTTTCATCATTTTCACCATTTTTATCTATTGACTTAAACTGGTTTAATGACTTGATAGATTCAATTTGAATTTCTATCTTCTAAAGATTTTCATCCATTCTCTTTTGTTTTTCATCAATGGTTTCTTCCACATTCTTTTCTGTCGACTTTTCTAGACTCGCATATATCACCTTTTTTATACGCTTCTCCACTTCTTCCTCATAATTTTAACTACTTTTATCTTTGAATAAAATTCTCTTGCAGCAGGTATAGCTGCAACCAGTGCATTAAAGTATACTGTCTTCGGATCCACTGTAGGATTTCCTAGACGATCTAAATAACATTTCCTCTCATCATCCCATCTTTTGGCCTACTTTGTCTCTTTGAAAATTGTAATCACTTTATTCAATCTCTCACGCGCTCTCCATTGTTCTTGACTCCATCTTTCTTCTCCCATGATTTCCAATTTTTGAAATAATTTGAGAAATATCAGCAAGAATCAACAAACAATCAAACAATCTTGAAAATCAAACAATTTTTGAAACTACGTTTGCACGAATAAGGAAGTGGTTGATTCGTGCAGATTGACACTGATCTGATCCGTACGAATGAAAAACTTGATCCGTGCAAAAGAACAATGTTACAAAACCCTAGATTTGGGCAAGGAATCAACGTTAATCCATGCGGATAGAGTGAACCAGATCCGTGCGGATGTGGAATTTCTCAAAAAGCCTAAGTACTTGCGGATGTACAAAATGTGGATCCGTGCGTACTAACAAACCAGATCCGTACTAGCTCAATTTGTTGGTCTACATGAATGAGAACAACTAGATCCGTGTGAACTCAAGACCTAGATCCGCGTATATTCAAACTATAACACTAGATCCACGCGAATCAAATAGAAACTAGATTCGTGCGGATTGACTTAAGTTCATTCACACGAATGCATAACATACCAGCCATGTTTTTAAATTTTTGCAAATAATTTTTGATGAAATTGTTGAATTTCTGAAACTTTCAAGGATTGTTTAAAACATAATTTCGCACAACATGTTAGAAAATCAATCAATTTTGACCGTGGATTCGATGTGAGTTTGTTTTTTAACTTGAAAAAGAAGTGTAGAAGAAGAATGAGTAGAAGATGATGAAATTCAGCTTTGATTTGGTTGAAATCTTCTTGTTTCTTGTATCTTCACTCCTTGCAATTAATCTTCCGCTCTGATACCACTTGTGGGAACGTGTTTGGACCGATTCCTATGCACTTGAATGTACAAATTGATTGTTGTGATCTCGTATCTTGTGCGGAATCCAAGTACGAGAGTGGATTGAACAAAAACAAGCTAATTAACAATGATTTCTATTAATGATATGTAATTACAAAACCACGAAATCACTTTGACAAAGTTTCACCTCTCTAGCCAAAGATCTCTACAAATGACAACGACAAGACTCTTATATATACTAGTCCTAGATCTGCAGGTACACCAATCACGGATGGACATGTATGTGCGGATAGACATCAATTGCGGATCAGCCTTGCGCTGATTCGTGCAGACCTATTTCATCGTCTAATATGCACCTACAATTCAATACCTACTCTTGTTTTATCTAAACTATTAACTACGATTCAACACGTTTGACATTGAAGCACGTGATTGACGGAAGCGGTAGACATAATGCATTCACAACTAAACTTATAGTCCTATAAGGGACCTACACTACACCTATATGCCTATATAGGTGTTGTATCATATCCTATAGTATCGTATCATACTGTATTATATCATATCATATAGTGTAGTATACGTCTCGTATAGATCTCCTATAGGTCTTGTATAGGCCTACATGTCACACCCCAACCGATGGCGGAAACATCGGGGTGCGGCACTAAGCGTTCAGATTGCTCACGAGTTTCCATAACATCAAAGTTTCATTATAGATTAATTGAGTTTCATGGAAAATTTGTCTAAAACATCAACACCAACAAAGTATCAAATACAACCATAAATCATTGTTCAAAAATCTAGATTTAACTAGGTAGGTTTCTAAGCATCAATCCTAGCTTGATTTCCATGATTCAGCATCCTATCAGCCTGCAACATGTATTAAAATAGAGTCAGTACACAAATGTACTGACTAGTATACAAGTTTGAGTATATAGCATAATGGATTCAAAAGACTCATATCCATAATGTAAATGATAACAAAATAGTTTCAGCCATGCTAGTGTTCGCAGTCCAAGTGATAGCCCTAGTGTCCCGATGCTTTGTTGTTTTCCCAAGACTCAAGGAAAACTAGAATCCTCCTAACAATACCCCAGAGAATAATGGGGAGGTGCATTTCCTATAGCGCTACTATTGTTAAGGCGGAACTACACACTCTAGATTAAACGTCCACATAGCACAAAGAATCAAGAATCAAGAATCACAAGTTTCACATACACATAGGATAGAGTTTATATTTAAAAGTATCAAGTTTCATAGTTTAATAGAATACATGTTGCATCCCAAAGTTTAAAACAAAAAGGGATCAAGTATACTCACAGTGATTGCTTAACATATTTACTGTTATTGGATCAAAGGGAGGCTCTTTAGGTTTAGCCTGATTAGATTACAACAGATAAGTTTCGGAATAACAACGAGATTGCGCAAGTGTCGGATCAGTCAAAGGATCGGATGGCTATCCGATTGGATTGCCATTCGATTTGAGGTGACTGTTGTGAGTGAGGGACGGATTGCCATCCGATCGGATGGTCATCCATTCGGATGGCCATTCGATCGAATGGTCGTCCGAACAAGAGTCAAGATTCCAAATTGATTACCAAGTGTTTAAGTGAGGTTACTTCGATCGGATGGTTATCTGATCGGACGACGGTTCGATCGGATTGCCATTCGATCATGGAAGTTTCCATGTTTAAAGTTTCAGAAAGTTTCTAAGTGTTGAAAGGTTTCAAGGCACATTGTCACTTCGATCGGATGGCAGTTCGATCGGATGGCTATCCGATCGGATGGCTATCCGATCGGATTGCCATCCGACGACCAAAGATTCAAGGTTCCAAAGGTTAAGAGGCAAGTGTCACCTGATCGGATGACAGTTCGATCGGATGGCTATCGGATCGGATTGCCATTCGATCGAGTTGTCCTTGTCCCGTTCATAACCTTGTAAAGTTTCTAAGTTTCTGGTTTGACGGTGACGACACGGTACGTCTTGAGACAACGGTAAACACATCAGTGTTCAACTGTTCTGATCGGATGGGAATCACCCCAGTCCGATTAGTCGTCTGTTCGGGATGGTGCTTATGTCGGAATTCGTACTTCGTTCATCTCCTCCGACAACAATCCATTTCCGAGCCGACTCAAGACTAACCATCAAGTCTTCGGTCCGTTCAGATTCGGATTCCACCGTTTTAAGTGAAAAGTTAATAAAAGATGAGGGAAAAACATAAGTTTTAGCTGAAAAGTCTAGATTTAGTTAAGATTCAGTATAAAACATATGAAATTCCTTAGATCTGAGCTAGATCTTGGCAGGAATGACATTGCACCATAGTTTGTACAAACCACCATGATGACATCACCCTCAAGAGATCGAATCTTAGGGATTTCATGGTGAAAAGTGAGATTTCAAAGGAGAATCTCGTAGAGAATAGTGTAGTGATCAAAGATGTACAAGAATCTAGCGTAAAACGTACCGAAATCGCCAAGAAATGGAAGAAAAAGAGGAGTGCGTGCATCTGGATCGAGTGAGGCTGTCACGTTAGTGAGAATGATGTAACAGACCTATTTATAGTGTCAGAGAGGAGTGTGAGGCGGTGTGCAGCGGATCGGATGGCAGGTCGATCGAATGGCCATCCGATCGGATTGCCATCAGGTCAATCCCATCCTTTCCGTTTCACCTTCTTGATTCGTTTTGAGAGTTAGATTAAGCGTTGTGTTGCGTATTATCGTGTAATAGTATCACATAACTAGATTACATCATTAACACAAAAGTTTCCAAGTTTCATAGTTTCCACCAGTGACAAGACTCCAGTCCCCCATTTCAACCAAGTCTCAAGTTTCACGAGCCTCAAGAGTTAAGCACCAAAGTATCAAGAGTCAAAAATCTAGATTCCAAGTATTAAGAATCATAGTTTCCAAGAATCAAGTATCAAGAATCATAGTTTCCAAGTATCAAGTATCAAGAATCATAGTGTTAAATATCAAGAGTCAAGATTCAAGTAGCAAGAGTCTAGTATTAAGAATCAAGTATCATAGCATAAGATTCACCAAGTAACAAAAGTATCACATAGTTTAGGGATTAAAAGTGACAAATAGCTAAAAGTCTAGGGAAGTAGGCGTTACAGTCTCCCCTCCTTTAGGAGATTTCGTCCCCGAAATCTAGGTAGAAGGTTGCTCGAAGAGCTGTGGATACTTAGCCTTCATCTCACTTTTCAGTTCCCATGTGAATTCGGCGCCATGCTTTCCTTCCCATCGAACCTTGATTATGGGAATCTTGCTGCGCTTCAGTCACTTGACACCTTGATCCATGATTTCGACCGGTTTCTCCACAAAGTGTACAACTTCGTTTATTTTCAAGTCTTCAAGGGGAACCTGTAATTCCTCATCGGCTAGTCATTTACGTAGGTTAGATACGTGGAACACTGGATGCACATTGTTTAGTTCCTGTGGGAGGTTGAGTCGGTAGGCCACCTTGCCAATCCTTTCGAGTATCGTGAAAGGACCCACATAGCGAGGAGTGAGCTTTCCCTTCTTACCAAAATGAACTACTCCTTTCCAGGGAGATACCTTGAGAAGAACTCGGTCACCAACATCAAATTCCAGAGGCTTGAGCCTCCTATCAGTGTAGCTCTTTTGTCTGCTCCTAGCCTTGATCAAGTTTTCATGGATCTGAAGAATCTTATCCGTTGTCTCTTGAATGATTTCAGGGCTAGTAAATTGCTTGTCGCCAACCTCATGCCAGCTGAGAGGAGATCGGCACTTGCGACCATATAGAGCTTCGAAAGGAGCCATCTGAATACTGGAATGATAGCTGTTGTTGTACGAGAACTCAATCAATGGTAAATGTACATCCCAGTTACCACCAAAGTCGATGACACAAGCACGGAGCATATCCTCTAGGGTTTGAATAGTACGCTTGGTCTGTCCATTCGTCTGAGGATGAAATGTCGTGCTAAGATTCAGATGAGATCCCATAGCGGACTGAAATGTTTGCCAAAGATGTGAAATAAAAAGTCCATCAAGGTCTGAGATTATGTCAAGAGGTATGCCATGACGACATATAATCTCATCGGTATAGATTCAAGCATGTTTCTCCACTTTATAATCTTCACGAATGGGAAGAAAGTGGGCTGATTTGGTCAAACGATCGATGATCACCCAGATACTATCGTGACTAGAAGGTGTTCGAGGTAGCTTAGTAATAAAGTCCCTAGCGATACTATCCCATTTCCAAACTGGGATTTCGGGTTGTTCTAAGAGTCCTGAAGGACGTTGATGTTTAGCCTTAACTTTTGTGCAAGTAAGGCATTTGGAAACATATATAGCAATGTCCCTCTTCATACCAGGCCACAAATAAGTCATACGCAAATCATGGTACATCTTATCGGCACCAGGATTAATAGAGTAACGGGATTTGTGAACCTCATTCATAATGAGCTCGCGGAGATTATCGCGATCCGGCACCCGGATGAGATTGAGGTAGTATGGAGTCCATTAGGTTTAGTTTCGAGTTGTTCAATCTTAGCGCCTTGGATTTCCACTTCTAGACTTCATTTGCTGATGAATACTGAGCTTCACGAATACACGCATGGAGATCACTAGAGATACGAATAGCATTAACATGAGTTTTACGACTAAGGGCGTCGGCCACTACATTCGCCTTGCCAGGATGATAGCGAATTTCGCAATCATAGTCATTCAGCAGTTCCACCCAATGTCTCTATCACATGTTCAGTTCTTTTTGGTCAAAGATATGCTGAAGGCTTCTATGGTCAGTGAAGACCACACACTGAGTACCATACAGGTAGTGTCGCCAGATATTTAACGCAAACACAATTGCACCAAGCTCCAGATCGTGAGTGGTATAGTTTTTCTCATGCACTTTGAGTTGACGAGAGGCATAAGCAATAACCTTGTCTCGCTGCATGAGCACAGCCCAAGCCACGGTTCGAGGCATCGCAATATACCATGAAATCATCATTCCCATCAGGAAGAGTAAGAACATGAGAATTACACAAAAGAGTCTTGAGAGTCTGGAAAGATTCCTCTTGTTCGGGCCCCCAAACAAAAGGTTTCTCTTTCTGAGTTAACGAAGTGAGAGGAACGGCGATTTTAGAGAAGTCTGAGATGAATCAGTGGTACTAACCTGCCAATCCTAGGAAGGAACGAATCTCAGATGCAGATTTAGGCGTACTCCAATTCTTCACAACTTCGATTTTAGACGGGTCAACATGAATACCTTGCTTACTAACGACATGACCAAGAAACTGCACTTCATTAATACAAAACTCGCACTTAGAAATTTAGCATAAAAACGTTCACCACGTAGGAGTTCAAGCATCAAGTGTAAATGACGAGCATGATCAGCTCTAGTTTTAGAATAAATGAGAATATCGTCAATGAAGACTATCACGAAACGATCCAAATAGGGCTTACAAACACGATTCATGAGATCCATGAATACAGCGGGTGCGTTGGTCAATCCAAAAGGCATGACCACGAACTCGTTGTGTCCATAACGAGTGCGAAAAGCGGTCTTGGGTACATCATCCTCGAGTACACGATGCTGATGATAGCCAGAACGAAGATTGATTTTTGAGAACAGGACGCGCCTTGTAGTTGGTCGAATAGATCATCGATGCGAGGAAGAGGATAACGATTCTTAATGGTAAGCTTATTAAGTTCACGGTAGTCGATACACATACTAAACGAACCATCTTTCTTCTTGACGAATAGCACGGTAGCACCCCAGGGAGAGGTACTTGGACGAATAAATCCTTTGTCAAGTAGTTCTTGAAGTTGGCTGGATAATTCTTGCATCTCAAAAAGTGCAAGTCGATAAGGAGCCTTGGCGACAGGAGTCGCACCAGGTATGAGATTAATGCGAAAATCAACGGATCTGGGAGGAGGGAGACCAGGAAGATCTTCAGGAAAGACGTCAGGGAAATCACACACTACTGGAACGTCGCTTATGTTCTTCCCTTTGCCCTTTTGCTCCACCACGTGGGCCAAGAAGGCAAAGTTCTGTTTACGTAAGCATCTGTTCGCTTGAGTGCATGACACCAACTTCAGTCCTTTCGAAGGTCGGTCTCCATAGACATGCAAAATATCACCGGACGGCAAGGGTAGACGAACAAACTTCTTGTGACAGGCAATCTTGGCATGGTTCTTACGCAACCAATCCATACCGATAATGACATCAAAACTACCCAATTGCATGGGTATTAGATCAATAGTAAACACGTGGTCGTTCAGAGTCAAGGAACAACCACAAAGAATAGAATCAACTAGAATAGACTTCCCATCGGCAATCTCCGCCGAAAATGACTTAGGTAACATAGAGCGTGCACAGTTTAACAAAGATTCAAATTCTACGGACACAAAGCTTCTGTCGGCACCAGTATCAAATAGAATCGAAGCGTAAAGGTTATTAACGTGAAACGTACCATTAACGACGTCATTGTCGTTACGAATGTGACACCTGGGTCACTGCGACCATCAAACAAATACCAAACCAATGAAATATTGTATTTCATACTTGGGATTTGTAAAAATATGTGTATCATTTGCACATATCAATTCTTGTTCGATTTCGGGCTCTAAATCGCTTTCTGGAAGGTTAAACGCGCACTGATGCGTAAATATAACCAGTTTAATGCAACGAACACTCCGGGATAGTGAAATAGGCTTCACATACCTTAAATAACCTTTACATAACTTAGAAATAAGATTTGAAGGCTTTGGTATGGCAAAATCAAGTTAAATCGCTTACAGGGACTAAATTCGACAAACTGCGAAAGTACGCCGATTTGAACTGTAACAGACATTCCGGAACATGACCATGATTTAAACATACCATAAATATCTTTTACATAGCTTAGAAATAGGCTTTGAGAGGTTCGGTGTGCTAAAATAAACTTTGGGTCATTCAGGGACTAAAAGCGTCAAAAAGTGCACAAGTTTGCACTTTCGCGCATATCTTGCGTTCTGAATACATCCGGACATCCAAAAATTTATGTAAGCACTAAAATATTTTATTTTAGTGTTTGGCATGAGAAAAATCCATTCGTCGCGCAATTTGGATCATTTTTCGCACTTATGCGCATTCCGTCGTAATTAAGCGAACATCGCGATCGTACGACCAAACGAACCGACATCCAGGATATTTTTGAGCATGTTTCATGTCCACAATGTTTAGGCATCATTTTAGGGCCTTGAAAATGGCTTAACGAGCCTTAAACATGTCGGAAATGGCCTTAATACACAACGGGGACTGAATTGGAAACTTTGGAAACTGGTTGCTGATCAGAAGGACCTTAGCGTGACACCTAGCCCCCTTGGCATCACGCGAGGCCCTTTCTGATCAGAAAAAGCCATTTTAATAGCTGTTAACAGCTGTTTAGCACTCCCAACTCAATTCCACTTGTTGTTTCCTGATGTTGGGGGGCCAATGTGATGTACATGAGGTTACCAACAAGTGTAGGGATGTGATTAAATCACGGTTTACGAGAAACGATCCTAACGGTGGTCCATTTCCTATAAATACCCATCAAGTTCACTTGCAAAACCCACTTGAAATCTGAGAATTCTCTAAGTTGGGGTGTCTTATCACTTCATACCTGAGAATACTTGGAAGTTCAATCTTGCGGGGACCCTTTGTAAGTGTTCTTTCATTCTTTTCATTCGTTTTAGCGTTAAAGTCAAACTATGTTTGACTTTCTGCGTTGACCAGTTTATGGTCAATGCGAAGTTCATTTGAACTTCATAACGTGAGCGTGATCACGATGGTTATAGTCCCTAGTGACTATACATACCGATTACCACGTTATCTAGGCTCAGTGACGAGTCGTAGTTTCGGCCAAAATGCGTGTTATTGCGTATTTTGTAACCAAACTACTTTTAGGTATCAAAACCGTTTGGTTTGATACCAAACCTGTTTTCTAAACTTAGTTAAGCATGTTTTAACATGCTTAGCTCGTCACTTTTAGTTTAGTGCTTATATAGGGTCGTAAGGTAAGCTATCTAAACAATCGCTTATACTTTCGAACCCGACCCGTTTGGTGGATCATTAGGATCCGACCAAACACATTAGGTGACCATAGTATATAGGGAATAACCTTCCGAGGTTATACCTTATGGTCACGGCGTTTAGTTAGTTGTATGATAGGTAGTTTATATGCCTTAGGTAAATGACCAAAATACCCTTTTTACGCCAAAATTCATTTTAAGCATATGTAACATAACTTTTGGTATCTAAACTGATTTGGCAACAATATTAGACATGTTAAGGCATATATTACTTGTCATAGGACTAGTTAAGCGGTCCGAACGCGTTTCACGCGAACGACGCGTTAAAGTAGCATAAGCTACCTAAACGGGTCGTAATGGGTCATAAGCACTTAGGTTAGGTTTCATTGTAGTATGTAGGCCTTGTTAAACCATATTACATGAGTTCCCCAACTCATTTGGTTTACGAGCCCTCATTCTATCCAATCCTCCGATTATAGGTCCGGTTTATTAATGTAGTTACCTATATTAGGTGCCGTTTGATATCCGTGATCTCTAGCATTGTTTGGTTGTTACTCAATGACTACTAAGCAATCTCAAGTGAGTACATAGACCCCTCTTTTACCGTTTTCAAACTGTTTTGGGGTGGAACACATGTGCCTACTTGTTACTTTCATGCTTTCATGTTTTCACATCATATACTTGCTATGTTCATTAGTACATTTATAGTACATGATTTCATTGTGTTTTATGCTATGTATGCCCATTGTGTGCGTACTTACTACATCGTTTTACATTACATTTTATGCTATGTATGCCCATTGTGTGCATACTTACATTTCATGCTTTGTATGCCCATTGTGTGCATACTTAGTACATCGTTTTACATTACATTTCATGCTATGTATGCCCATTGTGTGCATACTTAGTACATTTATTATTCATCACATGCTTACATTTTGGTATGACATTTGGTTAAGGTTTAAATGGGACAATGTACATTCATTAACACCGATCATGCCACTCGGTAGTAGGTAGTGGTACCATAGGACTTGACAACTCCCATTCCTGAAATCCTGGGTTTGTTTGGATTGGAAGGAATGACCGAACCCGAATACATTTCTAGGTGGACCTTAGACTTTGTGCTAGGGCTTATTCTACAGTCACAAGGCTTGGATGTTTGAATTTTTACAATACCGCATAGATGTTTCTATCAGTATAGCATGCATTTGTTCCACAAAACATAACTTTGATTTAAACCATGTTTTACTTCAATACCTTGTTTTTGTGCATTTTACATATGGTTTAGTTGATATATTTCACTTACCATACATGACATTGATATACACAATTCATGATTTACATTAGACATAAACATTTTGACATTTGATTATACATAAACATTTTACAATGGTGGTTTGGTTTGAGTAAGTGATATAAGTAATGAGGCATGTGTAATATGATACAAGCATGGTGGATACGCCGCTGGTACTTCCTATATATAAGTGCTTGTATGGTATTACATATCGTAGCGTTATTTGAATCATTTCAATTTAAGACATATAACATTTTATACAAATAACATACTTTTCACAAGACATTGTTTTACAAAACAACTTATCTTATACAAACTCATTTTACTTGGTTATTCATTTAACCATTCATTATTCTCATATTTATACATATAATCTGATCTTATTGCTTTTCAAATGATTTACAAAACAAAGCAAATTACAAGGTTCATGACTAAACATTTTCTTAAACATAAGTCATGAATTCTATTTTCACAAAACCTATGTATCTCACAGGCATTTTTATGCTGACGTACCTATTTTCACATGTGTTTCAGGATATGATGCATAGGATTTATCAAGATACACTTAGGCGGACTTGGGCCTTAGTGACAATAAAAGATGCAAGACTAGTTATTTATGTTATATTTCTTTGATTGTCAAGACATTGTAACTCTTTTAATCAATAAAACAATATTTCAATTTCCATGTGTTATGAAACAATGACTCTGTTACAACACTCCCTGACGTTTCCGCCACGTCTTGTTGTTACGTGGTCGGGTGTGACAGAAAAGTTGGTATCAGAGCTCATGGTTATATGGAATTAGGTTATTAGTAATACTTTGACCTAGTCTATAACCTTCCTAGGACCCTAACGCGAGTTTACTTGCGTTTAGTCATAAAACAATACCGTCACCTATCCTTAGGCGACGACCTCAACAAGAACACAAATTTCGAAACCGCTTTGAAAACTAATCATCTGTTCTAGGATGATTGATTACTAGGTTTTGAACCCTCTGTTATAAGGTTTTGAACCCCTTTGAATTTTCAAAACCTCGTCAAAGTTTGGGTCTTATAGTGTGAACACGTGCAATCTGGAAGAGTGGACGCCTGTACTCTGAGTTTTCTGTCTAAGGCTAGAGTGTTCGTACAAATCCACATAATCGGACCAGTCACTCTTACCTGGGAACTCTTGGGGTGAGTGTCCACTTATAGGCTAAAGCATGTCTTCGCGATACATTAATATGACCCGCTTACTTTGATTAGTCACCGTCTCATTTGTTTGCCCTAGGTAACAAACAAATGATCGCAATTTCTATGCGTTGTCATTTTGTTTTATTTTCCGATAACATTTCATTTGTTTCCTCCTATGTCTTTCATTTCTTTCTAGAATGTCTCTTCCTCTCAGCAACGGTCAAATGTCCGAGCGAACAGCCAAATTTGCCCAGCGATTAGGCGAAGTGATTCTGAAAACTGTGGATTTAGGCATTGCCATGTATCGTCTCCAGGATGAAGCCACTCAAGAGTCACCAAAGGAGACAGAGGCCAAGCCTTCACCTAAAACAAAGAAACGTAAAGCTTCAAAGAATCCTGCAGCGGTTGCACCAAATCAAGCAGGACCTAGCCAGGTGTCAACACCACCTGCTAAGAAACGATACAAGGGAATGGCACCGTCATGCAACAAATATAAGGGGCATCACCAAGCTCACTTACAGTGTCGTCTGTGTGTATCATGTGGACGAGTTAGTCACCTGGCAAGTGCTTTTCGAATTAACCCAAACCAAAGTGGTCCAAATCAACCACAAGCCAATCCTGCTCAAGCTCGCTTCCCGCCTGGATCGTGCTACAACTGTGGCAACATGGGTCATTTCGTGAATAAATGCCCGAAGCTTGCTAAGGCAAATCCAACCCACGGATGAGCAGTTGGCTGATTAGAAGATGTTGTTGTCGTATGCTTTTGTTTCTTCTATTTTCTTGTAATGTGAAACAATCTGTTTTGTTTATAAATAAATCGTTGATCACAAATTCTGATATACAAGTGTAGTTACATGTGTGTATGGCATTTCCCTATAATACCTACATTAAGGAACTATGTTCCTTACAAACTACTCTTGTGAATATTTCCCATTCTTGTGTTTACTCATGATTCCCATAGAAAATTTTAAGTACTCGTTTCATTCTAAGATACGAAGTACAGAAAATAAAGTGACATTATGAGTAATCATGCTTCTGCACATCTGTGCCTTTGAATCCTTGGTTAGATAACTAAGGGTATTTTCAAATCTCATACCCATTACGTTTCGATTTTTCAACATACATAGTAAGAGTATTTCAAAAACAATCTTCATGATCTCAAAACATTTCATATAGTTTGAAAACAATTTTTTTTCAAATGCATTGTCTATGTTATTTCAAAAACATTGGCTATGTTTTCAAAAAAACCTTCATAATTTCAAAATGTTTCATATAGTCTGAAAACAATATTAACACGGTACATTTTCTTATCAAGTGCATGATTTCGAAAAGCATCATTCATGTTTTTTTTTTTCAAAAACCTTATACATAATTTCAAAATTTATCTCGCATGATTTTAAAGCAATTTTTTTTAAATATATACCTACCTAATACACCTACTTTATGATTTCAAAGGTATTATATATATAAGGTTTCAAAAACATTGAACACATTTTTAGAACCCCATGCATAGTTTTCCAAAAATATTCTCCTCATACATTGACTTAACCTTCAAATTCTGCTTCATATGTCACCTTGGCATATCTAGCGTCTCAACTTCATAAGCATTTTTACTTCATGTTTTGACATAAACACATCCAGTGCAAGGTTTCAAAACATCTTCAACTTCTAAAATCCATATGGGATCTTTTTATCTTCACATTTAGACCCATGTGGATTATTATCATTAAAATCAGAGTCCTTAATTGGATTCTTTATGTACCTAAATTCGAACGTTTCGGTTCCTTATAATCGAAATCAAATTTTTCTTTTAAAAATCTTTCTATCTTTATAGTTAGATTCTTGATAATGTTTAAAGTACCAAATGAAATCCATGAGATGGACTTCCTAGTGTGCTTTAAATACATGTGCTCTGTTAGCAAAACAAATTAACAAATTAAAGATCTAGATAAACAATCTTTGTGGTTATATGACTATGTGTTTATGCATCTTGTGTTTTCTTTTATGCATTTTGTGTTTTTGTATACTCTGGATATTCGTTATCCAAATCCTCATAGAATCTTTCAGATCTTCATATGAGGGATTCATAGTAGGATATTCAAAACGGTACTACCTTAAATCCTTAATGGGCTTCTATGTAATAGTTAAGACCCTTGGATTATATAGTACCACTCCATGATTCATAAGAGACCCTTTTAGGGGTCTAGTAAAAAAAGTTTGATTCAAAAATCTGGTTAAGAATGACATGTGATGATATAAGCTGAAAAGACTCCTTGGTGGTCTATTAAAATCATTTATTGATTTAATAAAAGGGACCCTATGGTGGTCTAGTCACACTCATCACAGGTTTTGTTCATTTGGTTTTCCCTACACATTATAAAATAGACTGTGTGAACTATGCAAGGAATTGTCTAATTATGGACGCGTAGATAATTATGAAATTTAGTGCACAGAAACCCAGTAAGATTTATTATGTGTAAGAACCGATAGTAACAACAATAACAAAATGAGAAAGATGTAATGGAGGTACGGTGGACGCACCAATGACGCTTCATATACTTGTATATAATTATCCCTCTTACATTGCAAGCATAATGTTATTAAAGATACTAGAAGTTTAGAACCCTAACCAATGTTGTTCGATATTTTCAACTTCATGTTTTAAACTCTCATAAGTTTCCTCTGAATAAATTTCGGGACGAAAATTTCCTAAAGTAGTGGAGACTGTGACACCTGGCTCACTGCGACCATAAAACAAATACCAAACCAATGAAATATTGTATTTCATACTTGGGATTTGTACAAATATGTGTATCATTTGCACATATCAATTCTTGTTCGATTTCGGGCTCTAAATCGCTTTCTGGAAGGTTATACGCGCACTGATGCGTAAATATAACCAGTTTAATGCAACGAACACTCCGGGATAGTGAAATAGGCTTCACATACCATAAACAACCATTACATAACTTAGAAATAAGTTTTGAAGGCTTTGGTATGGCAAAATCAAGTTAAATCGCTTACAGGGACTAAATTCGACAAACTGCGAAAGTATGCCGATTTGAACTGTAACAGACATTCCGGAACATGATCATGATTTAAACATACCATAGATATCCTTTACATATCTTAGAAATAGGCTTTGAGAGGTTCGGTGTGCTAAAATAAACTTTGGGTCATTCAGGGACTAAAAGCGTCAAAAAGTGCACAAGTTTGCACTTTCGCACATATCTTGCGTTCTGAATACATCCGGACATCCAAAAATTTATGTAAGCACTAAAATATTTTACTTTAGTGTTTGGCATGAGAAAAATCCATTCGTCGCGCAATTTGGATCGTTTTTCGCACTTATGCGCATTCCGTCGTAATTAAGCGAACATCGCGATCGTACGACCAAACGAACCGACATCCGAGATATTTTTGAGCATGTTTCATTTCCACAATGTTTAGGCATCATTTTAGGGCCTTGAAAATGGCTTAACGAGCCTTAAACATGTCGAAAATGGCCTTAATACACAACGGGGACTAAATTGGAAACTGGTTGCTGATCAGAAGGACCTTAGCGTGACACCTAGCCCCCTTGGCGTCACGCGAGGCCCCTTCTGATCAGCAAAAGCCATTTTAACAGCTGTTAATAGCTGTTTAGCACTCCCAACTCAATTCCACTTGTTGTTTCCTGATGTTGGGGGGCCAATGTGATGTACATGAGGTTACCAACTAGTGTAGGGATGTGATTAAATCACGGTTTACGAGAAACGATCCTAACGGTGGTCCATTTCCTATAAATACCCATCAAGTTCACTTGCAAAACCCACTTGAAATCTGAGAATTCTCTAAGTTGGGGTGTCTTATCACTTCATACCTGAGAATACTTGGAAGTTCAATCTTGCGGGGACCCTTTGTAAGTGTTCTTTCATTCTTTTCATTCGTTTTAGCGTTAAAGTCAAACTTTGTTTGACTTTCTGCGTTGATCAGTTTATGGTCAATGCAAAGTTCATTTGAACTTCATAACGTGAGCGTGATCACGATGGTTATAGTCCCTAATGACTATACCTACTGATTACCACGTTATCTAGGCACAGTGACGAGTCGTAGTTTCGGCCAAAATGCGTGTTATTGCGTATTTTGTAACCAAACTACTTTTAGGTATCAAAACCGTTTGTTTTGATACCAAACCTGTTTTCTAAACTTAGTTAAGCATGTTTTAACATGCTTAGCTCGTCACTTTTAGTTTAGTGCTTATATAGGGTCGTAAGGTAAGCGATCTAAACAATCGCTTATACTTTCGAACCCGACCCGTTTGGTCCATCATTAGGATCCGACCAAACACATTAGGTGACCATAGTATATAGGGAATAACCTTCCGAGGTTATACCTTATGGTCACGGCGTTTAGTTAGTTGTATGATAGGTAGTTTATATGCCTTAGGTAAATGACCAAAATACCCTTTTTACGCCAAAATTCATTTTAAGCATATGTAACATAACTTTTGGTATCTAAACTGATTTGGCAACAATATTAGACATGTTAAGGCATATATTACTTGTCATAGGACTAGTTAAGCGGTCCGAACGCGTTTCACGCGAACGACGCGTTAAAGTAGCATAAGCTACCTAAACGGGTCGTAATGGGTCATAAGCACTTAGGTTAGGTTTCATTGTAGTATGTAGGCCTTGTTAAACCATATTACATGAGTTCCCCTACTCATTTGGTTTACGAGCCCTCATTCTATCCAATCCTCCGATTATAGGTCCGGTTTATTAATGTAGTTACCAATATTAGGTGCCGTTTGATATCCGTGATCTCTAGCATTGTTTGGTTGTTACTCAAGGACTACTAAGCAATCTCAAGTGAGTACATAGACCCCTCTTTTACCGTTTTCAAACTGTTTTGGGGTGGAACACATGTGCCTACTTGTTGCTTTCCTGTTTTCACATCATATACTTGCTATGTTCATTAGTACATTTATAGTACATGATTTCAGTGTGTTTTATGCTATGTATGCCCATTGTGTGCATACTTAGTACATTGTTTTACATTACATTTTATGCTATGTATGCCCATTGTGTGCATACTTAGTACATCATTTTACCTTACATTTCATGCTATATATGCCCATTTTGTGCATACTTAGTACATCGTTTTACATTACATTTCATGCTATGTATGCCCATTGTGTGCATACTTAGTACATCGTTTTACATTACATTTCATGCTATGTATGCCCATTGTGTGCATACTTAGTACGTTTATTATTCATCACATGCTTACACTTTGGTATGACATTTGGTTTGTTTAAATGGGACAATGTATATTCATTAACACCGATCATGCCGCTCGGTAGTAGGTAGTGGTACCATAGGACTTGACAACTCCCATTCCTGAAATCCCGGGTTTGTTTGGATTGGAAGGAATGACCGAATCCGAATACATTTCTAGGTGGACCTTAGACTTTGTGCTAGGGTTTATTCTACAGTCACAAGGCTTGGATGTATGAATTTTTACAATACCGCATAGATGTTTATATCAGTATAGCATGCATTTGTTCCACAAAACATAACTTTGATTTAAACCATGTTTTACTTCAATACCTTGTTTTTGTTTTTGTGCATTTTACATATGATTTTGTTGATATATTTCACTTACCATACATGACATTGATATACACAATTCATGATTTACATTAGACATAAACATTTTGACATTTGATTATACATAAACATTTTACAATGGTGGTTTGGTTTGAGTAAGTGATATAAGTAATGAGGCATGCGTAATATGATACAAGCATGGTGGATACACCGCTGGTACTTCCTATATATAAGTGCTTGTATGGTATTACATATCGTAGCGTTATTTGAATCATTTCAATTTAAGACATATAACATTTTATACAAATAACATACTTTTCACAAGACATTGTTTTACAAAACAACTTATCTTATACAAACTCATTTTACTTGGTTATTCATTTAACCATACATTATTCTCATATTTATACATATCATCTGATCTTATTGCTTTTCAAATGATTTACAAAACAAAGCAAATTACAAGGTTTATGACTAAACATTTTCTTAAACATAAGTCATGAATTCTATTTTCACAAAACCTATGTATCTCACAGGCATTTTTATGCTGACGTACCTATTTTCACATGTGTTTCAGGATATGATGCATAGGATTTATCAAGATACACTTAGGCGTACTTGGGCCTTAGTGACAATAAAAGATGCAAGACTAGTTATTTATGTTTTATTTCTTTGATTGTCAAGACATTGTAACTCTTTTAATCAATAAAACAATATTTCAATTTCCATGTGTTATGAAACAATGATTCTGTTACAACACTCCCCGACGTTTCCGCCACGTCTTGTTGTTACGTGGTCGGGGCGTGACAACGAGCCTGATTAGCATTAAGATTGAATGCTCGTACACGAGCTGCTGGCTGCTGGTCTTGGTTCAGCTGAGGGCACTGGTTACGGAGGTGAGTAGTATCTCCACACTTATAGCATGCACGAACAACGTTGACCGGCTTAGGATTCTGCGGGGGAGCTGGGAGAGCTGGTAGGGCTGCCTGAGCTGGGGCTTGCTGAGCTTGTTGAGCTGGGTTAGCTTGACGACAATAGGGTGTCGTGTGACCATAACGATTGCAGTTGGTACACAAACGACATGCAGAGGTAATAGGATGATGAAAATTACAAGTTGTACACTTGGGGTGAGGCCCAGTGTACTGCCTCTTGACTTCAGGAGTAGTAGGGTTCTGAACATTAGCAGCAGGTGCTGGCTTAGCAGCAGGGTTTGCGGCAGGAACAATAGCATTACATCCTGAACCCTGAGACTTCCTTTTCTTGTTCTTGCTGCCACTTGACTGCTGGGTAACGTGATGTGTAGCCTTAGAAGGAGCTGGATTAGCAAACTGCTTATCACGAACGCAGTTGTTGTTGAGACTAGCTGCCAGACGGTAGACTTCTTCAATAACTTCGAGTTGAGTTGCTTCAATAGAATCACGCATAGCAGGGGGAAGACCATTGATGTACTTGGTTATCATGCTTTTAGGAGTAGAAACCAAGTGAGGAACGATCAAGCTGAGCTGCTTGAAACGAGTAGTATAAGCTAGGTTATCATCACCAATCTGCTTCAAGTGCCAGAACTCTTCTTCAAGCTTCAACTGTTCATGGGGAGGGTAGAACTCAAGCATCATTAGTTCACGCACCTCGGTCCATGGAAGAGCATAGGCTTCTTCATTCCAACGGATGTTTCTCTCATTAGACCACCACTCTAACGCTCTGCCTTGAAACATCCCCGTTGCACTCCTAGTCTTTAGATGATCTGGGCACTCGCTGTTAATGAAAGTGACCTCGATGCTGTCAATCCACTCGAGCATCGTAGTCACCCCATCACTGCCCGTGAAAGGCTTAGGGTTGCAAGAGATGAAATGTTTGTAGTTGAACTTTGTAGGCTTTAGCTTCTCGGCCTTCGAGTCCACAGAGGATGGAGGAGTGTTTGATCGTTGGATCTCAAAGACGATCTTTGGCACGACTCGAGCAATCTGCTCAGCCATGAAGGACATCAACTTTTTTCTGATACTTTTCCCTGGATCTCTTGAGAGTGTCGGATAGCTTTCGAGAAGACATCCTAAAGATCTAATAAGAGGATCGTATAAGTCTAGATTCACACAGCCTCACAATATAGGTTCACACACGATAGATTAAAGACTTAAGATTCAACAAGATTCACATAGATTAAAGATTCAAGTTTCACATAGATTCCAATAGACTCAACACCGCAAACCCACGACCTTCGCATGGCACGTTGTACGAAGTTTGGCAACATGTCAGAAACGCTTATATATAGGAAGTACCAGCGGCGTATCCACCACGCTTCGGGCACATCGCTTCTGCCTCGTACTCGGTGTCATGATACGTGTCACAATTTCCAAACACGACAACACACTCATCATCATTATCATACACACGCACATTATCCCGATAGATTCACATAGATTAACCCAATAGATTCCAATAGACTCACATAGATTTCACATAGATTAGAGTTAACAACCTCATCACAAAACAACGAAATCCCGCATGGGACGTGCTACGAAAGTTCGGCAACATGACGGAAGCACTTATATATAGGAAGTACCAGCAGCGTATCCACCATGCTTCAATCATGCCACGTCCGTCTCGTCATCGGTGTCAAGCTTCGTTACCCATAACATTAGACTCCACCACATCCCACATAGATTCCACATAGATTAACCAAGTAGATTTAATAGCATAGATTAACCCAGAAGATTAAACAACTTCAACCCGAGTCCACAAAACTACGAACTTCACTTAGCGCGTGGTACGAAGTTTCGGCATCATGCCTAAAACACTTATATATAGGAAGTACCAGCAGCGTATCCACCATGTTTTGGACAGGCCACTTCCGCCTCGTCTTCGGCGCTAGGCTACGTTTCGTATTTTGTTCCTCAAAACAACACCTATATAGATTACACATAGATTATGATAGAATGCACATAGATTACACATAGATTCCACATAGATTACACGAGTAGTTTCCCATAGCTTAGATTTCAACAATCTTATCACCGGTCTGCAAAACACTAAATTTCGCATGGCACGTGGTACGAAAGTTGGTAACATGTCTGAAACACTTATATATAGGAAGTAGCAGCGGCGTATCCACCATGCTTCAGACACGTCACTTCTGTCTTGTATTTCTATGCCATGTTCCGTTTAGTGCTTCACAACCATAATAACACATAGATGCATCAAATAGCTTCACATAGTATCATAGTTGATCAAGATTCCCACATAGACTAACATCATGAACAAGGCTTCATAAATTTAGTTCAATTATGAGATTAGAATTAGTGTTTTAGATTGCGGGCATGCGTGTGAATCATGTAAAAAGCCTTAAATCAAACGAAGAATCAACTTTAAAACCACACATAAAAGTCGAGATAGCATAAATGATAGGCTCATAAAACAAAGATTGTTCTGGGTAGAGGAACGACGACTAACCAAAGTGATTCGAACTCCTTTCGAATTGAGGCAACATGTCCAGAATTACCGAGACAAATACGTCATCGATGTTAGGCCTAAGATATTCGTCCTTTTGTTAATCTTACGTCCCTAATTGATTGGAAGTTTCGGGACCTTGGCGAGACATAAAATCAAGAGTGGGACTAGTTATCAAGGTCTGAGTTTCACCTCTATCTTGATGATGTGCATAAAGTGTGATATATATTTAAGTATATTTTAAGCCCTTTTTACACGTTAGTCAAGTTTTAAATTTATAAAACACGATATTTTACTAACACCAAACACACATATGGGCAAGTGCACCCATCGTGAGCATAGTATAGTGTTGGCAAGATACCGAGGTCGTCCAAGGACACAAGAGCTTTTAGTAACGGTTTATCCTCAATGTCTAATCAAATCAAAAAGTTAGAAAAATGTTTTTAAACAAGAAAAATAAAACTAACTAAAATGCTGAAAAATAAAATAAAAAGAAAAAAACAGATAGACTATATGAATCACTTGGATCCGACTCGTGTTTAGTGTAACCTTTGATTATTTCCGCACTTTTGCACTTTTTAAGAGATTATCTTAGTTATTGTAGTAGGCCCCTTTTTTGAAGGTGACGTTACCCTCAACCCAGTAGTTTGAGTCAGCAAGGATATAATCCTAAAGGGTCGGATTATTGAAAGATAATTAATTAAGTTATTAATGCATATTATGGTTGGCCCCTCTTTTGAAGGTGACGTTACCCTCAGCTAGGTAGTCTGAGTCAGCAGGGATACAGTCCTAAGTAGCCGGGTTAAAGTATTAATAGTAGCTTACATATGAGGGGATCAAAGAGTTTGGACCCCCGCCATCCAATACCGGTGGGTATTGAAGGAGGTCCTACTAAATTTGACCCAGGTCCTTGCAGGATCTATACACTGAACAAGGCAAGACTCTTACCAAACCATTCCCTTAACCCTCGACCAGGTAGCCAACATATCTCCATATAGACCGTGGAGATATGAATGGTGAAAATCTTTTATTTTATATAGACAGTAAAATAATGCCAAGACACCACGGACAAACGATAAGGAAGAATCACCTTCAACATAAGAAACTAGTTATTAAAGTCATTAATACATAACCAAATAAAAAGTGCAAAAAGATTAAAAATAAAAAGTATTACACTAGACACTTGTCTTCACTAAGTGATGTAAGAGACTTAGGCAAACATGGCCTTTGATTGTCAAGAACTCTTACGATCAATCTTGGATCCCGAGACGACTCACACACTCTACGATGGACGATGGATGATGGTGGTGGATGATGGTGTTGTGATGGTGGTGGGTGGTGGGTGAAGTGTGAGAGAGGTGGTGTGCCAAGGGATGGTTTGCAAATGAGCCAAGCACCCCTATTTATAGGCTGAACAGAGACTCGGGCACCGCCCCGTGTCCACCTTCCTTCTCTTTCTTCATTAATTGCAGTTTGTCTGCATTAGTTGACCATGCCCCCATGTCCGTTGGGCACGCCCCCGTGTGCAGAAGCGTATCTGTACTATCAAGATTTCCCCAGATTCTGCGAATCTTAGAGTTGACCACGGCCCCGTGTCTGCTGGGCACGCCCCCGTGGTGGGTGATAGAAGCTTCTACAGCTTTGTCTTTTCTTCTGAAACTTGGGCACGCCCCCGTGCTCATTGAGCACGGGGCGTGTTCAGCCTCCTGTTCTCTTGTTTTGCTTGGGAAGATGCTGTTGAGGAGGCCGGGCATGCCACGTTTCTTCCTTTTCTTGTATTTATGTTAGATTTAGCTGCCTTTTTGCTTCTTTTGTTCATTACAAAAGGAAGACAAAAACACACTTTTTCCAACATTAGTACTAAAAAAGGGTTAGTTTTATGCCACAATTGATGTAATTTATATGTTGAATTTTGTGCACATCACTTGACAATGTCGTACCCTAATAGCGTCAGTACTTATCAATAGATAAGACCTTCTAGAATATACTATGGAAATTCTCCCTTCAAGGTTTGGATGTCACTCCTGACTTGAGGGCAAATTTTGTGCAAAATACAATCATTGTTTAACAGCGTTTTCAAAGTATCAAGAGTATATTGTGCCGGCCTTAGGAAAGGCATGTAAGCTTAACAGGAAATGTGCTGCTAGAAAGCAGATACGGTAGAATGCATAAGTCTTAAACAACAGATAAGAGTCAAGATTCCTAGAACTATAGACTAGGGCATGTACTCCTACTTATCCTAATTCCCTATAGTTATGGCTCTGATACCAATCTGTCACACCCCAACCGATGGCGGAAACATCGGGATGCGGCACTAAGCGTTCAGATTGCTCACGAGTTTCCATAACATCAAAGTTTCATTATAGATTAATTGAGTTTCATGTAAAATTTGTCTAAAACATCAACACCAACAAAGTATCAAATACAACCATAAATCATTATTCAAAAATCTAGATTTAACTAGGTGGGTTTCTAAGCATCAATCCTAGCTTGATTTCCATGATTCAGCATCCTATCAGCCTGCAACATGTATTAAAATAGAGTCAGTACAAAAATGTACCGACGAGTATACAAGTTTGAGTATATAGCATAATGGATTCAAAAGACTCATATCCATAATGTAAATGATAACAAAATGGTTTCAGCCATGCTAGTGTTCGCAGTCCAAGTGATAGCCCAAGTGTCCCGATGCTTTGTTGTTTTCCCAAGACTCAAGGAAAACTAGAATCCTCCTAACAATACGCCAGAGAATAATGGGGAGGTGCATCTCCTATAGCGCTACTATTGTTAAGGCGAAACTACACACTCTGGATTAAACGTCCACATAGCAAAAAGAATCAAGAATCAAGAATCACAAGTTTCACATACACATAGGATAGAGTTTATATTTAAAAGTATCAAGTTTCATAGTTTGTTGGTGCACTTGTGTCTGTACTTTGTCTGTATTTTGTCATGATACAAAACGATGTCTTGGTTTAGTCTGAGTTACGTCTTAGGTTTGTTAATATGTGCGTTCGATGTAAGTTTGACCAAGTCAACCATCCTCCTGGTTTGACTTGATCAAACAGTTAGCACATTGTCTGTAACATGTTTGAGTCGAAGGATGGGTCATTGAAGGATTGTTTAGATCCTTCGATGATGAGCTCGAATGATAACCTTCGATGGACATAGATGGACCTCGAAGGATATCATCCTTCGAGGTATATGTGATCCTTCGGTAGGTTTCAGATCGATAGATGATCTTTCGATCAGTCTATCTGATCCTTCGACCAGACGTACTGTGATGGGTATATATACCCATGTGTTGTGTTCACTTCTTAGAAGATACAGAAGAGGAGACAAGTGAGAGCACACACACAAGAGAGAACTTTGAGAGTTTATAGAATACATCTGTAAACATTGAGCTTGTAACTGATCTTTTCATACGTATTAATACAGAGGTGTTAATCGGTGAATCTTGCGTGTCGTGTATTGTCGTCTTCGATCTCGGTTTGCATGCTAGCTTGGATTCCGCACTTGCTAGAGTGTTAAGCATAACAAGGAATAGGTTTGACCTCAACCTCCGAGGGACCTACAAGTGGTATCAGAGCCGTGGCTCTTTTCCTTGTTAAAAAAACCGAGTGTTTTGGACAAAAACTCACTGGTTTAGCACCCGTTTTTACTGTTTTTCTCGCATTTTCAGACGTTAAAACGTGTTCTAAACTATCCGGGTGTGTTAAAGGGTGTTTTGGGTAACTTAAAAATCTGTTTTTAAGGTTTTTGGTAATTTCCGGCCAAAATTCCGGCTTCTCCGGTGACCGGTTTTTCTGGGTTCAAACTGTCCATTTTGGGTAATATTTTATTGGTTCAAATCTGGTTTTGGCAGAAAGCATGGCCTGAACATACCTTCTGCCGAAAGTTTCTACCAACCCATCACCTTTTTCACCAACCTGTCACCTTTTGTCAACTGTGTCAGTGCAGATCGAAGGATATCCTTCGAAGTCGAAAGATCATCTTTCGATCAAAGGAGGTTCGATAGATAATCATCCTTCGAAGTCGGTGACTTATCCTTCGTTCCAAGGAATCTTTTCGAAGGTTACATCTTTCGATCTACAGTTCTTGTTCGAAAGATAAGGATCCTTCGATTGGAGAATCTTTCGAAATCAATTGTTCGAAACTCAACAGTGATCTTTCGAACACTGTTGATCCTTCGAACAAGTGTTGATCTTTCGATCCTTAGTCTGTTTATGTTTAACAAGTTGTGTTTTTCAGGTCTTTCGATCAAGGATCCTTCGGCTGGTTGTTATCATTCGAAATTTTATCATAGTTTGTGAAAATTCTTTTTAAAATGGGAACTAACGGTCAGTGGGATCCAACCGCGTGGACTCTAACATCTTTGACTCCACAATCATCAGCTACGCAATCATCAGCTACGCAATCTGCGTCAGAGTTCAACAAAACTGCATGGATGCAGGCTATTGCTCCACCTCAAGCTGCAATGATAACTGCAAATCAATGGGCATTGGTCACAAATCAAAGCAGCAGCATTCAATCTATGATGCAGAACGACAGTGAAACTGGTACAAGCACAAAACCGCCAAAGCTAAATCACATCAATGATTGGGGATGGTGGAAAGAAAGGCTGAGAACTTATGTTCAGGGGCAAGGTCAAGACCTATGGATGTGCTTTTTCACCGCATTTGACCATGATTTGGAAGTTGCAGGATCTAATCCAGAAACTTACAGCACTTTGTCTGAAGATGATAAGAAGAAATTTGAGTTAGAAAAGAAAGCATTCATGATTCTCACACAAGCTCTTCACAGAGACATTTACCACCAGTTTGTTTACTGCACAACTACTAAAAGCTTGTGGGATATGCTCACGTTACGATGTGAAGGAAATGCTCAATCTAGAAAGATCAAGCAAGAATTACTGAAGAAAGAGTTTGAAGGATTCACGTGTATGGAGAATGAGACTTTGGCAGATTTATCTACAAGGTTCCATCACTTGTTGAGCGAGATGTTTGCCTTTAAAGTCACTGCCACTCCACAAGAAATGGTGAAGAGATTCGCTGATAGCTTACCAGCAAAGTGGAGCAGTTATCTTGAAATTCTCAAAGAAAATGGTGTTCTAGACACAATCACCGTTTATGAGTTAATTCAAAGATTGGAGAACAAGGATGTAGAAGAAAAGCTTAAAGCAAAAAGAACACTAACTCCTCAAAATCCAGAGATGTACTTTGGGATTGCTGGAGGTATCAGTGGAGAAAAACCAGTCTCTCAACATGCGAAGCTTCAAACAGCCTTCATCTCAAACACTGGAACTTCCACAACAAATCAGTTTGATCCTTCAGCATACACGATGATGTATTCAAGACCAGATTCTTCTTCTCTACAACAGAATGTGCAACCGACTGCTCAGCAGCAACAACAGCAACAGCAAGGGTTTTATGGAAGCTCTTCAAACTTTCAAGCCACTTCCAATCCGAACACAGTCAGATTAGACACTTCCAACTTTTCCAAAGTCAGTGTCGAAATAGCCAAGGAGCATATGGAGATGTTGAACACCTTGGTTAGTGCTTACTCTGGATTGATCGCAGGTCAGATTGGGAATATCAATCTAACCAATGAAGATTATCAGCAAGTGGATAAAGAAGAGTTTGAAATGATGGATATCAAATGGGCTCTTGCTAGTGCAATTCGAAGAGCAAAGGAGTTTATGGAAAGGACGGGGAGAACCAACTTGGAAAGCAAGAAAGACACCAAGTATGGGTTCGACAAGCAAGCTGTAACGTGCTTTAACTGTGGTGAATGGGGTCATTTCAAAAGGGAATGCACAAGACCAGCTCAGCATGGAAACCAGAATCCCTTCAGAAACCAAGGCAACCAGCAGAACCAGAACAGGAACAGTGAGCGTATGTTGATACCTGTCAACAACCAAAGTCAAGCAGGACCATCAAATGCCAACAGGGCACTTGTGGTTCAAGTAGATGAAGGTTGTGATTGGTCGCTTCAGTTGGGAAATGATGCTCCAGATGGAACAGCATGATTTGCTGAGATTGTAAAGGATTTAAAGCACGCCAGTGGTGGAGAATCTTCCACTAATGGTGATGAATCTTCTGAAGATGAAGACAGTTCTGGTTATAGTGGAAGCACAGATGAAGAATTCTCCACTTCAGGGAATGATCATGTGGATGAGACATCAAGTGCGTCAGTCGATGTAGATATTGATGAACTTTTGGAAGAAGCTGCAGCAGGAACTAAAAGAAGATCTAATTTGGTAGATCAAGCTGCCTACTCTTCGTCTTCTCTCCATTCAGCCTTTATGGCTAATGTCGACAGTTCATCAAGTCAGGTATGTGTCGAACCCACTGTAGTTAGCTGTGAAAATTGTGATAGTTTAAATGTTAAATATGCTGAAAAGGAAAGTCAGTTTGAAATCCTACACAAACACAATCAAGAATTGATTGTAGATCTTTCTAAAGCAACCGAAGCTAACTTGTTTTTAACCAGAAATGAAAAGGAATTTAAAGCAACAATTGCGTCATTAAGACATGATGTTTCAGAATTACAAAAGGCTGTTTTGCGAAAACAACATGCTAACAATAATCTTATTGACACAATTGAAAAGCAAATGGTAGAGTTGGCAACAGCTCGATGTGAATGTGAGACAATTAAGCAGAAACTGGAAAGCTATTCCAATTCCCGCTATGTATTGGATCACATCATTGACGTTCAAAAGAAAAAGGGGGATAAACAATGTATTGGATTCAAATCATGCCCTCCCCCAATGAATCACAATTACTCCAAATTGCCTGATGACGAGAATATGCCCCGTTTTGAACCTACTGTGCCACTCAATCTAGATGATTTTGCAGCAGGCCTCGGGTTCACAACTGGTACATCATCCTCGGGTCAATCTGAATCTGAATCTGAGAATGTGACAGATTCATCGTGTGTTAAGGAACAGAGTCCTCCCATTGTTGAGGATGCTGATTCTTCGGATGATGAATCTGAAGAAATTGTGAAACAACAGTCTAACTCGGTTACCACAGATATTCCAATCGAGAATCACATCCTGTGTGATCCACCAGTGAAACCGAGTAAGACTGAAATGTCAAAACCAATGGAGTCCCTTGTATCTAGCAGTGAAGGGAATAACTTGTTGTACACGCTCAAAGGAGATAGCAAAATCTACTCTAACAAAGATTTTCCAATTAAAAATGTAAATCAAGATTTAATTGAGCAAATTTTTGAAGGATGCACTGATAAGTTTTTGGGGAACAAAAGTGGCAAAGTTACTGTCACTCAATGTGATCCAATTCCGTGTGAACAAATTAGAAAACAATACGGAAACCAAAAACTACCAATTGAGCGAAAACAACAAGTCAACTCCGGAAAGGGTAAGGTACAGGGAAAGAAGGCTCAGAACAAGAATGTTCAAGCACCTAAAGCTCAACAGTCTAAGGCTACTCAACCTAAGGTTCAACAACAAAAGGTGCAAAACAAAAGAGCTCCTGTTAAGAAACGAGAACCGAAAATGAACTTTGTTGGATCCACGGGTTCAGACAAACCGGAAACATTTCAAGAAAAATCTAACGTTGATTTTGTAAAACAAGTTAGAATTTTAAAACGAAATGATCAGAATAATTACACCCAACACACCAACGGATGTGATTTAGGTCCAAGCACATCTAGATCACAAAGTTCATTGTCTGGTTCTTCGTCTGGTCATCAACATGTTTCTCCGAAGTTTGTAGAGCGGAGAACTTGTTTTGAATGTGGAACAGTTGGGCATATTGTAAGATATTGCCCACACGTGCAAAAGCTGAAGTCAAAAACGAGTGCTCCCCAAGAAATCGATTACCGAAAACGATCAGTTTCCCCGAAACAAGACCCACGTGTCTTGAAAGAAAGGGAAAAGAAGTTAAAGCAAAAGAATCAAAAGGTAACTGAAAAGGCCTTAAAATCAGAGGTCAAAGAAGAAAAACCTGTAAAGGCAAAATCTGAAACTGTAAAACCAGTAAATGCTAAAACAATAAATTCAAATACTGGTAAAGGACAAACAGCCTGGAAGCAAAAGCAGGTAATTCAATCAGGGGGAGCACCACAGGTTCTTTTTCCTAATCATCAAGTGATTGAGATCACTTTCCTTGATGATCAAGGACGACCCAAGTCCACAAAGGCTTGGGTCCCCCTCTCCAACTAATCTTTGAGTGAGTGTGTAGGATATTCCGGGAGGAACTTTCGATAGTCGTAAGATTGTTGATAGTGGAGCGTCCTTGCACAAGATAGGCGACAGAAGAAATTGTTGCCATTGATGGAGAAAAAGGAAAAAGATAAGAAGTCAAACATTCCGATGAAGGAATGATGGTGAAAGAATGTGGTTGAATGAAATTGATAACTTCGACAAAATGCAAATCATTTCAAAATTTGATTGTTCAAGGCTTTAATCGGGTCCCCGGGATAGATTCACGTTAAATGTACGCACCTGCAGCACGTCTGATGTTCAAACTCAACAAGATAAACGTGCAGTGTACATTTCTTTGCGGTGTGATTGAAGAAAATGTGTTGGTTGATCAAACTACACCGGGTGTGCGGATGCCTAGGCGTGGATTGAACAACCGCACACTACTTCTGAAAGAGAAAGGCAAAGACCTTCGCTGGTGCAATGTGGAAGACCAGCCGGACCCGGAGGTTTATGATCTTGTTGCTGTCAAGAGATTTCTCAGTAGCTACAAAAATCGTCCTTGAAATCCACACCGGGTGGATATTCAGTTTGGGAGAGCACTCAGATTCCTTGCAATGCACGGAGCAGTTGCAGGATACGGTTTTAAATTTCTAATCTCTCCGATACTTGTCGATATTTAAGCTGCTTTTTGAATTATTATCTCGTACAGCACTCTTTGGCCAGACAATGCTGTCATGGTCCGCACCGCAAACCGACATGCCAACTGATTTTTCCAAAATTTGTTAAATCATTTCTGATTCAAAATTAAGTTTGGTAAACGGCATTGAGGTAAAACATGAGTTAACCAACATCGGGAAATCGTTTTTGTAAATACCTTTGTGTCTTTAAATTTTACCTTAGTTTGTTGATTTTAGGGGGAGTAAATCCAACTTTGAAAATCCAAAAACATTGAAAAATTTCAAAAACACAAAAACAATAGAAAAGCAAAAATGAGTTTCCTGGCGAGCAAAAGAGAAAATGATAGTACATCAGTGGTCTGTCCAAACCTCTTTAAACCTTAAATGAAAAACGATAAGCAGCTCTATATAAGATGTATCGGTAGGCTCACAATCATTTTAAAGTGTGCAGGGTGATATAAACTTAAATCGACTGAAGACCAGGTGGGAACCATTCATTGGCATATGGTCTTAGTACCGAAATTTCGTTTGAGAGATTGCCGAGGTTCTGAGATATTCGGTCTTTATGCTGCTTATCATCTGGGTATCATGGTTGTATCTTTTTCCGAAAAATAACGGGGACGCAAGTCTAGATCTTCCATGATACTATACATACGTGTACATACTGCATTCGACCTCAATAAGTGATCAACAATCACATGTCCCAACAAATAAGTGATAATATATCACACTTTTATCCGGGAGTCAAGTTCGTCTCTCTGCTGTACGAAAGTACTGACCTGTTCACGGACTTGCTCCTGTTCCCTTCATGCATATGAAAATTAAGTTCCTCATCAATAAGTGATTATATTACATAGGGCTTGTTTTCAAATCAAAATAAGTGAGAATCTCACATCATATACGGTCAAACAGATGATAATCGGCATACTCACCGGTAAGATGAACCCTCGTGCATACCTTGATACGGGAATGTGTCGTGATGTGGATGAAAACCGGTCGGTAAGTATAAATCATACCTTAACGTATCCCCGCGCCATGATTACATCTGATAAGTTGAGCTTAAGTGGACAACAATACCGATAATCATTATAGGATGCTTATCATAATGTTAATTAATTGAACAACAAGAGTGTTTTGACATGACCGTACACTGATATGATTCTCTTATCCTCGAAACTCGCAAAAAGAATGTCTGTAAATATGTGTTTACTGCTTTCGTTTCTACATCTTTGTATATATTTATTTATTGCTTTCCGTCTTTACTTTTGAAAAATGAAAAATTCCAAAAAGATTTTAGGTGTGTTTTAATATAAACTTTATAAAATCCAAAAAGATTTTGCTTCTAGTTTATTTTTGATTGACTGATGTTGGAACTCGAGTCTGTCCTACCCAAAATCCTGATTATAAGCCAGAAAACAATTGCACCTTCATAAATGGTCGAAGTTAACACATTTTGAAAGTTAAAGGATTAAGATTGTACATTTTCTAAACTTTCAAACTGTTGTCGGTCGGTGTTTGATTAAACAATGGTCACACGTGTGTCGTTTGTTTATGTTTTCTATACTCCAGGCAGTTGTTCTCATTACGCGTTTAGATTTCTTGCATGTGCAGATTCTAAAGGCAAGGAGAACATGGTCGATGACAAGCTTCGGAATGAAGACACAACGTGAAGGCACTCAAGTGATGAAGATGATCGAGTTGCCGCTGACCATCATCAACACCACAAGGATCTCAATTCATAAAGAACAAGTATTTCACGAGCATAATTCAAGGGGGAGCTTATGTTAAGGGGGAGTTTGTCAACACACTTCCTACATGAAAGGGGGAGTTTGTTGGTACACTTTCTGCTTACGACGCGTGAAGACTTTAAAGATCCTCCGACATTGAAGACTTGAAAGGACGTCAAAGACTTGAAGACACGAAAATGGAGACAAAGCTACAGCCAAGGGGGAGTTTGTTGGTGCACTTGTGTCTGTACTTTGTCTGTATTTTGTCATGATACAAAACGATGTCTTGGTTTAGTCTAAGTTACGTCTTAGGTTTGTTAATATGTGCGTTCGATGTAAGTTTGACCAAGTCAACCATCCTCCCGGTTTGACTTGATCAAACAGTTAGCACATTGTCTGTAACATGTTTGAGTCGAAGGATGGGTCATTGAAGGATTGTTTAGATCCTTCGATGATGAGCTCGAATGATAACCTTCGATGGACATAGATGGACCTCGAAGGATATCATCCTTCGAGGTATATGTGATCCTTCGGTAGGTTTCAGATCGATAGATGATCTTTCGATCAGTCTATCTGATCCTTCGACCAGACGTACTGTGATGGGTATATATACCCATGTGTTGTGTTCACTTCTTAGAAGATACAGAAGAGGAGACAAGTGAGAGCACACACACAAGAGAGAACTTTGAGAGTTTATAGAATACATCTGTAAACATTGAGCTTGTAACTGATCTTTTCATACGTATTAATACAGAGGTGTTAATCGGTGAATCTTGCGTGTCGTGTATTGTCGTCTTCGATCTCGGTTTGCATGCTAGCTTGGATTCCGCACTTGCTAGCGTGTTAAGCATAACAAGGAATAGGTTTGACCTCAACCTCCGAGGGACCTACATAGTTTAATAGAATACATGTTGCATCCCAAAGTTTCATAGTTTAATAGAATACATACATACACATATTTAACTCAACTTTACATCTCAAACTCATTACATATACTTGCATTCATTGGAAACTTAAATTATTACCTCATTGGCGATCTTGGAGCGAGCATACTTTCGAATGAGCCATCGGTTTGAGTTCAAGCATTGCGTTAAAAGCTCAAATCCCACAAACCTTGGCTCTGATACCAACTTGTAAGGACCGCTTATTCGTATTAATAAAATAACAACTTTAATGATTTAAAGACCTTGCATTTTACAACATTCATAAAAAATTTTAACAAAATTTGGGCATGACCCGTTCATAAGACGAGCATACCCCTGTTAGAATTATAATCATACTAAATACAACACTACGGTTTGTTCAACAACATACTACTAAAACCAAATCAACAAGTTTTGAAAAGTATGACGACTAACAAGGTTATACGAAATAGACAAGTATTTGACACAAAACATTAAAGCAACTAGCGGAAGCGATTGGCATGACATATCAAGAACACGTGCTCGCTCCAATTCTCCAAGTCGCCTAAGATGAGGATTTACCTACATTCACAACAAACTTTAAAAAGTTAATCATAGTGCTTGTTTCGCTTACAATAACATCAATTAATTCCCTTCGTTTATGTTCTTTCATTTCTCTTATGCATTCGATTACCCAACTACGTGGGTTGGCATACATTCTCATAATGAGATTCACGCATACCACTTACAACCCGAATACATCGGATTAATTGCTTTCAACATAATTCCTTCGTTCTATCCGTTAAACGGATTGAACTTCATTCATTAGTTAATTTCATTAATGACCACCCGTTCAAAACGAATGGTACCTTATTCTTACTCGACTTATTCAATTTGAATCGATCGATTTACATAGCTTATCATAATCTTCGATAGCATAATCAAACCCACAAGGAGTTTGTAATTTATTTACTAATCACCATATTCATTATGACTAGGGTTATTCATCATAATTGTTAGCGAGATTTAAGTAAGGTGTTGTATGCAACGAAACATACCTCGGTCTTGCGTGCCTTCCGTTTTCCTAGTGCTTGTACCTTCTTCCTTCACGCCTACATTACAACATTCATTCATTCATTTAGTTCATCTACTTCATTCTACCATTTTTCCAAGTTACTCATAAATTCATCTCTTAAGCATTTCATCAAACACTTGGTAGGCATCATAATTAAGGTATGAGGTACAAGTCTCTAATGCACATCTTTACTAGTTCATCATCACCCAACATTCATATTTATTCTAATTTTTGCATAATTAATTCCTCCTACATCAATTTATCTAACATTCAAGCATTACAAACTAGATCATATATCAAGATAACATACAATCACAATCATTATGATCTTCTTAATCATAACACAATTTCACAAAGTGGGTTTTCACTACAATCTTTCATGCAACCTAAAATCACACATGATTCTTGTTCTAGGAGGCAATTCTAACTCAAATTTCCCATATATGGTACAAGAAATCGAGATTGGTTGAACCCCTCATTCTATAATTCATGATTTCAGAAAATTAAGCTAACCACTTCAATAATCGAGTTTAGATGAGTGTAAATCGGAGTTCATGCATTGGATTATCCTTGAATTTCCACTTCAATTTGCTGAATTTGGAGAACAAGGGTTTCACCTTGTTCCCCTCCTGCTTGATCGATCCAACCCACGCACAGAATATGTGTTTGTGGGTTTACCCATTATAAATCCTTATTTATTAAAACTTTACACATTACCCCCTTCTAAGTTGATAAGTATTTAATTCAAGCATTATTTCAAATTTTTAGCTTATTTCTTATCATAACCCATCAACTAGGTTACTTTTTGTTCATTTTCATTTATTTTAATTAATAACCGGTTTTTGGGGCATTACAAGTCTACCCCCCTTAAAAGGAGCATTTGGAGAATTTCGCGTAGAGTTTCTCCTTACGGAGAACTTCAAGTACTTCACGCAAATGTCTTGCATGTTCGGCCTTGCTTTGAGAGTAGACTAGAATATCATCTATGAACACGATCACCGATTTATCTAACATGGGTCGACATACCCGGTTCATAAGATCCATAAACGCAGCCGGCGCATTCGTCAATCCGAAAGACATGACTAAAAATTCATAATGCCCATAACGGGTTCTGAATGCGGTTTTCGGAATATCTTCTTCCCGTACTGTAACTTGATGGTACCCCGAACGCAGATCTATCTTGGAGAACCAACTCGCCCCTTGGAATTGATCAAAAAGATCGTCAATTCTAGGTAAAGGGTAGCGGTTCTTGATGGTTAGCTTGTTTAATTCTCTGTAGTCAATGCACATGCGCATCGACCCATCTTTCTTCTTAACAAATAAGACAAGCGCTCCCCAAGGTGACACACTCGGACGTATAAAGCCCTTATCTAACAAGTCTTGTAATTGTGTCATTAGCTCCCGCATCTCGGTGGGAGCCAATCTATAAGGAGCCTTCGCAGCCGGATTCAATTCAATGCGAAACTCTATTTCTCTTTCGGGGGGAAGTCCCGGCAATTCCTCCGGAAATTCATTCACTATCTCCACGTCTTCAAGCTTCGGGAAACCTTGTTGAACATCTATCACGTAAGCTAGGTATGCCCTACCCCCGTTAAGTGTATACTTAGCGGCTTGAACGAGGGTACAAAGTTTCGCTTCCATCCTTCTCTCGCCTTGTATAGTTATTCGTTTTCCACTTGGGGACTGGACATGTACTGTTTTAGTTTCACAATTAATTCCCGCTTGGTGTCAGGTCATCCAATCCATACCCACTGTCATTTTGAATTCCCCCAAAACCATAGGTATGAGGTCGATATCGAATTCTTCATCTTCTATGGTAAATTTGCAATTTTTACAAATCTCGTGTAACATATAAATCTTACTATCATCTATTTCTACTTCTAAAGGCATCGGCATTCGTTCGATCTTAAATGAAGGATGTTGTATGATTTCATTTGAAATAAACGACATAGTGGCCCCGGTATCAAACAAAACATAAACCGGTATGGAGTTCAATAGAAAGATATCTGAAACCACATTCGGATGAGACTTAGCTTCTTCGGAGGTGATTTGGAACATCCTCCCCTTCGCTTTAGAGCTTTCTTCGTTCTTTCCCTCCTTCTTTGATCCTTGTTGGAGTTTTGGACACTCCGATTTAACATGCCCCTTTTCGAAACAGTTGAAACAAGTCTTCGGGTTATTTGGACATTGATAAGACGAATGTCCCTCCTTACCACATTTGTAGCACCCCTTATTTCCTAACAGACACTCCCCAGTATGAAGCTTTCCACAAGTCTTACAAGGAGTGATACCACCCTTCGACTTATCTTTCCTTCCTTGATCTTGATACTTTCCCTTTTTGGATGGACTCAAACTTGCGCCTTTCTCGCTTGATCTCTTTTCCCCACGTTCTTCTTGCCTCTTAATTTCGATTTCTCTATCCCGTGTCAGATTGATGAGCTCACCTAGGGTCTCACATTTCGAGGGAGTAATGAACTCCCTAAATTCCGACTTTAACACCCCGTAAAAGCGATTGATCTTCATCCTTTCAGTCTTCACAAAATCCCCACAGAACTTCATCTTATCCATGAAAGTATTTGATATTTCATTTATCGACTCGTTTTTCTGTCGGAGGCGCAAGAAATCCTCCTGGATCTTATCAATAGCCGACTGAGGGCAATGGTATCTCATAAAGGGTTCCTTAAATTCTTGCCAAGTCATCACTTGGAGTCTATCCTCCCCTATTTCTTTACTGTGTGCATCCCACCAATCCTTCGCCTGAAGAGTGAGTTGGCCAGTAGCGAACATCACCTTATCTTCATTATCACAACGACTTCGAATAAATACTGCTTCTATATTTGAAACCCATCTTTGGCATGCGATCGGGTCGATTTTACCATCATACGTTGCGGGATTGCACGCCATAAAGTCTTTATACGGGCACCGTCGTTCTTTGCTTTTGTTTTTAGATCCCTCTATCAGTTCTTTCAGTTCTTCAATCTTGCTAGTCATCATGGCATCCACAACTCCCAACACCCGACTTTCTACTTCTTGAGCTAATCGTGGAAGATTAGCTTGCATAACCCCTTCTGCCACTTCCGTGACTTTATTGTAAAATGTTTCTTGACGAGCAGTATCATCATCATCATTAACGTTGCTTGCATCAGCCATCTACACAATATCATGTTTTCGTTTAATACAAATCACAGACTTTCAGTATATCATTATTCATTAATCAGCATTTACTTAATCCATCTTGTGTCATTCAGTTCATCACTTTTGATTCTTACGAATTCATTCTTGTTGTAATCACTAATTGTGATTACCTACACCCATTAAGCCTTTTATGGACTCTACGTAGTCATGAAATAAGTTTTCGAACAGCCCGGCAACACAAAACGTGAAAAATAAAAAAAAATCAGCGGATTGAATTCCGCTAGCCGTCGCCGACGGCTTCATGCCCCGTCGGCGACGGGCTTCATAATTGGGTGTCCCCTACATTAGCCCGTAGGCAGGAAATTAAGCTGTCTACCAACATAGGGGCGTCGGCGACGGGTGTCTGGCCGTCGACGACGGCCAGCCGTTCGTTAATCCGCTGCAGCTTTGTTTTTTAGCGTTTTAACTCTTTTTCGGGTCCGTTTCCAGCTGTACGGTCCCTGGAATTCACTGTTTCGCCACCCATAATTATTACTTCACATATTTAACTCAACTTTACATCTCAAACTCATTACATATACTTGCATTCATTGGAAACTTAAATTATTACCTCATTGGCGATCTTGGAGCGAGCATACTTTCGAATGAGCCATCGGTTTGAGTTCAAGCATCGCGTTAAAAGCTCGAATCCCTCAAACCTTGGCTCTGATACCAACTTGTAAGGACCGCTTATTCGTATTAATAAAATAACAACTTTAATGATTTAAAGACCTTGCATTTTACAACATTCATAACATTTTTTAACAAAATTTGGGCATGACCCGTTCATAAGACGAGCATACCCCTGTTAGAATTATAATCATACTAAATACAACACTACGGTTTGTTCAACAACATACTACTAAAACCAAATCAACAAGTTTTGAAAAGTATGATGACTAACAAGGTTATGCGAAATAGACAAGTATTTGACACAAAACATTAAAGCAACTAGTGGAAGCAATTGGCATGACATATCAAGAACACGTGCTCGCTCCAATTCTCCAAGTCGCCTAAGATGAGGATTTACCTACATTCACAACAAACTTTAAAAAGTTAATCATAGTGCTTGTTTCGCTTACAATAACATCAATTAATTCCCTTCGTTTATGTTCTTTCATTTCTCTTATGCATTCGATTACCCAACTACGTGGGTTGGCATACATTCTCATAATGAGATTCACGCATACCACTTACAACCCGAATACATCGGATTAATTGCTTTCAACATAATTCCTTCGTTCTATCCGTTAAACGGATTGAACTTCATTCATTACCTAATTGCATTAATGACCACCCGTTCAAAACGAATGGTACCTTATTCTTACTCGACTTATTCAATTTGAATCGATCGATTTGCATAGCTTATCATAATCTTCGATAGCATAATCAAACCCACAAGGAGTTTGTTATTTATTTACTAATCACCATATTCATTATGACTAGGGTTATTCATCATAATTTTTAGCGAGATTTAAGTAAGGTGTTGTATGCAACGGAACATACCTCGGTCTTGCGTGCCTTCCGTTTTCCTAGTGCTTGTACCTTCTTCCTTTACGCCTACATTACAACATTCATTCATTCATTTAGTTCATCTACTTCATTCTACCATTCTTCCAAGTTACTCATAAATTCATCTCTTAAGCATTTCATCAAACACTTGGTAGGCATCATAATTAAGGTATGAGGTACAAGTCTCTAATGCACATCTTTACTAGTTCATCATCACCCAACATTCATATTTATTCTACTTTTTGCATAATTAATTCCTCCTACATCAATTTATCTAACATTCAAGCATTACAAACTAGATCATATATCAAGATAACATACAATCACAATCATTATGATCTTCTTAATCATAACACAATTTCACAAAGTGGGTTTTCACTACAATCTTTCATGCAACCTAAAATCACACATGATTCTTGTTCTAGGAGGCAATTCTAACTCAAATTTCCCATATATGGTACAAGAAATCGAGATTGGTTGAACCCCTCATTCTATAATTCGTGATAGAAAATTAAGCTTACCACTTCAATAATCGAGTTTAGATGAGTGTAAATTGGAGTTCATTCATTGGATTATCCTTGAATTTCCACTTCAATTTGCTGAATTTGGAGAATAAGGGTTTCACCTTGTTCCCCTCCTGCTTGATCGATCCAACCCACGCACAGAATGTGTGTTTGTGGGTTTACCCGTTATAAATCCTTATTTATTAAAACTTTACACATTACCCCCTTCTAAGTTGATAAGTATTTAATTCAAGCATTATTTCAAATTTTTAGCTTATTTCTTATCATAACCCATCAACTAGGTTACTTTTTGTTCATTTTCATTTATTTTAATTAATAACCGGTTTTTGGGGCGTTACATTCGACCCAAGAGTCAAGATTCCAAATTGAGTACCAAGTGTTTAAGTGAGGTTACTTCGATCGGATGGTTATCCGATCGGACAGCGATTCGATCGGATTGCCATTCGATCATGGAATTTTCCAAGTTTAAAGTTTCAGAAAGTTTCTAAGTGTTGAAAGGTTTCAAGGCACATTGTCACTTCGATTGGATGGCTATCCGATCGGATTGCCATTCGACAACCAAAGATTCAAGGTACCAAAGGTTAAGAGGCAAGTGTCACCTGATCGGAGGGCAGTTCGATCGGATGGCTATCTGATCGGATTGCCATTCGATCGAGTTGTCCTTGTCCCGTTCATAACCTTGTAATGTTTCTAAGTTTCTGGTTTGATGGTGAGGACACAGTACGTCTTGAGACAACGGTAAACACATCAGTGTTCAACTGTTCTGATCGGATGGGAATCACCCCAGTCCGATCAGTCGTCTGTTCGTGATGGTGATTATGTCGGAATCCGTACTCCGCTCATCTCCTCTGGCAACAATCCATTTTCGAGCCGACTCAAGACTAATCATCAAGTCTTCTGTCCGTTTAGATCGGGATTCCACCGTTTTAATTGAAAAGTTAATAAATGATGAGGGAAAAACACAAGTTTTAGCTGAAAAGTCTAGATTTAGTTAAGATTCAGTGTAAAACTTATGAAATTCCTTAGATCTAAGCTAGATCTTGGCAGGAATGACATTGCACCATAGTTTGTACAAACCACCATGATGACGTCACCCTCAAGTGCTCGAATCTTAGGGATTTCATGGTGAAAAGTGAGATTTCAAAGGAGAATATCGTAGAGAATAGTGTAGTGATCAAAGATGTACAAGAATCTAGCGTAAAACGTACCGAAATCGCCAAGAAATGGAAGAAAAAGAGGAGGGCGTGCGTCTGGATCGAGTGAGGCTGTCACATCAGTGAGAATGATGTGACATGCCTATTTATAGTGTCAGAGAGGAGTGTGAGGCGGTGTGCAGCGGATCGGATGGCAGGTCGATCGAAAAATGGCCATCTGATCGGATTGCCATCCGGTCAATGCCATCCTTTCCGTTTCACCGTCTTGATTCGTTTTGCGAGTTAGATTAAGCGTTGTGTTGCGTATTATTGTGTAATAGTATCACATAACTATATTACATCATTAACACAAAAGTTTCCAAGTTTCATAGTTTCTGCCAGTGACAAGACTCCAGTCCCCTGTTCAACCGAGTCTCAAGTTTCACGAGCCTCAAGAGTCAAGCACCAAAGTATCAAGAGTCAAGAATCTAGATTCTAAGTATCAAGAATCATAGTTTCCAAGCATCAAGTATCAAGAATCATAGTTTCCAAGTATCAAGTATCAAGTATCAAGAATCATAGTGTTAAATATCAAGAGTCAAGATTCGAGTAGCAAGAGTCTAGTATTAAGAATGAAATATTGATGTAGAGTGTGAAACATGGGTGTTTAAGTGTTTATTTTGTGTGGTTTAGCTTATTTTATATGATTATATGATTGTAATTGGATTATTGCAAGAATTTGTATGTTTGCAGGTAAAACGCGTAATACGGCGAACTTAGAACGCTTATTGATGAAACGAGACTTGTTCGGTGCCAACGTATAGCTTGCATATTCAAGAAACACGAAATAAAGAAGTTGAGGGGCCTTTATTGTCTTTATATGAAAGTTATATGTGAGTTGGGGTTGAGGCATGTGATTCACACCGGCGGTTACGGTTTGTGCATGGCTTCACATGAAAAACAAACAGCAACATTGACATGCGGCTTACGGATCCGAAACTGTGACTTACGGTTTGAGTAGGAGTGGAATAAAAGTAACAGCGGTATTGGATTAAAGCTTACAGATTTATAACAATGCTTACGGTTGGGGAGTTGTGACACAAGGTTTAAAATCTAATTATTGAGAGGGGACTTCTGAACCAACGAAAAGATTGGCAACAACACAAGGAAAGTGTGCCGCCAATATTCATGCACAACAAAACTAAAAGGGGAGACATTATTTTATTATCCAACATAACCTCTCAACAGCCCATTCTCATCGAATATGGGAGCCCATTATCACGATTTCTTTGGTAGCCATAATTTATAATTTTTGGGCTTTTACTATGTGGGCCGACATCAGAGGAAAGAGGTGATCATCACGTGGTCTATCATCAAAAACATCAACATACATCATCAGGGATGTGACTGGGCTCGCAGACTTCGAGACATAGTGGGCCGATAATTGGAGATATCATAATTAATTGGGCTGTTGGTGTTGACTAATCTTGGGTGATATATGCACATGGAATTGAGGAATATTATAATGATCAAAAGAAAAGGATTTAGTGGCAGACTTTTTGGATGGCCATGATTTTAATTATTAAGACTTTAGTGGAGCAACTTCATTATTATTTTTGGGCTCAAAATTCAGACCAACGACATCATCATCATAATCGATCATGGGCAGCAGATATCAGGATTATTCAACTTGGGGGGGGCTCTAAAGAAACTGACGAAGAACATCACACATCGATCCATCACTCATCAGCCGCACAACATACCGAACCGATCATGTCTTCATCACTATCTCAACTTGTGATCGCGTCCATTCAACAATGAGAGGATAGTCTCGTCGGTTTCACCCCTGTGTAGATGTTGTAAGATTTCTAGGGTTTATACATTTGTATTTTAATTTTTTTTTGTGACAAATTGTTTAGTATTTGAAACTTATGATAATTGTCGTGCATTTGAATTGAATTTGTGAATTGTCGAACGATGATAAAGTTATGACTTTGCGAAATGAATTTGTGCACTTATGCCTTATCGTATGTTAGGATTTACATGTCCGAGGCAACGAAGTGCATTACGGTCCGTTGTCTATGACGTTGATAGCAATTGACACCTAAGCTTCGTGATAGTAATCCGTTAATCACTATATGCAATTGAATCAAGTTAAAACATGTAGGAACCCTAGGTCTTGCAATTATCGAACTGGGTGTGATCAGTATTCTCATTTCTTGTTTCAACTTTCTAGTTAGTATTTTAGTTGCAATTTTAGTTAATCACAAGTGTTTTAGATAATACCAATTGTCGGGTCACTTCGATTTATTTTCCAACCCAATAAACTTATAAAAAAATTTAGCAATCTTCATAATCACATTGTACATTTTTGTAAATAGTCTAACTGTTAAAAATTTAAACACGGATTAAAATTGGGTTATTATTATCATTATTAAAAATTTAGTAATTATATATTTAGTTATATTTAGTTGTCATCATTATTATTACTATTGTTGTTATTATCATATATTTTTAACAATTATATACTTATTTAAATAAAATACTTAATTATCTTTGGGTGTTGTTGTTGGAATAAATGTCTTGAACTAAGTACTTTATTTTTATAAGAAACTAGGGAGAAAGCCCGTGATATGCACGGCATGCATAATAGCTATTGTTTGTTCGTGGTAAGACGTCTGACACGGCCGGTGCATAACATGTAAGACAATACGCCTGCAAAGGAGCGTGCTTAAACTTTATTAAACCATGGACTACAAGTTGTTTCCTTAGCAAAACTTGCCGGCCAAAAAGAAGTGAAAAAAGATATCTTCTAAGAAAAAAAAACATGAAACAGAAAAAGGAAAAACGCATAAACTCTCGCACGCCTTCCTATCTTATTGGATAACACATACACCAAACTTTAGCTAAGGCATGCCACCGTCATTCCCAATCCCATCACCAGCCAACTGACTGCAGTGAAATAACAAAAAGAAAACTATTAAAAATGGTATACTATGTTTACGTATATATGCATCGAAAAGTAGTACGGGTTTTCATTACTAACACTAAGTGCAGACGGTATACCTTTCATGTGGGTCACTGTTAACTGTTTCTTCTGAATCCGAATCTGCATAAGCAAGCCTGCGAAGGAAAAGCACGAAACATTTATGTATACGGTTATCTAAAAATAAATATGCACAATTACATTGTTTATGGAAATCAATCAATTATAGTTGAAAGTTTTTTTGTTGCCTTTCCATTTATAACGACACCAAGTTTATTTTTTTTCAAAAGCCAATTTCTCCCCTTACATACTTTATTATTCCCTTTGCGTGAAGCATAATATCGTCTATTATACTCTTTTCGTTTTTCGGCCGAAGTAGATGTAGTTGGGGTAGATACATCATTATGATCTTTTGGTTCCCCGGTAGTCATTGCAAATTGAGTAATACCTTGTATATTGAAGAATAACGTTCACAATATTATTAGGTGTTATTAATTTAACACTAACATTTTTAAACTACTATATATTATAGTAAGTGAAATGATCCGTAAGCTTGAATTAACCGCGAAGGAAGCCTACAAATATTGTTGCAATTCAAATACAAATATTTAGTTTTTATAATTAAAATATATAATTTTTAAAATTAAAATGATTACTTATTAGTTTTCTTTGAATTTATATTTAATTTTTATTTTTTAAATTCATGATGTGTTGCTATGAAACTATCCAAAATAAATGTGTAAATATATATAATGCACCCATTTCCAACTTTTTCTTTTGTTTAAGCCTTGCGACTTTGTAGTTTTTATTAATATTAATGCACTATTTTTGAAGTTTCATTTGGGATTTACCCAACAAACCACAGCATATTGTCTGTTACATATGAAGCATAAGAAGACGTTTAGTTTTTTAATATTCATGCCATGGCAGACATATGCTTTCATACGTGAGTGATAGATTTCAAGGTATGATGAGACTTTCATCCTTATTCTTTGAATTTTTTTTTATCAAATTACATAAACGCCAGTTTAAATATCCATAATAAGTATGTAATCGTTTTAGTAATCATGGAGCATTACGCACCTTATCTAAATGAAGTAGAAAGTAAAGGATGATTAATAATTTATTTTTTAAGAAGGTTTATAATAAAAATAATAAACTAAAAATATTTTATACGCATTATTACCTTTTAATTCATTCGGTTCGTTTACAGCCTAAGTAGTCAATAGCAGTGGGATAGCGGTTATCGGGCCTTCCAAAATAGCAGAACCGTTATTGACCGTTATTTTAGATGCCTTGGTTGATGTGGACTCGGAAGAAGATTTCATGGCTTATGATTAGATCATGTTTCAAATATTGGCACTTTTGAGTTTTGACTTTTGGTATTACTATTACTATTAATATTATATATGTTTTCCGTTTTATATATGTGTATATATATAAATTATGCGTGAAATAAAATTACCGTTATCTTACCGTGATAAACTATATCTCAAACATCGGCACTTGACCGCTATTTGATTTTGGACCGCTATAAGCAGCTCTAAGCACAACTTATTCATAACTTGTGAATCTATATTGTTTTCCTATTATGATCTTGGATCCATAAAATATTAACAATAATGCATGTAAGTTTTAATAAACGTTTACTCAATACAATGAATTAGTGAGCTATGCTTCAAAGTTTTCCACACTAACAACGCTTTTTTTTTAAACTACAGCTGGTGCTATTAGGAGTCTCTGGTGTTGGAAAAAGCTGCATTGTTCTTCGCTTCGTTCGTGGTCAGTTTGATCCAACATCCAAGGTTGATATATAATTACATATTACTACTTCTCGTTTAAAAAAGGTTTAAGATATGATTTCAAAATATAAGTTTTTTAAATAACAAACTTATGATCCATTCTTTAATAATCAATTTTACATGTTCAGACACTCACTTTTCTCTTTTTTCAAGAACTCTCTAAAGAGTCTTTAGATCTAAGTTGATTTTCTTATTGGTAAACACTTTGAGATACCAAATTTAACATATCCGCTTATTGTTTTTGTTTTTGAACGGGAATATTTGCGTACAACGGCCTGGTTATTTACGTATATCTTCTGAGAGAAGAGCAAACAAAACACACACACCGAAGATCAACCTCTTCCGGTTTTTCATTTTGTTCGTTCCATTCCTCCGGCCGTCCAACTGCTGGTGAGATGCCTCTCTCTCTCTGTGTGTCTCTTCTTTATCTCTCTACCAACGCATAATTGTTCGAATCTGTATCTATACTGTGTGATTGCCTTGTGTATTTATCGATCATGTTCGTCGTCCCCTCCGGAATGCGTACAACCGCCTGGTTATTTACGTATATCTTCTGAGAGAAGCGCAAACAAAACACACACACCGAAGATCAACCTCTTTTGGTTTTTCATTTTGTTCGTTCCATTCCTCCGGCCATCCAACTGCCGGTAAGATGCCTCTCTACCAACGCATAATTGTTCGAATCTGTATCTATACTGTGTGATTGCCTTGTGTATGTATCGATTTGTTTGCTGGTTTAGTGTGATATCACATTCGATCATGAAATTCTTGGATTTGATCCAACTTGTAATTGGTTATTTCTATATCAACTTGGTAATTTCATGGAATATACTGTTTTTTCTGTTCTTAAATTAGAGTTGTTGTGTTGTTATTTTTTACCCTAATGTGGTTGATAGAGTTGTGTTATTATACGATTATTTCTGAAATCGAGCATTGAATTTGGTGACTTACCTCTGTCGCGCATGAAAAGTTCACAATAACAAAACTTCGGTTGCTGGCGTATGTCCACAACGGTGTTGTTGAACCCCGGCGACAGTCTGCGAGAACAGAGAGTGTGAATTCAGCAATTGTTATAAAGATCTAAAAAGTTCTTACGAGATCGTCTAAACACCAAAATGTATATAGATATATTAAAATTCTTACGATATCGTCTAAAGTCCAAAATCCATAAGAAAAATAAGTGAATTGAAGTTGGTGACTTACCTCTTTCAAGCATGAAAACTTCACAGTAAGAAAATGCGGGTTGTTGTGCTAGAGGGAGAGACGTTTTATGATGTGAGTGATGGCATCAGTTACAAATAAGAAATTACTCACCATTATATTGATGATTTGAAGAGTCTAAGAAACAAATGTTGGGGTTCAATGCTTTTAAGAAGTATCATGGTAACGGTGAGTATTTTATTTGGGGTCTAACTATGGTGAAAAAGAGGGAGATGAAAAGTTGTCTGGTTTTGCGTTAACATAAACTGAGGAAGAAGGGATATGATGGGTTATTTCACTTTAAGGCTATTAATAAGTCTTTTAATTTGGGGTTTAATGGCTGGGATTATAATTGTGGAAGAATTGATTGATGGGTTTTTATTCGACTTGAAGGTATTAATAAGTTTTTAATTGAAAGACACAAATGTATTTAAGAGGCTCATAATGAAGGTTGTAAAAAAGTTGATATAACTAAATTTTTAAGTATACATAGATATAGATTACTAGGTTTTTACCCGGGATTGCTTCCCGGGCTCGGGAAAGTTATTTAGATTAATTAATTACCATTGGTTATTAATACAACCACATTACATCAACCATCTTATTCTATTCAACAACATTGTCTTAAAATCACGGAATTAGATCTATTCAACAACAGGACCACATGAATAACATTATTTCCAATTTTACTTCAATGCACTTAAATGATCGGGTGATTTGGGATTTTGTAAAAATGTTTGTTCTTGTACTTCTTAACAAAATAAGATGTTGACCAAAATTCAAACAAATGTTGACCAAAAGTAAATCAGATCAGATGTTCAACATAAACACTGAATCTATAATAGACACTACAGACACTGATTATATTCAAACTACTAATACATAAACATTGATTCTTCATTCCACTGTTGTAATCTAAGCACTGATGTTGAGGATTAGTGCTATTTTCAAAGGGTGATCAGAGCTTGAATGACAATGCTTTGATCTTCAACAATGCTTGGATCCCATCAGTAGTTTGAGGTTCAATTTTTATGCTTCATCAGTGGTTGGATTCCAATGTATGTAGAAGCTTTGCTGAGCTATCATCTTCAAGTGCCATTGTCTTGATAGCCTGTTTAAAATATACAGCTTCTTGCTCTTTCTCTTCTGCATCAGTCAACTTTTGCCTCTTTCTTTGGTTTAACATAATGACAGAGGTATCTGATGATGTGAACAGTGGTTCAGAATTGTGGAGCTGCTTCTTTGACATGTTAATAGTTTTGTAATCAGGCTTCTTTGGAAGGCTAGGATCTGTTTCTCTCTTTTTTCTAAGCCTTTCATAAGCTTCATTAGTGTACTGCCTTGTCCATTTTGCTATGGCCTTGGCAGTTGCAACCTTTGCATCAACCAACTCTTGTTTCTTTCTTTTATACTCCAAGGTAAGATCATCAATAGCCTTTTTGTATTTACGCCAATTTGGTGCTGACCTTTTCATGCTTGGATCTCTTTTTACTCTTTCAATTCTATTGAGTTCTGCTTTGAGACCAACAAGTGGCCAATCTTGGAATTGCTCTTCCTTGGCAGGGTAGAACTTCTCACTCATGATCAATGCCAGAATGTCTTTTCTCACATCTTTTTGCAGGCCAGGTTCTGGTGGTAAATTTGACATTTCTTTACTCAAATCTCTAGCATAGTCTTCCATGAGCTTGACTTTGGTGAGTAAAAACTGATAATGACTTGAATACACATTGTCATTTTCTCCTTCGCATTCAACCCTAGCTATTATTTGAGCTTGTCTAGCTTTTAGTTTTAGATATTCATCCATGTTTTTTGGATTTCTAAAACCAACCAGAGAAGGGAATTTCCTTTTTGAAGGATCATCAACTGTGTAGAACTGCCTCATTTCATTCTTTACTGCATGGAGTTCCAGTGGATAACTGGCAGCTGCTGGGGTACCATCTGCAGACTCATATCCTTGAAGAGCTATTGGATCTTTGATTGGATTGACCAATTTTGGAGGAATGAAATATTCAGGTTTGGTGATTTTGTAAGGTACAGATGAAACAGGATCAGGTGCTGGTATATCATCATCATGCACTTGAATATTTTTTCTTCTAGTATACACATTTTCAGGAGGAGGTGTTTCTATTTGAGGTTTTGGAGCAAACAGAATTATGGCTTGGGAAGGATTGTTAAAAGTGGTAGGTAATTGACTAACAGTTGTCGAAACAACTGGTGTCTCAACCACTGTTGATGTATCAACAGTTGTCTTTTGCTTTAAGGCAGGTGGTGAGTTTTGTGATGATGGTTTTGTTTGGGGTGCTTGAGTAGTGATGGTGTGTGTTTGACTAACAGCTGTTGAAACAACTAGGGTTTCAACCACTGTTGCCATTACCACGGATGATGTGTCAACTGTTGTCTTCTGCCTTTTAGCAGGTGGTATTGGTGGTGGTGAAGGGATTTTTCGTAATGGAGATAAGACAGTGGATGTAGTGTGTGTTGAAGTGGTAGTGGTGAAAGTTTGGATAACAGATGTTGAAATTACTGAAGAAGCAACAACTGTTGATACAACAGGTGTTTTAACATCTGTTGGTTTCGAAGATTGATGTGTGGAGCTTTTGGAAGGTTTGGGAGTTTGTTTTGTGGATTTGGGAGGTGTGGTTTTGGGTTGTATGACTTTTCTAGTAGACTTTCTTATGGGCTGAGAATTTTCTTGATCCTTTGGCTCAGAAATACCCTGTTCATTCATCTCCATAAAAACTCTCTTCTCCTGTTCAAACCTTCCTTTATCCTTTGCCTCCATATCCTTTTTCACCCTTGCTTTTGCATCAGCAATGGCATTTAAGGTTACATCAACCTTTTTGGAACCATCTGGCAAAGGGATGTGTGCAAGCATTGTTGAATTATATGGTGCAATGTACAGACCATCTTCATATCCCTTTTTCTTCAACTGCCTCATTTTCTCCGCCTTTTTGGCATTATTTGGTGGTGGGCTGTCCACAAAGATGATAGAGGGAGGAGCAGTGCCAGTGGTGTTCATAAATTGAGCCTTCAGGGTTTTTATATCTGCCTGAGTGTCTTTGAACCTGGCTTCCATTATATTTCTGATATTTTGAAGCTGAATTTCATGTTTCTGATCAGCATTTGCTCTTTGTTGGTGAAGCAGAGGTTGAAATAATGCCCAAAGGTCAGTGGGAGCAGGTGGTGCCTGCTGTTTTTGTAACAACTGTTGCAGTATGGTTTTGATTTCTGCAATAGATGTATCCAGTTTGTTAAGCCTCTCCCTCAATTCTCGGTACATTAAACCATCATCCAATTTAATGGGATCATCTGATTTCCAACCAGAGGTGGTTGTAACAGTGGTTGACTGAGGGAGACTTTTCCAAAAGTCATCCCCTGTTGCCCCTTTTTCTTGGAACTGGGGACTTCTTTCCTCAGCAGAGGTTACCAATCTAAGCTTACCAGTGTATACAGGATACACACCAGTATTTAGAAAGGTTCCCATAGAAGAAATTGCCTTCAAGGAAGTCTGATTAATGAAACTACTGTCCAAGTGTAAACCAGTGGG